>CM042054.1:9525833-10877500 GCA_023525745.1 Arctium lappa | reverse complement strand
TCTGACCATCCGTCTGAGGGTGATATGCCGTACTCAACTTAAGCTGCGAACCTAACTCTCTTTGAAGGCTTCTCCAAAACATTGATGTGAAGCGAGCATCCTGATCCGACACAATGGAGGACGGCACACCATGCCTGGCTACTATTTCATCGATATATAGTTTAGCTAACCTTTCTAACGAATATGTCTCCTTGATCGGTAGGAAGTGTGCAGATTTGGTGAGTCGATCCACTATCACCCAAATAGTATCGTGTCCCCTAGGTGATCTCGGTAAACCCGTCACAAAGTCCATGGTTATATCATCCCATTTCCATACCGGTATTTCCAACGACTGTAGATTTCCGTATGGCCTTTGATGCTTCGTTTTAACCTTTAAACACGTGAGACATCTCTCCACAAAATAGGCTATATCTTTCTTCAAGCCTGGCCACCAATAACTCCGCTTCAGATCCCGATACATCTTATTGGTTTCCGGATGTATTGAGTACCACGAATTGTGAGCTTCTTCCAATATCCTCTTCCTAAGATCTCCCCGCTTTGGAATCCACACTCTTTGATCATAACATCTGACTCCACGATTGCCTACGATTAACAGATCAATGATTCCCACGATTCTTTCGCTTTTCAGATTCTCACTTGCTAGGCCCTCCTCTTGATAATGTTGGACTTCCTCTAGAAAGCTTGAAGTCGCCTCGATTCTAAATGCTACTACCTTGGATGCTGGACTGTGTTCTTTTCGACTTAAGGCGTCTGCTACCACATTGGCTTTACCTGGGTGATATAAAATCTCGCAGTCATAATCACTCAGCAATTCCATCCACCGTCGTTGTCTCATATTTAACTCCTTTTGGTTGAATAGATGTTGAAGGCTCTTATGGTCGGTATAAATTTGGCATTTAACTCCATACAAGTAATGCCTCCAGATCTTCAATGCGAACACTACAACTGCCAGCTCCAAATCGTGCGTCGGATAATTCCTTTTGTGCTCTTTCAATTGTCGAGACACATAAGCTATTACTTTTCCGTCTTGCATCAACACGCACCCTAAGCCGAGCTTCGAAGCATCGTTGAAAATTACAAATCCTTCCGTACCTTTGGGTAACGACAGAATCGGTGCACTACTCAATCTCCTTTTCAATTCACCGAAAGCATCCTCCTGAGCCCCACTCCATGAGAACTTAATATTCTTCCTAGTTAAGGCAGTTAACGGCATGGCTATTCTTGAGAAGTCTTGGATGAACCTTCGGTAATAGCCCGCCAAGCCAAGGAAACTTCTTACTTCTGACGGTGTCTTTGGCGCCTCCCACTCTTCAATTGCCTTAATCTTCGCTGGATCCACTTTGATTCCGTCTTCCGACACCACGTGTCCTAAGAACTGTACTTCTCTTAGCCAAAATTCGCACTTCGAGAATTTGGCGTACAACTTCTCTCGCTTAAGCAATTCCAGCACATCTCGCAGGTGCACTTCATGATCTTGAATGGATGATGAATAGATCAGTATGTCATCAATGAAAACAATGACACACTTGTCCAAGAAAGGACTGCATACCCTATTCATCAGATCCATGAATGCTGTCGGTGCATTTGTCAGCCCAAAAGGCATGACTAAAAATTCGAAGTGCCCATACCTCGTGCGAAAAGCAATATTGGGTACATCCTCCTCCCGGACCTTCAGCTGATGGTAACCCGATCGTAGGTCTATCTTCGAGAAGTAACTCGCTCCCTGCAACTGATCGAAAAGATCATCAATCCTAGGAAGCGGATACTTATTCTTTACTGTTAACTTGTTGAGCTCTCGATAATCTATACACATCCTCATCGACCCGTCCTTCTTCTTAACGAAAAGTATCAGTGCTCCCCACGACGACGTACTGGGTCGGATAAAACCCTTATCCAACAATTCCTTCAGTTGAGTCATCATCTCCTTCATCTCGGCTGGAGCCAAACGATAAGGAGCCCTTGCTATTGGTGCCGCCCCCGACATCAAATCTATCCTAAACTCCACTTGCCTATCCGGTGGCAGAGTGGTCAAATCTTCGGGAAACACCTCCGGGTACTCACACACTACTGGAACAGATTCTAATCCTTTCTTCTCTTTCTTAGCGTCCACCACATACGCTAAAAACCCCACACACCCTTTTACTAAACAACGCCTAGCCTTGATCATCGAGATCAAACACGACTTCCTATCCCGACGATCCCCATAGACTATAACTTACTTTTGATCCAGCAAAGCTATCCGGATTAGCTTCTTGTTACAAACGATACTAGCATCATTGGATGCTAACCAATCCATTCCTACAATGACCTCAAATTCCCCCATACCCATCGGATATAGCCGCAATGGGAAAATATGACCGTCGATGTCTATACTACACCCCTCAAACACTTCTCCCACTAAGACTCGACTATCATCGGCTACTTCTACTTCGAACCCTTGACTAAGCTTATTGGGTTTCACTAGCAGTTTGTGCACGAATTTTGGTGACACAAACGAATGGTTCGCACCCGAATGGAACAACACTTTAGAAAAAATCGAGTCTATGGGAAAAGTAACTGTTACCACATCTGGTGTCTCAACCGCCTCCTCAGCTGTTATATTAAAGGCCCTAGCTCTCGCTCGTGCCGGATCCACCTTCTTCTCCTCTCCTTTTTCTCCAAAACCTCCAACAGCACCCTTCTTCAACTGTGGGCAGTCTGTTCTGATATGATCAGGTGACCCGCACTGATAACACGTTCTCGTCCCGCGGCAATCGCGAGCCATATGCCCAGTTTTCCCACATTTGAAACACCCTTCTCGCTCTACTAGACACTCCCCCCTTGTGAATCCGGTTACACTTGCCACACGGTTTATTTTCAAACCTTGGGTTAACACGGTGGTCAGGTCTTGCCGATTTAGACGTCTTGAAATCACGGTTAGACCCTTCCCACTTTCGTTTGTCTCCACCCCTCTCGGCGGTCTGACGGTTCTTCTCTTTCTCCCTTAACTCGGCTGCATTCACTGCTGCCTGAAATGTGGTTGGTTCTTTGTTCGCGACGAACTCTCGAATATTACCTCTTAATCCATATATAAAACGCTCCACTCGTCTTTCCTCGTTAGGCACATAAATTTCAGCAAATCGAGATTTCTCGATAAACTTGGTTGTATACTCCCGAACCGTCATATCCTTCTATTCCAAACTCAAAAATTCTTCCTCCAGTTTCTTAACTGCCGCCAGCGGGAAAAATTATGACCTAAACCTTTTCACGAACTCGATCCATCGCATTTCTCTTGCCACTGCCGAGCCTTGCCCTCCAGACTCCACATCCCACCACATCACGGCTTCATCCTTCAGCATAGACAGCGCATACACAACCCTGTCCCCCTCAGAACACTTGCTGGTGTCGAATGCCAATTCAATCCCTTTTATCCATTTCATTGCCAACACCGAATCACATTCTCCCTTGAAAGTAGGGGGTTTGCAGGCCGCAAATTCCTTGAAGCTACACCCCCTCTCCACTACATTTATGGTCGACACTGTCGGTGTCGATTGAGAGTGAATTCCCACTACGGTCACTGACGAGTCGGAAATTTCATTCACTTCCTTGTCCCCACTCTTATCCTTGCCTACTGAAACCTCCTCAGTTCGCTGAGCCAACAAAGCATTCAGAGTCTCTTGCAGCTTTCCCATTTCAGCAGCAAAGGTTTCCTGTGTAACGAATCCTTGAGTTCGACCCCCACCACGGTTCCGAGTCTGCCTCCGACCTCTAACCGAAGACGAACTCTCCTGATGGGAGGTTTCTTGTTCAGGTCTAGGCTCTACACTCTTGGCCCGACGAACAACACGGGTTGTCTTTCCCCCGCGAGTTCCAGCAGTCGGTTCTTTCACAAGCGTGGTTGCTTTCTTAGCCGTCTTCCCTTTAGGTCGACCACGACCCTTTCCTTTGATAGCAGCTGCATGAGGAGGAGCACCAGGTCCATCCTCAACCACTTCGTTAACCGGTGCCATCTCTACTGCTGGCACCGATCTGCTCCTAGTAACTCTTTCCGACATAGCTACAAATAAAACACCAATGAAAACTCCATTAAGGTAACCCTCAAGGCAATAAAGTAAGTTAAGCACTCACATGTACCTGTAAATGTTGGGAACTGAAGATTCTACAAAGTATGGTTAATGCTGCTAGTACAGAATTACTACTGCTGATTACTACTGCTAGTTCAGAGTTAGTACTGCCAGAGTACTTTGAAGGATAATAATGCTGAGTATTACTACTGCTAGTAGAATTACTACTGCTAGTCAAAGTTAGTGCTGCTTGAACAAAGTTAGTACTGCTTAGCTAGTTAGTACTGATAGTAGTTAGTACTGCTTAGTAGTTAATGCTGCTAGAAGAAGTTAATGCTGCTGAGCATATTTAATGCTGCTTAAGAGATCCGGATGGAAAGAATGACAGCTGGATATACTGAAGATATACTAAAGATATACATGGAAGATATACTGAAGATTTGTTTATTATTTGTAATTATCTTTTGATCAGTATATGTATAGAATGTATAGAATAGATAGAAGAACAACTTTTGATAATCATCCTAGAGAGAAATCAACCTCAAGGCATAGATCCTAATTCTAGAGAAGTAGAATTCGTATTGGTGAGCCTGTTCATCAATATTGAGGTTGAGTGTGTAATCTTGTAGCTTCAAGCATTCAATACAAGTTTACAATTTATTCTTCATATTTTCTGTGTTAATTTACTGTTTCATTAAATATCAAAGTGTTATTCCGCAAACTTCTTTGATATTGTTTCTGAGAATAAATTCTTGTTAAGAATTCGATCCTGACAAGTGGTATCAGAGCTAGTATTCTCAGAAACCTGCAATCATCATTCTTCCTTGAAATCAGAAATCATCAATGGCTAAAGTTTCAGATTCTTCAAGCACAGAAATCCCCACAGAGGTAACATCTAATCTTTGCTCTAAATCCTGTATTGAAACTGTTAAAAGGTACAGGGATCACAACCAGAAAATGAGTGATGATCTGAAGAGATTAGAAAAGGACATAAAAGACTATGTTAGGATTGTTGAGAGGTTTGAGGAACAGATTAAAGTTTTCCAAGCCAATGAACTTCAACATTCTTATGATACAAATTACTGGAAGTGGGAAAAGAATGACCTAGAACTTCAGCTGAAAAAGTCTAAAGAGGAGAATGAGAAGATAAAGAGTGAGTTTGAGAAAGCCAAGCTGGATATTGAGAAATTTTCCAATGCTTCTAAAGCAATGGACTCTTTGCTCCAAACTCAAATCCATGACAAACTTAGAAGAGGAATAGGATATAACAAAACACCACCACCATACAACAACAACTACATTCCTCCTATATCAGACTTACTAGAAAACAAGGATAGGAAGGAATTGCCTGTTGGAGCCACTAAGGTAGATCCTTTAGACAAAGTGGTGGTTGAAACAGACTCTGAAGAAAAGAGCTCTAGTGAAATGAGTAAGGAGAACACTGGGAGTGGTGAGATTCCTCTAGAAAATAACATTATCACCAATGAGGGATGTGGAAAGGCTTGGATAAAGTCTAAGGACATAGAAAAGACTGAGGGAAAGTCTGAGAAGGTCCATTATAAGCAAACCACAGTTGTGAATCCTGTCCCTTGCAAACAGTGTTCTTGCAATAAATATGAGCCCCAAAAACATGATAAACCTAGGGGAAATCAGAGAAACTGGAATAATCAGTGGGCACACAAACAAGGGGTTGATTTGAGTAAAATCAATAGACCAAAACCTTGTTTTATCTGTGGCAAATTGAATCATCTTGCCAAACACTGTTATTTCAACCTTATCAATCAAAGAGTCACTTTTCAAAGAAAACCACAAAACTCTTTTGGTTATAGGAATAAAGGTAGGAATCAAATGGCTGAGAATAGAGCACCTTTAAAGTCTCATGCTCAGAACAAGTTTGCTAATACAAAGAAAAATGCTCCAAATAAGCCAAGGAGTAATTTAAAGACAAAGAAAGCAAACAACTTTGTTCAAGTTTGGGTTCCAATTGTAAAGAAACCTGTTAATACTGCTATCCCAGATAGTACTGCTAACAGAAATAGTGCTGCTGCAACCAATACTACTGCTAATAAGGATAGTGCTTCTACTAGTATTAATGTTGTAAAGCCTATAATCTTGACAAAGTATTCCAGCCATGAAATTCCTAAACAACTCATCCAGACCAAACTGACAGATTATATAAATGAGAAAGGACAACCCAAGACCACTTTGGCTTGGGTTCCCACCAAGACTAACTGAGTTATCAAGTGTGCAGGGCAACCAACAGCTCAAGAGGAAGGGCATTTGGCATGTAGATAGTGGTTGCTCTTGGCACATATCAAGTAACATGAACTGCCTTCAAAGCTTCAAAAGGTTTGATGGAGGACATGTTGCTCTTTGAATGATACTCCAGATAGAGGTAAGTTCAAAGGTAAGAAAAGTGGTTAAAGAATCATGGAAAATGGAGAGATGGAATAAAAGTGTGAGGTACAAAATGAAAGGTTATGAACACAAGCTTAAAAGGTGTAAGTGCAGTTAATGCTGCCAGTGCAGTTTTAATACTGCTAGTGGTTAATACTGCTCGCAGTTAATACTGCTAGTTAGTTAATACTGCTGACAGTTAATACTGCTAGTGGTTAATACTGCTCGCAGTTAATACTGCTCGCAGTTAATACTGCTAGTTAGTTAATACTGCTAGTGGTTAATACTGCTAGTTAGTTAATACTGCTGGTAGTTAATACTGCTCTAGGTTAATACTGCTTATGTCCCAAATACTATAAATACCCTTTGCCCGCCCAAACGTTCATAACGACTCTTTGCATACTGTTCACTTGCTCTCTAAATCTTTTTCTCTCAAGTACCTAGTCTTCCAGGCAAGAACAACCCAGTTCAATGGCATCCATGGCGTTTATCGACGAGCACAATGAGATCGCAATGCTACAAAAGCCAAAGCAAGCTGCAGGATTTCATCAAATTGTGGATTTTCTCAAGTCGAACCATATTGCTCATGCTCTTACAGTTGCTCCTACAATCTACATTGAGCATCAAAGGCAGTTCTGGGCTAATGCCACCATTGTTGCTGAGAATGGTGTGCATATGATCAAGACCAGGGTGTGTGACCAACCCTTAACTGTTTCTGAAGAAGTTATTCGCATCAGTCTACGTCTAGACGATGCTTCTGGTATAACTTCTATTCCCAATGATGAACTGTTCTCTTCCCTTACAAGAATGGGGTATGGAGGCCCATTGGGTGTTTTCAAATTCTCAAAAGCTAAATTTTCACCCCAATGGCGTTTTCTTGTTCATACCTTGATGCATTGCATCTCCAAAAAGACTACTGGATGGAGTGAGTTCAGCAGTCCCATTGCCTATGCCTTGGTCTGTTTGGCTACAGCCAGAAGGTATAATTTTTCAAAAATGATATTCAATGATCTTGTATCAAACATGGGAAACAAAAAGAGTTTCTTTATGTATCCCAGGTTTGTCCAAGAAGTTATTACTAATGAATTGATGGATATACCACAACCTGTTGGGGTATATGTACCTAAACCCCCAAAAGGCAAGGTTTTCTCAAATATGAGAAGATCTGCTGGGGACTCGGAAGGAGTTGACACCCCATTGTTCTCTACAATGATGGTGGTATCCCAAACAAATGAAGGTATGGCAGCAGGGTCAAGGCCCCCATTAGACCAACCCACTGCTAGCCAATCCCAACCTTCCCTCTCTCAAATTTTCCCTCAGTCCTTTACTGCTAAACCCACTCCCACAATATCCAAGACTTATGTCAAAAGAAAGGTACACAAGGCTCCTTCCCTTGGTGTATCTACCTTTAACCAAGAGCCTCTAAGCCCTCTAAGGGAGAATTCTCCCTTAGAGAATATCCAAAGGGAAACCAACAGGGTGTCTCCCAACCCTCAGGAGGTGCTCTCTAAGGAGATGGAAGAGCATATGGGTGAGAAGGCTGCCACTACTTCTGCTAGCACAGAGAAGGATAGTGGTAACATCTCTAAGACCTTCCCCATGGCAACTTTGGGTGAGAAATCAACCAAAGGACCCCGGTGCCAAGAAACCAAGGGGGTAGATGGTGCTTCTGCTAGGCAGAAGGCCACTACTAAAAGATCCGAGGATCCCTCAAGGATGGGCAAAACATCCAAAAAGGGTGAGGACAGTACTGAAACTGATGATTTGATGGCAAAACATTCCAAGGATCCTTCAAGGGTGGGTAAAACATCTAAAGAAGGTGAGGATAGGTATACTTACTGGGAATTGATTGAAGCATTAGCCAACATCAATGTTGATGTGGTTAATCAAGGTAAAGAAATTAAAGAATTGCAGCAAGTGGTCATCTCTCAACAAGAGCAGATTTCCAAACTCAAGCACTTGGTAGGTAAACTCATTGCCAAGAAAAGGAGAAAGCAGTTTGTTCTAAGGAGGAGAAATGGGGCAAACAAAAAGGAGGAAAATGCTTCCAAAAAGGGGGAGAATTCAAGCTCAGAACAAAAAGATCAACAAGTTGAGGGGGAGTTTGTTAAAGAAAGTGTTGAATCTGTTGAAGAAAAGGCAGCAGCAGAAACTGTTAGTGCTGTTGAAACTTCACAAGCAGCAGTAACAGGATTAACATCTGAAGAAGTTGAAGTAGCAGAAATGTTGGTAAAGGCAAAGAATGACACTCCCAAAGCAAAGGGAGTGGTCATAAATGAAGGGGAAGCAAAGAAAGTAGAAAAGAAAGACATGGCTGCAGATGTAAAAAGAAAAGGGAAAGAAAAGATGATAGAAACGGATCCACCAAACAAAAAGGAAAAGCTAATTGAATCAGATGAAGCATTAGCCAAAAGACTGCAAGAAGAGTTAGATCAAGCAGAGAAAGAACAGGTTGAGAAAGACAGAGAGATAGCCAGAGCATTAGCCAATGAACTGAATCAAGCATTTCAGAAAGGGTTGGAAACAGAGAAGGCTAAGGCAAGAGCAATAAGCTTGAGAAAGGCTATGATGGCCAGATCAAGTGCAAAGAAGAGAAGACCTTCACAAACTTACCTTGCAACTCAGGAAAGGAACAAGATGATAACTTTCTTGAGGAGTGCAATTGGTGTGAAGAAAGAAATGTTCATAAAGATGACTTTTGAACAAGTGAAGGGACTATATGAGAAAGAAATGGGAAAGCTGAAGAATAATGAAAAGGACAGAGTGGAGTTTGAAAAGAAAGCTAAGGAGAGACATGATGTAAATATCAATATACCCTTTCCTGAAAGTGAAGAGGGAACTCCAACAAAGGAAAAGGCAGAGATTAAGGAAGAAGAGACTCTAGCTCAGAAGATCAAGAAGATAAAAAGAGTGAAGTCTATTGCTTCTAAAGGTCCTAGATCAGAAGAAAGGATAAAGGAAGAAAAGAAGAAGGAAGCTATTGTAGAGCAAGGGCAAAGAATACTGAAGAGAACAAAGATGATGGCAAACAGAAAGGAAGTTGGCAAGAAGCCTAGAGTTGAAGAAGAAAAGAAAGCTGAAACTCAGGAAGAAGTACCACAGAGTTCAGATGTAAACATGTACATAGTGGTAATGGATAAAATTCCAAAGCCCATTTCAGCTGAACCTGTTGAAATTAAACCTCCTGAAGTTATTTATTGGGATACTATGGAGGTGGATGGCAAAGAGTTTATTAGACTGAAAAGAAAAGATGAAAAATATGAAGTCTACAACACCTGGAATAAAGTTGTCAGAGAGTGTTCAAGGTCTGATCTGGAAGAAATGTTTGAAGTAGGAATGAAAGTACATGCAGATCAATTGACAGCTCCAGGGTTACCAATTGTAAAGCTGGTGATGGAGTATTTGTGCATGCTGTTTAATCCAGAAGCAGTGAGGCATTTAATAAGAGATGTGTTTGAAGCTGTCAGAGGATGGACTCTGTATGAAAGGAGTGGAGTCTATGAATTAGCATTGGATACTTTCCACATGGAGTATTACTTAGTGGATAAGGTATACAAGCATACACCTCTGAAGATTCATGCCATGTTAAAGAAGAAGTTGGGTTGTGCTCCAAATTCAGAAATGGCCAAGTACCTAATTCAGAGGATAATCAATCAGAGTTTGGGACTGAATCCAGACATAGGAGCATGAACCATGAAGTTTTGAAAACATTTGAAGAACTTGACTTCTCTTCCAAAAAGTCAAGTTAGGGGGAGATTGTTGGGAACTGAAGATTCTACAAAGTATGGTTAATGCTGCTAGTACAGAATTACTACTGCTAGTTCAGAGTTAGTACTGCCAGAGTACTTTGAAGGATAATACTGCTGAGTATTACTACTGCTAGTCAAAGTTAGTGCTGCTTGAACAAAGTTAGTACTGCTTAGCTAGTTAGTACTGCTAGTAGTTAGTACTGCTTAGTTGTTAATGCTACTAGAAGAAGTTAATGCTGCTGAGCATATTTAATGCTGCTTAAGAGATCCGGATGGAAAGAATGACAGCTGGATATACTGAAGATATACTAAAGATATACATGGAAGATATACTGAAGATTTGTTTATTATTTGTAATTATCTTTTGATCAGTATATGTATAGAATGTATAGAATAGATAGAAGAACAACTTTTGATAATCATCCTAGAGAGAAATCAACCTCAAGGCATAGATCCTAATTCTAGAGAAGTAGAATTCGTATTGGTGAGCCTGTTCATCAATATTGAGGTTGAGTGTGTAATCTTGTAGCTTCAAGCATTCAATACAAGTTTACAATTTATTCTTCATATTTTCTGTGTTAATTTACTGTTTCATTAAATATCAAAGTGTTATTCCGCAAACTTCTTTGATATTGTTTCTGAGAATAAATTCTTGTTAAGAATTCGATCCTGACAGTAAATCTACAATTACATTAGCCATATGTAATTCTACATTTACCTTACATGTTGGTCCTCACCCCTCTATTACCCCACTCCCTACGGCCATCCCTATTATCTCAGTTGTGATTCACGCACTAAGTTTAAGTCTAAGCCCATCTGGTCGCCTAGATCCCTTAAACTATGGCTCTGATACCAACTATAATAACTCAACCATAATTTTAAACAATGGACCAGATCAAAATAAGGAAATTCTCAAATGAACAAAAATAAACCAATCCATAACGGTCCCAAACTTAAAAATTTCAACTCAAGGTTTGATATACAATTCAACCTACACAACTGAGATAAATAAGAATAACTAAGTGATGGCCTTCTATTCGCCCCCGCTAAGCCTTCTCCTTGCCTTTAGCTGCACAGCCTAACTCACGACGGCCTGAAAAGATTTTTCATTTTAAAAGAGCGAGGGTTAGACCATAGGTCTAGTGAGTTCCCTCTAACAGTTAAGCAACAAGATATACTTTCCAGAAATTGAAAACATCATTTTGTAATAGCATTTAAATAAAGCACGTTAAGGACCACACGACCGTCCGAGACGATGTGTCTAACTCGTGCTGCCTTAATGTTGGGACACACCCCCAACGACATAAACGGGCCACACTCCCCGGCACGAGTAGGCGGGCCACACTCCCCAACTTAGGTCACGTAACCCACAATTAATGTATGCATACATATAATCAACAACGCCTGATAACACACTTGGACAGTTAATAACATCATGCCATCATAATAATTCAAAGTTTAAAATAACTTCACATGCCTTTTTCATCAAAAGGTTTAGTTTAGAAAAACTCACCTGGCTTCCTTAGCTCGAGACTCGCGTCTATTCTTACCGATTGGTTCAATACCTATAAAAGGAAACATCGATCGGTGAACACCCGTTCTTTACTAATTCGCAAAGTTGACCAAACATATAACCTGAAGACATCTACCCTCTAACCGGCTTAATCTCACCCTCCTTACAAGATAAATACTTAACTTGTAGGAATATCTAAGGTATAAACTTAGATTAAACCCCTAAATGTTTCTTTTAACTAGGCCCACTATTAAACAATAAGAGAAGATGGGCCTCGGCCCACACAGCACCATTCGGGCCGACCGGGCATCTCCAAGGTTTCGACCGGTACTACATTCGATCGGACTCCCCTTTGACCGATAACACCTTCGACCGATAAGACATTCGATCGGGACTCCCCTTTGACCGATGACACCTTCGACCGATAGGACATTCGATCGGGACTCCCCTTTGACCGATGACACCTTCGACCGATAGGACATTCGATCGGGACTCCCCTTTGACCGATAAAGCTTTCGACCGGGGTTCCCTTAGACCGATATAGTCTTCGACCGAACACGAATTCGACCGATAATCCCGTTTCAGTAATCGACCGGTAGGACATTCGCCCGGAGGCGATTTGGAGTTCTCGAACTCCCAGACTACACAGACTGATAAATTCACCCTTTCTAAATCGATTACCTCCTTGGTTTAGCATATCGATTATTCTCCCAAAACTCAACCAAAACTTCCCTGCATCAACACAGGTGCTGGAAAAACCCATTTCTACCCTCTCCAACCCAATCCCACACTAACAGATTCAGTCAACAACAAAGACACAGAAAATACAAAGGAAAGATTGAGAAGGAGATGATGGATTAAGAGTTGTTACCTTGAGAGAAAAACCCTTAACGATTTCTTCTTTGATTCTTCCCTTCAACAATAAAATCTGCTTCCTTCCCAACTTCTTCAGCCGTTCTCTTCTTTTAATTTTAAAGAATAGCATACAACCCTAAGTTAAATCCTCAAAATAAATATTTACACCTAGGCCCCCCTCAAAACATGGATTTTAACCACTCACCACTCTAACTTTGCAAATTCTAACTTTTAACCGGGTTATTACATGTGTGTGTGATTATGTACAAGAAAGAGAGAGAGAGAGAGAGAGAGAGAGAGAGAGAGAGAGAGAGAGAGAGATAAGAATAGGACAAAAACAAGTAAAGACAAAAAAATTGTATAAAAAGACGTAATTACCCCTGACTTAACGAACAATTTAACGAAGCTAACGCCAAATGGACCATTTTCATAGCAAAATCGAAACCTCAGGGATGAAATCTGCACTTATTGAAGTTCAGGGACCACTTTCGTATTTTTTGCTAAACCATAGGGACCAAAATTGTAGTTTACTTTCTCTATATATGTGTGTGTGAGAGAGAGAGAGAGAGTAAATTCTTGTTTTTACTTTTTTTTATAGGAAAAAGGACAAAAGTTAAGTAAAATGGCAAAAATGGTCCTTGATTTAACAGAGTTAACAGATGTGTTAGTCAAAAGGACCATGACCAAAATTGAATATCACAAGGATCAAATCCACAATAAACATACCATAGGGACCCTATTCAAAAAAATTACCAAAACACGGGGATCAAATCCACAATTCACTCTACTTTTTATTAGTTTAACCCAAAGCCCCTCACTTTCGTTTTGGAACCTTCACTACCATTTCTCAAGAAGCCCCAAATTTGCTTCTTTAAGCTTACCGATATCCAACCCACTCCTCTCAAAGGTTCTCATAACTCTTTTCGAATTAACCCAAGCTCGACCCTTCCTCACAGTTCCAACGTCCCCCCTCCCCCCCCCCCCCCTCCCTAAAGAAGTGACGCCTCAAACTCTCTAACTCTTTCAGCACACTTATCGGAGTACAGAACAACGAGAAATAGTTTAAGGACACACTACCAAGCAATGACCCCTAAACTTGTTTTACTATATGCCTACACAATACCCAATTATCTTTGTCTTTTGTTGTCATTTATCAAATTATAGCGCAATATTTTTTTTAACACGTTAATTGGGTGTGTATACAAGTAATCATAAAGTTTAATAATGTGTATTTTATATAATTTAATCATAAATAAATATAAAAATTTGTGAGATACAATTTTATTAGATTGTGTGTTTTTTGGTCATAGATTAACCATCATGTATAAGGGTTTTCTTTTAAACTAAGGTGCCAACGTATTAGGTCAATGGAGTTCGGTCACATTACTGTGGATATGTGAATTAACGGTCGAAAACATTTTAAATGAACATAAAAATATCAACAAGTTTAACATAAAATTTGGAAAATAAAATGGGCATTTAAAAAAAAATCAAACTTATAAAGTGCGCAAGATGTTATCATCTAGAAAATAATCCGACCCCACCATGCTCTATGATTGACGACAATTCCTTGAATAATTATTGTTTTGTTTTAATATTAAAACATGTAGCTGATTATATATATATATATATATATATATTATTTTGAAAGGCAAAGACATTTATTACCAAAACAAAAAGTACCAATACAAAATATCGGAGTTTTGCTCTAGTTTTCTTTTTAGATATTGTAAACTGTAAAGCTAGAATTTGATCATGAACTTCGAAACCTACCCCATTCACCGAGTCGACGTTGAGTCAACCCAAATTGTTTATTATATTTACAATAATTAAAAAGTCTATAAACTTACTGGTGTCATTATTTTACCCCGTACCTAATCTTGGCCTTCTTTTTCTAAAGTAACTTGACTTATTTCGTCATAATATTATTAGGATAATTGTGAGTTTTTTTTTTTGGAGAGGGTATCCCAAACCACATTGGGCCCAGACTAATCCCTGGCAATATGAGCCGAAGCCCGACTGCTAAAGCATGCAGCCCGGGGTCGAAGCCCCCGTACCTCCAGCTTTTCATAAAAGTTAGAGATTTAAAAGACATTGATTTATAGAGATAATTATGTGATAATCCCTTTTTGAACTCACAATTATCCTAAGTGAAAAATCTACTTAGGATAATTGTGAGTTCAAAAAGGGATTATCACATAATTATCTCTATAAATCAATGTCTTTTAAATCTCTAACTTTTAGTTAATAATAATTATTTAAAAACATTTTCTCTTGATAAGTCCGCATGTATTATATGATTTATCATAATTTTTTTTCCTTTATCTAACTTTCACAACAAGACAAAATACTTTTATCCATAAAAAATACTGAGATAAATTTTAATTAACTGATCATCTACAAATTAAATATCAATGCTTTCGATAGTCACTAATGTTTTTCATAAAAATAAATAAATCGAGAGTTTGGATAATTTATCATTGATTTGAGTTTTCCACTAACAATTACCCATCAATTTTGTGACAAACCATTTTTTAGCAACGAATTTTCAAAGAAAAATTTCATAAGTAAAAGTATTTTATTATTAGGGTTTTTTTTTAATCATAATTCTTGATTTACGTTTAAATAATCAAACAATTATCTGAATAATAATAAAAAAAAAAAAAAAGTTACGTGGTACCTACTTGGTAGATAAAATTAGGGCACATTAAAAAATAGAGAAAAAAACAAAAAGAGGACTAGAAAATGCTATATATTAATAAACGTGGCCTATCTACATCCATATAAGTGAATTAAAAATATGTTTGTTAGGTGAGCACTCTACATGGTACTCCTCTTCCTTGAAATGGCCCTCACTCCATTAATTAAACCCTTTTTCCAATTGGGACCATGGCATCCTCTGGACAACAATGTCCAAGATATTATTGATGTGGGACACCCCTTACTTTACAACTAAATTATTTAATGTATAACATATATTTAATATACGTATATATAGACTTTTACTTTCATATAAGATACATTTAGTTTGATTTTATTGTATGTATTATACATATATTTATTATTTATGTATATGAATCAAGGAAAATGCCTAACCTTTTTTTGTGGTTCCTAGCTAGTTTGCATACTTTTCTTGAATCCAAGAAACTTTATTATACATGTACTTACATATATGTATGTATAGTTAATGGTGACTGTTTTATATATGTCTTTGAGAGAGAATTGAAAGAGAGTTGGGTTGTGGTTTGATATGTACAGTGAGAGAGGTAGTCACCATGCATCTATTCTATCAATTTCTCAAAAGGGATTGGATTGTGACCTTACATGTTATCCTAGGATTCTATGTACAAGAGATTTGAATAATAAAACATGGGTAATATTCATGTTGTTGGATTAAAATATAATAAATTATATATAATTAAAGTGGTTAAAACTTATTCATGATAACTTACATGTTCGGTGTACATAGAACACATAGTATACAAGTGTAGTATTTTAAAGAAATAATTATATACAAACTAAAAAGAATATAACTTTATATTATCAACAGTATAATAATAATAAAAAAACAGATGATAAAACATGTATATATTTAATGTACTTTATGTATCTATGGTTCTTTAAAAAGATGATGAGAATTCATGTCTTAAAAAATTCCCATTTGAATTACGTTTGCACTAATCCCAAAGCATCTTTAAATTGGAAATTAAAGTTTTGGATGAATCCCATTAAGGAAAGGAATTTTATAAAATGGTGGGAAATAGTTTAAAACTCAAAAGTAGCACCAACCATGAACTAGGGTTTTTTGCTTTTTGTTTCTATCATGTTCATTAAAAATACATAAGATTGCTTTCATGGATGGTTTCTTCATCTCTTTTGGGCTTGAGTTTTGGAGGTCTTGTGCCTCACAAAGCATGGACAAATGCTAGATTCTTGCATACATTTAATTAATTAACCCTTCACTATCATCATCATCATGTTATGTTTCTTGCTTTCAACATAGTAATTTATTTCCTCAATATTTAATCAAAAACATGTGACATTATTTTCATAATATTAAATATATTGAACACACTCTGATTATTTAATACAAAGTTTTGTTATCAAAATAAGACTTGTTATCGTCATGAAATGAAAAAAAGATTCAAACTTCTTGCATATGTACTTGTGTTATATGTATTTTTCATTTAAATAAGATGGGGTTGAAACAAACATGAGTAAACACATGTCTTGAATAATATGCATAGGTCTTAATGATCAATATCCCATATTTGTAATTCAAGAATATGCAATTTCAATAGTATGTGGTTAAGTGAATATTGTTTAAAATAACTGAGATATTTATCTCATTTGACTGACTAAAACAAGCCAACCTTAATTGCTTTGTGGCCTTTGGAAGTCTTGATAGACATAGAAGATGTGGCTACATGTAATTGATGTTTGAGCTTTATGAGACAATCAAGAAGCTTGCCCATGTCTTCCATGTGATGTAATCTTATGTGTTCTTGTCAACTGTTTGGTCTTTGTTTCACAAATTTAACTATATGATATGAGTGGCATTTTAAATGATATAAACATACATATGAAATAAGAATATAATACAGAACTTCAGGTGAAATCATCTTTCCAAGACAATTTAGATATATATCACTTCTTGTATTGGAAAACAATCAAACATACTTTTTACAAGATATATATACATCATTTAATTGAAATTTAGATTTGGTTTCATCAAACAAGTCAACCTTTGCTTATTAGTTTTGGAAGTTTTGATAGAGACATAAGAGATATGGCTACATGTAATACTTGAGTGTAATTATTGTATCAAACAACTTGGCTATGCCCTCCATGCCGACCTCGAAGCTCCAAAATGTGGTATCCTACATGTATTTGTGAACCCTTTGATCTTTCCCTTTCAAATCTGAACTCTCTTCAATCCACGACATTGAATTATATGTATTTAATTTCATATTGTATCGTCTCTTACTGTTATTTCTATCCATTATAACATTCTTTGACCAGGATGAACTATTTGTTGACTTTTAATGGAATATCCATGTATCACAAAGTTTTTGTGTTTGCATATATGTAAATTAATTTTTTTATTTTGACATAATCGATCTATTTCCAAAAATTTGGGATTAAAATAAGAAAGTTTTGTAAGCTATAAGCAATTATATATATATGGATGGAGACGAGTCAACCAACTTTTGGGTTGATCTGCACCGTTTAAAATCATCCAATTTTTTATCTGGGCCGTTCAAATTCGTTTTTACCCCCATTAACTACCCAACCCTAACTCCCTTGGCCCATTCAGCTCTATATCCACGATTTGTTTCAGCGAGTTCTACCCACGTTCATGAAACCTGTTTACCCTTTTTCTCTCACAACTCTCTCCCCCTTCAACCCTCTTCGCCTTCAACCTCTTCCAACTCCCCCACGATTTCCTCACGACCTGATTTTCCTCGCAACTCTCTCCCCCTTCAACCTGATTGCAACTATAAATAATGTATTTTCTCCACTATTTCAACTTCCTCATGCACAGATTGATTACGAACCCAAAATCTTCACTCCCAAGGTAACCAAAACTCTTAATACCAAAACTCTTAATCGCTCTATTTTTTGCAACCCAAAATCTTCTCTCTTAATCACTTCCTTCACGGCTCTTGCAGGTTTGATTTCGCTCTTCGTCCTAGTTTGCAGGTTTGGAGATTATTTCCTTCTCGTCCTTCATTCATGAATTAGCGTTTTAATTCTGGTCTCATTTAGCCTGATGTTTTAGCTATTTATATCAATTCATCCATTGATTCTTAGAATTTGTGTTTTCTGCATCAATTTTAAACGTTTTCTTCTCTAGGTGGCATTAAATCAGTATGTATATCATTTTCTGGTAAAAACTTGTTCTGTTATCTATGTGTTGCTTTTGATCAGGCATGATTTTGATTTATATATATATATATATATATGATTTTGCAATGTAAGGTTGTTTTTTGCAATGAAATTTGTGCAACAAGCATACAAAAGTAGTGTGAGGAGACCTCTGGAATTGCATGTGTGGAGATTGAAATCCACATATGGGAGACCAGTCAGCTAGTTTACAAACTCATATGTGCATTATCACATTGATTTCAAATGTGAAAGATGGGTAAAAAAGGGTTATAATTAAGATTAAGAACTGAAAGGGGTTTATTTTCATAATGAAATTCTATGATTTTGTGATCAATAGTTCTTGTATGATTCAACATAGTACACATTTATGTTCTTGGATAACATAACATGGCATACTCATATTATTGTAACTATAGATCAATTTATTTTAATTTTGCAATAGTTTGACCACAAAAGTCAAATGTTTGAAGCCTAAGCCCTTTCTTCTTTAGATAGATGTACCAACTTTTCAACTTCATGTATTGGGTTTTATCTTTATTAATCATCCTATAGAGGAAACAAGATTCACATAATGAAATGAGATCTATGACAATATGAATGGACCTGAAGATTCTATGATTGGTAGTAATATCTTTGGGGAAGCACAAGTATTACTTGATTAGTGCCAATACATGGACTTGTAGCAATTTGTAGTTTATTATCATATTTTAAAACTTGTATTTGGTTGGTGCCAGGTGGAGCCAAAATGCAAAAAGCGATGACCGACCGACTGGTGAAAGGAGGTAATGATTTTGTATTAGCTCTATCTAGCTTTGTTTTTGTGGGGAAACTTGAACTTATTGAAACACATTTTTTTAAATTGGATCAATACACTATCATAACTCATAAATTATTTGTGTGAATGACCTAATAGACATGGCGACCAAAGTTTCTACGGAAACAAGCATCGAGAGGGATGCAACTAGTGTTCATCCTCGCCCGGAAAAATCTATAAGTGTGACCAAAGTTTCTACGGAAACAAGCATCGAGAGGGATGTGGCTGGTGTTCATCCTTGCCCGGAAAAATCTGTAAGTATGACCAAAGTTTCTACGAAAAAAACATCGAGAGAGATGCATCTGGTGTTCATCCTCAACCGGAAAAATCTTTAAGTGTGACCAAAGTTTCTACGGAAACAAGCATCGAGAGGGATGCAACTGGTGTTCATCCTCGACCGGAAAAATCTGTAAGTGTGGAGATAGTATCATTTGGTGAGGCTTTTCAACCTTACCAATCCCATTCTCATATGAAGATTTGACGTATTAATAATAATGTAGTACTTTTTGCAGTGGCGTCTTTTTCAAAAGCAAGCAAAATGTGTGCGGGATCTCATCAAATGGAAGTGGGATGAAGTCATTGATCTGGATCCGGACGTTGATGAGGAATTGATTGACACTGCCGACTCGGCATCAACACACGTTCAAGTCCCTCGGGTCGTTGTTCATACTCGTGGTTCGATCCACCGTGTTAGGGTTACGTCTGGTGATGACAGTTACATATCTTTGTAAAAACATGGTTGGTAGGATAAGAGTTTAGAAACGTTTTATGATTGTATATATCGCAGTTGCTTATAAAACTGAATTCATATTTTCATCTATTTTATGTTCTTTTTGACAACTTATGATTAGATTACTACAAATTTGGTTTGGATTTGGTGACAACAGTTAGCCTTTTGTTTCTCATGTGGTTGATCTGACATGCTTGCTTTTGTTGATTTCATATCCCTTATTAACCTACATATTATGACTTATGAGATTCACACAATGGTGTTGCAGATGAAAGTGCTATGGTCCACCTTACAATAAGAGGTTGCAATAATCACTGAAGAAGACATCAAATGAAAACATCATAAAAAACATAGGTCTGAAATAAGCAAACGATGGCAGAGAGATGACACCTTAGTTGCAAAATATCACAATGTCACTGGTTGGTTATTTGAATGGACAAAGACCAGGTAACAATAGAGCACCCACCTCTACAAAAATTTAAACTGAGAGAGAGATATACTCATAAGTTGGCCCTCACAGAAGCTGAAACTTTATGGTCACAATATATAATGAAGAAGCATTTTGAACCTATTATCGGCTTATACAGAAGGACATTTGAAAACTTCGTCTGTCCATCCGGTAATAGATTAAGCAAACATATTTACAATAATTTAACTCATCAAAATGGATAAAGTTTACGTTTTTAGAGCCACTTGTGTAAGAAAGAACTTACACATCAATGATCAACTATTCAATCAAATGATATTAAGCATCTTCCCAATCTCTTCTCAAGAAACAAGTGGGTTATTTGTTATCAATAATGGGATTAATTTCAAGTGGCAGTTCCACCAAGGTCATGTACACTGTTCTGAAATCGCCAAACAAACTCTGTAAGCATGCAATAAGTTTCAAGAAAAATCAAAGGCCTCCTACATATTGAAGTCATACACCAGAAACAAAAACCTTGAATTTTTTATTTAATTACTTATTAATATTTTAAATAATAATTGTTTGTCTTAATTTATTGACCAGATAGTAGGACATGAATGGACACATATGATCAGGTGTAAATGTGGTTCGTTTTGTAATTATTAATTCAATTATATATGCTTCTATGACAATTTGATACTCGAAAATTAACACCAGAAACACATTCAATTGTATAGTATAACCCTTATTAGTTCAACTTCAATGTTAAAAATGTATCAAGACGATTAATCCAACCAAGGTTACTCATTCGGACCAGATTTCATGAAGTGGATAGAAAAATGATGCTTGAATACTACACGAAACAGTGTCACTCGAATGGCACAAATCCTCATGATTGGATCATATTTCCATGAGTAGCTTCTATGAGGAAATATGACATTTTTGTTATCATATTAGGTATGGAATATTGTTGAAGGGTCCTTGCGTATCTTTCATAATAGATCATAGACAAAGAAGCGATCGAAATCGAATTACCCTTCTCGATTTTAAATCTTTTGTGATTTCAAGCTCGAGTTTTTCAAGTGAACCGGGTGAAAACGCGGTTTGATCATCGAGTTCGTTTGAGTTAAAATTCGATATCGATTGTACATGAAATAACTTACAATTATTGCCATGTTTACAATGCCCTTTACTGAAATAATGATAAATCTTTAATGAGATTTCGCTTCTTCCTCTATCCAAAATTCCCATCTGGTGTATAACAATCTTCCGAAAAACTTGTAATTTCTCGACTAAAAGGTCCGAATTGAGCTCCTAATCCAATAAAGAAATCTTGATTTTGGTACCTATAATCACCGAAAACCATATTATTTGTTACGGTAACGACATCGGAAACGGGATTTGTGAGGACAAAAAGGGTGTATTCGGATGCAAAATCGGTCGAAATTGAAGCGATGGCAATATCAGAGGCGAAGGAAATGGTTTCGTGACTAAATTGAGCTTGATTTTGGCATTTTGTATCAGGTTATCGAGGCCGAAAGCTAATCGAATATAAGACTGAATATAAGCTTCTGTCACTCAATGGTACAGGTCATGATCCTATATAACAAACAAAGAAGAATTCACTAAAATAAAGGATCTCCACCCTTGAATGCACATTAGAATGAGATGACGGAGATGCAAATGATCAATTCCCATATCAAGTGTGAGGGTGGGTTTGAGATTAAAACAAAGACTTGACCATAAAACAAAGACGGACAGTGAAAAATCCATGGTGTTTAAAGTTTTCATGGCTGCCACCTTGCCCGCGAAGGAATATCGGTTCATGGCTATACGTAATAGCATCAACCCAGGTCCATTCAACATGAAAGAGCATGTCATAATCACCATGTTTGCCAACTGCATAGTCTCAATGGGTGGAGGTGATACATATTCCATTAGAGCCATTACTATTATGAAAGCTTATTATAGACAATTATGGCCACTGAGGTTTAATCAAGGGCTGATGTCTTACAGTCATAATTTGTCAAGGGATTAATATAGGCATAACATATGACATCCTTTCCCGAAACAAAAACCTTGATTTTTTAATTTAATCACTGATTAATATTTTAAATAATAATTGTTTGTCTTAATTTATTGACCAGATAGTAGGACATGAATGGACCCGGATGATCAGGTGTAAATGTGGTCCATTTTGTAATTATTAATCCAATTATATATGCTTCAATGTTAAAAATGTATCAAGACGATTAATCCAACCAAGGTTACTCATTCGGACCAGATTTCATGAAGTGGATGCTTCTAGTCAGACACTCCATAGTAAATAAAAAGGGAAAAAAGCCCAAAGCCCATGGGTATGTAATTCAACAGGCTAAAACAATTATTCAATAACACTAAGAAAAACAAGTTTAAACAATCAGAAAATCACTTATTATTTTGAATTTATTTAGAAATAAATACTTTGTTTGTCTACACCTAGTTCCCCATCTGAAAAGCCCCATCTGAAAAGAGACGTACGTAAAGTCCCAGGTCACTCCACGTTCCTCCCCCACTCCCCTCCATATTCCGATGACTTCGGCCCCCAGCCTATTATCTTCTTCGACGATGGAAGTTTGCCACATTTGGAGTTGGCGCTCTGCGTATTGACATCTGCTCATTGCGAATTTTGCCCTAATACGATTTCGCACAGGTGAGGTATCTAATTGGTATCCAATTTTGAAATTCATAAGTGAATTATGTTGGTTTGTGTTCTTTGTTTTTTCGTTTTGAATATTGTGGTTTGAAAATGAGTAGTGATGAAAGGATTTAAGTTTTCATTATGTAAATATTCTATGATGCATGCTACATCTCAATTCTTTATGTGACGGTAATGTGGCATATGTTTGGTCTGTACACTTAGAACTCGATTTATCTTCTAATCGGATTCAATCATCTTGGAGAAGCAGCAGAAGAGGTTGGATAAGGACACTCACACACTCTCAGCTCCTTTTTGCCATTCAATCATCTCAGGTAAGTGATTTTCTTTCATAGTCCATTTGAGCATCTGGTTACAACAATCACTTATAAAAGCATCATATCCATGTAAGTTTTCTTTTCGTTACTTTGAGTTGATTTTCTTAATTAGTTTATCTCTTTTGAACTTCATGATGTTGAGTTTTCCAGTCCTCTTTTGTGGTTTACGTTATTTGGGTGAATATAAAATAACTATTTTTAACTGTTTGAGTGTAGGGATCAAGATTAACGACTTTTGAGTTGGTGCATGACAAAATACCAGCCTCTCTTATAGCAGATTTTGCAGTTGTTGCTTTAATGAAAGTTGGACGCGTGCATGCTGTCATTGTTGGAGTTGATCATGTTATTTCTAATGGTAACTTATTGGTATAATACGATTAACGTAATGAAACCTATAATTCATACACAAACGTAAAACTTAATTGCGGGTGACACCACCAACAAGATTGGAATATATAGACTTGCCTTATGTGTTAAGCATCACGACATTATGTTTTATGTCGCTGCACCCTTGACTTCGGTTGATTTATCTCTGTCTTGTGGAGACGAGATTGTTATAGAAGAAAGATCCGCCAAGGAGTTGCTGAACACCGTGGAGGTCTCAAGGAACAAGTTGCACTCCCAAGGTAATTGTTGTTTGGAATCCAACTTTTCATGTTACATATTCTAATCAGCTCAAGGGTATGAACCTGTTATTTTTTTGTACATTTGTTGTGTTACAAGGGTGGAAACATGTTATATTAAAGGGTAGTATTTATAGTATTTATCTTCATGATCTGGATTTAAGTTGGTTGCTCATCTTCTAGGTAAAACAAGAAATTTGTGCGTGCATTGGCCCAACATCCTACCGAGTATGTGACTTTACTTCCTATAGGTTTATCATCATAATCCGACTATTTTATTTTTTGTTAAGAGAATATATAACATGAATTTATGACTGCATTTTTTAAATTTACGAAATTTATTTTATGAAACACATTTTGATTAATTGACTATGTATAATCTTTTTGATGAAAGGCGATAATGGGAGTTTGTGGTTTTAGGACCGGAAAAACGGTCATAGTTTCCAACAATCTCAAACAATCGTTCAACCTGGTACATGCCTTTCTTTTATCCGTTCAAATATCAATCTACTTTTGCATGTACATGAATAATATCCAAATCTTGAATTTCATTTTTAGGTTCACCGGATAGTGAGACTACTGGAATTTACATGTTATCTTATGACTTAACGAGCTCGAGGCTCATTACATGTGAAGCCAACAAAACGATCAAAATGTGGAAAGAAGACGAAGATGCATCCCTTGAAACTCATCATGTCAACTTCAAGCCATCGAAAGACATTCGTAGTTTTTAAATGCAAACTCTCTCTATCAAGTTGAACCCCCCCTAAAGCAATCATGGGTTATAAGTGTGTTTTACATCATGCCCAAAAGTCTGGAATGAAGTTGATCCATCATCGGGTGCCTTGCCGGGCACAATTCAGAAGAAATTTTCGGTTTTCTAATTGTAACTTTCAGTTATTTAGTACCTGAAAAAGTGTTGTACAAGGGTTTTAGATAAAATAATAGTGACACAAATGGGACGAGTGTTTAAGAAAGGAGGGCATTTGCATGTTAGTTTTGAAAATATGCTTCCTGAAAGCCAAGTAGCATGCATGCTCCTCTACGTATTTACTCATGTTATAAAGCATGTTTCACTTGGTCGAAGAAAACTTTTTGAGGGGCCAAAGTCATATTGTGTATCCGACCAACAGATGGGTGTAACACTAGATCAAATGATTGAAATGGTAAAGAAACATAGAATACAATAAAGAAACATAACTTTTGAAATGGTAATATCAAATAACGGAATCTAGATTAAAATCGTGTCGTCTACCCGACCAACGGACGGGTATAAAACTAGTTAGAGTGAGACGTTAGGATCATTTTAAGGTTCTAAAATCATCCTTAAACTATTCCATAATATATTGGTTCTGGAATGGATTAACATCTTTAATTCTTAACAACGATAATTAAGATTATCTATACTATCTTATAAAGCACCGATAAAAAACTCTTAGATACAAATTATTAGGCACAAGGTACCATCATTTTATGCAAGATTTTAAAAATCTATTAATTTACAAGTATCAAAGCACAAGATACATATTATTACTGCAGACTTCTAGCACCCACCAATTTGGAATGTGTAGGGCCTTCGTTTTATGTAGATCTTTCCATGTATCACTATTAATTAATATAATATATTACTATAAATTTGTTTTAATTATATTATTAAATATGTAATTGGTTATTTTTTCTAGATGTCATTAAAATATATAAGATAATCATTAAATTATAACCAAATATTTAATTTTTTTTATATAAAAAACATTATATTATTAAGCCTAAATTAAACAAATTTATAAAAAAAAATATTATCACTTTCTCAAAACTATCCAAAGTCGACTGTAAATCGACAAAAAAAATGAAACATTAAAATCGTGTTGTATCTTGCTGCATTGCATGAGTACGTTTCTTTCTTAGTATGATTATTAAGATTCTTAAACTTAATTATATTTTCTTGATTCATGATTAAAATAAATTGAGTAAAAAAAAAGCCCAGCCCATATAACTACTTAAGCGCAATAACGCTTGGCTTATTTTAAGTATTAAAAAGCTCTGTGCAAAAATATGTGTGGATTGGGAGTTTGGGACTAAAACCATCCTTCTAAAAAGACTATTAGTAGAGCTGTTCATGGGCGGTACGGTCCGCTAGACCCGGCCCGTCCAGCCCGTTCATTTTAGAAAATATGGGCAGGCTTGGACGGGACCATTCAAGTTAACGGACGGGCTCGGACAATGAAAAAGAAAACTTGGACAAGCCCGCCCGACCCGTTATATAATTATAACCAATTAAAAAAATTATATAATTAATATTGTATTAAAAAAGTTTATAAGTGGTTTTAGGTTGGACTCCCTCTAATAAGTACAACTACCTCCTAAATATATATGTTATATGTGATATGTGATATGTCATATAGTACATTTAGGATCTCGATCTTAAAATATTAGGTGGTTAAAAATTTTGTTGTTTAGGAATCCGAACTTCGAAGGTGATAATCTTTGTAGAGAAAAAATTTATACTCCATATTTTGTGAAAAAATATTTTTTTTTCTTATGTTGTATACATTAGTATATTTACGTTTGTTTAGTTGATTTTTTTTTTATGTATTTTGAATAATTTTACACAACTTATCATTTTATATAAGTTTTTTTAAATGTAAATTTTCAGGCCCGTTAGCCCGTTGGCAAGCCCGACCCATTTATAGGGCAGGTATGGACAAGTTTTCAAGCCCGTAAAAACGGGCTTGGGTTTACTATATTAGGCCCGTTGGACAAGAAAAATATGTTAGGCTGGCCCATGGCCCGTCCAAACCCGCAAATGATCACCTCTAACTATTAGATATGAATATTTAATTATTTTTATCTTATTTGATATGGTATGTGTAGAAAGAAATCATAATTGTTATTTAAAACAAAGAATTAAATGAATATTCCTTGCTTTTCGCTACCCTTTTGGTTGAATGAATTTATTCTTGTTGTTCAAAAAAAAATGAATAAACAAATGAATGATATTGCTACATCAACAAAATGAATACTCGTATATTTATATAATAATAACAAATAAATGATATTATTTGACATTTCAATCTTTTTGGAAACTCTGTTACATCTAGACCTTTCGATTATAATGCAAAGTGAGATAACAAATATACATATATACAAATTACTGAGGCGATGATACGGTATATTATTTTTTTTAGAATAGAAATTAGTGAGACACTAAGGTGGGTTGTAGTTTTACAATCGTTGATAACAGACTCTAAACAACGTAAAATTGGCTCCCAAAACTTGTTCAAAATCACACATGTAACATGCTAAAGAACTACTCTGTTTATATGTCATAAAGACATAAATGTTACATTGGCTAAAACAAAAAAAGCTCGTGGATTTATAGACATCAAGTTTGAAAAACAATCATATATATATATGAGAGAGATAAAATGTAAACCACTTTAATTTTGCAAACCGTGGAAACCATCGATTTCATTGGTTAAGTTAATGAAATTGATTTATTAAATTGTTTAATTTGATGAAATTGTGTCATATAATTATTTTGTTGATGAAACTGTTTCATATATTTGTGTTTTTTTATGTAAAAATGAAATTGTTTCATGTATTTTCTTATTTTGATGAAACTTTTTTATTTTTACATAAAAAAACACAAATATATGAAACAATTTCATCAAGAAAAGAATTATATAAAACAATTTTACAAATTTTACAAATTCATGAAACAATATCATTAACTTAACCAATGAAATCGACGATTTTCATGGTTTTCAAAATCAATGTGGTTTTTAAATAAAATTACTCCTCTCTTTCTCTTTCTCTCTCTCTCTCTCTCTCTCTCTCTCTCTCTCTCTATATATATATATATATATATATATATATATATATATATATATATAAAAGAAGTATAATATATTTATAAACACGTAGCTTATAATTGCACTTTTTAATTCTTTTTTTGATATTAAAAACATCGTATAACATTTGTATTTTTAAAATCTCGCTCGTATTTTTATAGGTTTCAACGACTCTTAAATAACTGCTTAAGCCCAATAGGGCCTTTCTAATGTATGGGTTGGGCCTAGAGATATTTTTGTTAGGTGTCCAATTGAAAGTCATCAAGTATGGGTTTGGGCCTAATTAGAAAGGAAGGAAGGAAGGAAGCAGGATCATCATTTAAATGTTTATTTTATTTGATTTTCATTTATAATATGATTATAGGAGTAAACTATAATTTCTGTGCATGAGGTTTAGTAAAATATTTAAAAGTGGGACCTACATTTTAATATGTCGAGTATTCATCCTTTAGGTATGTATGGTGTTCTGAAAATGATACTTGACTACAAACTCCATCTAATTTCTCCGCTAAAACAGGGTAAAATCATTAAATCATGTTTTATGTCATATTTTCAAATATTTCATTGAACCTAAGAGACAAAATCCATAATATATTCTTACTGTTAAATAAATACAAATATGTATGTTGTGTGTATATATATATATATCGTAATAACCTTGATCCCTTGTTTTGAGAGGTTTTGGGAGTTTAAGAGTGTAAACGGGACTTCTCTTATTTTCCAGAGACTTTGGTGTAAAAGTGGTCATTAGACGGTAAAACCCTCAAACCCTCCTCATTTTCATTTGGTGCGTATTTGCGGTTAGGAGTAGAGGTTGTAGAGAAATAGACCTTTCTTAGAGAGCTTGAAGGAGCTGAGTTTTGAAGATTTCAGAGCCTCAATTACAAGGTAAACTTCATCTTCCTATTCCTTATGCTTCTATGGTGGGATTTCCAATCTTGTTTGGGAATTTCTAATGCTTTTGGATGTTATTAGGTTAAATCTCTTGGTGACAGTGTTTAAACCATTTGTTGATGGTTTTCTAATTGATTGTTTGAGAAAAATCACCATTGATGTGGGTTTAGTCAAGGGTTTGCATTTTTAAGCTTTAGGTGGATAAAACCTTCATCTAAGGATGGCTTTAAGTAGATTAAATGATGTTCTGATGTTAGGATATTGGTTAAAAAAGTTTAAAATATTGATTCTATCGTTTTTGGGGTATAAAATCGATTTGGAAAAGATTTAAACAAGTGTGGATTTGAGGATTTTGGCTGAAAATCTCGTGGAACACATTTATGGAATGAATGTAGGTTCCATGCGACTTTGGTCAAATGAGGGTCGTGCCAAGTGCGTTTTCAATTTTGCTTTGTTTTTCGTTTTGGGCTAGGTTCGAGACACCGACTAGGGGATTGTATAAGGAATTGAATTAGATGGTTTTGGGAGGATTTAAGTGGTTTAACACCATTCCTTTGTCGTTCAATTAAGTTGTTCGGTTTGTGGGTTCTAGGCCTACAAGCGTGTGAATTAGGCTTGGACATCATGTGAGTTTTCCTACAACCTTAATTTTATTAAATGATCGTTGGTTTCAAATATGGTTTCGTGGTTATGCTTATCTGAATTGAAGCTCTTGTTATTAAAGTGTTTATAAATGAGCATTGTTTATGCATGATGGTTTATTAAAATACATATTTCATATTTGACCATTTCATGGTTGGAACTTGATCACCATTTTAAAGTGTGCATTCATTGGGAGTGGACGCGTAATGACTTATATGGGAGGCGTGACCCAAATTGAATGCATGAACTTGTTTCATGTCATTTGTTGGAGGGCAGGTGTGGGCCCGAACACGTTGTCACATGTGTGCGTGACCATAAATTTGTGCCATCTACGTGTGTAGGAAGTGTGCATATTTGTTTATCGTATAAATCATTATTACTCCAATTTTATAACTTGCTCATGGTGATCTTTCGTGGCGTGAACTTTATTACGAGAGGGAACGCACTAGACCTTCGGTCTAACTCTCTCTTTTATAAAACTGAAAAACTTTTCAAGTATGAGTATATG
This sequence comes from Arctium lappa, assembly GCA_023525745.1. Lineage (NCBI taxonomy): Eukaryota > Viridiplantae > Streptophyta > Magnoliopsida > Asterales > Asteraceae > Arctium > Arctium lappa. The sequence goes on along the minus strand of CM042054.1, from coordinate 10,847,568 downwards.
TGGGAGTCTATTCAAAGGGAAAGAGGAGGTGTGATGTCGTAGAAGGGGCATGGTTTAGTAGAACCTTGTAGTTTACCATTAGACTTATTATAAATCTCAGTTGTGGATGTGTATAGTCGCTGCGAACCTTGAGTTATGGATGATCTTGTTTTAGTATGTATGGGACCATTTTGGCTATAATTTATTTGTTATTGTGATATTAGTTTTGGGTTGTTATAAATGGTATCAGATACGTGGTTTAAGGGATTTAGGTGACAGGATGGGTCTAAACTTAAACTGTAAGATATAGAATCACAGCTGAGATATAGGAAGCCATTAGGAAAAAACTCAATAATTGAGACTCACGACAATGGTAGTTGAAACCCTTATGTAAGGTAAATTGAAAATTGTATCTGGCCAATGTCATTATGAATTTATAGGTGCATGGGTGTGCTTGATTACTATTGTTGGACGATCGATAAATGTGGTAGTATGTAGTCAGTTCTATCTTGCAAGTGATATGAAGGGTTTGATGTGTTTTGTGAGATTGCTTATGGTGTAATTGTTAATTCCTTCATAAAGGAGTTTTCTCCGAGATGTTAGTAATCCAACTAGAGGTAAAACTTCTTCGGTTCAGAAGGGATGTATAATTGGCTAAGAGCGTGATCATAATTTCTAGTGAGTCTCTATTTCTGGAGTTTGATGTACCGATCAATTGGTGTAGGGGGGGAGGATTACATTTGGATCTTGAAAGTTTCAACTCAAGATCGGGTAAGGGAAATGAGCCCTTTGACTATTATCAGTTCTCGAGTTTCATCTCGGGACATGGATTCCCGTATACGGCTCCATTGAGCACCACCGTTAAATGACCTTAGTGTCTACTCGACCTCTAAATGAGTCTCACCATAAAAGTCACTGGTATTCTTATACGGCTCCAATGAGCGCCACCGCAAGACATAACCTTGTTTACGACTCAATCGAGTACCGTCGCAGGCTAATAGCTTCTTATACGACCCAATAAGGTACCACCAAAAGCTCATTACCCATGACTTGGGGACCACTCACTAGACTTAAGTATGGACATCAAAACTCCATGCGTAACAACATGACAGATTCCTATGCCTATGGATCCAACGCATTTATAGTCTAAAATTACATGACACCAAGTGAATGACTAACGTACTCAAAACATGTAATATTCAACATATATGTAATAAATAATCAATGTTTTATTTGAAGCTTAATAACCAAAAAGGCCCAAACCTGTATGGTTTGTGTTCTCACAATTCCCACCAAACCAAAAAAATGGCAAATCTCTAGGGTTTATACATTTAAGGTCGAAAAGGATTAAAGTGTTGTCATCAAAAACCATAAGTTGGATAAAATCTCAGACAATCCTTGACTCTAAATACAGTCAGTAAACACTTCAACTCATTTAACAAATCCATTGAAACCATTTTTAACACAAACTACCCTTGTTAATAGTTAAAACATTATTTTGCCCAAACCCTCCAAATATCCATGAAATTACATTTTGTGGAATAAATATCTTTTGATGTCTCAAAACACCCAATAAAACATTATAAATCATCTACAAAGATTTGAAAATCCAAATATGCTCAAATACACAAATATTCACAAAACCCATCAAATATGAAGTGAACTTATGAAATTTGTTCAAAACCCAAAATAAAAATATTTTGACATATATATAGTTTTGCAAATCAACTACTATTGATCACCTTGCTAGATTAATGCTAAAATCTAAGTTTTACCCCAAAACTTGAGCTTCCTTTGGTGAAGACTTGAAACCTTCTATCTCTAAATCTTATCTAGGTTTCTACAAATTTTATTAACTACAAACTCTTGTACCCTCCAAAAATGCTCCTCCAAAGCTTAAGAATCAAACTCTAACCTCCCAAAATATACCAACATGAGAGAAATCCCGCAAAAATCGTGTTTTAGGTTGAAATACTGCACTCGGCGACCTTGCCAGCCACCTAAGGTCGCGGGGCAAGTCGCCCGCTCCGCTGGAGCCCCTCAGACACCCAGAAGCCTACGTGGCCTATGTCGCAACCCTGAGTCGAACGCTAGGTTGCGCAATTGACTGCCCAATCTCGTTTTGGCCGTTTTTCACACCCAATTCGATCCTCGAACTTTCCATTATGATACATGTGTGAAACCTCATCATTAAATTTCTTAGTTTAATGGCCAAATAATTTCTCAAAATTATAAACGGGATTTTCAAAAAACACGGGTGTTACAACACATAACTAAAGGGGGGTGCTATTTGCACCAGAAAAGTGCAAATAGTGACTTATTGTTTTCCGATCCAATCATTAAAGGTACAAATAATCAAATTATTATTATTATTATTATTATTATTATTATCTTTATCTTTATCTTTATATATATATATATATATATATATATATGTGTGTGTGTGTGTGTGTGTGTTTTGATTTTATAAATTTATAAAATTTGTAACTTTTGATTTTATTCTATAAATTTGTAACTTTTGATTTTATTATAACTTTGTAAAATGCATTTTTCTTTTTGTAACAATTACATTTTATCATAACTTTGTAAAATGTATTTTTCTTTTAGGGACCAATTCCGTAACAAACGTCAAACGTTAGGGACAAAATCTGTAATTTACTCTGTAAGACTCAAGTTTTTTTTTAAAAACATATAATTATTCTTACCCGAATTGAAATGCAAATAAAAATGACAATTAAAGATAGTTAAGGGTTAAAACTGTCATTAACCTAAACTCTTTATACATATATATATATATAGGGTCATGTTCATTTGTTAACCACATTTTTTGTGTTAACTTTATGAACCATTATAAGCCCTTGATCATGGAAATCAATGATTGAGAGTGAATATCTTTTAAAAGCCTTAATAAATGCACAACTAATGAAAAATTAAGAGTGAACTATAGTGATAAGGGTATTTTGGGAAAAAATAAATGAAACATTATGTCTTTATTCTCTCTTAATTAATGTTCATTTCAAAATAATTGTAACCCCCAATTCATTAGTGTTCATGAATCTGCATGTATTCGAACATTATTCTTCCAAAAGAATCGTAACCCCCGGTTCATACATGTTCATATGAAGAAATATGAACATGAATGAACCACCACTTTACTGTTCATGTGACTTGTTAACAAGTTTTTGTTCATATGCCCAATGGTGAAGTAATGAACAAACATGAACAGGTTGGATGAAAACCTCATGGTCGTATGTATGATCTGATGCTACCCCCTTAAAATAGTAGTGTATTTGACTATACCCCCTTAAAATAGTAGTGTATTTGACTATCTGTTTCATTGATTTTAACTAGGGTATGTTCATGCGTTGTATGGATTAATATTAATATCGGACAAATTTCTCGAAAAGAACGACTATACGATATACGGTTTTATCCAAGCATGAACCAAACTACTATAATAATATTGAAATGATTCAAAAATATTATGGAGAAGGATAAAATTCTAAAATCGTAACCTACAAAGTAATTTTGGAATCTTCATTTTTATAACTCCCATAAAATTAATGACAAAAGATTACTTATGAAATGACGTTAATACCCTTTTGTATTAAATAAATAAATCAATTAAACATCAACTAACCTTGTAATTTTATTGGTTGAGCAAGGTTCACATAGTTAACAAGAAATAAATGGTTAACAAATGATCCTTGCTCTCTCTCTCTCTCTCTCTCTCTCTCTCTCTATATATATATATATATATATATATATATATATATATATACACTAATATTAATATATTACACATGACTTAAGTTCGCGTGAGACCAAACAATTTCCGTGAGACCGGTGAAACCAAACTTTAAAGTATGAAACTTCACACCAAAAAACTGTGAATGTAAAAAAAATCGAACTTTTCATAGGGAAAACACCGTAAATGTAACGTTCACGGTGTTTTTTGCTGTGAATATTCGTTTTTTTACCTTCACAGCGTCTTCACTGTGAAGGTTCGGATATAACTTCACAGTCTTTTATCTGTGAATGTTTGATTTTTTTTTAACTTGGTTTAGGTGCACCATTTGAACACTGAATGACAATGCCTGAAATAGGTGTCTTGATTGCTTCGAAATATAATGTGATATTACATGTTATAAGCATGACCGACAGTGGGACGTACTTGCCGCTTAGGTCCACTCCTCCAATGTGGTATGAACATGTTGTTTTTACAATCGGGTACGTTAATGATAACCATTATGTGAAATTAGATATGACAGAAGGATATCCGTTTCCGCAAATTGTATCACTTTTTTTTCATCACAGTTATCGGTGTGCTGCTGGATGGACTACCTCGTATTCAGAGTGAATAAAGAACTACATGAAGCTTTTACGTGTTAATTGTACTACGAAAAATGTTATTTTAGAATAATCGAATGTAATATTTATTATTTTATGTTCTATTTATATGTTAAATCGCAATATTTATGTTTTATTTTTATAATTATATAATTAAAAAAAATTAGTAATATTTATATTTATAAATATTTATTTATTTTCAAATCAAAACAAAAATATATAATAAAAATATATACACAAAAATATATAATAAAAAAAAGACAATAAAAAGGCAAAAAAACAAAAAAAAACATAATCATTTTTGCAATCATTTTGGTGTATTTAACAAAAAAAAAAGTGCATTTAACCCTCCCCTATCTAAATTAAGATAAAACGTAATTTAGTAATTGACAAATGACAACTAATGAAATGCAAGATTAGATAATGAATTATGATTAGTCACGATATATACGGATATTAAATATTATGGTACGTAGATGTATATAAATTCTCAATTTAGCTCACAAGTTATTTTGCAATCTAATTTTTTTAACTGATTCTAAAATGAACTATAATTAACAATCATATAAATGACAAAAATAATAAAACAATATATTATTATAATTTTTTAATTATAAATTGATGTCCACATTACACCTCTATTGATTAGATGTGCCATTAGAATAGAAAAATATTTTGCGGCTAAATTTATAATATAATTAAACATTTCGAAATAAGATACGAGAATTTTATTAATTATTTAACGAAATGTAAAATCCATTAAACATGGGGAATTGTGCAATGTAAGATATATAAGTTAGAGTAAACTCTAACTTTGGTCCCTGAGGTTTATTGATTTCTTTGAAAGAGGTCCCTATGATTTCATAATTCAAGTTTACATCCCCAGGGTTTGGATTTTGCTCTAGAAATGGTCCCTGACCCCTAACGACGTCAAAATGGTCCGTTAGAGCCAGGGGCATTTTCGTCCAACCATGCTTTTATCCCCTTTTTGCATTCTTTTTTGTTTCTTCTTATTATTGTATAGAATCAAAAAATTAAGGGACCAACTATGTAATTAACCATACACACACACACACACACACACACACACACATATATATATATATATATATATATATATATATATATATATATATTAAACACAGGGACCATCGATTTCAATCATCCAACACATCGATGCCAAACTCCGGCCAAACTCCGACCAAATAAAATTAAGGGACCAACTATGTAATTAACCATACATACATACATGTATGTATATATATATATATATATATATATATATATATATATATATATATATATATATATATATATATATTAAACACAGGGACCATCGATTTCAATCATCCAACACATCGATGCCAAACTCCGGCCAAACTCCGACCAAATAAAATTAAGGGACCAACTATGTAATTAACCATACATACATACATGTATATATATATATATATATATATATATATATATATATATTAAACACAGGAACCATCGATTTCAATCATCCAACACAGGGATGCCAAACTCCGGCTAAACTCCGGCCAAACTCCGACCTGTGTTGATTTCTTGTACAAAAGGACCACGAGGAACTCGAAGCAACAACGAACCCTACCAAAACCTTCTCGGTATTCCTATTTGTGGTTGTGTTCCTACACAACAAACCCCACCATAACTTGAAGCAACACATCAATAGATGACGAAGAATGATGGCAACATGTTTGTGGAATTCAAGTTTACAGCAGCACGATGTCTCATAATTTAGACAATCCCCTCATCGCACCCGCAAAGCTAAATCGACGATGCTCGATTCTGTTTTCATCATCGTCCCGTATCCAATCATCCTAGTTGCTCATATGGAGATCTCCAAATTATTCTTTGACAAAATCGAAAGAGATGATGGTGATGGTGGAGCCATGGAATGGTGGGTGATGATGGTGATCGGAGATGATGGTGATGGTGGAGCCAAGTCCAAACTACCCTTTTAATTGTTTTTCTTCACATGAATCACTGTAGCTTCTATATATACACATAGATATAGAGAGAGAAAGTGAATATATAAAGTGAGAGAGAGAGAGAGAGATGGGTGGTGATTTACAGGTCTCTGTGTTATATATATATATATATATGTGTGTGTGTGTGTATATATATATATATATATATATATATATATTAGATTTTAGTACATAATAGGTCCTTGTAGTTTTTATGTTTTTGTAAAAATAAGGGAAACAAAAAAGAAGTGCAAAAAAAGGATAAAAATATGGTTGGACAAAAATGCCCCTGGCTCTAACAGACCATTTTGACGTCGTTAGGGGTCAGGGACCATTTTCAGAGCAAAATCCAAACTCTGGGGATGTAAACTTGTATTATGAAACCATAAGGACCTCTTTCAAAGAAATCAATAAACCTCAGGGACCAAAGTTGGAGTTTACTCTATAAGTTATAATATATGTTATAATATTAAAAGGGAGACCACTTTACTGCATCATATATAAATGAAAATAAAAGTAACTAGTCAAACGATTATTATAAACATAGACCATTGAATATTAAGCAATGTTATAGTAAAATATATAGACTCCAAAATTACATATTATATTATAACATTCTATATCCATACAACTATAATTAATCACAATGAAAGATTAAAGAAAAAAATTAAAGATTACGTGTTATATTCTTGTCCCTTGGAACATAAACTGTGGGGGTGTTTGGGATTGTTTATTTAAAGAGCTTATTAACTTATTCTGTTTTGTCATCGTTGATAAACAGTTTTCAATGTTTGAATGAGAGAAATAAAAAACTAATTATATTGTTTTGTCACCGCTGATAAGAAATTTTTAATAAATCATTTCATTCTAATTTATTAATTTATTTGAAACAACTTATGAGCTTTTTGGTTATTTTACATTATAAGCAATCCAAAACACCGGTCTTTTTGTTTATTTAAAGAGCTTTTTGGTTATTTCATTCTAATTATATTTAGGGGTACCCCTAAATAACAATTTATTAGCTTATTATGTTTTGGTACCACCATAAGTACTAATCTAAACCTTTTTTTTATAAAACTTCGATTTGACACCACATAAGTTAATAAACACTTTTATATAAAAGCATTAACTTGTTTAAATAAGCAATCCCAAACACCACCTAAGAATGATGGACGTGGAGAAAAAAATTGAATACAAAGAAATACTATAAGATTAACATAAGTGTGTCAACATCTATTCAAGATAGGATGAAAACCAAACATGTGGTTCCATAGCAATTTTATGGGAGATGAGGAGATGGAAAAAATAATCAATACATGAATGATTTGTACTTAAAAGTTAAACTTAAATTAAAAGCAAAATTATCAAACAATCTCACTTATATAATCAAACATACAATTTGCATATAATGAGAGAAAAATTATTTAGCATTTAAAATAATAAAAAAACCAAAAAATTCATATGAGGATTCTTTGGTTTGGTTCACCTAAAGTATCACGTCATTATCATCATTTAGACTTTGTTTATTTTGTCTCGTTGGTGGTTGGTATATTTGTTGTGTAAACATTAGTTTAGTTTTTTTTAGTATATATAATATAAATGGCGTGCATGTGGTTCTCTTTAATATGTGGCAAACCACACTAGGAAGGATGGATGGCCTATGCAACATACTGTATATATGTTTTGTTTAACTACTAATTTGGTTATGCATTTAATGTATAAGCACACATATCAAAGACTGCACTTGACGGATTAATGTGCACACATACTTTAAAACGTTATAAGTGTATTTAATTAATGAAGAAAAAATAAAAAGCACAATTTAATATGCACCATAAATAAAATAAAACATTTCTGTCGTTTGTAGTTGCATATAGTATTCTGTTTAACAAACATTTAAGATTCTAAATTAATAGAGATTAGAAAAAGGCAAATTGCATTAAAAGGTAACGTACTTTAATTAGTCTAATTCATGTTTTAGGTAACGTACTTTCAATATTACTTGAGATGTGAAATCTCAAACTTTTAAGGCTATGTTTGGCAAAAAAAACTAGCTTATAAGCTAACTTTTTTTTCCTGGTACATGTTTGAATGACCATAAACTAGCTTATTGAAAAGCTACTCATAGTAGTATTTTGAAAAATTAGCTTATCAGCTACCAGCTAGCTTATAAGCTAGTTTGTCAAACAATGCCTAAGTACTTAGAGCATCTCCAATGCATAAACTATTAAGACTTTTTACTATTTACAAAAAGTCTTTACAATGACTTGATAGCATTGGGTATGAAGACTTTTTAAAAGGTTTTTGAAAAATGACTTGGTCTCCAATAAGCTTTTGATGTTATAGCCTTTTCCAAGTTTATATGTATAAAAAATTAATTATTAAATACAAAAAGTCTTTGGAGAGGGTTGGTTGCATTGGAGAGGGTTTTTAAAGATAGGTTTTTCTTAAATAGAAGTAGTGGAAATATGATGTGGCTAAAGTAAAAAGTCATCAAATGACTTAGCCATTGTGGATGCTCTTAGGGGGTGTTTACTTGGGGCTTAATGACCTTAATGACAAAATCGGCTTATTCGTGCAGATGTTTGGAGTGTTTACTTTTGGGGCTTAATGACAAAACCGGCTTATTCGTGCAGATATTTCCGGCTTAATCACTAAGCAGGGGAAATATGTGTTGTCCCCATTAAGACACATCTTTGACATTTATACCCTTTAAAAATAAAGACATGCCTACCTTCCTACTCAATAATCACGCAATAAAAACCTAGGTGCTCGATTTCACCTTCACTACTTATTCGATTTCGATTTCATCTTCACCGCTTGTTCGATTTTACTGCTTCGAGTTCATTGCTGGTTTGATTACACTATTTCAATTCACTGCTGGTTCGATTTCAACCCTAGACAATAATTTCCGTTGGTCAATTTCTCCAAAGATAATGATTTTACTGATTGTTTGATACTTGTTTCTTCTCCATACTCGATTGTTGTTCCATACTTGTTTCTTCAGTCGATTGTTGTTCCATACTTGTTTCTTCAGTTGTAACACCCTTAATTCTGAAAATAGCAACTAATTTAAAATTTTCTAAATACATTGATAATTGTTTCATCTACAATCACAATTTAAGATTTAACCTCAATACACACGTAACATTCTATACATACAATCTATAATAAGGACGGGTGTTACTAAAACCCAATAATAGTTACTATCTCCAAGCAGCGGAAGACTTCACCAACTACTTACACCTGTGTAAAGCTAAGGCTCAACTCTTCATAGAGCTGCTAGAATCCAACCCCCAACTGGAACCTGATGCACATGCCGACAAATAAAAATGTTAGACTTAACGCCTAGTGAGCTCAAGAGTTTTAACATGAATGCATATATCTTTAAAGAAAGGAATTCAGTTCAAATCTAGATCTTTCGAAATGGTTTACTTTAGAAATGAAAACGACTCGTTTTCCCCATAATATGCATCTTTAAAGACAATACTCCAAAACAAACATTCTTTATAAAACGATGCAACCCATAACTCACCCAAAACGGGATTATAATTCGACACCCAATTTGTAAAAACGTGAATGACACTTCATATCCCAAAACACCCAAAACCCGGGCGGGTCATAATACTCGACCCTTAAATAACGGAAAATAATCCATATAGATATGACACATCATCGAAAGCATGGAACTAAAACTTAATACTCACGCGACCATAAAATGGAATTAAATCCAAACATTTAAGCAAGGACAATTAAATATCCAAAATAATACGGGCCGACAGCGGGGGATACACGCATCCATTGAGAGTGGAGGAACACAAAAGTATGTCACTCATACAACGTTAATCGTATGACACTTCACGGCACGCAAGCCCAAGTGTCCCTATGACTCCCTTCAAGCTACACCAAAAGAGACAGCTGACCTTAGCGAATATTACCAAGAATACCACCAAAGGCTCGGCATAGGGGGATGCAGCCATGGCATTGTGTAACACCCTCAAACTCGGAAATAACAACTAATTTAAAATTTTCTAAAATACATCGATAAATAATTTATCTACAAACACAATATAGGATTTAACCTCAATAAACATATTTATTCTCTACATACAGTCTATAATAAGGACGGGTGCTACTAAAACCCAATAATAGTCACTATCTCCAACTGCGGAAGACTTCATCAATCTACTTACTCTCGTGTAAGTCTATAGCTCAACTCCTCAAAGCACTGCTAGAACCAAACCCCAACTGGAACCTGATGCACATGCCGACAAATAAAAGGTTAGGCTTAACGCCTAGTGAGCTCAAGAGTTTTCGTTAGAGATAAATACAGCGATAACTTTAAGAATGTTATTAAAAATCATGATTTTCCCAAAATACAATACAACTAATTTGGAAACAACTAGAAATGAAATACATTAAATCTTAAAACAATCTCCTTTCATCATTCACCCCCTTTCGTGATTAAAATCATAAAACACACGTCTCTTTAAATAAAGCCAAAAGCCAAAGCGCACGTAAAACATAAATGATATTATAATGATCAAACGTTGAAAACATAGATAACTCAAACTTCCAATACATCCCAATAACTCGAATGAGTTTCAATAACCGAAACCTTAAAACATAGATAAATACTCATACTCAAACGTCTCCGAAAACATGGATTATAAAACTCCATATCTAAAACCACACCTAATGGTGACGGGGAAAACCCGGTTACATGGTACGTGACGGACACAAAGTATGTCACATAATTATGTAAGAAATCAAAACATGTGGGTTACACATAAAACACCCACCGAGCTCAACTCCTCTGAGTTTATCACTCGAAAACATCAAGTCAACCCCTCTAGGTCTATTCTTGAGAGTTCCAAAACGGGGAACTCTAGCACAAGGGAATTACACCTTACTGCCCATGAGACGCTGCCCGACCGTATAGGTCCACACCTTACTTATCATGGTGACCCGATGCCTATTCCGTGCCAAGTGGCGAACCTAATGTCCAAAGCGGGGACATAGGAACACCGTGCCTATGGATCCATTGCACTAACTAAACCATTGCATGACGCAAAACGAATGAACTAATGCATTCAAAACATGTAATTCTCAACTAAGATGCAATAAATGCAAATCATAACTAAACGCTCAACATTGAGTTATTAAAAGCGGACAAGTGTCCTCAAAACCCAACAAAACCAAACCGAACCATAAGCTCCACAAATCCAAAGATTCAACGTTGAAAATCATAAAATGAAATCAAACGTAACCAACTCGCATTATGTAAACCCAAGCTCCAAAATATACAAATTAACCCCAACGTGATTTAGATTGGGACAAAACATTTCCCAAGTGGGTTTATACATTTTATCCTCTCAGATTAACCCATAACGCCCAATAAAATGCATTTATACTAAAGAAATGTACTCCATGAAATAAATCATTAAAATACCTAAAATATATGATTTATTTATCAAAATGCCCAAAATCCCAAAATGGGTGTTTTACCATGTTTATAAAACCAAACATTTCAAAATAACCAAAACTTATCAGCAGTTAACAATTTAATGTAAGACACAAACACTTTAAAATAAACAGTTTGACATGTACACCGTTTTCACAAATCAACTTGAACTCACCTTGCTAGATTTAGGCTAAGTCTAGGTTTTACCCCAAACGAGCTTCCTTGAAGAATTCCGAGTCCACACGCAACAACTTTCCCCAAAAATCTAGGTATACAAATTCCACCCATAAATATACATATTCCACCATAAATAACCATATTCAACCATATAGAAGCATTCCCTAAACATTACACATCAAAATCTCCATTTTGGTCCAAACCCAAATTTCGACCTAGATTTCTCCAAAACCAACAAACCCGAAATTGATAAACCACACACTATGATAATCATCAATGGAGCATTTATAACTTATGTTAAGGTTTAGAAATGGAAGGGATACACTTACCACTTAGGTTTTGATGAAAACCTAGAAAACCTAGAAAACCCAAAAATAAACTTGAGGTTGAAGATGAAGATGGTGAATCCTTGACCATAGCTTTCAATCCTACCACTTGATGATGTTTCCTCTTCAATAAAACACAAGGATTTGAGCCAAAAATGAGTTAGGGTTTGAAGGGAGAAGAGAGAAAACGATTTGGGAGAGGATAGGGAAAGTTTGGATGAGAGAAAATGAGGAAAAGGGCTGAAATCTCGACTTAACAGCAGCCTGCCCAGTTTGGGCGACTTTGCCATTGTCTGGTCATTAATAATAACAGCTTTCTTCCCGCTCACTGTTTTGGCCGTAATTTCTTCGTTATAGCTCCGTTTTCGCTCCGAAAAGGACCGTTGGACTCGTAATTGAATCATTTATCCATCTAGACTATAAAATCTAAGATTCAAATCCAAAATCATATACCTTACTTTTTCTTAATATATCGGTTTCGACATTAACTTGAAATTATACCTTTCGAAGAATCGGGGTGTTACACATTGCCCCGACATGGCGGAGGCCCCAAAAGCTCATCATGAACTACCCATCGTCACAATAGCACAACCGGACTCAGCCCTCCTAGTGTACACTTGAAAGGACAATGTCATAAAACATGAGTCCCGGAGTCCAACCCCGTACCACCCATTTGACCATCAAATAAGACTGACTTATACGTGCCTATGGATCCAATGCAACACAATCTAACATTACATGACTACACATGAATGACCAACGCACTCGAACATGTAATTATCATAAATATGCAATAAAATGCATTAGTATATAAATCATAGATTGGACTCTACATCGAGTCATTAAAACCGGACAAATGTCCTCAAGACTCTTTTAAGTCAACGTCGAGCTAAAATGCTCAAAATCCATTTGACCGATAAATAATGGCCCCCAAATAATGAAGTGCCTTTAAACGACGTTTATGCAGACATATATCCCAAATATGTGATTAACCCAAAACTCGACCCCGATTGGGACATTATTTTCCAAATGGGTTTGTGAAATCAAATACACCCAAAAATGCACATATCATGAATTAGACTTCGTTTGTGCAAAAATCGTCAAAGATGTATAAATCATGAAATAGACTTTACTTGTACGAAATTCCCAAGAATGCATAAATCATGCTATTTACTTGTTGAAATATTCAAAACCCAAATATGAGCTTTTCATGAGATTAAGACAACCCAAGTTTACCAAATATGCAAACTTAACAAAATACTCACACTTTAACAATTACCAAGTAAAACATATTTTTACTTCAAAATACACATTTTGGCATGTACATAGTTTTCACAAAGCAACTTGAACTCACCTTGCTAGATTTAGGCTAAATCTAAGTTTTACCCCCAAAACTTGAATCATCATTGATGAAGGCTTGAAATCTCCAAGCAATCTCCCTAGATCTTAGATCCAACACATATACAAGGTTTACTTAAACACACAAGTCACCAAAATCACACCCATGTTGAACGATGAAAGGAAAAAGGGTGAAACCATCAAACCCTAGCTTAACATTGAGAGATGTGAGGAACTTACCACCACAAAATACCCTTGGATCTTCCAATAGACTTCAAATATCTTGATGTATCCTTGAATAACTCTCAAAAACGAAACCATGGCAACTTGAATCATCAAAATCGGAGTTAGGAGGAGAAAGTTATAAGGAAATGAAGTTAGACCTCCAAAAATCGCGAATAAAACCCTTAGATTGACTCCCGCGGTTTGGCCCATGGATTGGAATCCGTGAGGTAAACCGCAAGCTTCCTCAATGCCCATTCATAGGGTCCCGCGGCCTAGGTCACGGCCTAGGGTCGCCCACCAACCCGCGGGCCTCCGAAAACCTCCATTTCTCGCGTCTGATCACTGTTTTGGCCATAACTTTTTCGTTATTGCTCCGTTTTCGCTCCGAAAATGACCGTTGGACTCGTAATTGAATCCTTCATTCAACAAGACTAAAATCTAAGATTCAATCCCAAAATATTAATTCTTATATTTCTCTTAAAATACTGATTACTGTATTAACTTGAACAATACTTTTCGAAATTCGGGATGTTACATTAGTCGATTGTTATTCCATACTTATTTCTTAAGTCGATTGTTGTTCCATACTTATTTCTTAAGTCAATTGTTGTTCCATACTTGTTTTCTTCAGTCGATTGTTGTTCCTTACTTGTTTTTCAGTCGATTTTTGTTCCATATTTGTTTCTTCTCCATAGCTGCTCGATATTTCTACAATGTAGATTTTTGTAACCATGATTTCTACAATGTTGATTTCATACTTGTTTCATACTTGCTAATTTTTGTTTGTGTGACACCCCAAAATAGGGTAAATATTTATTTAAAAAAAAGGGTGAAAAGAAAATAAAAGAAAAAAAAAACGCGTTTTATTTTATTGGACAAAAAAATGGGAAAAAGAAAATGTGAAAATGGTTCAATTATGTTATTTAATGAAAGTGAGAAATGAATAAATGAGTTATTATGCAATTGGATTAAAAATGAAAGAAAATGTCAGATTGGGGATGAGAAGTGTAAATTTGGCAAAAGTTTTGAAGCCAGGGGGCCGAATGTAGTTTTTGAAAGTTCAGGGGCGGTGTCAGACATCAACAGGTCCAAACCAGAGGGACCTGTTTTGTAAATATCTGAAATCTGAAAATTTTCAGAATTGAAAATGACGGGACAATTTCTAGCTTTCTATTGGCTCCAATTTTCAACTAATAAGACAAAAGAAAAATCATATAAACAAAGGTAACCGGTTAGAAAGCATATGGGTTCAAGAAAATCGAGTTTTGGTCGAGTTTAGAAGGAGAAATCGAAGGTTGAAGTTCGGTGTCGAAAAACTCCGTTTATTGATGATTGAAGGTAAAATACTCAACCAAATTTCAAGTTCTTTATATGGTTAGCTTCGTTTTTAAGTCCTTTATCGAACCTTGGTAGCCTTATGTCTCAAATTTGGGTTTAGATGGTCCGATTTTGCGTTTGTTTACTGATTTTTGAGTGGAAATTTAACCCAAACTTTAAATGAGCGTGTGAGACTCAGTACTTGATGGTTTTTGTTGATTTTTGTTCCTATGGTTATAGAAAATGATTTTCTAAAGTTTTAGAAAAAGAAATCGTCGAAAAAAGTAATTAATCATTTGTTTTTTTTTCTAGATTGTATTAATTAATCAATTTATTTTCTAAATAATTAATATGTCAATTAAAATTATTATTTAATTAATATATTAATTTATTTTAGAATATATATATTAATTAATTATAAGATAAAGAGGTGTTTATAAAAGGACTTTTAAACGTCGTATTTTAGTAACATATTATCAAGACGTTTTAATGTGGAATAGGTTACTCTTATAGTTAATAAAATGATAAATCGACGTTAAGAGTCGCTATCAAACGTGGTACATAGACGTTTATTAAATTATTTTAATGACTTAATAATGGGATTAAAGTGTCGTACTTTATGTTATCTAATTTTTGGGACGCTCTAATTTGAAGAGATGTAATCATTAAATTACTTATTATATAATAAATAATTTAATAATCGTGTTTAAGGTGTCGTTGTAAGATTTATAAATTTCGAGACACTCTAAGTAAACGATTCCATTATTTTTTTTAAAGGATAAATCGATGTTAGTCGTTATTGAGTGTAACGCTTAGAGATCTTTTAAATTATTTTGATGATTTAATAATGGAATTAAAACGTCGTAATTTGAGTTAAGTATTTATTGAGACGTTTTAATTGGGAGAGATGGATTAATAAATTATAAAATGATTATTTTGACGTTTTGGGACGTCGTCGCGTTTTAGAATTGGGGTTTCACTAAAGTTAGTCGAGATTGACCGAGTTGACCAAGGGTCGACTTTTAACTTGTTTGACCCACAATTATTTTAGCGATAAGATCAAATGAAGATATTTGAGACATTAAGACTCGGTTTTGGAGTTTGACTTTAGGTTGGGTCGAGTTTGACCATAGTTGATTGCTGTCGACTTTTGGAGAAATTAAATCATTAATTGGAGTTGATGGCATGAAATGTGTAGGTTTTCAGTCAAGAGCCAACAATAACCAATCTACACACAATCAGGTGAGTCTTCATGAGACTTACACTGGGATGCATACCTATGTACAAATTTATTTTCGAGCATTATATGATTTTATGGTGGTGAATATTATGCATGATAATGATTTAAATACATGTCATCGGTATATGTTTACATGTATGTGGAGTTTTGTGGAGCATGCATGCTAATTGTTTTCCGGTTTTTAAAACATATTTAGCATGTTTGGGTTTTCGGTTGGTTTATATTGTACAAATGGTATATGGTGTAAAGTATGAGATGTCGGTTTGGTTTGTCACACTTAAGGGGAGACACAACCCCGAAATGGGTTACTGGCTCTGTGTGAGCCGTACACGCCAGGGAATGCCTGTGACATCGAAGCACGACCTCGTAATGGGTTATTGGCTATAGGTGAGCCGTACACACCTAGGGAATGCTTGCCCCTTAGTCTCGTTTCTTTTGGTGTTGCATTTTTCAGAAAATGAATATTATTTTATGTGAAGTTTGCATGTTTGATATGTGTGACAAGATGTGATTTCACTCACGCAAACCATGAACTCACTGAGCTTTATAAGCTGGCTATAATATGCATCTCAGGGATTGAAGGTTTCAGGTTGGACGAGGGGAAAATGACACACATAGAGACTCGCCTTGCCTCATCTAAGTTCAATCTTTATATTCAGGCATTTATAACGAATAAATATTGTAACACAACTTGGTATGGGATGAGTTATCATTTAAGTTACATATTTATTGTTAAAGTCTTCCGCTGTAAATGGTATAAAGTTTTAATTTAGCCGAAATTTTGGAGTATTTTTGGAGGAATTGTTTTAGTTAAAGTAACACAAAAAAAAAATGGGTGTTACAGTTTGAACTTGGCTAAATTGTGTTTGAACTTTGAAGTTTAAGTACTTAATGAATTTTTGTTTGATTTTTGATTTGTATCAATGAATATATGACTTAAAAAATAAACAACAATTTATAAAACAACTTAAAATTCATATTCAGGGGTAAATTGATCATTTTTGTTATTCAGACTGTTAATTCAGATAAAAAAGTAAACAACAACATCATTTTATCAAGACAAACAAATTTATCCATACAGACACATTTATCCATACAGGACTTAATGGAAAACCTGGTAAACAGCCCCTTAGTTTATATAATGTCATACAAATGCTTACTAGGATTAGGTTTTTTTTAACATGTCATTATTTATTTATTTTTTTAACGCCAACTAAAAATATAAATTCAATGTCATCGTTTTTCAAAATGTAAAATTTATATTTTTTTAATTAAGAAGAAAATTTCATTATATATATTTTTTAATTCTAAAAACTTATCACAATTTTCTTAAAAACTAAGAAAATCAAATTAATGTGTAATTTTTTTTTAAATCAATAAAATTTGTGATTCTTTTTTTTATTAAAAAAATGACCATAAAATTATAAAACTATTTAGATGATTGTAATTCTTGTAATATTTTTATTTTAGGGTATATTTTTTAATAAAGAATTATAAGAATTACAATCAGCTAAATAGTTTTACAAATTTTATGGTCATTTTTTAATAAAGAAAAAGAATTACAAATTTTATTGTTTTAAAAAAATTACGTTAATTTGATTTGCTTGGTTTTTAAGAAAATTGTGATAAGTTTAAGAATTAAAAAAATAAATATGAAATTTTCATCTTAATTAAAAAAATGTAAATTTTACATTTTAAAAAATGATGATTTGGAATTTATATTCTTAGTTGGAGTTAAAAAAATAAATAAATAATGTCATGTCAAAAAAACCAAATCCTGGTAAGCATATATATGTAACTAAGTACTTAAAAGTTTGAGATTTCACATTTCAGGTATCAAAATAGAACTTTAAAAAGTGCGTTACCTAAAATCAGGGTTCAAAAAGGCGCGCCATGGCGCGATATGGCGTGAGACGCGTCTCCGCCGTTACGATATGAGCCATAACGTTTTGTTAAGGCGTGACTCACGCCATGGCGGCTCAAGGCGCGCCATATCGCGCCATGGCGTCCGTTTTTTGTAAGGCATCGCTATTTTTTTTTTTTTTTACAATTTGTAACTTTTTTAAGTTTTAAAATTTAAATTGGTTAAAGGTAAAAATAAAAACTTAAGAGATGAAAAGTTAAAAGTTAAAACTTAAATTAAGTTGACTTTATTTAGACCTTTTAGAAATTAGAATTGAATTCACCTGTTATTTTCTAGACTTTTTAGAATATATTTAGACTTTATATGATATCAATACATATATATATATATATATATATATATATATATATATATATATATATATATGAATTTAAATTATTGGATATAATTGTATTCATTGAATAAAAAAAGAAAACATATATTTATACACATACAATAAATTAATAATATTATTAATTTGCCGCCTTAGTTCACGCCTTGAAAAACGTCGCGTCCTCGCCATATCTCGTAAGGCTTGAGGCTTGACCTCGCCGCCACGCCACGGCTCACGCTATTTTGAACTTTGCCTAAAATAGGAATTAGACTAAAGTATGTTACCTTAATTTTAATGCAATTTGCCCATTAAAAAAATTTATTTTCGAGCATTATATGATTTTATGGTGGTGAATATTATGCATGATAATGATTTAAATACATGTCATCGGTATATGTTTACATGTATGTGGAGTTTTGTGGAGCATGCATGCTAATTGTTTTCCGGTTTTTAAAACATATTTAGCATGTTTGGGTTTTCGGTTGGTTTATATTGTACAAATGGTATATGGTGTAAAGTATGAGATGTCGGTTTGGTTTGTCACACTTAAGGGGAGGCACAACCCCAAAATGGGTTACTGGCTCTGTGTGAGCCGTACACGCCAGGGAATGCCTGTGACATCGAAGCACGACCTCGTAATGGGTTATTGGCTATAGGTGAGCCGTACACACCTAGGGAATGCTTGCCCCTTAGTCTCGTTTCTTTTGGTGTTGCATTTTTCAGAAAATGAATATTATTTTATGTGAAGTTTGCATGTTTGATATGTGTGACAAGATGTGATTTCACTCACGCAAACCATGAACTCACTGAGCTTTATAAGCTGGTTATAATATGCATCTCAGGGATTGAAGGTTTCAGGTTGGACGAGGGGAAAATGACACACATAGAGACTCGCCTTGCCTCATCTAAGTTCAATCTTTATATTCAGGCATTTATAACGAATAAATATTGTAACACAACTTGGTATGGGATGAGTTATCATTTAAGTTACATATTTATTGTTAAAGTCTTCCGCTGTAAATGGTATAAAGTTTTAATTTAGCCGAAATTTTGGAGTATTTTTGGAGGAATTGTTTTAGTTAAAGTAACACAAAAAAAAAATGGGTGTTACAGTTTGAACTTGGCTAAATTGTGTTTGAACTTTGAAGTTTAAGTACTTAATGAATTTTTGTTTGATTTTTGATTTGTATCAATGAATATATGACTTAAAAAATAAACAACAATTTATAAAACAACTTAAAATTCATATTCAGGGGTAAATTGATCATTTTTGTTATTCAGACTGTTAATTCAGATAAAAAAGTAAACAACAACATCATTTTATCAAGACAAACAAATTTATCCATACAGACACATTTATCCATACAGGACTTAATGGAAAACCTGGTAAACAGCCCCTTAGTTTATATAATGTCATACAAATGCTTACTAGGATTAGGTTTTTTTTAACATGTCATTATTTATTTATTTTTTTAACGCCAACTAAAAATATAAATTCAATGTCATCGTTTTTCAAAATGTAAAATTTATATTTTTTTAATTAAGAAGAAAATTTCATTATATATATTTTTTAATTCTAAAAACTTATCACAATTTTCTTAAAAACTAAGAAAATCAAATTAATGTGTAATTTTTTTTTAAATCAATAAAATTTGTGATTCTTTTTTTTATTAAAAAAATGACCATAAAATTATAAAACTATTTAGATGATTGTAATTCTTGTAATATTTTTATTTTAGGGTATATTTTTTAATAAAGAATTATAAGAATTACAATCAGCTAAATAGTTTTACAAATTTTATGGTCATTTTTTAATAAAGAAAAAGAATTACAAATTTTATTGTTTTAAAAAAATTACGTTAATTTGATTTGCTTGGTTTTTAAGAAAATTGTGATAAGTTTAAGAATTAAAAAAATAAATATGAAATTTTCATCTTAATTAAAAAAATGTAAATTTTACATTTTAAAAAATGATGATTTGGAATTTATATTCTTAGTTGGAGTTAAAAAAATAAATAAATAATGTCATGTCAAAAAAACCAAATCCTGGTAAGCATATATATGTAACTAAGTACTTAAAAGTTTGAGATTTCACATTTCAGGTATCAAAATAGAACTTTAAAAAGTGCGTTACCTAAAATCAGGGTTCAAAAAGGCGCGCCATGGCGCGATATGGCGTGAGACGCGTCTCCGCCGTTACGATATGAGCCATAACGTTTTGTTAAGGCGTGACTCACGCCATGGCGGCTCAAGGCGCGCCATATCGCGCCATGGCGTCCGTTTTTTGTAAGGCATCGCTATTTTTTTTTTTTTTTACAATTTGTAACTTTTTTAAGTTTTAAAATTTAAATTGGTTAAAGGTAAAAATAAAAACTTAAGAGATGAAAAGTTAAAAGTTAAAACTTAAATTAAGTTGACTTTATTTAGACCTTTTAGAAATTAGAATTGAATTCACCTGTTATTTTCTAGACTTTTTAGAATATATTTAGACTTTATATGATATCAATACATATATATATATATATATATATATATATATATATATATATATATATATGAATTTAAATTATTGGATATAATTGTATTCATTGAATAAAAAAAGAAAACATATATTTATACACATACAATAAATTAATAATATTATTAATTTGCCGCCTTAGTTCACGCCTTGAAAAACGTCGCGTCCTCGCCATATCTCGTAAGGCTTGAGGCTTGACCTCGCCGCCACGCCACGGCTCACGCTATTTTGAACTTTGCCTAAAATAGGAATTAGACTAAAGTATGTTACCTTAATTTTAATGCAATTTGCCCATTAAAAAAATTTATTTTCGAGCATTATATGATTTTATGGTGGTGAATATTATGCATGATAATGATTTAAATACATGTCATCGGTATATGTTTACATGTATGTGGAGTTTTGTGGAGCATGCATGCTAATTGTTTTCCGGTTTTTAAAACATATTTAGCATGTTTGGGTTTTCGGTTGGTTTATATTGTACAAATGGTATATGGTGTAAAGTATGAGATGTCGGTTTGGTTTGTCACACTTAAGGGGAGGCACAACCCCAAAATGGGTTACTGGCTCTGTGTGAGCCGTACACGCCAGGGAATGCCTGTGACATCGAAGCACGACCTCGTAATGGGTTATTGGCTATAGGTGAGCCGTACACACCTAGGGAATGCTTGCCCCTTAGTCTCGTTTCTTTTGGTGTTGCATTTTTCAGAAAATGAATATTATTTTATGTGAAGTTTGCATGTTTGATATGTGTGACAAGATGTGATTTCACTCACGCAAACCATGAACTCACTGAGCTTTATAAGCTGGTTATAATATGCATCTCAGGGATTGAAGGTTTCAGGTTGGACGAGGGGAAAATGACACACATAGAGACTCGCCTTGCCTCATCTAAGTTCAATCTTTATATTCAGGCATTTATAACGAATAAATATTGTAACACAACTTGGTATGGGATGAGTTATCATTTAAGTTACATATTTATTGTTAAAGTCTTCCGCTGTAAATGGTATAAAGTTTTAATTTAGCCGAAATTTTGGAGTATTTTTGGAGGAATTGTTTTAGTTAAAGTAACACAAAAAAAAAATGGGTGTTACAGTTTGAACTTGGCTAAATTGTGTTTGAACTTTGAAGTTTAAGTACTTAATGAATTTTTGTTTGATTTTTGATTTGTATCAATGAATATATGACTTAAAAAATAAACAACAATTTATAAAACAACTTAAAATTCATATTCAGGGGTAAATTGATCATTTTTGTTATTCAGACTGTTAATTCAGATAAAAAAGTAAACAACAACATCATTTTATCAAGACAAACAAATTTATCCATACAGACACATTTATCCATACAGGACTTAATGGAAAACCTGGTAAACAGCCCCTTAGTTTATATAATGTCATACAAATGCTTACTAGGATTAGGTTTTTTTTAACATGTCATTATTTATTTATTTTTTTAACGCCAACTAAAAATATAAATTCAATGTCATCGTTTTTCAAAATGTAAAATTTATATTTTTTTAATTAAGAAGAAAATTTCATTATATATATTTTTTAATTCTAAAAACTTATCACAATTTTCTTAAAAACTAAGAAAATCAAATTAATGTGTAATTTTTTTTTAAATCAATAAAATTTGTGATTCTTTTTTTTATTAAAAAAATGACCATAAAATTATAAAACTATTTAGATGATTGTAATTCTTGTAATATTTTTATTTTAGGGTATATTTTTTAATAAAGAATTATAAGAATTACAATCAGCTAAATAGTTTTACAAATTTTATGGTCATTTTTTAATAAAGAAAAAGAATTACAAATTTTATTGTTTTAAAAAAATTACGTTAATTTGATTTGCTTGGTTTTTAAGAAAATTGTGATAAGTTTAAGAATTAAAAAAATAAATATGAAATTTTCATCTTAATTAAAAAAATGTAAATTTTACATTTTAAAAAATGATGATTTGGAATTTATATTCTTAGTTGGAGTTAAAAAAATAAATAAATAATGTCATGTCAAAAAAACCAAATCCTGGTAAGCATATATATGTAACTAAGTACTTAAAAGTTTGAGATTTCACATTTCAGGTATCAAAATAGAACTTTAAAAAGTGCGTTACCTAAAATCAGGGTTCAAAAAGGCGCGCCATGGCGCGATATGGCGTGAGACGCGTCTCCGCCGTTACGATATGAGCCATAACGTTTTGTTAAGGCGTGACTCACGCCATGGCGGCTCAAGGCGCGCCATATCGCGCCATGGCGTCCGTTTTTTGTAAGGCATCGCTATTTTTTTTTTTTTTTACAATTTGTAACTTTTTTAAGTTTTAAAATTTAAATTGGTTAAAGGTAAAAATAAAAACTTAAGAGATGAAAAGTTAAAAGTTAAAACTTAAATTAAGTTGACTTTATTTAGACCTTTTAGAAATTAGAATTGAATTCACCTGTTATTTTCTAGACTTTTTAGAATATATTTAGACTTTATATGATATCAATACATATATATATATATATATATATATATATATATATATATATGAATTTAAATTATTGGATATAATTGTATTCATTGAATAAAAAAAGAAAACATATATTTATACACATACAATAAATTAATAATATTATTAATTTGCCGCCTTAGTTCACGCCTTGAAAAACGTCGCGTCCTCGCCATATCTCGTAAGGCTTGAGGCTTGACCTCGCCGCCACGCCACGGCTCACGCTATTTTGAACTTTGCCTAAAATAGGAATTAGACTAAAGTATGTTACCTTAATTTTAATGCAATTTGCCCATTAAAAAAATTTATTTTCGAGCATTATATGATTTTATGGTGGTGAATATTATGCATGATAATGATTTAAATACATGTCATCGGTATATGTTTACATGTATGTGGAGTTTTGTGGAGCATGCATGCTAATTGTTTTCCGGTTTTTAAAACATATTTAGCATGTTTGGGTTTTCGGTTGGTTTATATTGTACAAATGGTATATGGTGTAAAGTATGAGATGTCGGTTTGGTTTGTCACACTTAAGGGGAGGCACAACCCCAAAATGGGTTACTGGCTCTGTGTGAGCCGTACACGCCAGGGAATGCCTGTGACATCGAAGCACGACCTCGTAATGGGTTATTGGCTATAGGTGAGCCGTACACACCTAGGGAATGCTTGCCCCTTAGTCTCGTTTCTTTTGGTGTTGCATTTTTCAGAAAATGAATATTATTTTATGTGAAGTTTGCATGTTTGATATGTGTGACAAGATGTGATTTCACTCACGCAAACCATGAACTCACTGAGCTTTATAAGCTGGTTATAATATGCATCTCAGGGATTGAAGGTTTCAGGTTGGACGAGGGGAAAATGACACACATAGAGACTCGCCTTGCCTCATCTAAGTTCAATCTTTATATTCAGGCATTTATAACGAATAAATATTGTAACACAACTTGGTATGGGATGAGTTATCATTTAAGTTACATATTTATTGTTAAAGTCTTCCGCTGTAAATGGTATAAAGTTTTAATTTAGCCGAAATTTTGGAGTATTTTTGGAGGAATTGTTTTAGTTAAAGTAACACAAAAAAAAAATGGGTGTTACAGTTTGAACTTGGCTAAATTGTGTTTGAACTTTGAAGTTTAAGTACTTAATGAATTTTTGTTTGATTTTTGATTTGTATCAATGAATATATGACTTAAAAAATAAACAACAATTTATAAAACAACTTAAAATTCATATTCAGGGGTAAATTGATCATTTTTGTTATTCAGACTGTTAATTCAGATAAAAAAGTAAACAACAACATCATTTTATCAAGACAAACAAATTTATCCATACAGACACATTTATCCATACAGGACTTAATGGAAAACCTGGTAAACAGCCCCTTAGTTTATATAATGTCATACAAATGCTTACTAGGATTAGGTTTTTTTTAACATGTCATTATTTATTTATTTTTTTAACGCCAACTAAAAATATAAATTCAATGTCATCGTTTTTCAAAATGTAAAATTTATATTTTTTTAATTAAGAAGAAAATTTCATTATATATATTTTTTAATTCTAAAAACTTATCACAATTTTCTTAAAAACTAAGAAAATCAAATTAATGTGTAATTTTTTTTTAAATCAATAAAATTTGTGATTCTTTTTTTTATTAAAAAAATGACCATAAAATTATAAAACTATTTAGATGATTGTAATTCTTGTAATATTTTTATTTTAGGGTATATTTTTTAATAAAGAATTATAAGAATTACAATCAGCTAAATAGTTTTACAAATTTTATGGTCATTTTTTAATAAAGAAAAAGAATTACAAATTTTATTGTTTTAAAAAAATTACGTTAATTTGATTTGCTTGGTTTTTAAGAAAATTGTGATAAGTTTAAGAATTAAAAAAATAAATATGAAATTTTCATCTTAATTAAAAAAATGTAAATTTTACATTTTAAAAAATGATGATTTGGAATTTATATTCTTAGTTGGAGTTAAAAAAATAAATAAATAATGTCATGTCAAAAAAACCAAATCCTGGTAAGCATATATATGTAACTAAGTACTTAAAAGTTTGAGATTTCACATTTCAGGTATCAAAATAGAACTTTAAAAAGTGCGTTACCTAAAATCAGGGTTCAAAAAGGCGCGCCATGGCGCGATATGGCGTGAGACGCGTCTCCGCCGTTACGATATGAGCCATAACGTTTTGTTAAGGCGTGACTCACGCCATGGCGGCTCAAGGCGCGCCATATCGCGCCATGGCGTCCGTTTTTTGTAAGGCATCGCTATTTTTTTTTTTTTTTACAATTTGTAACTTTTTTAAGTTTTAAAATTTAAATTGGTTAAAGGTAAAAATAAAAACTTAAGAGATGAAAAGTTAAAAGTTAAAACTTAAATTAAGTTGACTTTATTTAGACCTTTTAGAAATTAGAATTGAATTCACCTGTTATTTTCTAGACTTTTTAGAATATATTTAGACTTTATATGATATCAATACATATATATATATATATATATATATATATATATATATATATATATATATGAATTTAAATTATTGGATATAATTGTATTCATTGAATAAAAAAAGAAAACATATATTTATACACATACAATAAATTAATAATATTATTAATTTGCCGCCTTAGTTCACGCCTTGAAAAACGTCGCGTCCTCGCCATATCTCGTAAGGCTTGAGGCTTGACCTCGCCGCCACGCCACGGCTCACGCTATTTTGAACTTTGCCTAAAATAGGAATTAGACTAAAGTATGTTACCTTAATTTTAATGCAATTTGCCCATTAAAAAAATTTATTTTCGAGCATTATATGATTTTATGGTGGTGAATATTATGCATGATAATGATTTAAATACATGTCATCGGTATATGTTTACATGTATGTGGAGTTTTGTGGAGCATGCATGCTAATTGTTTTCCGGTTTTTAAAACATATTTAGCATGTTTGGGTTTTCGGTTGGTTTATATTGTACAAATGGTATATGGTGTAAAGTATGAGATGTCGGTTTGGTTTGTCACACTTAAGGGGAGGCACAACCCCAAAATGGGTTACTGGCTCTGTGTGAGCCGTACACGCCAGGGAATGCCTGTGACATCGAAGCACGACCTCGTAATGGGTTATTGGCTATAGGTGAGCCGTACACACCTAGGGAATGCTTGCCCCTTAGTCTCGTTTCTTTTGGTGTTGCATTTTTCAGAAAATGAATATTATTTTATGTGAAGTTTGCATGTTTGATATGTGTGACAAGATGTGATTTCACTCACGCAAACCATGAACTCACTGAGCTTTATAAGCTGGTTATAATATGCATCTCAGGGATTGAAGGTTTCAGGTTGGACGAGGGGAAAATGACACACATAGAGACTCGCCTTGCCTCATCTAAGTTCAATCTTTATATTCAGGCATTTATAACGAATAAATATTGTAACACAACTTGGTATGGGATGAGTTATCATTTAAGTTACATATTTATTGTTAAAGTCTTCCGCTGTAAATGGTATAAAGTTTTAATTTAGCCGAAATTTTGGAGTATTTTTGGAGGAATTGTTTTAGTTAAAGTAACACAAAAAAAAAATGGGTGTTACAGTTTGAACTTGGCTAAATTGTGTTTGAACTTTGAAGTTTAAGTACTTAATGAATTTTTGTTTGATTTTTGATTTGTATCAATGAATATATGACTTAAAAAATAAACAACAATTTATAAAACAACTTAAAATTCATATTCAGGGGTAAATTGATCATTTTTGTTATTCAGACTGTTAATTCAGATAAAAAAGTAAACAACAACATCATTTTATCAAGACAAACAAATTTATCCATACAGACACATTTATCCATACAGGACTTAATGGAAAACCTGGTAAACAGCCCCTTAGTTTATATAATGTCATACAAATGCTTACTAGGATTAGGTTTTTTTTAACATGTCATTATTTATTTATTTTTTTAACGCCAACTAAAAATATAAATTCAATGTCATCGTTTTTCAAAATGTAAAATTTATATTTTTTTAATTAAGAAGAAAATTTCATTATATATATTTTTTAATTCTAAAAACTTATCACAATTTTCTTAAAAACTAAGAAAATCAAATTAATGTGTAATTTTTTTTTAAATCAATAAAATTTGTGATTCTTTTTTTTATTAAAAAAATGACCATAAAATTATAAAACTATTTAGATGATTGTAATTCTTGTAATATTTTTATTTTAGGGTATATTTTTTAATAAAGAATTATAAGAATTACAATCAGCTAAATAGTTTTACAAATTTTATGGTCATTTTTTAATAAAGAAAAAGAATTACAAATTTTATTGTTTTAAAAAAATTACGTTAATTTGATTTGCTTGGTTTTTAAGAAAATTGTGATAAGTTTAAGAATTAAAAAAATAAATATGAAATTTTCATCTTAATTAAAAAAATGTAAATTTTACATTTTAAAAAATGATGATTTGGAATTTATATTCTTAGTTGGAGTTAAAAAAATAAATAAATAATGTCATGTCAAAAAAACCAAATCCTGGTAAGCATATATATGTAACTAAGTACTTAAAAGTTTGAGATTTCACATTTCAGGTATCAAAATAGAACTTTAAAAAGTGCGTTACCTAAAATCAGGGTTCAAAAAGGCGCGCCATGGCGCGATATGGCGTGAGACGCGTCTCCGCCGTTACGATATGAGCCATAACGTTTTGTTAAGGCGTGACTCACGCCATGGCGGCTCAAGGCGCGCCATATCGCGCCATGGCGTCCGTTTTTTGTAAGGCATCGCTATTTTTTTTTTTTTTTACAATTTGTAACTTTTTTAAGTTTTAAAATTTAAATTGGTTAAAGGTAAAAATAAAAACTTAAGAGATGAAAAGTTAAAAGTTAAAACTTAAATTAAGTTGACTTTATTTAGACCTTTTAGAAATTAGAATTGAATTCACCTGTTATTTTCTAGACTTTTTAGAATATATTTAGACTTTATATGATATCAATACATATATATATATATATATATATATATATATATATATATATATGAATTTAAATTATTGGATATAATTGTATTCATTGAATAAAAAAAGAAAACATATATTTATACACATACAATAAATTAATAATATTATTAATTTGCCGCCTTAGTTCACGCCTTGAAAAACGTCGCGTCCTCGCCATATCTCGTAAGGCTTGAGGCTTGACCTCGCCGCCACGCCACGGCTCACGCTATTTTGAACTTTGCCTAAAATAGGAATTAGACTAAAGTATGTTACCTTAATTTTAATGCAATTTGCCCATTAAAAAAATTTATTTTCGAGCATTATATGATTTTATGGTGGTGAATATTATGCATGATAATGATTTAAATACATGTCATCGGTATATGTTTACATGTATGTGGAGTTTTGTGGAGCATGCATGCTAATTGTTTTCCGGTTTTTAAAACATATTTAGCATGTTTGGGTTTTCGGTTGGTTTATATTGTACAAATGGTATATGGTGTAAAGTATGAGATGTCGGTTTGGTTTGTCACACTTAAGGGGAGGCACAACCCCAAAATGGGTTACTGGCTCTGTGTGAGCCGTACACGCCAGGGAATGCCTGTGACATCGAAGCACGACCTCGTAATGGGTTATTGGCTATAGGTGAGCCGTACACACCTAGGGAATGCTTGCCCCTTAGTCTCGTTTCTTTTGGTGTTGCATTTTTCAGAAAATGAATATTATTTTATGTGAAGTTTGCATGTTTGATATGTGTGACAAGATGTGATTTCACTCACGCAAACCATGAACTCACTGAGCTTTATAAGCTGGTTATAATATGCATCTCAGGGATTGAAGGTTTCAGGTTGGACGAGGGGAAAATGACACACATAGAGACTCGCCTTGCCTCATCTAAGTTCAATCTTTATATTCAGGCATTTATAACGAATAAATATTGTAACACAACTTGGTATGGGATGAGTTATCATTTAAGTTACATATTTATTGTTAAAGTCTTCCGCTGTAAATGGTATAAAGTTTTAATTTAGCCGAAATTTTGGAGTATTTTTGGAGGAATTGTTTTAGTTAAAGTAACACAAAAAAAAAATGGGTGTTACAGTTTGAACTTGGCTAAATTGTGTTTGAACTTTGAAGTTTAAGTACTTAATGAATTTTTGTTTGATTTTTGATTTGTATCAATGAATATATGACTTAAAAAATAAACAACAATTTATAAAACAACTTAAAATTCATATTCAGGGGTAAATTGATCATTTTTGTTATTCAGACTGTTAATTCAGATAAAAAAGTAAACAACAACATCATTTTATCAAGACAAACAAATTTATCCATACAGACACATTTATCCATACAGGACTTAATGGAAAACCTGGTAAACAGCCCCTTAGTTTATATAATGTCATACAAATGCTTACTAGGATTAGGTTTTTTTTAACATGTCATTATTTATTTATTTTTTTAACGCCAACTAAAAATATAAATTCAATGTCATCGTTTTTCAAAATGTAAAATTTATATTTTTTTAATTAAGAAGAAAATTTCATTATATATATTTTTTAATTCTAAAAACTTATCACAATTTTCTTAAAAACTAAGAAAATCAAATTAATGTGTAATTTTTTTTTAAATCAATAAAATTTGTGATTCTTTTTTTTTATTAAAAAAATGACCATAAAATTATAAAACTATTTAGATGATTGTAATTCTTGTAATATTTTTATTTTAGGGTATATTTTTTAATAAAGAATTATAAGAATTACAATCAGCTAAATAGTTTTACAAATTTTATGGTCATTTTTTAATAAAGAAAAAGAATTACAAATTTTATTGTTTTAAAAAAATTACGTTAATTTGATTTGCTTGGTTTTTAAGAAAATTGTGATAAGTTTAAGAATTAAAAAAATAAATATGAAATTTTCATCTTAATTAAAAAAATGTAAATTTTACATTTTAAAAAATGATGATTTGGAATTTATATTCTTAGTTGGAGTTAAAAAAATAAATAAATAATGTCATGTCAAAAAAACCAAATCCTGGTAAGCATATATATGTAACTAAGTACTTAAAAGTTTGAGATTTCACATTTCAGGTATCAAAATAGAACTTTAAAAAGTGCGTTACCTAAAATCAGGGTTCAAAAAGGCGCGCCATGGCGCGATATGGCGTGAGACGCGTCTCCGCCGTTACGATATGAGCCATAACGTTTTGTTAAGGCGTGACTCACGCCATGGCGGCTCAAGGCGCGCCATATCGCGCCATGGCGTCCGTTTTTTGTAAGGCGTCGCTATTTTTTTTTTTTTTTACAATTTGTAACTTTTTTAAGTTTTAAAATTTAAATTGGTTAAAGGTAAAAATAAAAACTTAAGAGATGAAAAGTTAAAAGTTAAAACTTAAATTAAGTTGACTTTATTTAGACCTTTTAGAAATTAGAATTGAATTCACCTGTTATTTTCTAGACTTTTTAGAAATTATTTAGACTTTATATGATATCAATATATATATATATATATATATATATGAATTTAAATTATTGGATATAATTGTATTCATTGAATAAAAAAAGAAAACATATATTTATACACATACAATAAATTAATAATATTATTAATTTGCCGCCTTAGTTCACGCCTTGAAAAACGTCGCGTCCTCGCCATATCTCGTAAGGCTTGAGGCTTGACCTCGCCGCCACGCCACGGCTCACGCTATTTTGAACTTTGCCTAAAATAGGAATTAGACTAAAGTATGTTACCTTAATTTTAATGCAATTTGCCCATTAAAAAAATTTATTTTCGAGCATTATATGATTTTATGGTGGTGAATATTATGCATGATAATGATTTAAATACATGTCATCGGTATATGTTTACATGTATGTGGAGTTTTGTGGAGCATGCATGCTAATTGTTTTCCGGTTTTTAAAACATATTTAGCATGTTTGGGTTTTCGGTTGGTTTATATTGTACAAATGGTATATGGTGTAAAGTATGAGATGTCGGTTTGGTTTGTCACACTTAAGGGGAGACACAACCCCGAAATGGGTTACTGGCTCTGTGTGAGCCGTACACGCCAGGGAATGCCTGTGACATGGAAGCACGACCTCGTAATGGGTTATTGGCTATAGGTGAGCCGTACACACCTAGGGAATGCTTGCCCCTTAGTCTCGTTTCTTTTGGTGTTGCATTTTTCAGAAAATGAATATTATTTTATGTGAAGTTTGCATGTTTGATATGTGTGACAAGATGTGATTTCACTCACGCAAACCATGAACTCACTGAGCTTTATAAGCTGGCTATAATATGCATCTCAGGGATTGAAGGTTTCAGGTTGGACGAGGGGAAAATGACACACATAGAGACTCGCCTTGCCTCATCTAAGTTCAATCTTTATATTCAGGCATTTATAACGAATAAATATTGTAACACAACTTGGTATGGGATGAGTTATCATTTAAGTTACATATTTATTGTTAAAGTCTTCCGCTGTAAATGGTATAAAGTTTTAATTTAGCCGAAATTTTGGAGTATTTTTGGAGGAATTGTTTTAGTTAAAGTAACAAAAAAAAAAATGGGTGTTACAGTTTGAACTTGGCTACATTGTGTTTGAACTTTGAAGTTTAAGTACTTAATGAATTTTTGTTTGATTTTTGGATTGTATCAATGAATTTATGAATATATGGCTTAAAAAATAAACAGCAATTTATAAAACAACTTAAAATTCATATTCAGGGGTAAATTGATCATTTTTGTTATTCAGACTGTTAATTCAGATAAAAAAGTAAACAACAACATCATTTTATCAAGACAAACAAATTTATCCATACAGACACATTTATCCATACAGGACTTAATGGAAAACCTGGTAAACAGCCCCTTAGTTTATATAATGTCATACAAATGCTTACTAGGATTAGGTTTTTTTTAACATGTCATTATTTATTTATTTTTTTAACGCCAACTAAAAATATAAATTCAATGTCATCGTTTTTCAAAATGTAAAATTTATATTTTTTTAATTAAGAAGAAAATTTCATTATATATATTTTTTAATTCTAAAAACTTATCACAATTTTCTTAAAAACTAAGAAAATCAAATTAATGTGTAATTTTTTTTTAAATCAATAAAATTTGTGATTCTTTTTTTTTATTAAAAAAATGACCATAAAATTATAAAACTATTTAGATGATTGTAATTCTTGTAATATTTTTATTTTAGGGTATATTTTTTAATAAAGAATTATAAGAATTACAATCAGCTAAATAGTTTTACAAATTTTATGGTCATTTTTTAATAAAGAAAAAGAATTACAAATTTTATTGTTTTAAAAAAATTACGTTAATTTGATTTGCTTGTTTTTTAAGAAAATTGTGATAAGTTTAAGAATTAAAAAAAATAAATATGAAATTTTCATCTTAATTAAAAAAATGTAAATTTTACATTTTAAAAAATGATGATTTGGAATTTATATTCTTAGTTGGAGTTAAAAAAATAAATAAATAATGTCATGTCAAAAAAACCAAATCCTGGTAAGCATATATATGTAACTAAGTACTTAAAAGTTTGAGATTTCACATTTCAGGTATCAAAATAGAACTTTAAAAAGTGCGTTACCTAAAATCAGGGTTCAAAAAGGCGCGCCATGGCGCGATATGGCGTGAGACGCGTCTCCGCCGTTACGATATGAGCCATAACGTTTTGTTAAGGCGTGACTCACGCCATGGCGGCTCAAGGCGCGCCATATCGCGCCATGGCGTCCGTTTTTTGTAAGGCGTCGCTATTTTTTTTTTTTTTTTACAATTTATAACTTTTTTAAGTTTTAAAATTTAAATTGGTTAAAGGTAAAAATAAAAACTTAAGAGATGAAAAGTTAAAAGTTAAAACTTAAATTAAGTTGACTTTATTTAGACCTTTTAGAAATTAGAATTGAATTAACCTGTTATTTTCTAGACTTTTTAGAAATTATTTAGACTTTATATGATATCAATACATATATATATATATATATATATGAATTTAAATTATTGGATATAATTGTATTCATTGAATAAAAAAAGAAAACATATATTTATACACATACAATAAATTAATAATATTATTAATTTGCCGCCTTAGTTCACGCCTTGAAAAACGTCGCGTCCTCGCCATATCTCGTAAGGCTTGAGGCTTGACCTCGCCGCCACGCCACGGCTCACGCTATTTTGAACCTTGCCTAAAATAGGAATTAGACTAAAGTATGTTACCTTAATTTTAATGCAATTTGCCCATTAAAAAAATGTAATCTTACATAGATCACCAATATAACAAGAACAACTCTTACTTAGAATATAGAGCAAATGGAATACGGTAAAACTAGATGCAACACAAATTGGCCTAATTTTTTTTTGATAACCTATGATACCACCTTCATGTTGGTAAAAACAAGTTCGATGGTTAGAAGCTCTCAATCTGGTGCATGTTTAAGCACCCTGCACCCCTGTGAAAACACATGGAGGGAAAAATATAAACTTATTTACTAAAGCCATGGTATATAAACATGCTTTAAATTTTTAGATCCCGAAGCATACGTCACAAACCAATTCTTGGAGATTCGATTTCACATTTATTCGATCTCTGTTTTGGACAATCTTGACCTTAATGTTATGTAGCTCTTTCGGAGAAAACACAAACCCATATAAAATAAGTTAGGAAAAGATGACGAATTTGATTAATATTTGTATACAAAACGGTGAGAACACGGCTTCCCTTTAACAAGGGAATGGTCAACAGTTTTGAAACAACATACTAATTACTAGAAATTGTTATTATCATAAGCATAACGAGGTAGACAGAATCCTAACAACCTATGGTCACAAAAACAAGTTAAAATATATTTAGCTTGGTTATATGATGAGAGACTAATCCTCCTTGAACAAATCGATCAAAATTAAGAATGTTAATTCATGATGATATAGAATAAGTAAAAGTTGCCATGATATGATAAATGGAAATTAAAGATGAAAATGAAAATCAAATCTTACCTTAATGTTTAACAACTTCAGCAAAACAAACACAATTTTATACGGTTGCAAAAAAAAATATAAAGAAAAAAAAACGATCTTAAGCAAACGAATATTGTCAATCTTATATATCCGATTGAGTAATAAGCAACCACCTAAGAAGACTATCACCAACATAAACCTCCTTAATTTTTGCCAGTTGTTTATACGCAACTGGGTAAGACGTTTTATCGGGCACATAACATTTTACCCTGTTTAAACCGAGACTAAGTAATGACCATTTTTATAATAGTGTTGAACAACATTACCATAATCTCACCAATTAATTCCATATATAATTTAAGAGATGCATATATAAAACTTAACTAAATATAAGTAAAAGAATAACCAGTAAATACATTCTTATATATATACACATCAGAAAATTTAATTTCAATCGATTAGTGTTGGTCGTGCTCATTATCCTAACATGACATTAGTTAATTAGTTGGGAATCATATTTTATTATTAATTAATTAAACCTTGATATATAGCAGGTTACATTATTATTAATATTAAACCTTCATATATAGCAGGTTACATTATTATTAATATTATACATAC
Organism: Arctium lappa; assembly: GCA_023525745.1. Classification (NCBI taxonomy): domain Eukaryota; kingdom Viridiplantae; phylum Streptophyta; class Magnoliopsida; order Asterales; family Asteraceae; genus Arctium; species Arctium lappa. Next base: position 10,812,312 of record CM042054.1, on the reverse strand, counting down.
ACAGATACAAACTTGAATGCATATATATACACATAGATATTAATACATAACTTCCTTGCTTTATTCGGAATCGATTCGGTGGGTTTTCATCATCCGATAGTTCTAGTTTGGACATTTATAGCCACCCACTCTTCGTTATTTCCATCCTCAACAGGTTTTACAGTTCCACCATGCTGAATTATAAAGTGTCGTTTTTTATCATTTATATCTGAGGATATATCCTTCAGGTTTTTGAAGTGGGCTTGTTTAGAAAGTTCTTCGATGGCCTCATAAATTGTTTCAACACATTTTATGATGTTCACTAGTATCGAAGTGGTAGCGATAACCGGTATGGTTTCTACGATGTCCCACGTCTCCACCTTTGAAGCTTGTAATGTGGTATTGAGTTCGTCTACCGCTTTTTTGCAGTTTTCCATATGAATAGATGCAGTTGAAGGATATATCATTAGTTTCATAGACAATGCTAATTCTTTCAAAGCTTTTCCAACTTCCAAACTCATTTTCATACATGGTTCTTGAACTATTTTCTGAAACTCGGAGGACGCCTGTAAAAAAATATGAAATTAGGGAGCATGATAATCTATATGATTTTTATTGGATATACATATGTACGTAAGTGTTATTGAGAGTATATATATCGTACCTCAAATTTTTCATTAAGATATCCATTAAGAGCCTCAATATGGTATGCACATTGTCGTATAAGAACCCCAATCTTCAAGTATTGTTTCCATGGATGTCGTAATCGAAATTTTCCATGCCCTACTTCCCACCATGCAAAATTTGCCTGCTTCCAAACATTGTTCATTAAAAATCGATCGTTTGTGTGCATACATACATACATATACACACACGTAGGAACTTCGAATAATGTACAAATAATTGACTTTAATTTGTTAATGAATTTCAGAAACCAAATTATTAAAAAAGAGCACATGTATATATACTAACCAAGGATTCTTCAGTGGCTTTAGAATTGAGGACACTTTTATAAGCTTCAAGAAACGATTTGTCACCCTCAGACATTCTGAAATATTCTCTCCCAAATCCTATAAAACATGTATTAGTATATATGCAATTAAAATTTCTGACTAAACTCATAAAGATTAATTAAATATATTCATTTTGTACTATACCTTCTAGGAAGCTTGCAAGCTTTTCCAAGTTAAGAACGATGAGGTTATGAAGATCTTCACCAGCCCACACCGGGCAAACACATATGGAGATGATTACACAGGTTGCACCACCAAAACTAATGGTCAATACACGTTGGTGCGCCAATGCGATGAGTTTTTCGACTCGATAACCCGATACAGATACGAGACTAAATGTCAAGATAAATATCAGAACCCCATAATCGTACCTCCTCTTTATATTGGGACAGAATCTTGAAAAGGTGGCAGCTGCAACTGTAGTATAACTTTCAAAACTCAAAATCAACATTAACTATAATGTTATTGGTTGTATTGTACGTAAAAACACACGTCTATACTTTAAATTAAATCTCAAGGATAGGATTTAACCTAAGAAGAAGACGAGGCAAGCGATAACAACGGGTTTAACAGTCTGCCCGAATAGGCTAGCAAGCGATTCAGCCCCAAGACCTAATGCACCGGCTGCTAAAGTTGCAAAACCTCTATTCATGCCTTTACATAAAGTTGCACCTAGTGCATAAAAATGCAACAAAAACATTTAATTCGATGACAAATAGATTAAACGAAAAATATTACACAATTCATGAAAACTTAAATTGCAAAATGTGTCATATTTGGATATATAATTTTGAAATTTAAGACGAGGAGATATACACGTGTTCATATATAGTCTTGGCAAAATCGATCCGGAACCTCTTCTAATTATATTAATGTATGTGTGTATATATATATATATATATATATATATATCTGTGTGTGTGTGTGTGGGAATGTGTGTGTGTATATATATATATATCACATTGAACTATATAATTAGGGTTTGATGATGTATAAATTGTTCACCGGCGGTGTACTCAAAAACCACAACGACGGTCAAGATAGCCCACATTCCGGAATCGCCCATGCCGTTATAGAAGGGCTGAAGATAGTAAACCATGGAGATCAATGTGATGGCTAATGCCACCTTCAAAGAGTGTACAATCCTTCTCGGATCTTCTTCTCCGATCTTCTTGATTATGATGGAGAATTCAAGTACGGCATGTTTGATGTTCGAAGGAGAGGATTTAAGTTGACTGAAAAAGGTGGTAGGGGTTTGATGGGGTGGTGATGGTGAAGAAGCAATCTCCATGGCTATGTAATTGAAGCCTCTAGATATTTTAGGAGATGAGAGCTGGCTTATCAAGTGAGATGAGGTTGGCCTGATATATATATGATGTTCCCCTTATCAACGAATTGAACGTACAAAATGCTAATAGAATAAATAGAAAAATAATAGTATTATATGGTGTCATTTGAGTTAACACATTCATGTGGAGAGTTAACAACTTAACATATTCATGTTAGAAAGTTATATTAGACCGAGTTCCTACCATAAGATCATGATTAATATTGATTTCATCCTATGTCTTGTTTGCGGTTCCTCTCTAGAAGCAATTGATCATGTGCTTTTCGGATGTCCAGTGACGGAGGAAGTGTGGAAATTTAATTATTGAGAGATGGTGGACGATCTCTCTCCCTACAAATAAATCTATGGATTTGATGCTTAACGGGGTGAAATCAGGGTGTAACAACAACTGGGTTAAAGAAGCGTTAGAGACAATACTTATTGTTTGTGGTGTTTCTGGGTAAAATAAATTTAATGTTTGTGGTGTTTCTGGAACATGTGTGCGTTCGACGAATCTCCTCTCCATAAACATTCCCTACTCCTCGATCAAATTGTCGAAAAGTATTTCATTTGGTTATTGGCTGTAAAGGGTGTGTTAAAAACCCTATAAAACATAAAGATATAATCCTATTCATTGTATTAAACCGTTGTAATGGTTATGTTCTTCTTTTGCTAGCTTCTTACTCGTTGCAATAAAGTTGGTTTTCATTTAAAAAAGAAAATGTTGTCATTTGAGTTATCGTTATAGTTGTCCAAACATATGTATAAAAGTAAGTATTGAACTAACAATATGATAATATGAAATCATTATATTGAAATGAAAATTAATAATATCAATAAAGATATATGTTAAAATAAATAAATAATATATATATATATATATATATATATATATATGGGTTGTTTTATTTGCAACTCTTAAAAATGTTGGAAACCTTGCAACCCATATCTTAACCGTCGGATTCATGATCGACGGTTACAATAGATATGAGGTCCAATATTTTTAATTAAAAAAAACAGAAAAATAAAAATAAAATAACCGTCGATCATGAATCCAACGGTTAAGATGTGGGTTGCAAGAGTTGCAACATTTTTCAAGGTTGCAAAATATTCTTCCACTATATATATATATATAGAGGAAAGTTCAAATGAAAACTCATTTTTCATTGTGCACGTGAGGACAAATCTCAGCAACTCGATCTCTTTTGATCCAACAACTCATATTAAATAGAGTTTTTTATTTTAAAATGCTTAGGGTAAAATTGGAAGAAAAAATTTAAATACATGTCTACCATAATTGACTTTTTATTTTCTTTTTTAATAAAAAACTTTTTACTCCATTAAAGTTTAAAATAAATTATTTTAAAAATTACTAATATTTTAATCAAACAAATTACATCAAAAAAAGGAAAATTTCGTGCTCTTCGATATGACATCCATCTCGATATAGTTTTTTTGTCGTTTTAACCGTTTTTTACGTGAAATGTTATATATGTGTTATATTCATTATAAATATTTATGTACGTTCAAGTTTATATAACGTCTCGACACCGTAAGTATGTAACTCGACTTCACCTTCTTCACCACTTTCTTCAACGTCGTAAGTCATCACGTTTCTTCAGCACAATAACGTACCCAACACCCATCAAGACGAATCGAGAACCTATCGAGTAATTCTGTTGTGAATCGGGGAACAAAAGAGAGTGCGTCACGTCTCCACCTCTTCACAGGTCATTCATGTGTTATTCGTCATGAATAATGTATCATTCAAGATGAATAATACAACATTCAGGGTGAATAATTCACGATTCATGAATTCGTGTATTATTCGTCATGAATGTTGTGTAATTCATCCTGAATACTATATTATTCATCATGAATAATGAATGAACGTTCACATTTGTTATTCATACTGAATGTGAGACATCCGGGGATGCGCATACATACTCATAATGAATTAAACCAAATTTCGGTTGTGAATTGGAAAACAAAATAGAGTGCGCCATGTGTCTACACCTTCACGGGTCATTCATATATTATTCATCATGAATAATGTATAATTCAGGATGAATAATACACGATTCATGATAAATAAAACATGAATCATGGATTCATGTATTATTCATACTGAATATTGTATTATTTATCATGAATAGTGAATGGACGTTCACCTTTGTTATTCATACTGAATGTGGACACCCGAGGACGTGCATGCATATTCATAATGAATATAACACATATATAGAATTTCACGTAAAACTGTTAAAACGAAAAAATCCCGAATATTGTATTATTCATCTTGCATACGGTATTATTCATCATGAATAGTGAATGAACGTTCACCTTTGTTATTCATACTGAATGTGGACACCCGAAGACGTGCATGCATATTCATAATGAATATAACACGTATATAGAATTTCACGTAAAAAACGGTTAAAACGAAAACAAAAAAAACTATATCGAGATGGATGATGTCATATCGAAAAACACGAAATTCTCGTTTTTTTGATATAATTTGTTTGATTCGAATATTAGTAATTTTTAAAATAAATTATTTTAAAGTTTAAGGGGGTAATTTTTTTTAATTAAAAATAAAAATAAAAATAAAAAGTCAAATAAGGTAGACGTTTATTCAAAATTACAATTTTGTTCTTAATCACTTCCCAATTAACCTTATTATGTATATTAACTATTGATTAGTTTTCTAAGTTTTGATCAATGGTTAAGATTTGTCCTCATGTACACGATGAAAAATAAGTTTTCATTTGAACCCATATATACATTTATATATATATATATATATAGGTGAGTTATTATGCAACCTTTTACATGGTGCAACCCATGCAACCCACCTATCTACCACTCATTTTATTTTCACTTTTTTTTAATTAAAAAGGTGAAAACAAAATGAGTGGTAGATATGTGGGTTACATGGGGTTGCACCATTAAAAAAGGTTGCATTTGAACACCACTTTAATTTTGAAAACCGTGAAAACCACTTTAATTTTAAATTAACCTGAAAAAAACGGATAACGAGCGACTTTGGTCGTGACCTAATTAAAGTCCCGTGAATCATATATGATTTTGTATATGCTCGGTTGTTTTCGTATTTTTTAAAATAAATATTGCTCTCATATAAACTCACATCTATATTTACATCATTTAAAATATATAATTATTAATTAGTTAAATATTACTATTAGTAACAATAAATGGTATAATAAATTTATTCATTAAAGATGAAATTAGAAATAAAAACTTCTTCATAACACTGTAGACAATGGTATGTGAGGACGACACGAGGCAGTGAAAGAAAATCACGTGGCGCTTTAGGGTTATGACATGTATATATATACTTGTCTTTTTCTCCCTGTGTTTTCATGGCAGAAAGATTTATTTTTCTGTTTTCTTGGATCTGGTGATTGATATTAATTTGATGCATTCAAGGTATAACTCATAATAATAATTCCTATTTATGACGCAGCGGGGTTTGCGGAAAGGTCGACAAACGTCTAAACTTTTTGAGATAACGAGCCTACAAGCGTAACACTTCGGAAATTAAGAGAAAACTCTTAAAATTAAAGATAAAACTCTAAAACATATTTTATTGATCAATAATTAACTGAATATTAAGGAACACAAGCAATCCTATTTATAACCTAAGCTAACTAAGAATATATATGAAACTTAAATTCAAACTAAACCTAATCCTAAACCAACTATAAAACTTAATTAGATAAATAATAATAATCCTAATCTAATTATAAAGATAATAAATAATAATTAAAATTAAATAATTATCCTAAACTAACTAAGAAATAAAATAACCAAATAAACAAATCATAGCAATCCTTTCAGGACTCATCAGGACGCGCCCACGACTTTGAACGCGACCCAAGTTGCGGGATAAGTTGCGTAAACGATTGTTTCTCGGTTTTCGATGCCAGATTCCGAGTTTCTCTAGAGCTCGTTTTCTTCTTTTACAAAGATAGAAGAAACACCTTGATAACTCCTGACTGCTTCCTGTATCAATTTAAGAGCCTCCATAATGTCCTTTTTATGAGTTTTTTCATAGGTTTTTGAGAGGAAATTGGCACAAATAGCCATATTACACCTCCAATTTCACCTCCTAGCCATGTTTCTCTTGTATTTACAGATTTGGCCCTAAGTCCGCAATGGAGGACCTAGGTCTGATTGTGGACTTGCATTAATGTTTGTTATGGGGATGACATGTGTCGGGATATTGCGGATTGCGGACCTAGGTGACCCGACCCATTGCGGACCTGCTGCAATTTGCGACTTTTTTTTTACTTTTAGTTGTCCTCCATTGCAGACCTAGGGCCAAATATGCAAATACGGGAGATACATGACTAGGAGGTGAAAATAGAGGTGTAATATTGTTGTTTGTGCCAATTTCCCTTTTCGAGAGCTTTTACCTCATTTTTAGATTTTTTACATAAGATTTTTTTATGAGGTTTTTTGTCATAAGTCGTAACTACAGGACCTGCTTTTTCTAGTTGCTCCTAACCACGGTCATGTAAATATATGTGATTAAATCACCTCTGTATTCAAAAATGACATTAATGATTTTTTATTATAACTATAAATAATCCACATGTCACTTTTAAGAGATTCTTTTATTTGAAAGACAAGTATATTATATTAAAATTAGAACTTTTTTCGCGCAATACAGTAAGATATATTATTATTTTAATTTTTAATTTTTTTTATTTTTATCTTATATGTTTTAAATTCTTTATATTTAAATTAAGATGTTTATCTTGTTTTGATTATGTTTATCGGTTAATTATGAATTCAAACATATAGCTTCAGAAATTTGTACTCATGTATCATAACTTGTAATCTTGAATTTTTAAGTAATGTGTATCAATAAACAGTACTTAATGCATAAAAGTTTGTTTTTAAAAGTTTCTTCGATAGTTTAATAATAATGTAATTTATTTTAGGTTTAATAAAATAAACATTAAATATTCTTTTAGATTTTCTTAATTATATTTTAGATTTTCTATATTTAAAATTTGATTTTTATCCTGTATTTAATTATGCAGTGAGTGATTTTAGGGAAGTTGAAGTGAGGAGTGATTTTAAGGGAGTTACATTTGTTAGAGATAAAGATTAAATAGGAAGATATTTTAAGTTTTCATTCTTTATTTAAGTTTTAAGTAATTAACATTAAATAGCGGTACTTTAAGCTTTAATAATTGTTTTTTAAGAGTTTTTTATAGATGCTTTATAATATAGTATAGATAAAAGAAAGAAATATATTGTTTTCTTCTCAAAATAAGTATCAATAATTGATATGATATATAATTTTATACATATATAATAATTACACTTTTAGTTAACCAAATGACATCTTTACCTTTATTTAATTTTTTTTATCCACAACTTTTAAATATTTCACTACTAAAAAACTGTGAAATATTGATAGCAATTATCGACGGCAACAACAGTCGGTATTTACCGATGACAAACAGACGGCCCACCAACGATATATTTTTAATTTTTGTTTTTTATTTATTGTTAATAAGTCGTCGGAAAACCGTCGGAAAAATTAGTGATATACCGACGGCTTACCGACGGTTGATTTTTTCATTTTATTTTATATTTATTTTTAATAAGTAAATACCGTCGGTAACTAGAGCCGTCGGTAAGCTGTCGATAGTTGTCGTCAAAAAATCGCCTACTAGCTAATGACCAAATGACCAACAATTATAACCAAATACACATGCCATCTAAATCCTCGTGCATAAAAAGATAGATATTAACTTCACAAATAGGTCACCACTAAGTAGAGATTATATTTCTCATGCATAACTTATTACATTCCAACGCGAGCTAGTGTACATTTCATACTCACAAATAAGTCACACAATTTATTTGTCAACAAGAGCCATTTTCGAGATAATGTGATGATCCTAGTTACAAACAAAATACTTTATAACCAAAAATTTATATTTGTAAAGGATGGCCCTTTTGTTACTATATGCTCATTTTGCAACTTTATATGCACAAAGATACCCACATGACATATAAGGTTTTTAAGTAGAACAATTATTCATAAACAAGAAGAATATACAAAACCCTAGTTTTAGGTTACTTCAAATTTCTCATAATCTTCACATAAGCAATTAATAATGAAATGTATGGTTTAATCAAGGTTAGGGGATTCACCGAGTGGGTTTGTGATGTAAAAACCCTAGAATAACAAAACCCTAGAAGAGGAGATGAAGCTTTGAAGTTTCCCCAAAGATAATAGCTACAACCTTAGAACCCTAGAAACCATTAATGACCATTAATGTCAAGAAGGTTGGGGTTGGATTTGCATTAAATGAAGAAAGATGATGGAAAATGGAGGAGAACTTACCCCTTACTTGAGAGAAAATCGGACCTTCAAACTCTAGGTTGAAAACAAATGAAGCCAAGTTTATTGCCCATGCACCTGACGGAGAGAATGCCACGCGAGAGTGACATGGGCATTATCGCCAGTCACTCTCGTTAAGAATGTACCGTAAGTCACCAGATTTAGCTGCTCGCGATAGTGACACACGAGAGTGCCACTGACAATCTCGCCGGACACTCTCGCTGAAATGGTACTGAGAGTTGAGGTTACAGGGGTAATTATGACAGGCGATAGTGCCCAATGACACTATCGCCGGGTGGTTCCCTCCTTCCAAAAATTTATTTTTCAAGAATCGACACACAACGAAGATTAGGGCAAGATTATCGAGGTAGGTCTAGATTATAATAAGGAATAAACTCCAAAATTCCGGGTGTTACAATCCTCTACCCCTTAGAAAAGATTTCGTCCTCGAAATCTTGAACTAAACAAATAAGTGAGGATACCGCCTCCTCATATCTTCTTCCGATTCCCAAGTCACGTTGGCTCTTCGGTGGTGCTTGCATTGAATTTTTACCATGACCACTTCTTTATGTCGTAGCCTCTTTGTCTTTCACTCTAAGATAGATTCGGGTTCCTCCACGCATCAGTCGTTATCCACTCTAATTTCTGACAATGGAATGACGCTCTCATCTTCGGCTAGGCACCTTCTCAAGTAACATACATGAAAGGTAGGGTGGATCCCATCCATTTTGGATGGTAAATCCAACTTGTATGCTTGAAGCTTGATGCGCTCAATGATGGTGAAAGGTCCATGGAAACGGGGACTAAGCTTCCCACGCTTTCCGAACCTTAATATCCCTTTCCACGGAGAAACTTTCAGCATCACCCGTTCCCCCACTTGGAATTCGACTGGTCTTTTCTTCTTGTCCGCGTAGCTCTTTTGACGATCTTGAGTCGCTTTCAACCGCTCCCAAATGTTCTTAACCTTGAATAATATATCATTCATGATGAATAATACAACATTCAGGGTGAATAATACACGATTCATGATAAATAATACATAAATCATGGATTCGTGTATTATTCATCCTGAATACTGTATTATTCATTATGAATACTGTATTATTCATCATGAATAGTGAATGAACGTTCACCTTTGTTATTCATACTAAATGTGGACACCCAATGACGTGCATGCATATTCATAATGAATATATAACACATATATAGAATTTCACGTAAAAAACAGTTAAAACAAAAAAAATCATGAATATTGTATTATTCATCATGAATAGTGAATAAACGTTCACCTTTGTTATTAATACTGAATGTGGACACCCGAAGACGTGCATGCATATTCATAATGAATATAACACGTATATAGAATTTCACGTAAAAACGGTTAAAACGAAAAAAAAAACTATATCGAGATGGATGTCATATCGAAAAGCACGAAATTCTCGTTTTTTTGATGTAATTTGTTTGATTAAAATAGTAGTAATTTTTAAGATAAATTATTTTAAAGTTTAAGGGGGTAAATTTTTTTAATTAAAAATAAAAATAAAAAGTCAAAGAAGGTAGACGTTGATTCAAAATTACAATTTTGTCCTTAATCACTTCCCAATTAACCTTATTATGTATTAACCATTGATTAGTTTTCTAAGTTTTGATCAATGGTTAAGATTTGTCCTCGTGTGCACAATGAAAGATGAGTTTTCATTTGAACCCACCCCTATATATATATATATATATATATATATATATATATATATATATATATATATATGACGGAGGTTCAAGGGAAAACCTCAAATAAATGAAAAACTAAAAAACACCTTATCAACCGTTAGATTAGGTGATTTGATGGATATGATTAAACAGATGGTTACAACAATATTTTTTAAATTAAAAAAACCTCCACCCCCTATTTTTTGTTCGAAAAAATACGAAAAATGAACAAAATTCGAGTGAAATAAATTACACAAAATAAACGATCATATTTTTTCGTTAATTTGACATCCATATTCATATACTTTTTCATTTGTTTTTTCGTGGTTTTACGGTTTTCTATTTATTTAGAGTTTTCTCCTGAACCTGACTCTCTTTCTCTCTCTCTCTCTCTCTCTCTATATATATATATATATATATATATACTATCTTAATATTGGTTTACACCAAATGTATTAAAGACAAGTCTTAAAGCACAATGTACTACCATTTTAAGCATGGAATTCAAAAAACTCTTAATTACAAGTTGTGAAACATAATGTACAAGTAGAAACCTTTTATTTTACACAATCGAACGACCCCTTCTACCTTTTCAGTCTCGACCCATACCGTGAATACCATACACTTTCTTCTTCTCCTCTTTCACGTCTCACACCATACTGAGAGTACAAACTGCTCTTGACGTAATCTGAAATCAAGATCTTCCATAATATCTACCCTCTCCATCTCACTCACTGATTTCAAATTTGAAATCTCTGCTATGAGAGAAGAAAAGCCCTACTTTTCAAGAATTACATTGCAAATCTGTCATTTCTCAGCTACTATTTTGGTCCCTGTCCAACTTTAAAATCAGGTCCCACGACGACGATTCAGAAATAGATCCCCAAATGTGACGATTCAAGCTCCCGGTTACTGATTCAAGATCATATATCCATACGGTTAGGGTTCTGATTACTCACTCTCGATCAATCAATCCTTACTCTCAATTCCAATCGAAGAACAGGTTTGTAGCAAGTTTGCTTTGATTTCGATTAACAAAGCTTTTGTTTTTCATTTATTTCGACCAACATTGATTTGGCCTTCTGGTTTCAATAACAGAGTTGTATGATTAACATTTATTTCGATTTTCAGGAGCATTCTTGATCCATCGCTCCTTACTCACTCTTGATTGTAGTCGATTGTTAGAGTTGTTCGATTTTCATTTATTTCAAAGAACCGTTGTAGTCAATTTTCATTTATTTCAATTGTAGTTGATTAACAGGGGAAAGTTTCTCACGGAGTATGAAGGTTGGGAAGTTTTCACAATTGATTTCGAGTAACAGGTTTCATTACTGTCCAAGTTCCATCGTATTTTATTGATGTAGTTTTAGATTCCAATGACCCCTAAAATGCACTTTCTTGATGATAAATTGATGGTTTGTTAAAATTATGATTGCATCATGAGTGACTATCTTGTAACCAATTTTGAAATCCATAGTAGAATCAGACCTTGATAAATAGGTTACTAGCATTAGTGACTGTCTTCTAACTTTTTGCATAGATTCTGCCTTGTTGAATAATTTTATGTTATGTTTAACAAGTTTTATGTAAAGTCAATCATTTGATAACTAAATTCAATACAAGTAGATAAAGAAACTAAATTCCACACTCTTTTTTGAGTCTATACATTGTTGGGAAACCGATAGGTGATATAAGATATTTTCTGTAAAAATTGGTATATACTAGAAATGTTAGTGTGTAACTTTGAAGATCGACGATGTTTGAGTAGTACTAACCAAATTTCATCTCTTTCTTTACATGGGTTTTTGTTGTAGAGGGTTTTGTAATGTGTTTATTAACTCAATTAAACATTGTCAGTACATGAATTCAATCCAATTTGAAAGTGAGCATCACGATCATCTGTACTTACGAAAGCCAATCTCGATTATTGCACACAACATGTTGGATTTTTGGCTTCTCAATTTTTGGTTTACTTTCTTTTTAATTTTGATGAGATGGTTGTTGGATGACAATTGGTTTAAATAGTATTGAAGGAGACACATTTATCACTTTTTTGGTCTATGGTCAGGACCTAATTCTTTGGATTCCTTGACTCATAGCATTCTAACATTTCGTATGATAGAGTTGTTGTACACATGATAGCTTAGTTGGTCTCTAACTTTTCCATTTTTTTCAATTTCTTTGCATCTCCATCTCAGTTTTGGAATTGTAAAATCATTAACTGAAGTATATGTTGTTTGGTAATCTGGTCATTTACAGGTTGATTCTTATCAGGGCTTGCTTTTGAAGACACAAACTACAATCGAAAAGAACCTATTTTGGATTGCTTCTGGTAAGAATACTTTCATCTGCTTGGTTGCCTCTCATTTGAAGTTGGATGGAATCACTACAAGACCATCAAGGTAGATACCTTTATCAAGTATTTCAGATATTTTGTAACACCCTAAAATATCAGAGTAAATTTAAAACCTGGAAAACTTGGCAACATGACATTCGTATTTATATAAACCTCTGAGTCCTTAAGACTTTACAAAACCTGCACACATAAATGGGATTCATCAACAAACTAATCTAGATACTTCTACCAAGATTACATCCGTTGACAATCCATAATTCATCAAAAGAATGGGACTTAACAAATGCCCAGATTCAATACTAGTCATCTCAAAATGCCTCGAGACCAAACCCGTCTCTCAAAACCCCGACAACCCACTGCTAAGGGAAACCTGTTATACAAATCATTTGAGAAAAAGTGTTAGGCTTAAAGCCTAGTGAGAACATACAGTTCATAAATCTCAAGAGATATTGACAAATGTAACAAGTAAATCCTTTCAAATGTTTGGTTAAGCAAAATACAGTTCTTGATAATAAATGGACAACCGGTCCAAAACACATCTTCCGATGACGGGGATTACCCGATTTACCAAGGATTACAGTGGAACACAAAGTAAGCCAAAATACGAGTTATGAGCTAAATACATGGAACCATGACCACGAACTCTTCGGTCCGTACTACGATGTGAGGGAGGGCCCCCAAGGAACCATGTCATACTCGTTCATTAGACTACATTTGACCCATGGCTAGGATCCGGTCTCACATAACCGTACCTAAGTTGCCCCCGAGGATCAAATGTATCTAACTACAACGGAAGGGGCATATCCTTCCCAGCCATAAGCCGACTCGATACCTAGGGATCCACTAGTATAGTCATGACTTGTCACAATATTTCGTGTGACCAACAAAGCTAGATAAATAGCTTCCAACACATTTATATTTCAAAATGCCATTTTCCAGACCAACTGCTGGTAAGTAAGATAATCATAAATCCAGTTTATATACATTCTTTCGAATAAGCCACACACTGGGCAAGTAAAACATTATTTCTCACCCAACCCCAAAATTAGGGTGTTACAATCCTCCCCAACTTGGGAATGATTTCGTCCCCGAAATCCAATTATACAAAAAGATGAGGATATCTACGCTTCATATCCTCTTCCGCTTCCCAAGTCACATTTGCTCCTCGGTGGTGCTTCCACTGCACCTTGACCAAAGTGACTTCTTTGTGACGCAACTTCTTTGACTTTCTCTCTAAGATGGCGTCGGGTTCTTCCACACAACGGTTACCTTCGTCTACCCTTAACTCTGAAAGGGGAATGACGCTGTCTTCTACTGCCAAACATTTCCGGAGGTAGCAAACATGAAACGTGTTGTGTATTCTGCTCAACTCTGGTGGCAGTTCCAACTGGTAGGCTTGCAAACCCACTCGCTTAAGCACTTTGAAAGGTCCGAGGAAACGGGGACTCAGCTTCCCACGTTTTCCGAACCGTATAATGCCCTTCCATGGCGACACCTTAAGCATAACGCGGTCGCCTACTTGGAATTCCATCGGTCGTCTCTTCTTATCGGCATAGCTTTTCTGACGATCCTGAGCCGCTTTCATTCTTTCACGAATGCACTTGACCTTATCGAAAGTCTCTTGCACGATTTCAGGCCCGACGAACTGCTTTTCTCCCGCTTCCAGCCAGCACACGGGAGTCCGACACTTTCGCCCATACAATGCTTCAAAAGGTGCCATCCCAATACTCGAGTGGTAGCTATTGTTGTAAGCAAACTCCACCAAAGGTAGGTGAGAGTCCCAACTACCCCCGAAATCGATGACACAAGACCTCAACATGTCTTCCAAGGTTTGGATCGTTCGCTCGCTCTGCCCGTCGGTCTGTGGATGGTAAGTCGTACTCAACTTTACTCGAGTACCAAGCTCTTTCTGAAACCCATCCCAAAAGTTCGAAGTGAACCGACTGTCGCGATCCGACACGACCGATAATGGTATCCCATGCCTCGAGACCACCTCATCGATATAAAGCTTCGCCAACTTATCCATCGGTAAAGTCTCACGCATAAGCAAGAAGTGAGCGCTCTTTGTCAATCGATCCACTATCACCCAGATGGTATCGTGACCTCGAAGAGTTTTAGGAAACTTCGTCACGAAGTCCATGGTGATATGCTCCCACTTCCACTCGGGAATATCTAAAGACTGAAGACTCCCATACGGACGCTGATGTTCGGACTTAACTTGTGAACACGTCACACAACGCTCAACGTAACGCGTCACATCAAGCTTCATTACCGGCCACCAGTAGTGCAACTTCAAGTCCCTGTACATCTTTGTACTTACCGGATGAATGGAATACTTGGACTTGTGTGCATCTTCCAGCAACAGATCACGGTTACCCCCAATCTTGGGTACCCACACACGACCACTGAACAGTTTTACTCCACGGCTATCTTCTGTTAAGAGTAAACGCTGCTTCGTCATGACCTCATCTTTGAGATTTTCTTCTAACAGTGCTTCCACCTGCGATGTCTTGATCTTCTCAACAAGACTAGACACTAGCTCGATTCTCGAATGGGTAGCCCGAATACTTCCGCTATAGTCCTTCCGACTTAACGCATTGGCCACCACGTTTGCCTTACCGGGATGGTAAAGCAACTCACAGTCGTAATCTTTAAGCAACTCGAGCCACCGCCTTTGCCTCATATTCAGCTCTTTCTGATCAAAGACATATTTCAGGCTCTTGTGATCCGTGTATAGAGTGCATTTCGTGCCGTAGAGGTACTGTCGCCAAAGCTTCAAAGCGAACACCACCGCCGCTAACTCCAGATCATGGGTTGGATAATTCTGCTCGTGTATTTTAAGCTGCCTCGAGGCATAAGCGATGACCTTGCCTCGTTGCATCAACACGCAACCCAGTCCCATCTTTGAAGCGTCGCTGTAAACCACGAAATCTTCCGACCCTTCAGGTAACGTCAAGATCGGAGCTTCACACAACTTCTTTTGAAGGATTCGGAACGCCTTCTCTTGGGTTTCGGTCCATTCAAACTTCACATTCTTCCGAGTCATAACTGTCAAGGAAGAAGCGATATTTCAAAAGTCTTGGATAAATCTCCTATAGTATCCTGCCAGTCCCAAGAAACTTCGGATCTCGGACGGACTCTTAGGAGGTTCCCAATTCATCATAGATTCAATCTTGGAGGGGTCAACCTTCACTCCGACCCGAGTGACTACGTGACTCAGAAACTTTACTTCTTTAAGCAGAAGTCGCACTTGGAAAACTTGGCGTACAACCTTTCTTTTCTCAACACTTCCAGAACTTCATGTAAATGTTGCTCGTGCTCTGACTCACTCTTTGAGTACACGAGTATGTCATCAATGAATACAATGACCGACTTATCGAGGAATGGTCGGCACACTCTATTCATCAAGTCCATAAACACTGCTGGTGCGTTCGTCAGACCAAAAGGCATTACAAGAAACTCGTAATGGCCGTAACGCGTTCTGAAAGTTGTCTTCGGAACATCTTCTTCTCTTACCTTCACTTGGTGATAACCCGAACGTAAGTCGATTTTTGAAAAACAACCCGCTCCTTGAAGTTGATCGAACAAGTCATCTATTCTCGGAAGCGGATATCTGTTCTTTACTATAGCTTTGTTCAACTCACGATAGTCGATGCACATTCTCATTGTGCCATCCTTCTTCTTTACAAACAAGACCGGAGCTCCCCAAGGTGACGAACTCGGTCTTATAAAGCCCTTCTCCAAAAGCTCTTGGAGTTGTGCCATCATTTCTTCCATCTCTGACGGCGCCAAACGGTAAGGAGCTTTAGCAATTGGTGCTGCTCCAGGCACAAGATCAATCCGAAACTCTACCTGCCGATCGGGTGGTAACCCGGGCAAGTCGTCCGGAAAGACATCTGGAAACTCACGCACGATCTTCACATCTTCCAGCTTTGATTTCTCTAACTTGGCATCGATCACATAGGCTAGGAAAGATGAACATCCTTTTACTAAGCACTTGCGTGCCTTGGCCATTGTGATTATTGCCACTTCACCTTTTCTCTTTTCACCATAGATGACAATGACTTCTCCAGAGCGGTTGGGAAGTCGAATCAATTTCTTGGAACATACGATCTCGGCATGATTGTTTGACAACCAATCCATGCCGACCACAACATCAAAACCTCCGATTAACATCGGCAGTAGATCGATCGGGAATTTTCTCCCTTCGATACTAAGGGTACACTGCTTCAGAACGACGTGGATTAGAACTTGACTACCATCGGCTATTTCTACCACTAATGCATCCTCAAGACTAGTAGTGGGCATAGAAATTTTCTGACGGAACAATTCAGATACGAAAGAGAAACTAGCACCAGTATCGAATAAAATACGAGCAGGTACAGAGTTTATAAGAAAAGTACCCGATACCACATCAGCGGATGCCCTGGCCTCTTCGGCCGTCATCTGAAAAGCTCGACCCGGAACCCTCGGAGGGTTCTACTTCTTTACCGCCGCACTACCCGACTTGAGCTTCGGGCAATCTCTCTTCACATGCCCTGGTGCCTTACACTCAAAGCAGACCATCCCCACGACAAAACAGTCGCGGGCGGTGTGATCATTCTTACCACACTTGAAGCAGAATCTAGAAGTGGAGTTACAGTTACCATGGTGCTTGGTTCGACACTTCGGGCACCATTTTGCTTCCTGATAACTGCTGAAGTTGCGGTTTCCGACAAAAGGTCCGGCCCGCTTGGGAGGTACTGAACTGCTCTCCCACTTTCTCTTATCGAACACCACCACTGCTTTCTCAGATTTGCTTCTCGCGAACATCTCTTCCATGAACTGAGCTTCCTCTACCATCTCTCGGAGGTTAGAAGCTTTGGAATCGTGGACCATAGATTGCATGTCCGCGGGTAAGCCATTGAGATACGCTTTCATCTTGTCTTTCTCTGTTGGGGCAGCGTGCCCACCAGACCAAGCTTCTCCATGAACTGACGGGTATACTCCCTCACCGTCAGGCTTCCCTTTACCAAAGACTGGAATTCCTTCTCAATTCGGTCCATTGTTCTTTCATTGCAGAATTCTTCTAACAACTTCTTCTTGAACTCGGCCCAAGTCAACTGAGCCAACACTGCAGGAGATAGGGTGGATTGGATAACATTCCACCAAATGAACGCAGTATCCCTCAGCAGTTGGGTACCGAACCGAACTCTTTGATCATCTCCGCATTCGGAAGAGCCAAAAGCTTTCTCAACCGCTCGGATCCACTTTACACACACGGCCGGGTCATAAGAACCAAAGAACTCTGGCGGTCCGCAGCCCAGAAAGGACTTATAGGAACAACTTTTCCTATTTCCCGGAGTACCAACAATCCTGCGCTCTTCAGCCCCGACCCCCGTACCATCACCTCCAGAACCCGCTACGATGTTCTCCACAACCGTCTCACTTCTCCGATTGTTCACGTCGCGGTCCTCCATTACTTTCAGCAGAAACTCTTGCTGTTTTGCCATCTCTTCCCTCATTGCCAACATCACGCTGGCCAACAACTCGGACTGGGGATTAGCATCCCCAATGACTGGGTGGGACGAAGCCAGGTCTACTCGAGGAATGACCTCCGGCCCCCCACCTAGCCTTTGCTGAACAGGTGGTCGTACAACAACCTCAACTCCTTCCGGCTGACCCGCTGTAGAGGCTGTCGCTTCTAGACCATCAACACGCGTACGCGGTCTTCCGCGCGTACCTACCATACTGAACTGCTACACAGAGCAGAGAAAGAGATAAGAGAGAGATAGGAAAACACGAAAGGAAAACGTACTACCGCATTACCAATTGTCATATTAACAGCAAATCAAGCACTCTTACGTACAATATCCTCATAATAACATTAGCTAAGTGAAATTATGAACATATAACACATAACGGTTCTTGTCACCATCACTACAACGCCTGATAAACGTACTTTCCGTCGACTCTAAGACTAACCCGACTTAGAAACTCTACCCAAATCTCGCGGATCAATTCTTAGCATACTCAGTCTAAGTCTAGACATCTTACATTCTTGCCTAGTTCGCTTAAACTAGGGCTCTGATACCAACTTGTAACACCCTAAAATATCAGAGTAAATTTAAAACCTGGAAAACTTGGCAACATGACATTCGTATTTATATAAACCTCCCATAAAGGGGATGAGTCCTTAAGACTTTACAAAACCTGCACATAAATGGGATTCATCAACAAACTAATCTAGACACTTCTACCAAGATTACATCCGTTGAAAATCCATAATTCATCAAAATAATGGGACTTAACAAATGCCCAGATTCAATACTAGTCATCTCAAAATGCCTCGAGACCAAACCCGTCTCTCAAAACCCCGGTAGCCCACTGCTAAGGGAAACCTGTTATACAAATCATTTGAGAAAAAGTGTTAGGCTTAAAGCCTAGTGCGAACATACAGTTCATAAATCTCAAGATATATTGACAAATGTAACAAGTAAATCCTTTCAAAGGTTTGGTTAAGCAAAATACAGTTCTTGATAATAAATGGACAACCGGTCCAAAACACATCTTCCGATGACGGGGATTACCCGATTTACCAAGGATTACAGTGGAACACAAAGTAAGCCACAAATCCGAGTTATGATCTAAATACATGGAACCATGGCCACGAACTCTTCGGTCCGTACTACGATGTGAGGGAGGGCCCCCAAGGAACCATGTCATACTCGTTCATTAGACTACATTTGACCCATGGCTAGGATCCAGTCTCACATAACCGTACCTAAGTTGCCCCCGATGATCAAATGTATCTAACTACAACGGAAGGGGCATATCCTTCCCAACCATAAGCCGACTCGATACCTAGGGATCCACTAGTATAGTCATGACTTGTCACAATATTTCGTGTGACCAACAAAGCTAGATAAATAGCTTCCAACACATTTATATTTCAAAATGCCATTTTCCAGACCAACTGCTGGTAAGAAAGATAATCATAAATCCAGTTTATATACATTCTTTCGAATAAGCCACACACTGGGCAAGTAAAACATTATTTTACTTCAACAAGGTGAAATCCATCATTTTAGTCAAAAGCGTTTCAGGAACCCTAAGATATCTCAAAACCCCAAGTTACATCAAAATGAAATAAACGGACAATCCGAAAACGTAGAGATATGTAGGAGTTAAAAACACAATCTTTGACATATATAACAGTTTAGAAAAGTTAGTAGGAACTCACCTCAGTTTCCTTCTTTCTAACGAATGCTACCTATGACAACACCGAAAGAATCGGTAAGTCGAAACATAGATAAATTTCCCACTTCCTGACTAAAACTCAATGATAACAGAAGCTAGCAAATCCTAGTCCGGTCAAAGGCACACTACCGGTCGAAAGGGTTCCGGTCGAAGACAACAGTCCGGTCAAACCCATACCGGTCGAAGACAACACTCCAGTCAAATTGGTTCCGGTCGAATGCATCTCACCGGTCGAATGCATCTCACCGGTCGAAAGCGTTCCGGTCGAATGCATCTCACCGGTCGAAAGGGTACCGTTCGAAAGCATTCGTCCGGTCCTTTGCACATCCGGTTGTCTTGTTCGCCAAGAACAGTCAGAGATACAGAACCCAGATCCAAAACGAGAAATACTCAGATCTCAAAATGGAACGGTTTAAAACCTTCACAACGAGATTCTACATGGCTAAAAGCATTCAGATCAAAGTATTAAGCTAGATTCGTACCTTGATTTGTCCGAATCGATCAACCACTTTTCACCTGCTTTTCTCTCTCTCTGACTTCAGGAGCCAAGAAAAGATCTAATCTGATATTATACAAAATATCAAGACGTGTTTTGTATATATATTACCCAAGTTACAAATAACCCCCTTGAACTTTGGGTAACGACCAACTTCTCACCCAACCCCAAAATCAGGGTGTTACATATTTTTTTGCTAATAAATG
The DNA here is from genome assembly GCA_023525745.1 of Arctium lappa. NCBI lineage: Eukaryota > Viridiplantae > Streptophyta > Magnoliopsida > Asterales > Asteraceae > Arctium > Arctium lappa. The sequence continues at coordinate 10,791,601 of CM042054.1, read as the reverse complement.
TATTTAGGGGTTGTTTGTTTTTAAAAAAAAATCTCTTAATGTCTCTTAAGTTTTAATCGTTCAGACCTTTTTACATACCACCTCCTATTAATCATAACTAAATTAAGACTTCACTTTAGACCTCTTAAAAAACAAATGACACCTTACTCTCTTCATATTTTGTGCTTGCTATACCAATTGACATTGCTCTGTTTGATCTTGCTGTTATATACTTGTAATGTCATATAATAGTGCATAATGCAATTAATTATTCGTAAGTATCATAGACTTAACATATAATGTTCTGTATGTGCTAATCTTCTAGAATGATTTGATCATCTTTTTGAAAAGTTTAGATTCCAATTATTTTTTAATATGTAGTTATTTTCTTTAATTTTTATAAATAATGATGTTTGAAAGACGCCAATCTATTACATATAAAAAATCTATTTTTTTATTCAACAGGCACATAAAAAAAATTGTTCTTGAATCTGCAATATCTTGTGGCCTATTAATGCTTTTGAGATTACATGTTGGTATATGAACACAATGATGGATAAGAATGCAGGTTGCTTGTCATTTATATATACACTCAAAGATCATTTATTTGTAGTTTTTATTCTTAATTATGAGATGGGTATCATCGTCATTTTATTAAAAATGTAAAAAGTACATATTTATACATCTATATGCTATTTTCATTGTGAACATCTATTTCGAGACGAAGAGAGTAATTGTTAATATTTATTTGCAGGATCTCAAAAAGACGATGGAAGAAAAAGCCCATACTCTGTATGATAGGAAGATGTAGCTTAACATGCTGCAAGCCAAAGCCGAGAAGGTTGCAGAGGAGAAACTTGGTCACCAACTCGAAATCCTTGCTCTGATTACCAACAAAAGGTTTTAAATTTAGTTTCTTGTTAGAGATTTTGTTTCGAATGGTGGCAACTACTTATATTTTACTTTTGCAATACACCCAGATGTTGATTTGGTGTCTTGATTTTGTTACGAGAAGATTACTTTTCTAGCTTGTTGTAATCTTATGATGCTTTTTACTTTATACAATTTTCATTTTAACATACAGTTAGATGCTAGGATAGTATGTGTGTGGTTTTGTTTCTTTGCTTCTTATAGAAGAATTTGTTTGTATCTTACCCGGTAGGAGCTAAGGCAAGGACCTAGAGTCTTACTCTAGTAAGTGATGGCGGAGACTCTTACCACGGTTAGTGCTTACCGGGAAAATTGTTGCATACGATACTGTTTTGGTGGACTAACATCTTACCCGGTAAGTAAGTGATAGTGTTACCCGGTAAGAGCTTATCGGAAAAATTGTTGCATACGATACCGTTTTGGTGGCCTAAAACCTTACCCAATAAGTAAGTGATAGTGTTAAATTTTATTGGTAAGCGCTTATCCGGGTAAGCGTTTGGTAAACGACCCCTGAATTAAATAGGCTTATTGGATTAGAGGCAAATGCTTATGCAACTTAAGTACTTAACTAGAATTTATATACTTTTGTGGTGCTTGATACTCCAATAAATAATATATTGACAGTCGTTTACTCAACTCTTACCGGGTTCACTCGACAAGGTAAATTCACCTATAAGCATTTACCTGTAAGCGTATAGTTAATGGCGCTATATGGCTCTTATCCTCTCGTTTTTATTCTTAATGGTTTCTATAATAAGGAGGTTTTTATGGGCTTTGAGGTTTTGCAACAGGTACTCATGGCTATCTCATTTTCTATGGTCCCATGTGTGGTGGCTAAGTACTATTTTTCTAGGTCGTGTAAGGATAGACATCCTTTTTTATGTTCATGGGGTTGGTTTTTAGGATTCAGATGACGTGTAAGTGGTCGTTTATCAAACATTTACTGGGTAAACACTTATTAGTAAGAATCACCACTCACTTACATTATCGAGTAACATCAAAATGTATCTTGATAGAACTTTTGCATCCCGCCGCATTGCGTAGGTATACTACTAGTATATATATATATATATATAGGGACAATCATTTGAAAATTTTTTAAATCATGCAAACTTACAAACCTATCTAGACCATCCGAATTTTTGATCAACGGCTGAGGATTTTTGGGATTTAGATTTATTAAAAAAATAGGAAAAGGGTAGTTTGGGAATAATTTTAACTATTTTAAATTTAAAATCTCTTAATTAATTTGAATTAATCTAAATATGGTTACATTATCTCCTTAATTTTCTCTCCATACTTACCTAACCTCTCTCTCTCGCTCTCTCAAAAATCCGGCCACCATCTCTCTCTTTCTCTCTAAAAAATCCGGCCACCGTCTCTCTCTTTCTCTCTCAAAAATCCAGCCACCATGATGAACAAGAATCTAGCCACCATGCATGATGAACAAAAATCCAGCCACCATGATGAACAAGAAAGTGAACCCGTCTCTTTCTTTCAAAAATTTCGGCCACCATGATGAAAAAGAAAGTGAACCCGAAAGGGATGTCAAACTCTGGTGAATCCTTCTAAACTCCGGTGGGTTTTTTGCATATTCATAAATGGGTTCATTTGTTTTTTCTCATATGAAACGTGAAAATTTCGAAATAATCATATATTTTTATATAATTTCATATATTTTTATAAACGGTTTTATATTTTTTCATAAGTGGTTTCATATATTTCTCTTATATAAATAATCGTATTTCATAAATTGTTTCATATATTTTCATAAACGGTTTTATATTTTTTCATAAGTGGTTTCATATATTTCTCTTATATAAATAATCGTATTTCATAAATGGTTTCATATATTTTCTTCTATATGAATATTCATATTTTTTTTCGAAATAATAATATATTTTCGAAGTTTCATATGTTTTTTTCTCATATGAATCGTGAAAATTTCGAAGTTTCTTAGGTTCTTTCTCATATGAAACTCGCCAGAAATGGGGGAGGTCGCCGGAGTGGGAGGAGATCGCCGTCAGTGGGGGGACGTCGCCGGAAGTGGATGGTGACGGTGGATCGTGAGAGAGAGAGGGGGGGGGGAGATAATTAAGGAAGTTGGGTTTTTTTAAATATACGAAATTTATAAAAAGACAAAAACACACATGGATTGCATAGTTTCTATTTGAAGGAGCCTAAGCTACAAATTTGCCTCCATGTGGTTTGTCGAAAATGACATCTTTGTTCCTATAGTTTCAAAAATACAAGATTGTCATCATGGTTTGCAAAAACGTCAGGATTTGTTCACTTTTTTACTTCGTCAAATAAGGGGCATTTTCGTCCTTTTACCGGGTTTTTTTTTGTCTTTTACCAATCAAAAACTGCATAAGCCAAAATCAAGGTTCTAAATGGCGTGAGGCGTGGCGTGGCGGCGAGGCCAAGCCTCAAGCCTTAGGAGTCATGGCGAAGCCTTGGCGTTTTCAAGGCGTGATTTATGGCGTCAAATTTCTAATTTATATATAATATTAGATATAAAAACATATGTTTTGACGTGTTATTCAATGAGTCAATAGCAATAAACAAGTTAAATTAGGTTATATATATTAAAACCCCGCAAATAAGACATTAAAAACATAAAAAATACCAAATATTGCATTACAAAAACTACGCATTAGACATGGCGTGCCACGAACTTAACGTGGCGTGAGACACAAGCTTTGGTGCCATGACGCGCCATGACGGCTGTACGGCAAGTTTTTTAGAACAGTGACCAAAATTGTAGTTTACTCTTTTACCTTTTTGTCTTTTTATGTTTTCTTTCCTTATGATACTTTAATAGTGTATATATATATATATATATATATATATATATATAATATAATATAATATGTGTGTGTTTATATATATTAGTTTTTAATTTAATATTGAATAAATTTTCTTTATTAATAAAAAAATATAAAATTTTAAATTAAAATATAAAATAATGGGAGTTAAATAAATTCAAGAAAAACACCAACCGGTTGGTATTATAATAAAAAAATATTTACTTTTTTTTTAATCCTATTAAATCCTTTCAAACGGAAATTAAAAATAATAACAAAAAACTTTGTTAAATCAACAAATAAAAAGTTATTAGTTAAAATATTAAGATATTTATTTTTGTATTATCATTGTATGCTTTCAAAATTATTATTTAATAATAGAAAAAAACAAGTAATTTTATTAAAATTATTGATAAATAAGTAATAATTATTTTTTTCAATTATTCTTAATAGTCTAAGTACATGTGCGTGCGTGTGGGGGAGGGAATATTAAAATATCATAAAAGAAAGAAAGAAAAAAAGACAAAAGGCAAAAAGAAAAATTAAAAATTAACTACAAATTTGGTCCAGGTGGTTTTTGATTGGGTGGAAGACAAAAAACAATCGATAAAATGCTCCTTATTTAACGAAATTTTTAACGGACATTAGAAGGAGAGATGAAATTGATACTAATGTTTTTGCAAACTTCGATGGCATCATGTAATTTCAAACCTGTAGTACGAAAAGATATATTTTCTGACAAACCATAAAGACCAAATTTGTAATTTACTCTAAAACCTAATATGATAAAGTGACAGGGGTTGAAGTTGGGAAATATACAAGACTAAGAAATCGACACATCGATAACCTTGACTAGTAAAATGAGATGTAATGGAACCCAAGTAACTGGTTTAGCCCATGCCTTTCTTATGTATGAGTTGGGCTTAATTGACGGGATCTTTTAGGTGCGGTCCAATTTAGAATCGAGTATGGGTTGGCCTAAATCTTAACCATTCGATATACATGGGTGATCACAAATTGTGTTTGATTCAATGGATGAAGGAAGGATTGACGTATATTTGTTTTGATCATTTAATATTTGATCTTCTATATGAATTTTTGACATGATTATTGACTTTAATATTAACTTGAATTAATTAAGATGAGGTTGAAAGATAGCACATGTGAGGAGGTTCAATCATATTTCCAAAACTACACGAAATGATATAAGGTTTGATTGTGTTTCATGGTCTCCATTTTAAATGTCTACTTAAATTTTGATATGTACATAAGACGTACGGTTTAGATTATCCAAAAAAAAGTTATGGTTCAAAAAAGAGGAAAAATAACTTAATAGCACGTAGTTCATATGATTAACTAATAGATTGTTTGGTAACAACTTATTCAATGAGCTTACATGCCTGATAAAATGTTGCTTTATAGGTCAGAAAAGTGACTAATTCGATCCACCCAAGAGGGAGACCGGCCCTTATCCATTATGCCACATTGTTTTTCCATCTCTGCCCTTTTGTGATACACGATCTCCCTTACCAAAAAAATACACGGGTCTGAAAATAATCTCATTCTCCAGTTGAGAAATACACCAAAAAATACATGAAAACTTAACTAGTAGATAGATGAGAAAGAGAGAAAATTGAAAGAGTTTCGTGACGTGGTTCGTATAAAGTGATCTAGGAAAATTTAAATGTGAATATAAAAAATCGTTTTATTATTATTCAAAGTGTACATTTTTACTAAACAATACATGGAGATCATGGACGGATCTAATGTATGAAACACGGTGGCACGTGCCACCGTATTATTTAATTTCTCCGACGAAGGGTAAAAAAATTTAGGTTCGTGAAAGGTACAACCGTATCGTTTTGGAAGGTGCTACCGCATTATTTTGGAAACTTCAAGAATGTGCAACCGTACCTCATAATCAACCAAAAAAACAAAAGAAACTATCAAAATCAACCAAAAAAAACGAAAAAATCTCTTGAAATCGATAAAAAAAATTTAAAATCCCTCGAAATCAAGCAAACAACTTTAAAAATCCCTCGAAATTGTGGAATTAGGCTAAAACACATCGGGTAATATTGAACGCCGGTGAAAAGATGAAAACAAGTCGATAAAAACCGTGTTTTTTGTAATTATTTTTTGTCTATATCATATGGTGTCACCGTATGAAAAAAAATTCTAGATCCGTTCCCTGATGGAGATAACAGGTACTTACCTATCTCATCTATACACAAAAGACAAAACTAGTCCCTGAAATATGAATACTATATTATATATATCTATATAGGGTTAGGTTCATTTGTTAACCTTGTTTTTTATGTTAACTTTGTTAACTCAAATCTTAACCATTGATATTGTATTTGATGGCTGAGATCAAAACCATCCAAGCATTAACTACGACATGGGCCCTTGAAATAAATAATGATATTGAACACAAATGAATGGGGCCTTTTTAGGAATTTGACTCAATTGGTTATTTTACATTTACTTCATATGGATAATTCATGTTCATAAATATTTATATGAACCTTTATGAACATTGTTTATCCTTCGCATTTTCCCTGTTCATAGAAGTTCATGTATAGTTGGGTTCATCCGTGTTCACCATCTTCATAAATATTTATATGAACCTTTATGAACATTGTTTATCCTTTGATCTTTCATGTTCATAGAAGTTCATGTATAGTTGGGTTCATCCATGTTCATGATCGAGCTATGTTTCATCATCTTCATCAATCGAACGAATATCTATGTCTACTCTATCCTCAACATTGTTAAAAACACTGTGATTCATAATGTTGTTGTCTATATTCATGATGCAACAATATTGAATTTCAAACAATTATTTGATATTAAAAGTTACAAAATATTTAAGAATTAAAAATATGGCTAGAATCAAGGAAAATTTGATATTTGTAACTCCCTCAATAAATGAATGTTACAAAAAAAAACATGGATTTTCATTCATACCCCTATTTAATTGTTGGATACACATTTAAAACCAAAATAGAAATTGACTTCCTATTGGTTAAAAAGGGTTAACATAGTTAATACAAAATTTTGGGTTAACAAATGAACCTCACTATATATATATATATATATATATATATATATATATATATATATATATATATATATATATATATATATATTAACAGCCCCCTCAAACTCAAGATGGTTGATGAACAATCAAGTTAATTAAATTTGGAGAGAAGAGAAGAAAATCTCCCTGGATGATGAGCTTTAGTGAAAATATCAACTGTTTGATCGGTAGATGAGATATAGATGGAAGACAAACGGCATTGGCGACAACATGTTGACGAGTGAAGTGACAGTCGATCTCAATGTGTTTAATACGTTTATGAAACACATCATTATGAGCAATTTAAATCGCACTTCTATTATCACACCACAAACTTGTAGGTAAAGATCGAGGAACAACCATATCGGTTAAGAGCCAACAAAGCCATACAAGCTATTGAGCAGTGTCAGTAAGGGAACGATACTCAGCTTCAATGCTAGAACGTGACGTGAGATATTATTTCTGGTTGTGCCAAAAGATTAGGGAATTTCCAAGAAAGAAACAGTAATCAATTGTAGAACGATGATCATTGATATCACCATCCCAATCAGCAATAGAGAAGGCACAAAGTTCAAGGGATGAAGACGGGGAGAAATATAGACCATTGAACACCATACCTTTAACGTACCGCAAGATCCGTAAAACTGTAGCACAGTGAGACGTCCAAGGAGAATCCATAAGCTGACTAACAAAATGAATGACAAAAGCGAGATATGGACGAGTGACAGTCAAATAGACGAAAGAACCCACATGTTGACGATAAAGTGTAAGATACTGTAATAACCGGGTTAAAAGTTAGAAATCGCAAGTTAGGGTGGAGAATGGTCAAAATCCATGTTTTGAGATGGGCCTAGGTGTAAATATTTTTTATAAGGATTTAACCTAGAGTTGTATGCTATTCCTGAAAGCGGCTGAGGAAGTTTGGGAAGGATGCAGATTTTTGTTGAAGAGGAAAAATCAGAGAAGAAATCGGTTAAGGAATTCTCTCAAGGTATCAATTCTTAATCCATCATCTCATTCTCAATTTTTCCTTTGTAATTACTGCATCCTTGCTTTTGGGGAATCTGTTATAGTGATTTTGGACTGAGAAGTAGAAATTAGTTTCTCCAGCACCTAGCTTTTGATAGAGAGATTTTGGTGTTGGGTTTGAGGGAATGATAGAGTAAGGATGTTATTCTTAATCGCTAGCAAGGATGCAATCGATTTGGGGGGGGGGGTGTTTAATCGAAGGACTGAGCATTCTGGGGTTCGAGAACCCATTATCACCCCCGGGCGAATCCTCTTACCGATCGAACCCAGTACCGGTCAAAGGGGAGTTTTGATCGAACCCAGTACCGGTCAAAGGAGAGTTTGGTCGAATTCTTTACCGGTCAAAGGGGAGTTCCGGTCGAATTCTTTACCGGTCAAAGGGGGGGTTCCGGTCGAATTCCCTATCGGTCAAATGGGGGTTCCGGTCGAGTTCCCTATCGGTCAAATGGGGGATACCGGGCGGTCCCATGGTCGGGCCTGGTTTGTTTTTGGGCCGAAGCCCAGGTGGTTGTGGGATTGTAATACTGAGTTCCAACTTATCAGATGTATCGGCCCACCCTTGGAATTCTAGGATATCTTGATCTCGAGTCGTTAGGTGTGAGAGCCGATAATGTTTCTATCTTGGTTTACCTATCAATGCTTTCTTTATAGGTTTTGGTTCGGAGTTTTAAAGATAGACGAAAGCTTTGTGTTAAGGGACGTCAGGTGAGTTTTTCTAAATTAAACCTTTTGATGATAAAGGCATGTGAAGTTTATTTATAAACTTTGATTTATTATGATGGCATGATTTTATTAATTGTTCAAATGTGTTATAAATCGTTGCTGATTATATGTATGCATACATTAATTGTGGGTTACGTGACCTAAGTCGGGGAGTGTGGCCCACCTACTCGTGCCGGGGAGTGTGGTCCGTTTATGTCGTTGGGGGTGTGTCCCAACATTAAGGCAACGCGAGTTAGACACATCGTCTTGGACGGCCGTGTGGTCCGTAACGTGTTTTATTTAAATGCCATTATTAAATGATGTTTCAAATTCTGGAAAGTATATTTTGTTGCTGAACTGTTAGAGGGAACTCACTAGACCTATGGTCTAACCCTCGCTCTTGCAAAACTAAAAATCTTTTTAGGCTGTCGTGAATTAGGATGTGCGGCTAAAGGCAAGGAGAAGGTCTAGCGTGGGCGGATAGAAGACCGTCATTTAGTTTTTTAGTTATTCCTTGATCTCAGTTGTGTAGGTTGATTTGTATATCGAACCTTGAATTATCTATTGTAAAACTTGGGACCTCTCCTTTGAGGGATTATTATCTAGTGGTGGTATTTTTAGTATTAAGAATTATTCTGTTTTATTGATTTCTGGTTGGGTTGTTTCAGATACCTATCACTTGGTGTGACACGGAAGTTAGGTTCTAGCGGGTATAGATGCAACTTTACTATTGGTGATACCGACTCAAAATATAGGATCTGAAGCATATTTGGCTTGACATAGATAGATGCCATCATTTCGAGTAAGCACCTCAAGGCCGAGAAAATAATGAAGTAACCCCAAGCCCTTCATTTCAAAGTGTTGGTTGAGAGACTTCTTCAACTTGATGATGCCATGTGCATCACTACCTGTGATAATCATATCATCAACAAACAAAAGTAGAAGAATAGTACTAACATCAGTGGTTCTGGTAAAGTGGCCTGAATCATAGTTGCTGGTAGTGAAACCCAAGGATTGGATAATAGTGTTGAACTTTTTAAAACCAGGCTCTAGGTGCCTGTTTGAGACCATGAAGAGCCTTCCATAAGCGACAAAGTAATTGAGCTGATGGAGTACCCTGGGAGGACGTTCCATAAAAACTTCTTTGGAGAAATGCTTTCTTAACATCCGTTTAACAGAGTTTCCATTTGCATGCTGTTGCAATAGCGAGAAGGATACGAATTGATGTTACCCGTGTAATAGATGCAAAAGACTCCTCATAGTCAATACCATATTCCTGATTAAACCCTTTAGTTACTAACCTGGATTTGTAGCGATCAACTGACCCATACGACTTCGTCTTGACTTTGAATACCCACTTGGAACTGATGACACCTCTTCCGGATAGAAGAGGCACAATTTCCCATGTTTGAGCCTTTATCGAGGGTCTGCATTTCGTCATTAATGGATTTCTACCAAAGTGGGTTAGTGGATGCTTATTTGTACGAAGACGGGGTATGTGAATAGAATAAGGTAGAATAACATTTATAATCACGAAGGTGGGAAGGTATGTTTCTTACACAGGTGAAATAGATGTTTTAGAAAGGTCTATTGAGGAGGAATCAGATGAAGATGCTGGTGAAGAGTGGTTGGGTGTATCAGAAGATGATTGGTAAGAGGAAGATATAGAGGGATCTTCTGAAGAGTAGTTAGGCGTTTGAGATGGCGGTTGATGAGCAGAAGACTCAAAGAAATCAGGAAGGACTTCATTCTCTAAGTTCGGAGTTGGTGGTAAGGAAAACTCTAGAAACAGGTAGATAGATGTATCAAGGAAGAAATGATATGGAGACTCAGATTAGGATTGGAAAGGTGAATTGGAGGAAAATATCTTGTGTTCCCAAAATACAACATGAAAAGATATACGAAGACATTTGGAGATAGGATCCCAACACCGATATCCCATGTGTTCAATGTCGAATCCCAAAAAACAACAGAGACGAAACGAGGTTGAAGAGTGGTATGTTCATGGGGTTGAAGTAGGACAAAACATGCACATCCCTATACTTTGAAGAGATTATAAGCCGGAGGAATACCATACGGAACTTCATACGGAGACTTATTGTGAAGAAGAGGTGTGGCATGTCAGTTAATGGTATGGACAACAGAGAGAGCACCTCACCCCGAAAACGTTTGGGCCACTGAACTGAGATCAACAAAGTACGAATGATGTTTAAGATATGATGGTGTTTTCGTTCTGCCCTGCCATTTTGTTGAGATATACTAGGATAAGAGTTTGAGAAACGGTGCCTTGGTTTCGTTAGGAATTGAAGAAAAGAGTGTGTTTTGTACTCCACGGCATTGTCTCCACGAATTTTTTTAATGTGTTTGGCAAATTAACTTTGAATCATTCATGCATAATTCATGTATATTTGGGGTAGTTCAGACCTGTTTTTCATAAGATATATCCAAGTAAACGAGTATGGTCATCCAAGAATATGACAAAATATTTGAACCCTTCAATGGTAGCATGATGTGAGGGACCCCACACATTAGAATTTATCAAGTCAAAAGGTTCAACATAAGTAATATCATTTGTATAAAATGATAATTCCTGTTGCTTTCCAAGTTGACATGACAAATAAGACAATTTTTCAGTTTTAACGGAACCTAAAATACCGGATGAAACAAGTAGTTTAAGTCTTTTAAAAGAAATATGTCCTAATCGAGAATGCCAAGTATCCATAGAGCTCGCAATGTATCAGATGCTGAGTGGGAAAGAGATGAAAGGGTTTTGGGTATGCGAAGGTAGACCATCTCAAACTTAACGACCTATCCCAATAGTCTGCTTCGTCCTCAAATCTTGTACACCACAACCAAAATGAGAAAAAATAATAGTTAGTCCCATAACACAAAGTTGGTTGATTGAAATAAGACTAATTGAGAGTTCAGGAATGTAAAGTGTATTAGGAAAAGTAAAGTGAGAAGTAAAAACATGGCCCTAATGTTGAACCGGTAGTTGGGTTCCATCGGCAGTGGTAACAGTAGATAAAAATGTATTGATGTCTTTATGATAAAGATATCAGGGTTTGGTGTCATGTGATTGCAACAACCAGAGTCGAATAACCAAGAAGTACCTTGAGCAGGAGCATGAGCCATGGTGTGTGAAGAATTAGACATCACCTTTTTCATGAGTTAAATCACACCATCAGGAGTGAAGGTGTAACACCCTGAATTACGGAAATAGCAACCAATTTAAAATTTTCTAAATACACCAATAAAAGAATCATCTACGACCACAATTTATTATTTAACCTCAACACACATTCATTCTATACATACGGTTTATAATAAGGACGGTTGCTACTAATACCCAATAAAAGTCGGTATCTCCAAACTGCGGAAGTTTTCATTAACTTACACTTGGGAGAACTAAGCACATCTCTTCTTGGGACAGCTAGGACCAAACCCCCATCTGGAACCTGATGCACATGCCGACAAATAAAAAGGTTAGGCTTAACGCCTAGTGAGCTCAAGAGTTTTAACATAGAAGAATATATATTTAAAAGAAGGGAATTTAGTCTAAAGCAAGATTTTTCGAAATAATATACTTTAAAATGGAAACGACACATTTCCCATAATATGCACTTTTAAAGTCGATGCCTCTAAACGCTCATTCTTATAACACTATGCATCGCATAACTCACCCAAACAGGATCATAGTTTGACACTCAGTTTGCGAAAATGTGAATAACACTTCATATCCCTAAACACCCAAAACACGGGCGGGACATAATACTCAACCCTTGAATAGAGGAAAGCAATTCAAAAAGATATGGTACGTCATTGAAAACCTGTACTCGAATTAATACTCACACGACCATAAAATAGAATGAAATCCAATTATTAAAGTATGGACAATTAAATATCCAAAATGCAACGGGACGACAACGGGGGATACCCGTATCCGTTGAGAGCGGATGAACACAAAATTATGCCACTCAACAACGTTGATCGAATGACACTTCACGACCCGCGGCCCAAGTGCCCCTACGACCTCTTGACAAGTTCACCATGAGAGGTAGTTGACCTTGGTGACCGTTACAAAGAACTCCACCCCAAAAGGCCCCAGGAACTACAACAAAGGCAATTCCCCAATAATGAAATGACGGGGGGTCACAGTACTCACCGCCCAGGCAGCACTATCCAGACTCAACCCTCCTAGTCCCTTCTTGTCAAGTTTCGGTCATAAAACATGAGTCCCGGAGTCCAACCCCGTACCACCCAATTGACCATCAAATAAGACTGACTTACGTGCCTATGGATCCAATGCAACATAGTCTAAAATACACGACTACTCATGAATGACTACAATACTCGAGCCTGTACTTATAATGAATTTGCAATAAAATGCATTGAGATGTAAACCATATTTTTGGACTCTAAATCGAGCCATTAAAACCGGACAAGTGTCCTCAATACTCATTTACGCCAGTACCGAGCTAAAATGCTGAAAAGCCTTTTGACCAACAGTTAACGTCCTCCAAATAATGAAATGCCTTTAAACAACGTTTATGAAGACACATACCCCAAAGATGTGGTTAACCCAAAACTCAACACGTATTGGGACCAAAGATTTTCCAACGGTTTTATGAATGCAAATATACCCAAAATACATATAACGTGAAATAGACTTTGTTGGTACAAAAATCATCAAAGATGCATAACCCATGAAACGGACTCTATTTGTGCAAAATTGCTAGGAACCCAAATATGAGCATTTTATGAGGTTAACACAACCAAAGTTTACCAAATATGAAAACTTATCAAAATACTCACACTTTGACAAATACCAAAGAAAACACCTTTTTACTTCAAAATACACATTTTGGCATGTACACCGTTTTAACAAATCAACTTGAACTCATCTTGCTAGATTTAGGCTAAATCTAGATTTTTCCCCACTTTGAGCTCCTTTGAAGAAACTTGAATCTTCAAACAAAACTTCCAAAACCTAGATCCATAAGTTTCCAACCGTCAAAACATATAATCAATCACTTAGAATCATTTCCCAAAGATATATACTAAAATCCCCAAATGAGATCAAAACCCTAATTTCTCCAAAACCAACAAATCCAAGATTTGAGAAACCAAACACTAAGAAACCATCAATGGAGCATTTATAACCTTATCACAAGAAAACTTACCCTTGAAGACAAAGAGACTTCCGAGAACACCAAATCCAACACTTCAATCCGAGCTCCCAACCGAATGAACTTGATGAGGAAGATGAAGATGGAGGTTTTGTGGTTTAAGGTTCCAACCAGTTAGGTGATGAATAATCATGTGCTTCAAGGGGGAAAACCATCAAAATGAGTTAGGTTTCGGTTTTAGGGTTTGGGAGAGAAAAGGTAAGAAGATAGAAATGAAAAAATGAGAAGAAATGGTGAAAATCACAACATTTAACCCACTGGTACCCGTAGGCTATTGTGTCAGGCGATAGTGCCATGGCACAATCGCTGGCACAATCGCCAGGAATGTAACGTGGGTGCTCAAGTCTTGGCGATTGTGCTAGGCTATTGTGCCCTCTGGCACAATCGCTGGCATAGTCTCCTGGGTGCCCCCGAACTCCAAAAATCCGACTTTTTCAACGCCAATACTCCCGATACTCCGAGGGACTTTAAACAATGCATTCCCAAACAAAACCCCACTGTTTACAAGTCACATAAATGTTCGGGTGACATTTACTTACCAAAATTTACGGGTGTTACAGAAGGTACTCGGCTTTTGAGCTTGTGATAACCGTGAAGGAATGATTGAGGAATCATGTTAGACTAATATTGTATTCAAGATTAAAAGTGAGGGTCTTTATTGTAATTGTTGTTTAGTTTGAGGGTTTGGTTGTAAAGTCAACATGAGTTGACTTAGTATAAATAGGTTTGTTTCTTTGTTAGATTTGTAAGAACACGCACATTAGACACACAGATTGGTAGGAACTCGTATCCGTATACTGAGAACACATACGTGAGACTTGTGACACAAAGTGAGATCTGTGATTAATTGTAATACATATGATTTAATCAATAATATTGTGTTCTTAATCTGATTGTGTGAGTATATGCTAGTAAATCTAGGTCACAATTGGTATCAGAGCAGAGATCAGGTAAATCAGAAAGATCGATTTTTTTAAGAAATAGAAAGTCACTGTTCCATTGATCAATTTGTGAAATAGTGATGTTTTGAATGGGAATTTGAGTTCATTGTGATCGTTTATAGTTTTGGAACATTTCTTGTTCTAGTTGCAAATCAAATTGATCAACAGAATCGAAGAATTTGATCAATTTGTCAAGTTTCTGAAAGTTTCAAGTCGTAGACTGTCAAGATCTGATTACCACATCTACATTTGTTAGTTGATAAATTCACTCTGTAGGGTTGTTATAGATGATATAAAGATCATTCGTTCAAAGTTTCAGAGTCAAACATCATCATTTTGATGGATTTTGGATGGAAAGTTCGAAAATAAGGCTGAGATCTACAGAATTCGCAACATTCTTGAAGAACTCGCAAGTAGAACTCGCAGAATGGAAGAATTCGCAGAATACCTATTTCTATTGTTCTTAAGGAAAAAATTCGCAGAGTAAGAGAATTCGCAGACTAGGAATTCGCATCCACAGAGAAGAAAATTGACTACGTGAAGAATTCACACAAGTGTTCTATACGAAAAGTCAAGAACTCGCAATTGTGAGAGACACGAATTCTGAAGAATTCGCAACTGTGTCTTATACGAATTCTAAGAACTCGCATAGGCCTTCTTGCGAAAAGCTCAAGAACTCGCACAAGCCATCTTGTGAAAAGCTCACAATTCGTATCCTTACTTATATCTTTCTTACGAATTGCTTGCTTACGAATTCCTTACTTGTTGAATTTTGTGTGTGAGTCTTGCGAATTGTACCTTACAAATTCCTGTTCATTTTACGAATTCTTGCCTTGCGAATTTTTTCTTAAGTGTGTCTTGCGAATTGTTGCTTACGAATTCTAGGTTGTGAGTAACTTACGAATTCTTGCCTTGTTTTTCATTTTAAGTGATTTTTCTGTATTTTTACTTCAAATTTTTCAAATTTTCTGATTAAAGATCATTTCTAGCATATTTTTATAGATATCATCATGCCTTACACAGATGAAAAAGGAAATCTGGTGCTAACCAACAGAGACTGTGCTTTAGCATACATGCCAGAGATTCCTGCCATGGAAGCTGAAATCAAGAATCTGAAGATTCAGAACTCATCTCTTCTTGCTCAAATTGATAGACTGAAAAATGATAAAGATCTAAAGAAAGATTTTATTTGCTCAGATTGTGTATCTGACTCAAAGATTAATTTTGCAGAAATAATTGAATCTAAAGAGAAAGAAATATAATCTTCAAGACAAGCTGAAAAGGTCTGAAAGTCTTAATTCTAGCTCAAGTTGGTCAAAGAAGGAATCAATGCAAAGAGAGCTAGATGAACTTAGAAGAAGAGCAAATATTGCAAGTGAAACTTGTGAAGGGATAAGAAAGACAAATTCACAAATCTTTGCTGAAAGAGATTCCTTGAAAGAAAAAGTCTTCAGTATTGAGGTTGAAATCAACATGATGAAAGAGAAAGCAACCCAAGACAAAGACAACATAAAAACACAAGATGAGATAAAGAAGATTGAGAAGAAGAGAAAGGACTTAGAGAAAGATAATGTTGAGCTGAAGAAGAAAATATATGAATTGGAAGTTCAAGTTGATAAAGAGAAGAAAGAAAAAGAAAGGCTTGTGAAAGAAAGAAAATATTTTGCTCAAAAGTTCTTTGAATTTTACAGAAAAGCTTTTGAAGAAAAGAAATCTGTGGAGCTAAAATGCATTAAACTTTCTCAACAAGTGTCAGATTTCGAGAAAGTTATCACCTTGGAAAGAGAAAAGTTTGCTACAGAGAAGAAGAAGATAATTGAGCAAAGAGTTTAGAAAAAGATTTTACAAAAGAGAGAAAAGTGTTTGAAACTAAGATAGAAGAGCTTACAAAGAAGCTATATAAGCTGTCAACGAACATTCAGAAGGAGAAGAATGCCAAATATGAATTGCATAAGAAGTTTGACATACTGTCAAATGAAAGAAACTGTTTGTCTACAATGATCAAAGAACTTGAGGAGATCATGTTCAAGGTGAAGTTGACTGAGCACAAGACGCCTGAATCAATAGCTCAATCACCGAGAGATGATCTAGCTGCATCCGAATGTTCATTCAAATCAGCAGCAAGTTCAATTTTCACACATGTTTCTATTAATCCTTTATTTGATTCAACTGACAGTGATACTTCTAAATCAAATGATCAAATTTGTCCTTCTAACCTATTCTTTGATAAAAATGTTGATGGTTCAGGTAACTTTAAGAAGAATAAGTCTAAGAAGAAAATGAATTGGAGAAAGAAAGATGAGAAAAATAAAGAGAATTGAGTTTGGAGAATTAAAGGATCTTCGGAGGAGAAGAAGAAAGAAGATAAATCATTTGAGCATACACCAAATGCTAAAAGAAACTATGCTTCGAAAGGTAAAACTTTTGGCAAACCTGATATGGTCTACACTGTCAGTCAATTGATCAGGTTAGCTCAAAAGAAAATTAGTTGTTCTTATTGTGGTTCAAATGATTTTGTAAACAAAAATTATGAGAATAACTGGTATGGTTCTTACTATATCTCTCCTACTATAACTGCAACTAACAATTCAAGATCCAAATACCAGTGGATACCAAAAGCTAAACTTGTGTTGCATGCAAATAAAGACTAAGGGGAGAAAGAACTATGACTTCTAAGTAATGCAGCTCAGGACTCGATCTTCAATGATCAAATGAAGGCTTCTGAATAAATCAGTTCAGAACCCGTGCTTCAAAGAACAATGGCTCTTGAATAAAACAGTTCAAGTCCTATTCCTCAATGTTTCAGAACTATGGTTTCTGGTTACATCAAATGAGGACTCGTTCTTCATTGATAAAACTGAACATTACTATTCTCACCGAAGAATAAGTAATCATGGCTTCTGCATATTACAGTTCAGAATCCGTATTCAAATGTTTTTCTTCTGACGGATGCTTTCAAGATCACATATGGTTAAGAAGTTTTTTTAATTTGAGGGGGAGTTTGTGTTTTACATTGCTATATCTTTTAGGGGGAGGAGATATTAGCTAAATGTACTTTCATTGTTATATTTTTCTAATAACTTGAGGGGGAGGATATTTGTATTTTTGTCAAGGATACTTCATTGAAAATATTCATTTCAGGGGGAGTTAAGGATTTTGATGTAAAGGTATATATTTCTAATCCTTACACTCTATCACTTGTTGAAAGATGAACAACTTTCACTTGTGCAAAATGGTTTCTTAAATGTTCAAACCACTTCCTATTCTTAAAAGATTTTCATTAATTGATAAGTGTGATTTTAAATGATTTTCAGTTGGATACTTTGATGATTATCTGACCGTGTGTTTCTAATGACAAATACTTGCGTAATTGTCATGTCTTTATACTTTGTCAAGTATTCATACACACATAGGTTCAGTACAATACTTCTTGACTTTGTTATTACCATGTATCAAACGTTTATTCTTTCTATGGTAATACTCTCATTTGTATTCTATGTTGTTTGAATCAGACGTCATTTCTATACTGAAATGTACTTTCTTTGATAAAATGTTTATATATTTTTCATATAAACAACATTCGTCTTTGATTTCCCAAAATATTATTCTTCATGACAATTTGATCTGATCTTAATCATTGTCAGATTCTCAAAACATTTCTATTCTTTCATGTATATTCATTCATATAAAGTTTTGAGAACTCTTAAATGCTTAACATGCTCAAATTTCATTCTTATTCTTATGAGCATACTTTCACTGACAAATGATTACTTGTGCTTAAATTGTCAAAATAATCATTGTACAACACATTCTTTTAGGAAAATACATGGGATTTAGTGTGAGAGCTTAAAAGAATTTCCATGGATTCACAATAACCAGTGTTTCCCCACCAGCTACTCATTCTTTTCTCAAAAAGAGAATGTTTCACATTTTCTAGGGAAGCAACACATACACTATTGGTTCTTCACTTGGAAGATACTGATATTGAACAAGAAGGAAAGTTGCCTCACCTTCGACCCTTCATCATGCACGTTGAATCTATGTATTATCATTGTTGTCTCAGTGGTTGAAACACAATCATTGTGATAATTCTTTCATAACACAAGCATGAGCACACAAAAAAGTTGTTTTTCTGTCAGAACATTCATAGAAAATACCTTGTGTTTTTCAATGATTGAATGGAAGTCCTGGGGAGTGAACATCATTTCAAGCTCCTTACATTGTACATTCGTTGTACACAGTGGCTTTGTGCTACTGACAGACATTCCTAACTGTTTCATGTGTTGATTCAGGGTTACAACTCTAAATTCGTCTGAATTTGAAAAGATTCAGATGAATACATTCATGAAATGACGGCTCATTCAGATCAGATGAACGATTCTCTTATCATTTATTGGAGGGAGATTGTTCATTTACTGTCAAAGGGAGTGATCATGAAGACCGTGCTTACTTGTTCACTTGGGGGAGATGTTCCAACGACAGATCTAAACTTGAAGAGTTTTAATGATTTTGATTCTTACAAATCATTAAAAAGGGGGAGATGTATCAAAGTTCAAGTTCAGATGAAAAGTTTATATCAGAATTGGGGAGATAAATTAGAGTTCAAGATCAGATGATTAAAATTTGTATCAACAAAGAGTGACAGATGATTTTCAAAGTCAGGTTGAAAGCTGAAGCAACGATTGTTGTAAAGTGGGAGATTGAAGTTAATGGTTGTTTAAATCAAGTGGTTTCAAAGTCAAAGTTAGTCAATGTTTGAAGACTTGATTGATTAAGAAGTTTTTGTCAAAGTTTGTTGTAAACAAAGGGGGAAAATGAAGATTCTGCTAAAGCTGTCAAAGGTTTCAAGAGTTTAAAGTTTCAAAGTTTGTTGAAGATGTTAAAGCTTTCAAGATGTCAAAGATGAAAAAGATTCAAAGCTGAAGATTATTCTGAAGATAAGAAGACCTGAAGATTATAAAATTTTAATCTTGAATCCAAAGGGGGAGATTGTTAGACTAATATTGTATTCAAGATTAAAAGTGAGGGTATTTATTGTAATTGTTGTTTAGTTTGAGGGTTTGGTTGTAAAGTCAACATGAGTTGACTTAGTATAAATAGGTTTGTTTCTTTGTTAGATTTGTAAGAACACGCACATTAGACACACAGATTGGTAAGAACTCATATCCGTATACTGAGAACACATACGTGAGACTTGTGACACAAAGTGAGATCTGTGATTAATTGTAATACATATGATTTGATCAATAATATTGTGTTCTTAATCTGATTGTGTGAGTATATGCTAGTAAATCTGGGTCACAAATCATGATCGATAGTACTATCGGTGAGAGCTTTGTTACGGTCTAGATTCTTGAAACAATCGGCACTGAATGAAAGAAATGTGTGGAGATCTTCCTTCCCCCTTGCTAGTTACCAAGAACTTCTTTGCCACTAATGGCAAAGAACTAGATTCTTGTAACAATCAGATGCATAATGTCTAGGATTTTTCTTCTCACAAAATATGCAGGAACGGTTGGGACAACAATAGTTGGTGACCAGTATCATGACAAAAAGTACATCCTATGAACTTTCGATTAACTTTGTGACTTGGAGTGAACAAAACTCCATCATTAGATGAAGCAGCAGCAGGTATTCTCAATCTGGTTTCTTAGTAAATGAGTGCAGAAATTGTAGCCTCAAGTGTGGGAAGAGGGGAGCGATGCAGAAGGGAAGCTCATACAGGTTCATATCGCTCATGGAGTGCCATAAGAAGGATTATCAGGTGTTGTTTCTGATATGTAGCAATAGTCATAACATCTTCTTGACACTTAAGAGTAGGTCCATCTTTTTTCGAGCCGTCTAAAAAGTATTAGGTTCTTTAAACATCTTCGGCTCCTTTTGAAACGGAAAAAGGGTGAAAACTGGTCCTATATAACCTGCATTTCAGATAAGAAAGCACTAATAGATTGTCCCGGTTGTTGACGTTTACTATAAAGTGCAAAAAGAAGTTGATATTGGTGGGCTAAATCCTTGGTAGTGTAACGATCTTTTAGAAAATACCATATTTCGTTTCAAGTAACGAACAAACCAAACTGTTGATTAATCTCCGTGTAGAAGTGTTACATAACATTGTGACAATTTCCCCATTCTTATACAACCAATATTCCTCTCTTTTGTTAAAGTCTTCTTGGCTTTATTTGTCATTTTGAATTGGTCTAGGTAATGCCCCCGTGATAACTCTCCACAATTTTTGAGATTATAGCTAGTCATCGAACGAGCCCAAATGACTTAGTTCGATCCATTGAGAGTGGCGAAATAGGTCGAGGTGCTATGAGAGGAGTCGACATGCTTGATTGATGAATATCACAGTATTATGTTAATACCTCTCTTGGATTTACAATCAGATTCGACCTCCAATCTGTGAGCAAAGTGAATACACAGTACGGTAGATGTAGAGAGAATAGGAATGAAAACATGACAGGCTTGAAAGGGATTTTTTTCTTCCTTGGTTACAGAACCGTTGGGGAGAATTTGCATGAGATGAGACACGTCTGCTGTAAATCTGTTAGCAGACACAAACAGAGATCCAGGAAACAGTGGTCGCCTAAGAGATCAAAAATTGAGAAATCGGTGGTCAATAGAGAGATCAAGAACTCAGAGATGATTAATCTGAGAAACCTTTGGCGAGAGCTCTGAGACCATGATAGAAACAATCAATCAATTGAAGAAAGCATCGACATAGAGGATGAGTAGGGTTTCTCATATTAAAAAAACAATACATGATAAGGGGTATTTACCTATCTCAACTATACACAAAAACAAAACTAGTCCCTGAAATATGACCACTGAATATTAATTTTAT
Source organism: Arctium lappa (assembly GCA_023525745.1). Classification (NCBI taxonomy): domain Eukaryota; kingdom Viridiplantae; phylum Streptophyta; class Magnoliopsida; order Asterales; family Asteraceae; genus Arctium; species Arctium lappa. The sequence continues at coordinate 10,770,098 of CM042054.1, read as the reverse complement.
ATTAACAACTAGAGTACATATACCACATGTGATTCTAGAGTAAAATCATATATTAGAAAACGTTCAAACTTCCAAGGTTGTCGTGTCATGCGTGTATTCTCGTTATGTTTAATCCTCTATATGTATATATGTATATGTGTGTTGCGTATGTATGTGTATATATGTGTGCGTGAGAGAGTGATTAAAAGAGAGATGAGAGAGATTGTAAAAATCTCTAAATTTAGCATTTTTGTTGCTCCAACAGCTATGTTATCCTCATTGCTAAAATAGAGAAAAGATGAGAAAGATTGTAAAAATCTCTAAATTTAGAGGAATCTTTAAATAAATAGTTTTCCCACAAAAGTAATTATTACTCTCAAAAAGTAAACTTTTCATCTCTCAACTTTCCATATATTGAATATTTTAATAATATAATTAAATAAATTATATATTTTAATAAGATAATTAATAGTAGAGTTGCTAAAATAGCATAGTTGTTGAGGTTGAATGTAAAAATGTTTAGAGATTTTGATTTATTTTACTCTATTTTAAAAAAAATTTAGCATAACTATTAAAGATGCTCTAAATGTTTAGAGTTGGTGGAGAGAAGGCGTGGCCGCCAAAACAGAAATACTTTTACCGTCCATTTTCTCAGTGGTTCCACTTTTTGACTTCTAGTCACCCCTTTCTTTTTAAAACTCCGGCAACCCATTTTGCTTTTGTTGTTTTCCGTACGATTCCAGATGATATTTAATTAAAGATAAAGTAGATATTAATTATTGTAATTTGGGAATTTATATTAATTTTTGTCATTACATGAATGAAATATATATATATATATATATATATATATATATATATATATATATATATATAAATGGTGTGCATGTGCAGAGGCGGAACACAAATGCAATTTTTTCTAGGATATGGGGGGTCCAAATACATTTTTTTTGGTTTTTTATACTGCCTGTATAATATTTCCTTCTTGGAATTTTTTAAACCACAGGGGCCAGGGCCCTATAAGCCCTCATTGTGTTCCGTCCCTGTGCATGTGCTTCTCTTAAATAAATACGTGGCAAACCACACTAGTAAGTGGATGATCTATTAATAGAGATAATGGTGAATGTAAATTTTAAGAAAATAATGTATTTTATTTAAAAAGAGAACTTGTTATATGGTTCAATGAATCATGATGCATGGTGTGCAATCTCCCCCCTCCTCAAACTCTCTCTCTCTCTCTCTCTATATATATATATATAAGAACATTTTTATTCTACAAAAACGTAATAACAGTGTTATTCTATGTGATAATATACATAGGGACCTAGTGGTGTAAAATTGACTTGGCATATGATTTAGATCGTCGCAAAGATTGCATGCGTCTCTTATTCAATATTATAAGTGATTGATTATAGTAAAAATGTTTAGATGTCCTGATTTGAACCCTTTCACACACACACACACACACACACATATATATATATATATATATATATATATATATAGATGAGATCCACGGATAACTCTGAAAAAATAAGAACCGGAGAACCAAGAAAATACAGATGAAAAAAAAATCAAAATGGAATATTTAAAGATAATAAAGTGATCATTTTTTTGTGTAATTTGTTTCGCTCCAATTTTGGTTGTTTTCGTTGATGTTCGATTTTTTAATTAGGGGTGAAATATTTGTATTTTTTGAAAAAACTGGTTATAACTATAAATAAATGGAGAATATCAAATGAACTGTTTCTATATTGAATACTTTGATTATTTACACAGAAATCGAGAGGCATATATATACAAATAAACCTAACTAATAGGAGATATATATGGCTGATAGGAGATATATATGGAAGACTATAACAATATTTGACAGGGTAATGTACACGTGAGTTATATTTCAATATGCCCCCGCAAGATGGACGATCCGGAGATGAGGCCAATCTTGGAAAGTAGGTAGTGAAAACGCGATGTGGGTAGAGGCTTGGTGAGAGCATCTGCCAATTGGTCATCACCTGCGATGTGTTGAACACGAAGAGAACATTGTTGAACCTTTTCTCGGACGAAGTGAAAATCTAAGGCCAAGTGTTTCATTCTTGAGTGAAATACAGGATTTGCAGAATAAGATGTAGCACTCAAGTTGTCGCAGTAAATAGTGGGGGTGGCGGAAGATGAAAAACCAAGTTCTCTGAGTAGAGAAGTGAGCCATTGAACTTCAGTGGCTGTAGAAGCTACAGCTCGGAATTCTGCTTCGGTTGAGCTTCTTGCTAGTGTGCTCTGGCGTTTGGAGCTCCAGGAGATTGGATTAGAACCAAGATAGACAATGTAACCTGTGGTGCTACGATAGTTGTCTTTGTCACCTGCCCAGTCAGCATCTGTAAAGGCATGAAGGGTAAGAGGAGAGTTTCTTCGCAAGAGAATGCCATGATGGAGGGTGCCATGTAGGTATCGAAGTAGACGCTTGAGAGCTGTCCAGTGAAGGGATGTTGGAGCCTGCATAAACTGAGATAAACGATTAACAGTAAATGAAATATCAGGTCTTGTTAGGGAGAGGTATTGGAGGGCACCAACTAATTTGCGGTAATCAGTTGGTGAGGGGTGCAATGTGCCGCCTGTGAGTCGAAGTGGCTCAGTGGTGGTTATTGGTGTTGATATGGGTTTACAATCACTCATTTTGGCTCGGGTGAGAATGTCTAGTATGTATTTGCGTTGAGATAGAACAATTCCATGGTGATGAGGAAGGACTTCTACACCTAGAAAGTATGATAAAGACCCGAGATCTTTAAGAGAGAATTTGGCAGCGAGATTGTTGATGAATGTTGAGAGATGGGCAGAAGATGGGCCAGTGACAATTATATCATCAATGTAAACAAGAACCAGAATGAAAGATGAAGTAGTTTTGAGAATAAAGAGAGATGAATCGGATATTGCAGGTTGGAATCCAAGAGACTTTAGATGTGTGTTGAGTTCATTGTACCAGGCTCTAGACGCTTGGCGTAGACCATATAGGGCTTTGTTGAGCTTGCAGACGTGGGTGGGAAAAGATGTGTTAACGAAACCAGGAGGTTGAGACATGAACACACCTTCTTGGAGGTGACCTTGTAAAAAGGCGTTGTTGACATCTAATTGCTTTAGAGGCCAGTTGTGAGAAATAGCAAGGGATAAGATAAGACGTAACGTGGCAGGTTTGAGGACGGGGCTGAAGGTTTCTTTATAATCGATGTCAGGGCGTTGGTGAAAACCCTTGGCGACAAGGCGGGCCTTGAAGCGGTTAATGGAACCATCAGGTTTGTATTTTGTTCGGTAAACCCATTTACATCCGACAAGATTTGGAGCGTGTGAGGAGGGAACAAGTGACCATGAGTTGTTGCGTTCGAGAGCATTAAATTCCTCTTGCATGGCTTGGCGCCAAGAGGGGTGTTTGAGAGCCTGAGAGATAGTGGTTGGTTCGGATGGATGAGAGGGTGAGGCGGTGTAGAGTTTGAAGTTTGAGTTGAAGTACTTGGGGTTTGGTTTTGGATTAGGACGAGTTATCATACGATTGGGAGGGGATTGGGCAGTATCGGAGGTGACTGGTGAGGATAAGGTATTGTTATTTGGAGGACTAGGAGGTGGATATATACGTGGGGGTGAGACAGGGGGTGATGCGGGTGGCGAGGTGATGTGTGTGGTAGAGGTAGATGTGGTGGGGTGGGGTTGTTGACTAGAACGGAAAATGGGATCCAGGAGTCTAGATCAACGGATGGGGATGGAGTTTGAGAATTTGTGAGTCTGGGAAAGGGAAACTCATTTTCGATGAATATGACATGGCGAGATGTATAGACTTTGGAGGTTATTGGATCATATGAGTAATAGGCACTTTGAGTGGGGGAGTAGCCTACAAAAACGCAAGGAGTAGATCGCGGGTGTAATTTGTGAGGGGAGTAAGGTCGCAGCCATGGATAACAAAGACATCCAAAGCATTTCAATTTTGAGTAGTTTGGGTCTTTTTGGAAGAGACAGCGGAAGGGTGATAGATTATGTAATGTGGAGGTAGGGAGACGATTAATAAGGTAGGCGGCTGTGGTGAAGGCAAAAGGCCAGAAGGTGACTGGTATGTGAGAGTGAGAGAGGAGGGCTAGGCCTGTTTCGACAATATGGCGGTGTCGACGTTCAGCATAACCATTGTGTTCGGAGGTGTGTGGTGGAGAGGTGAGATGAGAGATACCGGAAGAGGCAAAGTGGGAAGCAAGCTTTACGTATTCACCACCATTGTCAGAGAATAGATGGTTGATGTTGGTTTGGAAAAAGTTTTCAACTAAGAGTTGAAAGCGAGTGAAGATAGTAAGAGAGTCAAACTTCTGTTTCATGGGGTAAATCCATATATACTTAGTAAAGTGATCAACAAATATTATATAATATTTATAGTGATCAAAAGATTCAACTGGGGAACACCAGACATCTGAAAAAATAAGTTTAAGAGGTGAATGTGAAGTAAAAGAAGATTCATTGAAAGGTAAACGATGACTTTTATTAATTCGACAGGAATTACAATTGTCTAAAGAGCTAGAGGTAAATGACAGAGATGATGACAATTGTTTAAAGACTTTATTTTGTGGATGGCCTAGGCGATGGTGCCACAAAGCTGGATTATTGCGGTGCATGGTGAAGACAGTAGGTGGAGGGGATGACTTGAGCTCATACATTCCTTGGGTTGCTGTGCCTCGGAAGAGAGGAACTTTCGAGGACAGATCCTTAATAAGAAAAACAAAAGAGTAGAATTCAATTAGGAAGTTGTTATCAATACATAAACGAGAAATAGAAATTATATTACGAGATAGAGATGGAACAAATAAAACGTTTTTTAGTATGAGAGGTGTGTGTGGTGTTTGAAGGGTTAATGATCCTATGTGAGAAATTTGTAAACACGAACCATCACCGATAACCAGTTCTTCAGTTCCATCGTATGGTGCATGAATAGAGAGGTTGTTGAGATCGTTGGTGGCATGGAAACTTGCTCCACTATCAAAGAGCCAGGTGGCTGTGGTGGGAGCCTTTGTTTGTTGAGGACTCATTAGGTGAGCTTGAGCATTTTGGACCTGCAAGTTGCGATTGTAGGGGGAACAGAAGCAGTGGGAAAAGACCTTTTGAATAGGGAACAGTTGGTTAAGGAATGTCCTTTCTGGTGACACCATTGACATTTTCCCAGAAAAGGACGTTGGCCAATAGTGTTTTGATTGGATGGAGTGGGGAGAAGACCAGTTCCTGCGTGTGTGTGCTTTGGGGTCCAGGGCTTCTTGTGTTGATGATTGGCGTAGAAAGCAGTGATTGGTTGATGGATACCAGCAGCCGGTACTTGCTGAGCTAGGGCTAATTCATGATGAATCAGTTTTTCGTGCAAATCATTGAAGGAGATGGTGGAATCTCTGGCATGAATGGCGTCTAGGATAGGCTTGTATGCAGATTGATCGAGACCATTGACAACTGCATCGATGATGTCTTCTTGATCAAGTTTCTTGCCAAGGATGGCAAGTTCATCAACCAGAGTTTTAACATGTTGCATATAGTCTGTGATGGACTGATTAGGGGTTTTAGTGAGTTGTTTTAGGCGAAATTGGAGTTGTTTGATGTGACCTCGGGAAGGAGACGCATAGGTTGCTGCCAGAATTTTCCAAGCTTCGTGTGATGAAGAAGCATTTGTGATCAGTGGAACAATCTGACGATAGAGGCTGCCAACTAGGGCACCAAAAAGTAGCCGATCCTGCCTAAACCATTTCGAATAGTCAGCATGAGGTGTGACTGTTCTATCAGCGGCGGTGACAGGCGATGGGGATGGATGAGTGCCATCATTGAAGCGGTAGAGGTCGAGTCCATGGAGGAGGGCTTCGATTTGAGTTTTCCATCCAAGATAGTTGGTGGATGTTAGTTTTAGGGTTGAAGGAAAATTGACGATATTTACGTCTTTGAGAGTAGTGGTGGTAGTGCCGTCCATTTGGGTTTTAGGTTTTGGGGAAGAAGGAGGAGAGTTTGAGGGGGTAGAGGAAGGTGAGTTTTCTGGTGTGAGAAGAGAAAGTTCAGAAGCACTAGGCTCTGAAACCATATAAAGATATGGAGAATATCAAATGAATTGTTTCTATATTGAATACTTTGATTATTTACACAGAAATCGAGAGGCATATATATATACAAATAAACCTAACTAATAGGAGATATATATGGCTGATAAGAGATATATATGGAAGACTATAACAATATTTGACAGGGTAATAACTATTTTTTTAATCCTATATGTTGGATCATCCAAATCTAACTGTTTGAATGAGTTATTCAGTTCTTTATTTTTTTAGGATTCTCCCTGAAGAACCACAAAAAGATTATAAACTCGTGAGAACCATCTTTTACATGATTATTTTTCATCAAAAACTATGATTTAGTTATTGTTTCACATATATTTGTGTTCATATGGTGAAAAAAAATCCATGTGAAACTTTTTTTTGGTTCATATAGTGAAACGAAAAATACACATGTAAAAAAGTTTCACGATCTATGATTTAGTTATTGTTTCACATATATTTGTGTTCATATGGTGAAAAAAAATCCATGTGAAACTTTTTTTTGGTTCATATAGTGAAACGAAAAATACACATGTAAAAAAGTTTCACGATGTGAAACAAATGCATGTGAAGCTATCACATTATGAAACAAATATATATAAAACAATACCTTAATTTCTGGCATTTTATGAGAAAAAATCGTGCAAAAAAATTTGAACCGGCTCTTACAGGTTTATAACATTTTGTGTTTTTCATTTGATTTAACCCATATATATATATATATATATATATATATATATATATATATATATATATATATATATATATATATATATATATATATATATATATATATAGGGGCGGGTTCAAATGAAAATCGAGTTTCGATTGTAAACATGAGGACAAAGGAGAGCGTGTCACTTGTCTACATTTTCACAAGTCGTTAATGTATTATTATTTATCATGAAAAATGTATTATTTAGAATGAATAATAATACATGGATCATGAATTCGTCTATTTTTTTGAACGGTAAGAAGTATATTAAAAGAAAACCTAGCGAGGCGCTAGAGGTTACAAAATTCAAAATGGAAAAAGGTTAATCTTGCTAAAAGTCGAGTTATGGGGATTAGGGTATCGAAACCCGAAATCACGGACATGTCAAGGTGCATGAATTGTATCAGGGTCTCAATCTTTCTCATATCTCGGTATTACGGTCGGTGACAATATGTCTATGTTGTCATCTTGGCTCCTGCTTATTGACAAATTCCAAAGTAACCTTTCGGCTTGGAATTGAAGTCTCGTAGCCTTTCATTTGGGGAGAGACTTAGGGGTTGTTTGTTTTTTTTTAAAAAAACTCTTAATAGCTTTTAAGTCTGAATCGTTCAGACCTTTTTACACAACACATCTTATTAATCATAACTAAAATAAGACTTTAGACCTTTTAAAAAACAAACGACACTTTACTCTTTGCTCTGGGCAGCCTTGGATCTTATTTGTTCTCTTTATTAAAGGCCCCGATCATTGTAATCCGCAAGTTAGAGAGCATTAGAACTGTTTCTTAGAGGGGGAGGGGGATTCGGACAATAAGAAATGACATGGGTGGCTTGGAATAAAGCCTAAATGGCAAATTAAGAAAAAGGTGGCCTAGAAATAAGTAGTCTTCATGCTTTCAATTTATCCCTTCTTGGCAAGTGGCGCTACGTTTCCGTAACGAAAAGCGGGTCCCTATGGCAATTTATGCACCTTTCATGGGTCTGATGGTCGGAACAAAACTAAGAACCTGGGGATCGATCAGTCAACTCCCGGGGACTTCCCAAAAATTTAATATCAACTTTAATACTATGAGTTTTCAAGAATTGATAATTACCAAAAGACTCAATTATCTCAAAACCACACAAATTTCATAAAATGAAAACGAGTGAAATAAAATAGAGATATATTAAATATCATTGATATGGTATGCATTTAATACATATGCATGCACTCATATTTTCAATAAATTTTTTGGAAGTGCAAATTTCAATAATTAATTATCTTTTAAATTTTAGATATGCATACAACAATATAATTAAGAAAAATTACCATTCAATACATTTTTATTAATATCATCAAAAAATTCATGTAGTTAATAGATTAGTTTTATTATTACATTAATATATACATACACACATATACGTGATACATACATACATGCATGCATACATATATATATATATCATGACTTTAATTTTTTGCTTTTATCCGGCTCCGGTTCTTGTGGGTTTTCATCCTCTAATAAGATTGCAGCTGTATTATGAACATTTATCGTGACCCACTCTTCATTGTTTCCATCATCAACAGGTTTTACAACTCCACCATGTTGGATAAAGTGCGGTTTTTCATTTATATCTGACGTTATGTCCTTCGGCTTTCTGAAGTGGGCTTGTTTAGAAAGTTCTTCCATGGCCTCAGATATTGTTTCAACACATTTTATGATGTCGACTAGTATTGAAGTTGTTGCGATAACCGGTATGGTTTCTGCGATATTCCACTTCTCCACAGTTGAAGCTTGTAAAGTAGTATTGAGTTCGGCTATTGCTTTTTTGCAGTTTTCCATATGAATAGCTGAAGTTGAAGAATACATCATAAGTTTCATAGACAACCCTAATTCTTTCAAAGCTTTTCCTACTTCCAAGCTCATTTTCATACATGGTTCTTGAATTGTTTTTTGAAACTCTGAAGGAGCCTGTAAGAAAAATATGAAATCAGTGATCATGATAATTTATATGAATTTTATTGAATAACGCGTGTATAAATTTTATTGAAAATATGAAATCAATGATCACGGTCATTTATATGTATCATCGTACTTCAAAATTTTCATCGAGATATCTGTTAAGAGCTTCGATATGGTATGCACATTGACGTGTAAGAACCCCAATCTTTAAGTATTGTTTCCATGGATGACGAAATCGAAAATTCCCATGCGCTACTTCCCACCATGCAAAATTTGCCTGCTCTCAAACATTTGTTCATTAAAAACTTATATATATATATATATATATGTTTGTGTGTGTGTGACTTGAACTAGAAAAATATATATTAAAAATTAAATAATTCTAATTTGAAGATGAATTTCAAAAAGGAACTTTATTAAAAAAAAAAAAAAGATAGCATATAATACTAATTACCAATGATTCTTCATTGGCTTTAGAATTAAGGACACTTTTATAAGCTGCACGAGATGATTTGTCACCCTCAGAAATTTTGTAGTATTCACTCCCAAATCCTATATATAAAACATGTATTAGTAATTCATTAGTATGCCATTAAACTTTCTAACTCATCAAAGAAAATATTAATTTAATAATTAAAAATATTTGTATTATTAATGTACCTTCTAGGAAGCTTGCAAGCTTTTCCAAGTTAAGGACTATGAGTTTATGAAGATCTTCACCAGCCCACACTGGGCAAACACATATGGAGACGATTATACAGGTTGCACCACCGAAAATAATGGTGGATAACCGTTGGTGCGCCAGCTCGATGATTTTTTCGACTCGATAACCCGATACAGATACGAGACTAAATGTCAAGATAAATATCAGAACCCCGTAATCGTACCTCTTCTTAATGTTGGGAAAGAATCTTGAAAAGGTGGCAGCTGCAACTGTAGTTTCAAAATTCAAAATCAACATTAACTATAAATTGTTAATATATACTAGTATGTAAACTTTAAACACATACATAAGTTAAATTAAATCTCGTGGATGACTTTACCTAAAAAAAAGACAAGGCAACCGAGAACAACGGGTTTAACAGTTGGCCCGAATAGGCTGGCAAAGGATTCAGCCCCGAGACCTAATGCACCGGCTAGTAAAGTCGCAAAACCTCTATTCATGCCTTTGCTTAAGGTTGCACCTAGTGAAAAAATAATTAGAAACATTTAGAATATTTTGAACATTTAATTCCATGATAATTAGATTAAATATATATAAAAGGTTACATAAAAACACAATTGCAAAGATTATCGATGTGTTATAAATATATAGAATCCCTTGATTAAAGAAATTTAAGATGAGGAGGCACTATACAGTGTTCATCGACTATATATGCATAATGGGTTGTGTACAATGGAGAACTCTTTTTAAGGTGGGTGAAATGAAAATAATGACTCCATTTTTTTAGTGAAGTATGATTTAGGATGTTGTGAATATTATTTGAGCCACTGCCCACTAATTACTATGTGATTTTTAACAGTAGTATTTTATATTTATCAATTGAACCCATTAAGCATTATACATAAGTTTGTAATCTAAAGTGACCTATATGATTAAAATATATAGTGACTCATATCCACCAATTTTGAAAACCATGTGTTGAAATTACCCTTTCTAGGTAATGTATTTATCATGTCTGTGTGTATGAATTAGATAGCGTAATTGATCATATATGACTAAGTTGCTCACCGACGGTGTACTCAAAAACCACAACGACGGTCAAGATAGCCCACATTCCGGCATCACCCATGCCATTATAGACGGGCTGAAGATAGTAAACCATGGAGACCAATGTGATGGCTAATGCCACCTTCAACGAGTGTGCGATCCTTCTCGGATCATCTTCTCCGATCTTCTTGATTCTCATGCCGAATTCAACTATGGCATGTTTGATCTTTGAAATTGAGGGTTTAAGGTTGCAGGTAGGGTTTTGATGGGGTGGTGATGGTGAAGAAGCAGTCTCCATGGCCATGGCTATGTAATTGTTGGATGTTGATAGAGATATAAGAGGAGAAGAGAGATGGCTTATCAAGTGAGATGAGGTTGGCCTTATATATATAAGTAGGTTGAATATTTGTATTAGAGATAATCAATTTTGTTTAATTTAAACAACCTGAAAATATTAAATATATATATATATATATATATATATATATATATGAATATTTATTTGTAAAAAAAGTATGTTTCACTAAAAAACAAACTACACTGTAAAATTAAAGTTATAAATGTCAAATGATGATTATTAACGAGTTAAAAAGTAAATGTTGAATTAATAGATTATAAAAAATATTATAACATAATGGTTTTTTGAGAAAATTTTAAAAATAAAAACAGCTGTTATAGTGTCTCTTTTGCTTGTGTGGTGAGTGGAAGTACATATTTTGCCCTTTTCAATTCTTTTCTAGAAAAGGTGGTTATCTATAAATATTTTTTCAATATTATTTGTAAAAAATTAAAATATTTTCTATTCATTTTAAACATCTCAACATTGTATAATATTATTGATATTTCTAAAAGATAATATCAATAATATTACGTAATATTCTAGAACCAAAATGGATATAAGACAACTTGAGATTTTTCTAACTATCCTTTAAGACGTCTAGAATTAGTGGAGGTGTAAATAAGGGAACCCCACACCCATGGTAATTTTTTTAAAACTAGTGTAAATGTGAGGTACATATATGTTCCCCCAATTTGTGATTATGTACGTAAATTAACTCATAGAGCCTTGTATACTTTGAATGTATACGTGAAGATGCACAACCTTAGATAATTTGTTAGAGCTCGAAGTTTAGAGCCAGGTTCAGGGAAAAATCTCAAAAAAATGTATCTGGACAGTATACATATGTACATACAAATAATTTATAACATGCACGCATATATATGCACATGTGCATAAAAACAAAAACAAAAACAGCTTATTTTACTTGTATGCACATGCACATACCGTCCAGATAACGGTTACTAGGGTATTCCTCATTTTTTTCATTTTTTTGAGGTTTTCTCTTGAACCTCCATCTCTCTCTCTCTCTCTCTCTCTCTCTCTCTCTATATATATATATATATATATATATATATATATATATAGGGGTAGTTTAATTTACAACTCATGCAATCCACATCTTAACCGTTAGATTAATGATCGACGGTTACAATACATGTAGGTCCAATATTTTTAATTAAAAAAAACAAAAACAAAATAACCGTTTATCATGAATCCAACAGTTAAGATGTGGGTTGCATGGATTCAAGGGCGGATCTAGTGTGGAAGTAGTGGGGGGATGGGCCCCCATTAAATGGGAAAAAATGAGAAATTTCTTAGGTAAAAATATTTTTTTTTAACTTTATATCTTCACTCCCCCCAGTAATTTTTTACCTGGGACCCCATCAACAAAAAAAATTGCATCAAAACCAACCAAAAAACTAAAAAACACTCTTGAAATCAACTAAAAAACCGAAAAAGTCTCTCAAAATCGATAAAAAAAAAGCTTAAAAATCTTTTGAAATCAACCAAAAAAAACTTTAAAAATCTATCGAAACGGTGGACTTAGACTAAAAATGCACCGAGCAACCTTACAGACACTTAATCTACCTTCAAATGTGCCCCCACCAAGAAAAAATTCTGGATCCACCACTGCATGGATTGTAAGATTTACATGGGTTGTAAATTATCTTTGGTATATATATATATATATATATCAATAAACATGATAATATTTGAACTTCTTTCACTAAAGAAATAAAAATAACTACACATAAAATAAATAGAAAACTAAAAACATAGAAATGTCATGTATTTAACATAGTTCGTATCCATGATCATCTGGAAACACATGCATTGGGGAATAGAAACAAGTACTTACTTAAAAAAACTAGTGGCGTAAAATAACTATCTTTATACTTGAAGGGTCAAATATGTAATTCATTAACAATTGGATGATTATCTTGGGCAACTGTAAATTTTTGACGTACTTAATTGTAACTAAAAAAAACCTAACTTAAATGACGTCATTGGATGGTACATAATAATAGTACCCTTCCGTACGCTTTTGATACCAATCCTTTATCCTCACTTCCTCTTGCTTTGGTTTCACTAAAATTAAAAAATTATAGGTATATAGTTTATTATTATTATTTTTGGAATTAGTGATCCTAGATTTCGTGCATATTAATCTCATTGAATATTATGATCTTAGGTTTCGCCAAGAACTGACGTAAATCTTTCGATGAACACAATTTTATATTAGATAGCAGAATTAAATCCTAGTTGATTTTATCATTTATTTGTTCTTATTTAGAGCATCTCCAACAGCATTGTTAAAATAGAAAAAATTGGCATTTTCTTTTGTTATTCATCTCCAACAGCTTTACTAAATGGTTTGCTAAAATAGAGAAAGATAAAAAAAATCTATAAATATAGAGAATTCTCTATAATTTCTAAATTGGAGAGAGAAAATATTATTTTATTAAATCCAACCAATAAGATTCAATTTTTAACATTTTATTTTAAGTTTTTTTTTAAAAAGTGTATTGGGATGATAAATTATGGAATATTATAATAATATAAATAATGATTGATTCTCTAAAATAGAAAAGTTGTTAGAGTTAGAAGAAAATGTTTTTAGAGATTTTGACTTTCCATTATCTATTTTAGAAAAAATTTAGCAATGCTGTTGGAGATGCTTTTATTATAATTCGGGTTGTTTATATTTTTGTACTATATTTAACGAAGAATTAAAATATGAAGTTTTTAATAAAAGTTACATTTAAATTTAACTATAAAATTCATTATTTTATTAAAAAATTATACATTTAATAAATATTATTTATCTTTCCTAAAATTTAAACATCAAGATTTATTATTGTTGTTGGGAATATAATAAAAAATTAATCCCTTTGCACGGAATAATTTTTTAGGAGTTTTTTGAATTTGTATAATTTCACAAACTCTCCCTTAATTTCTCCTATTTTCTTTATTTTAGAGAATTTATTAGAAAAAAAAATGAACCCAAAATCCCTCTTTTGAGAAATCCGTTGAAGATACTATTAAACCATTACTACATAATCCTTATTTTGATTAACTTCGAGTGTTTTTTTTTCTATTCTTGTGGTATATGTTTTCTTTCAAAATAAATAAATGATTTTTTGTCATGTTAAGAAGAGTAAAATGAAATGAATAAAAAGAATTGCAACATTGTTTATTAAAAGATGAAATAATCATTTTTGCTTTACAGTCAAGAAATTAACAATTAAAATAGTGGAGTTTAGTGTAATTACTCATGAATGATTCCTGTATTTATAGTTTTATTATAAATAAATAATTATTCTTGTTAAAATATATATAACAATAAACCAAACGACCTTCAAATTTATTATAAGTTAAATGCTCGAAAAATAAACTTAGACCACTTCGTAAAATTTTAAATGAATTAATTAAGTTAGAGTATATGAGTGTGAGTGATACGTGTGTCGTACCTTTCATTGTGCACCTCCTATGGTGCGTTTGTGCTTATTATTGTTACCACCCCCTCCCTTGCTTTTTTTTTAATCTTTTCTATTTATTTACTTTTCAAAATCGACAAAAGATTGTAGTATTAATTTTTAAACTTTATAACTCGTTAAACTATAAAAAAAAATTAGGTACTTTCTATTATTAACTAGTACATTTACAAAAAGAATTAATGAGGGCTAATATTTACGATATTTTCTCAATCATATAAAAAGTTGTTAAAAACAATTATTTCAAAAACTGCTTAATAATTCGTTGTAAGAATGTATTATAACATGACATCAATGACATAGACGTTCTTTAAAGCCATTGAGATCATCAACTATCATATTCTACAACTCTAACTATGTTCACAAAAATATTCAAGTATCTAGCCATCATATATATTGTCCAACATCCGACCATCAAATATGCCCTTTCAGATATAAGTACACATACGAGCCCTTTCAGTTGATGGCCCTACATGCATATTATCAAATAGAATATAATCAATCACATACGTAATATCCCTTGTAGGCCTCAAAGATACACATCTCAATAAAACCTTAAACTTTTGGTCAATTTCATGTCTACTAGAGATACATCCTCGATCATTATTAATTGCGTTAAATCTATGTAATAACCAAGATCTATTTGTAAAGGAGGGGTGTAAGTAAGGTTTGTTAAAAGCCCAAAGTTTAGGGCTCAAGTTGTAAATGTTGGTAAAAGTGACTAAAACCTTAATACCACTATTTCTCTAATCATTTCGCAATCTTGGAGGCTAAGGGAGTGAGAAGAAAGCTCTATGTGCAGTTGTGGCATTCAAGTGGGAAGAAACCAAGAAATATCAAATTAGAAGGAAGGCTCTACTACTAATCTTCAAGAAGGTAAATCCTAATCAAGATCATAATCCTTATTTCGCTTTTGGGATTAGATTCAAGCTTGTTGGGCTATAAAATCAAATGGGAATAACTTTGGATCATTTCCAATAAAGTATTTTTTTATTGTTGGGGTTTTCTCTAAGATTTTGGATAGGCATTTAAACCACCCTTTTAATGGTTGGGTATGGATAAAACCAAGGTTTTTGGCTTAAAATCGATTGCCTGTTCGTAGGGGAAGAAATCCCGTGAGTGGGGAATCACGGGTTAGGGTGAAACCCGGGAGTCGGGGGAAGCCAACCCAGGAATCGGGAACCAACCCGGGGAGACTGGGAAGGTTTGGCCCAGGAGTCGGGAACCAACCCGGGGAAACCGAGGAGGTTTGACCTGGGAGTCGGGAGCCAACCGGGGAGACCGGGAGACGGGGCCAAACCCGGGAGATCGGGTGAGGCATTTGCCGAGGAGGCCGATTGGGGGGAAATTGGGGGGGGGGGGGGGGCGTCTGTAAGCCTCCGACAGAATCCAACCGTGCGAAATCGAGAAACCAGTGTAGGGTTATCCTTTTTAGAGGAGGAGAGTCGTTAGTGGGAACTAACGATGTGACTTATCATCCTTCTGGTTTTAAATCGTAGGTCTTCATCCTAAGGATTTAATGTAACACCCGTAATTTCCTAAAGAACTCAAAGCCGCGGCTAGGCCCGTGTAAGTCACTAAGTTTTGCATCTAGAGGACACGCGCGACTTGGCTCGCGACTTGAGGTCGCGACCAAGGCCGCGGGAACAGTCTGAGCGATTTAATCCCCATTTTTAGGGTGTTCTCTCATTCTTGCTTCCATCTCATTTCTCTCCTCTCTTTGGTGCGATTTTGGGAACTGAAGAAGTGATTTTGAAACACTTTGGTACGAATCTACCATAGGGGGGGATCAAGGTTTGGGTGGCTTGAGACTTGGCTATGTTAAGGATGGAGGATTTCTTTAGAATGGTGGATTGGAAGGATTTAAGCTTCGATCGAGGTAAATCTCTTGTGTAATCCAAACTTTGGTGTAAGGATCTTTGTAGATCTACAGGTTTTACTTATTGTGGATTCATTTCTAGAGTTGAGGAAATGGGTTGTTTGGAAAACCCTAGCTCATTATTGAAGATGATTCGGAAAGGGTGGAATCTACACTATTGGAGGCTAATGGTTGGAGTTGGAACCTAGGTTTAACCTAACCTATCAAGGTGAGTTCAAACTGATTTTGTGAAAACGGTGTACATGCCAAATGTCAATCTTTAAATGATTATATGTTTTACATGAAATTATTAACTGTTGAGTTATTTGATAAGTTTTGATTATTTGAAGTGTTTAACTTCATAAACTTTGTATAACACCCACATTTGGGATTTTTGGGCATTTTGATAAATAAATCGTGTTGATATGTTTTCTTGACGATTTTTTTCTATATAAATGGAGTTTATTTGACGTAATTGTCATTTTTGAGTACTTGATCTTATATACCCGTTGGGAAAATGCATATCATTATGTCATGAGACATTTTGGAAATATAAGGGTATGAGTTCATTTGGAAAATGGTTTGCCTCAACCAACTTTGTGTTTTGGGTTAATCAAACTTTTAGTCGTTGAGTTGCATAGTCGTTGGTAAAAAGTGTTTTATTGTTTACATCGACATTTATTGTACGATAAAGCAATTTTGTTGAGCTTTGGCTCGGTTTGACTAAAATGAGTCTTGGGGACGATTGTCTGGTTTAATAGCCCGTCGTGAAGTTGTGAGTATGATTGCGCTTAATGCGTATCACTTGATAATTACATGTTTTGAGTGAGTTGGTCATTCGATTGGAGTTATGTAATGTTTTAGACTGTAATGCAGTGGATCCATATGTAACACCCTCAATTCTGGAAATAGCAAATAATTTAAAATTTTCTAAATACATCGATAAATGATACATCTCCAATCATAATTTATTATTTAACCTCAATACACACATTTCATTCTATACATACAATCTATAATAAGGATGGGTGCTACTAAAACCCCATAATAATCACTATCTCCAAACTGCGGAAGACTTCACCACTACTTACACTTGCACAAAGCTAAGGCTAAACTCTTCATAGCTGCTAGAACCAAACCCTAACTGGAACCTGATGCACATGCCGACAAATAAAAAGGTTAGGCTTAACGCCTAGTGAGCTCAAGAGTTTTCAACATAAATAAGTTAATCGTTTAAAAAGGAGATATGCAATTAAAATCATAATACTTCAAGATGATATGCTTCACTTATGAAAACGACTCGTTTACTAATAATTATGCATTTTAAACGAAAGAGACACCGAGTTAACCGTTAACCAAACCAAAGTGTTTTAAAGGCGAAAATCCCAATATAAAACGTTCTTTCGTAAATTTAGATTTAACCCAAAACTTGCTCAAATTGAGAATAAAGAACGAACTCCCAATTTTATAAAACGCGGGTAAAATGTTATATCTCGAAATACCCAACACGGGTGGAACATGACACACAACTCATAAAACCATAGATGAAAAACCCATATAAATAAATATCGCTGTGAACACGGTCATTAGACCCACAACTCACGCAACCATAAAATGGGACGAAATTAAATGCCGAAACTTGGAGATGACGTATTTCATTCAAACCTTAATATACGTGAGGGAAACTGTAACACCCTAAAAACTCGGGTAATTTTGAAAATTTAAAATTTGGCAATTGTAACACCCGACATTTTCGCAATGTAAGCAGTTGTCCTTCGTTAGTCTTTTATCCGTCTTCCGTTTATCTTTTTGGGCGAATTGAGTTGTAATTTCGAACCTTAAATCGACCCATGCGAAAATCTGGAGTTTTGGACATTTTCGGGCTTCGATACAGTTTGCGCGAGAGTGACTCGCAATAGTGACATGTGTCACTATCGCTTGGCACAATCGCCAAGGAGGTACCAAACTCTCGGTACAACCCGCACGAGAGTGACTCGCGATAGTGACACATGTCACTATCGTCGGGCATAATCGCGAGCGGGGTCTGGGCTTTAAATTAGAAAGCTCCGAAATTTATTTTATTTATCTAATTTTGGGGTTGCTTCTCACGTTTCTTCCAGACCAGTTTGGTAAGGTTCCACCTCCATTTCTCCCTCTTCATTAACTCCTTCCTCTAGATTCACCCTTATGCATTTATTGATTTTATCTAGGTGGTCATTATTGTTCTTAGTAAAGAACCTTCACCTTCTTTAGTGCAAGTCTCCCATTTTTCTAGGGTTTGGGTTTTTCTTCAAAGACCTATTTGGTGAGTTCCTACTACCATTTTCTAAACATTATACATGTCAAAACTCATATTTTGAACTCCTATACATCTCCTTAGCTTTGGATTTATGATTATCACATTTTGACCTAACTTGAGTTTTTGGGAAATTTTAGGGTTCTTACTAAGTTTTGTAAAAATGAAGGGCTCCATTTGATATGGGTTATAATAAAGTATTTCTTACACATTTATGGTGAAGTACTTGAAAGAATATGTATAAACTCATTTTATGAATTTCATTCTTATCAGCAGTTAAACTTGGAAAATGCATTTTGGGAAGTAAATGTTGTTGGAAGCTATATGTTTAGCTTTGGTTAGTCACAAATGTAATTGTGACAAGTCTAGACTATTACTAGTGGATCCCTAGGTATTGAGTCGACTTATATATATTTTTGGGATGTTTTCCCCATTGTAACTATGGATGCATTTGATCCTCAAAGGCCTTTGGTACGGTTATGTGGGACCGGTTACTAGCCATGTATCATAATGTAGTCTTGGTGAATGAGTATGACTTGGTTTCCTCGGGTGCCCTCCCCCACATTTTAGTACGGACTGGTGTTGTTCGTGGCCATGGATTCCAAGTATTTAGCTCATAACTCGGAATTGTAGCCTACTTGGTGTTCCGCTACACTCCTTGGTAAATCGGGTATCCCCCGTCATCGCAAGATGAATTTTGGACCAAACAGTCCTTATATGGAAAATATTTAATTTATAAACTCAATACTCTTGCAAAGATTTCTTTTTATTACAAATGTTTGTATTTCTTAAAAATATAAACTGTATGTTCTCACTAGGCTTTAAGCCTAACACTTTTTCTCAAATGATGTGTATAACAGGTTCCTTTAGCGGTGGGTTGCCAAGGGCTTGAGTGACGAGCATAGCCTTGAAGCAATTTTGTGTTGGCTAGTATTTGGTGTTAGAGGCATTTGATTTAGTTCCATCTTTTGGTGATCTTTGGGTTGACAACTGATGTAATCTAGATAGGTTATGTTTAGATTAGTTTGTTATCAATTTTCATTCCTTCACAGGTTTTTGTACATGCCTTATACATTTACCCATTTTGGGTGGTTTATTCCAAATACAAACGTTATATTGCTAAAATTTCGAAATTTTACATTACTCTAATTTTAGGGTGTTACAACAATAACGTTTATAAATGGGGCAAACCACCCAAAAAGGGTAAAATCGTGAGCATTTACAAAACCTGTAACGATGTATGGGGAAACGACAACAAACTAATCTAAACCACAACTAGCTAGATTACATAGGTTGTCAACCAAATACCAAAATGAATAATTGTTTTAAATGCTAAAGCTTCCAAAATATTTATCCTCCAAAAATGCCCTCAAGAGACCCCACACTTCTCTCAATCCCTCGACGACTCGCCGCTAAGGGAATCTGTTATACACATCATTTGAGAAAAAGTGTTAGACTTAAAGCCTAGTGAGAACATACAGTTTATATTGAAGATAGTAAGAGGAATTAAATACAACATGATAAACTATTTTTGACGACCGTCTTTGTAAATGGTTTGATAAGCACATAGTGGTCTTCCGGCTCAGACTTCATCTTGCGATGACGGGAAGAACCCGAATTCCAAGGATTGTGGCGAAACACAAAGTAAGCCACTTTCCAACTAGGATCAAGGCCACGAACACGCCGACTCGTACTAAGATGTGGGGGAGGGCAACCAATGATCCCTAGTCATGCTCATTCACTAGGATTTACATTTACGACACACGGCTAGTATCCGGTCCCACATAACTGTACCAAGTTGCCCTCTAGGATCCAATGTCTCAACTAGTTATATACAGGAATTACCCCCAAATAATAAGTCGACTCTATACATATGGATCCACTAGTAATAGTCTAGACTTGTCACAATAACACTTGTGACCAACTATAATCAAACATATAGTTCATAGTACCACTTAGTTCCCAAATCACATTTTTATGGTTAACTACTGATAAGAAAATACAAAGCTCAAACATGAAGCATAAAGCTATTTTCTCATTTCCAAATATATGTAAAACCATCTTAATGTAACCATGGACTTCCTCAATATAAACTATTTATATCTTTTTCCCGAAATACCACTTTCAACCCAAATACTCATAATATGCTTTAAAACATAATCATGGCTAAAATGCCATAGGTTGAACATTTACTCATCAAAATATGAAAACATCCATATTTATAGTTTCAAGACATAGAATACTTCTTTATTTTACAAAATGGTAAGAACCCTAAAAATCTCCAAAATATCAAGTTAGGTCAAAATCTTACCAACAATGAAAATGTAAACAAGGAGATATTTAGAAGTCAAAAATGCATTTTGATGTGTATAAAGTTTTAGAAAGTAAGAATGTACTCACCAAGTGGGTTTTTGGAGAAAACCCAAACCCTAGATTTGATCCTTTGGGGAAGATGACAATGGAGGTGATAACTTTAATGCCCAAATCTTGAATCCTTGATTACTATACCCAACTCCCAACAATAACTTAGATAGCTTTGGGTTGAAGAAACCCTAATTTTGAATGGAGGAGTTATGATGGTTGAGAGAAAGAGTAATGAGGGTAGATGGGAATTAAATGAGGTGAAATGGGGAAGAAACTCGTATTTGGGCGTCCAGGGGAGTCCCGCGGGTTATGTCGCGGCCTAAAGTCGCGGCATAAGCCGCCCGCGTTCCTGAGAAGGAAACTAGACAATGGGTTATGCGGTTTGTGTCGCGATTTGCAAGCCGCGGTGTAACTCGCGTAAGCCCCTGTGGTTTACCATTTCTACCAAAACCCAAATACTCAAACTTGAAACGAAACGGGGTGATAACGACAAATGTTAAACACAAGAACACCAAGATTTAACGATATACAAGGCTAGAAGTCTTAACACTAGAATTTACATAACGAAAATTCGGGGTGTTACAGAAACCCAATATTAAGGCCATCATTTATCGTCGACCACACAACCAATGATAATAAAGTATGACGTTAACATTTAAAATGCTAATGGACGACGGCGGGGGAGACCCGTTCCCATCTTGGGTGACGAGAACACGTAAATGGGGTCACCCGTGATGTTACTGGATGTCACCACGTATCCCGGACCTAGTTCCCATGCCATGCCAGACATCACAATCCTCAGCCCGTTTATGTCTCTCGCCATACTCCGTCGAGTTCCACCCCGAGGACTTACGGACACGGATGCCTATCCAGTCTAGACGACTTTCAACTCAGCAGCATCGCGCCACCTATTACCTACTCGCTAGCGAACCCAAGCGGTCAATACAGTAACCAAAATCTCAGGCCCTACAAAACAGACAGACTTACGTGTCTATGGATCTATTACAACACTGTCTAACATTACATGCCTCCAATTGAAAGAACAAAGCTCCCAAAACATGTAATTCTAAAATTACACGAAATATGTGCCATCATACTCAAAACCCCACAATGGTTATTAATCCGGACAAATGTCCTCAAGACTCAATTTAATCAAAACCGAGCCAAAGGCCCAACAATTTACGTGAACCCCCAAATGAAAGCCGGTATGAACATTGAAACACGTTTGACCAACTATTATGCAAACACGACCAAAAGTATGATTAACTCAAATCTCATCATTGGTTGAGACCAAACCATTTTCCAAATGAACTCATACCCTAATGTTTTCAAAATGCCTCATAATACATTATTATGCATTTTCCAGAAAGGTTTATAAGATCAAATACACAAAATGTCACTTACATTAAATGGACTCCAATTATATATGTAAAATCATCAATGAAACATGTCAACGTGATTTATTTACCAAAATTCTCAAAAATCCCAAAATGGGTATTTCACCATGTTTATAAAACTAAACATTTCAAAATAACCAAAACCTATTAGGTGATCTGCAGTTAACAATTTCATGTAAAACACCAAACACTTTAAAATGAACATTTTGGCATGTACACCGTTTTCACAAATCAACTTGAACTCACCTTTCTAGATTTAGGCTAAATCTAGATTTTACCCCACTTAGAGCTTCCTTGAAGAAGCTTGAATCCACAAGCACAATCCTTCCAAAACCTAGATCCACACATTTCCAACCATAAATAATCATAATCAACCCTTTAGAATTATTCCCTAAATATTTACATGAACATTTCATCTTATTACCAAAAACCCTAATTTTCCATACTTGAAGAAGGAGAAGGTTACCTCAACCAATAACTTGAATCCACCAACTAAAACACTTATAGGTCACCAAAACGAACCATAAGCTTCCAAACTTCAAGTCATGAAAATGGCTAGATGAAACCCCAAGAACTTGGTGAGGAAGATGAAGATGAAGGTTTTATGGTTCTTGATCCCAACTTGCTAGATGATGAAGAATCATATGATTTAAGGAGGAAAAACCCTCAAAATGGGTTAGGGTTCGTTTTAGAGGTTGGGGGTCGGTTTGGGAGAGAAAAGGGGAAGAGATTTAGGGTTTTTTGTGAGAAATGAAGTTTGGAGGGCGATTCCCTCTTTTATCAGCGTACAGAGGCTCCGCGCGGTTGGCGACGCGATTTGACCTGCGCGGAGAACCGCGCCGGGTTCTGGAGTTAGGACGGGGTAGGGGCCCGCATGGATGACCGCACGGTTCCACTCCCACGGAGAGTCGCGCGGAACATTGTCGCGCTCTCCGTCAAGCACTTGGCTACCTCGCTCAACCTCGGACTCCGACAAAAACTCCCAGAATTTGGGGTGTTACACCATAGGCATATGAGTCGGTCTTTATTATTTAAAGGAAATGGGCTATTATTTATATGTTGGAACCAGAATTAGTCATGGGTTTTCGAGGACAATACGGTGAGGGCTCGTGGAGTCCAATACCCGGACCTGCATCCGTGATGTAATTTCTGAGCCTGTTTTTATGGGATAGTTATTTCTCATTTGTAGCTAGCCATGAGCCGTAAATGTAATCCTAGTGAATGAGTATGATTAGGATCCTCGGGTTGCCCTCCCCCACATCTTAGTACGAGTCGGTGTGCTCATGGCCATGAGTCCTAGTATGGTGAGCTTAGTAACTTGAAATGTGACCTACTTTTGTGTTCCGCCACTAGCCTTGGAATTTGGGACTCCCCCCTCACCGAGAGGTGTTTTTTTTGGGTATTTAATTTTATCCTTATTTTCGGTTACGTGTTGAGTATGTGTTATTCTCCAATTGCTAAATTTTGGGGTTTGAGTCCACTTACATTTCAAACGTTTGATTTATAAATTCTTATAAAATTTCAATATTTGAGCATTTATCGTTACTCACATTTTGTGTAAGCATTGGGTTGCACTAATTCACAAAAGAATGTTTTGGCGTTGAGGCGTCCATCTATAAAATGCATATTATTAGTAAATGAGTCGTTCTCTTATTTTAAAGTAATTCATTTTAAAGGATCATGATTATAAGTTGCAATATTTCCGTTTTACGATTTCCTTTATGATCATGATATAAAACTTTTGAACTCACTAGACGTTAGCCTAACCTTTTTATTTGTCGACATGTGCATCAGGTTCCCTTTCAGGATTAGTTCTAGCGACACTGTGAAGAGATGAGTGCTAGTTGTGCGCTCAAAGAAGTGATTTAGCTTGATGAAGTCTCCCGCACTTATATTGGAGATAGTAACTGTTATTGGGTTTTAGTAACATCCGACTTTAATTAGTCTTTATGTAAGACTTTAATTATTTGTTGATGGTTCAACCTAGAAATGTATCTCAATTATAGACTTGTAGTAAGAGATTGTATTATACTTAAGGTATTGTTGAAAATTTTGAATTAGTCGCTCTTTCCAAATTTGAAGGTGTTACATTGAAAGCGTATTTAAGGAGGATTTAAACAAGGCGACAGGTAAGTCTTTCTAACTAAAAGTGTGTTGACTTGTGTTTTATATTAAACGCATGAGATGTTCTGAAACTGTATGTTGATCTTTTATATGAACTGCATGTTTTGATAGATTGAGATAATTTGTATGCATACATTTGGAAGTGGGTGTGTAATGGCTAAGTCGGAGGGTGTGTTCCGCCAGTGCTCATGCCGGGGTGTGTGTCCCATTTATGCCATAAAGGGTGTGTTCCAGTTAAGGCAGCGTGAGACTGACACGTTGTCACAGGTGGCGTAACTTCAATGTGCCGATTATGTGTGTAGTTTTACGATTGAAAGTTTAAATGTTTGAAGTGGAGAATTGTTTATAAATGCTTATGAATTGTTTTAAATATTGTCGTTGGCGCGAATGTTGTTGCTAGAGGGAACTCACTAGACCTCATGGTCTAACCCTCGCTTTTCAAAACTAAAACCATTTTCAGGTAAGGGGTTCAGTTAGAAGTTCGTTCAAGGGATTTGCGGGAGGCGGTGTCGTGATAAGGACCTGGAGGAATCTCGGAGTTCCGGTAGATGTAGTCATATTTTACCATATGGGTTGTAATGCTTTATATATTACATGTTTTTGGTTCCGGGTTGTTATATTCTAATTGTATATATGTTTGGCTATGTATAACACCAACATTGTGTTAAGTTTTGGCTAAATATCATGACATAAACTAAGAGGGGTTGGCAGGTGCAACCACCCCTCCTTTTTCTTGTAATTAACAGAGATGTATAAAAAATTAGTGTCAATCACGATAGCTTGTGGTGTATCTTTTTTCTTTGTACAAGGCTCCATGTAAAGACATGAATATCTTGAAGAGCATTTGCAATAGGTTCGTTTGGGGTGGCTCAGTTGATCGAAAGAAGATAACTTGGATTGTGTGGGACTTGGAGTTAAACAGTATGGAGCGTGGTGGGCTTGGTATAGGCAACCTTTGTGCTTTTAACTTTGCTCTCCTCACTAAGTGGTGGTGGAGGTTCCGCTCAGATCATGATGGGCTGTGGAAGAATATCATCTTGGCACTGCATGGTTCTAATGGGGGGTCTCGGGTCCAACAATAGAGGGGGCGTTTGGGGTCTCATATGTGGACATGAGAAGGTCTTGGTCAAGCACAATATTGACATGCTGGTATGTTTTCCTATGATGCTTTGCGCAAGTCCTGGATTTAGAATTTGGAGGATTCGGGCATTTTCTCTGTCTTGTCTTTTCGGAAACATATTGATGAGAACACCCTTCAGTCTTGCGGGTTTTCCACTCATTGGAATAATTTCGCGCCTGGGAAAGTTAATTTACTAGTCTGGAGGGTTCGGATGGAACGTTTTCCTACGTGTAGAAATCTGATTCGGAGAGGGGTTAGTTTCAACTCAGATTTATGCCATGTGTGCAACTCTGCTGTCGAAACCGAGAAGCATATGTTCTTGAGTTGCTCAACTGGTGGGGGGGGCTTCCTTTCGCTGTTAGCTCAATTGAGGAGATGTTGGTCGAGTTTAGCTCATGAATTGTGAACAAACAAAAGGTGAAGGTGTTGGAGGTAGTGGTCATGCGTACGTTTGGGAGATCTGGAGAAATTGCAACTCCTTGGTGCACTTAAAGAAAGGGTTAACAAGTAGTGTTATTATTAAAAACATCCAACTTTGTTCCTTCCAATAGCTTTGTTCTAGATCTAATCGGGGAGTATCTTGTAATTTCTGATTCTCCTGGTGTTCTAGTCTCTTGATAGGTCCTTTCTTTTCTTAATAAAGTACCCCCTTTCTTGTTGTTAAAAAAAAGAGTGAATTGTGGATTTGGTCCCCGTGTTTTGATACTTTATTTGACTAGGGTCCCTATGGTATATTTATTGTGGATTTGATCCTTGTGGTATTCAATTTGGCTTGGCCATGGTCCTTCTGACAAACGCCTCCATTAACTCCGTTAAATCAAGGACCATTTTAGTCTTTTGCTTAATTTTTGTCTTTTTATGATAAGAAAATAAAAACAATATTTTTATACACACACACACACATATATATATATGTATATATATATAACGATATTAAAATAAATAAAATAAGATATTATTGTATATATGATTTGATTGTTTATTTTTTTTAAATTAATTATATTAAATATGATTTAATTTTATTATTTTATTGTAATTGTCGAAAAAGTTATGGTTTTATTGTTTTAATGTAACTAAAATTTTAATTTAAATAAATCAGATCATAAACTATATCTTATTTTATTTAGAGCGAATAAAATAAGCTATGGTTTTATGATTTGATTTATTAAATTAAAACTTTAATTATGTTAAAGACGATTTAATTTTATTGTTTTTCTTTTACTATCATTGTAACAAACAAGCTTATTATTGATATTTTAACACTAAAAATCATTGAAATCTATTGAGAAATGAACTTCAATTTTATCATCCTAAAAGGTTCTATTTTTCATATTGTTTTTCACTCAAAATTCTAAAATCAACTATTTAGATTTTAACGAAATAAAAAATCCATACATAATATCATCTTTGTGACTTAAAATTGAACAAATTATTTTATAAACTTCAACCATGTTTTCATACCTAAATAGGCAAAAGTACTAAAACAATAAAGTTAAATCATATTTATAATGATTGATTTTTTAATTAAAACAAATAAAATCATAAAATAATATTTTATTTTTATTTATTTAGATGTGATATATATATATATATATATATATATATATATATATATATATATATATATACACACAAATATATATGTGTGGGTAAAAATATTGTTTTTATTTTTTATAAGAAAATGACAAGAATATACAAAAATGCTAAAACAACCCTTGATTTAATGGAATTAACGGAGACGTTAGTCAGAGGACCATGCATGACCAAAACAAATTGAATACCATAAGAAGCAAATCCACAATAAACATCCTATAGAGACCCTAGTCACAAATAATATTAAAACACAGAGACCAAATCATTCTAGTTAATAATTTTTTAGACAATTCACTCTAAAAAAATTATTGTGATTACAAAATAAATAATTTTTTGTCAATTTATAAGTTCCAAGTATTTTTTTTGCTACAAAACCACCAATTAAGTACTATCACCTCATCATTCTAGTTGTGACGATTGATAACACATAAGCTACGTCAGTTACGTTTTGAACATTTAAAATTGACTTCTTATAATTTAGAACATACTTAGAGCATCCATAATGTTAGACTTTTTTACCAAGATTTTTTACAACTTTTTTCTTATACATTATTGTCAGCTCAACAACTTAAAAATCTCTATATAGTTCCACTACGTGAAAAACCCCACCCAAACTTTTTCATAGTTTTTTCATATCTTTTTCAAACTTTTCAAGGTCCCACCATTTTAATTTTATATCATTTATTTCTTATTTATAAAAATAAATTAAATAAACTTTGACAAATACATATTTATTTATATCAAGAAAATGTTATTAATTTAATTATCTATTTATTTTACAATAAAAATAAAAATAAAAGTTAATTTAAAAGTACGTATAATAAGAAATGAAAAAATGGACTATCAAGGAAATCTGTAAAAACTATATAAAAGTATGTACAATAAAATTTGAATTTTTTTTTGAATTTTAAAATAAAAAAATTTGAATTTAAAAATATGTAAGCTAAAAAGTAAAATTTGGACTATTAAGGAATCTGTAAAAATTATATAAAAATATGTCAAATTCAAGACATTAATTTAAATACAATACTTTAATTATGTATTTATATTATATTATATTATTTATTTATTAATTTTATTTAATGTGATTACTTTAAATATATAAAGCTGATTAATAAATAAAACTGATTTAATATGAAAGTTTTATAAAATTCACAAAATTAAAAATGATTAAATACGAAAAACCTCTGAAAAAGTTGGTCGTGCAGTTACGATCTATGATGAAAAACCTCTCCAAAAACCTCAAGTGAAAAACCTCTTCATTATGTGAAAAAACTCAAAATAAGATTTTTACTTTTTGAAAAACCTTACAAAAACCTCTCAAAAACCTCTAAATAACCACATTGTGGATGCTCTTAGTAAGAGGTTTTACATACTCAATTAAGATTCATTTGCCGAAGAAAGTTAGATGTGTTGATTCCGGTTTTTTTCTAACAAATTGGTATTTATATATATTTCTAATAACCCGAAAACATTTTTTTATATTAATTGATTATCTAATTAACAAACATTTACATAATTGATTAAAACTGATTTTAATTAGAAATTAAGAAAATTTCTAACTCAGATTTGTGTGTGTATATATATATATATATATATATATATATATATATATATATATATATATATATATATATATATATATATATATACTAGAAGCGTACTCGCACAATGCAGCGAGATATATCACCATTTTAATGTTTTATTTTATTTTTTTGTTTTTTTGTCGATTTACAATACGACTTTAGATGGTTTTGAGAAAGTGATAATGTTTTTTTTTATAAATTTGTTTAATTTATGCTTAATAATATAATGTTTTTTATATAAAAAAAGTAAGTATTTTGTTAGAATTCAATGATTATCTTATATATTTTAATGACATTTAGAAAAAAATAATCAATTACATATTTAATAATATAATTAAAATAAATTTATAATAATATAATATATTAATTAATAGTGATACATGAAAATGTCTACATAAAAAGAAGACCCTGCAAATACCAAATTGGTGGGTGTTAGAAGTCTGTAGTAGTAATATATATTTTGTGCTTTGATACTTGTAAATTAAGAGATTTTTAAAATCTTGCATAAAATGATGGTACCTTGTGTATAATAATTTTTATTTAAGAGTGTTTTATCCGTACTTTATAATATAGTATAGATATATATAATGTTATCAACTTACAAAATATAAAATTTTGTTGGAGTTAAATATGATTGCATTAGAAGTTTATCAACATTATAAAAATCTCGACCTCAATTCTTATTAAATTATATCAACATTTATTTATTTTGAAGTAGGTAACATTTATTTATTTTAAAACTGATATTTGGTGCATGACAGCTTTTGCAACTTTTCTATTTTTGATAATATTAAAATCCTTTTATACCCGATTATGGAAATGGCCTTAATTAAAAAGAAAAAAAAATTATGATAAACATTTCTTTCAGTAAACTGGAAAAAATTGAATTGAAGTGACAAATATATGACACCATTATTTAAGTTTACGGTATGTGTCATGTGTAGACAAATGAAATATAAAACATACAAAGGTTATAAATCATACAAATTAATAAATTAAGATATTTATAACAATATAAATTTTCATTTATTATTATTTGAATATTTATGTAAATTTATTAATTATGATTAACGTTTTGTATTAGTAAACAATCTATATATTTATGAAATTAGATATTGGTTAGACTAGATGAACAATAGAGATTGGTTTGTATATGGTTTGTATTTGATTGGAACTTTATGGTATGTAACAATCAAATTTAATATATATATATATATATATATATATATATATATATATATATAGGGGGTCATTTAAGGGAAAACTCGGTCATTTGTAATAACCGTGAGATCCAATCTTAACCACAAATCAGATGATAAATTAGGAAAACAATAATCTTGGTAATTTTAATTAAAGGGTATGTTAGGTTTTTTAGAAATCTCCTCTCTCCTCTCTCCGACGAACATTTATTCCGATGACCACATGATGCACAGTGTGATACCTTTTGTAAACATCGAAAATAATGAAAAAAAAATGTTGTGATACCTTTCATAAAACAACGAAGACACACTGCGATACACTTTGTAAACATCGAATATACATTGTGATACCCCTCGTAAAACAATAAAGACACATGTTGTAAACATCGGAAATACATTGTAATACCATTCATAAAACAGTGAAGACAGATTGTGATACACTTTGTAAACAACGATGATACATATTGTGATACCCATTAATTCTAAACTTTAAGACAGAAACTGTAACACCCTAAAAATGGGATAAATTTAAAACTTAAAATTTTAGCAATATGACTGCTGTAATAAAATGAAAACCTGTTGTACAAGACCAGCCAAGGTATCCCAAGGTATCAACCCAAAAGGGGATATAGTATAATGTGTACAAACTCATTAAATGAAGAATAAATTTACGACAACCTAAATAATCTAGATTTCCCTATCAGATTACAGTCGGGTGTCACTATTCTCCCAAAAATGGTGACTATTCATCAAGTATACCGATCTCTAAATCTCCCAAAATGACCGCTCTCGATCGCACGATCGACCACTCATTCTCGTAGATTCCCGCCACTAGAGTTTCCTGTCATACATGACAACCAAAGAAACAAGTGTTAGGCCAAGGCCTAGTGAGAATGCATAAATACAATTTAATTCATAAGATGTAGCCTCAGTACAATAACACCGTATTTACACGACGGTCCATCAATTTGCTTCACCTGTCATTAAAGGGGAAACACAATATAATATTGTCAACGCGTTTATAATTTCTCTCAAGTCATTTAACTTGATTAGCATCAACCCAAACGAGATCTTTAGCTATTTGAGCACTCAACCCAAACCGGGTCTTTAGCATTTACACGACATCAACTCTAACCGAGTCTTTAGTCTATTTATAACTTCAACCCAAATCGGGTCTTTAGTCCATACACGACTTCAACCCAAACCGAGTCTTTAGTCTATTTACGACCTCAACCCAAACCGGGTCTTTAGTCTATTTACGACCTCAACCCAAACCGGGTCTTTAGTCTATCAATAAATGGTAACTCAACCCGAGACTTAAAATCAACATCAAATCCCAATACGACCAAACATACAACTTATTACTCTTACATAGCTCTTGCTACATGTCTTGACCAAATAGTATGTCTAATACTCTCCATTTGCAACTTTACCCACAAGTGGGGTTTTAGGATAGCTCCACATAAACAAGTAAATAAATAACAAAATGCACATGAATACTAGCACATTATTAGACATGTATGAGAGTGGAAGAATCAAGAAAACACTCACTTTGTTGATTTCTCACAAGAAATCAAACCCTAGAAATGGAGGATGGAGAGCTGAAGACTTGAGATGATAACACAAGCTAGGTTCACCAAAAGTTCACCCTAACTAAGCATTTACTCCTCAATAATGGTTGTTGGAGATCAATAAATGAAGAGATGAAATTTAGGGTTTGGGACATACCAAAATCGCTGAAGAAGAGCTCCCAAATCAGTTCACAAACTCAAATAACCTGAAAATCCCGAAATATGATTTTTATACCCATACAGCCCGTCGGCGACTATGACACGACGACTATGCCGATGTCATAGTCGCGAGGCAATGTCGCCGGCGTTGGGGCCCTCTCGGTACGCCCCTCGCGACAATGACCAAACGATAGTGACCCTGGCATAGTCGCCGGGCACTATCGCCGAACCTGTACCGAGAGCCCGTTCCTCTCCGCGACTATGCCATGCGACCTTGACACATGTCATAGTCGCCGGGCACTATCGCCTGGGTGTGAGCTACTCGAAAACCCCTTTTTCCATTCCAAACTGATCAGATAACGATGCACGAAGCTGTCCACTAGCCCCGAAATCAATAACATACACATACACTATGTTCAAAAGTAAATTTATATAACGATACGTGAGAGTGATATACCACACCAAATTTGGGGTGTTACAGAAACTCATTATGATACACACTATGATACATACTCATTGTAATAACAACAAAGGTGATACCACTGTGATACCACTACAATAACTCTACGACTGGTGCAGTGGTCGGAGTTCCATCGGTAACAATAAAATCGATATAGGATTTGGTGCTTCGGCGAGGTCTCCGATGAGGTACGGATTTCGGTGCATTGTCGAGATCTTCGTCGAGATCTATGTTGTACAACATTTCAGGATCGAATTCTCAACAAGAATAAATTCTCAGAAACTAATATCAAAGAAGTTGCGGAATAACACTTTGATATACAATGAAACAGTAAACAAAACAGTATATGATCAACAACTTGTAAACTTGTATTGAATGCTTGAAGTTACAAGATTAAACACACAACCTCAATATTGATGAACAGACTCACCAATACGAATTCTACTTCTCTAGAATTAGGATCTATGCCTTGAGGTTGATTCTCTCTTAAACTTAGAATGAATAATTAATCCTCAAAAGTTATCTCTAACTATTCTAAACAATACTATATATATACTGAAGATAAAAGCTAATTACAATTAATAAAATATCTTCAGAATATCTTCCATCATTATCTCCAAGCTTTTCATAATCTTTAGTTTATCCAGCTGTCATCCTTTCCATACAGATCTCCATCTTATAAGCAGTATTAATCATAAGCAGCATTAATACTCTAGCAGTACTAACCATGCTCAGCAGCATTAATCTCTTCAAGCAGTACTAACTTTGAACTAGCAGTACTAATCTTGTTGAGCAACATTAACCATCAACTAGCAGCATTAATATCAGAAGTACTAACTAGAAGTATTAACAACTAGAAGTATTAACTGTTTTCTTCTAGCAGCATTAACTAGAAGGATTAATCACAGAAGTACTAACTAGAAGTATTAACAACTAGAAGTATTAACTGTTTTCTTCTAGCAACATTAACTAGAAGTATTAATCACAGAAGTACTAACTAGAAGTATTAACTGTTTTCTTCTAGCAGCATTAACTTTGTTCCAGCAACATTAACTACAACTAGCAACATTAACCACAGAAGTAGTAACCATGATGAATATTAACTTCAGAAGTAGTAACCATGATGAACTAGAAGTAGTAACCATCCTTGGCATATTTCAGACCCAACAATCTCCCCCTAACTTAACTTTTCAAAACTGAGAAGTTAAGTTCTTCAATATAGGGTCTTTATGATAATTTCAAAACTTTCTGCAATTACTAGTTCTTCTTGATTCAGTTTCTGCTGTTATCTTCTTTTCTGTTTCTGTTGTAGTTGCTGCTTTGTTTCAGCTTCTTCACTTATCTCCCCCTCAAAATAAGATTTCGTATCAACTTGATTCTCCTTCTCATGTCTTCTCAAGTTCAGATCCAGTTGTCATCCTTTCCATACAGATCTCCATCTTATAAGCAGTATTAATCATAAGCAGCATTAATACTCTAGCAGTACTAACCATGCTCAGCAACATTAATCTCTTCAAGCAGTACTAACTTTGAACTAGCAGTACTAATCTTGTTGAGCAACATTAACCATCAACTAGCAGCATTAATATCAGAAGTACTAACTAGAAGTATTAACAACTAGAAGTATTAACTGTTTTCTTCTAGCAACATTAACTAGAAGGATTAATCACAGAAGTACTAACTAGAAGTATTAACAACTAGAAGTATTAACAACTAGAAGTATTAACTGTTTTCTTCTAGCAGCATTAACTAGAAGTATTAATCACAGAAGTACTAACTAGAAGTATTAACAACTAGAAGTATTAACTGTTTTCTTCTAGCAGTATTAACTTTGTTCCAGCAACATTAACTACAACTAGCAACATTAACCACAGAAGTAGTAACCATGATGAATATTAACTTCAGAAGTAGTAACCATGATGAACTAGAAGTAGTAACCATCCTTGGCATATTTCAGACCCAACACAACATCGTCAAGATCTAGGCAGCGTAATAGTGTGTAACACCCTCAATCTGGAAATAACAACTAATTTAAAATTTTCTAATTACATTGATGACTGAATCATCTACAACAATAATTTAAGGTTTAACTTCAATAAACACATTTCAATCCTTATACGCGATCTATAAAAGGTACGGATGTTACTAAAACCCAATAACAGACACTATCTTCAGCTGCGGAAGACTTCACCAAACTACTCACCCTCGTGTAAATCTAGTGCTCATCTCTTCATGGCACCGCTAAAACCAAACCCCAACTGGACCTGATGTACATGCCGATAAATAAAAAGGTTAGGCTTAACACCTAGTGAGCTCAAGAGTTTTCATCATAAACGTATAAAGCAATAAACTTAAAGAAAATTATTTAAATCGTGACTTCCAAAATGATGACACGTTCCATCTGAAACGACCAAGACGAAATACATTAAATCTGAAAACAATCTCTTTTTCAACTTTCACCCTCTTTGTGATTAAAATCATAAGACAAACGTTTCTTCAATTATAAATCTGAAACCCAAAACTCGCGTAATACATAACTGACACTTTAATAAACAATTACTGAAAACGTAGATGAACTCAGTTATCCAAAACATCCAAAATATGGATAAAGTTCAGTATGCAAAACCCAAAACATGGATAACAATCCATACTCAAAACGTCACCGAAAACATGGATTATAAAACTCCATAACCAAAACAACACCTTGTGGTGACGGGGAAGACCCGATTACATAGAGTGTGACGGAACACAAAAGTAGGTCACATTATTATGTAAGAAATCAAAACATGTGGGTTATACATATAAAAACCCACCGAGCTCAACTCCTCTGAGTCTATCTGTTACACCCCGATTTTCGAAAGTTATCATTTCAAGTTTTTACCGAAATCGATACAATAATGAAAAATAATATATTTTATTTTGGAATTAAATCCTTGACTTTATAGCCTTGATGGATGAATGATTCAATTACGAGTCCAACGGTTCTTTCTGGAGCGAAAACGGAGCTATAACGAAGAAGTTATGACCGAAACGGGATTTGACCAAATAAGAAGAAAAATCAATTTCAAAAGTGGGCCAAAATCAGTGGCTGAAGTACCTTGTTATGTGGGTTGCTGAAGCTGAACCCACGGAGCAACCTACCAGAATGAAAATTAGGGTACCTTGTTATGTGGGTTGCTGAAGCTGAACTCACGGATCTACCCACGAGAATGGTGCTGGACGTTTTTATACATTATTTTCCCCAAATATTTCTCATTTATCATCTTCTTCATCTCAAAATTTCTCTCCCAACCCTTCCCTTCACCTACTTCTTCTAAGCTTCTTTCAACCACCAAATTATAACCAATTGTTGCTAGAGTTAAGAGTATCATCCAAGATTTCGGTTTGGAAGCTTCACCACCATCTCCATCTTCATCTTCTCCAAGTTTTATCTTCTTGGATCTAGGGTTCTCTATTTTCTGGGTTTTTGGTTCAAAACCTTGAAGGTGAGTTTACTAAACTTTTGTTAAAACTGGATACACATCATATTTGCTTAATTGTTGTTATTATCACATATTTGCTCAAAATGGTCATCTTTACGGGTTTATGTATTTGATGGTATTTCTATGAGATTATGTGAGATATATGTATATGAAGTGTCATCCCATGATTTACTCTATGTTGTGTAATTATTTGGGGATTTCCATTATGTGTGCCCACAATGGGTATTGGACATGTATAAGGAATATATGTTGGTATATCATGATGATTTCCATTTGGATTATATTCTTGGTGATATTGTATCTACAACGTGGCTATGTGGATGTTTAAGTCTTATGTTAGACTCATGCTATTAGGAGGGTGATATTGTACCTATGGTTGGTATTGAATTATATTTGGTTGAAATATACCTAAGGACCTCCTATATGCATTATGTGGACGAACCAAGTCAGTACACTAGTAGGATGTAGTCTTGGGCGCCACTGTGATGGTATGTGCCTAGACCTCCGCCATTCGGGGAATTTTCTTAGCGATAGTTTTCGGGTGTGTCGGGCCTTTGGGGTGTTCCTTGTTAAGGGCATCAAGATATATCGACTCTTGGGTGGGACTTGATTGGTGCTTTGGATCTCCCCTAATGACTCCACATATATTGAACACTGGTTAACTGCTGATAAGAAATTGTGACTGTTCATGCATGCTTATTATTGTTCAACTCACTAGGCTTTTTGGCCTAACACTTGTTAGGTGTCGATGTGTATCTCAGGTGTTAGCGGCGCGGTTCCTAGGCAAGTTTAGATGCTTTGGGCAAGAGCTATGGATTTTGGCACTTGAACTATTTTTGGAAGATTTGGGGTTTATAGATGACACCCCTTTTGTAATCTCTTTTCTAGATGTAGAAATTAGATTAGTTGGTTGTTGTTTATTTATCCGTTAAATTACAGAATTGTGATTAAACGGGTATTTGTATATTTCCCCTTTTTGGGAGGCTCTTGCTATGGCAAACTTTATACCACTTCTCCATTTATGGAAAGTTTTTGTTATCCCTATTTTTAGGGTGTTATAAGTTGGTATTAGAGCTTTAGTTTAAGTGAACTGGGTATTGTTTAGCATATCTAGACTTAAGCTTTAGACTTTATGACTTCACTGTCCACTTGGGGTAGAAATCCTAGGTGGGGAGAGGGTTAGGATTACGGAATTACTTTAATTGAAAGTTGTGATGATGGTGACAAGAATTCTTGTGTATGGTTCGTTCATAATTTCACTTAGCTACTGCTATTATGAATGCATTGTAACGTGAGCATACTTGGTTTACTATTATTATGATGATTGATGAAGGTAGTAGTACGTACAATAAGTTCAACTCGCTTAGTCTTTTCTCAATCTATTTCTCGTTCGTGCATGGCAGATTTAATGGTAAACACTCGAAGTAGGTTGCCGGACATGCCAAAAGGTCAACCAGAGGTGGAATCTACAGCTGTACGACCTCCCGTGGGTGTAACCACCGATGACATTCATGTACCCAGAATCTTGGGAGGCGGACCTGAGCATATTCCGCGCCGGAACCTCAATACAGGTAATGCCATCATGGAAGAAGTTACCATGGAGACCCGACTCCGTGATAGCATGATGTTGGCCATGAATACGGCCCTGGCTCAACAACAGTTGGCCATTACTTCGACCATGACCCAACAACAAGAGTTTTTCATGAAACTCCTAGAGGATCGAGACGCTAGCCACCGACAACCTGAGACGATGGCTGAAAACATTATTGTGGGGTCGGGTGGACCAAATGTGGTAACGGTTGAGGAACCATCCGCTGAAGGGATCCAGACGAAGACTAAGGGGTGCACTTACAAAGCGTTTCTGGGGTGCCACCCTAAGGAGTTTGCGGGTTCAGACAACCCGGTTGCTTGCATGTACTGCCTCAAAGAAGTGGAGATGGCCTTTGAGTCAAGTGAGTGTGATCCCTCTCAACGGGTCAAGTTTGCTTCTCAACTACTTCGGGGAGAGGCTTTGATTTGGTGGAATCTCACTCGATCAGTCCTCACTCCTGAAGTTATGGCTAAGTTAACTTGGCCGGTGTTTAAGGAGAAGATTATGGACAAGTATTGTAGCGAACGTTCGATGGAAAAATTAGAGCGGGAGTTCCGAGATCTGAAGAAAGGGAATATGTCTGTGGTTGGCTACTCCAAACTCTTTCTGGAGAAACTAAACTTGGTGGGACATCTAGTCCCCGATGAAAGGTCAAAGATTAAGTCCTATCATCAAGAGCTACCGACCGAGATGCGAACGACGGTAAGGAATGCCAAGTGTTCGACTCTGCAAGAGGTTATCGAGGAGTCCTTACTCGTTGAGGACGACATCAATGCCGAAAGGGATGAGAAGAAGCATGTTGGTGAGAAACGGAAGTGGGAAAGGCCATCGGGTCCCATTCGTCAGTCAAGACCCTTTGTAAGCGGGAGAACGGGTGATCAACGTCGTGAAGATCGGTGGTGCCACAAGTGCAGATCAAAGCACTCGGGGCCGTACACTATAATGACTCTCTCCGGTCCAGCCGGGTTTAAGAAATGTGGTAAGAAAAACCACACAACTCGAGAGTGTTCCCTCCGTGGGTCGGTATGTTATGAATGCGGAGAGTCGGGGCATATATGAAGCGAGAGTGTCCAAGGCTAGTTAGAGGAGGTGGTGGAAATTATGTGGGTTCGACGTCTAGGGTCGAGCAACCATCACGAGAACCGAGTCGAGCTTTCCAGATGACTACCGAGAAGGCAAAGGAGACCGCGGATGTCGTTTCGGGTACGTTTCTAGTAAACTCCATGCCTGCTCGTGTCTTGTTTGATTCAGACGCTACATATTCCTTTGTGTCGGATGCTTTCTGTAAACGATTCACCACTCCTATTTGTGTCCTTCCCGATGTGTTAGTAGTAGAAATAACGAATGGGGATCAAGTAATCATTCGAGACCGTTTTTGTGATTGCACTTTAGAAATTGATGGGAATTCTTTTGGAGTGGACTTGCTACCTATGACTATACGTGGGTTTGACGTGGTTATAGGTATGGATTGGTTAGTAAGGCATAGGGCGGACATCTTTTGTTCCAAAAAGATGATGTAACAACCTCAAAAATCAGATTAAATTAAAACCTGAAAACCTGACAATATAACGAAAGCAATTCCATTAACTTCCCATAAATGGGATCAGTCCATTAGATTATACAATCCTATACAAGGATTTCATCAAAAGAATGGGACTTAACAATGCCCAATATCAATACTAAAATATTGCCAAAAACCTCGAGACTCAAAACTCGTCTCTCCAAAAACCCCGACACCCACCGCTAATGGAAACCTGTTATACACATCATTTGAGAAAAAAGTGTCAGACTATAAAGCCTGGTGAGAACATACAGTTTATAAAGCTCAAAGATATAAACATCAGTATCATAAAAAAATCTTTTCATAAAGGTTTAGTTCGTAAAGATAACATTTCGCCACAACCGGGCCTCTTCGGTCCAAAACTCGTTAAACGATGACAAATGGACCATTTTACCAAGGATTGTGGTGTAACACAAAGTAGACCACCAAATCCGAGTTATGAGCTAAATACATGGAACCATGGCCACGAACTCTTCAGTCCGTACTACGATGTGAGGGAGGGCCCCCAAGGAACCATGTCATACTCGTTCATTAGACTACATCTGAACCATGGCTAGGATCGGGTCTCACATAACCGTACCTAAGTTGCCCCCGAGGATCAAATGTAGCTAACTACAACGGAAGGGGCATATCCTTCCCAGCCATAACAACGGAAGGGGCATATCCTTCCCAGCCATAAGTCGACTCGATACCTAGGGATCCACTAGTACAGTCAGGACTTGTCACAATATTTCATGTGACCATCAAAGCTAGATAAATAGCTATCAACACATTTATATTTCAAAATGCCATTTTCCAGACCAACTGCTGGTAAGAAAGATAATCATAAAATCAGTTTATATACATTCTTTCAATAAGCCACCAACATGGGCAAGTAAAACAACCTCTTACTTCTGATAAGGCGGAACCCGTTATTTTAGTCAAAACTGATCGGGAACCCCGAAAATCACCAAAAACTTCATTTATATCAAAATGTAGATAACATGAAATCATACCGTAGAAATACTTCAGATTTCGCAAATAAGAGTTTTGACATGTATAAAGTTTGTAAAATGATAGTAGGAACTCACCGATAGGTTTTTGGAATAAAACCTAGAAAACCAGATAACGATCACGATGAAGAGGTGAAGCTTAAAACACCGACCCCTTGCTAGAAACACCGAAAGCTAGCAACCAAACGAGACTTCGAAGATCGAATGATAAAGAGAGAGAGTTTAGAGAGAGAAGAGATATTTTGATTTTGAGATAAAGTGAAGTTTGGGAAACTGAACCTCTTTAAGACGGTCAATGCAACTTCGCGGGTTATGCCGCGACTTCAACCCGCGACATAACTCGCCCGTGTCCAAAAACCCTAAACCATCCAGTGGGTTACGCGGGTTATGCCGCGACCTCTAGTCGCGGTGTAACTCGCGTAGTTCTCAAAATCCAACATCCAACAGAGGGTTACGCGGGTTGTGCCGCGACTTCAACTCGCCGTGTAACTCGCGTAATTCACTGTTTCTTCCCAAAACTCTCAAAACTCTAAAACAACACCAACCAAACACGGAGCTAAACGGCAAAAGCTTAACACAAGAATAACAAGATTACACAACAGAAATCCGGGGTGTTACAATCCTCCCCAACTTGGGAATGATTTCGTCCCCGAAATCCAAACTATTCGAAAAGATGAGGATATCTTCGCTTCATATCCTCCTCGGCTTCCCACGTCACATTCGCTCCCCGGTGATGCTTCCACTGCACCTTGACCAAGGTGACTTCTTTATGACGCAACTTCTTAGACTTTCTCTCTAAGATGGCGTCGGGTTCTTCCACACAACGGTTACCTTCGTCTACTCTTAACTCTGAAAGGGGAATGACACTGTCTTCCACCGCCAAACATTTCCGGAGGTAGCAAACATGAAACGTGTTGTGTATTCTACTCAACTCCGGTGGCAGTTCCAACTGGTAGGCTTGCAAACCCACCCGTTTAAGCACTTTGAAAGGTCCGAGGAAACGGGGACTCAACTTCCCACGTTTTCCGAACCGTATAATGCCTTTCCACGACGACACTTTAAGCATAACGCGGTCGCCCACTTGGAATTCCATCGGTCGCCTCTTCTTATCGGCATAGCTCTTCTGACGATCTTGAGCCGCTTTCATTCTTTCACGAATGCACTTGACCTTATCGGCAGGCTCTTGCACGATTTCAGGTCCGGCAAACTGCTTTTCTCCCGCTTCAAGCCAGCACACGGGAGTCCGACACTTTCGCCCATACAAAGCCTCAAAGGGTGCCATTCCGATACTCGAGTGGTAGCTATTGTTGTAGGCAAACTCCACCAAAGGCAGGTGAGTGTCCCAGCTACCCCCGAAATCAATGACACAAGACCTCAGCATGTCTTCCAAGGTTTGGATCGTTCGTTCGCTCTGCCCGTCGGTTTGCAGATGGTAAGCCGTACTCAACTTCACTCGAGTACCAAGTTCTTTCTGAAATCCATCCCAGAAGTTCGAAGTGAACCGACTGTCGCGATCCGACACGATCGACAATGGTATGCCATGTCTCGAGACCACCTCATCGATATAAAGCTTTGCTAACTTATCCATCGGTAGTGTCTCGTGCATAGCCAAGAAATGAGCGCTCTTCGTCAATCTATCAACTATCACCCAAATGGTATCGTGACCTCGAAGAGTTTTAGGCAACTTCGTCACAAAGTCCATGGTGATATGCTCCCATTTCCACTCGGGAATCTCTAAGGACTGAAGACTCCCATACGGTCTTTGATGTTCGGCCTTAACTTGCGAACACGTCACACAACGCACAACGTAACGTGCCACATCAAGCTTCATTATCGGCCACCAATAGTGCAACTTCAAGTCCCTGTACATCTTTGTGCTTCCCGAATGTATGGAATACTTGGACTTGTGTGCATCTTCTAGCAACAGCTCACGGTTACCCCCTATCTTGGGCAC
Source organism: Arctium lappa (assembly GCA_023525745.1). Classification (NCBI taxonomy): domain Eukaryota; kingdom Viridiplantae; phylum Streptophyta; class Magnoliopsida; order Asterales; family Asteraceae; genus Arctium; species Arctium lappa. The sequence continues at coordinate 10,728,515 of CM042054.1, read as the reverse complement.
CCACATATGACCGCTGAACAGTTTCACTCCACGGCTATCTTCCGTCAAGAGTAAACGCTGTTTTGTCATGACTTCTTCTTTGAGATTCTCTTCTAACAGTGCTTCCACCTGTGATGTCTTGATCTTCTCAACAAGACTAGACACTAGCTCGATTCTCGAATGGGTAGCTCGAATACTTCCGCTATAGTCCTTCCGACTTAGCGCATCGGCCACCACGTTCGCCTTACCTGGATGGTAAAGCAATTCACAGTCGTAATCTTTCAGCAACTCGAGCCACCGTCTTTGCCTCATATTCAGCTCTTTCTGACCAAAGACATATTTCAGGCTCTTGTGATCTGTGAAAAGAGTACATTTCGTGCCGTATAGGTAATGTCGCCAAAGCTTCAAGGCGAACACCACCGCTGCTAACTCCAGATCATGAGTTAGATAATTCTGCTCGTGAACCTTAAGCTGCCTCGAGGCATAAGCGATTACCTTGCCTCGTTGCATCAACACGCAACCCAATCCCATCTTTGAAGCGTCGCTGTACACCACGAAATCTTCCGACCCTTCAGGTAACGTCAAGATCGGGGCTTCACACAATTTCTTTTGAAGGATCCGGAACGCTTTCTCTTGGGTTTCAGTCCATTCGAACTTCACATTCTTCCGAGTCAGAACTGTCAAGGAAGAAGCGATCTTTGAAAAGTCTTGGATAAATCTCCTGTAGTATCCCGCCAGACCCAAGAAACTTTGGATCTCGGACGGACTCTTAGAAGGCTCCCAATTCATCATAGCTTCAATCTTGGAGGGATCTACTTTCACTCCGTCTCGAGTGACTACGTGCCCCAGAAATTGTACTTCTTTAAGCCAAAAGTCGCACTTGGAAAACTTGGCGTACAATCTTTCTCTTCTCAACACTTCCAGAACCTCACGTAGATGCTGTTCGTGTTCCGACTCACTCTTGGAGTACACTAGTATGTCATCAATGAATACAATAACCGACTTGTCGAGGAAAGGTCGGCATACTCTATTCATCAAGTCCATAAACACAGCTGGTGCGTTCGTCAGGCCAAAAGGCATTACAAGGAACTCGTAATGGCCGTAACGCGTTCTGAAAGCCGTCTTCGGAACATCTTCTTCTCTTACCTTCACTTGATGATAACCTGATCGTAAGTCGATTTTGGAGAAACAACCCGCTCCTTGAAGTTGATCGAACAAATCGTCTATTCTCGGAAGCGGATATCTGTTCTTCACTGTAGCTTTGTTCAACTCACGATAGTCAATGCACATTCTCATTGTTCCATCCTTCTTCTTGACAAATAGGACCGGAGATCCCCAAGGTGACGAACTCGGTCTTATGAATCCCTTCTCCAATAGCTCTTGGAGTTGTGCTACCATCTCTTGCATCTCCGATGGCGCTAAACGATAAGGTGCTTTAGCGATCGGTGCAGCGCCAGGCACAAGATCAATCCGAAACTCTACCTGACGATTGGGTGGCAACCCTGTCAAGTCGTTCGGAAAGATATCTGGAAACTCATGCACGATCTTCACATCTTCCAGCTTTGACTTCTCTAGCTTGGCATCGATCACATAGGCTAGAAAAGACAAACATCCTTTTACTAAACACTTGCGTGCTCTTGCCATTGTGATTATTGCCACTTCACCCTTCCTCTTTTCACCATAGATGACCACGACTTCACCAGAGGGGTTGGGAAGTCGAATCGACTTCTTAGAACATACGATATCGGCATGATTGTTTGACAACCAATCCATACCAACCACAACATCGAAACCCCCGATTAACATCGGCAATAGATCGATTGAGAATTCTCTCCCCTCGATACTAAGAGTACACTGCTTCAGGACTTCGCGGATCAGAACTCGTCTACCATCAGCTATTTCTACTACTAACGCATCCTCAAGACTAGTAGTGGGCATAGAAATTTTCTGACGGAACAATTTAGATACGAAAGAGAAACTAGCACCCGTATCGAATAAAATACGAGTAGGTACAGAGTTTATAAGGAAAGTACCCGATACCACGTCAGCGGATGCTCTGGCCTCTTCGGCCGTCATCTGAAATGCTCGACCCGTAACCCTCGGAGGGTTCTCCTTCCTTGCCGCCGCACTACCCGACTTGAGCTTCGGGCAATCTCTCTTCACATGCCCCGGTGCCATACACTCGAAGCAGACCATCCCCACGACAGAACAGTCGCGGGTGGTGTGATCATTCTTACCACACTTGTAGCAGAATTTAGAAGTAGAGTTACAGTTACCATGGTGCTTGGTTCGACACTTCGGGCACCACTTTGCTTCCTGATAACTGCTGAAGTTGCGGTTTCCGACAAAAGGTCGGGTCCGCTTGGGAGGTACTGAACTGCTCTCCCACTTTCTCTTTTCAGGCACCACCACTGCCTTCTCAGTTTTTCCCTTCGCAAACATCTCTTCCATAAATTGAGCTTCCTCCACCATCTCTCGGAGGTTAGAAGCCTTGAAATTATGGACCATGGATTGCATTTCCGCTGGCAAGCCGTTGAGATAAGCTTTCATTTTATCTTTCTTTGTTGGGGCAACGTACCCGATACCACGTCAGCGGATGCTCTGGCCTCTTCGGCCGTCATCTGAAATGCTCGACCCGTAACCCTCGGAGGGTTCTCCTTCCTTGCCGCCGCACTACCCGACTTGAGCTTCGGGCAATCTCTCTTCACATGCCCCGGTGCCATACACTCGAAGCAGACCATCCCCACGACAGAACAGTCGCGGGTGGTGTGATCATTCTTACCACACTTGTAGCAGAATTTAGAAGTAGAGTTACAGTTACCATGGTGCTTGGTTCGACACTTCGGGCACCACTTTGCTTCCTGATAACTGCTGAAGTTGCGGTTTCCGACAAAAGGTCGGGTCCGCTTGGGAGGTACTGAACTGCTCTCCCACTTTCTCTTTTCAGGCACCACCACTGCCTTCTCAGTTTTTCCCTTCGCAAACATCTCTTCCATAAATTGAGCTTCCTCCACCATCTCTCGGAGGTTAGAAGCCTTGAAATTATGGACCATGGATTGCATTTCCGCTGGCAAGCCGTTGAGATAAGCTTTCATTTTATCTTTCTTTGTTGGGGCAACGTACCCGATACCACGTCAGCGGATGCTCTGGCCTCTTCGGCCGTCATCTGAAATGCTCGACCCGTAACCCTCGGAGGGTTCTCCTTCCTTGCCGCCGCACTACCCGACTTGAGCTTCGGGCAATCTCTCTTCACATGCCCCGGTGCCATACACTCGAAGCAGACCATCCCCACGACAGAACAGTCGCGGGTGGTGTGATCATTCTTACCACACTTGTAGCAGAATTTAGAAGTAGAGTTACAGTTACCATGGTGCTTGGTTCGACACTTCGGGCACCACTTTGCTTCCTGATAACTGCTGAAGTTGCGGTTTCCGACAAAAGGTCGGGTCCGCTTGGGAGGTACTGAACTGCTCTCCCACTTTCTCTTTTCAGGCACCACCACTGCCTTCTCAGTTTTTCCCTTCGCAAACATCTCTTCCATAAATTGAGCTTCCTCCACCATCTCTCGGAGGTTAGAAGCCTTGAAATTATGGACCATGGATTGCATTTCCGCTGGCAAGCCGTTGAGATAAGCTTTCATTTTATCTTTCTCTGTTGGGGCAACGTGCCCCACCAGACCCAGCTTCTCCATAAACTGACGGGTGTACTCCCTCACCATCAGGCTTCCCTTCACCAAGGACCGGAATTCTTTCTCAATTCGGTCCGTGGTCCTCTCGTTGCAGAACTCTTCTAACAACTTCTTTTTGAACTCGGCCCAAGACAACTGGGCCAACACTTCAGGAGATAGAGTGGATTGGATGATATTCCACCAGATGAGTGCAGTGTCCCTCAACAATTGGGTACCGAACCGCACCCTCTGATCATCACCACATTCGGAAGAGCCAAAAGCTTGCTCGACCGCTCGGATCCACTTTACACACAAGACTGGGTCGTCAGAACCAGAGAACTCTGGCGGTCCGCAACCCAAAAAGGATTTGTAGGAACAATTTTTCCTATCTCCCGGAGCACCAACAATCCTGTTCTCCTCAGCCCTGACCCCTGTACCAACGCCTCCAGAACCTGCTACGATGTTTTCCACAACCGTCTCACTTCTACGATTGTTCACATCACGGTCCTCAATCACTTTTAGCAGAAACTCTTGCTGCTTTGCCATCTCTTCCCTCATTGCCAACATCATGCTGGCCATCAACTCAGACGGGGAACTAGCATCCCTGATTACTGGGTGGGACGAAGCTAGGTCCACACGCGGAATGATCTCTGGCCCCCCACCTAGTATTTGTTGAACTGGCGGATGCACGACAACCTCAACTCCTCCCGGCTGATCAGCGGTGGAGGCTGTCGCTTCCATTCCGTCAACACGAGTACGCGGTCTACCACGCGTATTCACCATGCTGAACAACTTCACAGAACAAGGAAAGAGATAAGAGAGAGATTGAATAAACACAAAGGAAACGTACTACCACATTACCAATTGTCATATTAACAGTAATTCAAGCACTCTTACGTACAGTATCCTCATAATAACATTAGCTAAGTGAAATTATGAACATACAACACATAACGGTTCTTGTCACCACTACTACAACGCCTGATAAACGTACTTTCTTTCAACTCTAAGACTAACCCATCTTAAGAGCTCTACCCAAATCTCGCGGATCAATTCTTAGCATACGCAGTCTAAGTCTAGACATCTTACATTCATGCCTAGTTCGCTTAAACTAGAGCTCTGATACCAACTTGTAACAACCTCAAAAATCAGAGTAAATTAAAACCTGGAAACCTGACAATATGACGAAAGCAATTCCATTAACTTCCCATAAATGGGATCAGTCCATTAGATTATACAATCCTATACAAGGATTTCATCAAAAGAATGGGACTTAACAATGCCCAATATCAATACTAAAATATTGCCAAAAACCTCGAGACTCAAAACTCGTCTCTCCAAAAACCCCGACACCCACCGCTAATGGAAACCTGTTATACACATCATTTGAGAAAAAGTGTCAGACTATAAAGCCTGGTGAGAACATACAGTTTATAAAGCTCAAAGATATAAACATCAGTATCATAAAAAAATCTTTTCATAAAGGTTTAGTTCGTAAAGATAACATTTCGCCACAACCGGGCCTCTTTGGTCCAAAACTCGTTAAACGATGACAAACGGACCATTTTACCAAGGATTGTGGTGTAACACAAAGTAGACCACCAAATCCGAGTTATGAGCTAAATACATGGAACCATGGCCACGAACTCTTCAGTCCGTACTACGATGTGAGGGAGGGCCCCCAAGGAACCATGTCATACTCGTTCATTAGACTACATCTAAATCATGGCTAGGATCGGGTCTCACATAACCGTACCTAAGTTGCCCCCGAGGATCAAATGTAGCTACCTACAACGGAAGGGGCATATCCTTCCCAGCCATAACAACGGAAGGGGCATATCCTTCCCAGCCATAAGTCGACTCGATACCTAGGGATCCACTAGTACAGTCAGGACTTGTCACAATATTTCATGTGACCATCAAAGCTAGATAAATAGCTATCAACACATTTATATTTCAAAATGCCATTTTCCAGACCAACTGCTGGTAAGAAAGATAATCATAAAATCAGTTTATATACATTCTTTCAATAAGCCACCAACATGGGCAAGTAAAACAACCTCTTACTTCTGATAAGGCGGAACCCGTTATTTTAGTCAAAACTGATCGGGAACCCCGAAAATCACCAAAAACTTCATTTATATCAAAATGTAGATAACATGAAATCATACCGTAGAAATACTTCAGATTTCGCAAATAAGAGTTTTGACATGTATAAAGTTTGTAAAATGATAGTAGGAACTCACCGATAGGTTTTTGGAATAAAACCTAGAAAACCAGATAACGATCACGATGAAGAGGTGAAGCTTAAAACACCGACCCCTTGCTAGAAACACCGAAAGCTAGCAACCAAACGAGACTTCGAAGATCGAATGATAAAGAGAGAGAGTTTAGAGAGAGAAGAGATATTTTGATTTTGAGATAAAGTGAAGTTTGGGAAACTGAACCTCTTTAAGACGGTCAATGCAACTTCGCGGGTTATGCCGCGACTTCAACCCGCGACATAACTCGCCCGTGTCCAAAAACCCTAAACCATCCAGTGGGTTACGCGGGTTATGCCGCGACCTCTAGTCGCGGTGTAACTCGCGTAGTTCTCAAAATCCAACATCCAATAGAGGGTTACGCGGGTTGTGCCGCGACTTCAACTCGCGGTGTAACTCGCGTAATTCACTGTTTCTTCCCAAAACTCTCAAAACTCTAAAACAACACCAACCAAACACGGAGCTAAACGGCAAAAGCTTAACACAAGAATAACAAGATTACACAACAGAAATCCGGGGTGTTACAGATGATCCAAGTGCCATTGCCGGAAAATGGTGTGGCTATCATTTATGGGGAGAAAGGAAAGAGGAATAATCCTATTATCTCATTTCTTAAGGCTCGCAAGTTCTTAGCAAAGGGTTACCCTTCATACTTGGCCTACGTTGTGGACGCAAAGAAAGAAAAGAAGTCAGTAGAAGATGTGGAGGTGGTACAAGATTATCCGGACGTATTTTCGGAAGACTTACCCGGATTACCGCCGGAGCGACAAGTGGAGTTTCAGATTGACCTCACATCGGGAGCGGCTCCGATAGCTCGTGCTCCATATCGTTTGGCACTGACATAAATGAAAGAGATGATGACGCAAATTCAAGAGTTGTTGGAGAAGGGCTTCATTCGACCAAGTTCATCTCCATGGGGAGCACCGGTACTATTCGTGAAGAAGAAGGATGGATCTATGCGGATGTGCATAGATTATCGGAAGTTAAACAAAGTCACGGTGAAGAACAAGTATCCCTTACCTCGCATCGACGACCTTTTTGACCAACTTCAAGGCGCGGGATGTTTCTCGAAGATTGATCTTCGATCCGGTTATCATCAAGTAAGAGTGAAGAACGATGACATTCCGAAGACAACTTTCCGGACGAGATACGGTCATTATGAGTTTTTGGTGATGCCTTTTGGCTTAACCAGCGCTCCGGCCGTAATCATGGATCTAATGAACCGTGTGTGTCACCCATTCTTGGATAAATTCGTGATCGTCTTCATCGACGATATTTTAATATATTCAAGGGATGAGTCCGAGCATGGAAAACACTTACGGGAAGTATTAGAAGTTCTAAGGAGAGAGAAGTTGTTCGCGAAATTCTCGAAGTGCGAATTCTGGCTTCAAGAGGTGCAATTCTTGGGGCATGTGGTATCAAAGGACGGGGTAAAAGTGGATCCGTCAAAGATCGATGCAATGATGAGTTGGGAACCTCCAACAAGTCCGATGGAGATTCGAAGCTTCTTGGGTTTGGCGGGCTACTACCGGCGTTTCATTCAAGACTTTTCCAAGATAGCTACACCGCTCACCTCTCTTACAAGGAAGAACGTCAAGTTTCTTTGGACCGATGCACAAGAGCAAGCCTTTCAGACGCTCAAGAGGAAGTTGTGCGAAGCTCCGATCTTATCCCTACCCGAAGGATCGAAAGACTTTGTTGTGTTTAGTGACGCTTCCAAGATGGGACTTGGGTGTGTCCTAATGCAAAGGAGGAAAGTAATAGCCTACGCGTCACGTCAGTTAAAGGACCATGAGAAGAACTATCCGACTCATGATTTAGAATTGGCGGCGGTAGTTTTCATGTTAAAGTTGTGGCGACACTACTTGTATGGGACCAAGTGTACTCTTTTCACGGATCACAAAAGTCTCAAGTACATCTTCGACCAAAAGGAACTCAACATGCGACAAAGGAGATGGCTAGAGCTTTTGAAGGATTACGATTGTGATCTACTCTATCATCCTAATAAGGCCAACGTGGTGGCGGATGCGTTGAGTTGAATGAGTCATGATGGAGGTGTCAAAATGTCCTTTACCAGAATCGATGTGGTGTCGAGTTTGTTGGAGAGTATAAGAACGAGCCAAGCGGAAGCACTTAAAGAAGAGAACCTCAAGGCCGAGGTTATGTCCAAGCAAAAGGAACTCTTAATAGAAGATGGTCGTGGACTCAAACTCTTCCAAGGGCGAATATGGGTGCCAAAGATTGGGGGAAATCGTGACTTACTTCTTGAGGAAGCACATAAGTCAAAATATTCTATACATCCCGGTAGCACCAAGATGTATAGAGACTTAAAGTTGAATTATTGGTGGCCGGTGATGAAGCTGGATGTGGCTAGCTATGTGGAAAGTTGTGTCACATGTATTCAAGTCAAAGCGGAGCATCAAAGACCGTATGGGATTTTGCAACCGTTGTCCATTCCCGAGTGGAAATGGGACAACATTACTATGGATTTCATGACGAAATTACCAAATACCTTGCGTGGGCACGACACCATTTGGGTAATTGTTGACCGGTTGACAAAAAGTGCGCATTTCCTTGCAATGCGGGAGACCTTGCCAATGGAGAAGTTGGCCAAGCTTTATATTGATGAGGTGGTGTCGAGGCACGGAGTTCCGCAATCTATTGTATCAGATCGGGACAGCCGATTCACTTCAAACTTTTGGGCTAGTTTGCAAAAGGAGTTGGGTACTCGACTAAATTTGATCACGGCGTATCATCCTCAAATGGATGGTCAAAGCGAGAGGACGATCCAGACATTAGAAGATATGTTGAGATCGTGTGTAATAGACTTCGGGGGAAGTTGGGATTCACATCTACCGCTAGAAGAGTTCGCGTACAACAACAGTTACCATTCTAGTATCGGAATGGCACCATTCGAGGCGTTGTATGGACGGAAGTGCAGAACCCCAGTTTGTTGGCTAGAAGCGGGCGAAAAGCAATTCGCCGGACCGGAAATTGTTCAAGAGACGGTCGACAAAGTGAAAGAGATTCGGGAAAGGCTAAAGGCGGCACAACACATTTCAATCCTTATACGCGATCTATAAAAGGTACGGATGTTACTAAAAACCCAATAACAGACACTATCTCCAGCTGTGGAAGACTTCACCAAACTACTCACCCTCGTGTAAATCTAGTGCTCATCTCTTCATGGCACCGCTAAAACCAAACCCCAACTGGACCTGATGTACATGCCGATAAATAAAATGGTTAGACTTAACGCCTACTAAGCTCAAGAGTTTTCATCATAAACGTATAAATCAATAAACTTAAAGAAAATTATTTAAATCGTGACTTCCAAAATGATGACACGTTCCATCTGAAACAACCAAGATGAAATACATTAAATCTGAAAACAATCTCTTTTTCAACGTTCACCCTCTTTGTGATTAAAATCATAAGACAAACGTTTCTTCAATTATAAATCTAAAACCCAAAACTCGCGTAATACATAACTGACACTTTAATAAACAATTACTGAAAACGTAGATGAGCTCTATTAATTATCCAAAACATCCAAAACATGGATAAAGTTCAGTATGCAAAACCCAAAACATGGATAACAATCCACACTCAAAACGTCACCGAAAACATGGATTATAAAACTCCATAACCAAAACAACACCTTGCGGTGACGGGGAAGACCCGATTACATAGAGTGTGACGGAACACAAAATTAGGTCACATTATTATGTAAGAAATAAAAACATGTGGGTTATACATATAAAAACCCACCGAGCTCAACTCCTCTGAGTCTATCTGTTACACCTCGATTTTCGAAAGTTATCATTTCAAGTTTTTACCGAAATCGATACAATAATGAAAAATAAGATATTTTATTTTGGACTTGAATCCTTGACTTTATAGCCTTGATGGGTGAATGATTCAATTACGAGTCCAACGGTTCTTTCCAGAGCGAAAACGGAGCTATAACGAAGAAGTTATGACCGAAACGGGATTTGACCAAATAAGAAGAAAAATCAATTTCAAAAGTGGGCCAGAATCAGTGGCTGAAGTACCTTGTTATGTGGGTTGCTGAAGCTGAACCCACGGAGCAACCTACCAGAATGAAAATTAGGGTACCTTGTTATGTGGGTTGCTGAAGTTGAACTCACGGATCAACCCACGAGAATGGTGCTAGACGTTTTTATACATTATTTTCCCCAAATATTTCTCATTTCTCATCTTCTTCATCTCAAAATTTCTCTCCCAACCCTTCCCTTCACCTACTTCTTCTAAGCTTCTTTCAACCACCAAATCATCATCAATTGTTGCTAGAGTTAAGAGTATCATCCAAGATTTCGGTTTGGAAACTTCACCACCATCTCCATCTTCATCTTCTCCAAGTTTTATCTTCTTGGATCTAGGGTTCTCTATTTTCTGGGTTTTTGGTTCAAAACCTTGAAGGTGAATTTACTAAACTTTTGTTAAAACTGGATACACATCATATTTGCTTAATTGTTGTTATTATCACATATTTGCTCAAAATGGTCATCTTTACGGGTTTATGTATTTGATGGTATTTCCATGAGATTATGTGAGATATATGTATATGAAGTGTCATCCCATGATTTACTCTATGTTGTGTAATTATTTGGGGATTTCCATTATGTGTGCCCACAATGGGTATTGGACATGTATAAGGAATATATGTTGGTATATCATGTTGATTTCCATTTGGAATATATTCTTGGTGATATTGTATCTACAACGTGGCTATGTGGATGTTTAAGTCTTATGTTGGACTCATGCTATTAGGAGGGTGATATTGTACCTATGGTTGGTATTGAATTATATTTGGTTGAAATATACCTAAGGACCTCCTATATGCATTATGTGGACGAACCAAGTCAGTACACTAGTATGATGTAGTCTTGGGCGCTACTGTGATGGTATGTGCCTAGACCTCCGCCATTCGGGGAATTTTCTTAGCGATAGTTTTCGGGTGTGCCGGGCCTTTGAGGTGTTCCTTGTTAAGGGCATCAAGGTATATCGACTCTTGGGTGGGACTTGATTGGTGCTTTGGGTCTCCCCTAATGACTCCACATATATTGAACACTGGTTAACTGCTGATAAGAAATTGTGACTGTTCATGCATGCTTATTATTGTTCAACTCACTAGGCTTTTTGGCCTAACACTTGTTTGGTGTCGATGTGTATCTCAGGTGTTAGCAGCGCGGTTCCTAGGCAAGTTTAGATGCTTTAGGCAAGAGCTTGGGGATTTTGGCACTTGAACTATTTTTGGAAGATTTGGGGTTTATAGATGACACCCCTTTTGTAATCTCTTTTCTAGATGTAGAAATTAGATTAGTTGGTTGTTGTTTATTTATCCGTTAAATTACAGAATTGTGATTAAACAGGTATTTGTATATTTCTCCTTTTTTGGAGGCTCTTGCTATGGCAACCTTTATACCACTTCTCCATTTATGGAAAGTTTTTGTTATCCCTATTTTTAGGGTGTTACACTATCGCTCGAAAACATCAAGTCAACCCCTCTAGGTCTATTCTTGAGAGTTCCAAAACGGGGAACTCTAGCATAAGGGAATTACACCTTACTGCCCATGGGTCGCTGCCCGCGTATAGGTCCACACCTTACTTACCATGGTGACCCGATGCATATTCCGTGCCAAAGTGGTGAACTTGTCCAAAACGGGACAAAAGAACACCGTGCCTATGGATCCATTGCACTAACTAAAACATTACATGACTCCAAACGAATGAACTAACGCATTCAAAACATGTAATTCTCAAATATGATGCAATAAATGCAAATCATAACCAAACACTCTACATTGAGCTATTAAAATCGGACAAGTGTCTTCGGAACCCAACAAAATCCAAACCAAGCCATAAGCTCAACTAATACAAAGACTCAACGTTGAAAATCATAAAATGAAACCAAACGTAAACAGTCCGCCTTTATGTAAACCCATGCTCCAAAATTTAAAGATGACTCCCACGTAGATTAAATTGGGACAAAATATTTTCCAAGTGAGTTTATAACATTTATCCTTTCAAAACCATCCCATAACACACAATCAACACTTATTTAAAACACACCATAAAATGCATTTATGCTCAAACTCTATTTCATGAAGTAAACCATTTAAAATACCAATGTGTATGTTTTATTTGTCAAAATGCTCAAAATCCCAAACGTGGGTGTTTTACAAAGTTTATAAAACCAAACACTTCAATCAATCAAGATTTATCAAATAACCCAACAGTCAATAATTTCATGTAAAACATGTAAACACTTTAAAATAAGCATTTTGGCATGTACAACGTTTTCACAAATCAATTTGAACTCACTTTGTTAGATTTAGGCTAAATCTAGATTTTACCCCTATCTTGAGCTTCCTTGGAGAGATCCGAATACACAAGAAAAATCCTTCCAAAACCCAGATCCATAAATTTTTAACCATAAATAATCATATTCAATCTCTTTAGAATCGATTCCCAAACATTTTACATTAAAATCCCCATCTTGACCAAAACCCTTATTTTGACCTAATTTCTCCAAAATCACCCAAACTGAAAACATAAGAAATAAAGCACTAGGAAATTATAAATAGAGCATTTATAACTTGATTAAAGTGTTAGAAAGAAGAAGGGATGAACTCACAATGGTGGTTTTTGATAAAACTCAAAACCCTAAATTTTCTTGAAAGAGACAACAATGGAGATGGTGAGATGGTAGTTCCTTGAATCCTAAACTTCCAAGACCTTAGATGATGATGGAATGCTTCAAGATTAAAGTAAAAGGCCATAGGAATGGTTGGGGTTCGAACCAATAGGATGGAATCGTTTTGGAAGAGAAAAGGCGGGGTTTGAGAAGTGAGAAATGAGGAAAAAAACTGAAAATCGCGACTTTTAACCCACTGGCACTTTTCGGCGAGAGTGCCAAGCGATTGTGCCAGTGGCACTTTCGTTGGCACAATCGCCTAAATTGTACCGTGGCCCAAAGTGGCTCGGCGAGAGTGCCAAGCGATTATGCCCCTCTGGCACTCTCGCTGGCAATCGACCAGGTGCCCCAAACCCTGAAAATTCGACTTTTTATCTCTCAATTAGCTTGGCTTCCAAAGCAACTAATATACCAACAATAATTCTTAATTGTAGCTTAAATTAGGATGGAAAGATAACCAACCGTGTAGAAATTCAGGGTGTTACATAGTGCATCGGTGAGATCTGATTTCGGATCTGATTTCGCATGTGGGTTGTTGTTGGTGACCCAAACCTTCTCGTCCGGTACCCATTTCCAGAAAATGGTTTCGACCAAGATTGCACACGCCAAAGCGAAGAAGTAATGAACAAGATTGAATGGAAGAAGAAAATGATGTATCTAACGCCTCCGTCATGACGACCACCACCACCGGAGAGACCGGTGCTACATCTCCGGTGAGAGTTCAGTCGAGTAACAATAGGTTTGGAAACACATGGGTTTAAATCAAGAGACGAGGTAACAGTAGGATTCAATCAAGAGGCGAGAGTTTAGTCGAGACAGATGCAGTGGGTTTAAAATTAGGGTAACACATTGAATGAAAGCACCAATATTAGGTAACAGTAGATAAGAATGGTATGAATCAAATTAAAGATTTGATTACTTGTAGAAAGTTAAATTATTAAATTATCAGTTTACCCTTTATTTTGTTTTGGTAAATAACATTAACTATCTAAAATGATTGGCTCATATTGGATCTCACGGTTATGAGAAACTACACAGTTCTCATTTGATTAGGCCCCTATATATATAGTAGGGTTCAAACTAGAACAATACAAATTTAAAAGAAAACACGAGAACCAATTTGATTTGCACACACACTCTCTCTCTCTCTCTCTCTCTATATATATATATATATATATATATACATAGGCATGGGATCATGTGAGAAGTGTCATTTTTGGTGAAAAGTGTGAGAAGTGCTTTTAAGCCGTTGATCACTTATAATCAAATACCCTCCCATGAATTGCGACTTTAAAGGGAATTGATATGGTGCGTCTCATCCTGATGTTCGTCTGTAACACCCTCAATCTGGAAATAGCAACTAATTTAAAATTTTCTAATTACATCGATAACTGAAACATCTACAACAACAAATTAAGGTTTAACTTTAATAAACACATTTCAATCCTTATATGCGATCTATAAAAGGTACGGGTGTTACTAAAACCCAATAACATTCACTATCTCTAATTGCGGAAGACTTCACCAAACTACTCACCCTTGTATAAATCTAGTGCTCATCTTTTCATAGCACAGCCAGAACCAAACCCCAACTGGACCTGATGCACATGCCAACAAAGAAAAGGTTAGGTTTAACGGCTAGTGAGCTCAAGAGTTTTCCTTGGATATAAATAAAGCAGTAACTTTAAGAAAGTTATTTAAACCATGATTTCTAAAATGAGATGCATTTAGTTACAAAGCAACCAAGATGAAATACATCAAATCTGAAACAACCTCTTTTTCAGCATTCCCCCTTTTCGTGATTAAAATCATAAAACAAAACACCTCTTTGATATAAATCCAAAACCCAAAACTCACGTAAAGCATAACTGACACTTTAATAAACAATTACTGAAAACGTAGATGGACTATATTATCCAAAACATGGATAAAGCTCAGTATACAAAACCCAAAATATGGATAACAATCCATACTCAAAACGTCACCGAAAACATGGATTATAAAACTCCATAACCAAAACAACACCTTGCGGTGACGGGGAAGACCCGATTACATAGAGTGTGACGGAACACAAAAGTAGGTCACATTATTATGTAAGGAACCAAAACATGTGGGTTATACCTATAAAAACCCACCGAGCTCAACTCCTCTGAGTCTATCGCTCGAAAACATCAAGTCAACCCCTCTAGGTCTATTCTTGAGAGTTCCAAAACGGGGAAATCTAGCACAAGGGAATTACACCTTACTGCCCATGGGATGTTTCCCGACCGTATAGGTCCACACCTTACTTACCATGGTGACCCGATGCCTATTTCGTGCCAAAGTGGTGAACTTGTCCAAAACGGGACAAAAGAACACCGTGCCTATGGATCCATTGCACTAACTAAAACCTTACATGGCTCAAAACGAATGAACTAACGCATTCAAAGCATGTAACTCTAAAATAAGATGCAATAAATGCAAATCATAACCAAACGCTCTACAATGAGCTATTAAAACGGACAAGTGTCCTCAAAACCCAACAAAATCCAAACCGAGCCATCAGCTCAACAAACCCAAAGACCCAACGTTGAAAATCATAAAGTGAAACCAAATGTAAACAACCTGCATGTATGTAAACCCATACTCCAATTTGTATAAATGACTCCAACGTAGTGTAGATTGGGACAAATCATTTTCCAAGTGTTTTATATCATTTATTCTTTCAAAACGTCTCATAACACAACTCAAACACTAATGTAAAATACACAATAAAAATGTATTTAAAAACCCAAATTCTACTTCATGAAATAAATCCTTAAAATACCAAAATATATGATTTATTTATCAAAATGTCCAAAATCCCAAATGTGGGTATTTTACAAGTTTATAAAGTTAGACACTTCAACTAATCAAAATTCATCAAATAACTCAACAGTTAATAATTTAATGTAAAACATATAAACACTCTAAAATAAGCATTTTGGCATGTACATTGTTTTAACAAATCAACTTGAACTCACCTTGCTAGATTTAGTTTAAATCTAGATTTTCCCCAACTTGAGCTCTTTTGAAGAAACTTGGATCTTCATACCAAAGCTTCCATTAAACGTAGATCCATAAGTTTCCAACCATAAATACACATATCCAAGTGTTTAGAATCATTCCCCAAATATCTTATATCCAAATCTCCATTTTGGTCAAAAACCCTAATTTGACCTAACTTTTCTCAAAATCTTCCAAAACGAAATTGGAGAAATAAAACACTAGGTTGACATAAATAGAGAATTTATAACTCATAAAGAAGTTTGAAAGTGGAAGGAATGAACTTACCATTTAGGTTTTGGTAAAAACCTAGAAAACCCCAAATTTTTTGAAGATGGAGGTGATGATGATGAACTATTGTCTTTGCTTACAATCCACCACCAAATTATATATACCCAAAACTAACAATATAACCTTGAAAATCTCTCAAAAACGAAACCATATCAACTTGAATCGCCAAAAACGGAGTTGAAATGAGAGAGTTATGAAGAAATGAAGAATGGGGCTGGAAATCACGAATTTATGCACTCTAATACCTCTAGGCTATTGTGCCAAGCTATAGTGACAATGTCACAATCGCTGGCACAATCGTCGAGATTGTACCGAGAGTTTTTGGACTTCGGCTATTGTGACACTGTCACAATCGCCGGGCACTATAGCCAAGCATGTACTGAACACTGTTTTGGCCATAACTTTTTCGTTTTAGCTCCGATTTTGCTCCGGAAAGAACCGTTGGACTCGTAATTAAATTACTCATCTAGGAAGACCATAAAATCCACAATTTAATCCCAAAATCCCATTTCCTCTGTTTCTCTCAAAAGATCGATTTCTACACTTACTTGAAATAGAACTTACCCAAAATTTACGGGTGTTACACCATTGTCATAAATACATGGAACATTCGTTGGGATGACCAACCACTTGATAATCTCAGTCACTATTATGAGATATGTCACAACTGCATGGAACTATAGCCGGGACTACGACACTTTCAGTACCATTGGTGCTATTGTGACAGACGTCACAACCTCATGTCACTATAGCCGTACTCCATATGTGGTGTGGTTCTTCCTTTACCGATTCACCTAATCCAACATTTTTCTTCAATTGGGATGAAATTCATGGTGTTACAATCCTCCTAACCTTAAAAGAGATTTCGTCCTCGAAATCTAGTTCTTACATAAAACATTTTAATACCACACAATACTGAACACCAGTCTGATAACTGTCTTGTCATCTACTCCTCCCAAAAGGGTAACATTTTAACGATATAAGCCTCAAATAACATCATTTTCACAGAACGGACAATTATTTTACTCAAGGATGCGTCTCTATCCTAATTCATCCGTAAATGATGTTCGATAACCACTTGACAAAACCTGTCATAATGATTTTCGTGAAGGCTCTCATACCCAATATCCACCTTGATACGTTACACTCATACAATAGTGAAAATCGAACTCTACTGTAGCAACTTCTATCCATAGGATCTCGGTTGTCTCCCAACCTTAGGTGGCACGTACCACCTCAAGGGCCGCTTCTGACCTCAACCTCTCATTGACTAACTCATTCCAGCTCAACACGATTCTGAATCCGTATTCCAATGACCAACACCAACCGAAAGAATTCCCAAAATTCCTTAATAATTCATCCTTGATATTGGTAAAGTCTTCTTCCCAAGGACATACCAATACACCTTCTGGGGAGTTGGTTAATTCAGATTAGGCTATCACACAACTCCGATCTATTCTAAAACTTCAAACATTCCATCAATATGAGCCCTACCACATCAAGAATATCATACACATCAATACTTAATTACCAACATCTAACTTCTTTTAAATTCCACCACGGTGAGATTAATATTTCTCATGATCTTACGGGGATACTTCCAAACATTCCAAAGATCATTGACCTCAAAAGAACAAGTCGACTTGCACTGAGTCGATCCCCAAAAAGATTTAAAGTTGACACCTAATTATGGAATTAAAACCGCAGATCATACATCTTTACGAACAAACCATAACGTCATCATTATTCTCGAATACCCATTAAGATGGTACACCACCGACATATAACATGCTACCGCACAATTAACCCACTAATTCAAATCCATCCATAGGCAAATAATCACACCATGTTTCAACCCGAAAACTTACCGATAGGGAAAAATCACCACTTGCTTAACTGAGATAATAATATAAATCTACTACCTTAAATAGTCATACCTGATCAGACTTCATGGGGTTGAATTTCCACATTTCAAATCTGCCAACCATTCGGATCATTCGTATTTTCAATTCCCAAAGGCGTCTTTAGACCCTTATCACAACTTCTTTCTTAAGAGGGTTTAAATCTATAGTTCTAATGAGTTCAAGGTTTTTCAACTATAAGACTCAACAAATATGCCAATTGAAATTTTATAAGACTTTCAAACGCAAAATCTTTATAACAAATAATCGTACGTATAGAAATCCGCTACCGTTCACCCGAAAATTGTGCAAAGTGGTCACAAACGCCACACACATAAAATCATTTCGAAAGCATTTGATCATTACTCACTCTAATAATGACAATAACAGAAAACACAACAACTTTTCAAATGGACCATTATGGTCTTAATATGCATTAATCCATGTCGTGTATAAAAAATAATTTTCTACACCAATACAATACGAAATATATGCTTGTACAAACCCCTAAAAGAGGGACTTCACAATTTCAAGATCCAAATTCCCCCTTTTTAACCATAAATGACATGGAATAAAATTTTCGACAAGACCCACATGCATTAGTTTATTTCCCAAACTTAGTAAAGCGGTAGGTGCATACGATTTGGTCGAACGTAAAATAATTTTAAACTGACTTCAACATTTAAGTTGCACACACATGACATCCTTTGTTCCAAAATTGTGGCTACCATATCGTGTATATATACCAATAGACCAATAAAATGCGTTGCGCGACACAAAACAGTAAAACCCAACAACCCAAAAAGAATGTTCAAAGAAAAGTTCAACACGAAATACCCTTGTATAAAATCCAAAAGCGCAACCATACAATATGAAGACTCTCAGGGCGCCTCTTGCGGTTACGAAATGACGTGGGCAAAACCCGCATGGGACATGACGATCAATAAGACTCATAAATTTACATCTACCATAATTAAAGTTTACGCGTTTCAAAGTTCATCTACGCGACGCAAAATGTCGAGAAATAGAGCTCCATAAAACCCAATAAATTTTCCGTAAAACTCAATGAAACTCAACGACACTCAAAATCAAATATTGCCAAAATTTTCGTTTACAATACTCAATTATCATAATACAAGGTTATAACCAAGTGCCACGTTTTCAAAAATTTATCTTTTATCGCATCGTGATATAAAGTGACACTTTTCAATAAAACTCGCATGGACTGAATATTCCCAATAAAACTCAATTACTAATATAATCAAGGTAACTCTTTGTCCAAAACCTTAACATACGTGGAGGAGATCCAATGTTAAAGTCATAAATTACAGTTACTTGTTCAAGACTACAAATAACATTAAAACAGGGATATTTCGATATCCGAAAAATAGCATTAGGCAACAACGAGAATACAACAGGTTTCAACAAAGTTTGCAACAACACGCAACTACACAATTTTATGCAAGTTTAAAATCATGGTTTGAGAACTTGTGTGTGTGCTAAACATTTTTCCAATATTTCGTAATATAATCCACATGGCGATTTGGAAACATGAGAAATAATCGATGCAATTTATTTCAGAAATATTTTTTTTGTGCATGAATTTGGTCGGCACTCAACGTCTTAGAACCATGCTTCACAATTTCCTAGCCATTCTATTGTCATCCAGATGCCCATATATCTTAAAATAAGAAGCGAGGATTTTATCAGTTCACCTTACAACTTCTCCTTGAATATTTTCGGTTCCAAAAGTCTATGGTTCTAATCCAACCAATCATTCCGACCCGAAACGATCCACTTAATGCCATCACAATGCTTACTGTCACACTAAGTGACGAATGCTAAGAGCATCAACTTATCCTAACAGTTGCCCACTTAGAAACTCCTTCACTACCCCAAACGGCCGTCACATCAAAGTAGTCCAAGCATACACACGTAACGTGTAGGTTCACCATAACACTGGCTAGGTGTAATTATGAACGTATTGTACATCATCATTCTTGCTACTCTCGGCATAATTCCCGTTCCTAATACTCTATTAACCTCGAAACATCAAATCTTAAAGTGCCTAATGGTGCAACTCTCTCTCTCTCTCTCTCAATCACTTAAAGAACAGTAGTTTGAGTCTAGGCATACAAAATTAACACATAATTTTCTCAAACTTAAGCTCTGATACCAACTTGTAACACCCTCAATCTGGAAATAGCAACTAATTTAAAATTTTCTAATTACATCGATGACTGAAACATCTACAACAACAAATTAAGGTTTAACTTCAATAAACACATTTCAATCCTTATATGCGATCTATAAAAGGTGCGGGTGTTACTAAAACCCAATAACAGTCACTATCTCCAACTGTGGAAGACTTCACCAAACTACTCACCCTTGTATAAATCTAGTGCTCATCTCTTCATAGCACCGCTAGAACCAAACCCCAACTAGACCTGATGCACATGCCGATAAATAAAAGGTTAGGCTTAACGCCTAGTGAGCTCAAGAGTTTTCTTTGGATATAAATAAAGCAGTAACTTTTAGAATGTTATTTAAATCATGATTTCAAAAAATGAGATGCATTTAGTTTGAAAGCAACCAAGATGAAATGCATCAAATCTGAAACAATCTTTTTTTCAACATTCCCCCTTTTCGTGATTAAAATCATAAAACAAAACACCTCTTTGATATAAATCCAAAACCCAAAACTCACGTAAAGCATAACTGACACTTTAATAAACAATTACTAAAAACGTAGATGAACTCTATTATCCAAAACATGTATAAAGCTCAGTATGCAAAACCCAAAACATGGATAACAATCCATACTCAAAACGTCACCGAAAACATGGATTATAAAACTCCATAACCAAAACAACACCTTGCGGTGACGGGGAAGACCCGATTACATAGAGTGTGACGGAACACAAAAGTAGGTCACATTATTATGTAAGAAACCAAAACATGTGGGTTATACCTATAAAAACCCACCGAGCTCAACTCCTCTGAGTCTATCGCTCGAAAACATCAAGTCAACCTCTCTAGGTCTATTCTTGAGAGTTCAAAAACGGGGAACTCTAGCACAAGGGAATTACACCTTACTGCCCATGGGACGCTGCCCGACCGTATAGGTCCACACCTTACTTACCATGGTGACCCGATGCCTATTCCGTGCCAAAGTGGTGAACTTGTCCAAAACGGGACAAAAGAACACCGTGCCTATGGATCCATTGCACTAACTAAAACCTTACATGGCTCAAAACGAATGAACTAACGCATTCAAAGCATGTAACTCTCAAATAAGATGCAATAAATGCAAATCATAACCAAACGCTCTACAATGAGCTATTAAAACGGACAAGTGTCCTCAAAACCCAACAAAATCCAAACCGAGCCATCAGCTCAACAAACCCAAAGACCCAACGTTGAAAATCATAAAGTGAAACCAAATGTAAACAACCTGCATGTATGTAAACCCATACTCCAATTTGTATAAATGACTCCAACGTAGTGTAGATTGGGACAAATCATTTTTCAAGTGTTTTATATCATTTATTCTTTCAAAAACGTCTCATAACACAACTCAAACACTTATGTAAAATACACAATTAAAATGTATTTAAAAACCCAAATTCTACTTCATGAAATAAATCCTTAAAATGCAAAAATATATGATTTATTTATCAAAATGTCCAAAATCCCAAATGTGGGTATTTTACAAGTTTATAAAGTTAGACACTTCAACTAATCAAAATTCATCAAATAACTCAACAGTTAATAATTTAATGTAAAACATTTAAACACTCTAAAATAAGCATTTTGGCATGTACATTGTTTTCACAAATCAACTTGAACTCACCTTGCTAGATTTAGGTTAAATCTAGATTTTTCCCCAACTTGAGCTCTTTTGAAGTAACTTGGATCCTCAAGCCAAAACTTCCAAAAAACCTAAATCCATAAGTTTCCAACCATAAATACACATATCCAAGTGTTTAGAATTATTCCCCAAATATCTTATATCCAAATCTCCATTTTGGTCAAAAATCCTAATTTGACCTAACTTTTCTCAAAATCTTCCAAACTGAAATTGGAGAAATAAAACACTAGGTTGACATCAATAGAGAATTTATAACTCATAAAGAAGTTTGAAAGTGGAAGGAATGAACTTATGATTTAGGTTTTGGTAAAAACCTAGAAAACCCCAAATTTTTTGAAGATGGAGGTGACGATGATGAACTATTGTCTTTGCTTCCAATCCACCACCAAATACTCTTATATATTCCCAAAACTAACAATATAACCTTGAAAATCTCTCAAAAACGAAACTATAGCAACTTGAATCGCCAAAAAACGGAGTTGAAATGAGAGTGTTATGAATAAATGAAGAATGAGATTGAAAATCGCGAATTTATGCACTCTGATACCTCTAGGCTATTGTGCCAAGCTATAGTGACAATGTCACAATCGCTGGCACAATCGCCGAGATTGTACCAAGAGTTTTTGGACTTCGGCTATTATGCCAAGCTATAGTGACACTATCACAATCGCCGGGCACTATAGCCAAACATGTACCGAACACTGTTTTGGCCATAACTTTTTCGTTTTAGCTCTGATTTCGCTCCGGAAAGAACCGTTGGACTCGTAATTGAATTCATCATCTAGAAAGACCATAAAATCCCCAATTTAATCCCAAAATCCCATTTCCTCTATTTCCCTCAAAAGATCGATTTCTACACTTACTTGAAATAGAACTTACCCAAAATTTACGGGTGTTACACCATTGTCATAAATACATGGAACATTCGTTGGGATGACCAACCACTTGGTAATCTCCGTCACTATTATGACATATGTCACAACTGCATGACACTATAGCCAGGACTACCACACTTTCAGTACCATTGGTGCTATTGTGACAGACGTCACAACCTCATGTCACTATAGTCGTACTCCATATGTGGTGTGGTTCTTCCTTTACCGATTCACCTAGTCCAACATTCTTCTTTAATTGGGATGAAATTCATGGTGTTACATCGTCCATTTCTCATCTAACGGTTGATAACCACTTCTCACGCTTCTCACCAAATTTGATACTTCTCACCGGAACCCAACCCCATATATATATATATATATATATATATATATATATATATATATATATATATATATATATATATATATATATGCAGAGGTGATGGACAATAGTATCACATACGCATATATATATATATATATATATATATATATATATATATATATATATATGCAGAGGTGATGGACTATAGTATCACATAAGCACACACACACACACACAGATATATATATTTATATATATATATATATATATATATATGCAGAGGTGATGAAATATAGTATCACATGTGATTGGCTATAGTAAAAGAGTGTTCTCGCATTTTCTTAAATTAAAGGTTTTTCGTTTGAACCCTTCCCTATATATATATATATATAGGGTTTAAATTATGTGAGAACCAAAAAATGTTGAGAACCGTGAGAACAAAATACCTATTTTGATAGTATACATCCATTTATAAGTATATAGGTTCTCGTTCTCATAATTTTGAATAGTTTTCATGTGAACCTGATATTGTATATATATATATATATTTATATACTACCTTAATATGCATTTACACCAAATGTCTTAAAGACAAGTCTTTAAGCATGATGTACAACAATTTTATGCATAAAATTTGAAAAAGCTCTTAATTACATGTAAGAGTGCACAATGTACAAGTCAACAAAGCTTACACCCTTCCCTCATATTTGTTTCAAAGTAAATCCCGCTTCTCTCCCCATGAATTGGTTTTAAAAATCCCACTTCTCTCTCCATCTGTCTTTTTCTGTGCAGTCTCCATCATTTTTAACATTCAAATATGGAATATCATCTCCTACGGTCCTGCTTCCTCTTGATCAAAATCGAAGTTTCCTCTAGTATGAATTCCAATACGATATGTTCTTCACTGCTAATTGGTTTATAATCTTGCATAAATAATTTATCCTAAGGTTTTCCTACACTTGTTGGGATTTTTTTTTGGGTGCAGGTACCCAAGAGCATGAACGATTGTTCTTCTCGATACTTGAACGGGTTTGTACTCCCATTTTGGTTCACTACCTCAAGTTCCGATTCACTCGATTCTCTCTCATCGCACTATACTAAATCTCTACTCCCACTCGATTTTGATTTTAGCCTTCAGGTACGTTCGAAAACCCCAACTCTTGATTGAGATTTATGCCTTTCTTAGGTTCCGATTCACTTTTGATTTTGCATCTGATTTGGATTTATTGGTAAAATTTTGCAAAAAAGCTAAGCTAGCTTATCTAAACATAACAGGGACGAATGTCCGAACACCATAACAGGGATGATATCAGACAAAGAACAACCCCGAAGAACCAGGTATCAGTGCTTTCTTTTCTTGATTTCACAATCCACCACATTATTATATTGTTACTCAATGATTTGCTTAATCAATGAATATAAATCGGTTTATTTTGGGACACTAGGGTTCAAATCTGTAAGGAATTGAATTTTCCAACAAACCAGGCCATTGATGTTGATACAGATAGTGAGGAGGGGGTGAAAGGCAAACCCAGGTTCAACTTTCCGGTGTAACAGGTTTGTTTCAAACCTAATCTTTGAATAAAATTGAAAAAAGATCCTCGATAATGGAGGGTTTTAGTTTTTTCTTTTGCCATCGATGTTGATGTAGTATGTTTTTGTAGATAATAAGTTTTTGAAATCTGAGAGAGCATGTTGACGAATTTTGGGTATTACAGTATGGTAACCAATGTTCATAATAACAGGGAGTCTTGTGGTGTGTTGTGGTACCATATGGTATGCTATGAAACACTGTGGTGCCATGTATTCTTGTGCCATACACAATGGAAAATTATGGTACATTTGTGTTCTTGTAATTGCTTTCAACAAGTCCATTACTTGTTCCATGTCGCTATCATGCCTTCACCAGGTCCTTGGATTGAAACCTTGGTGTAACAACCTAAATTTAAACGTTGGTAACAACCATGTTAAACTGTGGTACCCTATGATGATATACCTTGGAAACTGAAAGAATTACCAATGAGTAAATCACATAAAGTTGAATTTAAGTTAATTTTTTCTCAAATTGCAGATATTTTATTTTGATGTCATCGAATATGATGATACCTCGATTTGGCCTTTGAACACTTGGAACAATCTCGATATAGCAGGTATCATTGAATGATGTGATTACGAAGCCTTTGATGCCTTACTGCACCATTAAATCAACATGCGCTAGAAGTAGATTACCCTATCACTTAAACATGCTCCTTTGGTTATTTATTGTTTCAAAAGATATATAGCTAAAGATGTGCACTTCCATACCAAATCAGCAGTAGCCGGCAAAGTGACATGATCACCCTGTTCACCAACCTTGATTCACATCCACATGAATCAGAAACACTAGCTAAATTGGCAAGTCGAGAAGAAGTATTACCAGATTAACATAGAAGAAACAGAAAAATACTTGGCCATATTGTTCAAGTAATCACTATAAACCATGGGAACATATCCTTCGTATATCTCTGCGTGCAATTCAGGATCTGGAAAAGAGAATCAGAATTAGAAAGGGAATATGGATGATGCATCATCAAATGTAAATAATCACAAGAAAATTAAAATGTCTAGACCAACCTGATTAGCAATTTGTGTCGACAATTTACATATTCCATGTCTACAATTTACAGATATATGAATAGGCATATTTTAGTTGTATTCAATACTGCAAAAACTGTGTATATATTTGTGAACTTGAGTAGGCATATTTTAGTTGTATCTGGTTCTGCAGAGACGATCATCGGGAAATGAAAAGGTGCCAATGTGATCGTGTTCAACACTAGGCATTGGTGGAATTCTGAAAAATACTATGACAAATGAGTAAAAGTTCTTGAATCTTGATGAATCGTGTTCAACATATATTTTTTTTCATTGGTTTTTGATGTTTGTCTCTTTATTTTGTGTTTTTTTTCAATGGTTTTCTTACACAATTCTTTGTTTACCAAGAGGAACATGGGCAACTTCTAATTCTTAAGAGTAGCAACCTTCTGGCAACGCTCATAGATGATGTTATTGACCTTTCTAGGCTACAAGATGGTATCCTACAATTGGAAAATCAAGTTTTCAAACCTACATGACTTGTTTAGTGAGGTAGGTAATTCATCATCATGTGGTTCTTGTTGCATGGTAACATGCACATCATAATTTATTGTTTATCATCTTGTAGGTAGTTTGGATCTACCTGCATAGTGTTGAAGACATATTTATGACCTTGAATTGTGATTTGGATCTACGTACTTAGCATGGCTAAGACGATTCTTTAAACGAGTAACGATTTTCCAATTATGATTTTGGTTATATTAGGATTGAATTGGAGAGCAGAGATGGATTTTCATCAAGGTTTCATGCAGGCATTTCATATGTAATTTCTTTAAGTTGTAAAATGTTTTTTTTGTTGCATGTTTCATGAACCTTCTTGGTTTACTGCATTTTTGTAATTAAGGTATTTGATGACATGCTAGAAATTGGGGAAGAAACAAAAACAAGTGATAAGGTGTAAATTGATTATTTTCGTGGTACATTTTATTCGGTATAACAAACAACTTCTTAAATTCTTGTTTGAACAGGGATCCTGACTTGATCTCCAACCATAAAAACTTATTGAAAAAACCAAATGGTGTCTTAAATGCATAATTCTTTATGGGTTGCAATCTATTTTGTTCAAGGAATAATTGTGAAATTTTTAAGAATATTGGCATTATTATTCGGTTTCAATCTTATAATACAATTTTGAACCCCGTCGCATTGTGCGAGCACATAACTAGTATATATATATATATATATATATATATATATATATATATATATATATATATATATATATATATATATATATATTGGGTGCGTTTCTTTTGCTACCCAAGCAATTTGTACAAACTATGCAAACCAATCTTTAGCCGTTCATCAAGTCTAATGAATATATGATTTTATTTTAACATACTCCTCATTTAATGGATTGCATGTTTTATATTTTTTTTGCTTTCATAGATGTTCATTTACATTCAAGTAAAAAAAAAACACATGATTGGTACATTGAACACTATGAAAAAAGTTCTCACACCACCAATGCACCAAATAATATATAGTCGGTTTGTGAACTGATGAACCCAGGCCATACAACCTCATGAAATTTTATCCCTTTTATAATTGTTCATATATCTTCATCTCGTATCACTAATTTTATTTCATATGTTTCATGACACATGGTTGGTTTCATTGTTGTTCATGGTTGATACACTTAATTAACGAACCCATTTATGTAAACGGACACATGGTTGGTTTCACATTTGTTCGTGGTTGGTATATTGAACAGTAATGAAACAATTTATCACAACTATAATACACCCAATATTGTCGGTGTGTGAACTAATGAACACATACAACCCAAAAAAGTTTAACCCCCTTTTATTATTGTTCACATGTCTTTATCTCACACCACTAATACTATTTCATATATGTTCATGACAGATATACATGCATATAATAGTCCTTTTGGTTAGCATTCATGTACCAAATGAACTCACATGAACAATTTATCCACCCATGAACACACATGTACTATTAACCTATACGACCAGATTATATGAAGATATGATAAATTTGTTTACATGAATTATAAACCTACGCATGAACACAGATGAACTATAAACCCATACGACCATAATTAATAGAATCATCCAACCCTGTAGAATCGTTCAACATACCGGGTTGAATGCATTTTGATCCCACGGAAAATCCATTTTGATACAATGAATGTTGATGAATGAATTAAAAATTAAAATACATAGTAATTTTGTTAAAACTTAATAATAGCTACAACAATTTTGTAACCTCCTCCTAATTGATTGATATTTTGTAACTCCCAATCAAAAAGTCTAACAAGAAAAACACTTTATGAACTACCATTTCTACCCTTGAACATTTAATGATGATGTTGAAACAAACCAAGGTTGGAAGTGGATTCTTATTGGTCAATAAGGGTTCATAAAGTTAATACCATTTGAAAGGTTAACAAAGTAACATCTCTTTCTCTCTCTCTCTCTCTCTCTATATATATATATATATATATATATATTCTCAGTCGTTTGCAAAGCTTTGAATTCATACAAACTAATCAATCAAGATATTTATAGAAATAATTAAGATTTATTCATAAATTCAATACTTGAGATTAGAAAACAATTGAGATATTTATGGAACCAGATATTCATTAAACTAAATAGACGGTTGAGTCCTACAAGGTTTTGGGCCTTTGGGTATGTTCCTCAGAGGTCACAAAGTCACTGGAGATTTTACTGACTGTTATCTAGTGCTCCTGAGAATAATATAGATGTGCACAAGTTGGACCGAACACCATTGATTAAAATAAAAGTAGAGGGTAAATATTGGTTTATATGATATTATGAGCATCATCTGAGACGAAATTTTAAAAGCAAATGGATGATAGCCGAATTCGAACCCAAGACCTCACTAACGGATTCATTTCACATTTTCGCAAAGACAATTGAGCTAGCACGGACATGTAAATATTGTATTTAAGGTTTTGCATGCTAGATCAACATGTTCAGTTTACATTTTCATCTTGTTACTTTTGTTAGTGTAAAATGTTAAAATATTTTCAACGAATTTCTTATAATTTATCTAAAATAAAGTATAATAGATCAATTTTTTTAATAAATTTACTTTTTACTCTAAAAAATCTTCTATTAAGAAGATTATTTACTGAAAATAGCAATATTATATTTAATATCTAATAAGATTTTAAACATTTATTGGATAATGCTATATATATATATATATATATATATATAGGGGCAAGTTCAAACGAGAAGCTAAACATTTTGCGAGAAGGCGAGAAGTGTTTAATCACATATGATACACAAGCTTAATCATATATGATTAAACACATCTACATGTCGTGTAATCATATATGATTAAACACTTCTCGCCTTCTCGCAAAATGTTTAACTTGTCGCATGATCCTTCCTCTCTCTCTCTCTCTCTCTCTCTATATATATATATATATATATAATAAAAAATCAATTGGATGTCACGGGAGATTCCTTTTCATTATTTTTCAATGTTGCTTTATGGACGGTTTTAATAACTATAAGTTAACTTATTTTTTTAATTTATTGTAAAAACTTTTTTAAATACGAAAAACTAGTTGATAAGCTATTTTATAAATATTAGTTATAAATTATTGATAAATATTAACTATTATTAGTTATAAATTATTAAATGATTTGAATTATAAATTGTTTATTAACATTAATTATTAATTATATAGAATTATTATTAATCATTTGAATTATTTTTAAGTTATTATTCAATATATTCAATGGTTAAAAAATAAATATAACAATTTTAAAAATATTTCTATAAATTATATGAAGATAAAAGTCTTATTATTTTATTTCATAAATAATAAAACTTTGATAAATGATTTTAAATAAATTATTTAATTTAATTATTAATTTTTTATGTAATTATTAATTAACTAATATATGTAAGGTTGAACAACTTTGTATTTATTTATATTTTATGTAATGATTTTTTTTTGAAAGGCAATTGAATTAAAAACAACCCAAATTGTACAATGGAGCAATGAGAAGGATTGCAAGATGCAAGCCAACTCAAAGCCAAACACAGAACCATACACAGATAAGACCACCACAAAAATCAAGGAGCAAAACTAATTCTACATAATCTATTACAGAGGAAAACCCAAACAAACAGCAGCAAACGAACATTCCCGTGCCTCACCGATACTGTTTTGAACGACCTCTATTACGACTCAGCCGCAGGATCCATTAGTCACCAAATGTAGATTACGAGAGTGAAGACCATACCGACAACTCCAACCATAGCCACCGCAAGCCACACCGAAGAGATAGCGTTTGCAACGGACTGCCCAAGCCAAGCGTAAACCCGAACAGCTCTATGAGTTCCAAGTGCAGATCCACAGCAGTTCGCGGGGGGTATGGATACAGTTCACACATATCATCCGGTAGCGACCAAATTAACAGCACAACGGTTATAATCCGGACAAAGTTTCAGATTACCCCTGCAGATTCGAGAGCCATTCGATCCATCCCGCCTTCGATTGTTTGTCTCTCGTGCTTACCCATTCGAACGTTTTTCTTTGAAATTCGAAAAAAAAGATCAGCGATATGAGTCTGCACCTTTTTGAAAATAAGGCTGTTACGATGGGACCATATCAAGTAAATAAACGACCATTTTACGGCCAACCATATTGATCTTCCTTTTGTAGTTTCCGATAATACCAGGTCTTCTTGCAAGAGTTCCTGGATTGTTGTAAAGCCGATTAAGTTCTTGTTCCACCATTTCCCAACTAGCGCCCACAGATTTTTTACTTCATTGCAAGTTAGTAGCGCATGATTTATGTCTTCAACTTCTTTGCCACATCTCGGATAAAGCACCGAGTCTAGATCGAGACCCATCTTATCTAAAACCGCTCTGCATGGAATTCGTCCGTTCGATACTCGCCATATGAAGATCCACACCGTTTTTGGGACCACCGAGGACCAAACCGTTTCCACCGGGCTTCCCACACTAGATGTTCTCTTTTCGTCGATTAGCTCTCTAAGGATTTTCACACTGAATTCCTTTGACGGATGCAGACTCCATTCCATTGAGTCTCTTTTACCTCGATCTGGTTTCCAATGTAGCAGACGCTTTGCCAACTCCTCGAGTTCGCCTAGTTCTCTTCCTCTCGGTTCTCTCCTCCAAGACCAATTCCATGTCCATTCATCTCCAACCCATTCTCCCAGTTGTGCTACTGTGGCCTTTCTATCGGTTTCCAATCTAAAAAGCCGTTTGAATTCGTCTCGAAAGCTTCTACCACCATCCCACTTGTCTGTCCAGAACTTCGTGTCCACCCCATCCCCCACTCTTTTCCTGAAAGACCTCGAGAAGCACAATCATTCTTTATCTAAATGTTTCCCGATCCGCACTATGTTTTTCCATGTTGACCCGAAAGATCCGTTGTCCCAATTGTTATCTTCCAGTCCCCCATCCTTACCATGGATGCTTGTAATTACCTTAACCCAAAATGCGTCCTTTTCATTTAAGAAGCGCCACCACCATTTACCTAACAATCCCCAATTTGCCGATTGAAGACTTCCCACTTTTAACCCCCCCTATTTGTGACTCCCTAACGTTTTTTCCCAACTAACTCATGCGATTTTCTTTTTAACCCTCTCAACCCCCCCTCCCCCCAAAAAAATTTACTTCTAATTCTCTCTAACTCTCCAATCACACCACTCAGGACCCGAAACAAGGAGAAAAAGTACAATGTCAAGCTTCCTAAGACCGCTTTAATCAACGTGAGTCTTCCTCCAAATGAAATTAATTTTGTTTTCCAAGATGCCAACCTTTTTGTACCTTTTCTACTACCGGTTTCCACGTAGATAGCCGACTCATTGAAGCTCCTACCGGAAGGCCTAGATACGTGAAGGGGAGAGTTCCCCCTCCACAACCAAGCCCCCTAGCCCAATCCCGAACCTCCACTTCGTGAACTCCCAAGCCATATAGTTTACTCTTCGACACGTTCACCTTGAGCCCGGAGATTTTTTGAAAGCACCCAAGGATTTTCATGAGATTCTTGAGGTTTAGAAGATTCCATTTCCCAAAGAAAATCGCATCGTCCTCAAACTGTAAATGGGAGATGTTAGTGCCTTCATTACCCACTTTAACCCCTTCGAAGAGACCCTTTTCTTTCGCCTCTTCCAACAAGATGTTGAGATTTTCTGCTACCAATAAAAAGAGAAATGGGGCAAGAGGATCCCCTTGCCTCAACCCTTTCCCCATTTTAAACTCCTTGGTTGGAGAACCATTGATGAGGATCGATATAGAGGTGGAATGGAAACAAGCTTTCATCCAACTCGCCCATTTTCTCCCAAATCCCATTTTTACCAAAGTTTCCAAGAGAAAATCCCACTCCACGCTATCAAACGCTTTTTCAAAATCCACTTTAAATATCAACCCATTCTTTTTCTTTTTCTTTATAAGGTCAACGATCTCATTAGCAATAAGCACCCCGTCCAAGATGTGACGCCCCTTAATGAATGCGCTTTGAACGTCGCTTACCACCTTGCCCACAACACTTTCAATCTTTCCGCCAAAATTTTTGAGATTGTATTATAGTAGGTCCCGATGAGGCTAATTGGTCGGAATTCTCCAAGATTCTCCGGATTTGCATTTTTGGGAATTAACGTAAGAAAAGAAGCATTACAACCACCACTTATCTTTTCACTCTCCCAAAACCACCGGACAGCCCCAATCAAATCATCTTTTATGATCCCCAAAATTTTTTGATGAATCCAAAAGAAAATCCATCCGGGCCGGGTGACTTATTGATTGTGCACCCTTTTATGGCCTTCCAAATTTCCTCCTCGTCGAAGGGTCTTTCCAGCCACGAGGCATATTCCGGAGAGAGCTTTTTGAATTTTAGGCTATTTAAGGATGGACCGTCCCTTCTTGATGACGAAAACTTTTCTCTAAAATAGTCAAAGACGAATTTTTTTGACCCTTTCCGGTTCCTCAACCCACTCCGAAGCTATTTTCATTCCTCTAACCGAGTTTTTCCGTTCCCTATATTTAATCGCCGTATGAAATAGTTTGGAATTTCGTCTCCATCCGATATCCATTTGAATTTCATTTTTTGTTTTAGCATGCAATTTTTTTCTCTTCAAGGCCTAACCATTTTTCCCTTGCTCGAAGCCAATTAAGTCTTGGTTCTTCTTCCCATGATTTCTCTACAACTTCTTTTTCTGCCTTGGCGAGCTCCTCTTTGGCAGCCGATAGTTCCTTGTCTAACTCCCCAGATCTAACTTTGCTCCACCCTTTT
Organism: Arctium lappa; assembly: GCA_023525745.1. NCBI lineage: Eukaryota > Viridiplantae > Streptophyta > Magnoliopsida > Asterales > Asteraceae > Arctium > Arctium lappa. The sequence goes on along the minus strand of CM042054.1, from coordinate 10,695,693 downwards.
AAACACTCTTTGACCCTTTTTAATTTGTCTTTAAGATTACAATCCGGATGGTCGGAGCAAAAATCTCCATTCCAAGCCTCTTTCACAATGTCCTCAATGTCTCCTTCATTTAGCCATGAATCATAAAATTTAAAAGGTTTTGGACCATAGTTCATCGAGGCATCGCTGAGAACGATCGGGTGATGGTCCGACCACTTTCTTTCCATCAATTTAACACCCAAATTCCTCCAGGATAGGTAAAAATCATTAGTTACTAGGAAACGGTCCAATTTGCTTCTTTTTAACCCATCATCGCTAATCCTTGTAAATTTCCCGCCACCCATCGGTACTTCTACCAGGTTACATCCTCTAATAAAGTCATTAAAATCTGCAGCTCCTCTTTCATTAGTAATCGAGTTCATTCTTTCTGTCTTACTTCTAACTTCGTTAAAATCTCCAAAAACGCACCACGAAACCTCGTCTTTAGAAAGAAGTTTTTCCAATTTTCCCCAAGTCTCTTTCCTACCGTTAACATCACTAGGGCCGTAGACGTTAACAAACCCCATTAGGCCTTCTTTTCCGGTCCACTCTCCTACCATCGCCAAGAAAGACATTTCAGCCACCACATTTGAAGATATTCTTGTCCCAAATCGTCAACAAACCCCCCGAGTTGCCAATTGCCTCGACATGACAATAATCATAGTCGTCACCATTCCAAATTCTTCCTATATCGTTTTTCGACCACAATTTAGATTTTGTCTCTTGGAACCCAAGAAGGTTGGGGTTCTCTTTTGAGCATAATTCTTTTTCCCACCCTTTTTTTATCGATGATCCCAAACCCCTAATATTTATAGAGATAATCTTCATAACAAATTAAGTTATTCAAGACTGACCTTAACGAAATTAGTACTCAGGATCCAATGGTGCTGCTGTTTCCATTTCCCTCCCCCTTGGGGATTTCCAGATAATCCCGATTGCTTCACCAAAGGCTTTCAGCCCCTCTTCCGATTCTTTGTTGCCCAATTCGTTCGATATGGATATAGAACTCAAACTTGCCATCACCTCCTTTTCCCCCTTCTTCTTTCGAGTTGCCTTAGTCTGAACAGAAGACCGAGTGGCAATTTTCTGCCCCTCCTTTTTTGATTTGCCTCTCGCCATTTGTTTGAAGATATGTAAGCTTCTTCTACCGTTTCCCAACCTCGAGGATTTTGCTTTCTTCCCCTTTCTGATATCGATTGAGTGACTTTTTTCCTTCACCTTGAGATCTTTCGACGAGCCATCTTTGTTTCCCCCATGGTCCTTAGGTTCCAGATTAGTTCGATGTTGCGGATAAGAGTGTGGGTGGGCTTGAGAGACAATGATGAAACTTGGGTTACTGGATGAATGCTTGTCCAAGGTTTGGTTCTTAGAATTTTGCTTTGGTCCATAAACCATAGAGTCCACTTGTTGGTCCATTTGCCGGATCACTTGCTGGTCCACTTGCTGATCCACCTCCTGACTGGTGGAAGCACCTTCCTTCAATTTACTAGAAAAAGGTTTCATAAATTCACCATTATTTTTCCACGCGCCCCTTGCCTTGAACCCCCCACCCTCATCATTATCTTTTGAAAAAGCTTTGGGAAACTCACAACCGCCTCCCCCCTTTGTCTTTTCGGCTTCCAGATTCGGCACCTCCCTTGCCGGAGGGTTGTCTACCGGCTTCTCTCCCATCAAACCTTCCCCTTCGTTAATCCGCATGGCCTCCTTGTTTATCGGAGTAGAAACTAAACATCGACTCTCATCAACCTCCCAAACAGTTTCACTGATTCCATCTTCTTCCTCTTCATCTGATCTTAGGGACCATACTTGAGAGTTGTCCTCTTCTGATTTAAATTCTTCATTTTTTGAATCACCAACCTCTATAGCTTCCACCGATGCCATAAGAGATTCTTCTTCTTCTTCTATTCTAATTATATAGAATAGATCCCCCACCTTGATACAACCCAGCTCATCAATTTTCGTGATTATTGACGTAATGATCTGCACCTTACCCCAAGCCAAGTTATCAGATGACATGAAGTCGCAATGACTAGTATTGATCGTTTTGCCCCAATTGCTTGCTATCTCCTTGAAGGTTTCTTCCTTCCACCCATGCAGAGGTACACCATAAGTCCGCAGCCATACAATTCTTTCCCCTGATCGGTAACCTTCTGACCATTTCCACAGATCTTTTACCCAAAAATGAATCCCATGCACACGATTGTCTAGCGTTTTCTTCACTTCTTCTTCATCGCCTAGGTTTATAAGAATCTGTCGACCACCTAGGTATTTTACACTGCTTCTTTCCCCCCATCCATAAACACAGTTTCTTGACAGCTTCTAGATTGTCCACCGATGTTATACTACCAACCAGACAACTTTTTAGGAAGGATTTCGCTTTTTGATCTCCTACCCAACTTCTCATTATTGTCTCCGCATTTGTCCTATTATCTTCATCCATCAACTTTTTTCTGTCGGTTTTGTTCCCCATTTATTGGTTATGCATAACCACTTCGGCATAGGACTGTTTCCTTTCCTCTAAGGTCCTTCTCATAGGCCTTCTTCCCATAGGCAGGAAGACAGGTCTATCTCTCTCTCCTCCTTTCCTGAGAACTCCTCTGCGATTTTCGGCCCTAAAGATCCGGAGTTTATAGGAGCCGATCCAAATGTTGCTCAGCCGTCTTTCTAACCCTTCTTCATCGACACCTTTTATGAACCTTACAAATCCGAACTGTTTACCGCATTTCAGCCTGCGCCTTGCCATGTGTAAATCTACTATATCACCAAATTTTTTGAACATTCTCCATAGGTGTGGAACCTCCTAGGTTTCTGGAAAATTGAAAAACATAAAAGAGATTTGATTTGAATTCCTAACTGGCGATGATCTACGGTAGGAAAACTTGCCATTGAACCATTTGGTTCCTGATCGAGTCCATTGATTCTCACCGTCACTCACCCGTCCCCCCACGACCTCGTTCTCTCTCTCTCCACCCTCTCTCGCTCTCTCGCTCTCACTCATTTATTCAAAAAATAAGTTAATAATATAATCTTTATAGGAACAACGTATTTTATGTAATGATTATTCAAATAAATTATTTAATGTAGATTTTTTTTTATGAAATACGTATCTGGTTATTTAAATCAATAATTTATAATATTATATATATATATATATATATATATATATAAGTAATATTCAAAATAAATATATATTAATTAACATATTATATTATTTTTAATTTCTTTACCATATAGACTATAACAATTAATATATTATATTATTAGTAATTTATTTTAAATATATTATAAAATATTAAAATTGACTAATTCATAACATATTATTTGTGGCAATTTTACATTTTTCGGACATAGTCATAGTGTGATTAGTTTATTATCTATATTAGCTAGTTTGCCAAATATATCATGAATAAATATGAATATTGCTACATTCTCTATCTTCAAGGAGAAAGGTTTAGATCAAAATCTAGAGCCAAATAAAAATTACAAAAATCACAATTTCCTTTACTTATAGCAAATATTTTGAAGATGTTAGTAAGCAAAGTTATAAACCAGTGAGGCGTGGCATGACAGCGATATCAAGCTTCAAGCTTTACAAGTTACAATGAGGTCATGACATTTTTCAAGTCGTGCTTTGAGGCCGCATATGAATATATATATATATATATACACATATGTATATATATATATATATATATATTTGTGTGTTAATGCTTTAAATAATCTCGTAGAACAATATAAATTCATATAAAATATTAAAATTAAAAAGGAAATAATAACCATTTATATCTAATATATCGAACTCATAAGAAAATGATATCAAAAATGCAAAATCGTGATTAAATCTTTTTATTCTTTACTCACTACTTTCTTTTCAATCTTCAAAGCTAGAATTCCTATTTGATTATCTGTATACGAGAATGAGAGTAAAGATTTATCTATTTAGAGTTTTTAGTTTATATGTTTCATTTTAATGTTTATATTTAAGTCTTAGGTGTACGTCGTACATAATTATCACTTACCCCAAGTTTATGTTTAAAAAATGTAAAATAGAAAAAAGAAAAAAAACATGTCTTACAAAATATCACTTCGTAACGACGTAACGTGTCATAACATGTTAGATTTCATTGTCGACAAGTCCTTAGTTGGGTGATTCTTGACGTAAGGAGAGTCAAAGAATATTATCGAGTGGAGAAACTCTCCTTGTAAATGCCTCGGTATGTTGTAATCTTTTCTATAGCATCTTGCTATCTTTTTCAATGAATTGTCGTTTAAAAAAAAACTTTTTTTTTTACTTCACTTGCATATGCAATCTTCCAAACTATATGTTTGGACATATAGAACCCATTTGAATCTTAATTTTTAAGAACCTTAATAGAGATAGGAAAGGTTCCTATATATACAATTTGATTGTTCGCGTCTAGACTATTTGACACTCCAACCTATATATATGATTAACATAAAACCAAGTTGGTATCTATTTGTTTTTTCATAAAGATTCGAGAAACTTCATATAAAAGTTAGTAGATGGATCGAGACCTGTGTCTTGTTACTTTATATCTGATAATCCATTAGAAAAAAATTATTCCTGTCTTTTCTTTCGAGTTTCTCGAAGAAGGCAAGGTTGTAGTTGCGTGGATTATCCAATATCGAAAGCAAACCACCAGAAAAATCAAGAATGTTAAAAGCAAGCAACTTGAAGGGATTAAAGAGGGAAACAGCAAAGCATATGAGTGGCCTTCTTCTATATTTGAATTTCTTGGAAACCCTGCTTTATTTTGTTTATAAAGATCAAAGATTCATAACCAAAATTCATATATTTCCATCTTTGGTAAGATATCCGATAGATGCTTCACTCATGATCAATTACACTGCAAAATGGGTCCCAGCACTGATTATCAACACATCTCGATCGCTATAGGTTTTCTGACCATTTTCCACGTGGGATGAAAACTTATGTCTGTCACCCATTTATTGATGCTGTATGATCATTCTTATTGTCCTTCTATTACATGTTCGAACTAGATCTCAACTATGCAATTATATTGCTAGATGTTTGTATTGTTATAGTTTAGTTGCATCTTGTATACGCAATGCACCAATTAGATATCTTTTATCCTTTATATAGTTTATCCGACATTTTGTGCAGACGTTTGGTTATGTCTTTCAAGAAACAAATTCCAGTGATGACTTGAATTTTTGATTCTAGGACCACTGCACTATATATGCAACTAGCGTCCAAGAACCTCACACACTTATTTAAAGTGTAATATTAAATGATTCAGATGGAGAGGTGAACTGCTCTTTATTTATCTCTTAATAGTTTCATTAAAATGCAACCTTTGAATCATTAAGGGTGCGTTTGGTATGCAGAACAGAGTGAAACAGAACAGAACAGACTTGTCCCATGTTTGGCGTGACCATATGTGGGACACGCTAGAACTAAGTGGAACAAGCATGTGACACACTTGTTCCACTCCAACCCCTGGAACTAAGTAGAATAACAATATTTTGACTAATATACTCTTTATTAAAAACATAAAACATGTCTTCTCATCATCCACGCCTCCAAGCTAGGGGTGTGCAAAACCCGAATAGTCTGAAATCCGAATCCGCGTCCGAACCGAAAATAAGGTATTTTTGCAAAACCCGAATACCCCGAAATCCGATAATCCGAAACCCGACATTTGGGAGAATATTTGGGTTCAGATTGGGTTTGATCGTTGGCCACCCAACCCGTCCGAAAACTCGAAATAACATAAATCTATATTTTAAATACTATATATATATATCTAATTATTTTTTGAAAATCGTAAATTATAGTCTATTGAAATATTTTCTAAATTTTAAACTTGTTATCGATTTCATCAATCTTTCAATCGATTGTATTCATCCTAAAAAAACGACTGAATTTATATATAACTTTTGCATTATATAATACCCGAAACCCGACCAACCCAAACCCGAAACAACCTAAACGTTGGACAGTTGTCCTGTTCTGTTCTGTCCTGTCTTGTCCTGTTCCATCTTGTCCCGTCCCGTCTTGTCTGCGTACCAAACGCACCCAAGAGGTGAATCTTGTTTGGTGAAAAAAAAATCTCTCTCAATTGTTCTAAAACTCTCTGAATAATTTTGTATCTTGAGCCTCCCCCAGTGGTTCGGCGTCCTAATTTCATTCTTAACAATTACCAAACAATCATATTTCATTTTACACTATATCATTAAAAAAAAAAATTAATCATTCTGCACCAAACAATTCAGCAACCGTCAGACAACCCTAATTAAGATAATTTGAGTTGTTTCCCATACAAATTAAGGTATGCAACTTGCCACATGCACCTTTTCAGGAGTGTTAATTGTTAGCTAGGATGTTCATTGAATACAACAAGGAAAGTAGTCGTGAGTTAAGCCTTGGTGCTTGCTGTGAGTAGATCTGCAGGTAGGTTTCTGCAGTTTAGAAATTGCAAGCATATATATGTTTGTGGGTGCAAACTTTTTGAGTAGCCACTTGCCCATTTTGTTGCACAATTATATCCCACCATGCACCCCATCCATCAACTTGCAAGCATAATTGATTTGTGGATGTAAAATGTTTCCTAGCCTACTTGTCCGCAAATATCTCCCATCGTTGCCACCTTTGAAATAATATTCTGTGATATATAGGTACATATATAAGTGTAGATTAGCTAGACGTCTGTCTTTCGTATGTAAACAAGGTCAAGAAATGTAGTAAAAATCTGACATGGAAATAAACCAATCAAGCAGTAATTAGATCTCTGAATTCTGATCATGTTCAATATTTATTTATAGCAAATTGGTTTTGGAATTGGAACTAATTGGAAGACGTAGCTAACATCACAACGTCTAGAAGTCTTAATTAAATACTACCATTAGATTTCAGATGTATATAAGCAAGCATGGTCATTTTTTACTTTTCAATCTACTTTAGTTACCATCCATAGATCGAGTTTTCCAGCTGGTACCCCTTTGCCCAAATCAAAAAAATTAATAAACTCCCTTTTCAGAGAGATTCTTGATGCAACAACTATTTCCTTAACTGACAAAAACTTACAAGTTACAAACTTAATTGGGTAAATCTTGAACCTAAACACAAATTATTAATTAAAAGCAAGGAATTAATACGGGAAAATGGTATATGTTTAAATCTCTAGTGAGTCGGTATATAATTGGGTGATTGGCTTGAAAAATTAATTTGTGTGATTGTAATAATTTTTTTGACAAAGTATTTTCTTTAAAGAAGGCTCGTGTTTCGAAATAAAAATAAATTATGATCAAAACAATTTTGTACATTAAGCTATTCATGAACAAATACGTAAAAAAATCTAATTATATATAAAATTATGAAAAAATAAGAAAAGGCTAGATTATCAGCATGATTACAGATGATTATAATTGTCATTTTTTTCGAATATAAATTTTAAAATTTTTTAATGTAGAATTGCATTAATATTCACTTCTTGGTATAAAAATTTTATATTGAGTACAGAAGAAGTTAAGATTTGATATCAGAAGCAAAACACGATCCAGAAAAGATATAAGACCAAGCACCAATTGAAGGCAATTAAAATTTATAAAGCTAAAACTAAATATAATGCTTTAACATATATGCATGGGGGAGGTGAGGGGGTAATACTTGCAGGGGTAAATTCCTGCTGGAACACATCATTAATTAACCTCTATAGCTTCCTTAAACACCAATTCATTTTCTCCATTTTCATATCAAAGTGCTTATTGAATTGAAGATCTACAACTATTAAGATATATATTCTGCATGGCAAAGTTGTGATATTGTAGGGGCCCCAAAGAGTTTAGGCACAATAACAATGAGTCATTTAGCTGCAGGAAGATATCATTGAAAAAATTTCATATAATTAATGACCACTTGCTAATTAATGTTAATTCGTCATATAAAAGAGTTTCCACCCCAAGTATTATAACTATTATCAAATTCCCAATAAGAGATTAATGTGGGTTTATGATTTTGGCTACAACGCGGAATGATATCAGAGGAAGCTCAAACAGAACAAGGACTTATCACAATGTATGTATGTATGAAGGATCTAGATCTGTAAGGAGGATATATAGAATTAACATCATTTTCCATTGATATGTTCGTCCACTTATCCTCAAGATCATGTCTTGTATTGCAGCATGATAAAATTTTCAATTTCAAAATAGAATCGATATACTAATTTTAAAATTGCCAATGCCTTGATTTAAATTGTCTTATAACTGTTTCAATCCTCAAAGATGCACTTATCATATTTGCTTCTTTTAAATCAACTATTAAATGCATTCATGGTTTTCAAAGGAATTTTTGTCAGTACTAAGTGAGTTTATAGTTTTTAAAGCAAACATATTTTACCCTGTGAACTGTACAAAGTGATGGTCCCTAAGTTCACAAACTCGACTAGCCAGCTTGCTTCCTCTTACCGTTTTTAATTCACAAATTGGCCACTCTTACGGTCTTATAGCCTGACAAACCCATTTATTTGTTCTTGCAACAACATTATGTAAACCATCACGGTCGTATGATCCCCACTCCAACTTTACGAGCCAACGGCATCCACACATATCACAAAGTGCAACAAAAATGTTCATGCATTTTCAACACATATAAAACATAATCCCATGCTTAACATCTTTTGCAAAATATATATATATATATATATATATATATATATATATATATATATATATATATATAAATATATATATATAGGGTGCGTTTCTTTTGCAAACCAAACAATTTGTACAAACTATGCAAACCAATCATAGCCGTTCATCAAGTGTAATGAATATATGATTTTATTATGTTTCCTAATTTAAAATCATGATTATAATGAATAAACTTAACATTTCCTAATTTAAAATCATGATTATAATGAATAAACTTAACATTTTCCATATATATCACAATCATTATTAATGAATCATAATCATTATTCATAAATATATCTATTGTTTCCTAATATAATGGTTTGCATAGTTTATACAAATTGTTTGGTTTGCAAAAGAAACGCACCCTGTATATATATATATAGGTAGGTTATTATGCAATCTTTTACATGGTGCAACTCATGCAACCCCTCTATCCACCACTCATTTTATTTTCACATTTTTTAATTAAAAAAGTGAAAATAAAATGAGTGGTGTTGTGGTGGATAGAGGGGTTGCATTTGAACACCTCTCTCTCTCTCTCTCTCTATATATATATATATATATATATATGTGGATTCATATGAGAAAACTATCTATTTAAAAAAACACGAGAACAATCAAATACATACAAAATCATATATGATTCATGCGACTTTGTCGCGACTTAAGTCGCGGACAAAGTCGTCTACATCCATATTTTTGGCAGTTAATCTTGAATCATATATACATCATCGCATGAACATTTTATTTTTAGTAAAACATTACATGCAATCTATAACATGTTAAACTCACTAGAGGTCCACCACCTATCAATGTATGTGAAACTCACTCGAGAGTCGAGATCCACCAGCTCAATGTTTTTTCTTCAAAAGACAATTAATCAATCTCCTTTCCAAACGCTAAATAACCAGTTAAGTATAAATATTTCAACGATAATAAGTAAATTTTCTTAATATAAACGCTTCAAGTCACTTGATTGACTTCCTCACATATATATGACATTTGTTCATTCGTTAATAATTAATCTCATTCAAAATATAAATTTCAATGGAATCATTTAGGGCTAATTTGATCGTAATTAACTGTAAAAGTAAACTTGGAATTTTAAGTATCAATCAATTAAGCTAAGTGAATAAATTAGTTTAATCATTCTATAACAATAAGTCAATAATCACTTAATTAGTGACCTAAATTAGAACCCAACTACACTACTTTGTAATATAATTAATCCACATATATAAAGATCAAACGTAATGTCCCATAAATATAAATGGTCAAAACAATAAGTTATAATTTATTCCTTGGTGCAACAAATTAACGATGCTCAAAAGATACGTGTCTCAGCTTCCCCTCTCGAAAATAGACGTTTGGTTATCATGTCTTTGAAGAAACAAATTCCTGTGTAGTGTTGAGATTGCGAAGACTTGAATGCGATTAATTCTAGGACCACTACATATATATATGATATATATCCAACTTATGTATATATAGTGTAATACTGAATCATTCAGAATATTGAGAAGTGAATTTAAAAAGTTTGAGTGGTTTCCCATTCAAATTATCATGCTATATATGCAACTTGCCACACCTTTTCATGGAATATATCAAGAACTCGTGAAGCCCTGGTGCTGTGAGCTAACTCTGCAGGTTTCAAATCTTTGAGTGGCCACTTGTCCATTTTGCTAGATATATACACATATGTGTTATATATATATATATATATATATATATATATATATATATATATATCATCGTCCCATCGAGCAAGTTGCAAGCATTTGTGGCTGTAAAATGTTTTTGTAGCCTACTTGCCCGTTTCTTGCGCAAATATCTCCCTTTGCCCCCATCGAGCATATGTTGGAATGTGAATGTGCATATATATATATATATGCAGCCTTTGAAATACCGTGCTTATTACGTAATAATTATCTATCTATGTCTGTGGATTTGTAGATTTAGAAAATAAGTACTACAAAACACACGCATATGCCTGTTAGGTAGGCATATATAGCTAGTTGACCCTTTGGGCTTATTGGCTTTACAGAAGACCTGTGAGTTCTTAATATCTTGTAGCTGGGTGAGTTCTTAATATCTTGTAGCTGGGTAGGCCTCTTTTGATTGGGCTTACTGGATTACTTCCTGTGTGGCATGTTAAATATACACCATTATATACAAAGTTTCATATAATTAGTTATTTATGCTAATCTTTGTGATCATGTAAAAATTAACACACAAAATTTCCACCTCCAAGGATTTTTTTAGAAACGACAATTCATTAGCACACTAGCCATAAGCTAGCAAAACGAAAACAAGGAATTACGAAGTGCCAAGACAAGAAAAGGGGGTTTCTCCGTACAACATTTTTCATACTCTCCTTATGCCTAGGCACTATCCAACTAAACGTGCTATCAATAATAGTGTCGAATAAATCTCTCCTATATGGTATCGATTTCTCAAACACCGTTCTGTTTTGGAAACACAATTGAGTATCAAACCGCAAAAAAAATGGCCTCCAAACATTTTCGCTTCAAAAGAGATGAATGATACCTCTCGAAACCTTCTAGATCCCGATCAAACAAAGTGTAAGAAGAGAACGGATGTTGCCACCACATTTCAATTTTTCTCCACACGGCCAGGGATGGATCCAGAATTTTTTTTCATACGGTGACACTATATAATTAATATAAATAATAAAAATAATTACAATAAGCACGGTTTTTATCGACGTGTTACCAACGTTCAATATCGTCCGATGTGTTTTTAGCCTAATTCCACAGTTCCGAGGGATTTTTATAGTTTTTTGCTTGATTTCGACGGATTTTTAAGTTTTTTTTATCGATTTTGAGGGACTTTTTCGGTTTTTTGGGTTGATTTCAAGAGTTTTTTTTGGGTTTTGATTGATTACAAGGTACAGTTGCACCTTCTGGAACTTTTGAATATCATATGGTCGCACCTTTTAAAACGATACGGTGACACCTTTCATAAACGTAAAAATTTTAATCTTTCGGCGGAGAAATAATACGGTGGCACGTGCCACCGTATGCCCTATGTTAGGTTTGTCCCTGCACACGGCCACAAACATTTCACAAGAGAATAACACATGTTCAACCGTTTCGACTTCCTGCTTACAAAGAGGACATAAGATGTGGTCTATGTCAATACCCATGCTAGCTATCCTCTCTTTGACTAGAATCTCACCCTGCATTGCCTTCCAGTAAAAAATGTTGACTTTAGAAGGAATAAGATTATTCCAACTAGTAGTCCAATTTTCATTCCCAAACATTACATATTCGATTTTATTTCTCGCATTTTTAACAGAAAAATCTCCGTCGCTAAAAAGCCACCATCTCCATCTATCGATCGATGAATTTAGGATAAATTTTCCAGTTTTCGTGACACGTTTACAAGATCTTCAGATTCTCTCTCACCTCGGATGTCTCTTCGCCAACTCCATGTAAGGACGTCATTCCCAATTTTTTCTGCCACCCTCGCGAACCTGCTTCGATCTACCTCAAAAAGTCTGGGATGGCTATCCCTTAATCTACCCTCCCCAGTCCAATTTTCGTTCCAAAAGGACGTATCTTTGCCATCTCCAACCTGTTAACACATAAGGTCATCAAAATGAATACCTTTCACTATCCACCGTTTCATCGCCTTTAAGACATTAGCCCAAGGACTATGTCCACCTGCACCTAACTCGTCATTTTCGAGGCCACCATCCGGCCCATGAATAGCCTTCACCACATTCCCCTTAATGGCACTTTTATCCGATCTAAATCAACTGTTGCTTAAAGGATCTTTCCACTTGTGGCACTCCCGCTTGGGACACGTAAACAATGATGTAATCGTATTCTAAACAAACAAGGTAGATTGGACGTATCTTCAATTTTACCGAATCCTGCTATATGTGAACCATGTCAATTGGCAAAAAGTCACAAATTACCTTTTCTTGTTGATCACAAACGTGCAACGAAACCTTTAGAGATCATCCATTGCGACATTTGGGGATCGGCCCCCGTCACCTCAACGGAAGGATATCGATATTATATAATTTTTATCGATGATCACTCTCGTTTTACGTGGTTCTTTCCCATGCATCTGAAGTCTCAAACTTTTGACATTTTTCAAAAGTTCCATACTTTGGTCACAAACCAACTTGATACAAATATAAAAACATTTCATAGTAATGGCGGTGCAGAATTTACAAGCCATAAATTCCAACAATTTTTGGCCACTAAAGGGATACTCCATCGTTTATCTTGTCCCTACACTCCACCACAAAACGGTCGAGCGGAACGTAAACATCGACACATCACCGACACGGGACTAGCCATGCTTTTTCACTCCAAGGTTCCACCGAAATATTGGTTCACGGATTTTGCATCGGCTACCTACGTCATCAATAGACTACCCACTACCGTTCTACAAAACAAGTCACCCTATGAGGTGCTTTTTAAAAACCGTAACACTCGTAAATCTCTACCCGTGAAGTTAACCCTTTGAGAAATTATTGTTTCTTATCGTAGAATTTCATCCCATATATCTTACCTATTAAGCCTTATCGCGTCATGAGTGGTCTGTGAGGAAATGGGAAGAAACGAGCTTCGGTACACTCTGGGCGATAGTGCCCTGGGCACAATCGCCAGCGGGGGTGTGCCCGCGGTACGTTTTGGGCGATAGTGCTCTGGGCCTTTTAGAGTCGCGATTCTCACCCATTTCCCTCATTCCCACTTCCTAATTGCTTCCCTTTTCTCTCCCAAACCCTAAAACCGAACCCTAACCTATTTTAGGGGGGTTTTCCTCCTCAAACTACATGATTACTCACCATCTAGCTACTTGGGATCTTGAATCACAAAACCTCCATCTTCATCTTCCTCATCAAGTCCAAAGGTTGGGAGCTCGGGTTGAAGTGTTGGATTGGGTGTTCTCGGAAAGTCTCATCATCTTAAGTGGTAAGCTTTCTTGAAATAATGTTATAAATGCTCCATTGGTGGTTCCTTTGTGTTTGATACCTCAAATCTTGGAGTTGGTGATTTTAGAGAAATTAGGGTTTTGATCTTGTTTGGGATCTTGGTATTTAATGTTTGGAGAATGTTTCCTTATGGTTGATTATGGATATTTACGGTTGGAATGTATGGATCTAGGTTTTGGAAGTTTCCGTCTTGAGGATTCAAGTGGTCTTCAAAGGAGCTCTAGTTGGGGGAAAATCTAGATTTAGCCTAAATCTAGCAAGGTGAGTTCAAGTTGATTTGTGAAAACGGTGTACATGCCAAAATGGTTATTTTAAAGTATTTTACATCTTACATGAAATTGTTAACTGCTGATCAGTTTGGTTATTTTGAAAGTGTTTAACTTTATAAAGTTGTATAACACACATTCTTGTGATTTTTGGGCATTTTGATAAATGAGTCATAAATGAGTGTGTTGGGTAACTTATTGCATAAATGAGATTAGTTGGTTAAAAGGAATTTTAGTGTTGTTTGGGGTAAAAGGTTCAATTTTGTGTTATGGGACGTTTTGAAAGGATAATGAGCTTAAATCTATTTGGAAAACCTTTTGACCCTACTTAAACTGTGTTGGAGTCCATTCGAGTATTTTGGAGCATGTAATTTCATAGTATGGGTTGAGTGAGTTTATTACTTGCAAAACATAATCTTTGGTCAAAAGAGGTTTTGAGCATTTTGGCTCGATGTCGTATTAAAGGAGTCTCGAGGACACTTGTCCGGTTTTATATGGCTCAATGTAGAGTCCAGTTATGACGTACGTATTAATGCGTTGTGATGCGTATTGAGGTTGGTTACGAACTCGAGTGCTTTGGTCATTCATGTTTAGTCCGGGAAGGTTAGACTGTGTTGCAATGGATCCATAGGCACGCGAGTCAGTCTATTTTGGGATGGTCAATTGGGTATTGTGGGGTTGAACTTCGGTACCCATGTTTTATGACCGGAAACTTTACAAGTGATCGCTAGGAGGGTTGAGTCGGCTAGTGCTACCGGAATAGTAGGCGCTAGGACCTCCGCCGCTTGAAGTAATGCCTGGGAGGTAGTCTTTAAGTGTGCCGAGCCTTCGGGATGGAGTTCTTCAGAATGATACATCAAGGTCAACTGACTTGGGGTGACACTTGTGAAGGAGTCGTAGGGACACTGGGCTGTGATGTCGAGAGGTTTCATGCGATTAACGTTGCATGGGTGGTATACTTCTGTGTTTCCTCCACTCTCAACGGATACGGGTCTCCCCCGTTGTCGGCTATCGGTATTTTAAGTTAAGGACGTCTTCTTTTACTGTCATTGGGTCTTGACGGTCGCGTGAGTATTGGACCTAGTGTCCATGTTTTCGGACGTACGATATACATGGTTTGATGATGAGTCATGTTTCAAGCTAGTTAAGTTGCATCAATTTATAAAGCATGTTTTGAAATGAAGTGTTCATCTTCGAAAGTGCATGACATTGGAAAATAGTTGATTCCACGTTTTAAAGTGCATCAATTGAAAGGTCATGATTTTAAGTAAAGTTCCTTATCTTAAATGTGTTTACTTATGTAAAACTCTTGAGCTCACTAGGCGTTAAGCCTAACCTTTTTATTTGTCGGCATGTGCATCAAGTTCCTGATGGGGGTTGGGTTCTAGCAGTTATGAAGAGTTGAGCCTTAGCTTTGTGCAAGTGTAAGTGGTTGGTGAAGTCTTCCGCGGTTTGGATATAGTGACTACGATTAGGTTTTAGTAACACCCGTTCGCATTATAGATTGTACGTATAGAATGTATGTGTGTAGTGGAGGTTAAATCTTAAATTATGTTTGTAGAGGAATCATTTATTGGTGAAATTAGAAATTCTATTTTAGTTGTTATTTCCAGATTTGAGGGTGTTACAAAAACCGTTCCAAATTATGCGATTTTTCGACCATATGGGTGTTTACGTGACTACAACAAACATAAATTTGAACCCCGAACTCGGCCATGCATCTTCTTGGGTTATAGTTTGAAGTATAAAGGGTACTTATGCCTTGATAATGCCACAACTCAAGTCTACATATCTCTCCATGCAAAATTTGACGAGCACCATTTTCCTTTCGCCAAAATTACTAAACCCGTTAACCTTGATACCTTAGACTATTCCACCTTCCTTGACCCACAAATCGAGACAACCGAAACACCACACCATACAACGATTCCACGTCCCAACCAAGCCACCAACTCATGCACCTTATGTCCTCCTAAATTACCTACTAACACACAACCAATATCCTCACATATACCCATCGATCCCACACCCACAACCACAAATATGAATCCCCCTCCCATCAACAATACCACCCCTACGGCCCCACCACCTACCCAACAAATTGATCCGTCGCCTCCCATGCAAACAACTATCCCCCCTCCCCCACCCCCCGCACCCCATGCAAACACGAGCAAAATCTGGGATTTTTAAACCCAAGTACCCAACTTTTGTCGTCGAACATCAAAAATGCCTTCTTCTCGCTCTCTTAGCCATCTCGGTTCCAAAAGGGTACAAATCGGCCGCCAAAAATCCAGCATGGATTATTGCCATGAATGAATAAATACACGCCTTAAAATCAAACAATATATGGGAGCTTGTCCCACGCCCTCGGGATACTAACATTGTTGGCTCGAAATGGGTCTTTCGAACCAAGTTCAATGCTGACGGATCAATAGAAAGACTAAAAGCGAGGCTTGTTGCACAAGGTTTTACACAAGTACCCGGCTTAGACTTTACCCATACATTTAGTCCCGTAGTCAAAGCCGCCACCGTTCGTCTAATCCTAAGCATCGCCGTCATGCAAAAGTGGAAATTACGTCAACTTGACGTCAAAAACGCTTTTCTCAACGGCCTTTTACATGAAACAGTCTATATGGAACAACCACCTGGATACGTCGACGATTAGCACCCTTCTCACGTATGTCGACTCAATAAAGCAATTTACGACCTCAAACTAGCCCCAAGGGCATGGTTCAAGCGTTTCAACGACTTTCTTACCAACATCGGGTTTCGCAACAGTCGCATGGATACTTATCTTTTTATATATAATCGAGGTAAATCCCTTCTTTATGTTCTTGTATATGTTGATGATATCATCGTCACCGGTAATGATAATCAACTCATTCAACGCCTAATCAACCATGTATAAAAAGTCTTCGCAATTAAAGATTTGGGAAATCTCGGTTATTTTCTTGGCCTAGAAGTCACCTACACCAAAACCGGTATCTTTCTCGGACAACAAAAGTATGCCCATGATGTTCTTGTTCGAGCTCAACTCCATGAAAGCAAACCGATTAGCACTCCAATGATCGTCGGTCAACATCTCAGTTAAACCGGAAGATTGTTCAAAGATCCAACTTTATATCGATCCTTGGTTGGAGCACTCCAATACCTCACAATTACACGACCCGGCATATCATACGTCGTAAACACCGTCAGTCAATTCATGCACACTCCAATGGACGAACATTTTCAAGTCGTAAAAAGAATTCTTTGCTATGTTAAAGGAACAATCACGTCCGGAATCACCTTCAATCACTCCCCCTCATATACGTTATTCGTCTTTTCCGATGCCGATTGGGGAGGATGTCCCGACACTTGGCGATCAACGTCCGGGTATGCCATTTTTCTTGGCCCAAATCTAATCACATGGAGCTCGAAGAAACAACGCACGGTTGCCTGATCAAGCTGCGAATCGGAATACCGAGCCCTCGCCAACACTGTTGTCGATACCGTATGGCTCACCCATCTCCTTAGCGAACTACGAGTGAAATTCACAAAAACCACCAACCTTATTTTGCGATAACAAGAGTGCATTATTTATTAGTGAAAACCTTGTTGCACACAAAAAGGCTCGCCACATTGCCCTCGACTACCATTTTATTCGGGAATTAGTACAACAAGGCCTCCCATCTACAAAGTTCGTCCTAAGCAAGTTAAACGTTGCCGATCTCTTCACCAAGAGCTTACCGAAACCTCTATTTCTTCTTTTTAGATCCAAGCTTTGCGTAGTTCCAAGAACCCACGTCACGCTTGACGGGGGGTAATGGCACTTCTACTTAAAATAAGATAGATGATTTATTGTTTAACTACAACTCTAAGTTTTAGAGTTCAACTAGAGTTAGTTTCCTAATCTACTTGTAAAACCATGGTTATAAATATATTGCATCTCTCCCTCAATAATTATGAGGGAAAGTGAGTTTTTCATAATTATATAAAACTCTCACCCCGAAATATATGTCGTTTTTTATTTGAATTTCCAAACCCGTTTATTAAGCACCGCAATATTAGCGGTAGTGATACTCCCCAAGGCCAGTCCACCATTGTCGAAGCTTCTAACGGTTGATCCATGCAATCTTCTTTTTCCCAATGTCAGCCCCAGAAAAAGTCTCTTCACAATTTCCTCAACTTATTTATTATTGCTACCAGAGCTTTAAAAAATGGACATAACGTAATTGGCTAGACTTCCTAACATAACTTGAATTAGGACTCTCCGTCCTCCCACCAATTGACAAAGCTTTAGCTTTTCCATCTTGTAAATGCCTAAAATTTATCCACGATATGATCTCAAGCTTTAATATTAGACATTTTTTCACCTAGTGGAACACCAAGATATTTACAAGGGAAAATCCCGATCATACATTTAAGCTCATTGGCAGCCCATTGGACCCTTCCCTGATCCACCCCAACTCCAAAAACATTGTTTTTTGACAAATTTAATTTCCACTCGGATGCCAAGAAAAAACATCTGCTTTAATCCAACCTCTCCATTTACTTGAGAAACCCATAGCTTCGAGAACATCCATCAGATATCCCCAGTCCACTGAGTCGTATGCTTTTTCAAAGTCCGCTTTGAATAACAAGACTCCTTTCTTATTGGTCTTCGCCCAATTAATGATCTCGTTAGCAATAAAAGCCCCATCTAAAATAAATATTAATTCCTTTCAAAAAAGTTGATTGAATTAATCCACCTACAAGGATTAATTATCCTGAAGTTCCCAATAAGACACCAAGAAAGAAGACCGGGTTTGATGAGATCATGATCATATCAAAAGAACCTAAAACAAAAAGAGGGATTGACTTAATACGTATGAAGGATGCAACTAACGAGCTGTGAGAACATTGTTGTAAGAATTGACGTGTTTAAAATCATTTCGATTAATATGTTATTCCACTCATCCTCGTAAAATTGGACCAACATTATGATGTTCAACAATATCTTTTAATTCTTTTTTGATTGAATATGCAATAAAATTAATAATAAACATATATACAATCCTTTTATCCGTTTTGATTATCTAAATAATTATTTCTCTTTACAGTTGGTCCTAGCCATTTCTCTCCCAGTTTACCAAAATGCCCCTACCTCCGCAAGTAACTGGTCCGCCATTGCGGAGGGGATTAAAAAGTTTTTAAAAAAAAAGTTTCTAAACATGGTGCACAAATACAAGGATCAAATTCATAATTTTTTCTGTCCGTAAGTTGCGGACATGTTAAAAACATTTTACAATTTTGACCCCTGTACTTGCGGAGCATTTCAGGAACTTTTTTTTACTTTTCTAATGTGAGGATCAAATTCTTAACAAGAATAATGAACTCAGAAACAATATTAAAGGAGTTGCGGAATAACACTTTAATATTCAACAATCAATGTAACAGTGAATCAGAAATCACAACTTGTAAACTTTATCGAATGATTAAAGTTACAAGATTTCAAACAAAACCTCAATATTGATGAACAAGCTCACCAATACGAATTCTACTTCTCTAGAACTAGGGTTCTAAACCTTGAGGTTAATTCTCTCTATGAAAACAAAAAAATCAGAATTTTATATTCTTTCTGTCAAACTATTCTATACTATTTATACAAGACATATTACAAGATAATTATCAAAATACAATTGATCTTCAGTCCATAATTATCTCCTTTACTTTAGCAAGTCTTCCATACAGCTGTCTTCCTTCCATTCTGAGTCTTCATCTCATAAGCAGCATTAACCTTCTTCAGCAGTATTAATCATCTTCAGCAGTATTAATGATGTTAGCAGCAGTAATCCCCTAGCAATACTAACTACTAGCAATACTAACCCTCCGAGCAGTACTAACTATTGAAATATCGGCACTAACTTTTCAAGCAGTATTAAATCTACTAGCAGTAGTAATCATGATGTACTAGCAGCATTAACCATACTTGAACAAATCTTCAGTTCCCAACAATCTCCCCCTAACTTTACTTTTAGGAAGAGAAGTCAAGTTCTTCAGATGTGGTCTTCAAGATGCTTTCAAAACTTCAGCCTAGTTGCCCAAATTTGGATCCAGCCCCAGACTTTGATTGATTGTCCTTCTTATCACAATTCTGGCCATTTCAGATCCTTTTGCACACACTAGCTTGGCTTTCAGCATTCCTTCTAGCTTCACCTTGCTATGATCATATACTTTGTCCACTAGAAAATACTCATTATAGCAGTTGTCTATTGTAATCATGTATACACCACAGTTTTCAAATAGCATCCACTTATCAATCTTCTTAAACCCATACTCATGATGTAGATCTGTTATCCCATATTTAATCTAGTTGGTAAATAATCAATCAAGTAATCAAGTAACACAATAATAATACAGAGATATATAAATCAGAGTAACATACCAATCCCTTGAATAAACAATGAAACCCTTGAGTGTTCTTGATACCCTTTGAATACAGAGAAAACTTACGTCTATTAACTAGAATATTATCAGAGTTAACCTAAAACTAAACTAAACAAAACTTTAAATACCTAGGCCATATGGGCTTCCTAATGCTTAATGGGCTTGGGCCCAATAGCTAATAACTATTAAATTATTACAATTTAAACCCTGAACTGTAACTACCAAGTAAATACAGTTTAGACCCTCTAATTTAACTTTGACACAATTGCAGTTTAAACCCTGAACTTTAACTTTAATCTTGAATACAATTATTTGATCCAACAATCTCCCCTTTAGATTCAAGATTAAAAAAAATTTGCAATTGTCTTCGGATCTTCACTTGTATTCTCTTTTCTTCAGATATGACGTTGATAGCTTCAAAACTTTAAAACTTCAAAACTTGATATTCTTTGAGTAATCTTCAAATCTTCAAATTTTTGAAAATCTTCAGCAATCTTCAGATTATGTTCTCCCCCTTAATATATTCTCCCCCTTTTTGATGAGTGGTGAGAAGCATCATCATCAAAACATACCAAAACAATCTCCCCCTTTGAGTATTCTCCCTTTTTGTATCTTCTCCCCCTTTTTGATGAATGGTGAGAAGCATCATCATCAAAACATACCAAAACAATCTCCCCTTTTTCAAGACAATTTCCCCCATTGTGTATGATCACGTAAGCACAATCTTCATGTAACGAGCCCTGTATGGAAATAAGAGCAGTCTTCCCAGATGGAAAGAGTGATTATTTCAATCTTTTCAGATAAAATAGTCAATTGTAACCGTTTAAATCTTTGCAAATTCAAACAGTTTAAGAGTTGAAACCCTGAATCAACAAATGACTCAGTTAAAATGTCTGTCAATGACACAAAGTCACTGAGTAACACAAAGTTACTATATAAGGAGCTGGTTTGATGTAGACTCCCCAGGTCTTCCATTCAATCATCAAATAACACATGGTTATCTATGAACGTTCTGACAGAAAACAAATTTCTGTGTGCTCGTGCATGTGTATGAAAAAATTAAGCACAGATGTTTGCTACTCATTTTAGGCTCAAAGTATGTAAACTTGTTGAGACAGCAACAAATTATACAAAGACTTAATGTGCATGAGAAAGGGTTCGAAGGTGGGGCAACTTTCCTTCTATTTCAATATTAGTATCTTCCAAATGAAGAACCAATAGTATATGTGCTGCGTCCCCAGAAAATGTGAAACATTCTCTTTTTGAGAAAAGAATGAGTAGCTGGTGGGGTTGTATGCAAGAGATGGCATGGGCTAGTTGCCTATTTCAATGATGGTCACCAAAGAATGTGATCCAATCAGATTATGTGGTTGCCCGGCTCAGAAAGAAGTTTGGTGCAGAGTTTAATATTCTTTTACTCTGTTCTCTTACCCTCTTTCTTTTAATGCTCACATCTAACCAATCTCTCTTTTTCATTTTACCTCTTCACACACCATCACTCAATTCTTTTGACCCTTCTCCCCTCAATCACTCAGGGAATACTTCCTGGGTAGGAAACACTAGTTATCGTGAATCCATGGAAGTTCTGTTAAGTTCTCACACTGAATCCCATGTATTTTCCTAAAAGAACATGCTGTTCAACAGGCATTTTGTACATGTAAGCACAAATACCACTTGTTACATGAAAAATAAGACTTTCGGAGATGTCAAAACAGTTATGTTTGACGATACAATTCTCCCCCTCAACCTAAAAGAATTTGACAATTAAGCTCATATCATTTTATCATGAAGAATAATATTTTGGAGAATCAAAAACGAATGTTGTTTATATAAACAATATATAAACATATTTTCAATGAAAGCACATGAAATGACGTTTGATTCAATCAACAGTGAATACAAATAACGTGAGTATTACCATAGAAAGATTTAACTTTTGATACATGGTAATAACAAAGTCAAATAGAATGTTCTGAACCGTTATGTGTATGAATACTAGACAAAGTAGATTGACAAGATAAAACACAAGTATTTATCTTTGAAGAACACACGGTCAGATAAGCATTTAAGTATCCAAAAATCTGTTAATATCACAGATATTCTCTCCCTTAACTGAAAGATTTTTTTTAAAGCTTAAGAAAAAACAGAAAGAAAAAAAAATAAGGCACTGAAGTGCGGGTTCTAATCCGATGTGATTAGAAGCCATTCTCCGTTGAAGTACGGGTTCTAAGCTGATTTACTTAGAAGCCATATTCCGTTGAAGTACGGGTTCTAAGTTGATTTACTTAGAAGCCTTCCTTTTTTACGATGAAGTCCGGGTTTTGAACTGTTTTGTTCAAAAGTCATTGTTCTTTCTCCCCCTTAAACCTTGGGTGCCTGCAACACAGATTTTGCTTTTGGTACCCACTGGTATTTGGGTCTTAATGGGTTAGTTGCAGTTCTAGTAGGAGATATGAAATAATAACCATACCAGTTATTCACATAATCTTTTCTTACAAAATCATTTGAGCCACAGTAGGAACAACCGATTTTCTTTTGTGCTAACCTGATCAGTTGATTGATAAAGTAAACCAGATCAGGTTTGCCAAAAGTTTTACCTTTTGTAACATAGTTCCATTTAGCATTTGATGTATGCACAAATGATTTTTCTTTCTTCTTTTCCTCCGATGATCCTTTAACTCTCCAGATCTAGTTTCCTCTTTCTTTCTCATCATCCCTTCTCCAGAAGCTTTTCTTTTGAGACTTGGTCTTCTTGAAGTTACCTGAACCATCAACATTTTTGTCATAGAAAAGGTTAGAAGGACGAATCTGATCAGTAGATTTAGAAGTAAGACAATCATCTAAATCATAGAAAGGATTATAGAAAACATTTGAAAAATGTGAACTTGAAGCTGTTTTTAATGAACTATCTGAATCAGCTAGATCATCTCTTGGTGATTGAGCTATTGACTCTGGCGTCTTGTGCTCAGTCAGCTTCACCTTGAATACGATCTCTTCAAGTTCTTTTATCTTTGAAGACAAACTGTTTCTTTCCTTTTCAATCAGATCAAACTTCTTATGCAACTTAGATTTTGCATTCTTCTCCTTCATGATGTTTGTTGACAATTCAGATAGCTTTCTTGTCAGTTTGGCTATCTCGGTCTCAAATATCTTCTTTTCTTCAGAAAAGTCTGTATTTGTATCCTTCAGCTTGGCTTTCTTCTTCTCATTCTCAGCCTTTTCTCTTTCAAGAATGATAACCTTCTCAAAGTCTGAAACTTGTTGAGAAAGTGTAACACATCTAAGCTCTAAAGATTTCTTTTCTTCGAAGGCTTTTCTGGAGAAGTAAGAGAATTTCTTGGCAAAGTCTTTTCTTTCTTTCTCTATCTTCAGCAATTCATCTTGAGCTATTGTATTGTCTCTGTCTTGGGTTGCCTTTTCTTTCATCGTTTTAATCTCAACCTCAAGACTGAGAACTTTATCTTTTAAAGAGTCTCTTTCAGCAAAGATTCGAGAGTTTGACTTTCTAAGCTCTTCAGATGTCTCGCGAGCAATGTTTGCTCTTCTTCTAAGCTCATCAAGCTCTTTTTGCATTAACTCTTTCTTAGACCATGTAGAGCTGGATTCAGATCTTTTCAACTTTGCTTGAAGATCTAAGATCTCTTTTTCTTTAGACGCAATTATTCCTGCAAGATCAATTATAGAATCAGAATCTTTTGAATTTTCTTTTAAATCATTGACCTGAATAAGAAGAGATGAGTTCTGAATCTTTAGATTTTCAATCTCAGCTTCAAGAGGTAACATCTCGAATTTGAGCTTTGTAATTTCCCTCTCGCAATCATCAGCCCTGTCTGTATATCTTGACAACTGTCTAGCAAGATGTTTAGCCTTTTCTTTTACTTCAGAAAGAGTCATGTTGCTAAAATCAAGGTTGTATCCTGCAGACATATTTAGCTGAATCATAGAAATAATACTGAATAATGAAATTAGGAAAATTTTGATTAAGCACAAAACTTTTGTCCCCCTTCGCAGACTTAGCACGGGGGTCCCTATTACAGTTTGCAAAAATCGACCGGGGATGTGCTTCGACCGGTATTGAGTCGACCGGGGTTTTGCTTAGACCGGTACCTTGTTTGACCGGTAAGATGTAACAACCGGTCTTATGCTTGACCGGTAAACGACTAAGACCGGTATAGAGAGTTCGACCGGTAAGTTGCTTGTACCGGTACTTTGTTCGACCGGGAATATAGTTGACCGGTATAGTGAAGACCGATAAAAATATTTGACCGATAAAAGTCTTCGACCGAAAGGTTGTAAGACCGGTAAACACTTCGACCGGTATTGATTCGATCGGTATTGATTCGGGCGGACAAGGTATCGACCGAGGTGGTCTGTGAGTATACCGGGCGATCGGACTATTTGACCGGTGTCCTGATTTGACCGATATTATGCGTTCGACCGGGACGTTCTTAGTTTACCCAGAACGATGAACAACCTAGAAAAATCAACCCAGTAACACACAAATCATGAAAATTGAATGCAAAAATTAGATTTTTATACCCTAAAACATATATCGAACACAACCCAAACAACCTTAAATATTGAAATCGACTTTTATGATTCAATTTTGAGACCACAGTGATCGACTACCATACGAACCCAGAAAAACACAAACCCAAAAATTCAATCACTTAATGAATTTGAAAGCAATTAAGCAATCAGATAACATTCAGAAGCATCAAACATATCTAATCAGATCAACTTTAACCATAAAAGCACATAAATTCACGAAATCAGAAAAACGGTAACTTTCGATGAACAGTGATTTTCGATGAACAGTAAAATCAAAAAAAATTGATTCTTTTGGCTCTGATACCACTTGTTATCCCAGATTTAATCTAGTTGGTAAATAATCAATCAAGTAATCAAGTAACACAATAATAATCAAGAGATATATAAATCAGAGTAACATATCAATCCCTTGAATAAACAACGAAACCCTTGAGTGTTCTTGATACCCTTTGAATACAAAGAAAACTTACGTCTATTAACTAGAATATTATCAGAGTTAACCTAAAACTAAACTAAACAAAACTTTAAATACCTAGGCCATATGGGCTTCCTAATGCTTAATGGGCTTGGGTCCAATAGCTAATAACTATTAAACTATTACAATTTAAACCCTGAACTGTAACTACCAAGTAAATACAGTTTAGACCCTCTAATTTAACTTTGACACAATTGCAGTTTAAACCCTGAACTTTAACTTTAATCTTGAATACAATTATTTGATCCAACAAGATCCTTTATCCTGTACACCACTTTTTATGGTTCAAACATCATACACAAGTATTCCATTGCAATCTTGAGTAGACTTTCTTCAGTTCCTTTCATCACAGGCTCATATAGCTTGATTCCCACCTTGTGGATTTCTTCTAAATCAGCCCTTGAACAACTTCTGATCACTTTACCCCAAGTTGAGTAGACTTCAAACACATCACCAACTCTTTTGAGTCTAAAGTGCTCGTTTTCGTTGTCCCTCAGAATATCCCAAAAGATGACTTCTGGTGCCTTCACAGAAATGGGAACAGCCTGTACAGGTTCTATTACAGTCATGAACAAATCAACCTGCTCATTTGATTGCAGATTGGATGGTTCTGGATTCTGCTCTGGTTCTGCTGAAGGTGGAACAGAAGATTTTGCCTCTTGTTCTGCTTCTTCAATCCTTGGCTTCTTGGATTGTTTCTTGGAGGCTATGGTCTTTACTCATTTTTGCAGATTTGGCTTCCACAGCAACATTCTCTTCTTTAGTGTCTTCAGCCTTTTCTTTTGTAGGAGTGCCTTCCTCAGGGAAGGGTTGTTGGATGTTGAGATCATACCTCTCTTTCATCCTTCTTTCAGCTTCTTCCCTATGAGAGGAGTCCCCTTGAAGCTTAGCCATTTCCTTCTTATAGAGCTCCTCAACCTTGCTGTATGCCATGTTAGTGAACATCTCTCCTTTTCAGAAAGTTGATCATTTTTCTCCTTTCTTGATTGGCCAAAAAGGTCTTAGAAGGTTGTCTTTTCTGCTTCTTGACTGGCATTCTTTGCTTGGATGATTTCACTGATATTTTCTTGGCCTCAGCTGCAGTTTTCATGCTCTGTTGATACTCTTCATTTAGATTTTTAGCCATCTCCAGTGCAAGTTCTCTGTCTTTTTCAGATTGGAGTTGTTCTTCCTTTTCCATCTCAGCTTAAAGCTGTTTTGCCACTTCTTCATCTAACTCCAACTGATTCTTCTTCTTTGAAGGTTGTTCAGGTTCAACCATCTTAGCCTTTCCCTTTGCATCCTTCAAACATGTTTCACTGATTTCTTTTCTTTTCTTTTCAATACCTCCTTCCTTAATGACCACTCCCTTGGCCTTTTTAGTAGCCTTAGGAGTGTCATTCTTAGCTTTTACCAAAGTTTCTGCAATTTCTAACTCTTCAACAGATAGCCCTGTTGCTGCTGCTTTATTTATCTCAGCAACATTAATTGTTTCTGCTGCTTGAGCAAATTCTGTTTCTGTGTCTACTGCTTTTGATTCTGTTTCTACTGTTGCTTGAACCTCATCTGTTTCTGCTGCTTTCTCCCCCTCAAAATCAAATCCCATCTCAGATGTACTTTCCTTCTCTACTTCAGCCTCTTGATTCTCCCCTTTTTTGAAAGCATCTTTCCTTTTCTTCAGAACAAATTGCTTTCTCTTCTTTTTCTGCACCAATCTCCTCACCATCTTCTTCAATTTGGTAATCTGTACTTGTTGAGACAAAATCACCATTTTCATCTCCTCTATGTCTGCTCCCTGTTTGATAACATCCAGATTAATGTTTCCCATTGTATCCATCAATTCTTGGTAGTTATATCTATCCTCACCTAGCAGAAGCACCCTCCACCCCTTTGGTTTCTTGGCACCTGGGACCTTTGAATGATTGCTCATTCAAAGTTGCCATGGGGGAGGTCTTATTGATGTTACCACTGTCCTCCTCTGTGCTAGCAGGAGTAGTGGCAGCCTGCTCACCCATATGCTCATGCATCTCCTCAGTGAGCACCTCCTTGGGGTTGGGAGACACCCCTGTGGTTTCCCTATATATATTCGCTAATGGAGAATTCTCCATTAGAGGGCTTAAAGGCTTTGTGGGTGAAGGTACATGAAGGGAAGGAGCCTTCTTTACCTTTTTCCTTATGTAAGTATTGGTGATTGGTGAAGTTGGTTTTTCAAGAAGGGACTGAGGGATAGATATACTGACAGAAGGTTGGGATTGGCTTTCAGTGGGATGGTCTAGTGAGGGCCTTGACCCTGAAGCCATACCTTCTTGATTGTGGGACACCACCATCATCGTAGAGAACAATGGGGTGTCAACTCCTTTCGAGTCCATGGCATGTCTCTTCATATTTGAAAAGACCTTACCCTTGGGGATTTTAGGTACATATACCTCATCAAATTGAGGCATATCCATCAATTCAGTGGTTATAACTGCCTGGACAAATCTTGGGTACATATAAAAACTCTTTTTGTTTCCCAAGTTTGACACAAGGTCATTGAAAATCATTTTTGAAAAATTATACTTTCTGGCAGTGGCCAAGCAGACCAAAGCATAAGCAATGGTACTACTGAACTCACTCCATCCAGTAGTCTTTCTAGAAATACAATGCATAAGGGTATGGACAAAGAAACGCCATTAGGGAGAAAATTTAGCTTTGGAGAACTTGAAAACACCCAATGGGCCTCCATACCCCATTCTAGTAAGAGTGGAAAACAGATCATCATTAGAGATAGATGTGATACCTGAGGCATTGTCTAGACGTAGACTGATGCGAATTACCTCTTCAGAAACTGTCAAGGGTTTGTCACACACCCTTGTCTTGATTACCTTAACACCATTTTCAGTAATAGCAGTGGCATTGGCCCAAAATTGCTTCTGGTGCTCAATGTAGATTGATGGTGACACTGTAAGAGCATGAGCGATATAGCTGGATTTGAGGAAATCGACTATTTGATGAAATCCAGCAGCCTGCTTAGGCTTTTGAAGCATTGCTATCTCGTTGTGTTCATCAATAAACGCCATTAAAGCCATCGTGCTTGAGTAGACTGGACTGAAATTCACTAGGTGCTTGAGAGAAAAAGGTTAGAGAGAAGATGAACAATATTCAAAGAGTCGTTATGAGCTTTTAGGCGGGCAAAGAGGGTATTTATATGATTTGGGAAAGAAGCAGTATTAACTCAGAGCAGTATTAACTAACTAGCAGTATTAACTGAGAGCAGTATTAACCACTAGCAGTATTAACTAACTAGCATTATTAACTGAGAGCAGTATTAACTGAGAGCAGTATTAACCGCTAGCAGTATTAACTAACTAGTAGTATTAACTGAGAGCAGTATTAACCACTAGTAGTATTAACTAACTAGCAGTAGTAACTTTTCCCTGGCAGCATTAAAACTACACTAGCAGTAGTAACTATACTTACACTTTTTGAAGCTTGTGTTAGTCTGAGCAAGGCAATACACTTCCTGAGAAAGATGATTAGTAGCACCAAAAATAACCAAATAACAGGTATACAAGCACTTTTTAAACATGAGCTCATTCAGAGTTGATCATGCCCACACTTGTGACCAAGAAGGTGAAACTACCCACATTAAAGGCTTTGGTGAATAGATCAGCAAACTGGTTGTCAGTATGAACTTTAGCAACTTGAATTAGCTTCTTTTCATTACAGTCTCTAATAAAGTGATACCTGATCTCAATGTGCTTTGTTTTAGAGTGCTTGACTGGATTGTTAACAATGCTGATAGCACTGCTATTGTCAATAAAGATTGGAGTGTGCAGAAAGGTTACCCCATAGTCCAGCATTTGATTCTGAATCCATAGAACCTGAGAGCAGCAACTTGCAGCAGCAATGTACTCAGTTTCTGTTGTGGATAAGGACATTGTGGTTTGCTTCTTACACTGCCAAGATACTAGTCTTGCACCCAAAAGCTGACATCCCCCTGAAGTAGACTTTCTATCCAAATTAGAACCTCCCAAGTCACTGTCTGAATATGCAATCAAGTCAAAAGAAGATTCATAAGGATACCAAAGACCTAATCTAGGTTGCCCTCTTAAGTATCTGAAAATCCTCTTAACCGCTTAAAGATGTGACTGCTTTGGCTTGACTTGGAATCTGGCACAAACACACACTGGAAACATGATATCTGGTCTGGAGGCTGTGAGATACATGAGAGATCCAATCATTGATCTATAAAGATGGACATCAACATCCTCCCCCTCAAGATCAGCAGTGATCTGTTTGTGTATTTCCATAGGTATGCTTGTTGGCTTTGAGTCTGATAAACCATATTTGTCCAGGATGTCTTTCACATGCTTTGATTGACTTATGAAGATTCCGTCTTTCTGCTGTTTCACTTGAAGCCCAAGGAAGAAAGTAAGTTCACCCATTGAACTCATTTTGAAGCTCTTATGCATCAACTCTTCAAAGTCTCTACACATCTGATCTTTTGTGGATCCAAAGATGATATCATCCACATAGATCTGAACAAGTAGGATGTCCTTCTTTCTTCTTCTAATGAAAAGGGTTTTGTCAATTATTCCTCTTTCAAACCCATTTTCCAAGAGATAGGTAGACAGAGTATACTTCTTCATCAATTGTTCCATAAAGAAATGCACTCTTTACATCCATCTGATATACCTTGAACTGCATAAATGAAGCATAGGCTAGAAACAGCATAATTGCCTCTACCCTTGCAACTGGAGCAAAGACTTCCTCATAGTATATGCCTTCTTCCTGAGTGTACCCTTGTGCCACTAGCCTTGCTTTGTTTCTGATTACTATTCCTCTCTCATCCTTTTTATTTCTGAAAATCCACTTGGTGCCAATAGCTCTATGACCTTTTGGAAGGTCCACCAAGTCCCAAACATCTTGCAACTTAAACTGTAGAAACTCTTCTTGCATGGCTTCTATCCAACTTGAATCTTTCATTGCATCATAGGCCTTCTTAGGCTCAATCTGAGATAGAAAGCAAGAGAGTATTGTATGTTGCTGATCCTGCATCTCTTGAAGTCTGCTTTGATTCCTAGTTACCATAGGAGAAGAGATGTCTCCTATTACCAGCTCTGGAGGATGATTCTTTTGCGTTTTTGTCTGGTGACTATATTCTTCATTGATTCCAACATCTAGATTGGAATCATTTAAGTCAGCTGAGGAGGTCTCATCAGTTGCTTCTGGCTCTTCATGCTCTGAATTCTCATCATCTCTTCTTTCTTCTTCACTCTGAATTGGTTCAGTGACAGTTTCCTTTTCACATATTTCAACAGGGTCAATTGTAGGTATTGGAAAGATCACAGACTGAGGAATACTATTTTGTACTTGTTCTTCCCCTGATCCTCTACTTCATGAACCTGCATGATCATCACTACTGAAACCAAAAGAGTTAGTGAGTGAATCAATGTCAAACAACCACTGAGGACCAGAACCAATAGGATTTGGTGTGTTCTCATTGCATTTGACATTGTCACTTTCCTCAATTATTCTAGAAGAAGAATTAAATACTCTATAGGCCTTACTCTGAGATGAGTAACCAACAAGAAAACCATCATCTGCCTTGCTATCAAACTTTCCTAAGTGAGTTTTGGTATTGAGAATGGTACAAGGACACCCAAAAGGTTTGAAAAATCCAATAAATGGTTTTCTTTTATTTAAAAGCTCATATGGTGCCTTGTTTTTAGGCTTGACTACTAGAACTCTGTTTTGGACATAACGAGCAGTATTTACTGCTTCAGCCCAGAAAGTAATTGGAAGTTTTGAATCAGCTAACAGAGATCTAGCAGCTTCAATCAGTGTCCTATTCCTTCTTTCAGCAACACCATTTTGTTGTGGAGTCCTAGGAGCACTGTATTGCCTCTCAATTCATTTATCCTCATAAAAGGTGTTTAGGTCAAGATTTTTAAATTCAGTACCATTGTCTGACCTAATGACTTTTACTTTTTGATTTGTTTGGTTTTCAATTCTTAGAATAAAGGATTTGATCAGTCCACTTGTCTCATCCTTAGTCCTTAGAAAATATACCCAAGTAAATCTAGAGTAATCATCAACAACTAAGCAGTATGATTTCTTACCTATACTCATAACATTTGTAGGTCCAAACAGATCCATATGCAACAACTGAAGAGAAGAAGAAGTTGTGTTCACTTCTTTGGACTTATGAGAAGTTTTGTGTTGTTTGTCTTTGAGACAAGCAACACAGTGATCATCACATGAAAAGACTTTTGAAGTCAAACCTCTTACAAGGTTGTTTTTGACAAGTTTATTCATTGTTTTAAAGTTCATGTGACACATCCTTCTGTGCCAAAGTGATGATTCATCCAAAGATGCTTTTGAAACAAGACAGTTTAGGGATGAATTAGTTGACACATTTTCCATATCCAAACAGTAGACATTATCCTTTCTGGGAGTTCTTAGTAGTATCATCTTTTCATCAACTACCTTGAATCCAGGAGCAAGGATAATGCATTCTGAATCAGTGAATAATATACTATGCTTTTTGTCACAAACCTGTGATACACTTAACAGGTTGTACCTTAACTGCTCAACATAGAAAACATCCTCAAAGGTCATCTTACCTTTTGTTACATCACCCTTACCACTAATCTTACCTCCATCTGGAGTATTACCAAAGGCAACATGTCCTCCATCAATTTTCTTGAAATTCTTGAGGCAAGCCATGTTCCCTATCATGTGCCTAGAGCAACCACTATCAACATGCCAGATGCTCTTTCCTTTGAGCTGCTGGTTGCCCTGCACATAAGATAAATCAATTAGTATTGATTGGGAACCCAAGCCAAAGTGGTCTTGGGTCTCCCTTTCTCATCAAAGTATTTACATTCCTTTTTGATGAGATTTTTAAAATCAGAGCACTCTTTACTGGAGTACTTTGTCAAGAGAATTGGTCTAGCAGCACAAACACTAGAAGCAGTACTAATTGTAGAAGTACTAACAGAAACCTTGTTAGAAGTACTAACATTTGAAGAGGTACTAACAATGTTAGTTTTAGAAGTACTAATACTCTCAGCAGCACTAACATTGGTAGCAGCAGTATTGCTTCTAGCAGCACTATCTTTGTCAGCAGCACTATTTGTGGTAGCAGTACTAACAGTTTTAGTGCTTTTAGGAACCCACATCTTGACATTCTCTTTTACAGTCTTTTTCTTCATGTGGCTTTTAGATTTAACAGGTTTCTTAGCCACATGGTTCCTTTCATCCTTCCTATAACCAAAGGGTTTTTGCATAGCTCTTTGAAAATTCATCATTTGGTTAATAGGATTAAAGTAACAGTACTTGGCAAGATGATTCAATTTGCCACATATGAAACAAGGTTTTGGTCTGATGATTCTACTCAGATCAACTCCTTGTTTCTGAGCCCACTGATTATTCCAATTCCTTTGATTGCCCCTCCTTTTATCATGTTTTAGAGGCTCACACTTATTACATGCACACTGTTTGCAAGAAACAGGATTCACAACTGTAGTCTGCTTGTAATGGACCTTTTTAGACTTTCCCTCAGTTTTCTCTATGTCATTGGATTTGATCCAAGCCCTTCCACAATCCTCATTGGTGATAATGTTATTCTCTAAGGGAATCTCACTAATCACAGTATTGTCCTTACTCTTACTGGCCTCTTTCTTAGTCTTGTCCTCAACAACTACTTCATCTAAGGGATCTATCTTAGTGGCTCCCTCATTCAAGTCATTCCTATCCTTGGTCTCTAGTAAGTCTGATGTAGGAGGGATGTAGTTGTTGTTGTATGGTGGTGGTGTGGTATTGTACCCAATTCCTCTTCTCAGTTTGTCATGAAACTGGGTTTGTAGTAAAGAGTCCATTGCTTTAGAAGCATTGGAAAAAAATTCTACATCTAGCTAGACTTTGGCTAGCTCTCCTCTCAACTTTTCATTCTCCTCTTTAGACTTTGTCAGTTGGATTTCTAGATCATTTTTCTCCCACTTCCAGTAATTTGTATCATATGTGTGTTGCAGTTCATTGGCTTGGAAACTTTTAATTTGTTCCTCAAACCTCTCAACAATTTTCACATAGTCTTTTATATCTTTTTCTAATCTCTTAAGGTCATCACTCATATTCTGGTTGTGATCTCTGTACCTTTTAACAGTATCTATGCAAGTTTGAGAACAGAGATTAGAAAGTACCTCAGTTGAAAGATCAGATACCTCTGCCATGAGAGCTTGATTTTGAATAGCCTCTTCAGCTTGATCACTCCAGTCAAACCCCATTCCTTGTTGAGAAACAAGAGCTTGAGCAGAGTTTCTGTTTTGGTTGAAGCTTCCAGTCTGATTTTGTTGGTGATTGTGAGACACTCCACTTCTGCATTCTCTGGCAAAGTGTCCCTTCAGATGACATTTATAGCACTCCACCTTTGACTTATCAAAGCCTGCACCATCTTCTCTTCTTTGGGAGAAGTTGTTCCTCCCAGTCCTTTTGATGAACTTCTTCACCCTCATAGAAAGCATGGCCATCTGCCATTTAATATCCATCTCTTCAAGATCATCAGGATGAAGTTGTTCCAAGTCATCATTGATTAAAGAAGAGTTACCATGACTGGAAAGAAAGGCTTCAAAAACAGATTCATTGCCTTTTTCTTGATTTACTCCACTGGCAACATTAACTGATTCAGGGTTAGCAGTAGAATCAATTGATGCTGATAGGAGTGCAGCATTATGAACATATCCAATAGGCTTCTTCTTTGCTTCCACCTCAGATTCAAACACTCTCAAATCATTGTACAGATCATCCAGTTCCTTTTCTTCCAATTGTTCATTCTGTCTGAATGAAACAATATACATGGTCCATTCATCTCCAAGGGACCTTAAGAACTTTCTGTTTACATCATCTTGATCAATATGTACTCCCATAGTAGCTAGTTCACCAATCAGCTTGTTAAACCTGTCAAAAGTTTGAGTCATGGACTCATTCTTATTTGACATAAAGTTTTCATACAGTTGCTTCAATATTGCCTTCTGATTTCTCTTGGTACTTTTGGTACCAGAGAATATCTTCTCTAGAGCATTCCAAAGCATCTGTGCATCAGTGCAATTACAGAATTGGTGTTGATACTCATTGGGAATAGCCAAGAGCAGTGTGCTCAAGGCTTTCATCTCTGTCTGCCTTGTCTTCCTTTCTGCATCCGTCTTTGGTAGGATTCTTTTTCCATCTGCACCAATCTTTCCTTCATCAGATGGGCCATTCTCAATGATGTCCCACATGGAGTAATCTGTGAGAAGAATGTACTGTTTGATTCAACTGTGTTTTCCATGATGAATGAAGGTTTTTGAGAATACTTGCTCTTATACCACTTGTCAGGATCTAATTCTCAACAAGAATAATGAACTCAGAAACAATATTAAAGGAGTTGTGTAATAACACTTTAATATTCAACAATCAATGTAACAGTGAATCAGAAATCACAACTTGTAAACTTTATTGAATGATTAAAGTTACAAGATTTCAAACAAAACCTCAATATTGATGAACAAGCTCACCAATACGAATTCTACTTCTCTAGAACTAGGGTTCTAAACCTTGAGGTTAATTTTCTCTATGAAAACAAAAAATTCAGAATTTTATATTCTTTCTGTCAAACTATTCTATACTATTTATACAAGACATATTACAAGATAATTATCAAAATACAATTGATCTTCAGTCCATAATTATCTCCTTTACTTTAGCAAGTCTTCCATACAGTTGTCTTCCTTCCATTCTGAGTCTTCATCTCATAAGCAGCATTAACCTTCTTCGGCAATATTAATCATCTTCAGCAGTATTAATGATGTTAGCAGCAGTAATCCCTTAGCAGTACTAACTACTAGCAGTACTAACCCTCCAAGCAGTACTAACTATTGAAATAGCAGCACTAACTTTTCAAGCAGTATTAAATCTACTAACAGTAGTAATCATGATGTACTAGCAGCATTAACCATACTTGAACAAATCTTCAGTTCCCAACATCTAATACCCCTCCGTAATTACAGAGGTAGTGACATTTAGGTAAAGAGCGAAGAGGAATGATTAGGAGACTAATTGAGGATTAGAAATGACCATTTCGATCAATTTCCCTGTCTAATAACAATCCTTTTTCTTTTACATTAAATATTACAATGAACTCTTTAAATTGTACAAAGTGATTGAAAACTTCTTTATATTCGAGTTACAATGACTTGACAGACACTTTTTCTATATATTAATATCTAATATTTTTTTGGGTTTTATGAGTGTGTTTATGGTTTTATAAATCAAATCACTCAAACACGAACAAAAATTGTGTATAAAAAATTTACTTTTTTTTAACAACAAGAAACAATTTTATTAGAGCAGAACCTAGCAAGATGCTAGCTTAATTACAAAGCATCCAAAAAATATAATAGAGGATTACAATACCAAGTTTCCCTCCCCATCTTTACTTTGTTTTTAACCCACAAAAAGGAAAAAAAGTGGAAATCATTTGCTACTTCTTGGATGGATTACATCTTGCTGTGAGAAGCTTTTTCGTTCCGACTCCTTTAGACAAGGCAAATCACGAACAACAGCATTTTGGTCATTTTCTCTCCAGCAGGGTTCGATAACAACTCCAATACCTCCTCGAAAGAGGTAGAAGATGTTGGGATCTCGGGCGACCATTGGTGCTGTTAGTACACATATATGTATTTCAATAATACATATAAAATACAAATATCATAATAACTGAATTTAATCAACAAATGATTAGAGAAAATTAAATATAGGGAATCGACTGAAAATTAAACCGAATAAACCGTAACGAGGCTGAGGCTCGTGTTGAACATGATTCCCTTAAACAGATTTGCCGTCTGTTCCCAGGGTACAACAGCGTAAGCAGTGTGTACTGCCGGATATTACACTTGCCTGAAAATGTCGCCGGAGAGAAACCATATGCTTCAGATTTTGAGAGAATATGTATGACTAGAATTCAATATATCCAAGAATGTACCCACACTCTCATATTTATACTCAATATTAGAAACCGACTGATTAATGTGAGATTAATATGACCATTAATCCTATTAATCATTTCTAATAATGAGTATCAAGGAGTTACAAAACGGATTTTGAACCAGTAAATATCGCGACTTACCATGCGGGTAAACTCGCGGCACAATCCGCGTGGTGCACTGTTTCTCGTCTTAAAACAGTGGACATCGCGACTTACAGTGCGAGTAAGCCCGCGGAACTTATTGTTTTATCGTTAACAAACCAAACATGGCGCGGGTAATCCCGCGAACTGCACTGGATCAAAACAGAATTTCCGCAAAAACCAAGTTGCGCAAGATTTCGGAGCGGCATTCGTGTCCGCAGGTTGCGCCCACGCACAAGTTCGTCGAATTTAGCCTACGAAAGCCGCAATCGGCACCCCCCCTGCGCGCGGGTAGGTGATGGAGTAAAACCAAACAAAGGACTTGTTAGTCCCTTCCACATCTTTAGTTATAAACTACAAAACTTTTGGTCCTCCTTCCTATGTGGGACAAGTTCCCACACCCACTTGGTTTTGCCAATTTTCATCCCAAACACTCAACTTTAAGCATCGATATCTCATTCACACATATTCCGTTTTGGACACACAATATATCGTTTCGAATCTCTCATATAGGAGAACACAAACCCACAAAGAGTTAGATATATACTATACATATACATGTATTTATTTGTGTCCAAAGTTAGTAAAAAATCACATTTTTACTAAAATTTTCCAACAATCCCCCACATGAATGGAGATCGATCTTTTGCATACTAAAACTTTCCTACAAAATTTCCAATGGTTGAATCTTGCATAGGATAGGTAGGTGTTATCCTTTGAACCTTCCCTTGTGAAACACACTTAGCCTCCTAACTGTCAGTAGACTCGATGTCCTTGAACTGAACTTCCATTTATGTAGACGACAATACATTTCACACAAAATTCTTCCTAACAAGGTCATATCCTCATAGTCGTGTTCGTTGTGGTCATGAACACTAGCCTGGTTCAGCGAGAGCTGATAGGAATTGAGCCCCCCACAATTCCCGTCGAAGCGACCCCACTTCTCTCTCACATAGGTGATTTTCAATAATCATTAAAAGCCATAGGCTCAGCCTCATTATCACTGATTCCAGAATTGGAGTTGGAAGTTTATTAACTCCCCCACAGTGACCTCTCCTATTCATACAACTAGGTTGTCCTTTTGAACCCAGGTCTTGGGATCTCCAGTCTCCTGGGTAAGGTTTCCTTTGCATGAATTATTCATTCAAGGGCTTTAGTCCCATTCATTTCGACGACTTATAAACCAGATCTCTACTTAGGCCTTTTGTAAGCGGATCCGCAATGTTATCCTTTGACTTCACATAGTCAATCGTGATAACTCCAGTAGAGAGTAATTGTCGAATCGTATTATGTCTACGTCTAATATGTCTAGATTTCCCATTATACATTGTACTTTGAGCTCTACCAATCGCCGATTGGCTATCACAATGTATACATATGGTCGTTACTGGTTTAGGCCATTTGGGAATATCTTCCATGAACTGACGTAGCCATTCTGCCTCTTCACCACATTTATCCAAGGCAATAAATTCAGATTCCATCGTGGATCTGGCTATAACAGTTTGCTTGGACGATTTCCAAGATATAGTCGCACCTCCAAGTGTAAACACATATCCACTTGTTGATCCGGAATCCTTAATATCAGATATCCAATTTGCAGTCCATATTCACGTGTGTATCTTAGATATCTTAACAATCTAGTAATACTCTTCCAGTGTTCTAAACTGGGATTACTAGTATACCTACTTAGCATGCTCACTGCATATGCTAAGTCAGGTCTAGTACAACTCATAAGATATATCAAACTGCCAATTATTCTTGAGTATTCTACCTATTCAACACCTTCCCCTCTATTCTTAGATAGATGTTGACTAGTATCTCCTTCATTGAATTTCTCAAGAATCTTGTCCACATAATGTGTTTGATTTAACACCATACCATTTTGGGTTCTTGTGATTTTTATCCCAAGAATCACATCTGCTAAACCTAAATCTTTCATGTCAAATTTAGATTTTAACATATCCTTTGTGGACTTTATCATTTTGTCATCGCTGCCAATGATAAGCATATCATCAACATATAAACACAATATGACATATCCATGAGTGGTATCTTTTGTGTAAACACATTTATCACACTCATTTATCTTAAAACCGCTTTCTAACATGGCTTGATCAAACTTTTTATGCCATTGCTTTGGAGCTTGCTTTAGGCCATACAAGGATTTTAATAAGTTTACAAACCTTGTTCTCTTGTCCCGGGGCAACAAATCCCTCGGGCTGCTCCATATAGATTTCTTCTTCTAAATCTCCGTTTAGAAAAGCAGTTTTTACATCCATTTGGTGAATTTGCAGATTTCTAATGGCTGCAATCGCTAACACCAATCTAATGGATGTTATTCTTGTCACCGGCGAATAAGTATCAAAATAATCTAGACCTTCCTTTTGTCTATATCCTTTGATAACTAATCTCGCCTTGTATTTGTCAATACTAGTGGTGTTCAAAAAAACCGTTGGACCGCTCAAACCGGTTGAACCAAGTCAAACCGGACCATTTTTGGCGATTTGAGCGGTCTAGCGGTCCGGTCTGGTCTGGAAAATTGCCAAACCGTGCGGTCCGATCCGGTCTGCGGTCTGGAGGTTTTTTTGGGCGGTTTGGACCAAACCGACCGCCAAATATATAAATATATATTTTTTATTTATTTATATATACCTTTATTATGAAGAATAGATTATATAAAACCCAAATGTCCAAGTATATACAAAAATACCTAAGGTATTTTAACAAATTGAAATATTTATGGATTGTGGAATACAAAGAACGGAAAAATGAAGAAGTGAAGTCGTGGATTTTATTTGCACTTTGCATATTACTTTTTTTTAGTGCTTTATCTTGGGATATTTTGTTAACTTTTTTGGACTTTGTTATTTTGTTGTGAACTTTGTTCTTTATTTCAAGTGGACTCAAGCCAATTAGCCTTTAAAATTCAAAGTTTTATATGTTTTTATGTTTAAACTTTAAAGCCCACTAAAAGGCCCAAACCGTCTAAACCGGTCGACCCTGTGGTAGGTCCACTAGTTCCCATGTATGGTTTTGTAAAATAGATTCTATCTCACTATTGATGGCTTCTTTCCATTGAGGTCCCTCCGAAGACGTGACCGCCTCACGATAGGTTTTAGGTTCACTTTCCACCACGTAGGTGAGAAAATCGGGACCAAACGATTTTTCAACCCGAGCTCATTTACTTCTTCTAGGTTCCACATCTTCTTCATCAGATAGAATTTGTTCATCCTCTAGAACAATTTCTTTACCTTTAGAAGATGACGCTTGATCTTCCTTGTTCAAACAAGGAAACACGTCTTCAAAGAATGAAGCATTTCTTGACTCCATAATTGTATTCTTGTGTATCTCGGGATTTTTAGATTCATACACAAGAAACCAATAAGCACTACTATTTTGTGCATATCCAGTGAGTACACAATCTACTGTTTTAGGTCCTAACTTTTGTACCTTAGGAGGAGGTACAACCACTTTAGCTAGGCACCCCCACACTCGTAAGTACTTGTAAGATGGTTTTCTACCCATCCAAAGTTCATACGGGGTCTCATCTTTTTTCTTGCGGGGTATCTTATTTAAAAGATAATTAGCCGACAAAATAGCTTCCCCCCACATGTTCTGACTTAGTCCAGAACTGATCAACATGGCATTCACCATTTCTTTCAAGGTGCGATTCTTTCTTTCAGCCATTCCGTTTTGCTGAGGTGAGTAGGGTGATGTGAATTCATGTCGAATTCCATTGTTAGAACAAAATTCAGTAAACGGTGAAACATATTCACCTCCCCTATCACTTCTAACCA
The DNA here is from genome assembly GCA_023525745.1 of Arctium lappa. Taxonomy (NCBI): domain Eukaryota; kingdom Viridiplantae; phylum Streptophyta; class Magnoliopsida; order Asterales; family Asteraceae; genus Arctium; species Arctium lappa. Next base: position 10,655,402 of record CM042054.1, on the reverse strand, counting down.
CCTTGATTTTCTTGTTAAGTTTATTCTCAACTTCATTTTTATACAAGACAAACTTGTCTATTGCTTCATCTTTACTCTTAAGTAAATACACATAGAAATATTTCGTACTATCATCGATAAACGTGATGAAGTATTTGTTCCCACCTCTAGTAGGAATCAATTTTAAATCACACACATCGGTGTGAATTAAATCAAGGGGTTCGGTTTTTCTTTCAATCGATTTGAAAGACGTTCTAGTAAGTTTGGATTCTACACATGTGGGACACTTGTGATTCGAGTCAATATCAAATTTAGGTATGTAATTTAATTTAATTAATCGTTGAATGGAATTAAAGTTTACATGTCCTAAACGGCCATGCCAAACATTTGAAAACTCAAGCAAATAAACATAACTAGTACCAGTTTTATTCATTCCATTGATAACGGTTACATTCAGCTTGAACATGCCATCTAAGGCATATCCCATTCCCACATACATACCATTCTTGGACAAAACAAATTTGTCCGACTCAAACACAAGTTTAAAACCAAACTTATTAAGTAACCAACCCGACACAAGGTTCTTCCGAAGCTCCGGTGCGTACAAAACGTCTCTAATCTTGAGCTCTTTTCCGGAAGTCATTTTTAGAAGCACATCTCCAATGCCCTTAACATCGGTAGTAGCAGCATTTCCCATGTAGAGATTTTGCCCATCATCAACTTCTTTAAAGGAAATGAAGTTGCTTTTGTCATGACAAACATGACGGGTAGCTCCTGTATCGACCCACCAATCCATAGAGTTCGAACCTATCACGTTAGCCTCTTACACCATGGTAGCAACTCCCATGGCCGAAAACTCCATGATCATAGCCACCAAGTCTTCGTTCATCATATGAGCTTGGCGCGGTTTTCCTTCTTGGGCAACTTGCAATCAGCCGCCTTGTGACCCGGTTGGCCACAATTATAACAGTTGAACTTCTTCTTGAAAGTTCCTTTCCGAGGGGCAAGTTTTTTCGCTTTCCCCTTGCCTTTGTCAATCTTCTTTGCCTTGGCCTTACAAGGTTGACCAACTTCTACCACATTAGCTTTTGAAGAGCCGGCATAACCACTCTTTAAAGCTATTCGGTTGTCTTCTTCAATGCGAAGACGTACCACCAAATCCTCCACAGACATCTCATTTCGCTTGTGTTTAAGGTAGTTTTTAAAGTCTACCCAACCGGGAGGAAGCTTTTCAATCATGGCCGCAACTTGGAAGGCTTCACTGACAACCATTCCTTCGGCAAGTATGTCGTGCATAATTACTTGAAGATCTTGAACTTGACTCATCACAGTTTTTGAGTCAATCATTTTGAAATCCAAGAAGCGAGCAACAACATGCTTCTTGGTTCCCGCATCTTCAGTCTTATACTTGCGATCCAAGGATTCCCACCTCTTAAAGTTCAAACCGGAAAATTTCTCCGGTTTCTCAGCATGATTGGCCATCATATTTGGTGCTGGCGTGGTAGTAGTCGCCACGGATTGCACAGGCAAGGTAGCAATAGGTATCACCGGAGTTGTGTTTCTAGTTGTGTTCACCATTCTGAAAATCACAAAGATTTACGTGAACAATTAGTATCACAAATAATCTGTTTACACAAAACAGCAATTGATACTACAATCTGTTTTCAAAAAACAGATAACTAAAATATCGAGATAAACTCGATTCAACAAAATCTGTTTAAGATTGTTAGTACACAGATATGTATTTCAATAATACATATAAAATACAAATATCGTAATAACTGAATTTAATCAACAAATGATTAGAGAAAATTAAATATAGGGAATCGACTGAAAATTAAACCGAATAAACCGTAACGAGGCTAAGGCTCGTGTTGAACACGATTCCCTTAAACAGACTTGATCTAAATAAGCCTCCCCCCGAATGAGAGACTAGCTTACTTTGGAATTTTTCGATGATCGTAACCAAGAGGATGCCCTAGACATTTTTGCACCCACCGGAACACCAAGATATTTCATCAGAAGAGATCCTTCTATGCAATTCAACACCCGCATCATTTTCGAGATTTCCGAATTAGACACGTATCCCAATACCAGCCACACTGCTTTTACCGAGGTTCACCTTGAGCCCAAATGCTAGATGAAAGCACCTCAATACCGAGGTATAGAAAAATTGCTAATGAGCATTTCAAAGTTTAAACTTTAAACTTCTACGTGTCTTTTCTCTATATTCAAAGTATGAGCATTTCAAAGTTTAATATAATCAAACATATTTGATAGATTAATTAAATCGCTTCGGTCACAATTCAATATTGTCTTCTTTCGTAGGCGATTTGAATTCGTGTGAGTATTTCACACCTTACTTAAAAAAGAAAATTCGATCGTGGTTTAATTTTTGTTACAGTTTTCACTTTGCAGAAAAGAATAACGATCGATTCAATGAAATCGACATATATCTCGAGAGGGCTCGAGAAAGTAATCAAACTATCCAAGTTGAAATAATCACTCTAAATAAGTGATTGATGTCTTTGCCCTTGCTCTTTATAATTATATAATTTATTTATCCAATTACATTTTGTATTTAAATTGGAATATCATCGAAATATATAAACTTGTAGTAGCATACAACATTTCTGCCCGGAAGTGTGGTCCAACATGAACAAAAATCATATATAATCATGTTACATTCAATCTTTATATTAATTTCATAAAACTCCATCCTCCTTTTTCAAATATAAATTATTTGTTGATTATTTAAACTTACAATCAAGAGTCGTAATACACATGTAGAAATAATATAAAAATACTTTATCATTTAAAACAAACATATACGTGTCTTAAACTTTTAAATATGAATTTAATGTGCATTATGAGTGTATTTAATTCCATGAAAGGAAAAAAAAACTAGTAATTAAGCATAATACATATTCCAATTCCCTTTAAGAAAATACATATTCCAATTTGAAGATGCATACCAGTTATTTAGTTAACCTTAAAAAACAATTAATCTATTCAGAAAATCCATCTTAATTAATAACTTAATCATCAGCCCTAGTCCCAACATGACATAATACCAAATGCTACATTATTATTAATATAGATATATGTATATATGTATATACATACATACATACATGTTAGCATGCATGCATATATATACATGTTACTTCATTAAATTTTTGTTTTTGTCGAGCTTCGATCCTTGTGGGTTTTCATCATTCGGCAAAATTTGTAGGCATATTAGAAACTGTTATAGACGTCCAGTCTCTTTTACCATCATCAAAAGGTGTAATTGCTCCACCACGATGTCTCGCATTTTGATCGACTGTTATGTCCTTGGGCTTTTTGAAACGGGCTTGTTTAGAAAGTTCTTCGATAGCCTCCGAAATCGTTTCAACACATTTTATGACATCGAATAGTATTGAAATGGTTGCGATAACGGGTATCGTTTCTAGGATGTCCCACTTCTCTATCATTGAAGTTTGTAATGTGATATTGAGTTCGTCTACTGCCTTTTTGCAGTTTTCTATATGAATAGCTGAAGCAGAAGGATACATCATTAGTTTCATCGACAACCCTAATTCTTTCAAAGCTTTTCCTACTTCTGAACTCATTTTCATCAATGGTTCTTGAATTGTTTTCTGAAACTCTGAAGGCACCTATATATAGGAAAATAAGAAATTAGTGTCCATGGTGTGTGTGTATATATATATTTATTCATATGAATTGAAAGATAAAAGCAAATAAAACGTTTCGTACTTCAATAGCATCAAGATGTCCATTGAGAGCTTCGATATTGTATGCACATTGTCGTGTAGAAACCCCAATTTTCAAGTATTGTTTCCATGGATGACGAAAGAGAAATTTTCCATGCCCTACTTCCCACCATGCAAAATTTGCCTGTTTCCAAACATCGTTCATTAAAAAAATATAAATTAGAAATATAATATAATATATATATATATATATATATATATGGTCATTCTTATGAGATCCTTGTAATTCAATTTAAACCACAAAAAAATTAGTTGAAAAAAATTTAATATAAAATAAAAATATTTCTCTTCCTTTTATCTCCACTTTTTTCCTCTCATCTCTCTTGTCTTCCATCTCTTATTTTTCTCTCTCCTGTCCATAATATACATGTACATACATAATTAAATAAAATACAATAGACGAAGACATTGTGAACATTTCCTTAAAATTATTATTATAGTGTGTGAATATATTGTAAACACACTATAAATCTAGATTTAGTATTAATTGTGAACATATTGTGAATACCAATTATATCAATGAAACTAAATTTATCACTTGTGAACATTATGTGAACCTTGTAAATACTATACATTATGAACACGCTAGTAAAAAAATTAAGTTTGTTTATATTGTGTTGACTATATATATGTGCACATTAATTAATTGTACGTATGTGAATGTTACGGAGAGAGAGAAAGATATATATATATATATATATATATGAAATTTTAAAAAAAATACAATAATTTTTATTTAATAAACAATGGTAATTATCTTCTTAATTATCTATTAATTATTAATTATTTTAAATTGGTGGCTTAGATGAACCTCATGGATCTGATAAAATTTAGAGTTCTCAAATGATTAAGTTCATATATATATATATAATTAACTTTTATTTGGATATGAATTTCAAAAACAAAAATACTTATAATTAAAAAAAGAGCACGCATGTATACTAACCAAGGATTCTTCCGTGGCTTTAGAATTAAGGACGCTTTTATAAGCTGTTAGAAATGATTTGTCACCCTCAGAAGTTCTGTAGTATTCATCCCCAAATCCTATAAATTAAACATGTATCAATTAATTAGTATGCTATTAAAAATTTTTAATTACTCGTTAAAGAAAATAAAAAAAATTATTTATATATTTAACTACTTTCTAGGAAGCTTGCGAGCTTCTCCAAGTTAAGAACAATGAGTTTATGCAGATCTTCACCAGCCCACACCGGGCAAATACATATGGCAACGATTATACACGTTACACCACCGAAAACGATCGTTATTAAACGTTGGTGAGCAAACTTCATGATTTTATCCACTCGATAACCCGAAACAGCCACCATGCTAAAAGTCAAAATAAATAACAAAACCCCATAATCGTATCTTCTCTTAATTTCAGGACTGAATCTTGAAAATGTGGCACACGCAACTGCAAATTAAGCAAGTTAATTTTCAAATCAAAATCAACATTAATTATAAAGTTATGATATTGTACCGTGTGTAGAAATTAACAAACCGGTTAATTAAATCGCGGATTTTACCTAAGAGGAAGACAAGGCAACCGATAACAATTGGTTTAGCGGTCGGCCCGAATAGGCTGGCGAAGGATTCGGCCCCGAGACCTAATGCACCCGCTAGTAGAGTCGCAAAATCTCTATTCATGCCTTTGCTTAAAGTCGCCCCTAGCAACAAATGAAAATAATAAAAAATAATTTAGGATACAAACGTCAAATTAAGTACTATTTGAACATTTAATTAAATAAAAACATCGTAAATAGAAACCTTATTGCAAAGAATATGAAGTTAAAGGAAATAAAGACCGGAATTCAGATGTTTAAGTAAAAAAAAGATGTGGAGGTATATATACTTTCAAAATGTGGTGTTAAAATAGACGATAATATAAAGCATCTTCTTAATCTAACGGCTTGAATGAGTTGTTCGATTCTTTCTTTTTGCAGGGTTCTTTCTGGATCTCACCCATACATATATATATATACATATATATATACATACATATATATATATATCATTTTTCTAAAACTCTTGTCGCACAGCCGTCATAGCTCATCATGGCACCAAGGCTTGTGGCTCACGCCAAGTTAAGTTTGTGGCACGCCATGGCCTAATGCATCATTTTGTAATGCAATTTTTTTATTTTTCTTTATGTTTTTAATGTCTTATTTGCAAGTTTTTTTTAATATATATCATAATTTAACTTGCTTATTACTATTGGCTCATTGAGTAACACTATAAAACATATATTTTTATATATAATACTATATATGAATTAGAAAAATGATGCCATAAGTCACGCCTTGAAAACGTCATAGCTTCGCCATGGCTCCTAAGGCTTGAGGCTTGGTCTCGCCGCCACGCTACGTCTTACGTCATTTAGAACCTTGATATATATATATATATATATATATATATATATATAAAAGAAAGAACCGAAGAACTCTTCCAAGACATTAGATTAAAATGTTATAATTAATTAATGTATAGGTTGCTGACCGACTGTGTACTCAAAAACGACAACGACGGTCAAGATAGCCCACATTCCGTTATCGCCCATGCCATTGTAGAAAGGCTGAAGATAGTAAATCATGGAGGCCAATGTGATGGCTAATGCCACTTTCAACGAGTGTACAATCCTTCTCGGATCATCTTCTCCAATCTTCTTGAATTCAACTAGGGCTTGCTTCATCTTTGAAACAGATGTAGCCAAAAGGGTGCAGGTAGGGTTTTGATGGGCTGGTGATGATGGTGAACAACCATCCTCCATTGCCATGTATATATATGAATTTGGTGGTATAAGATCAGGGAGATGGGAGATAGCTTATCAAGTCAGCTGCGGTTAGCCTGATATATATATATATATATATAAGTCAATTATTCTGAGATCAAAAATATCTTTCTAATCTTTATATTGAGTAAAGATAATAAATCAGAATATCACGTGTGAACAATAAAAGACATCTTAATAAGTTATTATAATGCTTTTTGGAAAGGGTATCCTGGGCCTATGGCCCAGACTAATCCCTGACAATTAGGGTCTTTGGCCCAGCTGCTAAAGCATGCAACCCTGAGTTTATCCTCAGTGGCCACAAGTGTTGCTAGTGGGGCTCGAACCCGGGTTAAGCGCTATGAACTCCCCAAGCCTTTACCATCACACCACAGCCGTTGTGGTTAAGTTATTATAATGTTATAAATATAATGCTACAATTGATTATCAATGTTATCAATATGCTACAAATGGTTATCAATGTTACAACATTTCCTACAGTTGTCTAAGTATAATTTTTGGGGGTGTTATTTGCACCAAAAATTGCAAATATTAAATGCATAGTTTTCCGATCCAATTATTTTTAATGAATGTCATTTTACTTGAATATATATACATATATATATATATATTATTTTTGTTTACATATAAACACATATGATATATATATATATATATATATGTGTGTGTGTGTTTTGATTTTATAAATTTATAAATTTATAAAATTTGTAACTTTTGATTTTATTTTATTTTATAAATTTGTAACTTTTGATTTTATTATAAATTTTTAAAATGTATTTTTCTTTTTATAACAATTACGTTTTATTATAACTTTGTAAAAGTGTATATTATTTCTTACCCGAATTGAACCGTAATTAAAAATAGCAATCAAAGATAGTTGGGGGGTTAAACCCGCCAATTAAGTAAACTCGTTATAAATATAAGTTGGTAAGTTCACGTCTTACCCGAATCGTCCCTTATGTAGTGTTTGGTATGCAGACTAGATGAGACAGGACAGAACAGGACAGGACGGGACCGAACTGGACATGGCTAATTGTCTGTTCCACGTTTGGTACGACTAGAACAAGATTGGACAAAACCGTTAAAATGACCAAATTACTCCTATATCATATAATAATTCTAAACGATCTAAAATTATTATTATTTTTGTTTATATATACACATTATCTTTTTATATATATATATATGTGTGTGTGTGTGTGTGTGTGTTTTGATTTTATAACTTTATTAAACTTGTTTATAAATTTATAAAATTTGTAACTTTTGATTTTATTTTATTTTATCAATTATAACTTTTGATTTTATTATAACTTCGTAAATCCAACACAAAAATGCATACGTGGAGGGTTTATTTGCCATTTTTGAAGTGTAGGGACTAATTCTGTGGGTTCGTGAACCTGTTGTTAACAAGACTACTCGTGGACGACCCTCGTTGAATGATAATCTTTTCAGAAAAACTCATGTTGATCCCTCATTTCCGACTCATGTTGACCCGTCTTTTACAAGTGAAAGACCCCTTAGACGTAGTAGTTCGAACGCGTCTAGATTTGTTGACAGGGAAAAATGAGCTACCAAGAACCAGCGAGACACAGTTCTTTCATGTTCAAAAATTATAATGCACATTCATACATCAATCAATTTACAGCATTGTTTCACCCTTACATCAAGCAGGTACATTATGTGATAGGTGATGGAAATTGTGGATTTCGAGCAATAGCTGTCTCTCTAGGTCTTCATGAAGATGCATGACCCACAATTCGGTATAACTTGATGGAAGAGTTAGATACATACAAGACAGAGTACATCAACGTTTTTGGAGGTGAACATTGGGATATTACTTACAACACTTTAAACTTCTTTCGATCAGATCAAGATGTACCATTTGAACACTGGATGACAATGTCTGAAATAGGTGTATTGATTGCTTCAAAATATAATGTGATATTACATGTTATAAGTATGACCGACAGTGGGACGTACTTGCCGCTTAGATCCACTCCGCCAGTGTGGTATGAACATGTTGTTTTTACAATCGGGTACGTTAATGGTAACCATTATGTGAAATTAAATATGGCAGAACGATACCCGTTTCTCGCAAATTATAGGACATTTTTTTCATTACAGTTATCCGTATGATGCTGGATGGGCTACCCCGTATTCAAAGCGAATAAAGAAGTACATGCAACTTTTACGTGTTAATTGTACTACAGATAATGTTATTTTAGAATAATCGAATTTAATATAGATTATTTTATGTTCTATTTATATGTTAAATCGCAATATTTATGTTTTATTTTTATAATTATATAATTATAAAAAATTAGTAATATTTATATTTATAAATATTTATTTCTTTTCAAATCAAAACAAAAGGTAAAAAAAAACTTTTAAAACTATATAATACAAATAAATAAAAATATATAATAAAAATAAACAAAAGAAAAAGAAAAAGAAAAAAAGAAAAGACAATAAAAAGACAAAAAAACGCAATCATATATCAATCATTTTTTGTGCAATTAGCAAAAATTTTGGTATAAATAGTCTCTCCCTAATTTTTTTAGTATACTACGGATTTGGTCACTGTGGTTTTGGGTTCTTTATGAGATTGGTTCTTAAATTCATTTATTACGCATAATATCTATAGAGGTTTGCACTTTTTTTTTCCTTGGTTTTGGTCCTCTGTCTTAATGCCGGTCCACAAATTAAGTCTCTTGAAATCTAGGGCAAAATAGTTTTTCCGATTTCCTGCATTGTAATGATTTCTCATTAATTTTTCGTTCTTTTTCTTCATTTTTCATCTTCTCCATCAAAACCTTCAAGTACAAACTCTAAACTTAAATCAAATCCTAAAAGCCAATCATCATTAAACCAAGAATAGTAGTAGTAGAGTAAAAATCCAAAATGTTACAGATTTATTTTTTATTTTTTGTTAGGTTTCACATGTCTAATTAAGAACACGATTGCAGAGTTCAAAAAGAACCTCTCCATGGCCATGTTGGAGGATACATACTAATATGAGATTCTGAAAAGAACCTCCAAAAATTTTAAGGACCTCAAAATTTTCGGGGCCCAATTATAAATATATATATATATATAAATATATATATATAGTGTTTGATTCATTTGAGAAATGGTAAATATATGAGAAATAGAGAAGTAATCTTAGCCATTCATATGGTCAAGATCGGATTTGACTAGTCAAATGTTGCGGCTTTGACCAGTCAAATGTTGCGGCTTTGACCAGTCAAAAGTTGCGGCTTTGACTGGTCAAAAGTTGCGGCTATCCCAAAAATAGAAGGACAATTTTGTAAACAAAACACACGGGTTGTGTTCATATATGAACATGTATAATTCACATATGAACTATATGTTCATATATGAACTAGTGCAATTCACAACTAAACTCTTTTAACTGATTCATATATGAACCTTTGTGATTCATATATGAATCAGTTGAACTAACTAACAGATTCATATATGAACCTTTGTGAATCACAAAGATTCATATATGAATCTGTATGAATCACAAAGATTCATATATGAATCAGTTGAACTAATTAACAGATTCATATATGAATCTTTGTGATTCATACAGATTCATATATGAACTCATTCCGTGTATTTTACGAAATTACCCCTCTACCTTCTATAGACCACACAAGGAATTATCCGGTGCTTCGCGGTCAAAGCCGCAAATGTTGACCAGATGAATGACGAAGATTACTTCTCTATTTCTCATATATTTACCATTTCTCAAATGAATCTCTCCCTATATATATATATATATATATATATGGGCCTAATCAAATGAGAACTAGACCGTTTGTGATAACCGTGAGATCCAATATGAGCCACAGATTTAGAATTATTAATATTAATTTTAAATAAATAGAAAATGATATTTTAGTAAATTTGTTTAATTCCTAAAATCTCCCCTTTTCTCTTATATATATATATATATATATATATATATATATATATCCTCTCTTTCTCTCTCTACCATATAACCTAATTCCTAAATTTTCTCATTTCCTTTTACAAAAGGGTATCACACAGTGCTATCACGTATTTTTGATGTTTTTTCGATGTGTACAAAAGGGTATCATAGTGTATTATCATGTATTTTCGATCTTTACAAAGTGTATCACAGTGTGCATCACTTATTTTCGATGTTTTTTCGATCTTTACAAAGTGTATCACGGTGTGTTATCACGTATTTTTGATGTTTATAAAAGGGTATCATAGTGTGCTATCATGTATTTTCGATCTTTACAAAGTGTATCACAGTGTGCATCACGTATTTTCGATGTTTTTCGATGTTTATAAAGTGTATCACAGTGTGTATCATGTATTCGTCGAAATAATATTTGCTGGAGAGAGGAGAGAAGATAGACATCATTAAAATACCTAAAATACCATTAAGTAAAATTACCAAATTTATTGATTTCCTAAGTTATCTCCTGATTTGTGGTTAAGATTAGATTCACGGTTAACACAGATAACTGAGTTCTTCCTTGAATGACCCCCTATATATATATACTTATTTTTACAAAAGTTTTATATATTTCACTTCAACATAATGATTTAACTTTTAGCCTAAGGGCCCAAGTTCCTTCTCTCTTTTACTAGACTTGGCGCTTCTTTGATTATTGGTTCTAACTGCAAATTTGCAATCCCTTCTCCCTTGGTCTCTAATTTCACAATTAATCTCACCTAGTTGGCTAGTCTATTTCATCTCAATTTTTCAGATGGCTAATTTTATGATTGAAGTGTCAAATATATGGCTTTGTTTGATAATCTTCCTATTTCTTATTCTCAGATTCTCACTTTCAATTTCAACAGGCAACCTCACTATCAATTTTGTTGACTTCATTCATATTAATATTGATTACCATTATTATTCATATCATTATAGCCCTCTCTATAGAAAAACACAAAAGAGTTTAGAGTTGAGGGAGAATTTGGCCCAAGAATCAAGCTAGGGTTTTTCGAGAATTTGAGTAAACAATGGTTGGTAAACTTCTATACATTAATTCTTTCAATTTAACAACTTATTGAAGAAAGTAAAATTTTGATTTTGAAATAACATATTGAAGATTTTGTTTCGAATAATGTTAGAAAAATGATTCTATTTAATTGTTTAAGTGAAATTTGTATGTTACTTTGTCATTTTAAGACATTTTTGTTGTTTTAATTTGTAAGTCTTTTCAATGTTCTAAAAAACTCGTCGCACAGCCGCCATGGCACCAAGGCTTGTGTCTCACGCCACGTTAAGCATGTGGCACGCCATGGCCTAATGCACAATTTCGTAATGCAATTTTTTATTTTTCTTACGTTTATAATGTCTTATTTGCAAGTTTTTTAATATATATCAGAATTTAACTTACTTATTACTACTGATTAATTGAGTAACACTACAAAACATATGTTTTATATATAATGATATATATGAATTAGACGTCATAAGTCACGCCTTGAAAACGCCATGTGGCTTCGCCGTGACTCCTAAGGCTTGAGGCTTGGTCTCGCCGCCACGCCTCACGCCATTTGGAACCTTGAGTTTTTTAATATAATGTATGATATGAACTTTTATATTTTGTTTTATCAAGTACTTGTCAAATTGACCTATAATCTTGGTACAAATGTTACAGGACCTCTAAAAAGATTGGAACTATCCTGCTTTCCCCACCCTCCCGATCTGTTTCTAGTTTGTGATACATAGAGATGAGAAAGTCCCATAAACACCATGATTCTAACGTTCAGATCTGATTCCTTTCGTGACACATCTCCCCACTTACGAGAGTGTTATGTTCGTGACCATTCTCCTCCCCACTCCCTAGGAATTCAAAACCTTCATATCTAGTTCTATTTGTGACCATCACCCCATCGATTATGGAGTTCGATGCAGGTTGGAGTCACTATGTGGATGGTGGAGTTCGGTTCAGGGTATCGGAGATGTTGTTCTTCGTAGCACAACAATTTCTGAAGTTAGCAAAGAGAGAGAAAGCAGCGAATGGAGAAGGACGAGATCGAAGGAGAGAGAAGGGAATAATTAGGATTTCCATAAAGAAAAAACAAGGATTTGATTTAAGGTTGGTTTTAATATTTGATTTTGGGTTTGTTTGTGTTCTTGAGATTTTGTTGGAGAAGATGAAGATTCAATAAAAAGGAAAAATAGTTAAAAATAATAAATAAGGATAATAGCAAAAAGACCATTTGTTCCCCGATTTTAACGAATTTCATGGACGAACGTTTGGTCCAAGGATCAAAACCATGAAAAAGTGTAAACCCGATATGTGTTTTACGTGATAAATAAAGTTTAGGCTTTAATTCCATAAAAATCTCAAACCATAACAACAAAATCCATAATTTACTTTAATTTTTTTAAATAAGTAATAATAGTCCACTTTTTTTAAAGTATATTTAACTCTAATGGTTTGTTTATTTTGAAAAGTACAGTAATATAATTAAACACATTTAATACTTTAAGAAATTTTCAAACAAATTCTATATACAATGTCAAAATGGTAATCTTTAAAATAAAGTACGCATACAAGTTTTAGATGCCATGATGAGATCATTATATTTTTTATGGAGTGATTTATATATGATAACAAATATGTATTATATATATACAATTATATTGATACACATACATTATTTAATAACTCAATAATATTAAACAATTTATAGTATGTTATATACTTGAAACTAAAAATTAAGACACTAATGGTGCGTTCGGTTTGCAGATTGAATGGGACAGGATAGTACAAAAACTCACTGTCTCATATTTGGCATGACATAGGACAAGACAAAAATTCACTGTCCCACGTTTGGCGCGACATGGAACAGAAACAAAGATTGGACAAGATAGGACAAAAAATGGTATTTTCTTGTTCCACCAAAATAGGTAGAACAACATGAGACAAAAGTGAGACAAAAACTAAAAATCATTGATCTACCGCCATTTGATATATAATCCTAATATGGTATTAGTCTTAAGAGTCACTGCTACCCATCGCCGCCACTACCACCATCAACGACCACCGACCACCGGTTGCCACCTGTTGGGAAATTCAGAATTTGACAAGTACAATTAATACTGCTAGAAGAACTTGGTTACTACTTCTGAAGATTACTACTTCTGAAGTTAATGCTGCTGAACAAGATTAATGCTGCTAAGTCAAGGTTAATACTGCTAGAGGAGATTACTACTGCTAAGCAATTTTAGTACTGCTAGTAGTTAGTACTGCTGAATGTTAATACTGCTGAAGACTTAGTGTTGCTTATGAGATAATCAAGATTCGTGCAGATCAAGTTTGAAGATTAAGGAAAGCTTGAAGATAAAGATAGAAGATTATTTTGAAGATCTTTTATTATTTGTAATTATCTTTTATCTTCAGTATATATAGAATAGTTTAGAATTGATAGAAATCAACTTTCAATAACTTTAGCATTCTGAGTTTTTGTTTTTGATAGAGAGAATCAACCTCAAGGTTTGTAATCCTAATTCTAGAGAAGTAGAATTCGTATTGGTGAGCATGTTCATCAATATTGAGGTTGTGTGTTGAATCTTGTAACTTTATAATCATTCAATAAAGTTTGCAAATCCTTATTCTGATTTACTGTGTTCCATTAATTATTGAATATCAAAGTGTTATTCCGCAAACTCCTTTGATATTGTTTCTGAGTGTTTATTCTTGTTAAGAATTAAGATCCTGACACCACCACCAACCATCGTCGACCACTTCCACCTCTTCCTCCACGACATCCACAACCACCGCCTATCGCCACCTCAACCGATCACCATCACCCTTTGCCGCCGCCACCACCGACGCTCAAGGCCAACCACCGTCAGTGACCTCCACATCTTCCTCCACTGCAATAACCTCTATTACCCCTGTCCACCACCACCACCACTACCATCGTCGGCCACCTATACCTTAACCACATCAACCATAAAAACCTCCTGCACCACCACATCAACCATAAAAACCTCCTGCACCACCACCATCCACTATCTTTCACGTTCTTCATAATTACCGTCCTTCATGCCCCCCCCTCCCAATCGCATTTATCTTTATCTGTCGCTGCAACTATGCATCCGTCAATTCATTAAGATCTTCCAAATTGAATCAAATATTATATTTTCTTTATATGAATCGGATTTTTTTGAACTACCATCAATTTTTTTGAATCAAATATTATATTTTCCTACCATTGTTTTTATATGTATATATGAAAATCGTTTAAAAAAATAAATATGTTTTTAATTAAATTATTTAAATATATATTTTTTATTTGTGTTATTTATAACTATTATATGACATATAAAATCATCAAACAACTTTTAGGGAAATTTGTCCAGTCCTTTTCTATCCAATCCTAGTCGTACCAAACACAAGACAGACATTTGTCTTGTTATGTCCAGTCCCGTCCTGTTCTGTCCTAGCCTTTTGTTCTGTCATGTCCAGTCATGTCCAATTCTGTCCTGTCCCATCCAATCATGTCTGCATACCAAACGCTACCTAAATGAATAAAATAATATCATGTTATAAAAACCATGTATAGGATCATGGTGTACCATAGCTTAATTCGACGTCAGACATAATTGCATAAACCTTGAGCCACAATGTGTCACAGTCATCGTCGCGTCTAGGGGTGTAAACGAGTCGAGCTTTTAACGAGCTACTCGAGCTCGAGCTCGAGCTTAATTATTCTCGAGCTCGAGTCGATCTCGAACATAAAATAGAACTCGTTTAACTTATCGATCCGAGCTTTATAACACCGATGTTCGACTCGGCTCGTTCGAAAACTCGATTAAATTTTTCGAGTCGAGCCGAGCCATTCGAGCATATACCCTTTTTCGATCCAAACATGCTCATATATCTATCAATCATACAATGAAAATATATAAGTTATTGAGCTCAGGCCGATAAACGAGTTAATCGATCGCGAGTTCGAACCCATAAACGAGCATCGAGCTCGAGCTCGATAACCCAAAAAATATTCGAGCTCGAGCTCGAGCCCTACATTGAAAAGTTAATCGAGCTCGAGTCAAACTCGAACCCAGTATTAATTTTTTGAACTCGGCTCGATTAACCTACTACTCGACTCGGCTCGTTTCGTCTAAGTCTTTTAGAACAATGAGTAAAAAATATCTCTTGCAAATGATGATGATGATGATGAAAAGATGATGATGATATGATGATGATGATGATGATGATAAGTTTTTGAGATTTGTCAACATAGTAAAAAATATTGTGTTCTTCTTCATCCGTTTTTTACATGGGAAGATTTTAAAGAATTTTATTTTAGTCAACTTTTATTACAAAATATTAATTTATTTTTATTTTTATCTGTTTTAAAATTTACTTAGGAGGCGGTGGGAGATGGGCAAAGGTCCACCGTCCATGATTCCATGTTTTCTTGGAGCGGTTCTTTGAAAGTAATTAATATACTCCTTCCGTCCCAAAATAAGTGTCCACAATTGACTTGACACACAGTTTTAGACATGCATAATTATTACCCCTTTTTGGTATCAAATGACATCTTTACCCTTATTTAATGTTTCTTTTTCTTCACAACTCTTATGTATTTGTGCATTAATTAAGGGTAAATGTGAGAATTTAGCTATCTACTTTTTGAAAGTGGACACTTATTTTGGGACAAACATAAATAAAAATGTAGACATTTATTTTGGGACGGAGGGAGTATTAAATACTAAAGAAAGTAATTTTATGTTTTTTTAATACTAAAAATAAATTTTATACAATAAAATTATAGTAATTTTAAATGGTTGATAACAAAATGTATCGATAGTTTATTCACAAAATATATATATATATATATTGATAGTAATTTGGGAAAAAAAAACTTAATGAAAATTTTGCAATCAATTTTAACGATTAATTATTTTTGTATTTTTATTTTTATATAGTATATTATTTTTATCAGAAATAATTTTAAGAAAAAAACTATATATTAGAACTAGTACATCATGTGTTATTTCATATGATTTTTTTCAATTAAGACTAAAATTTAGAATATTAAGTAGCATAAATTTGTTTCATAATGTGAAATTTTTAGCATATTTGTGAAACAAAAGTTACACGTAATAAAGTTTTATATTGTTAAACAATTATATGTTTATTAATACATTATATGTTATCCAGAAATTTAAAAAAAATCATATCAAATATTATGTTAAGGTAAAAAAAATTCACGTTTATCAGAAGATGTGAAATTCTTTGAATTATTATTTTTATGCCGATAATATGACATTATAAACATATGAATGTATTTGTTTTAAGACTTGAAATGTGTATATTACCCACTAGGTTCGACCCGTGTATTACACAGGATAATTTAAAAAATTAAATCATGCCAGAAAACTTATCTTATATATATGAATGATCATCGAAAGTACGATGCTATTTTTCCAAGTTTTTCCCCTTCAGAGTTGTTTTTTTGCAGTTTGTTACAAAATGTTCTTGTTTTAGGCAGTTTTCAAAAATTATGTTTTGCAAAAAATTAATAAAAAATATGAATAAATATTAAGAATTTATAAAACAAAATTTATAATATAACGTAAATGAAATTATAGAAAAATACATAGTTAAAATTGATATGAAATTGCAAAAAGAAAATCACGACAATTTAGTGATTATTTGTATCAAATCTCATACTAATTTTAACAAATCTCATATTAATCACGACACATTAATTTGTATATATTTATGATATTTAATAATATAATTAAATCCAAAAGTATTCAATATTGAACTTATTTCGAATGTATTGACGAAGCGATTACAATGCTATAATTTGTAAAAAATAAAAATGTTTTTTAATTCATTTTAGTTCATATATATTATTTATGTTTGTATAATAAGAGTTTAAAATGAAAAATAAAAAAGTAAGATATTAAAAGTAACTACATACCTAATTATAATTATAAGGGTAGTAAATATAAGGTATAAATTAAAAAAATTGAATTAAAGAAAGATTTAAGGAGGAATGAATGTGGATGTACTAAATGAATTTATAATGAAAATGCGTCTAGATACATGTTTAGGCGGGAAAATAAAAAAATGGGCTCACCAGAAGTCGACACGTGTCCTTCTAGGTACTTATTTATTATATGTATAGATTTGGTCCGTTCGTGTATGTTGACTTTGACTCACACAGGTCCTATATCCCCCATTTTATTTCCAGTTTCTACCAACAAGTCTTAGGAGCCGTTTACCAAACGCTTACCCGGATAAGCGCTTACCAATAAAATTTAACACTATCACTTACTTAGCGGGTAAGATTTTAGTCCACCAAAACGGTATCGTATGCAACAATTTTCCCGATAAGCGCTTACCGGTAAATTTTAACACTATCACTTACTTACCGGGTAAGATTTTAGTCCCTCAAAATGGTATCGTATGCAACAATTTTCCCGGTAAGGCTAACCATGGTAAGAGTCTTCGTCATCACTTACCAGGGTAAGACTCTTGGTCCTTGCATTAGCTCTTACTGGGTAAGATTATTGGTCATTGTCATCTTCATCCATAAGGTAATATGACTTGGTAAGCATTTATCCGAGTAAGCATTTAGTAAACGGCTGCTTAATTTGATTTTTGCGTAATACCTTTCTCCCTTAAACTTTTACTTCCCTTTCTTTTTTTTTTTATCATAAATATGTTGATATATATTTAAAAATTAAAGTATTTTATTATTAAATGAATATTAAAAATGTCATAAAATAAAAGAAAAAGGTTGTGAATCAAATAGAAAACACTTCAAACAACTTTCAGTCATGCAAGTGAAACAATTATAAATAGTCATATACATACTCCTCTGGTTTTTATAAGCTTCTTTGCCGTTCAACAGTGGCGTACCCAAGAATTTTTTTGAGCGGGTGCACCCTTAAAGTGGGTATGTAAAATCGTGGTTTGACCTAAGAGAAATCAATACAGTTTGATCATAAAAAAGTCAATTGTGTCGATTTTGGTAATAAAGTGTTTTTTTTTCAAATGGAATCGAACTTGATTTTTAAAATAAATATTGGGTTTTTTTTAAATGAGATAAAAATGGATGATTTTTAAGATGCATTGGCGTTAAGAAAAATAAATCATGAAAAAAAATAATAATGGAATCGAAATGGGAGAAAAAATAACAAAAAATTTAGTAGATGAGTTAATATTTTGGGCCGGCACAAGAGGCTAAAATTAAGAGATAAAGAGTTTAAAATTTTACTTCAAATAAGATTTAAACCCATGACCTCTAACATGAAAAGTGCTAGTCTAACCATCCAATAAAGTTTAATTTCTGTCATAACTTGCTTCCAAAGTATTTAAGAATACCTCTCAAAATCAAGTGGGTGCACCTTTCATACGTTTATTTTTTTTTTCTCTTGTAATAATCGAGTGAGCGGGTACACTGGACCTCGCTCCCCTCTTACTAGGTATGCCCCTGCCATTCAAAATGACGTCATATTTTCACTTTGTAAAGTTTCAAAATGAGTTTGTTTATGAAAATAAGTTGTTTCGTCTACAAATGTAGAAGGAAAAACTCTAAATTTATAACCAAGACTATAAATTTTCTATAGATGTGAGCGAGCTTTTATTTCATTTTGTGCCAAAATAAAAGCATGAAGAAGAAAAATGTAACAATAGGTAAATGAAATGAAAAAAAAAAAAAAAACATCAAAAAAATCTAAAACGTGTAACAAATTGAACCCATATGAAACCCCACTCTTTTGTTTTTGTTTAGGTTAAAAATGGTACATCTATTGCTTCTAAACACAAGTGTATATCGTACAAATGAACAGTTATTAAGGTGTTTCTTAGTTTTTCATTTTGTGAGAGGTTTTTCCCTTAACCTCAATCTAAAGTAATATATATGAGAATTTGAGGCTTTTATTAGTTGTGTTAATTTCTAGTAAGATAAATTAAGGGGGATTGGGAAAAGCATAAGTTTGCAGACGTCAAGCACGCGAAAGAATGAATACTTAAATTAACAATGTATTGTATATATATCACATGTATTGTATTTTTATTTCTTAAGGTTTACTTTATGATAGCAAACTTCGTTTGAATATTCTGTTGAGTATTGTTTCACGTGGTTGTCTTGCTTTTATATGGTTTTTTCTTATTTTATATTAATTACTTAACGTTGTTTGTCGCTTGTTCAATGGTACGGACTACGGAGTATCTTCTAAGGGTGACAAAAAGTGATTCAATCCAACAATCAATCCGAACCCAACCCAAAATTAGCATATTGGGTTAAGATTTTCAATTCATTTAAGTAAATGGGTTAACCCGTCAAACCCATGTATTTAAATGGGTTGGGTTACAATCTCCGATCTGTTTTCAACCCATTTAAAATATTATATAATTTTATTTTATTTTTAATTAAATATCATTATTTAATTATAATATCTATTTAAAATATTATATAATTTTATTATATTCAAATATGAAGTCAAACCCTAGCCGCTTCCTTTCCAAACGTTCATTCCTGATACCTGTGTTGCTTCCTCTCATAAATGGAAAAACCTAGTCGACTGCCGACGTCCATACGTGATACGACTTGCAACCGACCGACGTGGCGATGTACATACTTCCTTTCCAACGACCTGCAACCGACGGCAACCATTCTTTTCGGCGACCGACCGACGTCCATCCTTTCCAACGCCCTGTGTCCATTCTTTCTATAAAAGTATCCATCTTGATTTCTATAAAGACATCCATCATAACATATGAGCTTTAACCTGTTAGAGCATCTCCAACAGTTTCTTCATTTTGGAGAAAATGAAGAAAATGGGGATATTGAGCTAATATTTTGTTCCAATAGTTTCTCTAAAGTTATCTTCAAAATGGAGAAAGTTGGAGAGAGAAGATTTTTTTCTCTAAATATGGAGAGCACCCGAAAAATGATTACCAAGTGAAAGGATCAAGAGAAAACTTTGAAAATAAATATGTACAGAGAGAAATAATATTTTAATAGATTAATGAACTATTTTATACTCCCTTCGTCCCAAATTAAGTGTCCACATTACTATTTTAATTTGTCCTAAAATAAATGTCCACTTTTAAAAGTAAGTTTCCAATTTCCCATTTTACCCTTAATTATAAGGTGGAGAAAGTTTCTCTCTCTATTTTCAAGGCTAAAAGTGTCTTTTGGTTATTTAAAAAGTGTAATAATTGCATATTCCTAAAACTGTGTGTCATTTTCATTGTGGACATTTATTTTGGGACGGAGGGAGTAATAATTAGCTCAAATGGCCAAATCACGGAGAGGGATTGGCCTCTTAGTCATCCCTCTCCCTGACTTGCAAAAATGTCCAAAGGGACGCAATGGAACCCCAAGGGCGCAAATGGAGCCCAGGGCACAATTGCGCCCTACGCATAATTTTAATGAAAACAAGTAATTTTTTTTACTGAAAACAAGTAGGGGCGCAATTGCGCCCTGAACTCCATTTGCGCCCTTGGGGCTCCATTGCGTCCCTTTGGACATTTTTGCAAGTCAGGGAGAGAGATGGCTAAGAGGCCAATCCCTCTCCGTGATTTGGCCATTTGTGCCATTATCTAAATATTTTAATATTATAATCAATGTTTGATTCTCCAAAATGGGGAATCCGTTGGAGATAGGTGTAATTTTTTTTTGGAGATTGTGACTTTTATTTAATGGTGAGCAAAACCTGATCGTACCCGAAAAATCTGAAAAACCGAACCGAAAAAACCCCGAACAACCCGACCCTAACTACTCGATCGTACTCCATACCGGAAGTCTGAAATTTAGGTCGGGTATATAGGTTCGGGTAGAGTCTTAATCTCCGTTACCCGATCCGCCCCGAAACCCTAATTTTTATTAACTAAATATAAATACTATTTTTTAATTACTTTTCCTAAAATTCCTAATCATATTTTTTTTATCATGTTCAATCCTATTATGTGATCTAATTTGTACTACTCTTATATTTATGTATGCTAAATGTGAAAAACTTGAATTGCAAAAACAATACATGAGAATGGAGTGGAAGCGTTGGTGTTTTTTTGTGAAATGCTAAAGTAAGGTGTCAAGCCCAATGTATAAACTTATTGGGAGTTATTTTTATGGTGGAAAAAGAAAAAATTAAAAAAAAATGGATTTATCTGAAATCCGATCCGATCCGATTAAACCCGAAACCCAACTAGGCCCGACACCCAAAACCCGATTCACCCGATTACAAATTTTGGGGCTTCCATTTCCTACCCGAAACCCGATCGGGTTTTTCATTTCCCCCTCCGATCTGACCCGACCCATGCTCACCCCTACTTTTATTTCTCCATTTTGGAGAAATTTTGGGGAAGTTATTGGAGATGCTCTTATTTTTTTTTTTGTAAAGGAGTATCCCAAACCACTTTGGGCCCGAACTAATCTCCTAGAAAACAGGCCTATGGCCCTCGAGCATTCATCTCGTGGCCACAATGCTGTGAGTGGGGCTCGAACTCGGGCAACCGCTATAAAGTCCCCAGGCTCTTACCACCACGCCACAACCTTGTGGTTAATTGTGGGGGAGCTTTGAAGCAGTACACGAACTTTGAACAATGTATTTGCAATTATGGTGGTGTTTTATTCAAACTTTAACAATTTATTTATTTTTGTCGTAAAATTAAATGGTCAAATCATTTTTATTTTATTTAAAAATTTAAAACTAACTCATGTTCAATTCATTTATTTAACATGTTGGATTGAGAAAATTATAAACAGATCAACCTCCTATCAATCCATTTAGGTAACAGGTTGAGTTGGATTGAAAATCTTAACCCACTTAGGCTATGTTTGACAAACTAGCTTATGGTCATCCGAACGTGTACCAAGAAAAAAAAACTAGTTGATAAGCTAACTTTTTTTTTCCCGAAACCAAGTCAATCCAAAACCAACTCAACCCATTACCACCCTAGTATCTTGCAACTATTTTCATTTAGTTCATAAGGCTAGTACTTTCTAGGTCATTAATGGGTTTAAGGTATTTTTTTAGTTTTTTATTTTGTTTTACCGGATGTCGTCCACTTTCCAAAAAATGGTAATGGACTATAATATCAATTTTTGAAAAACTCAAATAATCAAAACATACAAAATAACAAGGTTTGAAATTGAATAAAATATATTACGATCAATTAATAGGGTTTAATAATAATGTTAAAATCAGGTCAATTCATGCATTATAAATATAAAAAACAAATTTTGATATTGATGTGTGTAAGGAGAAAATCATTTATAAGGGTGTCATTAGCCTCCCATTAATAAATATTATTTTGTACGACACCCACTTTTCAACAAAATTCTAGTAACTATTAATCAAAATTATAATTCAATTTTTGACATTTCTTAATTAATTTGGTGATCAATTTAATACATTTTGATAGCCATAACTTTTTTTTTTTTTTTGTCAAACCAAGATTAAATTCAATAAATTAAATGTGCCTAACCTACCCATCATTATATTTGTTTTGAAAAATTGTTTCATTTTCATCTTAAATGTTTATATTGCAAATTCTTTTTGTCAAACAAAAAGTTCAGATAAACGTGTAAATATCCCAAGATATTTAATTTTCAAATACTAGTAAATTATATCTTTCATGTAGTATGTTGTTGACTCCAATTCATTTCAATTCCCTTGTGACCATGCCTTAAACAGTTTTTGTGTCTTTGTTGATTCACAACTTGTTGCTCGTTGTGCTTTTTCTTAAGTCTCGAAGAAGGCATTCAACTTCGATCCTCTCTTCTTTGTCAAGTCTGCTCTTCGTTGCTGACTAGATTTCTTTTTAATAGTATCATATCATCTTGCTAAAACTTGTCTTGACCTTGGGATTTTTCTGATGTTATTTGGTTTTGCATAGCATGGGAACTATCAACGGTTTTTGGGTTTTGTCTTCATGATCTATTATGTGTACTAAATTACCACAAGTGTACGGTTATTGTAGTATATAGGTCCATCAGACGGAGATAATAACCTAAATAATAATTTGCTAACTATCATTTAATTTGTTTTGATGATTATCGGTACATAAATTAAACTATGAATAGTGGAATAAGATCATGACGGTTAATTAACAAGTAAATAAATATAACTATTTTCATTAAACAACTAGATACGTAATTGTATTAAAAATAGTGTAATTAAATAATGTCGAACAGATCTATTGAGGTCATGGTTTGTTTTTTTAATTATAACTATTTAAACTCTCTTTTGAGACGAAACGAGCCTTCCTAGTTCAAAAATTCATTTGCTTTCGTAACAAACAACAAGAAAAGGGACATTAGGATTAGGATGTGATAAACATTTTCTCCTAATTTTTACTGACCTAATTTCATGTTAAAATATAGAATCATCGACTCATATTTTAAACTTAAAAGCAAACTTTCATTTGAAATCAATTACTTGGATAAATGGTTATCGAGCAACCGATGCCCAAGCGTATCCCAACTTCCGTTGGTGACAAACCATAACATTGATCATACAACAACCAAATGTTAAAGTCGATATTAAATCTTCAATATGATATATACATTGTTACATCTATATTAATTACATTAAACCAAGAATATGTTTTTAATAAAAACTAACTAAAAATGACAATAAAATAAAAACATAAATACCAATGAAATTGAAGGGAAATAAAGGAGGGAAAGCAAAGCACATGAGTGGGCTTCTTCTATATTTGAATTTCTTGGAAACCCTGCTTTATTTTGTTTATAAAGATCAAAGATTCATACCCAAAAGTCATATATTTCCATCATTGGATTGCAATAAATCCCTTATCATTGTCTAGAGAGACATCTATACTACAAGTGGTATTTGTACATAAAAAGAATATCATCATTTTTCAATTACCAGCCATAGATTGGGTTCTCTACCTGTGGAGGTAAAAGATTAAGATCATTACAGTGCTGCTTGTCGTAATTCCGAGTTCCAGGTACCGCCCCCGTGCACAGTCTCAACAATTCATTCCCAGTAAAACAATAATGACCAAAAGCTAACCCTCCATCTACCCATTTTGACCTCCTGTTTTTCTTGCACTCATTTACTAGTATGTCGTCGAGCTCTGAGTACTCCATAAACCTCTCAGTCGCAGCTTCCCATGAAAGCTTGTATTGTTGCTCGCCTGTAAGAGGATGTGGCTCACTTGCCATGGCTTCTCTCACTTTGTTCACAAACTCTTGTGGTGTCTTGTAAGTTAAACAGTTAGGAAATGATCTAAAGAACTCATTTGAAGGGTGGTCCGCACATACTACAAATTTCCCCATCGCAAGTGCCTCAGCAGTGGCTGTACAGAGCACATCACTCATGCTCGGATTTATGAACACTTTGTAACTGCAAGAAGATCATATAAAAGACAATGAGTCATGAAAGGAATGCTTCTATTGAGATGATAATACAAGGGTCTTCACGAAAACAACTGCCCTACTCTTTGGAGCAGAGGTCAGACCCCACCTACGGGTGGGGCATTACTGGGTTCGTTTCATTTGGTTTGCTAAGATGATAATTCTTACCCATGAAGCGAATCCTCGGCATGATCTCTGCCTTTCATGAAGTTAATGTTCAAGTCTAACCTACTGGCTGTGCTTTGTACTTCATGAGCATCCTCTCCGTTCCCATAAACATCAAGTCTGAAACCATTAAGGTCGTCTTTTTGTTTCGCCAATAAATCTATCAACTCCCTGTATCCCTTGGCCCAAACCATCTTGCCCAAAAAATAAGCTCCTTTTGAGAACGATTGCTGCCCACTTTCTCTTTCTGCAGCCATTCTCTCCCCAACTGTTAAAAACTTTGGGTTCACGCCATGAACATTACAAATTACAGACTTGGGTAAATCTTGTGTTGCAGCAGAAAGGCGAAGAACCTAAACAGAAAATATTAAATAGAAGAATATTAACCGTGTCCTAGATCGACGAGTTCATATAAATTAGAGGATTGGGACATTTGTAATTTACTCGGTACCTTATCACAGTATGCTCTTGTAACCAAATTGTTTATATGTTTCACAAAGAAGGCTTGGAGAGCTCCAAATTTTTCCCTCTTGATGTACTCCAAGTAATTCGTGTGAACAACTCCGACAACATGATTGAATTTACTAGTCCAGCATTTACCATGATGGTACCAATTCAAATGTTCGGGTTCTTCAAGGATGGCAATGTCAGCATCCTTGGATGAAATGAACTTTGAAGTATCTCCAGCAGGTATAATACTACGTCTCTCTTTTTGAAACTGAACAGTGAGAAATGCATGCATATTGTCAGTACGACTCCAGCCGCTAACACAAGATCAGCTTTATAGGACGCCAACTCTGTACAAATATCCTAATAGCCTGCTTTATAGGACTTAAGTTTATAGGACCAAACAAGTGCCCCATGCAAGTGTTACAATAAGTTGATATGATGTTTTTGGGCATCCTAACAATTTTCTTATGTCACTTTTATAATAAAGCATCCTATTAGTATGTTTATAAAACATTATATTATAGAAGTGTCTTATAAAAAACATGTGTCCTGTAAAAAGATTAGTTCTTGGAACACTCCTCGAAAGTATCTTGTAAAAAAGCTAACATGACACTTTATTTCAAGTGTCCAAAAAAACTTGTTAAGACGCCCAAAAGCGTCTTAGCAACATATTGTGACATTTTATATAGGGCGCACAAATATTTGGTATTATAAAATTTAAATCCTATAAAGGAGTCGTTGGGACACTTAAAACATATTTGGCGACCTCTAAAGTCGCTTTTTTTGTAGTGAGCATAAAAAAGCTCATGGAGCTTATTAAAAACGGTATAGGAGAACTACCTTTCCTGGATAGAAAGATATTCTGAAATCAGCCTTGAAACCCACTCGTTCCTCAAGCCAACTGCGAATATAAGCTTCTTGTTCCTCTGGTGAACTGAAAGTAATGTTGTTCGGATAAACTAATTCTTGATCTCCTCTAGTAAGCCAAGGAACCAATAGTGTGATGTTCTGCTTCTTGGATTTTGCCAAATATGCTGCTCGAAACAGTGGATTTACAGCAGTCCCAGTCATCCAAGGAAGACTAGCAGTTGTGACGATGGCCACATGCCTTTTCCCATCAGATATCTCATGCTTACCAAGATCTGTCCATAATCCACCTTCATAATGGTGTCCTGTACTTTGAAGCACACTAGCTATTCTTGAATCTAGTTCATCGCTTACATTATCACCTTCAAGAATCGATGGCTCTCTGGTCTGAAATGGGCTTAAGAAAAGTTGGTTTTTCCTTTTGCTGCACAAGCTTTCCACTATCTTGTCAGAGACATCTGCCACCATACACCAAAATATATGTTTAGAAAGTCTAGAAAGAATTGTGGATAAATAAGTGCTGCAAATATAACTCGCAAACCTAGTCAGAAAATCTAGAAAGAATGAAGTCAAAATGGAAAAGAAAATTTAATTACCTCTCTTAACACCAAAGTGATCTAAAAATGGGCCGGACTGCCTAATCAAATATGCTAAAAGTTCGGGGACATCCAATGGTGGAACATCCTGATACACGAAACAAAAATGAAATCAGATGATTGAACATAAATATCTTCTGCCACAATATAAGGCATACCAACTCTATCCAAGAAGTATGCCAATTCTTGTTAAATAAGCAATCTATAATCTATATAGTATATTGGTATGAAATGATAGCTGAGCAAATAGTATTGAATATATATATATTTATATATATATATATATCTAATAACATACACAAAGTTATTAAACATATACTCTGATGCCAATATATCTATGTACAAAGAGGACCAATTCGCATAACCAGCATCATATCACACATTTTAATCTTTACTTGAAGACATTGTGTCTCTGATACTTATGTTAATGACTTTGTATGCATCTAAATTAAGCACCTTGTTAAATAAAGATATGATGATTTGATAACAAAAAGATAGTGGAAGATGAAGACTGAATACAGCAAATAATGCAGGTGATTCTCTGGGCTAAATACAAATACATACCTTTAAATTGTCTGGTTCCTTGCAAATTGCTTTCTGCAAGATAATAGAAATTTGAGAAATATAATGGTCTGGTTACCTCGATTAAAACAAAATTTCAACAACTGGTCCTAATAAAGTAGAACATAAAAGCATTCCAGTCTACTGTTTTCAAGTTAGAAGAATATAATAAGTAGATCTCACGGACTTTTCAAACATTAGATCAAACATTATATTACATCAATGAATGCATATAGCGTTATAATCATGTCAGTTAAATCTGAAATATACACATCTTATTGGAAACTTTCAACAGTCACATATTAACATTAACATTTATATGAGATTCGAAACCCCATTCATCCCAAAAAAAAAGAGCACCAAAATGCCAACAGATGGCGAGTACTCAAACAAAGAGCCCGTAAGTGCCTCAAATCCAGATTATCATTGTACTTCCACAATCATCTTTCTCCACTCTGCAGTTAGATCGATATCTAAGCGCAGGTAACTTGGCCCCTTTATGGTGAAGCTCCTTTTCTTCACCCATTTGAAATTAGTAACAACTACTGTTAAAAACTTAAAATTGAAAATCTCAATAATGAAAAAGTGGCTTCTTTCTACATTAAATATTATTCTGAAAACAGCAAATTACTAGAATACAGGTTTTTTTGTTGAGCTTGGACTAAAACGAAACAAAATCATTCATACACCTCACAATAATACTAGGACTTCTAATTTTTAGATTGAAGAGGACAAGCCTGCTCATACTTGACTACAACTTCAACAATTCAACCATTTTCAGCACCTTATAATCAGAAGAAGCTTAAGAAAAGAAAGTGATTTCCAAATTAATCAAGTACAGAGGGCATAAATGTTCAAAATAGAAGTCAACACTAAAGTACTAAATAGTATATATTCATATCACTATTCAGCTTTTCAAGAAGAAGTGTTGGCATATATATCTACTCAGCCAAATTAAAATTAGCTTGAAACAACCTTGGTCTAATCCAGCTTGGGTTTGTACCAACTACTGGACTGGTAACACAATCTCTTTTCTCCAAAATAGTAGAGAATTACCTAATTATTTAATCTCTGTAGAGAGTGGAAATTTCCATTCAACAGCGCTAAAAGATTGAGCATGTCCATAAGGTTGATTGGATTGTGAAACCATGACCTACAATTTTGACAGAGGAAAGAGTTGCATTCCAATTGCATATAGAAGCAAGGTGTGTGAAGTGTGAACAAAAACTCTTCATATCTTTATCACAATCATATGAATGAAATCCCTAAGAGACTATGTCTTAATGTCTTATTGCAACTGAAGTACCAATCATACAATTACTTATATTAGCTGAATGAAGTCGAAAGAGGGTTAGGATATTTACCAAACTAGATTTAACCTTCACCACAAACCGGCTGTTCTTTAGCCCCTCCATAATCTCTGACGATGAACTCTTTTTCTCCAATTCCTGTAACCGCCTTTTGAAAGCCCTAATAGGCTCCCAATACCCAAGAAGCTGCCCTTGATCCCCTTCTCCTTTCAATTCCCAGCTAAAATCATTTACCTTCTTCATCCTTGCTCTCCTCTGATACAATTCTCTATCATTAAACTCCACCTCAGACACAATCGCGTTCTTTATAGCAGACAAATCGATCCTTATGTTCGCCCTTGGCCTCCACTTCTCCCGAACTCTCCTACTAAAATCCGGAGAAGAGTACGTCCGGCGAATATCCGAAAGCTTCGGCTGCCAACGTCTCATGAAATCAATCTCCGCCGGAGACGGCGATGACGATGTCACCGGAGCCGGAAAAGACGATTTGGACGCGGAATTCAAAAAATTCTCAAACTCACGGTCAAAAGAAGACGCTAGGTCCTTGAACGATTTCGCTCTATCTTTCATCAAACGCAGATCTGCTTCCGTTGAATCTTTCACTTCTCTCCATCCCTTCGATATGAACGAAATCGCTTTCTCCGCGGCGACAACGGAGCTACTCGTCGTCTCCGTCGAGGAAGCACGGGCCTCCGCCGGCCTGAAATTGATCATCGGATAATTTTTGTAGGGAGTGGAAACGGTGTGGTGATCCCGGCGAGAATTCTCCGACGACTCTGTTTCGTGTGTTTGAAGATGGCTATCGAAAAGGGGAGGGAAAAGGGAAATAAACCACGAGGCGGCTCGGCTCACAAAGTAACTAACGGCTGATGAGTTTCTCTTGCAAGCTTGAAATTTTGTATCTGTTTTTTTTTCATTTTTAATGTTACGCAAATTAAGAAAAGTACAACCTTAATAAAATTGTAAATATCACGATCAGGTTGGGTTTCGTTGAAAATTTGAGGTTAATGTGAGAAACGTCAAAAATGATTATCTATACTATATTATAAAGTAGAGATAAAAAAACTCTTAAATACAAATTATTAGGCACAAAGCACCATAATTTTATGCAAGATTTAAAAATCTCTTAATTTACAAGTATTAAAACACAAGATATATATTACTACTGCAGACTTGTAACACTCACCAATTTGGTATGTACAAGACTTTCCTTTTATGCAGGCATTTTCATGTATCACTATTAATTAATATACTATATTATTATAAATTTGTTTTAATTATATTATTAAATATGTAATTGTTATTTTTTTAGATATTATTAAAATACTAGAAGTGTACTCGCGCAATGCCGCTAGATACATCACGATTTTAATGTTTCGTTTTATTTTCTATTTTTTGTCGATTTACATTACGATTTTGGTTGGTTGTCAGAGATTGATAATGATTTTTTTATATAAATTTGTTTAATTTAGACTTAATAATATAATGTAATTTATTTTGGTTTAAAAATATAACTTTTTTTATAAAATATTCTGTTAGATTTTTTTAATTATATTTTATATTTTTATATTTAAAATTTGATTTTTATTCTATATTTAATTATGCTGAGAGTTATTTTAGGGGAGTTAAAGTGGGAAATGATTTTAGGAGAGTTAAAATGGTTAGAGATAATGACTGAAAATTAATAAATAGCATTAAGTGTAGTACATACAGCTTTAATGGTTGTTTTTTAAGTAATTAGCATTAAATAGCTATACATTAAGCTTTAATACTTGTTTTTAAGAGTTTTTTATGTCATCTTTATAATATAGTATAGATATAAGATAATCATCGTTCTAACAAAATACTTACCTTTTTATATAAAAACATTATATTATTAAGCCTAGATTAAACAAATTTATAAAAAAATATTATCACTTTCTCAAAATCATCCAAAATCGTACTTACAAAAAAACAAAAAATAAAATAAAACATTAAAATCATGATGTATCTCGAAGAATTGCGCGAGTACGCTTCTAGTCAATCATTAGATAAGAAATATATGCATATTAAGATGAGATGCATCAAAATGCACCGTATCAATTCTCTTAAACATCTCTCCAACAACTATGCTAAAATTTTCTAAAATGGAGTAAAAAAATCAAAATCTCTAAAAAAAATTACATTCAACTTCTACAGTTGTTCTATTTTAACAACTCTACTATTAATTATCTTATTAAAATATTCAGTTTATTTAACTATATTATTAAAATATTCAATATATGGAAAGTTGAAAGATTAAAAGTTTATTTTTTTAAGATAATAATTAGTTTTGGGGAAAAAAAACTATCTATTTAGAGATTTTTACAATCTCTCTCCTATTTTCTCTATTTTAGCATAGAGGATAACATAACTTTTGGAGTAACCAACGACTGATGAGTTTCTCACGCTTCTCACATTAATTTCAACTTCTCACACGATCTTTCGCTTATCATGATTTAATTCAAATAGAATTACATCGTTATTTGCTTTAAATTATTTTTAGATATATAACATTTTAAATAATAAAACTATGTTAAAAATGTTTCAAAGTGAAAATTTTTAAGGAATAAAAAAGTTATATGATTATTTATTGAGTTATAGTTGGGGAAAATTGCATTAAAATGGAACCAACTTTAACTTCATTCCTATTTTTGGAAACCAACTTTTAAAATTATCATTTTAGGGCTTCAACCAAACTTTACATTTATTTTAAGGGTCACGTTTACCTGTTACAGGTAACCGGTTACCTTTTGATGATGTGGCAAAAAAAAGGCTTACATAAATATTTAAAAAGTCACGTCATTTATTTTAAATTACATGTCACTATTTGTTTAATGCATTAAAAAACAATAAACATGATTAATAACACTAACTACTAAAAATCAAATAAATAAAGTAAACCCTATTTTTTATGCCTCTGTCTTCATCGTCTTGATTTGCGCAGTAAGTACCGGTCTTCCTCCATTGTTGCCTCCTCTCTGTCATCGTCTTCTACCATCGCCAATCTTGTTGTCGTCGTCCTCCGCCATCGTCTATCTGCTGTTGTCATCCTCCGCCACCTCCTCCTCCACTGCTGTCGTCCTCCGCCGTAGCCACCGTCCTCTGCTGTCGTCGTCCTCCCCATTGCTTTTTCCGCCATCTGTCATCAACCGGAACATATTGCGAGCTATCTAGTACAAATAATAAAGCCATTGGTACAAATCTTTGAAGCATAAGAAAACCCACTCCACCTCGATATCTTCATCTTCATCGTCGGAATCTCCGATCCCTTCATCTTCATCATTGGAATCTCCAGCCCCTTAATCTTCATCTTCTATCGTCGGACTCTTGGTCCAGCACATGTTATGACTATCAATCATTTCTATAGTTTTTTATTTTAGGCCATCATTTGCTTTTGCTTTATATACATCTGTTTTGCTCAATCATTATGGTGGGTTTTGGATTTTAGGTTAGATTTAGATGAAGATGAAAATGTAAGGTTTTGATGGAGGAGATGATAACAGAAGCTTTGATTGTCTTTTATGTTGTGATTTTTTTTTTGTGTTTTATTGGGTTAACAAACCTGGGAGGGATGAAGAGGGGTGGAGGGAACAGGGGGTTATCGGAGATAACAGGGGTATCGCCGGTGAAGAAGGTACGCCAGAGAAAGAGGTGCGGATAAGATGAATTAAGAATTTGTTTTTTTCCTTCTATATGTTTTTATTAGTAGATTGTATGTCTAATGAGTAATGACACGTCATTTATGTTAGATTTATTATTTGAATTTAAAATATGACATGGTATATTAATAGGCATTTACCTAAGCCACATCATCATTAGCAGGTGATCAGGTTAATCGAACCCTTAGATAAATATTAAGTATGGTTTAGACCCTAAAATGATAATTTTAAAAGTTGGTTCCCCAAAATAGGAATCAAGTGAAAGTTGGTTCCATTTTGGTGCAATTTTCCCTTATAGTTCTTATATAAATTAATACTTTTTTAACAGCAAAGAAACATTTTATTATCAACAAAAAAACCAACCAAGACAACAACCAAGAATCATACAAAGAACAAACATAGCCAAGGAACCAAAACAGGACCAGGAACAAACAAAGGGAGTTTGCGAGAGGCAAACTGCCGCACCGACTACTCCTACCGCAGCCCACTGCACAACAGAAATGACGTCAACAAATTGGACCGAACAAAACTGAATTCCAAACAGAATCGTGAAACCTGGAAATTGATTGGGCACCGACGAATTGAACGAAACAGACTACAAAAACACGCCAAACTGTTGAACCGAAAAAACCAGCACTGTACTCACAGACCTATCTTTTTTACACGACCCAACCTCGCTGTTGAACTCTTTACTTCTACAACTTGGGATTCGATATCCATGTTACCCAATCAATTCTCAATCCCCGATCTTTTCTTATAATCCACTCGAACACCTTTAATTGGAATTCAAAAAAACGGTCTGAGATTTTACTCCGCTCCTTTTCAAATACCACCTTGTTACGATTTTCCCACATTAAGTAAAGGAAGCACCATACTACCGCATCCCATCTCTGTGCTCCTATTTCATTGACCCCCAATTGATCAACCATACCAAAAATGTCACTAAGAGAGCTAACCGAATCTAAGTTTAAACCCCACCATCTACCCATTTGCAACCATAAATTCTTCACCTCTTCATATTTTATAAAAGCATGATCCACCGATTCTATTTCTTTGTCACATTGAGGGCATAGTATAGAATCCAACTCCATCCCCATGTTATCCAAGACCACTCTCGCGGGTATTCTACTGATAGGTGGGTTTACACCCCCCCTAATCTAACCGTAAGTGTGCGGGTCGAATCAAGTAATATGTACTTGGAAGTACGAGTATCGAACAAAGGGAATTAGGAACTAAGTATCACAATGACTATATTCACTATTAACTGAACGGTCCATATGTTGAATTTTTAGGAATAATTAACTAAATACTAATAAAAATAAATCAAATAAACACACTATTCAAATAACGACTTTGGAAACTTTTATGGAGACAGATAGTTGAGGGTTGGAAATCCTATGGTTTTCACTAACGAACAATATTCTTGAAAACAATTATCATTTAAACCCTTTAATGAAAATATAATCTGTGAAATCACCGTTGTTCTTTCTCAAGCAACAACGGATTTTATTTTGAAAACACAAGTCTCATCTCTCGATCTTAACACATGAGTTCAAAACACATTAAGTTCCAAAATTATAGCAATACTAAGGTTTAATTGGTATATCTCTATCCAATTTCTCACCTTAAGCATATAATTCTAGTTCTTGTTAACAATTAATTCTCTCAAATTTAATTTATAACGAACAAATCAGATGAAAGTTGATCAGACTCACAAAAGCATTAAAACCCAAATCATATGCTTCATTAGTTAGGAAAAACTGATAAAAATCCCAAGTTACATGTTCATATATTTAAACCAAAGTCAAACCAACCCCCAACATCTAAAGATTAGTTCATGTTATGGGTATTAAACAAGAAAGTAGTAGAAAAAGTCATAGATCTAAGAAAAATCTCTCGAAGAATCAAAGATTGGAAATCTCTCGGTAATCATACCAAGGTAGTTCAAGTATACACATGTAGTATGTAGGTTCACCATAACACTGGCCATGTGCCATTATGAACGTACCGCACATGCTCATCCTTGCGACCCTCGACAAGTTTCCCGTTTCTAGTGACTCAATCAACTCCATAATATCTTATCTTAAGGTTCCTAATGTGCAACTTCACTTACAATCACTTATAAAACGCTAGTTTGAGTCTAGGCATTCTAAATCAACACCTAATTCTCTCAAACTTAAGCTCTGATACCAACTTGTAACACCCTCGAATCTGGAAATAACAACTTATTAAAAAATTTCTAAATACATCAATAAATGAATCATCTACAACCACAAATTCAGATTTAGCTACAATGCACGTATACCATCTTATACATATGCAGACTATAAGGGACGGGTGCTACTAATACCCATGCATAGTCACTATCTCCATAAAGCAGAAGACTTCACCGAATACTTGCTTTCGGATCTAGCTAAGGCTTTACTCTTCACAGGATTGCTAGAACCAACTCTCAACCTCGAAACCTGATGCACATGCCGATAAATAAAAAGGTTAGGCTTAACGCCTAGTGAGCTCAAGAGTTTTAACATAAGTATATATCTTTAAAAGAAAAGAATTCAATTTAAGGCAAGGTCCTTCGAAATATTACGTTTAAGAAATGGTAACGACACATTTTCCCATAATATGCACTTTTAAAGGCAAAGCTCCCAAAACACACATTTCTTATATAACGCGCAACGCATAACTCACCCAAACGGGTTCATAGTTCGACACTTATTTGGTAAAAACATGAATAACCATTTATAACCCAAAGTACCCAAAACGCGGGCGGGACAGAATGCTCGACCCATAACTCGCTATCAAAACCACATATACCGTACGTCTGAAAACATGGACACTTGGTCCAATACTCACGCGACCGTAAGGAACCAATGACAATAAAATAAAACGTTCTTATATTTAACATACTGATAGCCAACAACGGGGGAAACCCGTATCCGTTGAGGGTGGAAGGAACACAAAAGTATACCACCCAAACAACGTTAATCGCATGACACCTCCCGGCATTCCAACTCGGTATCCCTACGACTTCTTTACAAGTGTCACCCCAAGTCAGTTTACCTTGATGGATCATTCCGAAAAACTCCATCCCGAAGGCCCGACACACTTAAAGACTACCTCCCAGGCATTACTTCAAGCGGCGAAGGTCCTAGCGCCTACTACTCCGGTAGCACTAGCCGACTCAACCCTCCTAGCGATCACTTGTAAAGTTTCCGGTCATAAAACATGGGTACCGAAGTTCAACCCCGCAATACCCAATTGACCATCCCAAAACAGACTAACACACGTGCCTATGGATCTATTACACACTGTCTAATGTTACATAACTCCAATTGAAAGACCAAAGCTCCCAAAACATATAACTCACCAATGACACAAATTAAGTGTCCTCATATCCAAAACCTACAACGGTTTAAAAGTCCAGAAAAATGTCCACATGACTCGTTTAAGCCAATACCGAGCTAAATAGCTCAAAATCCGTTTAACCAATAATTATCGGTCTCCACAATAGTGAAATGTCTTTAAATAACGTTTATGAAGACACGTACTTCAAATACTAGATTTACCCAAAACTCCATACGAGATGGAACTCAAGATTTCCAAAGTGTTTATGAATGCAAATAGACCAAATGCATCTAACATGAATTAGACTTTACTTGTACAAAATCACCAAGAATACGTAATTCATGTTATTTAGTTGTTGGAAACGTTCAAAACCCAATAGAAGCATTTTAAGAGGTTAACACAACCCAAGCTTACCAAATATGAAAACTTATCAAAATACTCATACTTTGACAAATAACTAAGTAAAACACATTTTACTTCTAGATACTCAAAACTTATCAGCAATTAACCATTTCATGTAAAACACTTTAAAATACACATTTTGGCATGTACATCGTTTTCACAAATCAACTTGAACTCACCTTGCTAGATTTAGGCTAAATCTAGGTTTCACCCAACGAGCTCTTTTGAAGGTTGCTCGAATCCTCAAGCCAGAAACTTCCAAAACCTAGATCCATACAATCCAAACCATATGTAACCATATCCGACCTTGTAGAAACATTCCCCTAACAATATACCAAGAAACCCCAAATAATAACAAAACCCTAGTTTCTCCAAAACTACCAAATCCGAGATTTGAGAAACCAAACACTAAGAAACCATCAATGGAGCATTTATAACCTTAATACAAGAAAACTTACCCTTGAAGATGATAAGACTTCCGAGAAAACCCAATCCAACACTTCAACCCGAGCTCCCAACCGTTGAACTTGATGAGGAAGATGAATGTGGAGCTTCTAATCTTTGTTGGGTGGGGGAGAACACTTGGAACATGATAGGTTTGGTGCCATGGATACATAGAAACCGATTTTAGGGTTTGGGTTCGATTTCTAGAGAGAAAAAGGGTGAAAGGGGTTGAGAATAATGAGGTGGGGCTGCTCAAAATCGAATTTAAAACAACCAGAGGCCGCAGGCGATTGTGCCCAAGGCACTTTCGCCAGGGCACTATCGCCCAAACTGTACCGCGGGCACCACTCTGTTGGCGATTGTGCCTAGGGCACTATCGCCCAGAGTGTCCCGAGCCCCGATTTCTTCCATTTTCATCCGGAGCACCTACGATGCGATAAGGCATAAAAGGTAAGGCGTAAGGGATGAAATTCTATGATCAGAATCAAGGATTTCTCAAGGGATTGGCTTTCACAGATAGGAATTTACGGGTGTTACAATATATAACATCAAAATTCCATTGACGGTGAGCAATAAGCAAAATCAAAATCCTTCAAGTGAGATGCATAATCAATCAATCATACTAACTACAAAAGTTCTGTTTAAAAAATAAAAACAAAAAACTGAACGAAAAACATCAATAGAAATAAACCCTAGAATAAACCTTATCAAAAGAAAAAAGCTAAATAACTTCACATAAACCCTAGAAACGAACCTGGTGGAGAAGATGGAGAACGTGGTGCATCATCGTCATTGCCAAGTGCATCATCAATTGATAAATATTGGCTCCTCAATTTGTGTGTAGAGAGTGAATAAAGAAGATGAAAGACCTTAAAGAAAAAAACAACGGCTAGATGAATATAAAAAAAACCCTATATTTTGAAACTCTTTTTTAAACGGTGTTGTGATAGTGGAAGCGTTTAAAAAGTATCCAACTTTTTTACACGGTTGTTTCTAGAGAACCGTTTAAAAATGGTAGACATTTTACACGGTTGCATGAAAAAACCGTATAAAAATGTTAGGCGACTTTTTATACGGTCTTATTCAGTTATCCGTGTGAAATAAGTACAACTTTTTAAACGGTTTTTTAAAATAACCGTATAAAAAGGTCATATGACTTTTTTTAAACAATACCACAATTGTAGAACCGTTTAAAAATGGACTTAAAAAACGCGGCCACCTTTTTAAACGTTTTTTTCGAATTTTTTAAAAAACTGTATAAAAAAGTGCGTTTAAAAAAGTCGTTCCTGTAGTAGTTATAGCCCTTTCTTCACAACCTCTTCCATCATAATGTGCAAACTTTCAACTACCATCAGAAAGAGAAATAGAGCAAGTGGATCTCCTTGCCACAAACCTTTCTCCATTTGAAATTCCTTTGTCGGCGCACCATTTATTAGCACAGAGATCTTGGATGATTTTAAACAAGCCTCCATCCAACCTCTCCATTTGTCCCCGAATCTCATCTCTTACATCCAAAAGAAACAACCGAATGATACGTCTTTTCGAAATCTACCTTAAACAACAAACCTTTTTTCTTTGTTCCCTTCAAGTAAGACACCGTCTCTTTGGCAATAAGAACACCATCTAGGATGAATCTCCCTTTTATGAAGGCACTTTGTACTTTACTTATCATCTTGTTCATTACCGTCTTCATTCTTTTGGCCAACAACTTCGAGATTATCTTGTAAAAAATCTCAATGAGGCTAATTGGTCGATATTCATTCAAACCAATCGGATTTGTGTTTTTTGGGATTGAAGTTAAAAACGAAGCATTACATCCTTCATTTATTTCTCTTTTTCCAAAAACCAATTTATAGCCGCCATCAACTCCTCTTTTATTATCCCCCAAAATCTCTTTATAAACCCAAAATCCATCCGGCCCCAACGGCTTGTTGATTCTGCACTCCTTTATCGCATTCCACACCACCTCTTTTGAAATATTATTTTCTAAATTATTGGCTTCCTCATCCGTCAATTTCTTAATGTGATCCATCCTTAACTGTAACATCCGAAAAATTTAAGGTAAGTATTTTCTTTGTAATTGGTTATCTTATTAAATTTTGGAACTGTTAATTGTGTATAAGTTGTGCATTTCTGATCCGTCAATGTTATACCTTCCAAATGATCATATCGTACGTGTTAGCGTTGGGTTTTAGTTGAACTTTTCGAGGCTCGTGAGAGTGGCGCGACAGTGCCATGCGACAGTGCCCTTGGGCACAGTCGCTGGTCACAATCGCGGGACATGTACCGAGACTCGGTGTCTCGGCGCGACATTGCCCTCGCGATAGTGACAAGGGCATTGTCGCCGGTCACTATCGCAGGGCCTGTATCGTAGGTGTCGAGGGACGCGCGACAGTGCCATGGGCAATGTCGCCGGCGGGGTCTGGGCATATAAAAATGTCTCTAAGCCGATTTTACTCCTCATTCTCACACAATCAGATACACTTCGGTTGAGAGCTCTTTTTAGGCGATTTTGGGAGACTTAGAACCCTAGCTTCATTTATTGCAAGCCTAGGGGTAATCTCTTCATTTATTGAGCTTTTGGGAAATGGGTGGAAGCATTTAGTGGAAGCAAGCTAGCATTCAAGTGTCATCTTCTCACCATCTTTTTTAGGGTTTTGTGTAAAACCCTAGATAGTGAGTTTCTACTACCATTTTCAAATGAGATACATATCTTGTGTGTTTACTTGCTTAGTATTTCATATTTATGTAAACATCTGATCACTTGATAAGTTTGACCTAACTACTACTTGTAAGATTGTTGGGAAAATAGTTATGGCATTCCATGTGGATATAGATAATGTTGATACGAATGCTATCACAACTTGGTTATATGTTGTTTTGGTGAGCCTTGGATACCATATTGGGACTTGCACATTTTAGAGTTTTGTACCTAAACTATGCTTGGGATTTGATAAGGTCTTATACATGTATCTTGTTGATATGGAATTATGTATATAGATGGATAACGTACGTATGTAGGATGAACCATGAGTAAGTGTTAGGAGGATGTAGTCTTAGGTGCCACCATGATGGTATGCACCTAGACCTCCGCCATTTGGAGTAATGTCTGGGAGGTAGTCTTCAAGTGTGTCGGGCCTTCGGGATGTTGCTCACGCGAGTGAACATGAAGGTATATTGACTTGAGGTAAAACTTATTGGTGTAATGGGTCTCCCCCATTGATTTCACTTATGGCTTTAGTGACTAAAAGGTTATAATTGTTCATGCCACGTTCATAAATGTTATGCCATGCTTTTGTACAACTCACTAGGTCCGTTTTGGCCTAACACTTGATTGTTTTGATGTGTATCTCAGGTTTTAGCGGCGCGAGCGCCAAGGAAGTTTAGTCGGCTTTTAGAGATGAGCTTGGGAGCATTTTTGGGATGCCATTTTAGAAGACGATCATTTTGGAAATAGTTGACAATTGTTTATAATCTTATTTCTAGCTAGATTTTAGATTAGGAAATTGTCATCTATCATTGCTTCTTATTACAAACTTGTAATTAACATGCGTTTATTGTTCCTTTTTGAATGAGCTCATGCTTTGGCATTTATGTGATTACCGCATTTCCATATTCC
Organism: Arctium lappa; assembly: GCA_023525745.1. Lineage (NCBI taxonomy): Eukaryota > Viridiplantae > Streptophyta > Magnoliopsida > Asterales > Asteraceae > Arctium > Arctium lappa. Next base: position 10,615,054 of record CM042054.1, on the reverse strand, counting down.
AGAAGTTTTTGTTTGTCCCATTTTTGGGGCGTTACATTAACTTCACCCCAATCATATTTTGGCTTGAGTATTTTCTTTTGAAAAAAACGTAAGTGAAGTCCTTGATCAACCTCGGTTCCTCCACTCATTCCGAGTCCATGTTAAGACCTCGAATGCAATTCCTCCTCTCTTTATACTTTATTACAGCAATTCCTTGTCTCCTTCATTGATCCAACGAACTTTAGCTTTTTGTTTAGCCATCTCCATGCTTTTTTCAACCAAGTTTAGCAAGTTCTTCCGAGCCTCTAACCACCTTTGTCTCTCTGAATCCCCCTGTAACACCCGTAATTTTTGGTAAGTAAAAGCCACCTGAATGTTTTTGTATCTTGTAATTGGCGGAATTTTTGTTGGAAAATCATTATTTAAAGTCCCTTAAAGTATCGGAGTTATTGGTGTTGAAAAAGTTGAGTTTCGGGGCTCCGGAAAGGTCCCGCTACAATGTCTAGCGACTATGACGAGTCACAGTCGCACATGACACAGTCGTAGAAGGGAAGAAGAGGACAGGGGGCATGCTGCCGACTATGTCAGGCGACATTGCCCTAGGCATAGTCGCATGGCAATGTCGCCCAATGAGGGCAGACTGCTGTTAAGTCGAATTTTTTTAGCCTTTCTCTCATTTCCTCTCAACCAAACTTCTTCTATTTTCTCCCAAAACGTTTTCCTTCTTTCCCCTTCAAACCCTAACTTATCTTTGGCTCAAATCCTTGTATTTTATGGAGATAAATATCATCAAGTGGTAGAAATGGAAGCTACGGTCAAGGATTTACCATCTCCATCTTCATCTTCAACCTCAAGCTTCATTTTAGGGTTTTCTAGGTTTTTCACCAAAACCTAAGTGGTAAGCTTATTTTCTCCATTTCTAAACTTTATTAAGAGATATAAATGCTTCATGGATGATATCCTAGTATTCTATTCCTTCAATTTCGGTTTGTAAGATTTTGAGAAATGTTAGGTCAAATTAGGGTTTTTGGCCAAAATGAAGATTCTGATACAAGATGTTTGGGGAGCGATTCTATATGGTTGATTATGAATATTTATGGTTGGAAATTGATGGATTTAGGTTTTTGGAAGTTTTTGGCTTGAAGATCCAAGTTTCTTCAAATGAGCTCAAGTTGGGGAAACATCTAGGTTTAGCCTAAATCTAGCAAGGTGAGTTCAAGTTGATTTGTGAAAACGTTGTACATGCCAAAATGTTTATTTTAAAGTATTTATGTGTTTGACATGAAATTATCCTTCGTGGAGCTACTTGATTTGGGTTTTGGTATTTGAGAAATTTAGTTTTATAAACCTTGTAAAACATCCATATTGGGGAATTTTAGGCATATTGATAAATGAGTCATAAATGGGGGTGTACGGTAATTTATTGCATAAATGAGACTATTTGGTTAAAAGGCATTTTTAGTGTTTGTTTGGGTAAAAGGTTTAATTTTGTATTATGGGACGTTTTGAAAAGATAAAAGGTATAAATCTATTTGGAAAACCTTTTTGTCCCGACTTAAACTGTGTTGGAGTACATTCAAGTATTTTGGAGCGTGTGATTTCATGGTATGGGTCGAGTACGTTTATTATTTAAAAAGCGTTAATCTTTGGTCAAAAAGAGGTTTTGAGTATTTTGGCTCAATGTCGTTTTAAAGGAGTCTTGAGGACACTTGTCCGGTTTTTATATGGCTCAATGTAGAGTCCAATTATGACGTACGTACTAATGCGTTGTGTTGCGTATTGAGGATTGGTTACGGGCTCGAGTGCTTTGGTCATTTATGTGTAGTCCGGTAAGGTTAGAATGTGTTGCATTAGATCCATAGGCACGTAAGTCGGTCTGTTTTGGGATGGTCAATTGGGTGTTGCGGGGTTAAACTCCGGTACCCATGTTTTATGATCGAAAACTTTACAAGTGATCGCTAGGAGGGTTGAGTCTATTAGTGCTGCCGGGGAAGTAGGCACTAGGACCTCCGCCGCTTGAAGTAATGTCTGGGAGGTAGTCTTTAAGTTTGTCGGGCCTTTGGGGTGGAGTTCTTCGGAATGTTCAACAAGGTCAACTGACTTGGGGTGACACTTGTTAAAGAAGTCGTAGGACACCTGGTTGTGATGTCGGGAGGTGTTATGCGATTAACGTTGCTTGGGTGACATACTTTTGTGTTTCCTCCACTCTCAACGGATACGGGTCTCCCCCGTTGTCGGCTATCAGTATTTTAAATATAAGGATGTCTTATTTTATCGTCATTGGTTCTTTATGGTCGACAGTGAATGAGGGTCTTAATATTGGATCTCCCTCCTCGTATATTAAGGTTTGAATGAATTATGACGTCCCCGTGTTTTGGTATTTAGATTCCTTTCGTTTATGGTCGCGTGAGTATTGGAACTAGCGTCCATGTTTTCGGACGTACGATATATGTGGTTTTGATGATGATTCATGGGTCGAGTGTTTTGCCCCACTCGCACTTGGGTGTTTTGGGATATAACGTTTTATCCACGTTTATTAAATGAGAGTCATTTCATATTCATGTTTCGAGTTAGTTTAAGTTGCATCAACTTATAAAGCATGTTTGAAATGAGGTGTCCATCTTTGAAAGTGCATGACATTGGAAAAGAGTTGTTTCTACGTTTAAAGTACATCAATTGAAAGGCCGTGATTTTAACGAAGTTCATTATTTTAAAGATATTTACTCATATAAAACTCTTGAGCTCAATAGGCGTTAGTTTAACCTTTTTATTTGTCGACATGTGCAACAGATTCGTTTGGGGATTGGTTCTAGTGACACCTTGGAGAGAGAGAGGTGCTAGACGTGTGCTCGAGGGTGAGTAGTTTGGTGAAGTCTTCCGCCTTGTCTTGGGAATATCAACTTGTATTTGGGTTTTAGTAACATCCGACCTCAAACTAGTCTTTGTAGAAGAATTTATTCACCTTCGTTGATGGTTAGACCTAGTTTAATATTTCAAGTATAAACTTGTTGTAAGTGATATTATCTATTTTGAGGCATTATTGAAAATTTTAATTTAGTTGCTCTTTCCAGATTTGAGGGTGTTACACCCCCAATTGATGCCCGTCGGCTACTCTTTCTCATTTCCTTACCTCTTCCTTCTTGAGTTCCAACTCTCTCAACACATTTCCCCACTTTGCACTGCTCCATCCCTTTAGAGCGAATTTTACGTTCTTTTGATATTCACTCTAATGTTTAACATTCAATATAGTGTACCAACTAAATTTGTATATTTTGTACAATATTATTAACTGATAGTAATTGATACCAATTAGATTGATACAGTTAGTACATATATTGACTGATTTCTTTTGATACAAAATTACCACCCAATTAAAGTCACCTCGCATCTATTTTAGATGACAAAAATAAATATCAAATTAATTAAAATATAACATCATTGCTCTAATCTATACTATATTATAAAGATGACATAAAAAACTCTTAATTACAACTCAATAAGCTTTATGTACTATCATTTAAAGCTATCTACTTAAAATCTCTTAAAAATAACTACTAAAGTCTAATGTACTACATGTAAAGCTTTTAATTAATATATTTCATTCTTATCCCCCAAAATCATTATCTCTAATCCCCAAACCCTAAAATTATGAAATTTGAATTCTGATAAACATAATCAAAACAGGATAAACATCTCAATTTAAATATAAAAAATTTAAAATATATAAGATAATTAATGAATTTTAACAAACTACTTAATTTTTTTTATATAAAAAACATTATATTATTAAGACTAAATTAAACAAATTTATATATAAAAAACCATTATCACTCAACAAAAACCATCCAAAATCGTACTGTAAATCAATAAAAAACAAAAAATAAAAATAAACATTAAAATCGTGATGTATTAAGCATTATGTACTATTATTTAATGCTAATCTACTTAAAATCTCTTAAAAAATAATTAATGAAGCAATATGTACTACTTTTAAATGTTTTTAATCCTAATTAATAAATTTCATCCTTATCCCCTAAAATCCTTATCTCTAATCCTCAAATCCTAAAATTATGAAATTTGAATTCTGATAAACATAATCAAAACAGGATAAACATCTCAATTTAAATATAAAAAATTTAAAATATATAAGATAATTAATGAATTTTAACAAACTACTTAATTTTTTTTATATAAAAAACATTATATTGTTAAACCTAAATTAAACAAATTTATATATAAAAAACCATTATCACTCAATAAAAACCATCCAAAATCGTACTGTAAATCAATAAAAAAACAAAAAATAAAAATAAACATTAAAATCGTGATTTATCTCGCTGCATTGCGCGAGTACGCTTTTAGTTCTTTAAAAACATAATAAAATACCTTCAGAAAAATCACAAATTTTAATATAAAAACAAAAAATAATCGTTCACAAAAAGTTCAAGATAAATAGTTTATTTAAAAATTACAAAATTATATTAAAATAAGACCAATTTTTCAGAAACATTATTTGAATAAACTAACTTTACAAACTTTTTATATATAGATTTGAAAAGGTTGTTTAATTTTTTTACTTAAATTATTAAAATTTGGTTTTGATCCATACAATGGAAATATAAATTGATCATTAAATCCATTAAATTATAGCTTTTGAAAATTATTTATAAAACAATGGTTCTAAAAATAGAAATATAATCAAATTTGTTTTTATTAAACTTTTTAAATATTAAGAGCATCTCTAATAAATTTTTTAAAATCGAAGATTTTGAATTTTTTTTATTACAACAGGTTCTCACAGACATAATGAAAATCTCCAAATATAAAGAACTCTAAAAAAATAATTATTTAGAAAATAAAAATGATTTTTTTATTCTTCCCTCCCGTGATATTCATTAAAATTAAATATTTAGGAAAGATAAATAATATTCTATAAATTATAATCTTTAAAACGGAGAAGCTCTTGGAGATTATTAATCTAAATTTTTCCTAGAGATTTTGACTTTTGATTTTTCATTTAGATCTTCAACAGAATCTTTAAAATGCTGAAAATATAGATTTTGGGGATTTTATGCATGTTCTTTTTGTTCTAACAAATTTTCCAATACATATAGATTTAAAAAGGGAAATTAATTAAAATGACCGTATTTTAAACCCGTATTACTAGAATGCCCTAAATCTCGATAACTTTGCCGAAATACCCTTTTTGTCCGGGATATAGGGCCGGGATGAGACCCATCCCGGGGTTAGGGTGATTCGGACCAAAAAAGGATCGATCCCGGGGTTATGGCCGGGATGTACAGTAAAATCTCGGGGTTAGGGCCGGGATGGGAGGGTTTCCCGGGGTGATGGCCGGGATGGGTATCAAATTGATTGATTTTATATTATTTTAATATATATTTACATTTTATACCCCTAAAATTATTTAGTTAGTTTACTTTATACCTTTTACTTTTCTATTTTTCATTTTACACTTTCACCATATTAACACATATAATCGTATATTAACTAAAATACGTTAAAAAAATACGTTTTAATTCTAACAAATTACACCATTATAATCGTCTCTTCGATACCTTCGAAATGAGCCCAATATTGAATATTTTTGGATTTAATTATTTATTATATATTATATTTAGTTTAGTTTTAATATACGATTATATGTGTTAATATGGTGAAAGTGTAAAATGAAAAATAGAAAAGTAAAAGGTATAAAGTAAACTAACGAAATAATTTTAGGGGTATAAAATGTAAATATATATATTAAAATAATATAAAATCAATCAATTTATTACCCATCCCGGCCATCACCCCGGGAAACCCTTCCATCCCCGCCCTAACCCCGGGATTTCACTGTACATCCCGGCCATAACCCCGAGATCGATCCTTTTTTGGTCTGAATCACCCTAACCCCGGGATGGGTCTCATCCCGGCCCTATATCCCGGACAAAAGGGGTATTTCGGCAAAGTTATCGAGATTTTGGATATTTTGGTAATACGAGTTTCAAATACGGTCATTTTAATTAATTTTCTATTTAAAAATGGATAAAGTAGGAGAGAAAAAGGTAAACTTCTCCAAATTTCATTAAGTTTACAAAAATGATTAAAATGAAAAAAAAATATTTTTTAAAATACTCGACCAATAAAAATTTAAAATTAATTTTTTAGAGAGATAAATATTTTATTAAATAAATAAAATATTTTAATAATATAAGTAATAGCCTTCAAAATAAATATTATATTAAAAAAGAAAGTATTTTGTTTTATAGTTTTTTAGATTTCATTTTTCATCACGAAATTTTTTTATGATAATGGATTTGACTTTGAAGAGAGAGAACCAAACGACACCGTATATGTGATGGCGTCATCAAATATAGTAATCATGTTATTAATTGATGGGCAAGTATATTTCCATAATATGAATCCCAAACCCAAACCAACACTGATGAGAGTTGGAATCTGATTACACTAATTAATTACCAATTTACCATATACAAATCACACTCACCCGCTTATATATTAATCATGGAATCACCACTTCTTAAACACAGTACACTATTCATCGGAAAACATGGCGGAACCTGTAGATCTCGAGGAGGCGAAGGCGTTGCCGGTAGTTTTATTCAACGGAAAGCATCGGATCAATGTCGGCGACGTTGAGATCCCTCCTACGCTTGATTACAAGCAATTTCGAGTTGTGTTGAATCAGATGATCGGTATCTCGTATAACAATCTGACTACCTACTTAGTCGACGAAGAGGCGATTCAGCGAGAACAACGGAAGATTCTGATAACCGGTAAGATCAATTTATCCGGTTTAGTTCGAGAGAAGACTTGTTACTTCCTTGTGGTTTTGAAGCGATCGAGAAGAGATCGCCGGAGGAAACCTAATAAACAGATCGGTGCAGAATTAATACCTCCGTTTCGTCCTCTTCAACAAGAATTCGATATGAATGTTGCACAAATACCTGCATCTGCTACATGTTTCAGCAAAATTTGGTTTCACGAATCGCAGCTCCAGAGAGCAAACTACATAAATTTTATGATTCTGAATTCCAACTGCGGATTCGGTTGGCCTATGAATGCAAAATCTCCGAAGATGATAGAGCCATGCCCTAGGGTTCAAAGGTGCAGGAATCGGGAGTTATGCGCGGATTGCACGAACGCAGATAGGCAGGGGAAGGAACCGACGTTTCACTTATGTGTTTACGACCAAGTCGTTGAAGGCTTTTTCCGGTCACCGTTCGGACCGATTTGTCGACCACGTTGAATGGCGCATTAACTATATAGTTAATTAATTGGTTCGTAACATATCTTCATTATCTTGGATGATCGTTCTATATTTTATATATGTTTTTTTTTTTGGTCTCAAGACTTTTTCAAGAGATAAATAAACTGTAAGTATTTCATAGTTGTTTTAATTCTTTAGAAGTTATGTCTCTTAATTCATCAAAATATCTAGTCTTTTCATTTATGCCAAGTGAATGGTTATTATAGTCAGAAGTTGTTTAAAGCGTATTTAGATAAATACTTTTAACAGTTTAATTTTAGATATTATATTGTGAAGATGAGATTGTTTGAAGATTGATATAAGATTGTGTATTCGAGTTGATGGCCAGAATATATTTCTCAAATTTAAAATTGAGCTTAATAAAACAGATTAATTAATCATCCAATTTTTGTAAAGCGGCACATATGAAATGATATCAAATCAACTAATTTATAATGGAGAATAAAAAATGTTATGTTCTAAATTATCACACATTAATATGTATCATCGGGAAGAGAAATAAAAAATATATATAATCTATCTAACGTATCTTAATTTTATTGGTGGGACAAGAATAAAAAATAAAACTTTAAAACAACATATATATTTTTATCTATTAAAACCGGTTACATTTGATATCTCCAACTTACACCTCTAAAAAAACTGAAATAGGTAACACAAAACTCTTAGAACCATACACTAAATTAAACACAGTACACACATTTTTTAGCGGTTTCGTTCAATTTTTTTTTATATAAAAAAAAGGTGGTTGAATGAGGGGTTAAATGCCAATAAAACGGTAAAATCGATTTAATCACTATTCAAAAGTTTTTATATTTTGAATTTTAACCTTCCTTTTTATGAATATGACAAAAACTACCTTTAATGATCACGAGTATATTAATTTGAAGTTCAATTATTTTATTTTTCATGATTGTTTTTTTTTTTTTTGAACGGCATCAAACCACTTTTATTACCAACCAAAGAAATGATCTACCGCAAACAAAGAAAAATGAAAGAATCCGACCGCAACAAGGTATAGAAACCTAAGGTTTGCAACCCACAAAAGGGAAGAGTTTGCAAGACGCAAACCTACCCAATCACCGAAACAGAATAAACCATACACCGCCAAACTAAGTAGACGGACGGAGCAAAACAGCCGGATACCGTGGACAAAACAGAATACGATCCAGCCGTAAATGTGAACAAACAACAACGCCTAACGCCCCCCTTTTTTACAGCAAAACCATAGTCGAGCAGGCTCGACACCAGCAGCCCCACGCCCCCTTTTTGACACCTATTACCACCAAAAAAACAGCAGACCGGAAGAGACCCAAAACGTCACCAACAGCAGAGTTTGGACAGCCCCGTATCGTACCCCTGTGCAGCCTCCCGATCTATTATAGAAGCAGCCCGCCTCGAGATAATCATTCAAACATTTACACGTAATCGTTCACCAAGGTACAATCGGTAACAATGGCCAACCAAAAGAAGCTACAGCGGAAAACTGCAATTCACGACTGCACTGTAGACGACCTCTGCAGATCAGATTGTGTCTTCGAACCATCTCCCTCGCTGTGACAGTGTTCGAACCATGACTGCAGATGCGAGCTTACCTCTATCACGATCGTAGCTTCCGTCCACCACCGTCTCCTCCCCTGCGCACCTATTCTACTCCTTGATTACGTCGACCCCGGGTTTGTTAACCACCTATTCCAATCTAACATGAGCTTATGATCCCGATGTTTTATCCATTCATAGACTTTCACTTGTGCTATGAAGAATCGATCGAAAATCTTCCCTTGCTCCTTCTCGAACACTATCTTGTTACGGTGTGTCCAAATTATGTATAAAAAGCTCCATATCGTCGCAGTCCACCTTTTCACTACTATCTCATTATTACTCACTTGCCCACCCAACCCCAACAAATCGCTTACCGAATGTACCAATCCCACATCAACATTCCACCATCTTCCCGTTAATCTCCACAAAGTTTTCACATCCTCACACTCTATCAAGGCATGATCAATCGTTTCCACCGAATTTCCACATCTCGGGCAAAGAATGGAATCCATCTCAATACCCATCTTGTCTAAAACTTCTCTCGTTGGAATCCTCTCTAGTCTAACCCTCCATAAAAACACGCCAATCTTCTTAGGAACGACATTACTCCACGATGTTTCCACTCGATTGTCCTCCCCTCCTACTCTCTTTTCTTCTAGCAGGTTCCTTAATTTTTTTACCGAGAACCCAATTTGTGGGTCTAATCGCCACACCACCTTATCCTTTAATCCCCTTCTAGGCAAAATGTTTTGAATTAGAGAAAGAAAACTATTTAATTCTCCTACCTCTCTTCCCCTCGGCTCGTGCCTCCACTCCCATTTCCACAGCCACTCGTCCTCCACCCACTCTCCTCTATCCCTAACCGACGCCATTTGATTTGTCTCTAAACGATAAAGTCGTGGGTATACCTCCTTTAACGGTCGATTTGAACCCCAAATCTCCTCCCAAAAACTCGTCCCCTCTCCATCTCCTACCTCCTTTACCATAGATCCTAAAAAATTAATCCCTACCTTTTCCAAATCAAAACCCACCCGAATCACATCCCGCCATACTCCACTTCCCCTCAAACTTTCATCGTTGTCTATCCCCACCCCCTCCCACCCATATATGCTTCGAATGACCCTCACCCATAAAGCCTCCTTATCCACCTTAAATCTCCACCACCATTTGCACAATAACGCCCAATTCATATCCGATAGACTCCCTATGCTTAAACCCCCTCTTTTAAAGTCACCCAAAACCTTATCCCATTTAACCCATGCAAGAGATTTTTTGTTTACATTATCCTCACCACCACCCCCGCTCCCCCCCCCCAAAAAAAATGACTTCTTACCCTCTCTAGAATTTTTAACACTCTACGCGGGGCTCGAAATAAGAAGAAAAAGTACAACGAAGTGCTACCTAGAACCGATCTTATCAACGATAGTCGTTCTCCGTAGGATATCGACTTTGCTTTCCATAAGGCGAGCTTGTCTTTCATCTTCGCAATTACCGGCTTCTAATGATCTATCCTTCTCATCGATGCTCCAACCGGGAGCCCAAGATATTTAAAAGGTAATATGTCATACCCACATCCCACTCTTATAGCCCAAGCTTGTACCTCATCAACCGGAACTCCGACACCGAAAATTTTGCTTTTGCTCACATTAATCTTTAGACCCGAAACAAGGTGAAAACACTTTAATATTTTCAGCAAGTTCTTTAAATTTGATAAATTCCATTCACCAAAAAAGATTGCGTCGTCCGCGTATTGTAGGTGTGAAATTGGTACCTCCTCCTTGCCTACTTTGATTCCTTCGAACATCCCCTTAACCACGGCTTCTTCCATTATTAAGTGAAGACTTTCAGCTACCAAAAGGAATAGAAATGGGGCGAGTGGATCCCCTTGATGTAAACCTTTCTCCATTTGGATTTCTCTTGTTGGTGTACCGTTGATGAGAACCGAAATTTTGGATGATTTTAAATTGCCTTTATCCATCCTCTCCACTTTTCCGCGAAACCCATTGCTTCCATTACTTCCAAAAGGAACTTCCATTCCACCGAGTCATAGGCCTTTTCGAAATCAACCTTGAAAATCAACCCTCTCTTCTTTTTTTTTTCTAAGAAATTCCGTCATCTCATTTGCAATGAGGATCCCATCGAGTATAAACCTTCCTTTTAAAAACCCACTTTGTTCTTTGCTTATTAATTTACTCATTACCGCCTTTAATCTCTTCGCTAGAACCTTTGACACAATTTTATAAAAAATGCCTATAAGGCTAATTGGTCTAAAATCATTTAAACCAATCGGATTTGGGGTTTTTGGTATCAAGGTTAGAAATGAGGCATTACATCCCTCACTCAACTCCCCTTTTTCCATGAACCATTCGATTGCCACCATCAAGTCCGATTTTATCAAACCCCAATATTCCTTTAAGAATCCAATCGTAAATCCGTCCGGGCCCGGTGCCTTGTTGCTTCCACATTCTTTGATTGCATTCCACACCTCCTCATCCGTTATTCTTCTCTCTAGATGACATGCTTCCTCCTCGCCCAATTTATTGATATTCTCCATTCTTAATGAGTGCCCCACCCCCCTCGAGCTTGTGAACTTATTTTTGTAAAAATCAAACGCGAACTCCTTTATTTTTTTCGGGTCTTCCGTCCATTCGGAATTTATATTTAAAACGCGAATAGTGTTCCTCCTTTCTCGGTACTTTATTGCCGCATGAAAGATTTTCGAGTTTTCATCTCCATCTTTAATCCACCGAACCTTTGCCTTTTGTTTCAACATTTCCGTTTTCTTTTCTTCTAATTCCAACCACTTCTTTCTTGCCCCCAACCATCTTTCCCTATCTTCAGCGCTCAAGATGTTCTTTTCTAGGTCCTTTTCCCACTTTCGCACCTCTTCCTTCTTTGACTCCAACTCTCTATCCACATTACACCATTTGGTTCTGCTCCATTCCTTTAAAGCCATTTTTACATTTTTTTAGCCTATCCCGAAAAATACAATCGGGTCTTCTCGAATTTACCTCTTTAGACCATGCCTCCTTCACTATATTTTCAAGACTTTCGTCTTTAAGCCATACATCGAAAAACTTGAACGGTTTAGGGCCGAAGTCGGCCCACTTGTCGCTCATCATGATCGGAAAATGGTCCGACCATTTTCTCTCTAAAACTTTGGACCCTAAGTTTTTCCATAGTATGTCGATGTCGTGTGATACAAGAAACTGGTCCAGCTTACTCCATTTCATCCCATCCTCACTTACCCGTGTGAACTTTAACCCCCCCCCCCCCCCACTGGTAATTCAACTAGATTGGCCCTCCTAATAAACTCATTGAAATCTTCCGTACCTTTGCGATTAGTGATTGAGTTTATCCTTTCTTTGTCATTACGAACTTCATTAAAGTCTCCACCTAGTATCCACCGCACATCCTCTCTTTCACAGAGTATTTCCAATTTGTCCCACACTTGAGCCCTGTCCTTTTGATCCCTTGGTCCATATATATTTGCACAACCGATTAAGTCGTTCTTATTTTCCCACTTTCCCACAATTGCAATAAATTGTCCTCTTGAATAACAAACTCGCATTGAAAAGAATTCTTGTTCCAAATAATCAAAAGTCCCCCTGATTTTCCTTCTGCCGGCTTTTGCACAAAATCACCATCGTCCGACCCCCATAATTCTGCTACCTCCTTCGATTCTATCCTTTTGCATTTGGTTTCTTGTATCATAATCAAACACGGTCTTTCTTTCGAGCATATTTCTTTTATCCACATTTTTTTATTTTTCAATCCTAGACCCCTAATATTAATCGAGACCATCTTCATAATTACACTTCCAGATAACGATACTTACCTTACGCCGTTCAATCCTCTCTCGTCATCGTGTCGCGAGATGGCCCCTTCTTTTCTCTCTGATTCCATTTGATTCCCAATCTGCTGCCGAATTCTTCCAGTCCTTCTTGATTGTCCAAACTTTTCAATTCGTTTGACAGAGCAACTTTTGTTGCCATTGAGATCGATCCACCCCCGCTCTGTGTTTTTGTCCTTCCTTTATTTTTCAGTTCTCCCCCGCTAATCCCTTTACTTTGCGATCCTTTCTTCTGTGAGCCACCTCTTGCCATTTGTTTGATGTGATGAAAACTCATCCGGTTTCTGCCGAATCTCATCAAGTCTCGTTTTAAATGTCTGGAGGATTCCCCGCCAACACTTGATACTCTCCCTTTTACTGTCTTGAAGATTTTTCTTTTATTTCCTGTTGTATCATCCCCATTAAGCGTGTTATCCCCCTGTTATTCCGAGTCGCATCCCCCCCTTGGGTCCCTATTTTTTTCCACTACATCCAACGATTGTGTCCTGGACCTGTTACTTCCTTCATCAATTGTTGTTGGGCCTGATCCAATTTCTTTTCCCCCTTTGTTTTCAGCCATTGTATTACCTTTTTTTTTTTTTTTAAGATGGCCCATGCCCATATTTTTGGAACACTCCACCTTTTTTGCCACCATATTGTCTATTTTGATAAGATGATCATAATTCCAATTATTCTTAATTAAATCACCTTCCCTAGATGCCTGTCCATTGGAACTCACAACCTTTTCTTTTGAATATTTTCCACAATCGAGATCGCAATCATTACACTCCTTAACCGGCTCTTTCTCTTCCACATATTCCGGTATGAATTCTGGCAGGTCTCCGGTGCCAACTAATACCCTTTTGGTCTGTCGACTATTCTGTTCAGACTCCTTGTTGTTCGCCTCCTTATTGAACGCCTTTTCATCCGTCATCGTCTTGATCGTTGTTCCTTCTTCCTCTTGACCGCTCCTTTTATTATTGTTTTCCCCGCAATCGAACACGCTTTCTTCTACCATCCAATCGTCGTCACTTTTCTCCCCTACCTCTGTCCATTCCGATGGTATTGATGATTCGCATTCGCTACTATCCCCTTAACTTTCTTGCTTTTCCTCGTCTTCGAGTTGAATTTCCAACAAGTTTTTATCTTCCTCTTCTATCTTGATCACATAATAAAGTTCCCCCACCTTTATGCTTCTGATCTCGCATATCCTGTCCACTAAACATGTACTTACCAAAGCTTTTCCCCACATCAGATTACCACTGTCCTCCATATTACAATTCTTCGATTTTATTACTTTACCCCATTTTCCCGCGAGTTCGGTGAATGTTTTTTCGTTCCAAATATGCAAGGGTACCCCTTCCATTCTCACCCAAACGACTCTATCCGATGCACGAAATCCAGTCGTCCATCTTCTAAGATCTTTAACCCAGAAGTGATAGCCATGATTTTTATTCTTTAAGACATCCTCCATTTTATTTTTCGAGTTGAATTCTATTAAAATGCTCCTACCACCAATTAGTCTTGCCCTTGTTCCCTCCCCCGTCTCCGGTTTACATATCGACTGCATTACATGGAAGTTATCCCAGGAAGATAATGTGCCTACTGTTGGGAATTTGCCTTGTATTTGATCCCACATAGGAAGGACAAGGAAATTTTGATAGGCTTATATGGCTTGTTCCATATGCCTTATCAAATTGGATCAAAGCCCTTCTAATGGGGTTTGGGTTGGATTTATAGCTTGGCATATAAATATTTAAATGGTCAAAGATTGGGCCTTGGGCCTTGGGTCTCTTGATCTGAATCCAATTTTTTAGACATCATCAGATTTCTCGCGGGTTATTACGCGGGCTGGAAGTCGCGCGGTTCCCGCGTAACTCACTGGATTATTTTTACGGACAGGGACTTACGCGACTTATCACGTGGCCCTAAGTCGCGAGGCTTCCCACGTAACTCTCTGTTTGTTTACGACACAGTGACTTACGCGGCTTACGCCGCGGCCTGAAGCCGCGAGCCAAACCGCGGGATTCTGCAGATACGTGAAAATTCGGTTAATCAACCGAATTAACTGCCAAATCTATATATATTCGATTGTTTCCCTCCAAAAACATAACAATAATTATTTCCCACGTTTTTTCTCTCTGGTTCTCTCAATATTCGATCCATGAACGCATAAGAAACTCGACAGATTCTCGTTCTCGTGCAAGAACGTGAATTGATAGTTGTATCCTCGAACGGACACTCAGACTACGCACGAGTAGGGGCGAAATTCTGTTTAAGGACACTGCTTTGCAGGCCTCTATCGATCATCGATCTAATCGTCGATTTCAAGTTAGTATTTCTGTTAATCTTGTTAAGAATTTCGATATATATATATATACACGTTTTTGTTTGTTTATTCATTATTTACGTATATTTTGTACAATAAATATACACGATTTTCTGGATTCTCGTGGTTCGATAACATTGGTTCTAACAATCTTAAACAGAATTTTGTGATGGATCCTTCATCCATGATAAAGAACCATGTGGAAAAGCCGGAAAAATTCAAGGGAACGGATTTTCGACGGTGGCAACAAAAGATGTTGTTTTATCTAACAACTCTTCATGTTTCCAACGTATTGACGGATGACGAACCCACGAATCCACCCGTGAGTCTTGGGCAAAATGTTCCTACCGCCGCCCAAACGCAACAATTTCAAAAGGCGGTGGAAAGTTGGAGAAGCAACGAGTATAATTGTCGAAATTATATACTCAATGCTCTCGATGACTCCCTTTATGATATATACTCGACCTTTAAAACAGCGAGAGAAATATGGGAGTCATTGGAGAGAAAATATAAAACTGAAGTTGCTTGCTCCAAACGATTTGTGGTAGGAAAATTCCTACACTACAAGATGAGTGATTCGAAATCAATCATCAAACAAGTCGAGGAACTCCAAGTCATTACTCACGAGATGGAAGTGGAAGGTATGGGAATCAATTCTAACTTTTTAGTCGGGGCTATAATTGAGAAGTTGCCTCCTTCTTGGAAGAACTTCAAATTATATCTCAAACATTTAACTGATGAAATGAGCTTTGAACAACTTGTCCTCAAACTCCGAGTTGAAGAGGACAATAGGCTTACTGATAAAGCCGATGCTAGTTCATTTGAGCCTAATGCAAACATTGTGGCTGCAAGCACATCAAAGGGAAAGTTTCAGAAATTCAAGGGCAAAGGCATTGCCCCTAAACCATCATTCAAGACCTCTCTTGCCCCACAAAAGAAATTTTTTAAAAAACCACATATCCTAAGTTGTTGGGTGTGTGGAAAGCCCGGTCATAGGGCTAAAGATTGTAGGCACAAGAGAGATCATGGTGGTGGAAACGGTGGTGGAGGTGCAGGTCCTTCTCACCAAGCAAACATGGCCGATTCTGAAACACAGTTCATCGGAGTGGTGGAGGCAAATCTGGTGACAAATACTGTGGATTGGTGGTATGATACCGGAGCCTCGAGACACATTTGCAACTCCAAAAGCTCATTTGCAACCTATCAAAAAGTTAGTGATGAAGAACCGATGTCAATGGGGAATGCATAGACAGCAAGGGTAGAAGGCAAAGGGAAAGTGATATTGAAACTCACTTCCGGAAAAGACCTTGTTCTTACAAACGTACTACATGTGTCGGACATAAGGAAGAATCTCTTTTCTGGTCCTATGTTAAGCAATAAGGGATTCAAAGTAGCATTAGAATCCGACAAGTTTGTAATAACTAAGGGAGGATTGTATGTTGGGAAGGGTTACCTTAGCGAGGGACTCTTCAAGATAAGCTCTGTACATAATGACATTGTAAATATGGATAATAAAATGGCGGGCTCTAGCTCGACTTCTATGTACATGATTGAGTCTTCTACTTTATGGCATTCTCGACTTGGGCATGTCAATTTCCGTTGTTTGCAAAGAATGACGAAACTTGGCATGTTACCATCTTGTTCAATGAACAAGAAAACAAAGTGTGAAATTTGCATCGAATCTAAATTCTCGAGTCATCCACATAAATCCGTTGAGAAAAATAATGAAGTGCTTGGTCTAATACATAGTGACTTATGTGATTATAAAGCAACTCCTACACATGGGGGAAAGAACTATTACATATCATTTATTGATGACTGCAGCAAATTTTGCTATGTGTATCTAATAAATACCAAAGATGAGGCTTTGAGTATGTTTAAGACTTACAAAGCCGAAGTTGAAAACCAACTTGATAAACGGATCAAAATCCTAAGATCCGATAGAGGAGGAGAATATGAGTCTAAAGACTTTGCTGAATTTTGCTCCTCTCATGGAATTGTACACCAAACAACAGCTCCCTATACTCCTCAACAAAATGGAGTAGCCGAAAGGAAAAACCGGACATAGAAAAACATGATCAACTCTATGTTGATCACATCGGGAGCACCACATAGCTTATGGGGAGAGGCTTGCCTCACCGCAAATATGATATTAAATAGGACCCCTCACAAAAAGAGTAATAAATGTCCATATGAATTATGGAAAGGAAGGTTACCTACCTTCAAAAGAATGAAAGTGTGGGGTTGCTTGGCTAAGGTTCAAGTACCTTTGCCTAAAAGAACGAAACTTGGACCCAAAACCATAGATTGCATCTATATTGGTCCAGCCAAGAATAGTGCAGCCTATAGGTTTCAAGTTCACAAGTCAAATGTCGATGATATACATGTCAATACTATTCTAGAATCTGCGGAAGCAGAATTCTTTGAAGATATTTTTCCTTATAAGGACAAAGAGGGTCAATCCTCTAATCCAAGGAAAAGGGCATGTGATGAAACGAGTCATGATGTATTAGATCAACGTGCACAAAATGTAGCACTCTAAATTTTCAGAGTAAATTAAAACCTGGAAATAAGGCAACGAGACATCCGTGATGATATTAACTTCCCATAAAGGGGACCAGTCCTTAAGACTATACAAAACTCATACGGATATATAATTTATCAACAATACCAATCTAAACGTAACCGTCTAGACTACAACACTTGACGAACCATAATTCACTAAAGGATGGGACTTAAACAATGCCCAACACCAAAATACTAGACATCTCAAAATATGCCTCGAGTCCACGCTCGACTCTCAAAGACCCCGTGCAACCCACCGCTAAGGGAAACCTTTTATACATATCATTTGAGAAAAAGTGTTAGGCTTAAAGCCTAGTGAGAACATACAGTTTATTCAAAATCAGAGATATAAACATCAGTATCATAAAGAAATCTTTTCATAAAGGTTTAGTTTATAAAAGATAACATTTCGCCACAACCGGGCCTCTTCGGTCCAAAACTCTTAAACGGTGATAAAAGGACCATTTTACCAAGGAGAGTGGTGTAACACAAAGTAGACCACAAATCCGAGTTATGAGCTAAACACTTGGATTCCTCAGCAATGAACCCAGAGTCCGTGCTACGAGGTGAGATCGCGCTCCCAAGGGAAACCAATGTATACTCCTTCACTAGGATCACCATGAACCATGGCTAGTAACCGGCCTCACATAACCGTACCATAAACTCATCACGGAACATGTGATCCATAGCTACAATTTGGGGAATATAGCCTCCCAACAAAACAGTCTACTCCAAAACCTAGGGATCCACTAGAAATGGTAAGGACTCGTCACAACAACATATGTGACCAACCATAAATAAATATATGGTATAAACACATTTTATAACCAAAATGTCATTTCCAGTTCAACTTCTGGTAAGAACGAAAACCATTAAAATGAGTTCATAATCATCCTTTTCAAACGACCACATAATGTGCAAGTAAAACATCATTTTACTTCAATAAGGCGGAACCCGTCATTTTGGTCAAATCTGACCGGGAACCCCGAGAATCACCAAAAAACTTCATTTATAACAAATGTAGAGAACATAAAATCATACCGTAGAAATACTTTAGATTTCGCAAATAAGAGTTTTGATATGTATAAAGTTTGTAAAATGTAGTAGGAACTCACCAAACAGGTTTATACGAAAACCCGAAAACCAGATATCGACCACGACGAAGAGGTGAAGCTTTATACACCGAAACCCCGAGCAATGCTCTTAATACTAGCGATTAACGAACCCTTGAATATCCAAATAAACTTTAGAGAGAGAGAGGCTTGAAGAGAGAGAGAGAGAGAGAGAGAGAGAAATATGAGAGAAGTGAAAGATATTTAGACTGAAAAGGGTATAAGTCGGCCAGGCCATCTCGCGGGTTATGCCGCGACTTCCACTCGCGGCATAACTCGCCCGTGTCCCTAAAAACCAATACATCCAGAGGGTTTCGCGGGTTATGCCGCGACCTCAACCCACGGCATAACTCGCGTAGTTCACTGTGGTTTGTCCAAAACCACCAAAGGCCAAACTCAAACTTGGTAACAAACGCGGTGCTAACGACAAAAGCTTAACACTAGAATACCAAGGTTACATAACGAAATTCGGGGTGTTACAATCCTCCCAACCTTAGAATGATTTCGTCCTCGAAATCTACTCTTCTCAATGGAACACTGTCCGCAGAGAAGATCGTTACAACCCAAATGCCAGAATCATTAACGAGATCCTAATACTGACATCCACATGAGCTACCCTTCTTGAGCACAATTCACTCCTAACCGAACGAACACTCAACACTCTAAAGTAACCTTTACTCATAAGGTTACGGTTGCCTCCCAACCTTAGGTGACAATTACTACTTCAGGAAATTCACAACCTCAACTTTCCATCTACCAATTTCTTTCAAACTGCACGGTTCCGAACTCAAAGCCAACGGTCGACGCTAATCTTCCCAAAACTCTCAGATTTCACTGATCCATTCCTATTATCAATAAAGATATTCTAACAAGGCGCACTAATGCGTCTTTCCGGCGAACGGTTAACATAGATTCTGTTATCACTCAACTCCAATCCGACTCCAAATCTGGAAATAGCCCTTATTAGAATTTCTTAATACATCCCTAAATACTTCGTCTACAACTACTTTATAAAGATTTACCTCTAAGCATACCACCAATCTACACATTCGGACTTATAAAGGACGGGCGCTACAGAAACCCATGCGTAGACTAACTCCAACCTGTGGAAGACTTTACCAACAACTTACTCTAGCTCAAGGCTAAGGCCCAACTCCTTAAAGCACTACTAGAACCGAACCCCCGACAGGAAATGATGCACATGTAGATAAATAAATAAATAAAAGTTTAAGCTTAACGCCTATAGAGCTCCAGAGTTTTACATAAGTAAAAGCATTTAAATTGATGAACTTCTCTTTCAATCAGAACTTTTCAAAATAATGAACCTTAAAACATAAAAACAACTCCTTTTCAAAGTCATGCACTTTCAAAGACGGATATTTCATTGCAATTACGTTTTATAAATTGACACAATTTGTATAACTCGAAGTATGAAATATTAGTAACACTATCCACATCGTACGTCCGAAAACATGGACACTAGGCCCAACACTCACACGACCAAAAACAAAAGAAAACTAAATATCAACATGCACGAATAACACATTTCATTCAAGCCTTAATATACGTGGGGGAAAACCCAATATTAAAGCCATCATTTACCGTCGACTCTACATAACCAAAGCCGGTAAAAATATAACATTTAGTGTTTAAAATACCCCGAGTCTACGACGGAGAGACCCGTACATAAAGAGAATAGAAGAACACGTAAGTAGGCCGCCCACACAGCTTTCTCGCATGACCTCTAAACGTTTCCATCTTGGGTGGCGAGAACACGTGAATGGAGCCACCCGTGATGTTACTGGATTTCACCACACATACCGGTCCTAGTTCCCATGCCATACAAGACATCACAATCCTCAGACATATTATTGCCCCTTGCCATACTCCGTCGAGTTCCACTCCAGGGTCTTACGAACATGGGTGCCTATCCAATCTAAACGAGTTTCAACTCAGCGGCTCGTGCCACCTATTGTCTACTCGCTAGCTAACCCGAGCGGTCACTAAGTGCAACCCAAAACCTCAGGCTTTACAAAATAGACAGACTGTCTAACATTACATGACTCCAACTGAAAAAACCAAAGCTCCCAAAACGTGTGACTCCTAATGGCATAGAATAATCGCCATCATACACCAAAATTCCACAACTGTTTTTAAACCGTACAAATGCCCTCAAGACTCCATTTAGTCAAAATTGAGCCAACGACCCAACGATTTACGTAAATACCCAAATGAAAGCCGAAATAAATATTGAAACACGTTTGACCAACTATTATGCAAACACGACCAAAAGTATTATTAACTCAATTCTCGTCGTTGGTTGAAACAAACCGTTTTCTAATTAAACTCACATCCTTATGTTTTCAAAAGGCCTCATAACACAATAATATGCATTTTCTGAAAAAGGTTTATAAGATCAAACACACCAAATGACACTTACGTCAATTGAATTCCAATTATATATGTAAAATCATCAAAGAAACACTTCAACATGATTTATTTACTAAAATAATCAAAGATCCCAAAATGGGTGTCTCGCATGCTCATAAAATTAAACATTTTGGCATGTACACTGTTTTCACAAATCAGCTTTGACTTACCAAAACGCGAATAAACTCCATCATACGAAAATCTTTCATTGCGGTTATAAATCCGGACAAATGTCCACACGACTCATTCAGTCAAAACCCGAGCCAAAGGCCCGATACTTCACGAAAATTTCCAATGAAAGTCTCGTATACCTTAAAACACATTTTAACCGACATTTAACGGTTTTCCCAAATAATGCAATGTCTTTAAACAATGCTTATGAAAACACACACCACTAGGACATGATTTCTCAAAACTCAACACGTATTGAGACAAAAGATTTTCCAAAAGTTTATGAATGCAATTATACTAAGATGCACAAAATCATCAAAGATGTATAAATCATAATGTAGATTTTACGTGTACAAAATCACCCAGAACATGTAAACCATGCTATTTACTTGTTGAAATATTCAAGCTCGACATGAGCAATTTATGTTGTTAAAACAATCCAAATTACCGAATACGAAACTTATCAAAATACTTTCACCTTGAGAAATACCGAGTAAAACATACGCAATAATTTACGCTATAAACGTGAAAATAGATTCTTGCACTTTAACGTGTGCAACAATGGTTTGTACAACTCCAAAGGGAAAAATCACAGTTTTATTTTTAAAATTTCTCCTCTATAACCAAGAGGCGTTGCAGCAAAATGATTTTCAACTCACCCCATATGCAACAATTTATTCCCCAAAGGGCGGTAAAATAACGGGGATGAAAATAAAATTTCAAATCGAGTTTGAAGCTTCACTTGAAAAGATAAACACATTTGACAGAATAGAAACTACAACGACAAAAATACCGCTAATTCGCTAAATGCTTTGCGGAATTTTAACAGTAAGAGTTAATGATGGAATACGATCAGAACGAAAGTCCTGTTTTTAAAAATAACATAAATCGTTTATGCAATCATTCACACCAACGTTATACTTAAATCCAATGCACATAGTACACGACATATGATACTTGATAATAAAACCCCGAGATTAACACACATAATGATGCACACGCACATGCCTCTCAAAATTATTTACGCGACGCAAAAGTCGTAAGATGAGACACCATAATCCAACTGGATTTTATAAAACTCATTTACGCTAACAATCAAGTGGTGTCAAAATTTCTATTTTTCAATATAAGGTAAGGTGACCATTCAGACAAAATTCTGATGAGACACGATTTCCAAAGAACTCATAAATTGCACACAATTTAAAATTAACTTACGCATCTCAAAATATACGCACGCGTTAAAAGAATTTGTAAAACAATACTCCATGCAATTCAACAAGACTCACACAAACCAAAATTTCCAAGAACTCCGACTCAAAAGTATGGGGATAACTTTTCCTTTAAACCATTGACATACGTGGAAGAGCTCCAATGTCAAGGCCAAAATACCACAACTATTTGCCCATTAACTCCACAAGCGTTAAAACACAATTATTTCGACATCCAAAAATAGCATTTAAACACTAGACTTGAATAAGGAGAGTTTTGATAATAATTTGAAATCAGGTGCAACAAAACCAATGTAAGCATGCTTATGCTCATAGTTTAAAATATGATGAGTGCTAAATGTCTTGCCAGAACGTTATAATGTAATTTACTTCATGGTTGGCGCTCATGAAAAGCAATTTAGGCAACCTTATTTTAGAAATAAATTAAATGCATGAATTCGGTCGGCACTCACATCTTAATACTACGCTTCACAATATCCCAACGTTCTATAATCTACCGGATGCCTCAGGCATCAAAGGGCAACCATCCTATTAAATTAACTTACAAATCTCCTCTATATGGAATCGATCTAACAAGATATAATCCTAACTCCACCAACGAATCTGGCTTAGGATGATTAACTTAATGCGTCCCACGCACTTACTATAATTCCAAAGAGACATTGCTTACAAACAACAATCATTCCTTAGCTTACTCGCTTATAAACCTTCGTACGACTCTAACGGTCAACATACTAAGGTAGAGCAGACAAACACAAACACGAGAAAGGGTAAGGAAGAGTTTAACTGAAACACGCACGAAAGAAACGTACCGCTACGTCTATCAATTGTCATAACATTAGCAAACCAATTACACTTACGTAAAATATCCTCATAATCACATTAGCTAGGTGAGATTATGAACATATAGCACATAAGGGTTCTTGTTACCGTCATCATAACGCTTGATTAACACAACATCCGTCGATTCTAAGACTAACCCATCTTAGAAGTTCTACCCAGTCTCACAATCAATGCCTATCAAACTCAGTCTAAGTCTAGACATCTTACATTCATGCCTAGTTCGCTTAAACTAGAGCTCTGATACCAACTTGTAGCACTCTAAATTTTTAGAGTAAATTAAAACCTGGAAATAAGGCAACGAGACATCCGTGATGATATTAACTTCCCATAAAGGGGATCAGTCCTTAAGACTATACAAAACTCATACGGATATATAATTTATCAACAATACCAATCTAAACGTAACCGTCTAGACTACAACACTTGACGAACCATAATTCACTAAAGGATGGGACTTAAACAATGCCCAACACCAAAATACTAGACATCTCAAAATATGCCTCGAGTCCACGCTCGACTCTCAAAGACCTCGTGCAACCCACCGCTAAGGGAAACCTGTTATACATATCATTTGAGAAAAAGTGTTAGGCTTAAAGCCTAGTGAGAACATACAGTTTATTCAAAATCAGAGATATAAACATCAGTATCATAAAGAAATCTTTTCATAAAGGTTTAGTTTATAAAAGATAACATTTCGCCACAACTGGGCCTCTTCGGTCCAAAACTCTTAAACGGTGATAAAAGGACCATTTTACCAAGGAGAGTGGTGTAACACAAAGTAGACCACAAATCCGAGTTATGAGCTAAACACTTGGAGTCCTCAGCAATGAACCCAGAGTCCGTGCTACGAGGTGAGATCGCGCTCCCAAGGGAAACCAATGTATACTCCTTCACTAGGATCACCATGAACCATGGCTAGTAACCGGCCTCACATAACCGTACCATAAACTCATCACGGAACATGTGATCCATAGCTACAATTTGGGGAATATAGCCTCCCAACAAAACAGTCTACTCCAAAACCTAGGGATCCACTAGAAATGGTAAGGACTCGTCACAACAACATATGTGACCAACCATAAATAAATATATGGTATAAACACATTTTATAACCAAAATGTCATTTCCAGTTCAACTTCTGGTAAGAACGAAAACCATTAAAATGAGTTCATAATCATCCTTTTCAAACGACCACATAATGTGCAAGTAAAACATCATTTTACTTCAATAAGGCGGAACCCGTCATTTTGGTCAAATCTGACCGGGAACCCCGAGAATCACCAAAAAACTTCATTTATAACAAATGTAGAGAACATAAAATCATACCGTAGAAATACTTTAGATTTCGCAAATAAGAGTTTTGATATGTATAAAGTTTGTAAAATGTAGTAGGAACTCACCAAACAGGTTTATACGAAAACCCGAAAACCAGATATCGACCACGACGAAGAGGTGAAGCTTTATACACCGAAACCCCGAGCAATGCTCTTAATACTAGCGATTAACGAACCCTTGAATATCCAAATAAACTTTAGAGAGAGAGAGGCTTGAAGAGAGAGAGAGAGAGAGAGAGAGAGAGAGAAATATGAGAGAAGTGAAAGATATTTAGACTGAAAAGGGTATAAGTCGGCCAGGCCATCTCGCGGGTTATGCCGCGACTTCCACTCGCGGCATAACTCGCCCGTGTCCCTAAAAACCAATACATCCAGAGGGTTTCGCGGGTTATGCCGCGACCTCAACCCGCGGCATAACTCGCGTAGTTCACTGTGGTTTGTCCAAAACCACCAAAGGCCAAACTCAAACTTGGTAACAAACGCGGTGCTAACGACAAAAGCTTAACACTAGAATACCAAGGTTACATAACGAAATTCGGGGTGTTACACAAAACATTCAAGATGATGCTTCTAAGGTCCAACAAGATATGGAACCTAGAAGAAGCAAACGAGGAAGGATAGCCAAAGACCTTGGTCCCGACTATATGACCTTCAATGTGGAAGGTGAACCTTTATCCTATAAGGCCGCCATGGAATCGTCCGAGGCACCTTATTGGGAAGAGGCTATTAATAGTGAGATAGATTCAATCATCCAAAACAACACCTGGAAATTGGTTGATCTACCTCCGGGACACAAACCCATTGGCCATAAATGGATCTTTAAAAGGAAACTTAGACCCGATGGTACCATAGAAAAATATAAGGCTAGATTAGTAGCCAAAGGGTATCGTCAAAAGGAAGGTCAAGATTTCTTTGATACCTATTCGCCAGTTACTAGAATCACGTCCATTAGGACTTTGATTGTAATAGCAGCAATTCACAATCTGGAAATTCACCAAATGGATGTGAAAACTGCTTTCTTAAACGGCGAGTTAGATGAAGAGATCTATATGCAACAACCTGAAGGGTTTGTTGTCAAAGGTCAAGAACATAAGGTCTGCAAATTGGTGAAGTCCCTCTATGGACTTAAACAAGCACCAAAGCAATGGCATGAAAAGTTTGATAACACATTGTTATCAAATGGCTTCCAAATCAATGAATGTGATAAATGTGTATATGTTAAACAATGCAAAAATGCGTATGTTATTATATATTTATATGTCGATGATATGCTTATCATGGGAACTAACTTGGATGTAATAAACCAAACCAAGAAGATGTTAAACTCCTCATTTGATATGAAAGATATGGGAGTAGCCGACGTTATCCTTGGGATTAGAATTCAAAGAAATTCTAATGGATACATCCTCTCTCAATCCCACTATATTGAGAAAGTTCTCAGAAAATATGGACACTATGATGATAGACCAGTGGTCACTCCGTTTGACCCATCTAGTCACTTGAAGAAAAATCAAGGTGATAGTGTCTCTCAACTTGAATATACTCAAGTTCTTGGCAGTCTAATGTATATTATGAATTGTAATAGACCTGATCTAGCATATTCGGTGAGTAGACTAAGTCGCTATTCACACAATCCTGGGAGAGATCATTGGTTTGCACTAGTAAGAGTGCTGCGATATCTCAAATATACATTAAACTATGGATTGAATTACACGAAATATCCTCCTGTCTTGGAAGGATATTGTGACGCCAATTGGATTTCCAACAATTCAGAAAGTAAGTCCACAAGTGGGTATGTATTTACACTTGGTGGAGCAGCAGTGTCTTGGAAATCATCAAAACAAACAGTGAATACACGTTCCACAATGGAAGCAGAATTTGTGGCTCTAGACAAAGCGGTTGAAGAAGCCGAATGGCTTAAATTTTTTTTAGAAGGGATTCCCTTGTGTCCGAAACCAGTACCAGCCATTTGTATTCACTGTGATAGTATGGCCGCTCTTACAAGAGCGAAAAATCAGATTTACAATGGTAAATCGCGGCACATAAGGCGTCGCCATAACACAATTCAGGATTTGCTCAAGAATGGAATCATATCTATTGATTATGTGAAGTCAAAGGAAAATATAGCCGATCCTTTGACGAAAGGGCTAAACAGGGAGCAAGTCATATATACATCGAGGGGAATGGGCTTACAGCCAACTCAATGAGTTATTACCCGGAGGAAACCTAACCTAGCAATATTGGAGATCCCATGGTCTAGGTTCAATAGGCAAACTAGTTGGGGAAAGCTCAAGTCGTATGACAACACACACACATACTAAGGTATGCACATTCCTATGATAATTTTTGTGTGTTTCCATTGACGATAAAGGGTTGAAGATTGATTCTTAATAATGCTAATAGCTTTGACAGTGGAACAATACGGACTGTTCTTGATTGGCATTACCTATGTGAGATTGATGTGTGGTCGCATCTATGAGGACCGAGATGGCTACGTTCTCTAAGAGTCTCATGAAGAAAGGATACGTTCAAGACCGAAATGAACACAACCGTAAGAGTAACATTATGTGCTAGATATGATGTATGTGATACTTATTGTCTAGATTTACTACACAATGTGGTTAGTTCAAGACTTTGTTCACTACCCACAAAGTAGATCCGATTTGTACTCACTATGAAAGGTTCAAGTCCAAAAGACACCTTTTCAAATGTATGTCATATCTTATTTCATGGAATAGAAAACTATTTGAATATTACTTATTTTCTATTCAAATGTGGGGTATTGTTGGTGTTTGAATAGAAAATGTGGGGTATTGTTGGGAATTTGCCTTGTACTTGATCCCACATAGGAAGGACAAGGAAATTTTGATAGGCTTATATGGCTTGTTCCATATGCCTTATCAAATTGGATCAAAGCCCTTCTAATGGGGTTTGGGTTGGATTTATAGCTTGGCATATAAATATTTAAATGGTCAAAGATTGGGCCTTGGGGCTCTTGGGGTCTCTTGATCTGAATCCAATTTTTTAGACATCATCAGATGTCTCGCGCGGTTCCCGCGTAACTCACTGGATTATTTGTACGGACAGGGACTTACGCGACTTATCACGCGGCCCTAAATCGCGAGGCTTCCCGCGTAACTCTCTGTTTGTTTACGACACAGTGATTTACGCGGCTTACGCCGCGGCCTGAAGCCGCGAGCCAAACCGCGGGATTCTGCAGATACGTGAAAATTCGGTTAATCAACCGAATTAACTGCCAAATCTATATATATTCGATTGTTTCCCTCCAAAAACATAACAATAATTATTTCCCACGTTTTTTCTCTCTGGTTCTCTCAATATTCGATCCATGAACGCATAAGAAACTCGACAGATTCTCGTTCTCGTGCAAGAACGTGAATTGATAGTTGTATTCTCGAACGGACGCTCGGACTACGCACGAGTAGGGGCGAAATTCTGTTTAAGGACACTGCTTTGCAGGCCTCTATCGATCATCGATCTAATCGTCGATTTCAAGTTAGTATTTCTGTTAATCTTGTTAAGAATTTCGATATATATATACACGTTTTTGTTTGTTTATTCATTATTTACGTATATTTTGTACAATAAATATACACGATTTTCTGGATTCTCGTGGTTCGATAACATTGGTTCTAACACCTACCGCGCATTTACTAAGGTAATCCAATCTTCCTTTTTCAGCTTCCCATGATCCCACCACATTTTTTTGGGTCTAACGTTCTTTCATTCCTGTCACCACCTTTCCCGACTACTGCTTCCGCATATGATTTCTTTCCTCCTGTTCTTGCTTCAATTACTTTTATATTTCTTCTTGATTCTCCTTTAGTTCTTTTTTCCCCACTACCAGGTTCTCTTTTCACTTCCTCCATCTTGTTTGCCAAAAACACCCTCAGTCTGTATGTCCCAATCCATATATGATTTAATCTCTCTTCGAATTTCTTTACATCGTCAATGTGCTTAAATCTCGCAAACCCGAACTTTTCTCCGTTTTCAGTCTCTTTTTCGCCATGTAAATATCCGTAACAACTCCATATTTTTTGAAGAGTTTCCATAAATCACAAACCTCCCATATGTCCGGAAAGTTGAAAAACAAATACGATATCTCTTTCGGAGTTTTCCTATCGGTGATCCATCTATTCCGAAGCCCTTCGTTGTACCTAGACCTAAGTCGAAGCCCTGCTTCTTCCCCGCGAGCCCCCCTTCCGAACCATCCCCCCCCCCCATCTCGCTCTCTCTCTCCTCTCTCTCCTCTCTCTCTCTCCTTTTTTTTATTTGAAGCAAAAATTTTCATGATTGTGTTTTCCTAATTTTGATTTTTTTTAAACTTGACCTTTATCTAATAAATGTACTTGTATATCTTAATGATAACTATGATTTGTTGTTTTTACAATTAAATTATCTAATTAATTTTTTCACTTTTCACTTTATATTATAGGATAAATATAACAACTTTAAAAATACAATAAGAAGAGGAGCATCACAATTGAAGATTGAAAAAGGACATGGATCGACGTACCAGCTCATATCATAAAATTTCATGATTGAAAAGTCATACTAAATCAATTAACAAAAGAATGAACTTCAATAAACACTTATTAATAGATAGAAGCAGGGATTAGGCTATGTTCGGCAAACTAGTTTATAAGCTAGCTTTTTAAAACGCTACTTTGAGTAGCGTTTCATTAAGAGTTTATTGTCATCCGAACGTGTACCAGAAAAAAAAGAAGCTTAGCTTATAAGCTAGCTTTTTTTTTGCCGAACATAGCCTAAATCCGGATTCTTTTGGTGAGTATTTAATTTTAGTGGACCAAAGTATATTTATAACACCCAAACTTCAAGATTGGTCTAATTTAAAAGAGAAAAAATAAAGCCCGAACTTCAGAACTAATCAAGAATATTTCAAGATATATAATCACTTGTATCCTCAATTTTTATTTATTTCTATCGAGAAAAAGTTTTGGAAACTCGATTTTATTTTATTTTCCTCTCTTTCCTTTACGTCAGAAAATAAAGTTTTCGACAGCACAACCTATATAAAAGATGTGGTTAAGGATCGGTCTTTCAAAATCTAATTACGAGTTTAAAATAATCAACAAGGCAACGAAGATCCAATTGTAATGGGCCGGATAAGTATTTTGTTTATGGGTTCATTGTGAGTTTGTAAGTATTGGACCGATTTGATTAAGGAGCCGTTTACCCAAATGCTTACCAATAAAACTCGACACACTAACTTGCTTTACCGGGTAAGATTTTAATCATCACGAT
Organism: Arctium lappa; assembly: GCA_023525745.1. Lineage (NCBI taxonomy): Eukaryota > Viridiplantae > Streptophyta > Magnoliopsida > Asterales > Asteraceae > Arctium > Arctium lappa. The sequence goes on along the minus strand of CM042054.1, from coordinate 10,585,111 downwards.
GGTATCCTATACATCAATTTACCCGGTAAGCGCTTACCCGGGTAAGAGTTGTCACTTTCTCTTACCGGGTAAGACTCTTCAACCTTATCCTCGCTCTTACCGGGTAAGATCCTATCCTCTTGTCATGTTCATCCGATATGGTAAATTCCCTGGTAAGCATTTTGTAAACGACCCCTTAGTAAATGGTGGATATCTATCATGATTTTTTTTCCTTTCCTCCTTTCAGTTTAGGGATAGAACTAATGATGGTTAAATTAGGTTCGGTTAGGGACTTATCAGAATTGGTTATGGTTTGATAGTCTAGGACCGGTCATACTTTTTATAAATTTTCAAAGCCCGGTCCGGAACCAATTATATATGGCACGATTTCTTTTAAGTAAGTTTTTATAAGTTAAAATAAAAAAATTCAAGATTTTTACAAGATTTTCAAGTTTTTTTTTAAATTCAAGTTTTTTTCTTTTAGGTTTTTCAAGATTTTATCTACTTAAGTATATCATTTAAAAGCCATTTCAATACTACATTTAAAAAATTGTAATTATAAAAACACGTATAACATTTCTTTGTAGAAAAATTTAAATAATTGTTTTTGGGTTTGGGACCGACTTGATGGGACAGAGACTGGTATTCGGGTCTCGATTGGTCCTATTATTCATTGACAGGACCCGGCGGCATGATTTTTAAGGGATCGATTTAGGATCGGGACAAGCTCGACCCGGGTACGATGTTTGATATCTATAAACAGAGCTTATAAAATTGTAAATGTCATGGTTGTAGACCATTACTTTGTGTTTGCCCTAAACAATTTTTAGGGGGATGTTCTGTATACAGATAGGTATGCCCATCTTTATCTGTATCTTGTTTGATTGTTGAATAATTTTTTTCGAAGGGTTCTCTTCCTTTTATTAACATAAAATCTCTCTGTCGTACCTACACGTAGACAATTTTACATTGTGTCTTTCGTTTCCTATTTGCAAGAAAGAAACACCAAGTTAAAATCTCCCTTACAATTTTAGAGAATAAAAAAAATCATTTTTTGTGTTTGAGAGTTTTTTTTTCCATTTCCGACACCCCATAGCACTTATTTATACTCATAGACGCTTAAAACAGTAAAAAAAAACCTTGACTATATTGACCAAAAAGAGTTATACAATCGTTCTCCAATGACAATCTTTTTTAAAATATTCAACCGGTGCTTTTAACTGGTTAACCGGTACAACATAACGGTATATTATAATCGATTGTCCAAATAATCCTCTAACCGGTCGATTATAACCGGTTCTCCCCCTCCTGGCCCTTTCTAACCCATTCTGGCCCACTTACTGCCTTTTTAGTCGATGTTTATTTACCTTTTAATAGCCCAATAATATTTAGCCGAAACCCAAAGATTGGCCCAATTCAATATCAAAAATTGATCTATATATTAAATATATAATCACTTTCACATTTCTTTTTATAAATTTCAACATAAAAGAAAGAGGGGAAAGGACTTGGAGAGTACTTGTACGCAAGAACTTCAAATTAGGGGAATTGGAAGGCGGTGGGATCACGTCAATAGCGATTCACGATAATCTTCATCGTACTTTTTTTGGTAAGTAATTATAAAGATCAGTTAAGAATTTTGTTTAGATTTGTATAATTTTATATATGGAAGTTTTGTTACAATCGCTTGACATTATCAATGTCGATTGACTTGTGAATGTTACAAAGCAATTTATTTGGGTTGGATTCAAACATAAAATGAAATTTATAAAAATTGTAATAGTTAAACGATAATCAAAATCTCGTAATCGATACATGATTGAGTGATAATACTGATATACCCGATTTTCGAATTTATATGAATAGTGATAATAATAATTATAATATAAACAACAATGTTAAAATAAATAAGTTGTTATATCAATGATTTGTTAACTAAGTATTGTAAAATCCCCATTTTAAACTAGATTTACATAGTGGGGTTAAAATGCATCTAATAGGTAAATTATATGTTAAGAATAATTTATTTTGAAATCTATATTTAATTTTCTTTATTACTTAGGTTTTTGTTTAGAGCTAGTAGTATGCTATATTTTTTATCTTTTCTTTTAAATTTGGGGATTTCTTTTTCTCACTTTTTTTTCTCTATTTTATATGAGAGTTTAACATAACTGTTTGAGCAAACATTTTTTCCAAATCTCTAAAATTTCTAAAATAACATAACTGTTGGAGATGCTATTATATTTTGATTGACATGATTCTTTCAAACATATTTCTATTTGATTTTTGTGTTTATAAATATCCATTTTCCACTATAAAAAGATTGACATATTCATATGTTTAGTCATCTTAATAGAGTATTGATAGTAAGTTATGAAGTTACACAACAAATTAACAACCTTACGACAAGATAAGCCTGAAGTTGGATAATTTAAGTAAAACATTTTATTTAACCCTTTTTTAAAAGGATCATTTAGGGATATGATCTTAAATGTGTTTTTAGTTAAATACATAGTCTTCTGTCCTACTAAAGAAAAAAATTATTTCATATTAATCAGAAAGTCATGGACTAAATAAAATCTCATTTAAGGTTATAGGGGAACCTTCTTTTGAGAACCCATGAAATTGTGATAACCTTGAAAACTAATGCATCATTTTCATATCAGTTTTTTGTCATGTAAGACTAACATTTAGAATTTTGATTAACATATATTTGCTTCACAATGTGATTTAAGGTTGGGGGGGGGGGGGGGGGGGGGCTTCTTTTGAGAACCCATGAAATTGTGATAACCTTGAAAATTAGTGCATTATGTGCTATTTCATATATTTTTTTTCCATCTAAGACTAACATTTAGAATACTGATTGACATATATTTGTTTCACAATGTGATTTAAGGTGGGGGGGGGGGAGGGGCTTCTTTTGAGAACCCATGAAATTGTGATAACCTTGAAAATTAGTGCATTATGTGCTATTTCATATTTTTTTTCCATCTAAGACTAACATTTAGAATACTGATTGACATATATTTGTTTCACAATGTGATTTAAGGTTGTAGGGGGGTCTTCTTTTGAGAACCCATGAAATTGTGATAACCTTGAAAATTAGTTCATTATGTGCTATTTCATATGATTTTTTTTTCCATCTAAGACTAACATTTAGAATAGTGATTAACATATATTTGTTTCACAATGTGTTTAGTGTACATGTATTTATTTCGCACTGTGAACCTTTTTAGCCTATTTATGAAACAAAAGTGACATGTAAAAAAGTTTCACGTTGTTAACCGAATACATATGAAATAAACACATTGTGAGACAAATATATGTTCATCAATACATTAAATGATAGTCATAGATGAGAAAAAAATCATGTGAAACAATACCTTAAGGTAAAAATTCTCATAAATCTCATAGATTTTGGAGTTCTCAAATAATTAAGCCTCTAAGGTTATATACCTAAATATGACATTACACAAAAACTGTTTATAAAACTTTCATAAAAACATTTTTAAATAAAGTATGTTTTTACTTAGGTGGTCCAATTTCTCCCTAACAACTTATTGTATAATGACATAATTTGTTAGGTTGTTCAACTTCGCTTATTGTGACGATTTTGTATAGCACACAATTTTAGTCCTATAAACCCAAAAATCTAATTAAATATTCTATTAATACAGTTGGATGCCTGCATTCTTTGATTGAAGTGTTCATTTTAATGTACTCTATAGTCTATATGTTTAAAATGTTAGATCTGTGATACTTAAGAGTTGTTTATCAACGCTTACTAGGTAAGTGTTTATCGGGTGTTACTTACCTTCCACGTGAACACGACAAAGACTTGAAATCTTACTCGGTAAGAGGCATAACAAGGACCGAGAATCTTATCTGGTAAGAATGGTGAAAACTCTTACCCGGTAAACACTTACCAGGTAAAAGACGCTTACTGTTAGTCCCAAAGAAGTAACAAGTATTGTAGAAGGGTGGGGGGTTGAATACAATAACACAAAATTTACTTAATTTTAATTCTTTTATTGATAATGAATATCAAGAATTACACAAAGAGAAAATAACGATTGTTGCGGAATAAGAATAGTTAGGAACTACTCTAAACAATCTAACACTTAGAAGATATTAAGAACACAAAGACTTAAACCTTAAAGAGATAATAGACAACTATCAACCTGCTTGAAATCTTGTGAATGCCAAAACTTGAGCTGAAAGCGTGAGTAGCAAGGTGCTACTTCCATCATTTATATACTATCCAATGTAATGAGTGCAAAGGACAAGTAGGAGTAAAGGCATGGGTGGTTGAGATATTGTCAATAAATTATAAGATATTTGATGTGACTTATCACAATACAAAAGGTAACTTTTGTACTATGAAAGTACAATATCTCTATAAAATATATATGGGAAAATCTTTTTGAGATCAAATAGAAAATATACGTCTCAATCAAGTTAAGACTAAATGTATATCTTCTCAAGGAAGAAAGAAGCTTCCATTCCCATTGTCAGAAGATCATTGGGAAAGAGGAAGTATGTCAAATCATAAGGATTTAACATAAATGTTCTTACAAGATAAAGAAGTAATCTGTAAGAGGAAGACTACCGAAAAAGGAATTCGGTAACTAAGATATGTGCCGAAAGAGGAGCTCGGCACAAAGGGAATGAATGCCGAACAACAAATCGGCAAGGATAAGAATTGCCAATTTAGAAATCGGCAAGGGTATGATCTGTCGAATTGAAATCGGCAGACTATGCTTAGTTCACTTTTGAAGTCCATCTCAATCCGCATTGTAGACTTCCTTCATGTTGGATTCGGTTTATCTTCGACTCACCGATCTGTTAAACTAACTAAGCTATTACAAAGAACCATGAAACAAAATACAAGGTTCAATCATCAATAAAGACTAAGGAGAGGTTATCTTTAAATCTTAGATGACCCAACAATCTCCCCCTATTTGATGATAACATCTCATACAACTTAGAAGTTAATGAATAATGCATTTTGACCCTTTTTCATATTCTTTTGAGTTCTTTTTCACATAGACCATTCTTTTTGTTTATTTTTGGATTTTTTGAGTATTCGACATTTACAAGTATAAAAGAATGAAATAAAGATTTGTACAAACTATTTACGAAGATAAAAACTCAATGTATTAATCTTTATAAGAATATTACAATACAAAGGAGAACAAAATAAACATAAAACTACACCGAGTTTATTCAAAAGAAAAATGTGGTTCAACATCCCTCTTCTTTAGTTCGTCGGTGGTAGCCACATAGAGATCCCTAGCCGACATTGGAATTATTTGAATAATCCCATGGAGAAAAGTTGTGTCGGCAAAAGGGATTTGGCTTGATCTGAAGAAGGAGATCTGCCCAAGCGCATTGTTGAAGAAGATACCATGAGTCGGCTCAGAAATCACAGTGGTTGAAGGATGAGGAACCGAAATTGGTAATGAAAGATCAAGATTTGAAGTATCCGGAACCTTTCCTTCTCTAGCCATTTGGGCAAACACGTCTTCCTTTTTGGATTTCGACTTCGATTTGGGAGGAGGACGACCAGACATTAGATTGTTGATAATTTCTTCTTCGGCAGGAGTATGGACAATGTTGTATCTTTTTCGGTAGGTTCTGAACTTGGTTTGAAGATCTGCAATGTATTTATCAACCTCAGCTTTTGCAGAGCTTTGGCTTTTTAACAAGCAGATACCAATTTCTACCCATTCTGATACTCCGAACCGAACAAGAGAGTCCAGTCGATCCATAGACAATGAAGCATCATCCCTGGTAATCTTTAGCCGAATAACATTGCAGGTTGCAGACGGTTTGATTATTTTGACATCTGTGATTTTGGCAGAGATTCGGCGTCTATTGAGAGTTTTGCGGTACCAATCGATACACAAAGACTTTATTTCCTCATTTTTCTTCGCCGAATCCTCTAGAGCGCTCATCTGAGTTTTGATTGTGTCGGTAGGATCTTCTTCGGCAGCAATCTTCAGCGCTAGCTCGACATCTCTGTCACGAGCAATCTGGGCAAGCTTTGCAGCTTTCAGTTCCTCTTCAGATAAGCCTAGATCAGGAGAGGTAGCCTTTGGAGGAGGAAGATGAAGACCAACACCATCCGTATCTTTCTTTAATAGAGCATCTTTACGACGCTTTTCTTCAGCAGCTACTTCATCTGGTGACATAATAGCTTTGCCCTTATCCTTTTTGGGCATTTTCTCCCCCTCAGGCTCTTCGACCACCTTGGGGTGATCGGTTCCCTTCTCTTTGGTAGCAGAAGGTTCGGTAGTAGCAGTTTCGGTAGCAACAGAGGGTTCTTCCTGACTCGTACTGAAATGAAACTGAGAACGGAGTTTCTCCCCCTCAGCCTGTTTCTCCCCCTTAGTACGAGCCGGGGAAGAAACACCAGATGTAGCCGACACACGGCCTACTCGGCGATCAATACGCTCCAAAACCTTGCGATAGTCAGGAGTGAAAGCAGACTCAGTGATATCAATGTCAAGGGACTGAGCACAGTATTGAGCCATATCGGCAGGCAGAGAGTCAAGACGCCTATTTAAATTCTGCAAGGCACTGAGAATTTCAGAATTAATAGACTCCTGAGCCGAAGTTTGCTGCCGTAGACTCTTGATCCCGAGCATCCGAGGCGGCCTTGAGAGCAGCCACCGATAATGTCAAGGAGGTATTTTGATCATTAAGTCTGACCACCTCCTTGAGAATAGATTTCATAGCTGCTGATAGAGGAGTACGAAGACCGTCAATCTGCTTATGCATGACGTCCAAACACTGAAAGATGTCGCGATTAAGATCAACAACCTCAGAATTTTGTTCCTTGACGAGCTTCAGAAGTTCCTCCAAAGAGATGTTGTTGGCGTTTAGAGAATCGAGGAGCGCCGGTTGACGCAAAGACTGGCGAAGCTTTTCGAACTGGTTACCGAGCATTCGTACCTGCCGATTGGAGTCACCAATGTCGGCAAGGAAATCGACAGATATTGTGATCGGTACCTGGGTAGAAGACCCAGCCATTTTTGCAGGGGAAGGTTTGGGTGAGGGAGATCTCTTTGGTGAAAGTTTTGGAGAAGGGGATTTCTTCGGCGTTGGCTTGGGGGAAGGGGATTTCTTCGGCGATGGTTTAGGGGAAAAGGAACACTTCGTCGGTGAGGAAGGGGGAGAGAAGAGCCTTCGGTACATATCCTGGGATGAAACCCCAGATTGTGCAATATTAACGGGATTGACCCCGGGTGATAGGCTGTGCTGTGAGGAAGCAGAATGTCGGTCCGGAGAGAAGACCAACTCATCTTCAACCTCCACACAAAAAGGAGGAGGAGAAGGAATATTTGGGGACTCCTTTTGTACATCCAAATCTTGTTGAGAAGGTTTGGAGGAGGTGGGAGTGGGTTTAGCAGATCCCCGTGGCCCTGGAGGGGAAAGTTCAACATCTACCGATTGTTGAGAATCGGTAGATGGAGTGTGAGTTTCGGCCGAAGGTTTCCTAAGTCTCTTTGAACGAGACTTAGGAGGGGATTTGGAGCTCCGTCGCTTAACAGAAATAGAAGGGGTTATGACTGGGGTAGCCACCGAAGGATTCGTCGGTGGGAGAGTCATAAGAGAAAGTGCGACGTTGCCGGTGGCCTTTTTCTTTTTAATAGCCACCGACTTAACTCGGGAAGGTTTTGGGGGAGAAGGGACCACCGATTTGGATGGCTTGGGGGAAGATGAAGGCCTTTCGGATTCACCTTCGGCAAGCGTTCCCCAAATCGGATTGGGAGAAGAGATGAAAGAAAGCATACCTGAGGAGAGTGGAGAGTCGGTAGGCTTCACTGGTTTGAAAATAGTTTGCTTGCTAATTTGAGAAATTGGTAATTCAAACTTGATCATCGGCTCAGGGAGAGTAGCATCGGCACTTAGTTGTGCAGAAAGCTTGTGGTTGATGATGAGGGAGATGAAGCGGGGAAGAGCCACATTGTGATTCCTGGGAGGAGAGATGGCGGTGATCAAGGAGTCGAAAAATACCTGAGCAAAGTATATCCGCCTCATAAAAATGAGAGCATGAGCCAGACGAGTAATGGCTGCCGGAGATTGATCCCACCCCGAAGTTTTGTGGGAAAGACAATAAAGGAGGTGAGAAAAGAAGTAGTTCCATAGTGCACCCATATTCTTTCGTAGGAGAGTGCCGGAACCCATAGACTTTCCTTCGTGCTCATACTGGAGAGCGGCAACGACCTCATCATGCTCGTGATGAGTAGGAAATGGAGCATACACATTGAACTCTGGGATTTGAAGAACTGAGCGAATATCATCCACCCCAAAAGAGAGATCGGGGTGCTCTTCAGAGGATAGAACGGAAGCAGACACCTGGTGAGTAGTAGAGTCATACTTACAGGTTAACCAAAAGTTACCAAAGAGCATTTTGCTCATCTTGGTGGAGGCAGTGAGAGCATGGCAGATTGGAGATCGTTGGAGAAAAATGGATACTTGGTTGAACTCTGGTGTTCAGCATCAGCCGAGAGACGAGCAATTTGGTTGCATGAATGAAAGATGAGAGACTCTCGAGTGAGAGAAGTATCCTTGGAAGCCTTTGTCGATTTGGAGGATGCCATTGATGAAGAGAAGAGTTGCAGGTTTAGGAAGTCTTGATAGAGAAGATGAGTGAAACAGGAAAAGAAAATGAAAAGAGAAAAAGTATATATAGGTTGGAAAAAGAAGAGGTAAAAACGTGCGTATTTGGGAATTCAAAAGCCAACAAAAAAAATGTAATGATGTTATGACGCAAACGTGCGTAATTAGGAAGTGGAACAGCCGAAAAACGGCTAGATGTCAGGTCGTGGACGTCCCATCAACTGACACACGTTCCCTGAGGTGCCACGTGTCATATATTCATAGGGTAAAGAAATGGTGCCAAATTGATTCGGTATGTGTGATGTGGATAAGGATGACACATCATACAAGATACCGAATGATAGAGGTACCGAAGTATGAGAGAAACTTCGGTAGGAAGGGATACCGAATGACGCAAATACTTTGGGAATGATAATGTCGGTGGAAAGAGTTACCGAAGGTGATAGGTACCGAAGTAGAGAAGTACCGAAATATGAAAGATATTTCGGTAAACGAAATCGGTATGTAGAGATACCGAAGTTTGAAGATTTTCAGAAAGAAACCGAAGATGGGTTCGGTATATAATGATACCGATGTTTAGAAGGGAGATATTTCGGTAAGGAGGTACCGTCAATTTTTTTTTAACATAAATTTAACATACCTAAGGATCCCACAAGGAAGTTGAATCGTGCCTCATCCAGTGGTTTTGTAAAGAGGTCTGCAAGTTGAAGATCTGTAGGAATGAAGTGAAGTTCAATATCACCTTTAGAGATATGATCCATTATGAAGTGATACCGAATATCAATGTGTTTAGATCTGGAATGCAGCACTGGATTGTTGGCAGAGTGAGCCCAAGCCCACGAGTCTTGACCCTGAGCAGGGAAAGCCGCAGATTTGAGCACAACAACTTCTAGCTGCAACATATTCTGCTTCGGCAGTGGAGGTGGATACCGAATTTTGCTTCTTACTGGACCAGCTGACTAAGTTTCCACCTAGTAATTGACAGCTGCCAGTTGTACTTTTTCTGTCAACCTTAGACCCTGCAAAGTCATAATCTGAATAGCCAATTAGATCAAAACCTGAGTCCTTGGGATACCAAAGACCCAGATTCATGGTACCTTTTAGGTACCTAAAAATACGTTTCACAGCCGCCAAGTGAGATTCCTTGGGATTGGCTTGATAACGTGCACACATACACGTAGCATACATGATGTCAGGTCTACTTACAGTAAGATAAAGAAGAGACCCTATCATTCCTCTATAATTCGTGATATCCACTGACTTGCCAGTAGAATCTGCATGAATCTTAAGAGGCGGTGCCATTGGAGTTTTCATGGAAGAACAATTTTCAAAGTCAAACTTTTTCAAAAGATCTCGAATATATTTATTCTGACAAATGAAAATACCTTCAGAGGATTGTTTAATTTGAAGACCAAGAAAGAAGGTAAGTTCACCCATCATGCTCATCTCATATTTGAAGACCAAGAAAGAATGATATTACCTTTTGTTTTCTTAAGAAAAAGAGTATTATCAATTTTACCTCTGGTATATCGGTTGGAAAGAAGAAAGTCAGACAAGGTGTCATACCAAGCACGAGGAGCTTGTTTCAGACCATAGAGGGCCTTGTCAAGTCTGAACACATGGTACGGATGAGCGGGATCTTCAAATCCAGGTGGTTGTTTCACATAGACTTCTTCAGCAAGTTCTCCATTGAGAAATGCACTCTTAACATCCATTTGAAAGACTCAGAAGTTTTTGTGAGCAACATGAGCAAGAAAGATTCTTATTGCTTCAAGTCTAGCAACAGGAGCAAAGGTTTCATCATAATCAATACCTTCCTCCTATATCCTTGAGCAACAAGTCTGGCATTATTCCGGATTACAGTACCGACTTCGTCCATTTTGTTTCGAAAAACCCACTTAGTACCTATAATGGTTTTACCGAAAGGTCGTGGCACAAGTCTCCAGACTTTGTTTCTCTCAAATTGAGACAACTCTTCTTGCATGACAGTGACCCAACAAGAATCTGCTAGAGCTTCTTCAATTTTCTTGGGTTCGATAACATATAGAAAATTCACATAGAGACAGATGTTTCCAACACCTCTTCTAGTTTGGACACCTGCTTGTTGATCTCCGATAATTTGATTTATCGGATGACCTTTGGTCCATTTTATAGCTGGGGGAAGAGGTGCAGGAAATGTGTTTGAGGGTGAAGGATCGGTGGGTATAGGATGCGTGTGATGGATGGGTGAAGAATGTAAGGTAAGTTTGGTGGGAGATGTGGATTCGGTAGGAGCAATGGGTTTGGTATCTGGAGAGGGATTTGTCGAACTATGATGTAGAGAAGAAGAAGATACCGAAAATGGAACATAAGGAGGTCCTGAAGAAGGAATGTTTAGAGATTCTTCTCCAACACAAGAAATAATCCATTCATGAAGTTCCGTATCATCACAAGATAATGAAGATGTCTTGTGATCGTCAAACTTCACATGTATTGACTCATCAATACATTTTCTTCTTAGATTGTATACTCGGTAGGCTTTAGAGGAGAGAGAATAACCCACAAATATACCTTCATCAGCCTTGGGATCAAATTTCCCAAGATGCTCTCGATCATTCAAGATAAAGCACAAGCAGCCGAACACATGAAGAAAACCAATGTTTGGTTTTCAGCCATAGAAGACTTCATAGGAAGTTTTGTTGTGTCTTTTCACAATGATAGATCGATTTTGAGTGAAACACGCTGTATTGACAGCCTCAGCCCAAAAATAGGTTGGAAGATTTGATTCACTTAGCATGGATCTTGCAGCTTCACATAGCGTACGATTCTTTCTTTCCACAACACCATTTTGTTGTGGAGATCTTACTGCTGCAAAGTTTTGAGAAATACCTTTGTCACAAAGAAAGGCATCTAAAGTAGCATTTCTGAATTCGGTTCCATTGTCACTTTTGATAGATCTGACTAATTGACCGTTGAGAACTTCAGATTTCTTGATAAAGTTGATGATTTCTTCAGGTGTATCACTTTTGTACCTAAGAAAGAATACCCAAGTGTAACGTGTGTATTCATCAATAATTACAAGAATGTACTTTTTTCCACCTAGGCTGGGTGTGCTGACCGGCCCACATAGATCCATATGCAGCATCTGTAGAGGGGTAGAAATGGAGAAACATTGTTTTGACTTGAAGGAAGATTTTGTCAGTTTTCCTTTCTCACAAGCTGCACAAAGCTTCTCTTTAGAGAAGGAGATTTTTGGCAAGCCGACAACAAGTTCTTTGTTGGAGAGAGCATTTATCGTCTTGAAGTTTAGATGTGAAAGACGTTTATACCAGAGCCAGTTCTTCTTTTCAGAGTCTTCAGAAATGAAGCAGATGCTTTCATCTTCAGTTGACTTGTCATTCATATTGATGACATACACATTGTCCTTTCTAAATCCAGATAGGATAGTGTGAAACCGTTTATCAGTGATGAGACAATCAATTTCTCTGAAAATCACATAGTAACCTAAATCACATAGTTGACTGATGCTTAAAAGATTATGCATCAGTCCCTCCACATAGGCAACTTTGTAAAAAGTAATGGAACCGTTAGAAAGAGTTCCATAACCTTTAGTGGAACCGCGAGAGTTATCACCAAAAGTTACAGATGGTCCCTTTTCTTTTACAAAGTTTAGAAGAAGAGATTTGTTCCCAGTCATATGTCGTGAGCATCCGCTATCAAGATACCAAGTTTGATGATGCCCATAGACCTGTAGACATAAACAAATTAGTCCTTTGGAACCCGCTTTGAGGTGGGTTCTTTAGGTTTAGAAGAAGAAGAAGGATTGGTCTGACGATATCTTTCGATACGGTCCTTTGGACAGTCTTTGGCCAAATGAAATGTGTCACCGCAGTTGTAACACTTTCGGTAAATGAATTTCTTCTTAGGTTCAAGAGAAGCGACTTTTACCTTTCCTTGAGGTTTAGATTTAGGAGGTTTGGAAAGATGAGAAGGAATGGGATAACTGTATGGAACGTGAAGGTTATGAGGAGCAGATCCAAGGATTCCTTCGTAAATAGAAGAAGAAGAGTTGATTGAAATACCTTTGGACTTTTTAACTTTTAAGGCTCTAGGAATGAAGTCCGTTGTAGTCATAGGAGATTTATCTTTTGAAGAAGGTGTAATCTTTCTTTTGTTAGGAAGATCAATAACAACGGATTTTCCTTTAGAGAGGAGAGGAGCCTCTGTAAGATTATGGGAAGAAGAAGACGAAGAACTGTCGTTTAAATTTAATGACATAAGAAGATCATTTACAGGTTTGACCAACTCATTGGAGTCTTGATCTTCTGTTAGAAGAGGCTTGGAAGATTTAGCAGACACAAAGTAGCCAAGCTTTCTTGAATCGCGAAGATCCATTGAATACACATAATTAGAATCTTCTGACATAGAATCATCCCAGTCAGTAGAATAAGAAGGTAGTTTAGAAGACAAAGGAATATCATGAGTAGGAGAGGATATGTTTTCAGAGGGGGTACACACAACATTCTCTTTCCAGTACCCTAGACCATAAGTTTCACCAACAACTTGATCTTGAAAAATTTTCTCAAGATTTTTGGAAGAGGTGTTCCATTTGTTTAGGGTTTCTTGTTCATTCTGAAGCTTCTTTAGAAGCTTGTTCTTTTCCTTGGCAAACATATAGTTTATAGTCTTTAAGTCATCTAACTCAGCTTTTAGTTTGTTAAACTGTTCCAGCTGGGATAGAGAATCATGAAGTTGAGAGGAGAGAGACTTGACTTGAGCATTTGCTCTTTTCTTTGCATCTTTTTCATTGTGAAAAAGTACAGTTAGAGAGTCAAAAGCCTCAATCTTTTCTTCATTAGTGAGAGAGAGAGAAAGGGATGTACCTGAGAAGAAGAGGAAGAACACTCAGCAGTGAAGTCCATCCTTGAGCAGGAGTCTTTTGGTTCTTCATCGAGTTTGGCCATAAGACATTTACTCGATACTTCTTTCTCACTGTCGGAAGTGGGTTCGTCTGTCCAATCTAGAGTTTCAGCCATCAAGCCTTTGCCTTTTCGTTGAGAGTTGAAATTTCTTTCTTTCTCTCTTCTGTATTTGGCTTTGTATTTGTCGGCTTTGTTGGTAAGCTCTTTGAAAGAAGAGGACGGAGAAGGTTTTCTTGGATGCGATCTACCTGTAGAATTAGATCGAAGATGTCTTCTTTTAGAAAAGTTAGAAGAATTAGATATGGAAATCCTAGAAGGATTGCTTCTACATTCAGATGCAAAATGGCCTTTCTTACCACATGCATAGCAATCCTCCTTGGATTTGTTCAAGGAGTTTCTAGAAGAAGAAAAATTTCTGTTTCTTTGAAATTTATTAGAAGAGTTCTTTCGAAACTTAGAGAAATTAGCAAGCATACCCATCTCCTCTGTCAAAAGATTGACAGAGGGATTTTCTCCTTCATCATCAGCTTCACTTAGATAAGCTTCCGAGGAGTGATTCGGATTTTCATGACTTTCTCTATCTGAATCATCAGAAGGGTAGGTTATACGAGGAATACACACAGATTTCTTGGAGCCATCACTGATAAGAGCCATAGAGGGGGCTCTTATTTCTTTATAGATGGTTTTCCTTTGAAGTTGGGTTTGTTCGTGATTAAGAAACATACCATAGAGAGAAGTGAGAGGAAGGCTTTCCAAGTCCCTGGAAGTCTTAATGCAAGTGGAAAGGGTATTCCAGAAATCTGGAAGACCATCCATGAATTTGCATATGATTTCCTCGTTGTCATAAAGTTTTCCAACAAGTTTTAACTCATTTAAAAGACTGTTAAAACGGTTGTAATAGAAGGGAAGAGATTCTCTTTTTTCATGAGAGAAAAATTCGTATCTACGAACAAGAGAGATCTTTTTAGATTTCTTTACTTCATTTCTACCTTCGTACAAAACACATAGAGTTGACCACATTTCTTTTGCCGTTTTAAGACTGACAAGAGATTGGTACACTTCATCAGGAAGTGATTGAGCAATGATGGTTCGCACTTTGGAATCAAGTCCAATAATGCGCCTATCTTCATCATTGTATTCTTTGGTCGTTTTTAAGACATATCGACCAGTGGCAGAAGTTCTTTCCTCCTCTGATGAGTCATCAGAAACTTGAAAGAGATTGTCCTTTTTCTTTTTTTATCCTTAGGAGTTTTGACAAATCTATCCCAGACTTTTGGGATAAGAGGACCTTCACTAAGAATGGTAAGATACCGACTGTCAGCTCCTTCAAGGAAGAGCATCATCCTACTTTTCCATAAGGAGAAGTTGTTCGAGTTGAACTTAGGGGGTTTAACAGTAGATCCATTGTCAGAGTAAAAAGAATTTTGAGAAGAAGACTCAGGTTTTATAGAAGAAGAAGCCATTACGGATCTGGTTTATTAGATTAAACCAACCGCTCTGATACCACTTGTTAGTCCCAAAGAAGTAAACAAGTATTGTAGAAGGGGGGGGGGGGTTGAATACAATAACACAAAATTTACTTAATTTTAATTCTTTTATTGATAATGAATATCAAGAATTACACAAAGAGAAAATAACGATTGTTGCGGAATAAGAATAGTTAGGAACTACTCTAAACAATCTAACACTTAGAAGATATTAAGAACACAAAGACTTAAACCTTAAAGAGATAATAGACAACTATCAACCTGCTTGAAATCTTGTGAATGCCAAAACTTGAGCTGAAAGCGTGAGTAGCAAGGTGCTACTTCCATCATTTATATACTATCCAATGTAATGAGTGCAAAGGACAAGTAGGAGTAAAGGCATGGGTGGTTGAGATATTGTCAATAAATTATAAGATATTTGATGTGACTTATCACAATACAAAAGGTAACTTTTGTACTATGAAAGTACAATATCTCTATAAAATATTTATGGGAAAATCTTTTTGAGATCAAATAGAAAATATACGTCTCAATCAAGTTAAGACTAAATGTATATCTTCTCAAGGAAGAAAGAAGCTTCCATTCCCATTGTCAGAAGATCATTGGGAAAGAGGAAGTATGTCAAATCATGAGGATTTAACATAAATGTTCTTACAAGATAAAGAAGTAATCTGTAAGAGGAAGACTACCGAAAAAGGAATTCGGTAACTAAGATATGTGCCGAAAGAGGAGCTCGGCACAAAGGGAATGAATGTCGAACAACAAATCGGCAAGGATAAGAATTGCCAATTTAGAAATCGGCAAGGGTATGATCTGCCGAATTGAAATCGGCAGACTATGCTTAGTTCACTTTTGAAGTCCATCTCAATCCGCATTGTAGACTTCCTTCATGTTGGATTCGGTTTATCTTTGACTCACCGATCTGTTAAACTAACTAAGCTATTGCAAAGAACCATAAAACAAAATACAAGGTTCAATCATCAATAAAGACTAAGGAGAGGTTATCTTTAAATCTTAGATGACCCAACACTTACCAACAATCAATTTTGATGTTTGAGAATATTACCCGATAAGATAAGTGAGAGTGGTGCTCTTACCGGTAAACACTTACTCGTAAGCGTTTTGTAAACGACCCCTTAGCTTGGTTTCTATGTGATTCATATCATCTATGTGTATCCTTTAATATTATTGGTTTTATATAACGTCTTTTATCTTTTTAATGAAGTTTGAATAAGTTTTGAAAAGAAAAGATGTTCTACCCTGAACTTTGTGTAGATATGTTTTTATCCAATGAGGATTTCGGTTGTTACGTGCATTTGTCGATAAATTGATTCAATATGTTCCGAGCATTGAGGATGTGAATATTCAAGTTAAATATGAACTAAATTTTTTTGAAGAAAATATTTGTTCAAATACGTTTAGGAAATTTGTTGTTTAAAACATGATATACTGAGACCTTACAATATTACTATTTTTATTTGTGTCAATGTATATATATTTTTTTGAACGGTAAGTTAACACACACGTTCCCGGGGTATCTGGGCTCCCACTTAAGGGTGCCACCCGACTAATCCCCGTCGATCACGACCCATCCCAATTAAGGGTACCACTATGTGGCAGACCCATGATCATGGATATCACAGGATGCTCACCACGGGTTTCGAACCTGGGTAGTCAGGGATACCATCCACTAACCCTCCCAGAATGTTTTGCTTATTGTTTTGATCTATTTATGGCTTATATGCATATTGAACATTCTTTGGTATTGAGCTTGTATACTCGATTTTTCAATTTTAGAACCCTTTTATAGATTTGGTCAGTTTAATCCTTTATGAAGGTATCATGACGTTATTACATGTGAGAATTTCCTACGTTGTCTCCCTTTTGCCAGATCGACGAACTCAAACGCATATTTTGTTTCCTGTTTCGTGGTTCTATGAAAGGACACCATACACACATCCAACGTATTACTTTAATATAATTTTGATGGTGTTCATATATACACTAAAATTCTGATATTTTACGAGTTATGTTATGTTAGGGGTACATTTGGTTTGGTGAATAAATCATGGAATGATCTAATTTGACATTAGTTTAATACTTTATAAATCTCGTCCCATCTTCTTGATTTTTGTTCAACTTATTTTGGTGTCCCACTCATTCTGTCATGTCCCGGTTTAATATCGTACCAAACATGTGACAACAAAATTTTGTTTTGTCCAATCATATCTCCTCCTGTTCTACATACCAAATGCATGTTACAAGCAATGAACATGAGTTGACTACTTGACGTAACCCCCGTTGCATTAGCCTTGTAATTTGTTTTTACGTGTTGATACGAAAAGCTTTCTATAGTATATTCGGTCCGTCCTAAACAATTGTCTACAATGAAAAAAACATATAGTTTTAGGAATGTGAAATTATTACACTTTTTAATTAACAAAGAAACGCTTTTACCCTCAATTATATAGATAATTTTTTTCTCAATCACATAGTTAAGGATAGAATGAGAAAGTAGATATCTATTTTTGAAGATAGACACTTAGTTTGAAACAAACTAAAATAGTTCGTAGACACTTATTTTGAGAAAAAAGAATAATAAAGATAAGTTTACTAATGTTTAATTTATGGACATGTAAGTTATCCTTTTAGTTGGTTTTGGGTTCACAAGGGCAATATTGTCATTTAACCTGTAAAGATAAACTGTTAAAAGGAAACTGGATGAGCCCCAAATAACCGCCAAAATATGAATTCATAATCAACACTGATAACCATGTTTGAATTGGAATTGGAATTGGAATTGGAATTGGAATCGGAATCGGAATCGGATTATACTTACCAAATATAAAAACATTCTGTTGCAAATTGTGAGATGGTACCTTTAACACTTTCACTAGATTTGCTTTTTGATTCACAGACATTGATCGGAGAAGATGGCGGAAGTACGCAACGCAGCGGTGTTTCCCGTAGTTTTATACATCCAGGAGCGTCAGATATATTGTGGCAACGTTGAGATCCGTCCGGCTCTTAATTTTGAACAATTTCGAACAGTGTTGAACGAGATGATCGGTGCTTCGTATTTTCATCTGTCTACCTGCATAATCGACAACAGGAGGCCGGAGATTTCGATTGAACGACGGAAGATTCTAGTCGCCGGTAAGGTTAGCTTCTCAGTTTTAGGTCAAGAGAAGAATTTCAACTTCGTTGTAGAGCTACCTCCGGCGCCTCAGCTTGCTCCAGGTGACATGTTTCTTATTTACTTGAATCATCTGCGTATCATCGATCCACAGATGTCTACATTCGGTAATCATCGTTACGAAGGTCGATTTCACGATCTGCATACACAGAGCTCAAACAACATAAACAGGATATGGAATTCTAATCACAGATCTATTCCGCATGTGAATGCAAACTCTGTGAGAATTAGAGAGGCGGAATCTGCGGTTCAGGGCGGCCGAAGGCGAGAATTGTGCGAGGATTGTAGAATAGCGGAGACGCAGGGGGAAACGCCTCCGTTTCACCATTGTGTTTATGATGACGTCATCCTCGGTTTTTTCCGATCACCGGCGGGACCAGTTGGTCGGTTCAAGCTCTACTGGTAGCAAGTGCTGTGCTGCTGCGAGGTATACACATATATAACTTTATATTAATTAAACTTATGATATGCTGACTTATTAAAAAAAATTGTTAGAACTTATGGATATAATTAAAATCTTAACATTATATATCTAAATATTTCGTGTTTAAAATTTGGTGACTTTATGTAATTGATATTTAACATATAAGTATTTTTTTTTTTTTGAATGACAAGTATAATTTTATTACCCATAAAAAAGAAACAAAAACAAGTACAAGATACAACCGATCCAAATCACGACAAAGGAACAAAAAAGGAGAAGAGTGAAGCACCCATAGGTCCGTTTGCAAGTATAATTTAACATATAAGTATTGTTATAAAAAAAAAGTAGCCATATTATATGGTAAGATTATCAATTATATCTTCACATATATGTTGTTATAGGGAGTTTTAGATATAAATCATGCCATTCATACGAATTATACAAATTAATCTCAATTGTCCAATTAGTCTAGTACATATATTTCGATTGTTTTCGAATATAAAGCAATGATCATGATCAATGTACTCTAATCATCATTTATAAATATTTAAATCATACTAAATAAACCTTCATCATTTTCGTAAATATCTCAATTGATTAGTTTATATGAATGACATGATTTGTATTTGGAATCTCCTCTACATAGTTACTATTAATCAATGCTTTAGGGCATCTCCAACCCAACCACTATATAAAATGAACATTAAAAATGTTGGATCTTTTGAACACTAAAAAAATCCATCTTAACCACACACTAAAAAGACATTAAAAACATCTTTATTATAATAATGATAACAAAATAATATTATATAATGTATTAAACTATTAATATATATATATATATATAATTAATGTATAAAAGTTAAATAAAATATCATTATTTAGGTTTAGAGGCCTACTCTATTGATCTTTAAATATAGAGGCCACATTTATTGACCTTCATTTTTTTTAGTCTTAGGATGGAGAGGAAAACACCTCCATTTTTATGTTTTTGTTTTGTTTTTAATGTTACGTTGGAGATGATCTTAAATTACGTAAGTTGTAACGATGAGTCAAGGCTCAAACTTTAGAAGTCACATGTGATTTATATAGGACAATTCAATTTAAGTTGTATATTGAAAAACTACAATAGGACACCGAAAAGTTAAAAAAATAAAAATAAGATAACACCTTACAAAAACCCCGTATTAGGCTAGGCCGTACCACAAACTTAATGTGGTGTCGAAGACAAGCCTTGAACCACTTACACCACGATGGCTACTATGATGAGCCTTTTAGAACACGGCTATTAATTCAAATTTTCAAAGTTTTAGAAATAAACGTTATTAACATAATTTGTTTCCGTTTTTATTTTAAGGAACGTACTTTTAAAAACATTATTTGAGGAATGTAGACACAATTAAAAAAATATACTATAGATTTTTGAACAAAAAGTAAAATATTATAATTTTTTAAACAAAAACTCACTCATACGAAAAAAAAAAAAAACATATTAAACTTTCTTGTTTGAGATGTTTTAGTTGGAGCTCTTGATAAGTTCTTCAAAACAAAAACCGAAACAAATCACGTACGTTCTATTTTAATGTAATTTTGGGCTTCATTAAACGAAATACTTGATCACACATGATATATTGATTCATTGCTATTTAACATTGTTTCATGGAAACTAATATCGTAGTTATATGTCACACAAATGCATGTAAAATGATCAAAATCTACAAAACCCCAACCCGAAATTCATCTAGTCTTCTTCATCATCGGTGACGAATTTGCCGGTACCTGGATTCAAGGCAGCGATGAAGAAGAAAGCAACATTGAACAAGACAAGTGGTTCAATTTCGCTAATCGGGATTCCAGTTTCGATGTTTAGTTGTGCTAGAGCTCCCTTTCCTGTGATAATTTCTCCGATCAACGAGAAAGCGATACCCAATTGCGCCAACCTTCCGACAAAGAGCTCATTCGATTTTGTGAACCCGAACAACGGACCTACAAACAAGAAAATTCAAGAGTTGATTCCATCGAGTAACACAATGATCTTATTTTTAAACAGACACATGTTGTCCCAGAATGTTAAAAAATGACTCTGATACCATATTAGAATACGCACAACTCCATTAGATTACTCTAAAAGAACCCAAAGAAAAGGGTCATTTAACAAAATTGTCTACAAATTCCCTGTACCCTCCATGCCCACCAATCACGTAGTGACACATTAACATCTTTATTGATTATACGTTTGTTTAATTCTCTCTCTTCAAAATAGCTTATTTGTCAACACATGATTGGAAGGAATTTGAGACCCCGAGAATAATGGTTCAAGTCTAGCCGATAATGGACTCCAACATTATACGCAAGTACTGCAAATGCTATTGAATTTTAGAAACGATCTAATTAAAGACGTTTACCTCCTTCGCTTAGACCCAATGCGGATCGAAATCCTTTTCCGGGAGGAATAACGGCCTTGTCGAGTCCGGTGGGTTCATCGACAAACCGACCACGATCACCCAAAGCTCCGATGGCTCCGAGAAGAGTGAATAGAATGAAGAAGAGAAGAAGAGGCTCAGCTTCATAAATTGGAATTCCAGTTTCCAAATTGAGTTGTTGTAAAATTCCCTTTCCTGTTATTCCTTCACCCAACAATGATGCCTGCAAAACTCGTACCAAATATTATAAAACCAATGTCCATCACGTTTTATAATTGTTTAAATAAATCGAAATAATTTATAGCTTTATTCGGTTCAAATATCGCTAAAGAAAAGGGTATAACAACGAGTATATACTTACGGCAAAACCAATCATAGCGACACGACCAACAAATAGCTCGTTTTGCTTCGTAAATCCAATGCCTCCCGATGTGCCAAAAATACCGTCTTCGACCTTTGGCTTTTCCTTCTGCACCACCTGAATTTTTATTTTTTATAACATCAAAAAAGATTTAAATTCGAAAAACTTGAAAAACTAAGCATAAAGATAACAAGCAGATTAAAATAATGTACAACATTAGTTAGTTTATTGAAAAACTCTGTTTGATGAATAAAAACCGCCTCTTACTTTTTTCCTATTTCTACAATCAAATTTCAACATGTATAAAGTAGTTAATTAAATGGTAGTCGTTTTCATTAGAATAGTTTTTTTGAGACGCTAGTAATGTTTTAAAAAGTTTCAAAGTTTTTTTTTTCTTTTCAATTATATATATGTCCTTTTTTTTCAATTAAATTTTCAATATGTTCTTGTAAGTCATTTACATCATGTTATAACTTATAAACTAATTTTCATCAAACATGACTAACAACTAGTTTATCAGCTAGTTTGCCGAGCACATGTATATAACATCTCATTTTTGTCAACCATTTTTTTAATCTATCTATTGGTCTCAAGTATTTTTGAATCAAAAACTACATTATCTTAATGCATTAACATTACATCATCTTAACAACCGCAAACCGATCCAATCGCTCAATTGCATAACCCACACTGATCAACAAGTAGTATAAAAAAAACATCAAAAGCGTAACAAAACGAAACTAAAAACCAACCTTCTTTGCGGGCGCCTTGGTCTTGGCTTTAAAGAGAGCAACGGGGCTCGTGTACGTTCTAGCCGGAGACGTTGAAGACGGGTTCACAAGATTCGGTGGGAGTAAGAGATGGGAAAAAGGCTTGGGTCTAAGTGATTGAAGCAAAGGTTGGCCAGAAATTATGGTGTTAGATGTCAACAACATTGTTTGAGCCATTTCTATCAATGGCTAGCTAACCTTCCTAAGAACTCAAAAAAGAGTTTTATGTGTTATATTTTCTTGAAATATGGATATCTTGTTTTAATGGTTATGTGTAGGAGATTGTGTTTTAAGGAAGAGATGAGGATAGGGTGTGGTCATTTGGTTTAAGGGCAAATAGAAGACCACGTCCCTTTGTAGCTTTTATTTACACTTTACTCCCTTGTGGTTTTATGTATTTATATGTTGCATCCCTTTGTTTTTTTATTGGGTTTGTTTCTTATCGATGACGGAAGGTCTATAATGATCTAGGTTCGATCATTTGTGTTTGGTTGGTATCTTGTGGACCATTTTTGGTTTGTCTTTCCTTTTTTTGTACAAGGGTAGGTGGTGTTGATTATATGTAAGCTTGCTATTTTTTTGAAAAATATTGTGCTTGTTTGTGGTTTCTTCGTGAGGCAAAACTAACAGTCGACGACAGGAGGTTTTGTTTCGGTGTCATTTTGCATGTCTTTAGATCTTTTTGAGTTGTTTTATTTTCTAGGTCAGTAAATTTTGTTAAAGAAAATGTAGTCACTAAAAAAGGGGTGAAAGTTATCGTTATTAATTCCTAAATGTGGTATAAATAACACAATGTTGAAGTATATAAAATTAATAGGAAGTTAATGCAAGGCCAGTGGAGATATTCCTGCCTGTTCTCTATGACCCTTGTATTAGACGTCGAGGTGTGCACAAAATAGGTCGAATACCCACACTTAAAAAAAATTAATAGAAAGTGAAAGGTAACATGTTTGATTTTCTTGGATTATGATAATTTTTTTATATGAAATTTTTGTTTGTTTTTAAGTGTGTGCAATGGTTGCATTATTGCATACTAGAAGTATACTCACGCAATACCGCTAGATACATCACGATTTTATGTTTCATTTTATTTTCTATTTTTTGTCGATTTACATTACGATTTTGGTTGGTTGTGCGATAATGATTTTTTTATATAAATTTGTTTAATTTATACTTAATAATACAATGTAATTTATTTTGGTTTAATAATATATTTTTTTATAAAATATTATGTTAGATTTTTTTAATTATATTTTATATTGTTATATTTAAAATTTGATTTTTATTCTATATTTAATTATGCTGAGAGTTATTTTAGGGGAGTTAAAATGGGAAATGATTTTAAGAGAGTTAAAATGGTTAGAGATAATGATTGAAAATTAATAAATAGCATTAGATGTAGTACATACAACTTTAATGGTTGTTTTTTAAGTAATTAGTATTAAATAGCGGTACATTAAGCTTTAAAACTTGTTTTTAAGAGTTTTTTTATGTCATCTTTATAATATAGTATAGATAAATTGGATGGATCAATTATCATGCTCCACCCGAGTCCGACTAAGAAAAATAAGTTGTAAGTGTTATTCGGTTGGTTAGATCGGTTTTTTGTTATTCGGTTTAACCGAATTAGAAAAAAGTTAACCGAAAACCGAATCGAATAAAGATCTTTATTCAGTTAACCGAACCATTTAACCCGAAAACCTAGTAACCCGAAATCGTTTAACCCAAATATCATTCGATTCGGGTGGGTTATTTGGTTATTTTTGACACCCTTAAGTTGTATAACTTAATCTGAACTAAGTTGAAGGCCAATCGATTTCTAATTTATATAAGCCAATATAGTTTGGTTGGAAATAGGTTCGGCCCAAACACGATTAAGCCCGTTTACTAAACAATCCAAACTCATTTATTGTCACGATGTTCAGTTTTCTCTATATGCTAATCGATAAGGTTAGTAATTTAGCATCTATAATATCTTTCTAAGCGATTCTTTGTTTAGTATACTTAATCACATAATTACTTGTTTGTTTGCACATTGGCTTGAGATGATGACTGAAGAACTCGTACATTAGTCTCTAGAAAACATAAGAGGGGGAGGGGGGGTTCACATTTGATAGAATTGGAATCCATCGAAGGAATTTGACTTTGAAGGAATTGGAATGAAATTTGATGGAATTTGACCACACGTTTGGTTGGTAGGAATTCAATTTTTTCACTTAAGACAAGAAATGATGAATTCCTTAAATTATGGAATTCAATGGAATTGGAAGGATTCCACCGCTTTCATTCCGTCAATCAAACATGAGTTTGAAATTTGGTCAATGAAATTGGTCATTCCAATTCCATGAACCAAACAACTCATAAGAGTTCCAAATATAAAAACATATTATTGTTGCACTTGTTGATGTGGAAATCCTTCAACCCCCTATAACTCAGTTATATACATGAAGTACATAAAAACCCTCATAATGCCTGTATACCCAATCTGAAATGCAATTAGTAGGGTTTGATTATACAATAAAAATGTTTTAAATGAGTTAAGAATTTTTCTTGTTCAAGTAATTGGGCTAGACATATGCTATATAAGGACAGACATGAAACTTGTTAACTTGGGTATACAAATATTTTTTTTTATATCATCATTAAAGAAAAATATAAAAATATTATGTCTCGTCTGTCTCACATCCTCCTAATAAACAATGGAATGTTTTGTTTTTATAAAAAAAATGATGCTTTCTTCAGCCCAAGAATAAATCTCTAAAATGAAAAAGACACATAATTTTATGAATATGTAGTTATTATATTTTTTTAATTAACAAAATAACAATTTTACCCTTAATTATAGAGAAAAGAAATTTTATCTGCCTCATAATTGAGGTTAAAATATGAAAATAGACATTTAGGGGGTGTTTGGGATTGCTTATTAAAACTGTTATTGCGTTTTCAAACAGCAAATAAGCTGTTTTGAGTGTTTGGATTGGAAAAAAGAAAAAAAAAATGCTTATGACTTTTTCACCTCGTTAATAAGCAATCATTCCCAACTGGCTTATTTGAAACTTCTTATTAATTTATTTAACCAAATTACATATTTACCCCTTCTTTCTATCAGTTAATAAGCATTTTACAAATAAACATAAGTTAATAAACACTTTTACAAATAAGCATAAATTGTTTTAAATAAGCAATCCCAAACACCCCCTTGATTTAAAAAATAAACACTTATTTTAGAACAACAAACTAAAATAAGAATTGAAAAAGTTATTTTGTTTGGAAACTGAGGAGTAGAAAATTCCAAAAATAGTAAAATGTAAACCAATGAGGAATTGCCAAGTGTCATAAGGGATCCAGGGGAAGGTATATAAGACAAGAGGTCATTCATTCTGTCATTTCCATCGCGTGTCTCTGATTCTCAAGTGTTAATGTGTATCAATCAAATTTCTTAAAAATGGCGAAAGAGGTGCGAAATCAGAACGCAATGGGGTTTAATGATCTCTCCATGGAAACCCTACGTGACAGAGCCACTACCATGAGGAATTGTCTTGCAAGGAGTCAGGTAATCACCGATAGCATCACCGCCATTCTCGGTTCCTTCGATATCCGCCTCTCCGCCCTCGAAACCGCCATGCGTCCAACACAGGTTCAATCACTCTTCTTCATTTCTTCCATAAATTTCCTCAATCTCACTTCCGTCTCTCTCAAAATTGTAACCTAGTTTCATTCATTTCATAAATTTTGTGTAGATAAAAACGCATTCAATGAGAAGAGCACATGAGAACATCGATAAGACATTGAAGTTTGCCGATGCCGTTTTAATCCAATTTGATCTTGCTAAACAGGTACTAGTTGATTTAGCTTTCACATTTCCTGGAAATTTGAAATATAAGTTTATAATTATGTCGTTTATCAGTAAGAATTAGTTCTGTTAAACATTGGTTGTTGATTCGATTGAGACTACTAACATTCTGTATTTTGAAACTTATCATCAATCTAGAAAGCAGTTAAACAGCTTAATTTGCTCATAATGTATTGTTAATTTGTAGTGTGAGGGTGTAATTTTGAAAGGCCCTCATGAAGATTTGGAGAGTTATCTAGAAGCAGTTAATCAGCTGAAACGCATTGTTCGCTTCTTTAGTTCTAATAAAAACCTCAAAAGCAGCATTGGGGTAATTACTCAGGCCACAACCTTGCTTCAAAAAGCTTCGTTGATGCTCGAAGAAGAGTTCCGGTCGTTATTATCATCATACAGGTCCGATTTCTATGTCTTGTCATTATATATCTGTTTTTTGGCTCAAATAGTGCAATGGATGTACGATCTTTAAGATGTTGATAAGTTGGTGTTTGTTTATATGTATTTCAGTAAACTTGTGGAACCTGATCGTCTTTTGGACGGTCTGCCTTCATCTCTTCGACCAGCAGCAGCGTCAACTGCTCATCCCCATGAAGGTGGCAGGAAACACGAGCACAATAAGAATACGGAAACTGCTGTTTACAGCCCTCCGGTTCTCGTACCACCTAGAGTTGTACCATTGCTGCATGATCTAGCACAGGAAATGTTTCAAACTGGCCAGCAACAACAAGTATTTATTATTTACAGGTGAGATCAAGAACACAAATGTAAGAAGCGTACATGGGTTTCGTAAGAGTGTTGGACAGAAGACGTCTTGTAATAAGGTGTGGGCACACCTTATTCAAGGAACATGCTTTGTATATTGAAGAGATGGACAGAACATGTTTTGTCATATGGCGGGGATAACTTTCTGTTTAGTTAAAAGGCCCAATACTTGGCCCATGGTCAAAAGGCTCATTTCTCTTGTATATGTTATGTCGCTCAGAAGATGAAAGTAGAAAGAAGAAGGAGAGTGTGAGAAAATAGAAAGAACACGGATATCTTGTAAAGGAAAAGGAGGTCGATTCTTAACCTAATACAAAAGGGCTCTCTCTTCTGGTGTGGATGTAGGCATTTATGCTGAACCACGTAAATCTTTCTTGCATTGTCTCTACTCTTTATTTACTTTGATTGCTTGGTTATTGTCATTATTTGTTCTGGGTTTAAGTAGGTTGGGAAACTGATCAGAGGTGTAAGGGTTGTTTGGTTTTCTGTTTCTTCTACCCTGTTTCCACTGAGCAACAGGTTTAAAAAGAGAGCAAATGTTCAACTATGGATTCAATAAGCAGCATGAATCCATTAGGCTAATTGGGATAAAATCTCCTGTATCTTCAGTTTTCTTGTGAAGCTTTCTTTTCTGTTAGATTTATTTGTCATCAAGAGTGTTAGATTTTGGATTTGTAGCATAATTGTATAGCGAACCCATAATTCTTTTCCTGAATACTGCATCGATTACTCATAATTTGACTTGTTATCTTCAGGGAAGCCCGTTCTTCATGTATGGAGAACAGCCTTAAAAAACTTGGAGTAGAAAAGCTTGGTAAAGATGATGTCCAAAGGATGCAGTGGGAGGTTTTGGAGGCTAAAATAGGGAATTGGATCCATTTTGTGCGAATTGCTGTAAGAACTTACAAGACTACCATATACGATATATTGCTCCATTTTCTTCCTTTTGCACCGTTAGGTGGCTTATCGTAACTAATACAGGTAAAACTGCTATATGCTGCTGAACGGAAAGTATCTGATCAAATTTTTGAAGGAATGGAATCTTTTATGGATCAGTGTTTTGTAGAAGCAACTGCAAGCAGTGTGTCTCTGCTCCTTAGCTTTGGAGAGGCTATTGCCAAAAGCAAGAGGTCACCTGAAAAGCTATTTGTTCTTCTTGATATGTATGAGATAATGAAAGAAGTTCAACCAGAGGTAAACTAACTTGTTGGTAATGCATTCATATATGAATACGTGTACACATTTGTGTGTTTGTTTGTAATTTTTTCCTCTGGTCTTCGACAGTTCAATTCGATTTTCTCAAGTATATCTGGTGCTGAAATGCGAGAATCTGTTTCTGCTTTGACAAAGCGTTTAGCCGAGACAGCTCAAGAAACCTTTGTTGATTTTGAAGAAGCTGTTGAAAAAGATGCCACGAAAACCGCTGTTCTTGATGGAACTGTCCATCCTTTGACTAGTTACGTTATCAATTATGTCAAATTCTTATTTGAGTAAGTTGATGCTTCCCGTTTCAACTTTCCCATATGTAATTCTATTTCAAGTGCCATAGGAAGTTAGAAACTGTTCTTGATGAATACATTTGAAAGCACTAAGCTTTGTTTATGATACAGTTACCAGTCGACTTTGAAGCAACTTTTTCTGGAGTTTGAAGCAATCGATCCAGATGCCCAACTGGCAAAAATAACTACACGAATAATGCAAGCTCTACAGAATAATTTGGATGGAAAATCTAAACAGTACAAAGATCAAGCTTTGACTCAAATATTTATGATGAACAATATGCACTACATTGTTAGATCTGTGCGAAGGTATTCTAACAATCTGACCTTTTTCCTTAGAACATGTCTCAATTCTTTAGCTGAATACTGTAACACGGTGTTCCTCGTTGTAGGTCCGAGGCAAAGGATATGTTAGGCGATGACTGGGTCCAAATCCACCGAAGGGTTGTGCAGCAGCATGCGAATCAGTATAAGAGAATTTCTTGGTCTAAGGTTCAATACACTTAGGCCATGTTGGCAACTATAAGCTTAACTTATTTTTTGAGCTTATTGAAAAAGACCCATTTGGTTAACCATAATTTAGCCTTTTAAAAAGCTACTTCAAGTAGCGTTTCAATAAGCTCCAAGGGATTTTTTCCACTTTTTTGCGATTATGCCCCTTGTATTTTTCCTAACTTTTCAACATATCATTTTACGTTGTCATTTGGTTTATCAACTTAGTTTTTTATTTTTTACCAAACATGACTAGTTTGTCGACTAGCTTATCACTAACAACTAGATTATCGGGATCTTTTTGTTTCCTATGATTATTATTATGTGCGGTTATTGATCCTAAGAGAAGCATGCTAATTGGTGCTAGTTTGATTCCGCAGATATTACAGTGCCTCACGGTTCAGGTTGCTGGCGGTGATGGAACTAGCACCGCCGGAGTGTCGAGGGCAATGGTGAAAGAAAGGTTCAAGACATTCAATACTCAGTTTGAGGACCTACATCAAAAGCAATCTCAATGGTCTGTTCCTGATAGCGAGTTGCGTGAGTCCTTGAGACTGGCTGTGGCCGAAGTCCTTTTACCTGCCTACCGATCTTTCAAAAAACGTTTTGGGTATGTTTTCTTGATCGTTATTTGATTCAGTTTCTGGAGTCGGGTTCTTTTAACCTGATCCCGTGTCGTAATCATGCAGACCCATGATTGAGGGCGGTAAAAACCCGACAAAATACATCCGGTTCACGCCAGAGGATCTTGAGCGAATGCTGGCAGAGTTTTTCGAAGGGAAAACAGCGCACGAACAAAAGCGGTAGGACTCGGATGAGTGTTCGAAGAACGTTATCGATAGTTTTAGTATTAGTTACCACATATAATGAATAAAATGGTTGATGGTGTGTCACTGTCATCATTTTGATCATGACCAATTTAATCCACAAAGCATTTTTAGCATATGATTGAACCCTTATTTTTTAGTGTTTATATTTATATAGATAGATTTAACTTATATTTCTTTCCGATTTCCGAAAATCCTACTCAACGCCACTTATAAATCATAGGCAGATATATCTTATGGATGTCCGTAATCCCTCTCCTTTCAAAGGAGGAGAGAGAAAAGGGACAATCATGTTTCATCCACAAGTGGATAAAACAAAATCATTGGATCCACAATATGATCCTTCGCATTTTCATCCACCACCGTCGCCGCCTCCACCGCCACTGTACCTCCCTCATAATCGTTCCAACCAATACGCCGCTACTAGCCTCGTACAACGACCACCGGCGACCGTCGAAGGCAACGGGACTTGCAGCCGTCTCATCTTTATTCTAGCATTCACAATCATAATCGCGCTCTCTGTGGTCTTCATGATCAATTTCATCCTCATGGACTCCCATCTCCTCGTCTTCCACGTCCGTCATCTTGAAATGTCGGGTTTGGAAATCGATTCATCAACCAATATCCAATGGAACACGTACGTATCCGCCCGAAACCCAAACATGCATTTGAAATTCTTGATTGAAAATGCCTACATCAACCTACTTTATAAAAACAAGCCATTGGCCAATTACGCATACCATGATCAATTCCAGCTAAGGAGCTACGAATCGAAAGATATTCAGGCGGATTTCAAGGTAGCTAATATGTCACCGGAAGATGATCGGTTACGTGATATGATGTACGAAATCGCAAACAACATGGTTTTGCAATTCGATTTAGCAATGTCGATTCAAACCACATTCCGCTACGAAATCATCGATAAAAATGTAAGGAGATACGACATGGAAGTCGTATGTAAGGATTTAAAACTTCAGTTTCCTCCTAATTACACCACCATGGGTGGTGGTGGTGGTGGTGTAATCCGGTCCGATGATGGCACGTCGAAAATTTGTTCTTTAAAGTTGACATAACATTTAATATAGTGGGGGATCTAGTAATTTTGATCAGGGGATACATTTTTTTGTCTTAGTATACAAATTTTTCGGTGGAAAGTTGAGGTTAAATAGAGAAACGTGATAAGTGATTTTCAACCGTTGGATGTGAAATGGACGCACATCAAGATGAGATGCACCGTATCAATTCCCTTCTAAGGTGCAATTCATGGGAAGACATGAGATTAAAAGTGATCAACGGTTGAGATCTACTTCTTACGTTAATCTCAACTTCTCACACGATCCTTCGTCCAAGGATACGTATGAATCGTGTAAAGTAGCGTGATGTATAAGATGTAGATCGATACTATTATTGTAAACCAACATTTTTCTTAACTTATTTTTGATTTATGGGTATGACGGTTTATTTGATCGCTGCATTTCAATGTTTCAATGGTCTTTTGTTTATTTCGGACGTCTCATTTATGTCCCATCAATAAAATTAAGACATCAAATTTTCGTAGATTTAAATATTTTTAACTCAAGTTCTTTCTAATGTATGTTCATATGATTGGTTGAAATGAACGAGGCCGACATGAAAAAATGGTACTAAAACAAATATAATATAAAGGTTAACTATAAATTTGCTCTTTGTGGTTTGTCAAAAATAACACTTTTCATTCATGTAGTTTTGAAAGTAAAAGATGGCAATCATGGTTTGCGAAAACGTATGGATTCTTCCCTCTCTCTAATGGTTGTTAACAAATTCCATTAAATAAAGATATTTTCGCCATTTTATCAATTTTTTTGTCTTTTACTCAATCAAGATCAATTTTATGATTTTCGTTCCTATGATTTTTGATTGGGTAAAAGATAAGATATCGATAAAAGGACGAAAATACTCTTCATTTAACGGAATCCATGATGGTCATCTTGTAATTTCGGAACTATAGGAACGAAAAGTGTTGTTTTCGACAAACCACATGGACCAAATTTGTAATTTACTCTATAATATAATATTTGTAAGGAGTAAATTACGTTTTTAGTCCCTGTGGTTGGTTGAAATTTCCAAATTTCATCCTTAGGGGGTGTTTGGTTCGCGGAATTTGATGGAATTCAATGGAATTGGAATGTCCAAATTCAATGACCAAATTCCAAAGTCTTGTTTGGTTCACATAATTAAAACTAAGGAATCCTGCGGATTCCATCAAATTCCTTCAAACACGGATTTCACAATTTCACGGGGTATCCTATGGAATTCATTTTCTTTCCAACAGATTCCAATTCCAATTCCAATTTCATCCAACCAAACGCGACCAAAATGCGTGGTCAAATTCCAATTCTAATTCATTCAAAGTCAAATTCCTTGATGAATTCCAATTCCATCGAATTCCATTCCACGAACCAAACGTCACCTTATGGTTTTGAAATTATAATTTTCATCCCTATGGTTTATAATTCATTATTTTTACCTCTTTATGATTTAAATTTTATTGCTCTATAGTTTACATTCCTTTCTATTTTAGCCCTTGATGCTTAAAAGTATTGTTTTGACCTCAAAGATAAAAAAATAGAAATGAATTGCAAACCATAAAAACGAGAAGCAAAATTTTAAACCATAAGGATGAAATCCACAATTTTTTATAAACCACAGGAACTAAAAACGTAATTTACTCTATTTGTAAGTGTTAAATTGATTTTTTTTATATAATTAAATTATTGTAATACATGCCACCCGATTGATTTGTCCTTTCTATACACTATAAAACACATTCATATTCGTATTAGCCTAAACTAGTTGTGGACCCGCACAAAGCAACAGGATCTGACATTTTATTGGGAAACAATAATGAATAATATATAATATTTAACAAAGATTTTCTAGAAAAACAAAAAATGTTACGTTTTCAAACGAGTTATTGATTTTTCCTAAAAAAACAAAGAAGAGTTAAGTGTGCAAATATGTTTATTGATTGTTTGCTAAATAGAACAAAAGATTACATTTGCAAATGTGTTTATATTGCTATAACAAAAGAAGTATGAAGTTCATGTTTAAATTCTCTAGGTAAGTGATGCAACCCCTTTATAACCAAGAAATGTGACACCTCCTCATCAATATTAACGTTTTTGCAAAATAAAAATTAGAGAATAAACAAGATATTTCCAAACAAAAGATGACTTTAAATAGAGATGAAAATGTCAATTATGAGCAATTCCATAGACATAGATTCAATCTTGGACATATAAGTTATAACAACTATAACATGTCCTTAAGTATTAGAGGCTAAAATCGTAATAAAGTATAAACTATAGGGGTGAAAATCAAAATTTATTACAAACCACAGGGACTAAAATGTAATTTACTCTTAAGAGTTCATTTTAGAAATAAATGATTGTTAAGATGAGGGACTTTTTTAAAAATTAAAATGCAAACTTTAAGAGTTTTTCATAAATAAAAGATGTTGAGGGATAACTATGCGATAAACTCAAAAATACAAGGACCAAGTTTAATTTACTCTAAAAAAGATAAATATGAAATAACGTAATTATCTGTAAGTTTTATTATATAATTATTTTGAAAGCAATCTTCTACGATGCAATTCACTGTACATCTCTTCCTTCGTTACTCTTCTCCATTCCTACCAACTGCTCCCCGCAAACACTTCCACTCCCTCCGCCGATCGATTTCGGCCGCCACCACCACCATGGGCGAAACCGCCGGTAATTCATTGTTGTTGAAAGACGTCGTCGGAGCGTGGTACTCTGTCCCGGAACTCTGTCTTCGCGACCATCACTTCATTGTCCCACTCGATTATTCTCTATCTCAATCCCCTAAGATCTCCGTTTTTGCTCGCGAGGCGGTTGCTGGTAAATCATTCACTTT
Source organism: Arctium lappa (assembly GCA_023525745.1). Lineage (NCBI taxonomy): Eukaryota > Viridiplantae > Streptophyta > Magnoliopsida > Asterales > Asteraceae > Arctium > Arctium lappa. The sequence goes on along the minus strand of CM042054.1, from coordinate 10,551,594 downwards.
AACTTTCATTGAGGAGTTATTTTGTATAGAACAACAAAAACAAAAGATTGAAGGAAACGAACTTGGGAAAGCTTTGCCTCTGTTTGAAAAACGAAAAAAAAAAAGATTGATTGTAAATAACTACAATCATAAACAACAACAATAGATTACCTGTAGCCTTTTTACTTATTTCACAATACTCCCCTTCGAACCTATTTTGAGATGTTTTTTACTTACAATCAAGTCTCAATGCATTTTTCGGTGTCTCCCTGTTACCATTAAAGATGAGATTTGGGGTGCAGAAACAAGAAAATACTCATCAAATCCTTAAATTATAATCAATGCAACAACAATATCGTATCTAACCAAAGAAAGAACAAAAAAGTAATGTTAAAAAAAAACCCTAGAAATTGAATCTTGAACAACAAAAACAAAAGTTTTGAAGGAAACGAACCTGGGAAAGCTTTGCCTCTGTTTGAAAAACGAAAAAAAAGATTGATTGTAAATAACTACAATCATAAACAACAACAATAGATTGAAGAAATTGAACCTTGGAAGCTTTGACTCTGTTTGGATACTGAAGTTGTTTGTATCTTGAAAAACTAAACAAAGAGATTGAACAACCTGATTCAAATATAGATGAGTAGAATCATCCTAATCTCCGTCTAATTCTGTTGAACCGTGATATAAGGATATGGATGGAAAAGATTTGAGCGCCTGATGGTGGTTAGAGATGAGGATTAAGGATAAAGATAACATCCAAGGTGAATAAATAATTAAGCATTAAATGATAGTACATTATGTTTAAAAAGTTGTTTTTAAGTAGATATTTTTAAATAATAGTATATTACGCTTAAAAACTTATTTTTAAGAGATTTTTATATCTCTTTTATAATATAGTATAGATTAGGGGATTTTTTTTTGTATTTCACTAGTTGGATTCGTAGATTCCATGCAAATTGCTTCTATCTTATTATTTAATGTTGAAATAATTATCGTGTTTTTTTTTAATTATTATTTTTGCCGTCCACTTCTTTGTTTTTGTTTCAAATGAGGTGAGATTAATGCCTGCGCGTTGCTGTGGATGGAAAGAAATATTAAGACCATAAATTTGAGCATCACCAATTATGAGAACAAAACATTTTGTGTCTGTTAGCAGCATCACTATAATTTACAAAATGCCCTATGAGGATGATGTGTGTGTATGATAGGAAGCGAAAATAAATTGACAAATGGTACATTACATCATTAAACTTAAAAAAAGTTACATTGTTATTAAACCTAAATTAAATTATAATAAAAATATGAATTAAACAAATTTTACATAGGTTTTGGGTTGGAGAAGACACAGTCATTGAGATGCGATGCATGTTAAGGGATCTTTATTTTATAATATAACTTTTATTTATTTAAATTAGAAAATGAAAAAGTTATAAATGATCGAAATGTCATTTACTTAATGGTCAGGAGCTAACAACTTTTAGTTTCGAGGACCAAAACGTTACGCAAATGCAAAATCGAAAGTCTATTTTAGAATCAACAAAATATGGTGACTAAATTAAATTATAATAAAAATATGAATTAAACAAATTTTACATAGTTTTGGGTTGGAGAAGACACAGTCATTGAGATGCGATGCATGTTAAGGGATCTTTATTTTATGCTTATATAATAAAAATAATTTTTATAATATAACTTTTATTTATTTAAATTAGAAAATGAAAAAGTTATAAATGATGGAAATGTCATTTACTTAACGGTCAGGAGGTAACAACTTTTAGTTTCGAGGACCAAAACGTTACGCAAATGCAAAAGCGAAAGTCTATTTTGGAATCAACAAATTATGGGGACTAAATCCAAGAGGAAAATAAAACTATAGGGACCAAATCTGTAACTCTACAAACATAGAAAAAAAAATATAAAAGCTGAAGGAGCAAATCTGTAAGTTACTAAAAACCTCAAGGACCAAAGCTGTAATTTACTGTTCATGAACAGTGAAATCATTCCTGGTAAATGTTATATAGTATAATAAATCAAATTTCGGTTATTACTTAATTTTGGAACACAATTTTAATTGTCAATCAAGATGTTTTTGTTGTTTTATATATAGATACAATAAAATTTCCCAAAAATCTATTTAATGTTGTAGGATATATATGTATATAGAACACGAGGAAAGTTCAATTGTAAACATTTTCTCTGTTGTGAAATCGAAGACAAAAGAATAATGCGACACGTGTCTCCGATTATCAACATTTATTATGAATAATGAATTTGAACATTCATGAACTATTCATGATGAATGTTGCACCACTCATCATGAATAACCCATAAATGTATGAGACACATGACATTTTTCCTTTGTCTCAGAGTTTATGTATTCAATTGAACTTGCTCCTATAAAACATCAGATAAAACGCACAAGCATACACTCATTTTACCATATGTATATATACACACATTATTAGGTGTAAGTCATCTTTTATTAATATTTTTGGTGTATATATAAAGAATTTCTCTTTCTTTCACTTGTTTTCCAATGGACTTTTTTAGATTTTGTAGTTTTGCTATTCTCTTCTATTTTTATCTTTTTAAAATTTGTCTCTTTTCATCAACCATAATCCATGACTAATGATATTTGGACAAAATATTAATTACTGACAACCCCGATTAATCTCACACAAAACCCACATCCAAAGACATAATGTTTAATCACAAAAACAACAAAATTGAGAGAAGGGTAAAACTGTACAACCACAAAAAGTTATAAAAAAAAAAAAAAAGTCAATACATATGGATTACCAAGATGCCTTAAATGGGGCGGGGACCTCAATCTCCATCCCCATCCCCATCCCCAATCCCTCATCTTCATCCCCGTCCCCGTCCCCGCCGGGGAATATGATTATATCCCCATCCCCATCCCCAACGGGGAAACGGAGTTTTTCTTTTCCGTTTATGTAAGCTATTTAAATCAAATATATAAGACACCACACATGTTTAAATATCACATATTTCCAATAAACCTAAAATCGAAAAAAATTTAATTTAGTATAAAAAAATACAACATCATATAATAATTAATAACTTAAAACCAAAAGAAATTCAACCGAATTCGAAAAAAAAAAACTTAACTTCACACGTAGCAAAAGATATCGAGTAATATTCAAAACCATATCGAGTAATTGTATTTTGATTGACATCCAAAATACATACTAACATCCAAAAAATAACAATTTTATATTATAAACCTAGTTAGGAAATAGGAAATTATGAATTACCGATTTAGTTTAAATAAATAATATATATTAAATATTAATTAAAATATATAACGGGGACGGGGCGGGGCGGGGAGTGCGATACCCGTCCCCGTCCCCATCCCCGGTTTGAGACAAATGGGGATCCCCGTCCCCATCCCCATCCCCATCCCCGGTTTTGCGGAGAATCCCCATCCCCGATCGGGACGGGTGGACCGGGTTCCCCGACGGATCGGGACCAATTTCCATGCCTATACCAAGACCAATACTCTATTATTGCATTAACCAAAAGATGATTCATAGCATAGGCCATGGGCTACTTTATAGAGAGTATAACATTAACCCATGGATAATTCTCATCTACTCCAAAATAACCTCTAACATTGAGCATGCGGCGATAACCAAATCATGGGCCTTTGGGCCGTGGTCGATGGGGATTAGTCGGGTGACACCCTTAAGTGGGAGCCCAGATACCTCGAGAATGTGTGTGTGTTAAATTGCAGTTCAAAAAAAAAGTATTTTTGAAAAAATATTCAAAACTAGACTGACCGTTAAGATTAATTAGTATAATTGGTCGATGCAACAAAGAAAATCGTGCGGATATGTTTGGTCCATTTATATTATTATAATTAATTAGCTTTTATAATTGGTACTTTTATTTTGAAAAAAAAAAGTATAGAAGAAAAACTACCATTTTTGGGAATCTATATCAACTCGTTTCTTATGTTATGTTGTGTTCATGGGTGTAATTGTCGGTTGATATCTCAAGTGGTACTTCCTTAATTTGATATAACATAACCACGTTTTTAGTTTATAAGTTGTCATGACAATAGTATTGCACAAAACATTTCATTTTCTGGTTGTTTGTTTTCAAGTATCTATTAACTTATCATTGTTGTTTTCGCATATTTCATTATTTATTTTTAAGCCCGCTACGCGATGGGAGACCGACCCGTTTATAGGGCAATTATATCAAACCTATAAAAAGAAGTTTGAGCTATATTAGACAAAAAGTAGGTTGGGACTTTCATGTGTTCCGTCTTAACCTGCAAATGATCACCTCTAAAAAAACAACTAGCAAAATGTTATACCATATTATGTATAACTTAGACCTCTTTAACTTGATTACCTCAACTGTGGAATTCATCATCTATTTATTTATGAGGTGAGCATAATGTCTTGAAATTCCACATGGAATTTTCTTTCGCTGTTAGTAGATACATTTTTTTTGTATTGAGTCTTATGAAATTGAAAAATTAGAGATAATGAGTATATATAATCATTTTAAGGACTAAATCCGAATTTTAGACAAATCATAGGGACCATCAATGTAGTTTACTCATATGAATATAAGTTGTTCACATGGAAGAAATTATAAACGGTGCATCCAGTCCACATTGGACAATTGAATTGACTCTAAGGATTTGGACGGCCACCTGTCCCCCTTTTTATATCTATCTATACACTTCATTTTTTTCAACACTACAATTATGTGAAAAGAAAAGGACACAAAACAATCGTGCTACACAAAGGAGCTATTAAATGATTTTAGACCGGTTAATTCAAAATAGACCGGTTAATTAAAAAAGTCAGCCCCAAAGATTTGTTACAGGCAAGGTTCAAAAAGGCGTGAGACGTGATGTGGCGGCGGAGTCAAGCCTCAAGCCTTATGAGTTATGGTGATGTCATGGCGTGGCTTAAGGCAGTGAATATGTATATATGTGTATGTGTGTGTTTATATCAGTGTCTTGAACAATAATGATCAAGTTATTGACAATTTAAATTCATATAAAATGATAAAAAAAAGAAATTCTAAATTATACTCGATACGAATGGGCAAATTCCAATTTACAAGTATCAAAGCACGAGATACATATTACTACTGCAGATTTCTAACACCCACCAATTTGGTATGTGCAGAGTCTTCCTTTTATGCATACATTTTCATGTATAACTATTAATTAATATATTATATTACTATAAATTGGTTTTAATTATATTATTAAATATGTAATAGGTTAATTAAAATATATAAAATAATCATTGAATTCAAATAAAATAAAATATTTAATTTTTTATATAAAAAACATTATATTATTAAGCCTAAATTAAATAAATTTATAAAAACGTTATCACTTTATCAAAATCATCCAAATTCGTTCTGTAAATCGAGAAAAAAAAACAAAAAATTAAAATCGTGATGTAGACAATATCTTAATAGGACGTTTTACATGCCATTTGTATAGATTTTATTTGTTAAAATCGGTATTTTTTTCAAAAAAAAAATTATATTTCTATTTGATAAGTCATAAATTTAAATTATTATATTTTTGTTTTAAATAATCACTACATGAGCTGAATTGCATTTTAATTTTTTTCTTCATTTTGTGTACTTTAAAGAATAATTTATCAAAATTTTATTTTAATGGTTTGTACTAAAAATGTTTAAATTTGATAGTATCATACATGTTTGTGTGCCACCGTCAAACTAAAGAGTCTGCCGTTGTGTTTAATATATAATACTTGGTACTTACAAATATTTGTTTTCCATTTAAACATTTTAAATACTAAAAGACAAAACATTTTTATTCTACCATAAAAACACTTGTTCATTTACATTTGTAAGATTCTTCAGGAGAAAAATTAAGGTTGTTTTATAACCGACTTAATACCTCTTATATTAAATTTGTTTTAAAAATCATGAGTTCAGATGTGGATCAAAAAGGACAATATATTATACGGTTAGTATGAGATATAACAAATTGTATTAGAACTGGGAACTGGATGTGTCAGCAAGAACGTTGGGCTCCCAGGGGTGAATTTTAAGATCCCATATCGATTAACGAGGGGAACTAAAGTTACTTTCTAAGATACTATATACCTCATCTATCAAATATGTTATTCCCGGATATTCAAGTTCTAATCACTAACAAACAATCAAGATGAGAATCGAATTCATATGTCATTGATTTCAATCACAACTATTACAAATTCACAACTTTCTCTCTCTACAAACACTCTCTCTCTCTAGAAATGATTTTCTAATCACCTCTTCTCTGATTTGTTTACAATTAGTGTTCTACTTATTACAAAGACAACAAAGGTATTTATACCCTTGACAATTACAAAGGAAAACAAAATACAATTACATTGACTTTGACATTATTAACAAATGACTTTGATTTTGATGAGAGTTGACTTTCTTAGCTTTGACTTATTGAACTTTTGTCTTCAATCTTTATGATCTTGAATCCAACATATTTATGCTCTAACAATCTCCCACTTTGGATCAAGATCATTACTAAAAAATTTAGCAATGCGATCTTCTCTCTTTAAGCTCGATTTGATTAAGCTCCCCCTTTGAACAATCTTTATCTTCACTTGTAATCTCCCCTTTTTATACACATAATTTCTTCTTTGATAAGCTTTGTCTTAAAAAACATTCATCAAACTTCTAAAAGTCTGATCTCTAAGAATATCAACATGTTCCCCCAAGGTTGTACACAAACCTCTTTCAGAAACAAATCTGACTGCTTCAGTAAATTATCTTCAACAAACTAAAATCTTTGAACTCTTTTCGTCTTTGAACAACAATCTTCCTTTAACAAAAAATTCTTGAACATTTTCTCTCAACCTTTAAAATCTGACTCAAAACATTTCTTTAACTCTTCTCCCCCTTTTTTTTTATGATTTGAGCATTTGTATAATCAAAACTTTCACCACGAAATGTCTTTGAAATTCTTTCTGACCACTGATCTTTCCAACTGAGCCTCTGATTCTTTGTCAATTCGAACAATGTATTCATCCAGATCTTTTCAAACCTAGACAAAATAAGAACAGGTAACTCCTGAATCAACAGATGAATCAGTTAAAATGTCTGTCAGTAACACAAAGTCGCTGTGTGTAACGAATACACAATATAAAGGAGCTTTTTGATGTTCACTCCCCCAGGGCTTCCATCCAATCATCGAAATACCAGAAAGGCAATTTCTATGAATGTTATGACAAAGAAACAAATTCCTTGTGTGATCGTGTATGTGTAGAAAGAATTAAGCACGATGATTGCTTTTCAATAAGGCTCAAAGTTGTGTAAACCACTGAGACAACAGTAGATAAACACAGACTCAATGTGCATGATTGAAGTGAGAAGGTGGGGCAGACTTCCTTCTTTTTCAATATCCAGATTTTCCAAATGAAAACCAGATAGATAATATGTTGCGTCCCCAGAAAAATATGAAACATTTTCTTTTTTAGAAGAAAATGAGTGGTTGGTGGGGTTTAAGCAAGAGTTGGCATGGGCTATTTGCCTGTTTCAATAATGTTCACGAAAAGAATTGTGAAACATTAGTAATGTGGCTGCCCGACTCAGAAAGTAGTTGGTGCAGAGTTTTATATTCTTTTACTCTGATCTCACACCCTCTTTCTTTTAAAATCATTAAGCTCACTACTAACCAAACTCTCTTTTCCATTTTACCTCATCACACCCACACTCATTTCGTTTTGACTCCTCACACTCAATCACTAAAGGATTAACTTCTTGGGTAGGAAACACTGGTTAACGTGAATCCATAGAAGTTTCAGTTAAGTCCTAACACAAATAACCCATAGTTCCTATAAAAGCATAATGTTGCTCAGATGATTTAACTTTATCAGTTAAAACTCATATATAAATGTCAGTTGAATGTATGCTCAGAATATAATCATGAAGATATGAGCATTTTAAAGACATGGAAGTATTTTCAAACAAGTTAATTGAATGAATGAACATGAATGCAAGAGACTTGTTTGAAAATCTGACATTGTATGAAAATGATCAGAAAAGAATGATATATCAATCAAAGCTTAAAGTCAAAAATAATGGATAATGTCTATACGAAACAAATATAGACATTCTTGAAATGACCGTTTCGAAATGAAATATTGCTCAAAATTAATTGAAATACAAGCGGGGTGTCTTACCATCGAAGAAAAATTGTTTCAATTTAGAGACATGGTAAGAACATTTTGAACAAAAATTCAAACCGGTGTGTGTGAATACTTGAAAGTATATAGAAAAGACAATACGCAAGTATTTATCTTTGAAAACACACGGTTTGTAAACATGTAAGCACAGAATAACAATGAAAACATTTAAAATCTCACTTCCAAATTATAAAATCTGTTTAAAAATCAGGAAGTGGTTTGAACATTTAAGAACATGTTTTCTATACTTGAAAGTTGTCCTTCTTTCAGATACATTTGAGATTAAGATAAGAAATTTACCTTTTCGCTCAATCTTAATTCTCAGAAAGTCAGCTGAAGTCAAAAATGATATGATCGTGTCATCCTCTCTCATCCTGCATAAGTCTCAAAGTCTAGTCAAAATTTATTCACAAAATTTATTCAAAAGTTAATGACATAAAGCAATCAAACGATTAAAGTACGAGTTCTGATCAGAAATAATCAGAAATCATAATCCTTTTACTCCCCCTGAAAATATGCATCTGAAATTTATCAGTAAAAGGCACATGATAGAGATCTACAACTCCATTTGAAGTGTAGTTCATCATATCTTCCGAATACATATTTCCAGAAAAATTTATGTACTCTCCCTTGAAGGTTGATTTCCTCTTCTAAGTATCTGAGTACACTCTCTTATCAGCTCGGGAGTACCATTTCTTTCTCATCATTGAAGAGCGAGTCCTAAACTGTTGTGTTTAGAAGTCAAACTTCGTTGAAGTACGGGTTCTAAGCTGACGTACTTAGAAGCCTCGGTTCTCTTACTCCCCCTTGACTGTAGGTGCCTGCAACACAGATTCACTTTTTGGCCTTGGTACCCACTGGTATTTGGGTCCATGTGTGTTAGTTGCAGTTCGAATGGGAGTAACTGAATAAGAACCATACCAGTAATGATCACTAGCTTTATGAACAAAATCATATGTATTACAATAAGAACAATACCTCTTTTTAGATAACCTGAACATTTGATCTCTCGAATAAACAAGATCAGGTTTACATGTCAGCACTTTGTTCTTCTTGGCTGTTGATGCATGTACAAATGATTTGTTACTTTTATTCTCTTCCTTCTTTTCTTTCTTTTCTACCTTATTCTCATCATTCTTCTCATCTTCAACTAGTTTTATCTTCCAAACCAGCTTCTCTTTTTCATATCTTCTTCTTCTTCTATGTGCACCTGATCCATCTACATTTTGATCATAGAAAATGTTAGTTGTACGAATCTGATCAAATGAATTGACTAACCTTCTTGAAGAAACAGTTTTCAGATGTGAGCTTGAGGCTGTCTTTTTTAAATCAACTGAATTATTTATAGGTGTGTGGATTTTTGACTCTGGAGTCGTTTGCTCAGTCACCACCACCTTTGAAACAATCTTTTCAAGTTCTTTAATCTTTAAAGATAGACTGTTCTTTTCTTTGATGTGCAGGTCAATCTCTTTCTTGAATTCAGACTTCGCTTGTTGATCTTTCAATGCAGTTGTAGATAGCTCAGATAGCTTTGCAGTTAACTTTTTTATCTCTGCTTCAAATAAGCTTCTTTCTTCCTCAAAGCCCATTTCAGCATTTGTCCTCTGACCAGATATTTCTTTGAATATCCCAACATTCTTTTGCTCTATTAACTTCTTCTCTTTGGCAAAATTTTCCCTTTCCAGAATGATTACTTTCTCAAAATCAGAGATTTGTTGAGAAAGTTTTAAACATTTCAGCTCAACTGTCTTCTTTTCATCAGCACATTTTCTGGAAAAGTCGGAGAACTTCTTAGCAAACTCTTTCTTTTCTTTCTCAAAAATTGATCTTTCTTCAATAATATGCAGTTCTAATTCAAAGATCTTCTTTTCATTATCACACCCAGTTAATTCAGAAATCTTAACAATGTGATCTTCTAAATCAGAAATCTTGTTCTTTAGCTTTGTGTTTTCAGCTTCCAAAAACAAGACCTTTTCTTCATTAATCCCAGAAGTCTGTTTCAGCAGATCTTCATTTATCTTCTTTAACACACTGACTTCTTCTCTCAGTAGATTCCTTTCATCAGAATATCTCTTTGACTTCTTTGTGTAGTAGTCAACTGAGGAAGCAAGATTTTTGTTTTCTAATTTAAGCTTGTGAATCTTCTTTTCATCACCATCAGAAAGATATCCCATCTTGAATACCTGTAAACAAAAAGAACTTGACAAAAATGATCGTTAATCAAAAATATGAAATTTCAAGAAATACAGAAAAACTTGAAATAAAAAAATTCAGAAATTTTGATCACAAAAAGAACTTTTGTCCCCCTCCGCAGACTTAGCACGGGGGTCCCGCTACCCGGTTATCGGGTGGGGTCAAGGGGCAGCGCCCCTAGAGAAAATTTTTTCACTATTAAGGGCCATATTACAGATTTGAAAATTTCTCAGAAAAAAAAAATTCCAAGTCTTCCACGCTTTGCGCTTCACAAATGAAACGCACACTTCAACTTTACGTGTCACACAATGAACGCACACCTCACTTTGCGTGTCACACATAGAACGCACATCCCACTTTAACTATGCGTGTCAAGAGTCACACGCACACCTTAACTATGTGTGTCAAGAGTCACACGCACACCTTAACTATGCGTGTCAAGTTACACCCGCACAACACACTTAGCTTCTTGATTCTCAAATGACTTTACACCCGCAGACTTTGAATGACCCGCATTCCTCTGAAAAACTTGTATATATCTTGATGAATGACCCGCACAATTCGATGAATCAAACGCACAACTCGAAGAACACCCGCACACCTCTAAAATCGAACTAAATCACACTGAAAACTCATTTATGCCTAGAAATCTGATACGAAACTTCGACAATTTTATCTTCTAAACAACTCGAACACAAAACTATCACTAATATTCGATCAAATACACCAAAATTACAATTTTGATTCAAGAACAGTGCCAAGAACTCGTGTATACAAAAACCACAAAATTCGAAAATTCGAATTTATTACAGTGCAATTGACAAATCTTTCTATACAAACTCGATCGAATTCACTTTCCTAACAAAACTTAATCGATTACAACTCCAAAAACTCACTAAAATTCAAAATTCAATCTGGACTTCGATGAACAGTAACGATGAACAGTGTCAACAAACTTTTCTTGAATTCTTGATCTGATTTCGATTGGATCTGCTCTGATACCAATTGTTATTCCCAGATATTCAAGTTCTAATCACTAACAAACAATCAAGATGAGAATCGAATTCATATGTCATTTATTTCAATCACAACTATTACAAATTCAAAACTTTCTCTCTCTACAAACACTCTCTCTCTCTTGAAATGATTTTCTAATCACCTCTTCTCTGATTTGTTTACAATTAGTGTTCTACTGATTACAAAGACAACAAAAGTATTTATACCCTTGACAATTACAAAGGAAAACAAAATACAATTACATTGACTTTGACATTATTAACAAATGACTTTGACTTTTATGAGAGTTGACTTTCTTAGCTTTGACTTATTGAACTTTTGTCTTCAATCTTTATGATCTTGAATCCAACATATTTATGCTCTAACAAAATACGTTTTAAAAATCGTGGTAACAAAGTTAGATTCGCCTTTTATTGATCATTAATTTCAATCCATTCAAGACAACTGTAGGTTTTCCTAACTATTAATTTTAAAGTTTTATGTAATTATTTAGATACACTGAAGATTATTATTATTATTTTTTATTAAATAGTATTAGTGCTATTTTTCATCCTAGTTTTAAAAATAAACTAGAAGCGTACTCGTGCAATGCAGCGAGATACATCACGATTTTAATATTTTCTTTTATTTTTTGTTTTTTTGTCGATTTACAGTACGGTTTTGGATGGTTTTAAGAAAGTGATAACATTTTTTTTATAAATTTGTTTAATTTAGGTTTAATAATATAATGTTTTATATATAAAAAAATAAGTATTTTGTTAGAATTAAATGATTATCTTATATATTTTAAATTAAGATGTTTATCCCGTTTTGATTATGTTTATCAGTTAGTTAATATTTTATATTTAAAATTTGATTTTTTAGGAAGTTGAAATGATGGGTGATTTTAGGGAGTTAAAATTGTTAGAGATAATGATTAAATAGTAGGAGATTTAGTTTTCTTTTTTATTTAAGTTTTAAAAGAGTTTTTTATGTTATCTTTATAATATAGTATAAATATAAATATAGATAGAATTAAATGATTATCTTGTATATTTTAAATTTCTTTATATTTAAATTAAGATGTTTATCCCGTTTTGATTATGTTTATCAGTTAGTTAAATTCTATATTTAAAATTTGGTTTTTTGGGAAGTTGAAATGATGAGTGATTTTAGAGAGTTAAAATTGTTAGAGATAATGATTAAAATGTTTTATATATAAAAAATAATATATTTTAAATTATTTATATTTAAATTAAGATGTTTATCCCGTTTTGATTATGTTTATCAGTTAGTTAATATTCTATATTTAAAATTTGATTTTTTAGGAAGTTGAAATGATGAGTGATTTTAGGGGTTTAAAATTGTTAGAGATAATGATTAAATAGCAAGAGATTTAGTTTTCATTCTTTATTTAAGTTTTAAGTAATTAGAATTAAATAGCGGTACATTAAGTTTTAACAGTTGTTTTTAAAAGTTTTTTATGTCATTTTTATAATATAGTATAGATAGTCTAATCGAATTAAAGTCGCGTCAAATACGTCACTTTGCTTTATGAAAACTACAATATAATATTATGTTTAATTGTGTCTTTGTCAATTAGTTAAAAAAACTCATAATAATAAATTATACGTTATGAGGTTCAAATACTTTTTAGATGTGACCACTATATAAATTTTGGAAAATAAATTTTAAAAAATAAACTAAATATTAGTATGAAATGTTGCGGAAGGCTTTTGAAATCAAATTTAAAATAATTGCATCTTGGATTTAATTAATTAATTAAATGTTGTTGTTCAACTCTTTCTTCACAATTTCCTCCTTTTATTATTTTCTTAACACACCCACTCCACCAACTCCATTTTTTTCTTGGTGAACACATTCATGGGGTTATTTGTGTCTTTTCATGTTATATATTTTCGTAAACAAAAAATGAAAAAATAGGAAACCAGATCTGTACACACCATTCGAACAACCTGGGCTCTCAAATTCATACTCAATCCCTTCTTACTTAATTTCCATTTTCAAATATTCCATAATTACTTTTCTATAAAAACAAAAAGAAAAGAGTTAAAAAAGTGATCGTGACTTTTGTTCGTGGTAAAGGCTCCAAGAATATTTTATTAAAATTAAAATAAAATAAAAAATAAATTAGTAAGAAGTTAATGATGGTTGACTATGTTTGTATGTAGTCGTGCCAACTATTATTTATAAAAAAAAAAAAAAACAGATTCAAAATTTGATGGCATATTTATGGATCTATGCGTTTACTTCACGTTGCAATGATAAAAAGGTAACCCACAATTATTATTATTTTTTATATCATGTGAAAGAATGTGTGTGAAATTTAGAACATGTATATTAAGAATGAAATCTTGAAGGGATCGTTTAGTTGGACATATTTTTTTGAACTGCATCAACACATACATACGTTCCCGAGGTATTCGGGCTCTCACTTAAGGGTGTCACCCGACTAATCCCCGGCGACCATGGGCCAACCCAAATAAGGGAATACGGGTCCATGGATATCACCACATGTTTGCCACGAGGTTCGAACTCTGGTAGTCAGGGATACCATCCACCGACCCCCCAACTCTCAATACAAGAGACAGAACCAACTATCTATACTATATTATAAAGACGGAATAAAAAACTCTTAATTACTACTTATAAAACATAAGGTACTACCATTTTATGCATACATTCCAAAAATCTCTTAATTCACAACTTAGTATGCATAAGGTACAACTCATTTGAAAAAAATTCAAACTTTACTTTTTCACTACCTTCCATATTCAAGTTTTTTTTCCTTCCATTTGGTGTTTCTCCAAAAAAAGAAAAGTTATTTACTTACTCAAATTAACATATTTATTTAATTATGATAGTACATGTATTTTCTTCATGTATACAAGTTTTTAAAGCCTTTTAAAATCTATAAAACTAACTAATAATGAACCTATATATACGTTTAGATACAAAATAATATTATCCAACATTATATTTGTTATTTTTACCTATTCTATATTTCAGTATTTTGAAAAAAATATTATAATTCGTTAGATATGGCTGATTAATACATGTTTTTAAAAGTCAAATATACATTTAACGATTACTTTAATATAGTTTTTTAATGCTTCATGATTGAAAAAACTCAAGTTATGCGTTTATCACTACTAATGCTACATAAATTATAAATATATGATTTACTCCATATATATATATTTTTTCTGATAAGCTATTACATTAATTTTTTATTTCCACTACATTTTCTCACCCCGAGGCATTGCACGAGTACATTGCTAGTACTAGATAATAAAGCCAAATGGCACAATACAACACCAAAATACGAGGTTTTCGGAAGACAATCTAGTACACAACTGAGAATACACTGATAAAAATCTACAATGGATGACCTCTAAATCAGCTCCAGTTCGCATCTTCTCTTACAACATAACTGCTCATTCTACTGCCACTCTATACCTGAAAAGGGTTTTAAATTTGAAAAGAGCGAGGGTTAGACCGAAAGGTCTAGTGAGTCCCCTCTTATAACAGTTCTTAACTCGTCAAACAAACAATCAAGAATTTATCATGAAATAAACCATTTTCAGCTTCAAGGAAAAATCTTTAACTTTCAGTAAACTTCTTCGCTCACACTACCGGCACCCTAAGGTGACAGCGTGTCTGTGACTCACACTGCCTTAGATGGGACACCCCCCCCCCCATATAGCATAAACGGGACACACCCCCCGGTATGAGCACAGGCGGGCCACACCCCCCGGCTTTGAGCCTTGTCACTTAGGACCATGTATGCATACATTTCCATTTTGTCAACAATAAGGAAAACATCTTTAGCATTTAAATAAACTCGCAAGTAAGTACTGAAGCAACATCAATTCAAAGCTTGCATATAATTTTCATAATGCTCATGCCATCATATATAACTCAAGTTTAAAATACAACTTTCACATGCTTTCGTTAACAAAAGGATTTAGTTCAGAAAACTCACCTGTCGTCCTCAACTTAGATCTTGCATCTACCTGAATAAACCGATTTGAAACCTATAAGGAAACATAAATGGGTGAACTCTCCGTTCAACTATTTTATAAGAGTTGACCTAACTCGCAATTCCAACGACTTCTATTCTCGCAACTTTTCCCACTAATTTACTACTAAGACTGATTAATAAATAACTTACTATCATTAAGGCCCAACTACCTTAATTAGAACCAACTATGGGGGAGTGGGCTTCGACCCACATAAGGAATCCAAGGACTGGACTCGATTCACAGCAGCCGACCGGGACAACCAAGCGCTGCCCGAAACTGAGCCAGGCGCCGACCAGAGCTGTACCAGGCGTCGACCGAAGTCGATCATGCACCGACCGACTTCACCCACCCCGGTCATCCTCCTCTCGGCCGGACCTCACACATACCGGTCATCCACTCCTCGGCCGGACCTTACTCATACCGGTCACCCACTTCACGACCGGATCTCACTCATACCGGTCACCCACTCCTCGACCGGATCATCCATCGACCGGGGCCTTTGGCCGGCCGATGTTCTCATCGACCGGGGGCGATTCTGGGTTATTGAACCCACCCCTTTCATCGATTTCAATCCCAAAAACATAACAACAACTTCTAAACTCAACCAATAATATTCAATACTTATCCTAACTAAACATTCAATACTACTTAGCAAAAGAGGAGAAGATTTAGGAGACGACGATTCAAAACATCCGGATCCCCAACTTACATACAGACCCAATCGACACTTATAATCAAAAGATAATTCATCAAAGGAGAATTAGATTGAACTTTACCTTAGAAATCAATCACACACCCTTGAGCTCTTTGATCCTTTTCTCTTCTCCAAATCGCCTTTATTCCTCCTCTTCTCTGCTTCTTTCCAGCCGTCAACAATTACAAAAGCCCAAAAACCCTATGCTACCATATCATATACCACATATTTACAGTTAGCCCCTTAGAGTTTAAAATTTTTCTATATCCACCCAACTTGAAATTTATTAACTTGTACCGGTTATTACACCACTGGACTAAACATGCTTTGATATATTGAAAGGTAATAAATGAGAATGAAAATAAATAAAAAGATTTAATATAATATAATAGACCTATTATTCTGGCCTATAATTTCCACACCTAACCAAATTAGTATGAATATGAATTTAGTAAAACAATTTAAATAAAACTTCTTAAAATGAGTTCATTTAGAACTAACATAATTTTGGAATTAGAAATTTGGGCCATGGGAAAGGGTACACGTCCCTAATGGGGTAGAGACGAGTGTCGATTTTTACATACCTGAATCATGTTAATATGGGTGAGATTTGATATTGTCGTCCCTAATACTAGGGGGAACATCGGGCGGGGCGGGGCGGGGCGGGTGACCTGGACCAAAACCCGATCGGATAATCGGGTGGGAAGAGACCCCCCCCCGAAACCCGACCGAATACATTTCGGGTGGCTCGGGTTCGGCGTGGTTCGGGTTCGGGTCTAGCGGGTCGGGTGGCTCGGATATGGGTATTAATCCATCTTCTCCAATCCAGATTAAGATATGAAAAAAGCTAAACCTAATTTACTGAGGATAAAGTCAATGTGCATATATGGAAACAAACATAAACCTAGATCATGTTGAGGACGAGAACTAATGTCTTAACACCAAATTTGAAACCTCGTCGCACTCTGAACCCAAATCGATAAGCAAATCAATTAACTGTTGTTGAATCAAAACCCAGATCGTGTAACACCTGTAAATTTATAAGGTAAGTATTTTGTCTCCTTTAATGCATTAAGTTCGTTATGTGTGCATATGTGTCTTTATGTGCATTTTATGATCATTGGGCTATGTAAAATGTAATATATTGGATTACCTTCATTAATCGTTCAAACCTTGTGCTCGTTATAGTTTTCGGTTGAGTTTTGGGCCATTTTTGGGTAACTCGCGATTGTGCCCTGGCACTATCGCGGAGGGCACTATCGCCCAAGTTGTACCGAGAGGGGGGGGTGTCACGCGATAGTGACACGCGATAGTGACCTTTGTCACTATCGCCGGGCATACTCGCGGAAGACGTACCGCGGGTGCGTGTGTGTTTGCGATTGTGACTCGCGATAGTGCCCTTTGGCACTATCACCCGCGACATTTGAAGGGTTTAAATTACCTTGGCAGTCTCATTTTCTCACAAAATCACTTTACAAAACGGGAGAGTTCTTCTTAGGGGCGATTTTTAGGGTTTCTTCATCTACCACATTTACTTCTAAGCTTTTGAGTGGTTGGGAGCATTAAGTGGTCATCAAGCACCATTCAAGTGTTCTCATTGAAGTGTTCTTCAAGAATCTCACTCCTCATCTTCAAGTCTCATCTTCTCCAACTTCTAGGGTTTCCATATTTTCTAGGTTTTGGGTTCAAAACCTAGGTTGTGAGTTTACTAAACCTTTGTTAAAACTAGATACACATCATAATCTCCTATTTGTTACTTTATCTCTATATGTTCAAATGTTTGGGGGATTTCCTCATGAAAATAGTCGGAAGATGTATACATATGGGTGATTTGCCATGATTATTGTTATGTGTATCATGATTTGGGATTTGTCTCATAGCTACATAATGTGAGTACATTGATATGTTAAATGTATGTATAAATGGGTATTATGATGATTCTAGTTGGAATACCATTTTGGTGATATGTTTATATGCATGATGAGCATGATTTACATTGGGTCTTTTGTTAGACATCATGAGGATAGGGTGACATATTATACCCGTAGTGGGTATTGACTTATGCGGATTGAAATATATCTAAAGGACCCCTTGTAAATGTTGTGTGGACGAACCAAGTCAGTACACTAGGAGGATATAGTCTTGGGCACCACTGTGATGGTATGTGCCTAGACCTCCGCCACTCGGGGAATTTTCGTAGCGATAGTCTTCGGGTGGGCCGGGCCTTTGGGGTGTTCCTTGTTAAGGGCATCAAGGTATATCGACTCTTGGGTGGGACTTGATTGGTGCTATGGGTCTCCCCTATTGACTCCACATTTGTTGAACTATGGTTAACTGCTGATAAGAATCCTTACTGTTCATGCATGCTTGTTACGGTTCAACTCACTAGGCTTTTTGGCCTAACACTTGTTTGGTGTCGATGTGTATCTCAGGTTCTAGCGGCGACGGTCCTAAGCAGGGTTAGTTGCTTTGGGGTGAGAGCTTGGGGAAAGTGCACATGGACGCGTTATACTTTTGGATATAGACCGTTTGGGTTTATAGGCGACAACCCTTTTTGTAATCTCTTTTCTAGTTGTATAAATTAGATTAGTTGGTTGTTGTTCTGTCCGTTACATTACAATTGTGATTAAACAGGTTGTTAATTTATATTCCCCATTTTTGGGAGGCTCTTGCTAGGGAAATTTTAGTATACCTCATGTCCATTTTTCGGATTTTTGTTATCCCTATTTTTAGGGCGTTACAAATCGAGATGATGAACCTGTAAACAAATCAAACTCGTGCAAGTAAAAAAAAAACAAATCGAGATCAATCAGGAAAGACCTAAAAACCAAAACCAAAACTCAAATAGAAAATGAACTCGTTGTCCCTTTTGCAAATTGAAGCCAAAGCCTAAAAAACCCAGGTTTATCGGAAATCGCAAAGAAATAAATCCGGTGCATATAAAAAACTTGAATTGAAACCAATCTAAAAAAAATCTCTAAGCCAAAACTCGAATTAGTTTAAAAAAAATCGAACTGAAATCAATTTGGTAGGGTTTGGTCGGTGGAATCAGTGATGTAGAGGTTGTCTGGTCGCCAGTGGAGTGGGAGCCGGTCGTCGAAGGCAGAAGGTAGTCGATAGTCGCCGGAGTCGAAGCCAGAAGGTCGAGAGTCGCCGATGGCCATGGATTTAGGGTCGAGAACTCGAGACGAGAGGTGGAGAGGACTGAGGAGTCGAAGTCTGAAAGAGGCGGAGAGAACTGAGGACTTAGGATATTAGGTATTTAGTATTTACAAAAAACTATTTTTTTTTTAAATATTTCGGATATTCGGGCGGGTCGGGTTTGGGTTTTGGGTACCCAACCCGATCCCACTTTACCCGTAAAAGATTTCGGATCGGAGGTTTCAGATATACGGGTTTCGGTTTTTTTTTTGCGAGAGTTCGGGTCGGGTATCTCATCTCGATTGGGTCCTGCACACCCCTACCTAATACGACGATAAAAGACCTAGTACAACTCTATAATTTTTACTGACAATAAGATGTGTGTCTTTGAATCTCTTTTCCAAAGGTCACCACTTTGAGTCATCCTAAAAATTTTCTAATTTTTCTTAAGAACTTCATAAAATTAGTCAAAATGTACGTAAGTTAATCCGGACATCTATTGTTATAAAAAATAAAACAATAATAATCACTTGAGTTATGGCGCACCAGTTAAGTCTTCTGGAAATGTAATGGAAAATCTCATCAACCCCATGTTCAAATCCAGACGCTGCTAAATCACTTGTGACAATGGATGTTTACCTACGATGATTTTAGGCCATTCGTGATAGCCCGAGTGATTAATCTGTGCACATAAGCTAGATCAAAAACCCATGATTAAAAAAAAACAATATTACTAAATATCGATTATAACGTTTTCAGGAAGGTACATTCCTAGTTCCATATAATCACAAACCCCCCCTCATTTTCCACACTTCCTCAGTTCTCCTCTCCCACCTTTTCATCAACCACCACTCTCCACCACCACCACCACCACCACCACCATGTCGGTCAAACATTGCAGCCACCACGATGACAGAAAACGTAAAATCCTCAAAAGAATAATCGCCGGATTAGGCATCCTCGTCGTCATCGTCCTCATCATCTTCCTCATCACATGGGCCATCCTCCAACCCAAAAAACCACGATTCGTCCTCCAGGACGCCACCATCTACACCTTCAACGTCTCCGCCCCCATCCTCCTCTCCTCCAACTTCCAAGTCACCATCGCCGCCCGGAACCCTAACAGCAACATCGGAATCTACTACGATACACTCGAAACCTACGCCGTCTATCACAGCCAACAAATCACCTATTTCACCGCCATCCAACCAGTCTACCAAGGCCACAAAGACACCAACATATGGTCCCCGTTCGTTTACGGCACCAACGTACCGGTGGCTCCGTACAACGGTGCCTCTTTGTCTCAAGATCAAGCCAACGGCGCCATCGGACTCGTGATCAAGATGAATGGACGGGTGAGATGGAAAGTTGGAAGTTTCATCTCCGGCCGGTATCATCTCCACGTCACCTGTCCGGCTTATATTCCGTTCGGGAATAAGAATTCTGGGATCGCCGGAGTTGTCACCGGAGTGAAGTACCAGCTATCACAGAAATGCAGCGTCAGTGTCTGAACAGAAAAGATAACGGTAACGGTAACGGCGCCGTTAAGTCTTTTTGATTTTTATTTATTTTCGATTTATGACGCAAGCATACTAGGATGAATATGTAAGTTTTGCTGGAGAAGAAGGAAGAAAGGAAAGTAAGAAGCTCAAAAATAATTGCAAAATTACAAAACTGGACATGTTTGGTGAATTGATGATTATTATAGTTGTTAAAATAATTTTATTTTTAATGAAATAAATATGATTTAATGCAAAATTTTATTATTTTATACGTGAAATCAAATTGAGTTTTATACGATTTGATGCATGTGGAAGGAAGATGGGGTGTCTTTTTCTTTCGTTTTCTTTTTACGTTATGGTTAGTTTATTAATTAAATAATTTGTTTTCATTAATTAATGATTTGTATTTAATTATTACTTGACATTGGTGTACGTCAATTAAAGGTTTTGATGTGGGGGGGCCAACATGGCATGTGTTTTGGGGCTGAAAATACATTTAAAAACCACATATTCCAAAAATACCCTTTTAAATAATTCAATGTTATGAAAAAAGTTCAAAATAATTTTGAAACATAATATTTAATAATATTTTTGGTGGTTGTAAGATAGCGTCATTCAAATAAATCCATTGTCTAATATGTGACTTTTTAATGTTTTCGTTGGTTCAACCACAAAAAGCAACCAATGATGTGTATGAATTATTGCATGTCCAAACGAACTTTGTATAGTTTTATTTATACACAAACTAGCTTGTACCATATATTTTAAACTGATGGAATAATAATAAATCAAAAAATAAAATAAACACACAAAGTTTTTGTTTTTATCTTCTCCTTTCTTTTCGTTTTCATCTTCATCACTTTTTGTTTCCATCTTCGACTCTTCGTCAATGTTTTTGTTTTCATTTTCGTCACTGTTTGTTTTAATCTTATCTCTTCTCTAGTAAACCTATAAAACCCCCCCTCCAATAATCATATATGAAAACGTTTTATGGGATAATTGAAGAAAACAGAAAAATGGATATGATAAAGAATAAAAGTATCAGGAGATGTTCAAAGCAAAATTGAAACAAAAATCCTTCACCTTTTACTGATAGGACCGGCCTTGATGGTGCAACAACAAAAACGGCTTTGGAGCATCTCTCAAACTCAAAGCTAGCTCTATTCTTTCTCCCTCTAAAAATCTATACTAAGAAGGAGCTCAACGCTTGATTGTGCTCGATGATGCTCAATGGTTAATTGCTCGATTTATCTTATGTTTGACTAAGAGACTGTTTGGCTGTTGCTGAATGGTTTAGTGCCGAATAATTAAGTGGTCTGAATGATTAAGAAGTTTTTATGATATAGTGTAAAATGAAATATGGTTGTTTGCTAACTGTTAATAATGAAATCAGAGCTCTTAATGGTTAAGGGATGGTCAGGATACAAAATCATTAAGAGGATTTTGGAACCATTAAGAGACAACCCTTTTTTTTGCCAAACAAGATATACCTCTTAGCGATTCAGAGGTTGTCTCTTAATGGAACCATTAAGAGGTAAACAAACAGCCCCTAACTTTGAAGTGCTTTTCTATAAGATTGATGAAGAAATACGATGTGTTAAGTATTATTTCTATGTCATTCTACAAGTTTTTGTAGTTCTTTGAACAACAATTGTGTAATTTGCAATGAGTATTTTGTAACTTTTCGTTGTTTGGATATTTTTATCACTTTTAACATGGATTTGTCTAGATTTTTTGTCTAAACTTTCTTTTTTGCACATAAATTTCGTAAGTTGAGGGGTTTCACCGAAACAACCACCCTATTCTTTAAATTGAAAAACATGTCTGCATATATCTCACCCTAGAGTCTAGATTACACATTTGGGTAGGATATATTTGGGTCGTTTGGTTTGTTTTTTTTATACAACCTTGCAAATGTGAGGTAACTTTTTGCTATCTCCCACAGTCCCACCTAAGAAAGTTTGTTAAAGCTTTTTGGGTGCGTTTGGTATGCATACAATGTTCTAAAAAACTCGTCGCACAGTCGCCATGGCGCGAAGGCTTGTGTCTCACGCCACGTTAAGTCCGTGGCACGCCATGGCCAAATGCACAATTTCGTAATGCAATATTTGATTTTTCTTTACATTTTAATGTCTTATTTGCAAGTTTTTTTAATATATACCATAATTTAACTTGTTTATTACTATTAAATCATTGAGTAACACTACAAAACATATGTTTTATATATAATGATATACCAGTGTTGGGCCCGTGCATTGCACGGGAGGATAAATTTTTTTTTGGAATATTGAACCGAGTTAAAATGAAACGTAATTTCTCTGTTAATCATTAATATAGATATAAATGTAAAATCTACATTTAAAATAAATTATGCTAATATAAAATCTATTTTATAAAATTCTCCACACACAAAAAAAAAAACAAATAGTTATATTAATAAATGAATATTCATTCCACAAATAGATACATTTAAAATAGATTATGCTAATATAAAATCTATTTTATAAAATCCTTCACAAAAAAAACAAATAGTTATATTAATAAATGAGTATCCATTCCACAAATAGATGATTATGTGAGATACTGTGCTTGGAAAAGTTGTAGCAAAACATTAAGAAATTGTAAATTAAGTATTTGACTTTAATTAGTTGTAACTTGTGCTTAAAATGTTGTAATTAAGATTTTTATGACGTTTTTATAATATAGTATAGATATGAATTAGAAAAATGACGGCATAAGTCTCGCCTTGAAAACGCCATGGCTTCGCCGTGGCTCCTAAGGCTTGAGGCTTGGCCTCGCCGCCACGCCACGCCTCACGCCATTTAGAACCTTGTATGCAGGACAGAGTGAGACAGGACAGAACAGAATAGGCTTGTCCCATGTTTGGCGTGACCATATGTGGGACACGCTAGAACCAAGTGGAACAAACATGGGACACACTTGTCCCACTCCAACCCCCTAGAACTAAGTAAAACAACAATACTTTGACTAATATACCCTTTGTTAAAAACATAAAACATGTCTTCTCTCAAGCATTGGGTTTGATCGTTGGCCACCTAACCCGTCCGAAAACCCGAAATAACATAAATCTATATTTTAAATACTATATATATATATATACATATTTATTTATTTATCTAACTATTTTTTGAAAATTGTAAATTATAGTCTATTGAAATATTTTCTAAATTTTAAACTTGTTATCGATTTCATCAATCTTTCAATCGATTGTATTCATCCTAAAAAACAATTGAATGTATATATAACATTTGCATTATATAATACCCGAACCCGACCGACATCAATCCGAAACCCGACCAACCCAAACCCGAAACAACCTAAAATCCGAAACTTAAAATTTGGGTTTTGATTTCCATATATAAAATCCAATCGTGATAAATTAGTTTTATGTTTTTGATAATCCATTGCACTATGTATTAGTGATGTAATCTATGATTTTTCATCAGGGGTAAATTCGTCATTTAACCGGTCAAGTCTAGTTCTATCATGTCTTGCCAAACACTAGACAGTTGTCCTGTTCTGTTTCATCATGTCCTGTTCCATCTTATCCTGTCCTGTCTTATCTGCGTATCAAACACACCCTTTAGGTTAAAACATGTATAATAATTGGCCCAAATGGTTTGACTTTCACATTTATTATATTAATTGTTTAGACTAATAATTATGAAACAATTTTCATCAATAGCTTTTATTGTAAAAAACAAATATAAAATCGACAACTTTTCATACCCTAAGACGATAACAAGTTTGAAGTCTATTGGCAACGACCGTCGTCATCACTTTAAACTAAGACCATCGAGCCTATTGAATACTATCAAGTACAATCAAGCATCAATATTGAGCTTCATCAAGCACCATAGAAAAGAATCGAACACCGTCTTCAACCTAAATTTACTACATATATCGAGCTCCTATCAAACTGAACAAATTTCAAAAACCTAAGGAAAAACATATATACAGTCACAAATTTAAAAGAATATAGTAATCGACTAATTTTTCAGGGAAAAAAAGTTAAGTATATAATTTCAATATTAAACATTAGAAAACATTTTGATATATAAAGGTAGATTAAGCATAAAAACTCAAATTTCCCAGACGAAACTAATGGGATCTGGGCTAGGCGGTAGTTGTACTTCTTAAGTTATTACTAGAAGCGTACTCGCGCAATGCAGCGAGATACATCACGATTTTAATGTTTCATTTTATTTTTTTTGTCGATTTACAGTACGATTTTGGATGACTTTGAGAAAGTGATAATGCTTTTTTTATAAGTTTGTTTAATTTAGGCTTAATAATATAATGTTTTTTATATAAAAAAAGTTAAGTATTTTGTTAGAATTCAATGATTATCTTATATATTTTAATGACATCTAGAAAAAATAACCAATTACATATTTAATAATATAACTAAAATAAAATTATAGTAATATAATATATTAATTAATAGTGATACATGGAAAGATCTACATAAAAGGAAGACCCTGCACATACCAAATTGGTGGGTGTTAGAAGCCTGCAGTAGTAATATGTATCTTGTGCTTTGATACTTGTAAATTAAGAGATTTTTAAAATCTTGCATAAAATGATGGTACCTTGTGCCTAATAATTTGTATTTAAGAGTTTTTTATCCGTGCTTTATAATATAACTAGTGTTGGGCCCGTGCATTGCACGGGAGGATAAATTTTTTGTTGGAATATTGAACCGAGTTAAAATAAAATGTAATTTCTCTGTTAACAGTTAATGAAATACAATGTGAAAAACGAATGTATTTTCATAAGTGGTTAACTTGCATATATTCTTAATTGTTTGTTGTTATGAGTTTGTGCAATAATATTGGTAATAGTTTTGTATTATATTATTTAAAACTCAAACGACATGTCTCACAACATATCACTATTATTGAAATAATTATAAATATGAACATACGTTTTTACAGATTTTGCAATTTTTCTGAAACCTCCTCGATAACACTTGACAATCACTTTGAACGTATAAATCTGTAAATTAATTAACAACATTCAACCCACATCAAATATGACAGAAAATAAATGATTTCTATCTTTTGTAACCGGCAACTCAGCTGGTATAGTTCAAATTCACTCAGTACCACTTGAAAATTTATTTGACTATTGACTTCAATACCTCATAGTATTAGTCGATAAAAATAAAGATATGTATATATATCTTATTCTCCTACTTCGAAAAATTTGAAGTCAGTAAATAAAATAAAATATAAAAAGTAGTTTTTCAAAGAAACAAAAATATAGTGGAATACCTTTTGTTCAGTTGCAGGTTCCGTCATTGACACCCGACCGTTCATCTTCTTCTTGTACTCGGATTATACATAGAGAAACTATATATATTTATAGTAAATGTAGAGAATATTTTAAAATCTTTTATTTTCATTTCCGATTTTACATTTAAATGTAAATATATTAAAAATATGGAAGATTATTTTTATATCTACATCGTTTATATTTTATTTTCTTTACACTTGGTTAATTTGGAAAGTATTGCGGAATATTTTTATTTTAAAAAATACGATAATTTATTAGTTTATCTCGTTATTTTTTATTTTTAATTCATATCAACCTTCTTTTTTCTTTTTTTAATGCTCTGATACCATAACTTGTAACACCCCCGTCCCACGTGACCGGAGGACGGTGTGCTACGAAATGAAAACACAATAACATAACTGACTAACATATACGGAAAGAAAAGTTACTACAAAAAAAAATTCCATCAAGCGGGAGACCAAATTTAAGACAACATAATTATAGTACAATATTTACAGAATCTAAAGTTATTCCATCTAATGTCGTCTTCAAAATGGTTACACTCCATAGCTCTCATTCCCGAGATGATCCCATCTGCGATCCTACACCTGCCGAGGACAAAACAAACCTCGGCTGAGCCAAATGCTCAGTGAGCGGATAATTTATATAATAAAAATCACAGTCATAAGCAAGTTAATAAAAATAATAAGAGTAAAAGAGTAATAATGACTCAAAACCGAAACATAAAGTGGCATGCCACCAATTTACACAATTATCTCAACTGGTAACTAAAACGTATCATCACACCAAAAGTCAAGAATTAAGAAAATCATCTGGGTTCGAGGGTTGTACGGACCACTCGAACAATAAGAAATGAGTATAGGGCAATACACTCAATTCCCTTCCGATAACCGGCTCCCGATAACGGTTCCCGAAAACGGCTCCCGAAAACGGTTCCTAGGATCGATCCATTCGTCCTCAAGTTGGCCGGTACCAGGCCAGACCCACTTATTGACATTGGGGTACTAATCACAAGGACGCCATGGCAATTTATAGCCGCCATGGAGGCGTCACGACATCGTTGCCCTCGATGTCGTGCCTTAAAGCATGAAATATTCAAATCATTGAAAACATGTCAAGTCGATGTATAAGAAGTAATTTCATAAAACATGTGACGTTCAATCACTAAATATCAAAATAGAATTCCGAGAACGGTTCAAATCCAAAAACGATTCAAATCCGATAACGGATCAATTATAAAGAAATAATCAAATCCAAAGATAGTTCAATTCAACTCGAATAGCCAATAATGAATATATCAAAGATAAGCCATGGTGAATGCTCCAAATAATAACCATGATCATAAACATTATGAATGTCGACAATTAGAGGAGTTATCAAACTCACAATATCCCAATATGATTACGTGAATTGAATATGAAGAATTATAATCATAATCGAGCAATAGATGTCTAGATGGTAAACGGAATACGATA
This sequence comes from Arctium lappa, assembly GCA_023525745.1. Classification (NCBI taxonomy): domain Eukaryota; kingdom Viridiplantae; phylum Streptophyta; class Magnoliopsida; order Asterales; family Asteraceae; genus Arctium; species Arctium lappa. Next base: position 10,524,033 of record CM042054.1, on the reverse strand, counting down.
TTACCTCGATAATAGACTAATGTCTAAAGAGATTCGCAAGAATCGGATATCCGTACCTTAAATGGTAATCGAGTGATGCTACACGTTCCGGATGTTCCGACCTTAAGCCCCGTCACTCCAAGTTACCTTAGAGTTTTACATATGCATATAGCCTCTATCCCATTGTTAAGATCCCTTTCTTATCTTAAGATTGACCCTGAATAATATTAAACATGATTGGGATCTGATTACATATGTTACAAGTCCTTAAAGCACAAAGTACAAACAAATAATGCAACATATATAATTCCCCTGCACCTGACAGCTTTGAACCAACTCGATTTTGAGTCTTTTTATCATACTTAGAGGTACATTCAGGTGTTAATGTCTAAACAAAAGTTGTTCCTCTATTTCCTAGGGTTCTAATCGTTTTGGATTCATCCAATTTGAAGCAATTGTCGATTTTATATGAATTTCCTAAAAACAGTGCACAAATCCCGTTTTTCACAGGACCAGCTCAAGAAACTCACTGTTTTGAGCCTTATAGAGTTAAAATCAGCTTTTGTCCTAAACTACAAAGTTGAAATAGACACATATACCTTTCCAACGGTGTATTACACACCTCAATCGGATCAACGAGCGATTTTATATGATTTTTCAAACATTCTGCAAATTCTGAAACTTCTATTGACAGCTCAAAATACCTTTCTTTTTCATAAGATTGCTACCAAAATCATCATGAATCAACTAGATACCATTCCCATATCACAAACAAATGTTTACAACTTAATTTCCAACTTATTTAATCAACAATTTGATGTACATACCTTGGTTTGTCTTCTACAACTAGCATTCCTTCAAGATTTAATCATCAATACCTCAAGTTCTTAATCCTTCAATCATAAACCAAAATTCTTGATCAAACTTTTGTATAACATTCTAAAACTTCAACATACCTTGGGATTTATATAGGCATACCTTAATTCTTTACTTTTTCTTCAAGAATCTTTCATAAAAATAACATCTTCATAGTTGCATGATGAGAATTGAAGCAAACCCTAGCTTTGAATGTTGAGAGAATTTTGATTCTAGAGAGAGAGAGGTTGAGATTAAAATGAAAATTATGGCTGAAAATATGGGTTTAAAAACTTGGCAAAGTAGGTTAAGAATTTCCATTTTGTCCAACATTGATCCTTCATCTATAGCCTAATTCACTAATGGTCCTTATATGGATATTTCATAACATTTCGAGTCCTAAACCCATGTTTCATTTGTACATAATTGACCCCCACATAAGATTTTGACTTACATTAGTAGTCTAAAAATACAACTATTTTAACTATGGTTACAAGTAGGTATAGCATCACATAAATCAATATACCGGTAACGAAATTTAGGGTGTTATAATTCCCCCCCTCTAAGAAAAAGATTTCGTCCCCGAAATCGAGTTAATGTATAGAATTTATGTACCTAGAATAGATGAGGATATTCTTTATGCATTGAATCTTCTGTTTCCCATGTAGCTTCCCGTTCTGAATGATTTCGCCACAATACTTTGACAAACGGGATTACTTTTCGTCGCATCACTCTCTCCTCCCGATCAATAATTGCCCCAGGTTCTTCAATATAGGAGAGATCACTTTCAATTTTGTCACACGGATAATCTACCACATGAAGAGGGTGGTAATTATACCCGCGGAGTGATGATACATGGAAAACGTTGTATATGTGCGATAATTGAGGCGGTAGGGCTAGACGATATGCGACTTCTCCAACACGTTCCAACACTTCGAATGGACCGATATATCGAGGCTAAGCTTGCCTTTAATTCCAAATCTCCGGATGCCTTTGAATGGTGAAACTTTCAAAAAGACATGTTCACCCGGATGAAACTCGAGAGGCCTGCGGTGTTTGTCCGCATAGCTTTTCTGGCGAGATTGAGCCTCTTTCATTTTCTGGCGGGCAATATTGACTTTTTCGGTAGTGATACGAACCAAATCGGGTCCTTCGATGACTTTTTCTCCGACTTCATTCCAACAAGTTGGTGCGCGACATTTCCGTCCGTATAGAGCCTCGTACGTAGTCATCCATAGATTGCCAACTATTATTATACGAGAATTCCACCAGACAGAAATTCATCCCAGCTACCGGACCACTCCAAAACACATGCCCGCAACATATCTTCGAGCGTCTGTATTGTTCGCTCAGTTTGCCCATCGGTTTGAGGATGAAAAGCAGAACTCATAGTCAATCTTGAACCCCAAGCTTTATTCAGTCCTGTCCAGAATCGTGAAGTGAATCGCAGGTCTCTATCAGAAGTAATAGAGACCGGCGTACCGTGTAATCTCACGATTTCCCGTTGGAAAATTTTAGCAAGTTTACTGGCTGAATATGTTTCTTGGATCGGAAGAAAATGAGCAGATTTCGTCAATCGGTCCACCACAACCCAAATCGCGTTATGTCTCCTTGGCGTTCTCGGTAGCCCTGTTATGAAATCCATGGAAATGTGTTCCCACTTACAGACAGGGATTTCTAATGGTTGAACTAAACCACTCGCCTGCTGATGTCCAATTTTGACTTGTTGACAAGTTAAACAAATCGCTACATATTTGGCGATATCCCTTTTCATTCCATTCCACCAAAAATACTGTTTCAAGTCTCTGTACATTTTGGTAGAGCCAGGATGAATCGAGAAAGACGAGTTGTGGGCCTCGTTCATGACTGCACTTTTAAGATCAGAAACATCAGGCACGCAAAGCCGATATCGGAACCAAATGATACCATCACCGTCAACCCGAAACTCAGATTTGGGATCATCTTTCAACTTCTGCACAACCGCCCATAATTCACCATCTTCACTTTGTGATTCTTTAATTCGAGAAATCAAAGTTGGTTCAACCATACAAGCGGATAACAAACCAACATCTCCGTGAAGATAGAATTCAATGCCCGACCTTTCAAGATCTGCAGAAATTTCAGGTGGCACCATCATACAAGATACATTACCGAAGTTTTTGCGACTTAAAGCATCGGCGACAACATTGGCTTTACCAGGATGATATTGAATTCGAACATCGTAGTCCTTTAAAAGTTCGAGCCATCGTCGTTGTCGCATGTTCAACTCTTTTTGGGTAAATATGTACTTCAAGCTCTTGTGATCTGTAAAGATGTCACAAGTCTCTCCATACAAATAATGACGCCATATTTTTAGGGCAAAGATAACGGCTGCTAGCTCCAGATCGTGCGTCGGGTAGTTAGCCTCATAAGATTTCAATTGGCGAGAGGCATACGCAATAACCTTTCCATGTTGCATTAAAACACATCCAAGGCCATTTCGGGAGGCATCACTGTAGACCTGAAAACCTCCTGACCCGGATGGTAAGGCTAATACTGGAGCTGATACCAATCTGTGCTTGAGTTCTTCAAAACTGCATTCCTGATCACTACCCCATTCGAATTTAACCCCTTTTCGAAGTAGTCGAGTTAAAGGAAGGGCGATTTTCGAGAAACCTTCAACAAATCGTCGGTAATATCCCGCTAGACCTAGAAAACCACGAACTTCCGAAACATTGGTTGGTCATGGCCATTTAGTGACGGCCTCTACTTTAGCAGGATCGACTTGAACTCCCTCCGCAGATATGATATGCCCCAAGAAGATCACCTGATCAAGCCAAAACTCACATTTAGAGAACTTTGCATATAAGCTTTGTTCTCGAAGAGTTCTTAGAGCTATCCGCAAATGATTTTCGTGATCTTCTTTTGTTTTAGAATATACCAGGATGTCATCGATAAAAACGATAATGAACTCATCGAGGTAATCCTTGAAAATACGATTCATCAGATCCATAAAGACTGCAGGTGCGTTTGTCAATCCGAACGGCATGACAACGAATTCAAAGTGGCCGTAACGGGTACGAAAAGCAGTCTTATGGATGTCTTGTTCTCGTATTCGCAACTGATGATAACCCGACCTTAAATCGATCTTAGAGAAAAATTTAGCGCCTTGTAACTGATCGAATAAGTCGTCAATACGAGGTAAGGGATATTTGTTTCGGATAGTAACACGATTCAACTCTCGGTAATCAATACAGAGTCTCATGGAACCGTCTTTCTTTTTAACAAATAGAACAGGAGTACCCCATGGAGATACACTGGGGCGGATAAAACCTTTATTCAACAAGTCTTCAATTTGCACTTTAAGCTCTTTCATTTCTGAAGGAGCCATACGGTATGGAGCCTTTGAAATTGGGGAAGCTCCCGGAATTAAATCAATAGAAAATTGAACTTCGCGTTCCGGGGCAACTCCAGGGAGTTCATCTGGAAAAACATCTAGGAATTCATTAACAATAGGAATATCCTCAAGTTTAAGTTGTACCTCGTCCGGATCTTAAAGTGTAGCTAAGAAGCCTACACAACTTTGCCAGATCAAAGCTTTAGCTTGGACAACCGATATAACTCGGGTTTCAGGTTTAGGCGAGACGCCTTGGAATACACATTCTGGATTGACTTTATCCCCAATAATATCATTTGCTTTAAATCGCAATCGATCACAACACGGTGCTCAGATAACAAATCCATACCAATAATTATATAAAAATGGTTCATCTTCATCGGAAGTAGAGTGATCTTCCGAATTCGATCTCTAATAGGTAAGGGACAATCTTTGAATTGTGCAACAATACAAACAGAGCTCCCCATAGGGGTAGAAATAAGCAAGGGAAATTCAAGGGATTGCTCATATTGCCTAAGGTTATTTTCAAGATGTTCCGTAACTATAGAGTGAGTTTCCCCAGTATTAAATAAAACATATATGATCTGGGCAACCTAGAACTCGAAATATCTTTTCCAAATGTATGATCCAGTCTTCGGCATCGACTGGAGTAGCTGCAGAAATAAATACTCGAGGTTTCTGTTTGTGAAATCGTTCAAGACATAGATGGATCTCTTGATAATTATACCCAGTGTTGGTTCTTTGACCCTGAGTCTATGGTGGTTGGTTCACAACATTTGGATTTGGACCCTCGTCAGATTGACGAAGTGCTTCCATTGTTTGTGCTACAAAACTTGGTAGCATTTCAGACATGATTTGATGGATCTTTTATGTAATGTTAAGGTCAACTGGATGGGTTGCCAAGCATTAGACACATTTTCTGGCCCAGTTTGTTTTCTTTTGGGTCGTCCCCGACCCCGTCTAGGTCTTTCCAATCTCGGTGGCACCACGAATTACTACATTCGCCACATAAATTTCATTAAAGCCAGCATTGTATATAAAAAAAAATAAGAGGCACATTTGTAATGTAACAGAAAGCGGAAATTGAATTGAAAGAACGAGAATGATGCAATTAAGGAGGGAAACCTAAGCTACCCGATCCTAATACTACCCATTCCTCACAGATCAAACTTAGTCGTACTACAGGATCATAACCTATAGCTCTGATACCATAACTTGTAACACCCCCGTCCCACGTGACCGGAGGACGGTGTGCTACGAAATGAAAACACAATAACATAACTGACTAACATATACGGGAAGAAAAGTTACTACAAAAAAAAATTCCATCAAGCGGGAGACCAAATTTAAGACAACATAATTATAGTACAATATTTACAGAATCTAAAGTTATTCCATCTAATGTCGTCTTCAAAATGGTTACACTCCATAGCTCTCATTCCCGAGATGATCCCATCTGCGATCCTACACCTGCCGAGGACAAAACAAACCTCGGCTGAGCCAAATGCTCAGTGAGCGGATAATTTATATAATAAAAATCACAGTCATAAGCAAGTTAATAAAAATAATAAGAGTAAAAGAGTAATAATGACTCAAAACCGAAACATAAAGTGGCATGCCACCAATTTACACAATTATCTCAACTGGTAACTAAAACGTATCATCACACCAAAAGTCAAGAATTAAGAAAATCATCTGGGTTCGAGGGTTGTACGGACCACTCGAACAATAAGAAATGAGTATAGGGCAATACACTCAATTCCCTTCCGATAACCGGCTCCCGATAACGGTTCCCGAAAACGGCTCCCGAAAACGGTTCCTAGGATCGATCCATTCGTCCTCAAGTTGGCCGGTACCAGGCCAGACCCACTTATTGACATTGGGGTACTAATCACAAGGACGCCATGGCAATTTATAGCCGCCATGGAGGCGTCACGACATCGTTGCCCTCGATGTCGTGCCTTAAAGCATGAAATATTCAAATCATTGAAAACATGTCAAGTCGATGTATAAGAAGTAATTTCATAAAACATGTGACGTTCAATCACTAAATATCAAAATAGAATTCCGAGAACGGTTCAAATCCAAAAACGATTCAAATCCGATAACGGATCAATTATAAAGAAATAATCAAATCCAAAGATAGTTCAATTCAACTCGAATAGCCAATAATGAATATATCAAAGATAAGCCATGGTGAATGCTCCAAATAATAACCATGATCATAAACATTATGAATGTCGACAATTAGAGGAGTTATCAAACTCACAATATCCCAATATGATTACGTGAATTGAATATGAAGAATTATAATCATAATCGAGCAATAGATGTCTAGATGGTAAACGGAATACGATATTACCTCGATAATAGACTAATGTCTAAAGAGATTCGCAAGAATCGGATATCCGTACCTTAAATGGTAATCGAGTGATGCTACACGTTCCGGATGTTCCGACCTTAAGCCCCGTCACTCCAAGTTACCTTAGAGTTTTACATATGCATATAGCCTCTATCCCATTGTTAAGATCCCTTTCTTATCTTAAGATTGACCCTGAATAATATTAAACATGATTGGGATCTGATTACATATGTTACAAGTCCTTAAAGCACAAAGTACAAACAAATAATGCAACATATATAATTCCCCTGCACCTGACAGCTTTGAACCAACTCGATTTTGAGTCTTTTTATCATACTTAGAGGTACATTCAGGTGTTAATGTCTAAACAAAAGTTGTTCCTCTATTTCCTAGGGTTCTAATCGTTTTGGATTCATCCAATTTGAAGCAATTGTCGATTTTATATGAATTTCCTAAAAACAGTGCACAAATCCCGTTTTTCACAGGACCAGCTCAAGAAACTCACTGTTTTGAGCCTTATAGAGTTAAAATCAGCTTTTGTCCTAAACTACAAAGTTGAAATAGACACATATACCTTTCCAACGGTGTATTACACACCTCAATCGGATCAACGAGCGATTTTATATGATTTTTCAAACATTCTGCAAATTCTGAAACTTCTATTGACAGCTCAAAATACCTTTCTTTTTCATAAGATTGCTACCAAAATCATCATGAATCAACTAGATACCATTCCCATATCACAAACAAATGTTTACAACTTAATTTCCAACTTATTTAATCAACAATTTGATGTACATACCTTGGTTTGTCTTCTACAACTAGCATTCCTTCAAGATTTAATCATCAATACCTCAAGTTCTTAATCCTTCAATCATAAACCAAAATTCTTGATCAAACTTTTGTATAACATTCTAAAACTTCAACATACCTTGGGATTTATATAGGCATACCTTAATTCTTTACTTTTTCTTCAAGAATCTTTCATAAAAATAACATCTTCATAGTTGCATGATGAGAATTGAAGCAAACCCTAGCTTTGAATGTTGAGAGAATTTTGATTCTAGAGAGAGAGAGGTTGAGATTAAAATGAAAATTATGGCTGAAAATATGGGTTTAAAAACTTGGCAAAGTAGGTTAAGAATTTCCATTTTGTCCAACATTGATCCTTCATCTATAGCCTAATTCACTAATGGTCCTTATATGGATATTTCATAACATTTCGAGTCCTAAACCCATGTTTCATTTGTACATAATTGACCCCCACATAAGATTTTGACTTACATTAGTAGTCTAAAAATACAACTATTTTAACTATGGTTACAAGTAGGTATAGCATCACATAAATCAATATACCGGTAACGAAATTTAGGGTGTTATAATTCCCCCCCTCTAAGAAAAAGATTTCGTCCCCGAAATCGAGTTAATGTATAGAATTTATGTACCTAGAATAGATGAGGATATTCTTTATGCATTGAATCTTCTGTTTCCCATGTAGCTTCCCGTTCTGAATGATTTCGCCACAATACTTTGACAAACGGGATTACTTTTCGTCGCATCACTCTCTCCTCCCGATCAATAATTGCCCCAGGTTCTTCAATATAGGAGAGATCACTTTCAATTTTGTCACACGGATAATCTACCACATGAAGAGGGTGGTAATTATACCCGCGGAGTGATGATACATGGAAAACGTTGTATATGTGCGATAATTGAGGCGGTAGGGCTAGACGATATGCGACTTCTCCAACACGTTCCAACACTTCGAATGGACCGATATATCGAGGCTAAGCTTGCCTTTAATTCCAAATCTCCGGATGCCTTTGAATGGTGAAACTTTCAAAAAGACATGTTCACCCGGATGAAACTCGAGAGGCCTGCGGTGTTTGTCCGCATAGCTTTTCTGGCGAGATTGAGCCTCTTTCATTTTCTGGCGGGCAATATTGACTTTTTCGGTAGTGATACGAACCAAATCGGGTCCTTCGATGACTTTTTCTCCGACTTCATTCCAACAAGTTGGTGCGCGACATTTCCGTCCGTATAGAGCCTCGTACGTAGTCATCCATAGATTGCCAACTATTATTATACGAGAATTCCACCAGACAGAAATTCATCCCAGCTACCGGACCACTCCAAAACACATGCCCGCAACATATCTTCGAGCGTCTGTATTGTTCGCTCAGTTTGCCCATCGGTTTGAGGATGAAAAGCAGAACTCATAGTCAATCTTGAACCCCAAGCTTTATTCAGTCCTGTCCAGAATCGTGAAGTGAATCGCAGGTCTCTATCAGAAGTAATAGAGACCGGCGTACCGTGTAATCTCACGATTTCCCGTTGGAAAATTTTAGCAAGTTTACTGGCTGAATATGTTTCTTGGATCGGAAGAAAATGAGCAGATTTCGTCAATCGGTCCACCACAACCCAAATCGCGTTATGTCTCCTTGGCGTTCTCGGTAGCCCTGTTATGAAATCCATGGAAATGTGTTCCCACTTACAGACAGGGATTTCTAATGGTTGAACTAAACCACTCGCCTGCTGATGTCCAATTTTGACTTGTTGACAAGTTAAACAAATCGCTACATATTTGGCGATATCCCTTTTCATTCCATTCCACCAAAAATACTGTTTCAAGTCTCTGTACATTTTGGTAGAGCCAGGATGAATCGAGAAAGACGAGTTGTGGGCCTCGTTCATGACTGCACTTTTAAGATCAGAAACATCAGGCACGCAAAGCCGATATCGGAACCAAATGATACCATCACCGTCAACCCGAAACTCAGATTTGGGATCATCTTTCAACTTCTGCACAACCGCCCATAATTCACCATCTTCACTTTGTGATTCTTTAATTCGAGAAATCAAAGTTGGTTCAACCATACAAGCGGATAACAAACCAACATCTCCGTGAAGATAGAATTCAATGCCCGACCTTTCAAGATCTGCAGAAATTTCAGGTGGCACCATCATACAAGATACATTACCGAAGTTTTTGCGACTTAAAGCATCGGCGACAACATTGGCTTTACCAGGATGATATTGAATTCGAACATCGTAGTCCTTTAAAAGTTCGAGCCATCGTCGTTGTCGCATGTTCAACTCTTTTTGGGTAAATATGTACTTCAAGCTCTTGTGATCTGTAAAGATGTCACAAGTCTCTCCATACAAATAATGACGCCATATTTTTAGGGCAAAGATAACGGCTGCTAGCTCCAGATCGTGCGTCGGGTAGTTAGCCTCATAAGATTTCAATTGGCGAGAGGCATACGCAATAACCTTTCCATGTTGCATTAAAACACATCCAAGGCCATTTCGGGAGGCATCACTGTAGACCTGAAAACCTCCTGACCCGGATGGTAAGGCTAATACTGGAGCTGATACCAATCTGTGCTTGAGTTCTTCAAAACTGCATTCCTGATCACTACCCCATTCGAATTTAACCCCTTTTCGAAGTAGTCGAGTTAAAGGAAGGGCGATTTTCGAGAAACCTTCAACAAATCGTCGGTAATATCCCGCTAGACCTAGAAAACCACGAACTTCCGAAACATTGGTTGGTCATGGCCATTTAGTGACGGCCTCTACTTTAGCAGGATCGACTTGAACTCCCTCCGCAGATATGATATGCCCCAAGAAGATCACCTGATCAAGCCAAAACTCACATTTAGAGAACTTTGCATATAAGCTTTGTTCTCGAAGAGTTCTTAGAGCTATCCGCAAATGATTTTCGTGATCTTCTTTTGTTTTAGAATATACCAGGATGTCATCGATAAAAACGATAATGAACTCATCGAGGTAATCCTTGAAAATACGATTCATCAGATCCATAAAGACTGCAGGTGCGTTTGTCAATCCGAACGGCATGACAACGAATTCAAAGTGGCCGTAACGGGTACGAAAAGCAGTCTTATGGATGTCTTGTTCTCGTATTCGCAACTGATGATAACCCGACCTTAAATCGATCTTAGAGAAAAATTTAGCGCCTTGTAACTGATCGAATAAGTCGTCAATACGAGGTAAGGGATATTTGTTTCGGATAGTAACACGATTCAACTCTCGGTAATCAATACAGAGTCTCATGGAACCGTCTTTCTTTTTAACAAATAGAACAGGAGTACCCCATGGAGATACACTGGGGCGGATAAAACCTTTATTCAACAAGTCTTCAATTTGCACTTTAAGCTCTTTCATTTCTGAAGGAGCCATACGGTATGGAGCCTTTGAAATTGGGGAAGCTCCCGGAATTAAATCAATAGAAAATTGAACTTCGCGTTCCGGGGCAACTCCAGGGAGTTCATCTGGAAAAACATCTAGGAATTCATTAACAATAGGAATATCCTCAAGTTTAAGTTGTACCTCGTCCGGATCTTAAAGTGTAGCTAAGAAGCCTACACAACTTTGCCAGATCAAAGCTTTAGCTTGGACAACCGATATAACTCGGGTTTCAGGTTTAGGCGAGACGCCTTGGAATACACATTCTGGATTGACTTTATCCCCAATAATATCATTTGCTTTAAATCGCAATCGATCACAACACGGTGCTCAGATAACAAATCCATACCAATAATTATATAAAAATGGTTCATCTTCATCGGAAGTAGAGTGATCTTCCGAATTCGATCTCTAATAGGTAAGGGACAATCTTTGAATTGTGCAACAATACAAACAGAGCTCCCCATAGGGGTAGAAATAAGCAAGGGAAATTCAAGGGATTGCTCATATTGCCTAAGGTTATTTTCAAGATGTTCCGTAACTATAGAGTGAGTTTCCCCAGTATTAAATAAAACATATATGATCTGGGCAACCTAGAACTCGAAATATCTTTTCCAAATGTATGATCCAGTCTTCGGCATCGACTGGAGTAGCTGCAGAAATAAATACTCGAGGTTTCTGTTTGTGAAATCGTTCAAGACATAGATGGATCTCTTGATAATTATACCCAGTGTTGGTTCTTTGACCCTGAGTCTATGGTGGTTGGTTCACAACATTTGGATTTGGACCCTCGTCAGATTGACGAAGTGCTTCCATTGTTTGTGCTACAAAACTTGGTAGCATTTCAGACATGATTTGATGGATCTTTTATGTAATGTTAAGGTCAACTGGATGGGTTGCCAAGCATTAGACACATTTTCTGGCCCAGTTTGTTTTCTTTTGGGTCGTCCCCGACCCCGTCTAGGTCTTTCCAATCTCGGTGGCACCACGAATTACTACATTCGCCACATAAATTTCATTAAAGCCATCATTGTATATAAAAAAAAATAAGAGGCACATTTGTAATGTAACAGAAAGCGGAAATTGAATTGAAAGAACGAGAATGATGCAATTAAGGAGGGAAACCTAAGCTACCCGATCCTAATACTACCCATTCCTCACAGATCAAACTTAGTCGTACTACAGGATCATAACCTATAGCTCTGATACCATAACTTGTAACACCCCCGTCCCACGTGACCGGAGGACGGTGTGCTACGAAATGAAAACACAATAACATAACTGACTAACATATACGGGAAGAAAAGTTACTACAAAAAAAAATTCCATCAAGCGGGAGACCAAATTTAAGACAACATAATTATAGTACAATATTTACAGAATCTAAAGTTATTCCATCTAATGTCGTCTTCAAAATGGTTACACTCCATAGCTCTCATTCCCGAGATGATCCCATCTGCGATCCTACACCTGCCGAGGACAAAACAAACCTCGGCTGAGCCAAATGCTCAGTGAGCGGATAATTTATATAATAAAAATCACAGTCATAAGCAAGTTAATAAAAATAATAAGAGTAAAAGAGTAATAATGACTCAAAACCGAAACATAAAGTGGCATGCCACCAATTTACACAATTATCTCAACTGGTAACTAAAACGTATCATCACACCAAAAGTCAAGAATTAAGAAAATCATCTGGGTTCGAGGGTTGTACGGACCACTCGAACAATAAGAAATGAGTATAGGGCAATACACTCAATTCCCTTCCGATAACCGGCTCCCGATAACGGTTCCCGAAAACGGCTCCCGAAAACGGTTCCTAGGATCGATCCATTCGTCCTCAAGTTGGCCGGTACCAGGCCAGACCCACTTATTGACATTGGGGTACTAATCACAAGGACGCCATGGCAATTTATAGCCGCCATGGAGGCGTCACGACATCGTTGCCCTCGATGTCGTGCCTTAAAGCATGAAATATTCAAATCATTGAAAACATGTCAAGTCGATGTATAAGAAGTAATTTCATAAAACATGTGACGTTCAATCACTAAATATCAAAATAGAATTCCGAGAACGGTTCAAATCCAAAAACGATTCAAATCCGATAACGGATCAATTATAAAGAAATAATCAAATCCAAAGATAGTTCAATTCAACTCGAATAGCCAATAATGAATATATCAAAGATAAGCCATGGTGAATGCTCCAAATAATAACCATGATCATAAACATTATGAATGTCGACAATTAGAGGAGTTATCAAACTCACAATATCCCAATATGATTACGTGAATTGAATATGAAGAATTATAATCATAATCGAGCAATAGATGTCTAGATGGTAAACGGAATACGATATTACCTCGATAATAGACTAATGTCTAAAGAGATTCGCAAGAATCGGATATCCGTACCTTAAATGGTAATCGAGTGATGCTACACGTTCCGGATGTTCCGACCTTAAGCCCCGTCACTCCAAGTTACCTTAGAGTTTTACATATGCATATAGCCTCTATCCCATTGTTAAGATCCCTTTCTTATCTTAAGATTGACCCTGAATAATATTAAACATGATTGGGATCTGATTACATATGTTACAAGTCCTTAAAGCACAAAGTACAAACAAATAATGCAACATATATAATTCCCCTGCACCTGACAGCTTTGAACCAACTCGATTTTGAGTCTTTTTATCATACTTAGAGGTACATTCAAGTGTTAATGTCTAAACAAAAGTTGTTCCTCTATTTCCTAGGGTTCTAATCGTTTTGGATTCATCCAATTTGAAGCAATTGTCGATTTTATATGAATTTCCTAAAAACAGTGCACAAATCCCGTTTTTCACAGGACCAGCTCAAGAAACTCACTGTTTTGAGCCTTATAGAGTTAAAATCAGCTTTTGTCCTAAACTACAAAGTTGAAATAGACACATATACCTTTCCAACGGTGTATTACACACCTCAATCGGATCAACGAGCGATTTTATATGATTTTTCAAACATTCTGCAAATTCTGAAACTTCTATTGACAGCTCAAAATACCTTTCTTTTTCATAAGATTGCTACCAAAATCATCATGAATCAACTAGATACCATTCCCATATCACAAACAAATGTTTACAACTTAATTTCCAACTTATTTAATCAACAATTTGATGTACATACCTTGGTTTGTCTTCTACAACTAGCATTCCTTCAAGATTTAATCATCAATACCTCAAGTTCTTAATCCTTCAATCATAAACCAAAATTCTTGATCAAACTTTTGTATAACATTCTAAAACTTCAACATACCTTGGGATTTATATAGGCATACCTTAATTCTTTACTTTTTCTTCAAGAATCTTTCATAAAAATAACATCTTCATAGTTGCATGATGAGAATTGAAGCAAACCCTAGCTTTGAATGTTGAGAGAATTTTGATTCTAGAGAGAGAGAGGTTGAGATTAAAATGAAAATTATGGCTGAAAATATGGGTTTAAAAACTTGGCAAAGTAGGTTAAGAATTTCCATTTTGTCCAACATTGATCCTTCATCTATAGCCTAATTCACTAATGGTCCTTATATGGATATTTCATAACATTTCGAGTCCTAAACCCATGTTTCATTTGTACATAATTGACCCCCACATAAGATTTTGACTTACATTAGTAGTCTAAAAATACAACTATTTTAACTATGGTTACAAGTAGGTATAGCATCACATAAATCAATATACCGGTAACGAAATTTAGGGTGTTATAATTCCCCCCCTCTAAGAAAAAGATTTCGTCCCCGAAATCGAGTTAATGTATAGAATTTATGTACCTAGAATAGATGAGGATATTCTTTATGCATTGAATCTTCTGTTTCCCATGTAGCTTCCCGTTCTGAATGATTTCGCCACAATACTTTGACAAACGGGATTACTTTTCGTCGCATCACTCTCTCCTCCCGATCAATAATTGCCCCAGGTTCTTCAATATAGGAGAGATCACTTTCAATTTTGTCACACGGATAATCTACCACATGAAGAGGGTGGTAATTATACCCGCGGAGTGATGATACATGGAAAACGTTGTATATGTGCGATAATTGAGGCGGTAGGGCTAGACGATATGCGACTTCTCCAACACGTTCCAACACTTCGAATGGACCGATATATCGAGGCTAAGCTTGCCTTTAATTCCAAATCTCCGGATGCCTTTGAATGGTGAAACTTTCAAAAAGACATGTTCACCCGGATGAAACTCGAGAGGCCTGCGGTGTTTGTCCGCATAGCTTTTCTGGCGAGATTGAGCCTCTTTCATTTTCTGGCGGGCAATATTGACTTTTTCGGTAGTGATACGAACCAAATCGGGTCCTTCGATGACTTTTTCTCCGACTTCATTCCAACAAGTTGGTGCGCGACATTTCCGTCCGTATAGAGCCTCGTACGTAGTCATCCATAGATTGCCAACTATTATTATACGAGAATTCCACCAGACAGAAATTCATCCCAGCTACCGGACCACTCCAAAACACATGCCCGCAACATATCTTCGAGCGTCTGTATTGTTCGCTCAGTTTGCCCATCGGTTTGAGGATGAAAAGCAGAACTCATAGTCAATCTTGAACCCCAAGCTTTATTCAGTCCTGTCCAGAATCGTGAAGTGAATCGCAGGTCTCTATCAGAAGTAATAGAGACCGGCGTACCGTGTAATCTCACGATTTCCCGTTGGAAAATTTTAGCAAGTTTACTGGCTGAATATGTTTCTTGGATCGGAAGAAAATGAGCAGATTTCGTCAATCGGTCCACCACAACCCAAATCGCGTTATGTCTCCTTGGCGTTCTCGGTAGCCCTGTTATGAAATCCATGGAAATGTGTTCCCACTTACAGACAGGGATTTCTAATGGTTGAACTAAACCACTCGCCTGCTGATGTCCAATTTTGACTTGTTGACAAGTTAAACAAATCGCTACATATTTGGCGATATCCCTTTTCATTCCATTCCACCAAAAATACTGTTTCAAGTCTCTGTACATTTTGGTAGAGCCAGGATGAATCGAGAAAGACGAGTTGTGGGCCTCGTTCATGACTGCACTTTTAAGATCAGAAACATCAGGCACGCAAAGCCGATATCGGAACCAAATGATACCATCACCGTCAACCCGAAACTCAGATTTGGGATCATCTTTCAACTTCTGCACAACCGCCCATAATTCACCATCTTCACTTTGTGATTCTTTAATTCGAGAAATCAAAGTTGGTTCAACCATACAAGCGGATAACAAACCAACATCTCCGTGAAGATAGAATTCAATGCCCGACCTTTCAAGATCTGCAGAAATTTCAGGTGGCACCATCATACAAGATACATTACCGAAGTTTTTGCGACTTAAAGCATCGGCGACAACATTGGCTTTACCAGGATGATATTGAATTCGAACATCGTAGTCCTTTAAAAGTTCGAGCCATCGTCGTTGTCGCATGTTCAACTCTTTTTGGGTAAATATGTACTTCAAGCTCTTGTGATCTGTAAAGATGTCACAAGTCTCTCCATACAAATAATGACGCCATATTTTTAGGGCAAAGATAACGGCTGCTAGCTCCAGATCGTGCGTCGGGTAGTTAGCCTCATAAGATTTCAATTGGCGAGAGGCATACGCAATAACCTTTCCATGTTGCATTAAAACACATCCAAGGCCATTTCGGGAGGCATCACTGTAGACCTGAAAACCTCCTGACCCGGATGGTAAGGCTAATACTGGAGCTGATACCAATCTGTGCTTGAGTTCTTCAAAACTTCATTCCTGATCACTACCCCATTCGAATTTAACCCCTTTTCGAAGTAGTCGAGTTAAAGGAAGGGCGATTTTCGAGAAACCTTCAACAAATCGTCGGTAATATCCCGCTAGACCTAGAAAACCACGAACTTCCGAAACATTGGTTGGTCATGGCCATTTAGTGACGGCCTCTACTTTAGCAGGATCGACTTGAACTCCCTCCGCAGATATGATATGCCCCAAGAAGATCACCTGATCAAGCCAAAACTCACATTTAGAGAACTTTGCATATAAGCTTTGTTCTCGAAGAGTTCTTAGAGCTATCCGCAAATGATTTTCGTGATCTTCTTTTGTTTTAGAATATACCAGGATGTCATCGATAAAAACGATAATGAACTCATCGAGGTAATCCTTGAAAATACGATTCATCAGATCCATAAAGACTGCAGGTGCGTTTGTCAATCCGAACGGCATGACAACGAATTCAAAGTGGCCGTAACGGGTACGAAAAGCAGTCTTATGGATGTCTTGTTCTCGTATTCGCAACTGATGATAACCCGACCTTAAATCGATCTTAGAGAAAAATTTAGCGCCTTGTAACTGATCGAATAAGTCGTCAATACGAGGTAAGGGATATTTGTTTCGGATAGTAACACGATTCAACTCTCGGTAATCAATACAGAGTCTCATGGAACCGTCTTTCTTTTTAACAAATAGAACAGGAGTACCCCATGGAGATACACTGGGGCGGATAAAACCTTTATTCAACAAGTCTTCAATTTGCACTTTAAGCTCTTTCATTTCTGAAGGAGCCATACGGTATGGAGCCTTTGAAATTGGGGAAGCTCCCGGAATTAAATCAATAGAAAATTGAACTTCGCGTTCCGGGGCAACTCCAGGGAGTTCATCTGGAAAAACATCTAGGAATTCATTAACAATAGGAATATCCTCAAGTTTAAGTTGTACCTCGTCCGGATCTTAAAGTGTAGCTAAGAAGCCTACACAACTTTGCCAGATCAAAGCTTTAGCTTGGACAACCGATATAACTCGGGTTTCAGGTTTAGGCGAGACGCCTTGGAATACACATTCTGGATTGACTTTATCCCCAATAATATCATTTGCTTTAAATCGCAATCGATCACAACACGGTGCTCAGATAACAAATCCATACCAATAATTATATAAAAATGGTTCATCTTCATCGGAAGTAGAGTGATCTTCCGAATTCGATCTCTAATAGGTAAGGGACAATCTTTGAATTGTGCAACAATACAAACAGAGCTCCCCATAGGGGTAGAAATAAGCAAGGGAAATTCAAGGGATTGCTCATATTGCCTAAGGTTATTTTCAAGATGTTCCGTAACTATAGGGTGAGTTTCCCCAGTATTAAATAAAACATATATGATCTGGGCAACCTAGAACTCGAAATATCTTTTCCAAATGTATGATCCAGTCTTCGGCATCGACTGGAGTAGCTGCAGAAATAAATACTCGAGGTTTCTGTTTGTGAAATCGTTCAAGACATAGATGGATCTCTTGATAATTATACCCAGTGTTGGTTCTTTGACCCTGAGTCTATGGTGGTTGGTTCACAACATTTGGATTTGGACCCTCGTCAGATTGACGAAGTGCTTCCATTGTTTGTGCTACAAAACTTGGTAGCATTTCAGACATGATTTGATGGATCTTTTATGTAATGTTAAGGTCAACTGGATGGGTTGCCAAGCATTAGACACATTTTCTGGCCCAGTTTGTTTTCTTTTGGGTCGTCCCCGACCCCGTCTAGGTCTTTCCAATCTCGGTGGCACCACGAATTACTACATTCGCCACATAAATTTCATTAAAGCCATCATTGTATATAAAAAAAAATAAGAGGCACATTTGTAATGTAACAGAAAGCGGAAATTGAATTGAAAGAACGAGAATGATGCAATTAAGGAGGGAAACCTAAGCTACCCGATCCTAATACTACCCATTCCTCACAGATCAAACTTAGTCGTACTACAGGATCATAACCTATAGCTCTGATACCATAACTTGTAACACCCCCGTCCCACGTGACCGGAGGACGGTGTGCTACGAAATGAAAACACAATAACATAACTGACTAACATATACGGGAAGAAAAGTTACTACAAAAAAAAATTCCATCAAGCGGGAGACCAAATTTAAGACAACATAATTATAGTACAATATTTACAGAATCTAAAGTTATTCCATCTAATGTCGTCTTCAAAATGGTTACACTCCATAGCTCTCATTCCCGAGATGATCCCATCTGCGATCCTACACCTGCCGAGGACAAAACAAACCTCGGCTGAGCCAAATGCTCAGTGAGCGGATAATTTATATAATAAAAATCACAGTCATAAGCAAGTTAATAAAAATAATAAGAGTAAAAGAGTAATAATGACTCAAAACCGAAACATAAAGTGGCATGCCACCAATTTACACAATTATCTCAACTGGTAACTAAAACGTATCATCACACCAAAAGTCAAGAATTAAGAAAATCATCTGGGTTCGAGGGTTGTACGGACCACTCGAACAATAAGAAATGAGTATAGGGCAATACACTCAATTCCCTTCCGATAACCGGCTCCCGATAACGGTTCCCGAAAACGGCTCCCGAAAACGGTTCCTAGGATCGATCCATTCGTCCTCAAGTTGGCCGGTACCAGGCCAGACCCACTTATTGACATTGGGGTACTAATCACAAGGACGCCATGGCAATTTATAGCCGCCATGGAGGCGTCACGACATCGTTGCCCTCGATGTCGTGCCTTAAAGCATGAAATATTCAAATCATTGAAAACATGTCAAGTCGATGTATAAGAAGTAATTTCATAAAACATGTGACGTTCAATCACTAAATATCAAAATAGAATTCCGAGAACGGTTCAAATCCAAAAACGATTCAAATCCGATAACGGATCAATTATAAAGAAATAATCAAATCCAAAGATAGTTCAATTCAACTCGAATAGCCAATAATGAATATATCAAAGATAAGCCATGGTGAATGCTCCAAATAATAACCATGATCATAAACATTATGAATGTCGACAATTAGAGGAGTTATCAAACTCACAATATCCCAATATGATTACGTGAATTGAATATGAAGAATTATAATCATAATCGAGCAATAGATGTCTAGATGGTAAACGGAATACGATATTACCTCGATAATAGACTAATGTCTAAAGAGATTCGCAAGAATCGGATATCCGTACCTTAAATGGTAATCGAGTGATGCTACACGTTCCGGATGTTCCGACCTTAAGCCCCGTCACTCCAAGTTACCTTAGAGTTTTACATATGCATATAGCCTCTATCCCATTGTTAAGATCCCTTTCTTATCTTAAGATTGACCCTGAATAATATTAAACATGATTGGGATCTGATTACATATGTTACAAGTCCTTAAAGCACAAAGTACAAACAAATAATGCAACATATATAATTCCCCTGCACCTGACAGCTTTGAACCAACTCGATTTTGAGTCTTTTTATCATACTTAGAGGTACATTCAGGTGTTAATGTCTAAACAAAAGTTGTTCCTCTATTTCCTAGGGTTCTAATCGTTTTGGATTCATCCAATTTGAAGCAATTGTCGATTTTATATGAATTTCCTAAAAACAGTGCACAAATCCCGTTTTTCACAGGACCAGCTCAAGAAACTCACTGTTTTGAGCCTTATAGAGTTAAAATCAGCTTTTGTCCTAAACTACAAAGTTGAAATAGACACATATACCTTTCCAACGGTGTATTACACACCTCAATCGGATCAACGAGCGATTTTATATGATTTTTCAAACATTCTGCAAATTCTGAAACTTCTATTGACAGCTCAAAATACCTTTCTTTTTCATAAGATTGCTACCAAAATCATCATGAATCAACTAGATACCATTCCCATATCACAAACAAATGTTTACAACTTAATTTCCAACTTATTTAATCAACAATTTGATGTACATACCTTGGTTTGTCTTCTACAACTAGCATTCCTTCAAGATTTAATCATCAATACCTCAAGTTCTTAATCCTTCAATCATAAACCAAAATTCTTGATCAAACTTTTGTATAACATTCTAAAACTTCAACATACCTTGGGATTTATATAGGCATACCTTAATTCTTTACTTTTTCTTCAAGAATCTTTCATAAAAATAACATCTTCATAGTTGCATGATGAGAATTGAAGCAAACCCTAGCTTTGAATGTTGAGAGAATTTTGATTCTAGAGAGAGAGAGGTTGAGATTAAAATGAAAATTATGGCTGAAAATATGGGTTTAAAAACTTGGCAAAGTAGGTTAAGAATTTCCATTTTGTCCAACATTGATCCTTCATCTATAGCCTAATTCACTAATGGTCCTTATATGGATATTTCATAACATTTCGAGTCCTAAACCCATGTTTCATTTGTACATAATTGACCCCCACATAAGATTTTGACTTACATTAGTAGTCTAAAAATACAACTATTTTAACTATGGTTACAAGTAGGTATAGCATCACATAAATCAATATACCGGTAACGAAATTTAGGGTGTTATAATTCCCCCCCTCTAAGAAAAAGATTTCGTCCCCGAAATCGAGTTAATGTATAGAATTTATGTACCTAGAATAGATGAGGATATTCTTTATGCATTGAATCTTCTGTTTCCCATGTAGCTTCCCGTTCTGAATGATTTCGCCACAATACTTTGACAAACGGGATTACTTTTCGTCGCATCACTCTCTCCTCCCGATCAATAATTGCCCCAGGTTCTTCAATATAGGAGAGATCACTTTCAATTTTGTCACACGGATAATCTACCACATGAAGAGGGTGGTAATTATACCCGCGGAGTGATGATACATGGAAAACGTTGTATATGTGCGATAATTGAGGCGGTAGGGCTAGACGATATGCGACTTCTCCAACACGTTCCAACACTTCGAATGGACCGATATATCGAGGCTAAGCTTGCCTTTAATTCCAAATCTCCGGATGCCTTTGAATGGTGAAACTTTCAAAAAGACATGTTCACCCGGATGAAACTCGAGAGGCCTGCGGTGTTTGTCCGCATAGCTTTTCTGGCGAGATTGAGCCTCTTTCATTTTCTGGCGGGCAATATTGACTTTTTCGGTAGTGATACGAACCAAATCGGGTCCTTCGATGACTTTTTCTCCGACTTCATTCCAACAAGTTGGTGCGCGACATTTCCGTCCGTATAGAGCCTCGTACGTAGTCATCCATAGATTGCCAACTATTATTATACGAGAATTCCACCAGACAGAAATTCATCCCAGCTACCGGACCACTCCAAAACACATGCCCGCAACATATCTTCGAGCGTCTGTATTGTTCGCTCAGTTTGCCCATCGGTTTGAGGATGAAAAGCAGAACTCATAGTCAATCTTGAACCCCAAGCTTTATTCAGTCCTGTCCAGAATCGTGAAGTGAATCGCAGGTCTCTATCAGAAGTAATAGAGACCGGCGTACCGTGTAATCTCACGATTTCCCGTTGGAAAATTTTAGCAAGTTTACTGGCTGAATATGTTTCTTGGATCGGAAGAAAATGAGCAGATTTCGTCAATCGGTCCACCACAACCCAAATCGCGTTATGTCTCCTTGGCGTTCTCGGTAGCCCTGTTATGAAATCCATGGAAATGTGTTCCCACTTACAGACAGGGATTTCTAATGGTTGAACTAAACCACTCGCCTGCTGATGTCCAATTTTGACTTGTTGACAAGTTAAACAAATCGCTACATATTTGGCGATATCCCTTTTCATTCCATTCCACCAAAAATACTGTTTCAAGTCTCTGTACATTTTGGTAGAGCCAGGATGAATCGAGAAAGACGAGTTGTGGGCCTCGTTCATGACTGCACTTTTAAGATCAGAAACATCAGGCACGCAAAGCCGATATCGGAACCAAATGATACCATCACCGTCAACCCGAAACTCAGATTTGGGATCATCTTTCAACTTCTGCACAACCGCCCATAATTCACCATCTTCACTTTGTGATTCTTTAATTCGAGAAATCAAAGTTGGTTCAACCATACAAGCGGATAACAAACCAACATCTCCGTGAAGATAGAATTCAATGCCCGACCTTTCAAGATCTGCAGAAATTTCAGGTGGCACCATCATACAAGATACATTACCGAAGTTTTTGCGACTTAAAGCATCGGCGACAACATTGGCTTTACCAGGATGATATTGAATTCGAACATCGTAGTCCTTTAAAAGTTCGAGCCATCGTCGTTGTCGCATGTTCAACTCTTTTTGGGTAAATATGTACTTCAAGCTCTTGTGATCTGTAAAGATGTCACAAGTCTCTCCATACAAATAATGACGCCATATTTTTAGGGCAAAGATAACGGCTGCTAGCTCCAGATCGTGCGTCGGGTAGTTAGCCTCATAAGATTTCAATTGGCGAGAGGCATACGCAATAACCTTTCCATGTTGCATTAAAACACATCCAAGGCCATTTCGGGAGGCATCACTGTAGACCTGAAAACCTCCTGACCCGGATGGTAAGGCTAATACTGGAGCTGATACCAATCTGTGCTTGAGTTCTTCAAAACTTCATTCCTGATCACTACCCCATTCGAATTTAACCCCTTTTCGAAGTAGTCGAGTTAAAGGAAGGGCGATTTTCGAGAAACCTTCAACAAATCGTCGGTAATATCCCGCTAGACCTAGAAAACCACGAACTTCCGAAACATTGGTTGGTCATGGCCATTTAGTGACGGCCTCTACTTTAGCAGGATCGACTTGAACTCCCTCCGCAGATATGATATGCCCCAAGAAGATCACCTGATCAAGCCAAAACTCACATTTAGAGAACTTTGCATATAAGCTTTGTTCTCGAAGAGTTCTTAGAGCTATCCGCAAATGATTTTCGTGATCTTCTTTTGTTTTAGAATATACCAGGATGTCATCGATAAAAACGATAATGAACTCATCGAGGTAATCCTTGAAAATACGATTCATCAGATCCATAAAGACTGCAGGTGCGTTTGTCAATCCGAACGGCATGACAACGAATTCAAAGTGGCCGTAACGGGTACGAAAAGCAGTCTTATGGATGTCTTGTTCTCGTATTCGCAACTGATGATAACCCGACCTTAAATCGATCTTAGAGAAAAATTTAGCGCCTTGTAACTGATCGAATAAGTCGTCAATACGAGGTAAGGGATATTTGTTTCGGATAGTAACACGATTCAACTCTCGGTAATCAATACAGAGTCTCATGGAACCGTCTTTCTTTTTAACAAATAGAACAGGAGTACCCCATGGAGATACACTGGGGCGGATAAAACCTTTATTCAACAAGTCTTCAATTTGCACTTTAAGCTCTTTCATTTCTGAAGGAGCCATACGGTATGGAGCCTTTGAAATTGGGGAAGCTCCCGGAATTAAATCAATAGAAAATTGAACTTCGCGTTCCGGGGCAACTCCAGGGAGTTCATCTGGAAAAACATCTAGGAATTCATTAACAATAGGAATATCCTCAAGTTTAAGTTGTACCTCGTCCGGATCTTAAAGTGTAGCTAAGAAGCCTACACAACTTTGCCAGATCAAAGCTTTAGCTTGGACAACCGATATAACTCGGGTTTCAGGTTTAGACGAGACGCCTTGGAATACACATTCTGGATTGACTTTATCCCCAATAATCGGTTAAAGACCTTGGACCGACCTTAATCGGTTAAAGACCCAAAAATCATAACCGGTTATGATTTTGGAGCGATTTGGCGGCCCGAACCGATCTGGCCCGGGACCGGTTAATGGCCCGACCCGGTTTTTTTCTCTAAAAAAATAGCCGTTTTGTAGTCGTTATGTGACCGCTTTTTTTGCCAAATAACCCCCCGAAAACACTATAAATAAGTTGTGTGGAGTATGGGGTTGGACACCAAGTTACAAAATGCAAAAAACACAAATAATTCTCATTTCTCGCTATGTTTAATATGTGTGTGTGTGTTTTTTTTATAGTTGATGTAATAATATTGAGAGTATTAATAAAACGTATTAATAAGTGCATTTGATTGATCCAATTTTATTTTTTAAAGTTTATTAATTGGTATAATTAATTGTAGAGTGAATTGTAGATTTGGTCCCTGTGGTTTTGTGATTTCTTTGACCATGATCCTCATTCTATGTTTATTGTAGATTTGGTCCTTGTGGTATTAAATTTGTCTTGGTCATGGTCTTTCTGACTAACATCTCCGTTAACTTCGTTAAATCAAGAAACATTTTCGCCATTTGCCATTTTTTTGTCTTTTTACGATAAGAAAAAAACAATACTTTTATACACACATATAACGATATCAAAATAAATAAAATAGAATATTATTGTATGATTTAATTGTTTAACTTTTAAAAAAAATTAACTATATTAATACGATTTAATTTTATTATTAAATTATAGCATAAATAATGGAAATACTTTAATTAATAAAGTTATTGGATATTTGTTGACTTTTATATATTAGGCTAATATAAAATTTGTCAAAGATTATATTTAAAAAAAGGGGTGGGTGAGGCCAATTACACGCCTACCTATTATTTTTCTCCTCTTATACATTTACATCAAATTTTATTTTTTACATTTTCAATATAATTTCATTTGATTCGAACATTTAAAAAAAAGGAGGAAGAAGATGCATATAACATTTGTGATAACATTACTCTTATAAAAAAGATTGAAGAGAAATGACTATAACATGTATGGCGGTGAGAAAATGTGTAAGTTGTTGTTATCGGTTCAATAATTATAAACATTCAATAATTATAAACATTCACTCGATCGATGTAATGAATATAATTCTTTAGCATTTGTGACAACTATGGTTTATTTTATATTTACAAAAAATGTACAATGATGAATATATCATTTGATTTAATTTTATATTTTAAAAAATAAAATTCAGTCTAATAAAGAAAATGAAAATATCACCTGTAGTTTTTGTCCTTGTCAAATAGGAAAATTGAATTAAAAATAAACTAACTTTGAACTTGAACTTCCGAACAAAATTTCGAAGAATAGTATTTCTCAAAAGAAGGCATGAAAAAGAATTGAAATTTCTTACTACAATGCAAGGAATTTAAATTCCACTATATGCGGAATTGAACTTCCGAACTAAATTTCGAATAATGAACTAAGCGCATATATGTAATTTGGTCAATTTCCAAATCTTTAAGATCTCATCGGATTCCAACCAACCAAATACTACGATAAAGTTCGCTACATATTGAATCCCAATACAAGATCTCCATCCTAAACAACCTGGGTTTTTCATCATCCCCCATCATCAGGGACGAACCGAGAAATTTTTTCATACAGTAGCACCATATAATATAGATTTTTTTTTACAAAAAACACGGTTTTAATCGATGTGTCTTTATCTTTTTATCGACGTTCAATATTGGCTGATGTGTTTTTAGCCTAATTCCATGATTTCGAGAGTTTTTTAAAGTTTTTTTGCTTGATTTCGAGGTATTTTTAAGTTTTTGTTATCGATTTCCAATATTTATGCTATTAAATCGTATTAATAAAATTAAATCGTATTAATATAGTTAATCTTTTAAGAAAGTTAAACAATCAAATTATACAATAATATTCTATTTTATTTATTTTGATATCGTTATATGTGTGTGTATAAAAGTATTGTTTTTTTCTTATCGTAAAAGAACAAAAAAAATGGCAAATGGCGAAAATGATCCTTGATTTAACCAAGTTAACGGAGATGTTAGTCAGAAGGACCATGACCAAGATAAATTGAATACCACAAGGACCAAATCCACAATAAACATAGAATGAGGACCATGGTCAAAGAAATCACAAAACCACATGGACCAAATCCACAATTCACTCTTAATTATATTTTTAAAAAAATTATAAAAAAAAACCTTCAACCAGTTTTGGGCCCGACCCATAACTGAACCGGGACCGATTACCCTTAACCGGTTACTCGAGATTACGGCCACTACTGTTTGGACCCGAGGATCGATTGGGCCCAGCCTGTATCCAAGAAATGGCCACCACTAATTTTAAGTAGACTCTTTCGGGTTATTAAGCAGACCACAATTTAAGTCCAAATTTCTTTTCAAGCCCAATATGTTTTGGCCCTTAAAGTTGCTATAAAACTTTTGATTCTTTTAAGAATAACATTTATTTTTGGATAAAAAAGTAGATATAATAGTTGTGATACTTATAATATAAGTGTATAAATTTTATTACACGTGGAGAAAAAATATTAAAAAATACCTTAAAACGCAGTTAATTTACTTGTTTTAAATATGATCAAGCCTATTTCCCAATAAAAAGTATAAAGTTTTTTGTTTTTTTTGACAAAAAAAGCAACATTTTTATTAATGATTAGAAACGTTACAGTAAGAATTTAATTCCTCCAATAACCAAACCGGGAGTTAACACCCGTAGTTGGCTCGACAAAGAACAAGGATTACCAAGTTTAATCATAAAGTACAAAAAATATATATTTTTATATGTTTAAATATGCTAAAAATACATAGAATAAATTAACTTGGTTGGGAAAATTAAACGACTGAATTTCACATCTTTACAAGAATGATTACATGATTGAGGTGACGGTGGTGTATGATGGTGGATCCGATGGTCGACGGCCATGGGAACAACAGTTTCCGATGGTGGAGCAGAGGATTTCGTCGTCGATTCAATGAAGGAATTTTTGATAATGGTGTTTTGATCACAATTTAAAGTCGGTCAATGCTAGAAAATTTATAAGAAAACCCAAGTGTAATTACATGTCATTGCAATAAGTGAAAACATGAAACTTTTTACTTTCTAAATGACACTTTTGCATTAATTAATGGTAAAATAAACAAGGAGGACATGTCGATATATGTTCACCGATAATATTAATAATAAATTTTTATCTTTTTTAGAACTACATATAGCGACAAAAGGTTGTCGCAATTGCTTGGAATATATTTCCTTATGCTACATTTTTGCCACCAACTTTTGTGGTCTATGGCGAAGAGGAGTCGTCGCAATAGGTTGGAATACTTTTCATGCAATTTTCTTTGCGCACACTATATTTTCCTATAAAAAGTTTTTCAGTTTCTGGCATGTGTAACAACTCACAATTACAGAAAATCTATTTATTTCTAGAGCGACGACATGCCGTCGTAATATCAACATCCAACAACGAGATATATAGTCTTCATCATAGAACACTTTTCTTACAATATGGTGATAAGTATGAAAAACATATTTTTTTTTAAAAACGACGAAATTTTATAAAACTAGCAAGAAGCTAGAAAAAAAAAACAATTACAAAGAAAGAATAACATGGGAAGGATTTGCAAGCCAACCAATCCAATTAATAGACAATTTGGTACTTCGATGATTAATCCAAAAGTAAGCACATGTTATAATGTTCACCAGGATCACCGCCTTATTTGGCTTCGGGTTGCCAAAGAGAGTTCCATTATGAAAAACCCATATGGACCACATAGTGATAAACATAACGGCCTCGAAACACCAAAAAACCTCTTTCTTCAACTGAATTGAATCAATCCATGAAACCTAATCCGAATAGGAGCGTAGAGTCGGAATATAAATTTGCCACCATCGTCCAATAAGAGCCCATAAATCTTTAGCGACGGGACACGAGAAGAAAAGGTGGCCGCAATCCTCTACCCCTGTATCACAATTAGGACAAAAGAGAGACGTAACGTCAATTCCTCTTTTATCCCAATTAAGCTGAGTAGGGAGTCGATTGAGACGCGACCGCCACGCGAACACGTTGACTTTGATGGAAACAAGTCTATTCCATGTACTAGGAAGAGACTCAACCTCCAAAAAGTGAGCATCAATACAACGCCTAGCCGACGCCACCGAATAATCGTCCGACCGATCTAACATCCACACCCATCTATCCTTTTGATTCGAGCGTACAAATGAAGACAAAATTAGTTGAAGTTCGTAGAATTGAACAACCTCAACCCCACCTGTTGGCTCCCTTCGAAGACACAAATCCCAACACCCTAACTCCAAACGAGACTTGACATTCACCGATTTATCCAAATCTAAAGCATAAAATCTAGGAAATTGTATTTTAAAAGAGGATTCCCTAAGTCAAACCTCATCCCAAAAAGCGGTCAAACCACCATCGCCCACCTATTTTTTGCAAAAAGAAAAAAAGATCAATGCTTTTATCCTTTAGAGAGGTGGTCGATTTTAAAATAGAGACCCAGGTGGAGTTCAAAATTTGCCTAGACAAATTTGATCCAATTAGACCCGTCGTGCCATAGATGGATTTAATAACTTTAACCCAAAGTGCCTCGTCCTCTGACCAAAACAGCCAAATCCACTTGAAAAACAAAGCACTATTAAACGCCATAATACTACCAATACCAAGTCCTCCGAATTTGAGACCAACCATAACCTTTTTCCATTTAATCCAAGACATTTTATTTTCCTCAATATCACCGCCAATAAAGAATCTATTTCGCAAAGATTCCAAGACTTTATCAACCAACCTTGGAACTTTGTAAATAGACATGAAGTAAGTAGGAAGGCTCCCCAAGACGGACTTTAGAAGAGTAACCCGACCACCAACCGAAAGAGTTTTAACTTTCCAATTAGAAAGTTTGGCCAAAAATTTATCGACCAACACCTTCCAACCCTCCATTATGGACATATTACCCCCAACAGTTAAACCCAAATACAAAAAAGGAAGCTTCGATCCACCACACCCAACACAAGAAGCCATAGGATCGATTTCATGTGATCCCACCCCCACACCGAAAAGTTTGCTTTTATGAAGATTAATTTTGAGGCCCGAGATAAGATAAAAACATTTAAGAATACGAATAGTATTCTTAACATTCGATAAAGATCAATCACCCAAAAAATTGCATCTCCGCATAAAAAAGGTGGGAGAGAGGGTACCGAACGTTACCAATAGTAGCACCTCGGAAGAGATTTTTCAAAACCGCATCTTGAATAATGACATGTAGACCTTCCATGGCTAAGATGAAAAGGAAAGGAGAGAGAGGATCTCCTTGCCTTAAGCCTCTACGAATGCAGAATTCTTTAGTCGGAGAGCCATTAACAAGAACTGACCCCATCGAATCTTCAAGACATCCATGAATCCACACACGCCAAGCTAAGCCAAATCCCAATTTCGTTAGGATTAAATCCAAGTAGTCCCACCTTAAGCAGTCGTATGCTTTCTTGAAATCAACGTTAAGAATCAAAGCTAGACCAAATTTTTTTATACCAATCCACAACCTCATTCAAAATTAGAGGACCATCAAGAATCTGGTGCCCTTTTATGAAAGCGGATTGCTCACTACTAACAATGTCTCCAATAACCAAATAGAGCCGATTAGCAAGAAGTTTACCATTTATTTTACATTGGCATCCTATAAGACTAATCGACCTATAATCTTTAACGAATTTTGCGTTTTGTACTTTCGGAATGAGAGCAATGGAAGAAGGGTTACAACCTTTCGGGAATCGACTAGTCTCAAAGAAATCACCCACCAATTTCACCACGTCTTCTTCAATAAGGGACCAAAATTTCTTGAAAAACGGAAAGTAAAACCATCCGGTCCCGGGGCTTTGTCCGCTCCACAATCCCAAACGGATTTTTTGATCTCATCCCGCGAAAAAGGCTCCTCAAGAAAAGAAGCTTGATCGGAAGATAAAACTTTCAGAAATTCCACCTCTAAAGTGGGTCTAATCCCGCCTCCAGTGTTGAATCTATCTTGAAAATGGGAATGAAACTCGTCTTTAACCTTGGACGGGTCCATAACCCAATCACCATCAATCATAACTCCACGAATGGCTAATTGATGTCTTTTCTTTTTAAGAATATTCCGTGGAAAAACTTGGAATTCTCATCTCCTTCAACTCCCCAACGGATCTTAGCTTTTTGCACCACATCTAAATTTTCGACCCTTTCCAAGTCACCTAAAGTCTTCATGAGGTGAATACGAGATTCCATATCCAATCTGGAAGTATTACCCGAATCAATCCGAGCGTCAATGTCCGTAAGACTTGTTTTTATGCCAATTTTAACCTCCATATCACACTTTCTTTTATCATCAATCCATGTGCGAAGATTTTTCTTTAATAATTGAAGCTTATTTTTAAAAGTAATCATACCATTAGAATCTTGGACACTAACATCGTACCATGAATTTTTCACAATTTGGTCGAAATCGGGCATATTGAACCAAGAATGGAACATGCAGAATGGCGTAGGCCCGTAATCAAAGGCTAGCTCCTTAAAAAAATAGGCCTATGGTCGGAAAGCTTACGATCAAGCACGAATCCCGTAATATCGGGCATTATATCAAGAAGGCCATTGGATAAGAGGAACCGGTCAAGCTTACTCATTATAGAACCCCATTTATTTGTTCATGTAAAAGAATACCCACCAAGAGGGAGGTCATGAAGGTCTGCATCACGAATGAAATAATTGAATCTATCTGCGTTGGTAGCATGAAAAACCAAACTATATCTTTCGGAAGAGTTGCGGACCTCATTAAAATCACCCATCACAATAACCTCTCCATGCCATCTTCTAATCATACTCAAAATAGTAGACCATAAGTTGATTTTAAGACCCGTATCTTGAGGCGCCTACATCGAGATAACCAATAGAGATAGGGCATTAGGCACTCAAACTCCTTCTATAGCCACAAAATACTCCGAAGAAAACGATCGATTCTTTTTAAATAAAGTACTATCCCAAATGCATAAAATACCACCAGATCTACCCCTAGCCGATCTAGAAGCAAAGTCAAAAAAAGAATTACCCCAAAGAAATTTCACCACAAATAAATCAAGTCTTGTCAATTTCGTCTCTTGGAGAGCCAAAAAATTTACCCCATGGCAATCACATAATTCTTTCACCCATTTTTTCTACACCACACCCCCAGACCTTGAGCATTCAGAGAAAGTACATTCATTTGGATACTTTACTACCTCCTGCATTGCTAATAATAGCTTTGAGATCATTTTCACAACCTTTCATGGGGAATCCCAACGCCCATCCAAGACCAATTGTGGCAGATAACTCCTCTAGCATAGAAAAACCTTCCTGAATAGATTTAGACGAAGTAAAAGAGCCCCCAGAGTGATGAGAACTTTGGGAGACGGAAGTCAACTTAAAATTTTTATTACCCAGGGAAGCATTTGGCCTCCCCTTCACCTCAACCGATCCGAAGGCGCCGAAACAGAAAATTATGGCGCCATCGAGACGCCACTACCACCACAAATAGCTCCCACAACTTCCTTTATGTAAAAGAAAGCCTCATGACCCACACCACTACCTCCATGGGGCACGACCTCACCACCCTTCTTAGAGGTAAACCCCGATGGAAAATGAGGAGTGCAATACAGGTTCCCACCCTCGATGCTTTGAGCCTCCGGAATTTTCGAGTCTTCTACAAGAAGTTTGTTCAAACTAAACGGGTCATCACTCTCGTCCTCTCGTTCCACCGAGGCATTTTTCAAGATGTATTCGTCCATAATATGAGCACCAATCGGAACTTCAATGTTAGAGAAGGAATCTCATATTTCTTCTTCCTCGTTCTTCGAACCCTCATCCGACACCTTTACCCTTTCCTTCTCTTCTTTTACCTCCGAGTCACTTTCCTCTACGAGGAAATCTGGAGTCCACCTACAAATATCTTTCACTCGTACATGGAAAACGCATCCTCTAACGATCACTTTTACCGTTTCATAGATTAGCGCATGCCAAGACGATTGAATACAAAGACGGGTACTATAAAGGTTATTACCATCCGAATCATCCGAGAATACAATCTTTCCCCACTTGCTAGCTATTTTTGAGAAAGACTTAAGATTCCAAGCTTTCAATGGAAGACCCTCCACATCAATCCAAGCTAGCCTATCCTCCACCTTGAAATCATTGGACCATTTTTTGAGCACTTGAAACCATGTTTTGACCCCCGTGTGCGAAAGGAACTTATCACAGGAGCCAACACAACTGAAATCGAGAAAAACCCATAAACCTCCAATGTATTTGACCTTTACGTTAAAAAAAACTTCGTTTTTGCAAAGAGAATAGACATTTAGGAGAATTTTAAACTCGACAACACAACCAACAAGAGCTAAAAGTTATTTTCAACCATTCCACCATGTCAAGAACAATGACACCCGAATCGTTTTTAATTTCATGGGATGAATCCAAGTGAGATCCTTTAACAATTTCCGCATAAGTGCCACCTTTGCTATTCCCGATGGCTCTAGGGTGCTCCTTACTCGAATCACCACCTTGGATCCATCCCTCGGAAGGTTTACCATTGCGATCAAAACGAGCTATATTGGCAATTAAATGTAACTTCCCAATCCAAGTACTACAAAGCTTATTGATCACGACATGAATGTTGTCAACCTCACGATACCGTACAAAAGCAAACATTCTCCCGAATTTGGTCTTTCTCTTGCGGCAACAAACACATCTGTCGGTCCAACAATACTTATAACAAGTTCTTAGAAACAACCACAATAAGATTACCAACCTGTTTGATATATAAAATAACGATTACAAGGTTGATCGATTAAGCTTTGCTTTGTGTTCTCTATGTTTTCTCTCTTTTACACCTTTAAGTGTGTGTTTGTATGTGTGAATTGTTGATCTGATTGATAGAGCTAGAGGAACACAATATGTAATCTAAGTGTGTTGAACACACTATCTAACTTAATATCTAGATATTAAATCTAGATATTAATTCTAACAAACTAGAACCTAACTTTAACAAACTAAGTTAACTAAGTTACCTATTACAATACTTATAACTTAGATATTAAATCTAAGTAAACTAATATAATAAACAAACAATTACATTGACATTTATTACAAATAGACATAGACTTTTATATCGAGAGTCGACATTCCGACTTTAGCTTCAGATTGCGATCTTCAGTTTGGATGATCTTGAATCCAATGAGACTGTGGTATAACAATCTCCCCCTTTGGATCAAGATCATTTAATAAAAAGATTTATCCAATTCGATCTTCTTGTTCAGCTCAGAAGATGCAATCTCTTTCTCTTTAATCAGCATGTCTTCAATCTAACAAACTCTCCCTTTGAAGAGTGGACGTGATTCATGAAACATGTGATCTTTGCCATTTCTTGTGTAGTCATTCTCCCCCTTTTTGATGTTAAGTGCAACAACTTCATCAAAATTTGTGGTAAGAAATGTCAATCTTTCGGTTAGAGCCCCTGATTCGTCAATTCATAAGAGATTCATCTAGATCTTTGCAAATCCAGACAAATGTGTCTTGTAACACCTGAATCAACTAATGAATCAGTTATCATGCCTGTCAGTAACACTAAGTCACTATGTGTAACGAATACACATGGGAAAGGAGCTGTTTGATGTTGACTCCCCCAGGGCTTCCATTTAATCATCGAAACACCACAAAGGTAATTTCTATAAACGTTATGACAAAGAAACTAATTCCTTGTGTGTTCGTGCTTGTGTTTGAAAGAATTAAGCACTGATGATTGCTTATTAGGCTCAAAATTGTGTAAACCACTGAGACAACAGTAAGTTAAACACAGACTCAATGTGCATGATTGAAGTGCGAAGGTAGGGCACTTTTCCGAATGAAAATCAGATATCATATGTGCTGCATCCCCTTTGAAAATGTGAAACACTTTCTTGTGAAGAAGAAAATGAGTAGATGGTGAGGTTTGATCAAGAGTTAGCATGGGTTAGTTGCCTGTTTCAATAATGATCACCAAAGAATTGTGAATCACTAGAACGGTGGCTACCCGGCTCAGAAAAAGTTGGTGCAGAGTTGTGATATTCTTTTAACTCTGTTCTCACACGCTCTTTCTTTTAAACTTTTTGCTTACTCTAATCACACTCATTTCTTTTCGCTTTGCACACTCAATCACTAAGGATTAACTTCGTGGGTAGAAATCACTGGTTAAGGTGATTCCATAGAAGTTGTGTTAATTCCTAGCACAAAGATTCTTTGTTTTCCTATGATGCACGTGATGCTCAGAGTGGTTTAACTACAATTTAGATCATGAAAACATTTAAAATACACTCCCAAAATATAAAATCTGATGAAAAATCGGGAAGTGGTTTGAACATTAAAAACAATGTTTTCTTATGATTGAAAGTTGTCCTTCTTTCAACCATATGTGAGATGAAGATAAGGATTTTACCTTTACGTACAATCTTCCATCTCATGAAGCTAAGCTTTAAGTCATAAACATATGAACTTGTAAGCTTCTCTCAAAAATTCTGCAAAAGTCTAATGTTAAGTCAAAGTAATAATTATTCACTTAAATGGAAAAGACAAAAAGTAGTAAAACTTTTAAAGTACGAGTTCTGATCAGAAGTAATCAGAAGTCATGTCCGAACTCCCTTTTTGACTTGAAGAGCTCCCCCTAAAATCTTGCATAACAAAAAAATTGGCATTAAAAGGTACATGCAACATTTTATGAGCTCCCCCTCGAAGTAATATTGACCAGATGTCAATTTCTTCTCATTCTCCCCCTTGGATCATAAACATTTGATAGAATGACAGATATCAATTAGAGTTAAGAATGAAAAAGTATACAGTAGAAAACTTTGTTAGGTAATTACCGATTATATCTTAAGATTTAGCATACCAAGCTTAGAGATAAGAAAGTTGAACCTCTTTTCATCTAAGGGTTTGGTGAACAAATCGGCAAGTTGATAATCAGTCTTTACAAAGAAAAGTTCAATTGTTCCTTTTTCAACATGATCTTTAATAAAGTGATACCTGACATCTATATGCTTAGTCTTCGTGTGCTGAACAGGATTCGCTGTAATTGCGATGGCGCTCTTGGAATCACAGTAGATCGGGATCTTGTTGAAGTGGAAACCGTAGTCGCGCAATTGAGTTCGCATCCATAAGACCTGAGAACAGCAGCTAGCAGCAGCTACATATTCTGCTTCGGTCGTTGACGTTGAAACACAAAGTTGCTTCTTTGATCCCCAACTTACAAGTTTGTCACCGAGGAACTGTACATGTCCTGACGTGCTCTTCCTGTCTAACATACAACCTGCATGATCTGCATCTGTGTAGGCTGTTAGTTCAAAACTAGTATCTTTAGGATACCACAGACCAAGATCTGCAATGCCCTTCAGATACCTGAAAATGCGCTTTACAGCAGACAAATGGATTTCTTTAGGATTGTGTGATATCGTGCACATAAGCATGTTGAGAACATTATATCTGGCCTACTAGAAGTAAGATACATTAAAGAACCTATCATCCCTCGATAAGTCCTAATATCAACAGCATTTCCCGAAGGATCGATGTCAATCTTAGTACCTGGTGCCATTGGGGTACCAATCGATTTTGATTTTTCCATTTTGATCTTCCGAAGAATATCCCTAATGTACTTTGATTGATTGATAAAGATACCCGTAGAAAACTGTTTTACTTGTAAACCGAGAAAGAAATTCATCTCTCCCATCAAGTTCATTTGAAATCTAGACACCATAAGGTTTGCAAAGTTCTTACAGTACTTAGTATTTGTAGAACCAAAGATAATATCATCTACATAGATTTGAATTAAAATGATATCGCCTTTTTTCTTTTTAATAAACAAAGTGGTATCCACCGTACCTTTGGAAAACCCAGACTTGACTAGAAAATTAGAAAGGACATCATACCAGG
Organism: Arctium lappa; assembly: GCA_023525745.1. Classification (NCBI taxonomy): domain Eukaryota; kingdom Viridiplantae; phylum Streptophyta; class Magnoliopsida; order Asterales; family Asteraceae; genus Arctium; species Arctium lappa. The sequence goes on along the minus strand of CM042054.1, from coordinate 10,487,811 downwards.
CTCGAGGTGCTTGTTTCAGACCATAGAGTTCTTTGTCAAGAATGTAGACGTGATTCGACTTCTCTTGATTGACAAAACCCTCTGGCTGAGAGACGTAGACTTCCTCCTTCAGAATTCCATTGAGGAATGCTGTCTTCACGTCCATTTGAAAGACCGTGAAGTTCTTGTGGGCTGCATAGGCTAGAAACATTCTGATTGCCTCTAAACGCGCCACATCAGCATATGTTTCATCATAGTCTATTCCTTCCTCTTGTCTGTATCCTTTGGCTACTAGTCTTGCCTTGTTCCGGATGACGGTACCAACTTCGTCTTTCTTAATTTTGAAAATCCACTTCGTACCTATAATTGTCTTACCTTTAGGTTTCGGTACGAGTCTCCAGACTTTAAGTGCATCGAACTGATTCAGCTCTTCTTGCATTGAGATCACCCATTCTGGATCAGCAAGTGCTTCCGATACGCGTGTTGGCTCGAACTTGCTCAGAAAGGAGTCATGCATGCACAGGTTCATTGATGCTGACCTAGTTTGCACCGGTTTTGATGGATCGCCAATTATCTGGCTTATCGGGTGCTCTTTGGTCCATTTTTGTTCATGAGGCAGTGGATTAGATGACTGTATGTCTGATGTATCATCTACAAATCCACTTGTACCTTCTTCTGGAGGAATGATTGTTTCAGTTGAAGTGGTAGGTTCAGAAGGCTCAGCAGGTACAACTTGATCTGGCTGTAGATTGATCTGTACAGAATCTCCTACTATTTTAGCTACTTCTGTCTCTTTATCACATGGAACTTCTTCAACTGTTGGAGTCGGCATTTGAATTGTAATTTCTTGTTGAATCGGGGCGTTTGATTCAATAGAGTCATCTGTACTGGTTGGATGAGTAGTCGTTAAGTCTTCCATCCTGTCAACCACAACAGATTTCTTTACATTAGATCCAAGAAATTCATCATAAAACAATTCAAATAATAAATCTAAATCAGATAAATGGTTAGTTGAAGTTGAAGCTTCGTCTGATTTAGTCTGTTGAGACGCAGGTTCTGGACTGAGTTGCCCAGAAGCTAGTACTCCGGTTATAACAGGTTCTGAACGTTGTTGTTCGGAAGCCATATCTTCATCAAAGGAGACGTTGACGCTTTCAATCACCGTCTTTGACTTCTTTAGGTAAACACGAAATGCAGTCGCTGTTGAGGAATATCCAATGAAGATTTCTTCATCTGCCTTAGCACTGAACTTGTTAAGATTCTCCCTATCGTTTAGTACGAAACACTTACAGCCAAATATATGGAAGTATTTGATTGTCGGTGTTCGGTTGTTGATTAACGCATAAGGAGTCTTCTTGAACCTTCGATGTACCATGGAACGATTTTGTGTGTAGCACGCGGTCGAAACAGCTTCTGCCCACAAAAATAGAGGTAAGTCTGACTGACTTAGCATAGTACGAGCAGCCTCGACTAGCGTTCGGTTTCTTCTTTCAACAACTCCATTTTGTTGAGGCGTTCGAGCAACAGAGTATTGATGTGAAATCCCGACAGATTCGAGATATTCTTCAACTTTGTTGTTCTTGAACTCTGTGCCGTTGTCTGTTCGTAGAAACTTGACCGGTTTCTGCAGATTCACCTGGGTCGTCTTCAGGAATATAATGAGGACATCTAGTGTCTCATCCTTTGAACGTAGAAACTTGACCCATGTGTATTGCGAATAATCGTCCACGATCACGAGTATGTACTTTTTTCCGCCTAAGTTTTGAGTTCGCATTGGACCGCATAGATCCATATGCAATAACTCTAACGGAGCTTTTGTACTTGGTTCTGGCTTCGGTTTATGAGGTGCCCTCTTCATCTTGCCCTTTTCACAAGTTGCGCAAAGATGTTCTCTTTCGTATTTCAGCTCTGGAAGTCCTTTGACGAGCTTTCCACTGACCAGATCGTTGATGTACCGAAAGTTGAGGTGCGAAAGACGTCGATGCCATAACCAACTTTGTTGCATCGAAGCTTTCGATAGTAGACAAACTTGCTTGTCAGTCTCGACATCTGATAAATTGATTGTGTAGAGGTCTGATTCTCGTTTACCGACCAAAAGTTCTTCGCCTTCTTCATTGCGAACGGAACATCTTTTGGCTTTGAAGTTGACCTCTAAGTCTTTGTCACAGAACTGGCCTATGCTGAACAAGTTGTGTCGTAATACTTCTACATAGCTCACCTTCTTGATCGTGACACTGTCATGATGTACATCACCGTACCCCATGATTGGAGAAAACTGGTCGTTGCCAAATCTTACTGTTCCACAATATTTTTCTTTAAAGTTGGACAGTATCTCCTTTTGCCCTGTCATGTGCTTGGAACAACCGCTGTCCAAGAACCACGTATGACTGGTCTGCATAAGAGAAATAAGAAAATTTAGATTTGTATATGACAACATTGGAATCTATACTTTGATCATCGAAGTGCGGGTCTTGAACTGATTTGTTCAAAAGCCTATTTTGTCTTTGATGTTCGGGTTTTGAACTGCATTATCCAAAAACCTATTTTGACTTTGACTTTGAAGAACGAGTTGTCTCAGTGGTTTACACAATTTTGAGCCTAATAAGAAATCATCAGTGCTTAATTCTTTCAAACACACGCACTGCATTATGCTCATTACATTCCTGAAGTGCGGGTCTTGAATTGATTTGTTCAAAAGCCTATTTTGTCTTTGATGTTTGGGTTTTGAACTGCATTATCCAAAAGCCTATTTTGTCTTTGATGTTCGGGTTTCTATTTTGACATCAACCATCGTGCCAAAATTTGAACACATATTCCAAAGTTCACGTGTAGTGAAGTATGTGGGGAAGTTAGAAACGAATAAAATAGTGGAAATACCGTACAATTGTGATACCTTGGACCCTTTGAACTGTGCTCCAACCTGATTCCCCAAGCGATGAGAAACATGTTGTCGAACCCTCTTTCGGTTGCAAACCTCCTGCTACTGTCGAGCATCCATCACGAATAGCTGCACACACGACTGTAGATCTTCGCAAAAAACCAATCCCAACGGTTGATCCCTCTGGAAGAAACGAGTTATTGCCCTGTTGACTATTTCTTGAAACCCACTGTGTTGTCTTGAATAAAAATGATTTGGTGGAGAACTTAGGACAAGGCTGGTCCCAGATGAGTTATGTATCAGACAAAGGAAAAACAGAATCCCCTCTTCTCGCTCTCAAATTCCCCTTTGAATTTCAAGCCTTTGGAAAGTCAATGGAAACTTAACGAACGGAAAACCCACAGCTGTGACTCCCCCTCCTGTAGCAAAATTCAGCGAAACTTTCCACCAAGGTGCTATGGCCGACAACCTCAGTGAAGACCCAAAATCCCCTTAATCTTCAACCGTGAATCAACAATTCTATGAATCCCTTGGTTACGGTTGCTGTAAAAAGGAGAAAAGAGATTCGAAATTCTCCTTCACGATTCCCCCAAAAATGACCTTCTATAGACTTCCTCCATCATTGGATCCTACACAGAAGCTGTAAATCCCAACATGAACGGGAGACCTACCTACGAACGAGCCCTAGAAGTGAGAGCGAGAGAGTGACACAACAGAAGCCGCAACAGGACGGAGCGGAGAAACAGATGTCACGACAGGGGTGGGGCACCGGTTGGCCTAGGTTAACGCCGGTTGATCTCTGGAGCGCCGGTTAACGTCAGTTGATCTCTGGAGCACCTATTCCTTTTGGGGAAAATGGATGTTTTGTATGAAAAACATAATTAGCAGTCTTTGTAGATTGTCTGATATCAAGTGTAATCTAACAAACTGCCTATATATCATTGATTGATGGATCAAAATGATGCAAGTTGAACACAAAATGAGAACATCATTGATGGATCAAAGTGATGCAAGTTGAACACAAAAAGAGACGAGATTAGATATAGTAGATGTCAGGGAATGACCCATAAAATTTTTCATCGGTGACACCATATAATATAGACAAAAATAATTACAAAAAACAAGGGTTTTTTTTACGCGTCTTCATCTTTTTACTGACGTTCAATATTGCCGGATGTGTTTTTAGCCTAATTCCACAATTTCGAGGGATTTTTTTTTCATTTTTTTTGTTGATTTCAAGAGTCCTTTTCATTTTTTTGGTTGATTTCAAAAGTCTTTTTATAGTTTTTTGGTTGATTACGAGGTACGGTAGCACCTTCCAAAACGATACAGTTGCACCTTTCACGAACCTAAACTTTTTTTACCCTTCGCTGGAGAAAAAATACGGTGGCACGTGCCACCGTGGCCACCATAACAGTCCATGCTAGACGCACTAAATAAAATAAGGAAAACACACTATATAACAAAATTAAGTTTATAGGACGCCTAAAACGTTTAAGTACCCTAATTGAGTGCTTTATAGGACATAAGTTTATAAGACTGTAAAAAAGTTACATTACATTTAAATGATGCTTTTGGGTGTTTTAGCAAGTTTTTAGAACAATTTTAAAATTATTTGTTGTATTAGCTATTGTGCAGGACAATTTTTAGAAGTGTCATATAAATCTATCTTTTTATAAGATAGTTCTGTTTATACAACACATTTTCAAATATTAAAAAAGCTATCAAGACACTTGATTTTAAAGTGTCCTAAATTTTTTGTTAAAAACACCTAAAAGTGTTTTGTAAACTTTTTGTAACCCTTTTAGATAGGATATTTTATGGTTTGATCCGGGAAACTTATGTCTTAAGGACACTTCCATATTCTAGACGTCCAATAAACCCAATTTCATTATGGTGAAATAAAATATACTAAAAGACAAAAAGAAAAATGCATTATCCAAACAAAAGTGATCATATAACTAATTAGTAGACATTAAACCCAATATGTTACAAAAAAAAAATAAACATTAATATGTTATCTTAAATAGAAACTGGGGTTCGGTTTGGAGTAATTAATCCAAGGTCAATTAGGATTGAAGGTCCTAAATCCGAGCTACTTTTTAAATGTGTTTTTAACCGTGAGTTTTCGGACCAGTTTACTCACACACACTAATCCCTTAGGCGACCATGAATCAAGGGCGGAGCCAGCCCAGGCCCAGAAACGACACTGACCCACCCTGATGTTATTTGCTATTTTAAAAAAAAATTTAGCCCAAATCCATGGCATCAATGGCTTGCAGACTCAGTCCATGACCATCCTCCAGGCTCCAACGAATAACCCAAATCGATTTTCAGTACTAAATTCTCGGTCTCGATCTGCAACTGGTACGACAAGTCGACGACAACTCGATTTTTGATTTCTTCTGCGTCAATAAGAAATCGACAGAGGCTTCTCTTCTCCTGCGTTGTAACACCCTCAAATATGAAAATATCAACTAATTTAAAATTTTCTAAATACATCAATGAATGATTCATCTATAAGCACAAATTAAGATTCAACCTCAATACACACATTCATTCTACACATACAGTCTATAATAAAGACGGGTGTTACTAAAACCCAATAATAGTCACTATCTCCAACTACGGAAGACTTCACCAAACTACTTACTCTTGTGTAAGTCTAATGCTCAACTCTTCAAAGCACTTCAAGAACCAAACCCCAACTGGAACCTGATGCACATGCCGACAAATAAAAAGGTTAGGCTTAACGCCTAGTGAGCTCAAGAGTTTTCATTAGAGATAAATAAAGCATTAGCTTTAAGAATGTTATTTAAAGTCATGATTTCCAAAATGCAATACATTTGATTTGAAAGCAACCAAAAATGAAATACATTAAATCTCAAAACAATCTCCTTTCCTTATTCACCCTTTTCGTGATTAAAAATCATAAAAGAAACGACTCTTTAAATAAAGCCAAAACCCAAAGCGCACGTAAAACATAACTGGCATTATAATGATCAAACACTGAAAACGTAGATAACTCCAACTTCCAAAACATCCCAATAACTCGAATGAGTTTCAATAACTACAACTTTAAAACATAGATAAATACCCATATTCAAACGTCTCCGAAAACATGGATTATAAAACTCCATAACCAAAACCCCACCTATTGGTGACAGGGTAGACCCGATTACATTGTACATGACGGAACACAAAGTAGGTCACATAATTATGTAAGAAATCAAAACATGTGGGTTACACATAAAACACCCACCGAGCTCAACTCCTCTGAGTCTATCACTCGAAAACATCAAGTCAACCCCTCTAGGTCTATTCTTGAGAGTTCCAAAACGGAGAACTCTAGCACAAGGGAATTGCACCTTACTGCCTATGAGACGCTGCCCGATCGTATAGGTCCACACCTTACTTATCATGGTGACCCGATACCTATTCCGTGCCAAGTGGCGAACCTAATGTCCAAATCGGGGACATAGGAACACCGTGCCTATGGATCCATTGCACTATTTAAACCATTACATGACTCAAAACGAATGAACTATTGCATTCAAACATGTAATTCTCAACTAAGATGCAGTAAATGCAAATCATAACCAAACACTCAACATTGAGCAATTAAATTAAAGCGGACAAGTGTCCTCAAAACCCAACAAAATCCAAACTGAGCCATAAGCTCAACAAATCCAAAGACCCAACGTCGAAATTCATAAAATGAAATCAAATATAAACAACCCGTACTTATGTAAACCCATGCTCCAAAACATATAATTAACTCCAACGTAGTTTAGATTGGGACAAATCGTTTTCCAAGTGAGTTTATAACATTTATCCTTTCAAAACGTCCCATAACACAAAACCATGCATTTCTCCAAAACACAAAATGAAATACATTTATACTCAAAATCTACTTCCATAAAATAAACCATTAAGATACCAAAATATATGATTTAATTATCCAAAATGCCAAAATCCTCAAAGGTGTGCTATATAAGTTTATAAAGTTAACACTTTCAAAATAACCAAACTTATCAGCAGTTAACAATTTCATGTAAGACACAAAACACTTTAAAATAAACATTTTGGCATGTACAACGTTTTCACAAATCAACTTGAACTCACCTTGCTACGTTAAGTTAAACCTAGGTTTTTAATCCCCAACCATTGGCCTCCAAAAGCATAGATCCTACCCAAAGCTTTCCGAAGACATCCATTCCAACTCTTCAACTCAAACTTCCAAAAACCTAGATCCACACATTTTCGACCATAAATAACCATATTCAACCATAAATATAATTATACCACCATAAATAATTGTTTCCTAAACATTTTACACAAGATCTCATCATATAACCAAAACCCTAATTTCCATAAATGAAGAAAACAAGAGGTTACCTTAACCATAACTTCAATCTACCAACCCAAATACCACTAGAACAGCAAGATGAGCCGTGCACACCCATAACTTTCTATGCTGGTCCTCTCGATAAATGTCTCATTAGGCACAACATACTTACATCCAAGTGAGCGCTCGACTCATTAGAGTAGTCTTTACCCATAAGATTATGGCTGTCTCCCAACCTTGAGCGACACATACTACCTCAAGGGCATCTTGTGACCCCAACTCCTCATTGACTAAACCGTTTAGTTCAACTCAATTCTGAATCCGCATTTCAATACTCCACACCAACTCCAAAGGATTCCCAAATTCCTTAATAATTCACCCTTGATATTGGTAGGGCCTTCTTTCCAATGACGTACCAATACGCTTTCCGGGTAGCCGGTTAATGCAGATCCGACTATCACTCAACTCCGATCTACTCTCAAACCTCAAAACATTCCCTCAATGAGTTCCTTACAACCTCAGGGAAAACTATACTCATTAGTACTCCCTTACCAACATCTAATCTTTCTTTAAATTTCCCCACCGAGTGGTCATCATTTCTCATAATCTAACAGGGATACTTCCAAACTTTCCAAAGATTCATTGACCTCAAAAGATCAAGTTGATGCCTAAACCGAGACGGTGATACCGAAGACGTGGACATCCTGCCCAATACTTCATCCCAGAAGTATTGTCGTAATTAAGGTTGACACCTAACAGAGGAATAATATTACCAATCTTACATCCCTAACAAACGGACCACAAAAGTTCCTTTGTTCCCGGAAACCCATAAAGATGGCACACCGCAAGAAGTAGCATTGAACAAGTAACCCAACAAGTCGAACCCAACCAGGCGTAAATACTCACACAAGACCTTATCTCGTAGGTTTATCGAAGCATAGAGATCATCTCTTAATTAACCGGGGAGCAAAATCTAATACCCCCACTATTCATGCATGACTCGATTTAAAAACTGAAACTCAAATTCAAGGTTGACCACAAGTCGTACCATCCGACGCTTCAAATCCCAAGGACTCCTCTAGTCCTTTAATTGCAACTCCTTTCACGATGGGGTTTTTAAATCTATAGTCCTAATGAGTTCAAGGTTTTCAAATAATATGACAACTTAAAATTTTATAACACTTTCAAACGCGAAAGTTCCATAACATTTAATTGTGCATGTAAAAACCTACTACCGCTTATTCGGTAGGTGTGCAAAGCGATCACCAATGCCACACATATAGAATTATTTCAAAATTCATTTGATCAATACTCACATTAATACAGACAATATATAACAAAAGGTGGGCAAGAATGTTTTCTAACGGACTACCATGGTCCTAGAATGCATCAACTTATAGTCTGTACGTGAAAATAACTTTCTGCACTATGACGTGTGCAACAAACATTTGCACAACTCAAAAGAAGCCTCACAATTTACAACTCTAAAATTCTTTCCTTTAAACCACAAATGTCATGAAGTAAAACTTTCAATAATATTCACATACAACAGTTTATTTCCTAAACATAGTAAAACGATAAGTGCTTGCAATTCGGTCAAACATAAAATAATTTAAATCGACTCCAAACTTTTAGTCGTACGGATAAACTTTCTTTGAACCAAAATGGTGGCTATAATGCCATGCATACGAGTAATTTAATATAAGGCATTGCATGTGACTATAACAGTAAAATAAATAACCAGAGATTGTCTAAAGCAAAAGTTTAACACGAACCATCGTAAATCATGCATATACTCACACCAAAAGTATAAATCGATTATAATATTAAGTGGTATGCAATGAAATACTTGTATAATTCTCAAAAGAGAAATCACCCGATCTTAAAACTTCCCAAAATAACATATGGGGTAATATATACTAACAAAATCTCAAAACGTCCCTTACGATTGTGGAAATGTCGGCGCAAGACTCGCGCGAGCCAAAATACTAAACGAAAATTCATAAGTTAACGCACACAACAATGCAAGTATACACCTCTCAAAGTTCAATCGCACGACACCAAATGCCGTAAAATAGAATTCTATAACACCCAATAAAATTCTCCACAAAACTCAATGAAACTCAATGAGACCCAACGACACTCAAAATCAAATGGTGCCAAAAACCGACGTTCCCAAAATCAAATAGCATGAAACAAAGTTATGACTAAAATGTCATAATTCCAAAATTTTATCTTTTATCGCATCTGATATAAAACGACACTTTTCAACAAAACTCTCATGAGACTCAACGCTTCAATAAAACTAGCGAATTTACACACAATAAAATTAAACTCACACAATTCAAAATGCACTCGTGCATAGCAAAGCGTCAGAAAATAATTTTTTTTTATAAATTCAACACGACTCGTACAGACTAAAATTCCAAATAAAATTTCGACTCAAGAACATAGGGACAACTCTTCCTTTAAAACTTTAACATACGTGGAGGAGATCCAATGTCAAAGTCAAAAATTCCACAGTTATTTGCCCAATAACCCAAGTAACATTAAAACACTGATATTACATTATCCGGAAAAATAGTGTCAGACACGAAACATGGATAAAGAGATTTTCAATTAAAATTGCAACCACGTGCAACAAAACAATTTTATGCATGTTTAAGCTCACGGTTTAAAATATGATGAGTGTTGAATGCTTTACCAAGGCTTTGTAGTATAACTCATTTTATGCTTCGAAAACATGAGAAACAATTGATACAAACTTATTTTAGAAATAAATTTATGTGAATGACTTTGGTCGGCACTCAACATCCCGAAATCTTATTCCTAAATTTTCCATCATACTATTGTCATCCGGGTGATCAAACTTCTTAAGGCAATCATCGAAAATTCCATCGGTTCATCGTACAATTTCTCCTCGAATAATGTCGATTCCAAAAGTCTATGGTTCTAACCCATCCATTCATTCCGACCCGAAACGGTCCACTTAAGGCTATCGCCATGCTTACTGTCATTCCAAATGTCGTATGCTCAAATCATCAATCCTTTCTAATGGTTACTCATTCAGAGACTCCTTCACTGCCCCAACAATTATCGTACCAAGGCAGTTCAAGCATACTTATGTAACTCGTAAGCTCACCATAACACTGGCCAGGTGCTATTGTGAACGTACTGTACATGATTATCCTTGCCATTTTCGGCGTGATTCTAGTTCTTAGTGAATCCACTCACCTCGAATCAGCAAATCTTAAAGTGCCTAATGGTGTGATCTCACAATCAAACGCTTAAATTACGCTAGTTTGAGTCTAGGTAATCCAAAATCAATACCTAAATCTCTCAAACTTAAGCTCTGATACCAACTTGTAACACCCTCAAATCTGGAAATAGCAACTAATTTAAAATTTTCTAAATACATCAATGAATGATTCATCTATAAGCACAAATTAAGATTCAACCTCAATACACACATTCATTCTACACATATAGTCTATAATAAAGACGGGTGTTACTAAAACCTAATAATAGTCACTATCTCCAACTACGGAAGACTTCACCAAACTACTTACTCTCGTGTAAGTCTAATGCTCAACTCTTCAAAGCACTTCAAGAACTAAACCCCAACTGGAACCTGATGCACATGCTGATAAATAAAAAGGTTAAGCTTAACGCCTAGTGAGCTCAAGAGTTTTCATTAGAGATAAATAAAGCATTAGCTTTAAAAATGTTATTTAAAGTCACGATTTCCAAAATGCAATACATTTGATTTGAAAGCAACCAAAAATGAAATACATTAAATCTCAAAACAATCTCCTTTCCTTATTCACCCTTTTCGTGATTAAAAATCATAAAAGAAACACCTCTCTAAATAAAGCCAAAACCCAAAGCGCACGTAAAACATAACAGACATTATAATGATCAAACACTGAAACGTAGATAACTCCAACTTCTAAAACATTCCAATAACTCGAATGAGTTTCAATAACTACAACTTTAAAACATAGATAAATACCCATATTCAAACGTCTCCGAAAACATGGATTATAAAACTCCATAACCAAAACCCCACCTATTGGTAACGGGGTAGACCCGATTACATTGTACGTGACGGAACACAAAGTAGGTCACATAATTATGTAAGAAATCAAAACATGTGGGTTACACATAAAACACCCACCGAGCTCAACTCCTCTGAGTCTATCACTCGAAAACATCAAGTCAACCCCTCTAGGTCTATTCTTGAGAGTTCCAAAACGGGAAACTCTAGCACAAGGGAATTGCACCTTACTGCCTATGAGACGCTGCCCGACCGTATAGGTCCACACCTTACTTATCATGGTGACCCGATACCTATTCCGTGCCAAGTGGCGAACCTAATGTCCAAATCGGGGACATAGGAACACCGTGCCTATGGATCCATTGCACTAACTAAACCATTACATGACTCAAAACAAAAGAACTATTGCATTCAAACATGTAATTCTCAACTAAGATGCAGTAAATGCAAATCATAACCAAACACTCAACATTGAGCAATTAAATTAAAGTGGACAAGTGTCCTCAAAACCCAACAAAATCCAAACTGAGCCATAAGCTCAACAAATCCAAAGACCCAACGTCGAAATTCATAAAATGAAATCAAATATAAACAACCCGTACTTATGTAAACCCATGCTCCAAAACATATAATTAACTCCAACGTAGTTTAGATTGGGACAAATCGTTTTCCAAGTGAGTTTATAACATTTATCCTTTCAAAACGTCCCATAACACAAAACCATGCATTTCTCCAAAACACAAAATGAAATACATTTATACTCAAAATCTACTTCCATAAAATAAACCATTAAGATACCAAAATATATGATTTAATTATCCAAAATGCCAAAATCCTCAAAGGTGTGCTATATAAGTTTATAAAGTTAACACTTTCAAAATAACCAAACTTATCAGCAGTTAACAATTTCATGTAAGACACAAAACACTTTAAAATAAACATTTTGGCATGTACAACGTTTTCACAAATCAACTTGAACTCACCTTGCTACGTTAAGTTAAACCTAGGTTTTTAATCCCCAACCATTGGCCTCCAAAAGCATAGATCCTACCCAAAGCATTCCAAAGACATCCATTCCAACTCTTCAACTCAAACTTCCAAAAACCTAGATCCACATATTTTCGACCATAAATAACCATATTCAACCATAAATATAATTATACCACCATAAATAATTGTTCCCTAAACATTTTACACAAGATCTCATCATATAACCAAAACCCTAATTTCCATAAATGAAGAAAACAAGAGGTTACCATAACCATAACTTCAATCCACCAACCCAAATACCACTAGAACACCAAGATGAGTCGTGCCCTCCCAATTTTCAAGAACAAAGAAAAAGGTTGGGTGAAAACCCTAGAAATTTATGAAGGTGATGAAGAGGATGAAGATGGAGATGGCGAATAAGTGCTCAACTCGAATCCCTTTGATGAAGTACTCAACAGTTAGCAATGAATGGGGTAGGGGAGGGTAAATGGAACCCTAGGTTCGGTTTTTATGAAAGGGAGAAGTTGAGAGGAAATAACAAAAGAAAAGATTGAGTTAGAATGGGAAATGAGACTAAAATCAGATTTTAACCCATCTGCACCTCTCTTGTGATTGTGCCCGGCGATAGTGACATTGTCACTATCGCAAGTCACTCTCGCGCGGAATGTACCGCGGGTGGTACACCCCCGACGATTGTGCCACGCGATAGTGACACATGTCACTATCGCGAGTCACTCTCGCGCCACCTGTACTGAAGCCCAAAAATGTCCAAAACTCGCGATTCTCGCATGGGTCGATTTAAGGCTCAAAATCACAACATTTTTCACCCAAAAAGATTGATGGGAGGAGGAGGGATTACCAACGAAGGGCGGAAACTTACTTTGTGAAAATCCAGGTGTTACATACGTCCTGCGACAACCTCATGCGTCTCCTCTTCTCCAGACAGACTTCCTCGATTTCTCTTCTCAGTCGATTTTGTTCACAGACGACTTGTGAGTTTCTAATTTATTATTTCTAGGTTTTCATGTTTTGTTATTTGTATGAGAAATTGAGAATTATACATTATGTTTTACATTGATTTGTATATTTCTGATTTCATATGATTAAGATTTATGAGAAATATAAGATTTATGAGAAATATGAAATTGATATTTGATTATTTTTTATTGAGACATTGAGTATTTGAAATTGATTGTTGAGTATTTGATCAATTGATTATTGAGAATTTGACTATTGATCGTTCTATTGATACTTGACTGTATTTACAAATTATTTAGGATATTTGATTACTATGGATAAGTTTTTAACAAAAAGAAAAACAACAGTTGATTCAGAGCCAAGTAATACTGATAATTCTAAACAAAGTCGTATGGAAGTCAACTTAGCAGATCTTCCCTCAGACCCTGGAATGCAGATTAGGATTTTGGATTATAATCCTATGTAACACCTTGAATTTTCAATCTTACGAAAACCCCCTCGTATATATCTATATTCTTATATTAGAGTTTCTTTGAGAGAAGTCGATGAAGAAGAAAAAGAAAGGAAGAAAAAGGCTTTTATTCGATGATCTGCAGGGCGCACGGCCCGTGCGCCGTTCTTTAGTATAATGGCACAGGTCGTGCCTAGGCACAGAAGCATTGGCACGGGTCGTGCTATTTTCTTCACAAACGTAGCACGGGTCGTGCTTGGCAACAGAAGACGCAGCTCGGGTTAAATGAGATTTTCCCCAAATTTCATTTACTTCTTATTTCTATCTCCCAAGTCTTTTCTCTCAAAACCCTCCCTCTTCATTTACTCCATCTAGGGTTTGGTCCAACCATCTTCCTCACCATTTATTGCTAGTGCAAGTGCACCATACAAGGATTCGGTATTTGAAGCTTCATCTCCATCTTCATCTTCTCCAAGAGTCAAAACCTAGGGTTTTGGGTTTTCTTCAAAACCCACTTGGTGAGTTCATCTACCTTTTCTTAAAACTTTATACATATCAAAATACATATTTTGACTTCTAATCATCTCCTTGTTTACATCTTCATCATTTATGGGATTTTGACCTAACTTGGGGTTTTGGAGATTTTAGGGTTCCTTACCATTTTTGTAAAATGATGATACAATCTATGTTTTGAAACTACGAAGGGGTTATTGTTATATTATGTGAAGCAAATGTTCAACTTATGGCTTCTAGCCAAGTTTATGATTTAACTTTTTTAGATTTTGGTTGAAAAGAGTATTTCATGAAAAGAGACCATAAATAGTTTATAACATGAGGAAATTTATGTTCAAATAAAGGTTCTTCTATGGAAGAGTTTATTTGGTAAGGTAGCACTTTGGAAAATTGAGATGGGAGCCTTATGTTTTATATTCAGGCTTTGTATTTCTTATCAACAGTTAACTACCAAAATGTGAATTGGGAGCTAAATGGTGTATTGAACTATATGGTTGATTATAGTTGGTCACATGTGTTATTGTGACAAGTCTAGACTATTACTAGTGGATCCCTAGGTATTGAGTCTGTAACACCCTCAATTATTAGAAATAGCAACTAATAAAAAAAATTCTAAATACATCAATAATTGATTCATCTGCAATCACAATCTAAGATTTAACCTCATTACACACATGCATTCTATACATAAAGTCTACAATACGGACGGGTGCTACTAAAACCCAAAAGAAGTCACTATCTCTAAACTGCGGAAGACTTCACCAAAACTTATACTCGCGAAAGACTAAGCTCATCTCTTCATAGAACTGCTAGGACCAACCCCCACCTGGAACCTGATGCACATGCCGACAAATAAAAGGTTAGGCTAACGCCTAGTGAGTTCAAGAGTTTTAACATGAATGGGTATATCTTTAAAAGAAAGGAAAACAGTTAAAATCAAGATCTTTCAAACTAATTTACTTTAGAAATAAAGACGACCCGTTTTCCACAGTTTACACCAATAAAGACAACGTTCCAAAACAACCATTCTTGATAAAACGATGTGATCCAAAACTCACTCAAAACGTGAATATAAATCGACTCCCAATTACGATACCGTGAATAACACTTCACATCCCAAAACACCCACATCACGAGTGGGGCATAACACTCAACCCATAAATCATGGTTAATAGACGTCATATGCAATATGTCACCGAAAACATGGACACAAGACTCAGTACCCAAAACAACACCTTTCGGTGATGGGGAAGACCCGATTCCATTGAATGTGGCAGGTACACAAGTTAAACCAAAGATGTATGTTATAAGTGTATCTTCAAGGATAAACAACCATTGACATCAACCCTATCTAGGTCTTTAGTCACGGTAGACATCAACCCTCTCCAGGTCTTTAGTCATAATAGACATCAACCCTATCCAGGTCTTTAGTCGGAATAGACATCAACCCTATCCAGGTCTTTAGTCGGAATAAACATCAACCCTATCCAGGTCTTTAGTCAGAATAGCCATCAACCCTATCCAGGTCTTTAGTCAGAATATACATCAACCCTATCCAGGTCTTTAGTCAGAATAGACATCAACCCTATCCAGGTCTTTAGTCAGAATATACATCAACCCTATCCAGGTCTTTAGTCAGAATAGACATCAACCCTATCCAGGTCTTTAGTCAGAATAGACATCAACCCTATCCAGGTCTTTAGTCAGAATATACATCAACCCTATCCAGGTCTTTAGTCAGAATAATCACCAAGTTCAATCCTATCCAGATCTTTACCTTGGGATCTCTCCATCCTTGACACACTTGATTATGTAGGACTTACATCGTATTATCAACGCCTATTTCCAGATTAAAACACAGGGATCTTATCCCATTTACACGATAAAACCAACCTCTATGCCTATGGATCCATGGCATTACAACCTAACACGTTACATGACTCCAACGGATGAGCTAACGCCTCCAATACACGTAACTCACAAATGAGATGCAACTAGGTACACCATACGACAAGGCTCCTTAACAGGCTACCAAAACTGAACAATTGTTCCGAAGACTCATTTCATGAATGATGCATAAAACCCGACAAACACTTAAAAGAGCATTTTTGACCAAATACCCATTTATGCAATAAATCACCAAGTCACATTCCTTTGTAACACATTTATCAAAATATCTCAAAGGTGGTGTTTTACAAGGTTTAATAAGCTAAACACTTCAAATAATCAAAAGTTACCAAACAACTCAACAGTTGATAATTTCATGTAAAACACATAGATGCTTTAAAATAAACATTTTGGCATGTACAACGTTTTCACAAATCAACTTGAACTCACCTTGCTAGATTTAGGCTAAATCTAGATTTTACCCAACGAGCACTTTTGAAGGCCGCTTGAATCCTCAAGCCGGAAACTTCCAAAACCTAGATCCAATCATTTCAAACCATAAATATCCATACTCAATCATTTAGAAGCATTTCCCCCAAACAATACACCAAAACCCCAAACGAGATCAAAACCCTAGTTTTCTCCAAAACTTACCAAATCCGAGATTTGAGAAACCAAATCACTAAGAAACCATCAATGGAGCATTTTATAACTTGTTACAAGAAAACTTACCCTTGAAGACAAAGAGACTTCCGAGAACACCCAATCCAACATTTCAACCCGAGCTCCCAACCGAAGAACTTGATGAGGAAGGTGAATGTGGAGCTTCTAATCTTTGTTAGGTGGAGGAGAACACTTGGAACATCATGGATTTGGTGACTTGAAGGTATAAAACCGATTTTTAGGGTTTGGGTTCGGTTTCTAGAGAGAAAAGGGTGAAATGGGTTGAGAAATAATGAGGTGGGCTGCTCAAAGATCGATTTTAAAACAACCAGGGGCCGCAGGCGATTGTGCCCAACGATTGTGCCCAAGGCACTCTCGCCAGGGCACTATCGCCCAAACTGTACCGCAGGCACCACTCTGTTGGCGATTGTGCCCGGCGATTGTGCCTAGGGCACTATCGCCAGGGCACTATCGCCCCGAGTGTCCCGAGCCTCGATTTCTTCTATTTTCATCCGGAGCACCCACGATGCGATAAGGCTTAAAAGGTAAGGCGTAAGGGATGAAATTCCATGATCAGAATCAAGGATTCCTCAAAGGATTGGCTTTCACAGACAGGAATTTACGGGTGTTACAGAGTCGGCTTATATGTTGGGATGTTTTCCCTTTTGTAGCTAAGGATGCATTTTTACCCCTTTTTGGCCTTTGGTACGGTTATGTGGGATCGGTTACTAGCCATGGGTTAAATGTAATGATAGTGAATGAGCATGACTAGGAATCATTGGGTGCCATCCCCCACATATTTATTCGAGCCGGCGTGCTCGCGGCTTTGATCCTAGTATGGTGAGCTCAAAACTCGGAAAATGGCTTACTTTGTGTTTCGCCACAATCCTTGGAATCCGGGCTTACACCCGTCATCGCGAGATGAAGTCTGGATCGGAAGGTCACTATGTGCTTACCAAACCATTTACAAGGATGTTGTTGAAAACAGGTTATTTATATTGCAACCAATTCTTTTACTGTCTTTCATATAAACTGTATGTTCTCACTAGGATTTAGGCCTAACACTTTTTCTCAAATGATGTGTATATCAGGTTCTCTTAGTGGCGGGCCGTCAAGGGGTTGAGAGAAGAGCGTGGTCTCTTGAGGGCATTTTTGAATGATAGAACTTTTGGAAGCTTTAGCATTGAAATAATTATTCATTTTGGTATTGGGTTGACAACCAATGTAATCTAGCTAGATGTAATTTAGATTAGTTTGTTGTCGTTTCCCCATACATTATTACAGGTTTTGTAAATGCTCACGCTTTGCCCTTATTTTGGGTGGTTTGCCCTATTTTTAAACGTTACTTTGCCGAATTTTCAATTTTCAAGTTTACCCGAATTCTTAGGGTGTTACATCCTAATATTAGAGATGAAGTTCGGAGATCGTATCTCTTAAAAGGGCCTTGCCAACCTCGGAATCACGAATTTCCTTACACTTTTTTTGGGAGTAAACAACGAAGGTTTAATCCTGCTTGGTTTGATGAATATCCTTCATGGTTGGAATATAGTGTAAATCAAAATGCGACATATTGTTTATGTTGCTATATCTTCAAACCAAATGTAGGAGCTCAAGCACGTGGTGACTCATTTGTTGGTTTAGGATTCAAGAATTGGTCGAGGAAAGAGAAGTTAAGGATTCATGTTGGAAATGTTAATAGTGCTCACAACAAAGCTTGGGCAAATTGTGTTGCTTTATTATCCAACAAACAACACATTGAAAATGTGATCACATCAAACATTCTGAGCAAAGTAAGACATACTATAAGATACGATTGAACGCGTCAATTGATTGTGTTCGGTTTCTCTTAAGACAGGGCCTTGCATTTAGAGGACACGATGAGGGTGAGACTTCAAAGAACAAGGGAAACTTTATAGAGTTATTGCAATTTCTTGCAGATCATAATAAAAGCATTGAAGCTGTTACTTTTAAGAATGCACCTGAGAATCTCAAGTTGACTTCACCTGATATCCAAAAAGACATTGTTAATGCTGCAGCAACTGAAACAACAAAACTCATTGTTAGTGATCTTGGCGATAATTTTTTCTCGGTCCTTGTCGATGAATCTCGTGACGTTTCAATCAAAGAACAAATGAGTATTGTGGTGCGTTATGTAGATACAAAAGGACATATTATTGAGCGTTTTCTTGGTATTGAACATGTCCTGAATACTACATCTATTTCACTCAAAGCAACACTCGATGATTTGTTTTCAAAACATGGATTGAGTATCTCAAATTTGCGTGGGCAAGGTTATGATGGGTCTAGTAATATGCAAGGTGAACTTGGTGGTCTCAAAACACTAATTTTGAATGAAAATGCAGTGCGTATTATGTTCATTGTTTTGCTCATCAACTTCAACTTACTCTTGTAGCTGTGGCGAAAAAGCATATGAAAATCGTTAGTCTGTTTTTGTTACTAACCAATGTTGTCAATGTTGTTGGAGGTTCATGCAAACGTCATGACCGTCTTCGAGAACAACAAGCTGCCAAAGTTATCGAGGCACTTGATGTAGGCGGAATCCCAAGTGGTCGAGGTCTCAATCAAGAAACTTCTCTCGTTAGAGCGAGTGACACACGTTGGGGATCACATTATGGTACTATGGTGAGTATGATTGTTTTGTTTTCATCTGTGATAGATGTGCTTGAAATGATAGAAGAAGACGGATTAACCCAAACAAAAATGTGAAGCTCTTCATCTATCTACATCCTTGCAGTCTTTTGATTTCGCATTTTGTTTGCACTTGATGAAGACTTTATTGGGTATTACCAAATTTTTGCCTCAAGCATTGCAAAGAAAATAACAAGATATTGTAAATGCAATGAACTTGGTGGGACTTTGCAAGAAGAAACTACAAACTTTGAGGGATGACGATTGGGATTCTATGCTTAATCAAGTTACTTTGTTTTGTGAGAAACATGATATCGATGTTTGCAACATGAATGATATGTTCTTACTTCCCGGACGGTCACGCCGAAAAGCTCCACGGATGTAAAACTTACACCACTACCATGTTGAGTTATTTTATGGAGTTATTGATCTGCAACTTATGGAATTGGAGAACCGTTTTAGTGAGACTAGCACCGAGTTGCTTCTTTGCATGGCATGTCTCAATCCGAGCACCTCTTTTTTAGCTTTTGATAAAAGCAAATTGATTCGTCTTACCCATTTCTATCCAAATGATTATTATGAGATGGAGATTATAGTGCTTGAACACTACTGAAAAATTGCTTATTTCCGACCAAGATTTTCGACGGATAATATCCGTCGGTAATTACCGACGGAACACCGACGGAAATGAAAACTTTGCGATGGATAGACTATCCGTCGGTAATCCGTCGGTAAATATATATATTTACCGACGGATTACCGACGGATATTAAATTATTTTATTTTATTTTCAAATCCATCGGAAATCCGTCGGTAATTTATATAATTTAATAAATATTTATTTTTTTCAGACGTCCGTTGGTGATCCGTCGGTAATTACAGACGGATTACCGACGGCATTTAAGACTCCGTCGGTAATCCGTCGGTAAATTTAATAATTTAATAAATATTAATTTTTTCTGTGATCATGTATGTATATATATATGTTTGTATGTATGTGATCATGTATGTATATACACATGTACATATGTGATCATGTATGTAATATGTATGTATGTACATGTACATATGTGATCATGTATGTATGTACATGTACACATTGTTCTAAAAAACTCGTTGCACAGCCGCCATGGCGCGCCATGGTACCAAGGCTTGTGTGTCATGCCACGTTAAGCCCATGGCACGCCATGGCCTAATGCGCAATTATCATAATGAGATATTTGTTTTTCTTTACGCTTTTAATGTCTTATTTGCAAGTTTTTAATATATAACCTAATTTAAGTTGCTTATTATTATTGACTCATTGAGTAACACTACAAAACATACATTTTTATACATAATATTATATATGAATTATAAATTTGACGCCATAAGTCACGCCTTGAAAACGCCATGGCTTCGCCATGGCTCCTAAGGCTTGAGGTTTGGCCTCGCCGCCACGCCACGCCTCATGCCATTTAGAACCTTGCATGTACATATGTAATCATGTATGTATGTACATCATGTACATGTATATTACATATGTGATCATGTATGTAATATGTACGTATATACATGTACGTATGTGATCATGTATAGTATGTATGTGATCATGTATGTATGTGATCATGAATGTATGTACACCATGTATAGTATGTATGTGATCATGTATGTAATATGTTTGTACATGTACATATGTGATCATGTATGTATGTACATCATGTACTGATCCATTAAAGTCAACCGTATCCATTAAAAGTCCAACTGGGTACGTTAAAGCCTAACTGGATCCATTAAAAGCCCAACTGGGAACGTTAAATCTCCACTGAATCCATTAACTGGATATATTAAAGCCAATCGGGTCCATTAAAGCCCAACTGTGTATGTTAAAGCCCAATTGGATACGTTAAAGCCCCACTGAATCCATTAAAGCCCAACCGGATTCGTTTAAAGCCCAACTGGGTACGTTAAAGCCTAACTGGGCCCATTAAAGCCCAACTGGATTCATTAAAGCCCAACTGTGTACGTTAAAGCCCAACTGGGAACGTTAAAGCGCAACTAAATCCATTAAAGCCCAACCGTATTCGTTTAAAGCCCAACCGGATTCGTTTAAAGCCTAACTGATTACATTTCGTCCCTGATCTAATTGGAATTAACGGGAAAAGATAACGACCATTAATTGTTTCCATTAAGTCCAGTTACTTCAGGGGTATTTTAGTCAATTTAAATATAATTTGATAAATTAATAAATAATTTTAAATATAATTTGATAAATTAATTAATAATTTATTTATTAATTTTAATATTAAATAATATATTAATTAATAATTTATTTAATAATTATAATATTAAATATAATTTTAAATATAATTTTAATTTAAAAGTAATTTATTTAATAAAAAACAATTATCCATCGGAAATCCGTCGGTAAATACCGACAGAAATTCCGTCGGAAATCCGTCGGTGAATTTTCGAAAATTCTTAAAAAAAATAGCGGGCTTAAAGCCCTAATCTCTCGATTTCCCTCAATCTTTCGATCTCCCTCTCAGTCTCTCGTCTCTCCCTCTCGTCTCCCTCTCATGATTCCTCTCTCCCTCTCCATCTCCCTCTCCCTCTCTCAACCCTTTCTAGCCGACAACCAGCAACCACCGGCGACTCCCTCTCGATCTCTCCATTTCGCCCTCTCGATCTCTCCCTCTCGATCTCTCAGACTCCCTCCATCTTTCCCTCTCAATATCTCGATCTCTCCATCTCACCCTCTCCAGCCGACAGCCAGCGACAACCGCTGACCACCGCCGACCACCACCTCCACCTCCACCTCCACCTCCACCTCCACCTCCACCTCCACAGGTATGTATACACTTTTATGCTATTAGGAGTACTTGTTGAATTTTTTCAGAATACATTATGTGTTATACACTTTTATGCTATTGGGAGTACTTGTTGAATTTTTTAAGAATACAATATGTGTTATACACTTTTATGCTATTGGGAGTACTTGTTGAATACAGTATGTGTTCTTTTAAAATGGACACTTGTTTTCTTGTGTGGAATAGAACTAGAAAACTGAGTGTTTTGATAGATACGTTGAATACAGAAGCGTCTAGGTATTAGAAAACTGAGTGTTTTATTGGGAGTACTTGTTAAATCTTATATTTGTATTTATAGTTTCTTGGATATCGCTTGCTACATTTATATAAGTAGTTTTTAATGTTGCAAATTACCAAGATGAGCTTGTGGTTTGGTATGCAGATCCTCTCATTCGCATACATGTATTTTTAATAGATTTTTGTGCTTAAATATCATAGATTTGTCTTGTAATATCCGGATCCGAAATTTTTATTTATTTTGGAAGTTGGGTGAAAAGTGAAACGAGAACCAAAGTGCAAGGGGGTTATTTGAAAATTTTGGTTTGTATATAAACTAAATATCTGATATTTGAGATTCATATCTCAAATTATCAGCCAACTTAGATTGTAAAAAGAGAAAGAGAGAAAGCAAGAGGCAGAGAGAAAAGAGAAGGAGATCTTGTGAATCGATCAGTTTTTATCAAATAGAGGTATGTTTTTAGCTTCATACTTCTATCTGCATGTTATAGTCGGTAAATAGTCTTGTTAATCAAGCTTTTAACCGTGTATTTGATCGATTTAATGATCAAAAGTTTTCTGGGTTTGAACTGTAATACGCCGACTTAAGTTCTTGATTAGACCGGAAAGATGATGTATCGGTCATTTGCTTTCGACCGATATAATGTAAAGGACCGGTAGAGATTCGACCGGTAGGTTGTAAAGGACCGATAGTGGTTCGACCGATAGGTTGTAAAGGACCGGCAATGGTTCGACCGGTAGTTGTGTTAGACCGGTAATGTTACTCGACCGGTATAGTGATTTGACCGGTATAGAGGCTCGATCGATACATTGTTTTGACCAGTATTATTCGATGTATGTGTTTGACCGATATTTTGATAATTGGTCTAAGAGGTTTTTAATCAGAGTGGTTTTGACCGGGTTAAAAACAGTAGATTTCAATTGATGAGTCTTTTGAAAGAAAGAGTGTTAGTTGCAAGTTAGCTTACCTTTGTTTTAACACCATCGCAGGTGGTGTTAATTAATAGAAGTCTGAGTTTATTTCAGAAGAATCAGAGGTGAGTCTTTTAACTAAATCTTTTATGATTTGAGCAGTTAATTGATAAATGTGAGTTTTATATACTACACATTTATAGTATTGAAAGTTATGCATAATTATTTCAAAAGATGGATTTAACCAGTTGGGCATGTTTATGCTCAGTGTATATAAACTTGTTTTATATACAGGCAGGACTAGGTGTATGCATACATTTGAGTCTGAAGTCTGACCTAACTCGGGAAGTGTGACCCGCCTGCTCGTACCGGGGAGTGTGGCCCATTTATGCCATTAGGGTGTGTCCCTAAAATAAGGCAGTGCGAGACAGACATACCGTCTTTGACGGGAATGTTGGTCAGTAGTTTAAAGTACGCTTGTGAGCGTAGAAAGTGGTTAGTGATGGCCAATAGATTTAATTATGCCTGCGAAGCATAAAATGTTTTAAAGTTTGATTTAAAGAGTAAGTTACTTATTGAGATATACAGTGTTGTTTAAATGTTTTAATTAATATTTGAACTGTTGTAGTAGTGATTGGAGGGAACTCACTAGACCTTTGGTCTAACCCTCACTATTTCGAAATTTTAATCCTGTTTCAGGTTATCGTAAAGTAGCAGATAAAGGTAAAGAGAAGATTTGAGATATAAGCAGGAGATAGAAGACTTCCTGTAATAGTTATCTTTTTGGGAAACTCAGTTGTGTAGTAAAAGATAGTGTAACCTTGTACTCTGTATTGTAAGCCTGGGACAGTGTTTAGTAATGAATGTTATTTTATTATATTTATACATGTTCAGGTTGTTACAATTGGTATCAAAACATTAGTTTAAGAGATCTAGGTGACCAGATGGGCCTAGACTTAAACTGAGATAGTAGAAGCACAACTGAGTATTAGGAAGACCGTAAGAAGATAACATTAAGGTAGTAAGGACTAGCATGTAAGGTAAATTTGGAATTCTATCTGGCCAGTGTAATTGTGAATTTACAAGTACATGCTTTTGCTTAAACTGCCGTAATGTGTAGCATGTTAGATTGAATATCTTATGTTTCTTTTTATCAGAAATATGTCTGAGCGAGTGACCAGGAGTAGATCCATAGTGAATCCAGAAATGGACCCAGATAATGAAGTCATTGCCGAAGAGCAAATGACTAATGTCAACCCGACTGCTATCCAAGGAAAGAGTCGAGGTTGACCTAAAGGTAAGACAGTTCAGAAAACAGCTACTCAGGTAGGAGTTTCCAATGTGGGAACTCGAGGTGGGAAGACGAGTCATGGTATTCGTCAGAATGAAAGTGTAGAGGTAAGAATTGAGCAAGAAACTTCGAATCAAGAAAGTTCGGCTTCTGTGAGGGGTCGTAAACAGACGGGAAAGCGTGGAAGAGGTAGAACGCAAGGTTTTGTTACGCAAGAAACCTTTACTGCAGAAATGGGAAAGTTACAAGAAACGTTGAATGCTTTATTGGCTCAGCGTACCAATGAACTTTCGGCAAGTAAAGAAAAAAGTGAAGATAAAGTAGTGACTGAGGTAGCAGAATCACCAGTTACTGGAATGGGTAGTCATCCTCAGTCAGGTCCCATTGTGTCAGTTAAAGCTGTAACAGGAAAAGGATGTAGTTTTAAGGAGTTTGCTGCTTGCAAGCCTCCTACTTATAAAAGGGAATGTGATCCCGTAGTAGCATTAAGATGGGTAAAAGGTATGGAGCTAGCTTTTGATACAAGTAAGTGTGCAGAAGAAGATAAAGTAGTCTATGCTTTGTCAATGCTGAAAGAGGAAGCAGTAATGTGGTGGGATGTGGAATCCGGAGGTCAAAGTTCAGCTGTAGCTAAAGAAATGGTTTGGGGTGAGTTTGTGAAAAGATTTAAAGCACAGTTTTGCCCTCTGGCGGCAGTTAAAAAGCTGGAAGAAGAATTTCTGGGTTTAGAGCAGAAAGGAATGTCAGTTCGAGAATATGCTACAAAGTTTATTGAAAAGTCTAGATTTGCAGAAATTTATGTACCGAATGAAGAAAGACGAGTAGAACTTTTCGTCTTTGGATTAAGAAGTGATATTCGGGAATTTGTCTCGAATAAAGAACCGTCGACTTTTCAAATGGCAGTAAATGCAGCGGAGATGAGGGAGAAAGAAAAGAACAGACAAGCCACAGAACGAAGTGGGGATAAAAGAAAGTGGGAAGGAACAGTTCGTGATTCCAAATCGTTTAAGTCTGCAAAGTTTGAGCAGCTTCCTGTTAATAAGTTTGAAAATAAGTCATGTATTAAGTGTAACCGGATACATAAGGGAGAATGTAAGATTATTCAAGAGGGTTGTTATAAATGTGGGAAGGTTGGACATTTGGCTCGAGACTGCCAGAATTTGAGGTCTTGTTATCAGTGTGGATCTCCTGATCATATCAGGACCAATTGTCCACAGTTGAAAAAGGGATCGGTTGGAGGAAATATAGAGAAGGGAGTTGATAAAAAGATAGAGCCAGCTAAAGCGAGGGCTAGAGTGTTCAATATGTCAGCAGAAGAAGCGGCGGAGATACCTGATGTAGTGACATGTACTTTCTTTATAGATTCAAATTATGCAAAAGTATTGTTTGATTCAGGCGCAAATCGTTCTTTTGTGTCTCCTAATTTTGTGCATAAATTGAATGAGAAACCTAAGAAGCTTAAGCATGAATTGAAAGTAGAAGTGGCTGATAATAGTCAAATCTTAGTAGAAGAAGTATATGATGGGAGTAGTATTGTCATTGATGGACAAGTATTTCCACTTCGTCTGTACCCGATGGGTATGGGAGAATTTGATGTTATCGTGGGAATGGACTGGTTGGCGTCTAATGATGCTCATATAGTATGCAATAAGAAATTGATTCGTATAGCGCAACCAGGAAAAGAAGAGATAGTAGTATTTGGAGATCGAAGGGATAGAAAGTCATGTTTGATTTCTATGATTAAGGCTAAGAAATGTTTAGTAAAATGGTGTGTGGGATTCTTAGCTTATGTGATAAATGCTAAGAAGGAAAAGAAGGGATTAGAGTCAGTTCCGGTAGTCAGTGAGTATCCAGAAGTATTTCCGAAAGACTTGACCACTTTGCCTCCTGATCGACAAGTAGAATTTCGTATTGATTTAGTTCCTGGAGCAGCGCCGATTGCAAGAGCACCGTACAGACTGGCACCGGCAGAGATGAAAGAAATGATGACTCAGTTGCAGGAATTGTTAGACAAGGGTTTATTCGCCCTAGTACCTCACCTTGGGGAGCGCCAGTATTGTTTGTTAAGAAGAAAGATGGGTCTATGAGAATGTGCATAGACTATCGTGAGCTCAATAAGTTGACTATTAAGAATAAGTATCCGCTTCCCAGGATTGACGATCTTTTTGATCAACTTCAAGGAGCGAGTTACTTTTCTAAAATAGATCTGCGATCTGGGTATCACCGGTTGAAGGTGAGGGAGGAGGATGTTCCTAAGACTGCATTTCGTACGAGGTACGGACATTATGAGTTTTTAGTTATGCCATTTGGTTTGACTAATGCGCCAGCAACTTTCATGGATCTGATGAATAGAGTGTGTAGTCCGTTTTTAGATAAATATGTCATCGTTTTTATAGATGATATATTGATCTATTCACGTTCCAAGGAAGATCATGAAACTCATTTGAGAGCAATTTTAGAATTGCTTAAGCGTGAAAAGTTGTATGCCAAGTTTTCAAAATGTGAATTTTGGCTGAAAGAAGTTCAGTTTTTAGGACACGTAGTGTCGAAAGATGGGATTCAGGTTGATCCAGCTAAGATTGAAGCCATTAAAGGGTGGGAAACACCGAAATCACCATCTGAAGTAAGAAGTTTTCTAGGATTGGCTGGTTATTATAGAAAATTCATCCAGGACTTTTCAAGGATAGCTACGCCCTTAACAGCATTAACAAGAAAGAATGTCAAGTTTGTCTGGTCAGAGGCACAAAAAGAAGCGTTCGGTAAGTTGAAAGAGAGTTTAAGTAGTGCTCCTGTTTTATCTCTACCGAACGAATCGGAAGGATTCGTAATTTATAGCGATGCTTCAAAGTTGGGTTTGGGATGTGTGTTAATGCAACAAGGCAAAGTGATTGCTTATGCATCTCGTCAGTTAAAAGAGCATGAAAAGAATTATCCGACGCACGATTTAGAGTTGGCAGCTGTAGTATTTGGTTTGAAAATTTGGAGGCATTACTTGTATGGGATCAAGTGTCTGATTTACACAGATCACAAGAGCCTTCAATATCTTTTCAATCAGAAAGAGCTGAATATGAGGCAGCGTAGATGGATGGAGTTATTAAGTGATTATTACTATGATATTTTGTACCATCTAGGTAAGGCCAATGTAGTAGCAGATGCTCTAAGTCGTAAGGAGCATGGAGAAATAGCAGAAGTTGTAGCATTTCGAGTTGATGTTGTTTCTAATTTCTTGGAAGAGGTTATAAAATATCAAGAGGAAGCAACGTCAAAAGACAATTTGAAAAGTGAAAGAATAGTTGGGATTGTTAACTCGTTAATAGTTGACAATCGTGGAGTAAAGTGTTTCAATAGGCGAGTATGGATTCCAAAAGCAGGAGGTCTGAGGCAGAAAGTATTGGAAGAAGCACATAGATCTCGGTATTCAGTTCATCCTGGAACTAATAAGATGTATAGAGATCTGAAACAAGGTTACTGGTGGCCTGGTTTAAAGAAAGATATTGCTCATTTCGTTGAACGAAGTCTGACATGTTTGAAAGTTAAAGCTGAGCATCAGAGACCTTACGGGGAACTTCAGTCGTTAGAAATCCCAGTTTGGAAGTTGGATGAGATTACTATGGATCTTGTTACTGGGTTACCGCGATCACCTAAGGGGCTTGATGCTATTTGGGTGATAGTGGATAGACTCACAAAGTCAGCCCACTTCTTACCGATCAAGGAGACGTACTCATTAGAAAAGTTGGTTCGATTGTATATCGATGAGATAGTAACCCGACATGGAGTACCGTCGTCTATTGTATCAGACAGAGATGCTCAATTTACATCAGCTTTCTGGAGAAGTTTGCAAAGAGAATTAGGCTCTCAACTTAAACTGAACACGACCTATCATCCTCAAACAGATGGTCAGAGTGAGAGAACTATACAGACATTGGAAGATATATGCTTCGTGCATGTGTTATCGATTTCAAAGGTTCGTGGGAGATTCATTTGTCGTTGACTGAATTTTCCTACAACAATAGTTATCATGCTAGCATACAAGCGACCCCGTTTGAAGCTTTGTATGGTCGTAAATGTAGAACACCTCTATGTTGGAATGAGGTGGGTGAAAGACAGATAGCGGGACCAGAGATTGTACAGGTGACAACTGATAAGGTTGACCAGATTCGAGCAAGATTGAAGATTGCTCAAGATCGTCAGAAAATGTATGCTGATAGAAGAAGGAAACCGATAGAGTTTCAGATAGGAGATAAAGTAATGCTGAAAGTTTCGCCTTGGAAAGGGGTAGTCAGATTTGGGAAGAAAGGAAAGTTGAGACCAAGATTTGTAGGACCATTTATCATCACTGGTCGTGTTGGTGAAGTGGCTTATAAACTTGATCTACTAGAAAGTTTGCATGGGATTCATCCCACATTTCATGTGTCAACCCTGAAGAAGTGTTTGGCAGAAGCAAATATAGTTGTTTCTTTAGAAGATATTCAGATAGATGAAAAACTAAGTTATATTGAGGAGCCCGTAGCAATTAAGAACCTCAAGATAAAGAAGTTGAGGAACAAAGAGATTCGCTTAGTGAAAGTTCAGTGGAAATTTCACCAAGGACAAGAGTCTACGTGGGAAGTAGAGTCAGAGATGAAGTCTCAGTATCCCCAGTTGTTTAACGATAGAATTCTGGGGACGGAATTCTCTTAAGGGGGGAAGATTGTAATATCCGGATCCGAAATTTTTATTTATTTTGGAAGTTGGGTGAAAAATGAAACGAGAACCAAAGTGCAAGGGGGTTATTTGAAAATTTTGGTTTGTATATAAACTAAATATCTGATATTTGAGATTCATATCTCAAATTATCAGCCAATTTAGATTGTAAAAAGAGAAAGAGAGAAAGCAAGAGGCAGAGAGAAAAGAGAAGGAGATCTTGTGAATCGATAAGTTTTTATCAAATAGAGGTATGTTTTTAGCTTCATACTTCTATCTGCATGTTATAGTCGGTAAATAGTCTTGTTAATCAAGCTTTTAACCGTGTATTTGATCGATTTAATGATCAAAAGTTTTATGGGTTTGAACTGTAATACACCGACTTAAGTTCTTGATTAGACCGGAAAGATGATGTATCGATCATTTGCTTTCGACCGATATAGTGTAAAGGACCGGTAGAGATTCGACCGGTAGGTTGTAAAGGACCGATAGTGGTTCGACCGATAGGTTGTAAAGGACCGACAATGGTTCGACCGGTAGTTGTGTTAGACCGGTAATGTTACTCGACCGGTATAGTGATTTGACCGGTATAGAGGCTCGACCGATACATTGTTTTGACCAGTATTATTCGGTGTATGTGTTCGACCGATATTTTGATAATTGGTCTAAGAGGTTTTTAATCAGAGTGGTTTTGACCGGGTTAAAAACAGTAAATTTCAATTTATGAGTCTTTTGAAAGAAAAAGTGTTAGTTGCAAGTTAGCTTACCTTTGTTTTATTACCATCGTAGGTGGTGTTAATCAATAGAAGTCAGAGTTTATTTCAGACGAATCAGAGGTGAGTCTTTTAACTAAATCTTTTATGATTTGAGCAGTTAATTGATAAATGTGAGTTTTATATACTACGCATTTATAGTATTGAAAGTTATGCAGAATTATTTCAAAAGATTGATTTAATTAGTTGGGCATGTTTATGCTCAGTGTATATAAACTTGTTTTATATACAGGCAGGACTAGGTGTATGCATACATTTGAGTCATAAGTCTGACCTAAGTCGGGAAGTGTGACCCGCCTGCTGGTTCAAAGTTACTACTGCTAGAAGACTTCAAGGTTAATACTGCTGAGTATTACTACTGCTAGTAATTAATACTGCTAGTCAAAGTTAGTGCTGCTTGAACAAAGTTAGTACTGCTAGTAGTTAGTGTTGCTTAGTAGTTAATGCTGCTGAAGATTAATACTGCTTATATGATAAAGATTCGCATGAAAGGACAACAGCTGGATGGACTGAAGATTATGGAAGGCTTAGAGATATACATGGAAGATATACTGAAGATATTTTTATTTCTTGTAATTATCTTTTGATTAGTATATGTATAGAATGTATAGAATAGATAGATAATTTTTTTTTTGGTTTTTAGAATTATTCATTCTAAGTTATAGAGAGAAATCAACCTCAAGGCATAGATCCTAATTCTAGAGAAGTAGAATTCGTCTTGAAAGAGTCTGTTCTTCAAGATTGAGGTTGAGTGTGTAATCTTGTGATTTTAATCATTCAATACAAGTTACAGTTTGTTATTCATATTTACTGTTTGTGATTACTGTTTCATTGAATATCAAAGTGTTATTCCGCAAACTTCTTTGATATTGTTTCTGAGAATTAATTCTTGTTGAGAATTCGATCCTGACAAGTGGTATCAGAGCCAAACTCTCTCAGAAACATCTATTCATCATGGAAAATCTTACAGAATCAAGCAGTACTTTGGTTTCTAAGGTCCCAATGCTCAAACCCAGTGAGTTTGACATGTGGAAGATCAGAATCAGACAATATATTCTTCTCACTGACTACTCAATGTGGGATATCATTGAGAATGGTCCTTCTGAAGCTGGAAGGATAGGACCAGATGGGAAAAGACCTCCACCAAAGACAGATGGTGAGAGGAAGATCAGACAGACAGAGATGAAGGCCTTGAGCACTCTGCTATTGGCCATCCCCAATGAATACCAGCATCAATTTTGCAACTGTACTGATGCTCAGATTCTCTGGAATGCTCTAGAGAAAATATTTGCTGGAACAAAGAGCATCAAAAGAAATCAAAGAGATGTTCTAAAGCAGCAGTATGAGAACTTTACTTCCTCAAAGAATGAGTCTATGACTCAAACTTTTGATAGGTTCAACAAGCTCATTGGTGAACTGGCTACTGTAGGAGTGAAGATGGAACAAGATGATGTAAACAGAAAGTTCCTCAGATCTCTTGGGGATGAATGGACTATGTACACTGTCTCATATAGACAGAGTGACAATCTGGAAGAGAAAGAACTTGATGATCTATACAATGATCTAAGAGTTTTTGAAACTGAGGTAGAGATCAAGAAGAAGCCCACTGGTTATGTCCACAATGCTGCACTTCTTTCAGCATCCACTGATACTACTGCCAACCCTGAAGCAGTTAGTACTGCCAGTGGAGTAAGTTCAGAAAAAGGCACTGAAACTATCTTTGAAGCCTTTTTGTCCAGTCATAGTAACAATTCATTGATTAATGATGATCTGGATCAACTTCACCCTGATGACCTGGAGGAGATGGATATTAAATGGCAGATGACCATGTTATCCATGAGGGTGAAGAAGTTCATTAAAAGAATAGGAAGGAATAACTTCTCTCAAAGAAGAGAAGATGGAGCTGGTTTTGACAAGACCAAGGTGGAATGTTATAAGTGTCACATGAAAGGACACTTTGCTAGAGAATGCAGGAGTGCTGTTCCAAACAACAACCACCAACAAGCTCAGAATGGAGGCTACACTCAGAACAAGAATCCTGCTCAAGCCCTTGTTTCTCATCAAGGAATGGGATTTGACTGGAGTGATCAAGCTGAGGAAGCCATTCAGAATCAAGCTCTTATGGCAGAAGTGTCTGATCTCCCCTCTGAGGTAATTTCTAATCTTTGCACTAAATCTTGCATTGACACTGTCAAAAGATACAGGGATCACAATCAAAGTATGTGTGATGACCTCAAAAGATTAGAAAAGGATAGAAGAGATTATGTGTTAATAGTAGAGAGATTTGAAGAGCAAATCAAAGGCTTTCAAGCTAATAAACTTCAACACTCTTATGACACAAACTATTGGAAGTGGGAAAAGAATGAGTTAGAGACCAAACTGTCTAAATCCCTAGAAGAAAGTGATAGGCTGAAAGAGGAACTGTCTAAAGTTAAACTTGACATAGAAAAGTTTTCATATGCTTCAAAAGCAATGGATTCTCTTCTAAAGGCTCAGATTCATGACAAGATAAAGCCTGGTATTGGATACAACAATACACCTCCTCCTTACAACAACAATTATATCTCTCCTACTTCAGACTTGTTAGAAACCAAGGAGAAAAAGGACTTATCTGAGAAAGCCTTTAAGATAGATCCTTTGGATGAAGTAGTAATTAAGGATTTAACTGAGAAAGAAGCCAGTGAGTATAGGGATAATGATGTGAGTAAAGAGATCCCATTAGAAAACAACATTATCACCAATGAGGGATGTGGGAAAATCTGGGTCAAGTCCAAGGAGATAGAGAAGACCAAAGGAAAGGATAACAAGGTCCATTACAAACAAACCACGGTTGTGAATCCCGGATCTTGTAAACAGTGTGATTGCCGTAAAGCCAAGAGCCTAAATTCTGGTTTAAAAAGAGGAAATCAAAGAAACTGGAATAATCAATGGGCTCAGAAGCAAGGAGTTGATCTGAGTAAAATCAATAGACCAAAACCTTGCTTCATATGTGGCAAGTTAAATCATTTGGCTAAATATTGCTTCTTTAACCCTATTAATCAACAGATGACCTTTCAAAGATTTGTGCAAAAACCTGTTGGTTATAGGAAGGCTGGAAAGAAACATGTGATAAAGAAACATGGTGAAAGGAAAGGCCCCATGAAGAAAAAGATTTTAAAAGAAAGTATTAAAATGTGGGTGCCTAAAAGCACTAAAACTGTTAGTACTGCTGACAGGGTTAGTGCTGCTGGAAGTATTACTGCTGCTACCTGTGTTAGTACTGCTGAAAACATTAATGCTGCTAATACAGTTAGTACCTCTTCAAAGGTTAATACTGCCAACACAGTTACTGCTGCTAACACAGTTACTACTGCTAACAAGGTTAGTACTGCTAAGCATGCAAGTGCTGCTAAGGCAGTTAGTACTTCTAAAACCAGTACTGCTTCTAGCACAAATGTTTCCAAGCCTATTATTGTGACAAAGTACTCCAAGAATGAGGAGTTAAAGTTCAAAAATCTTGTCAAGAAAGAATGCAAGTATTTTGATGAGAAAGGGGTACCCAAGACCACTTTGGCTTGGGTTCCTAATTCATACTAACTGATTTATCTTATGTGCAGGGCAACCAACAACTCAAGGGAAAGAGCATATGGCATGTTGATAGTGGTTGCTCTAGGCACATGACAGGCAACATGTCATGCCTTCAGGATTTCAAGCATATCAATGGAGGACATGTTGCATTTGGAGATAATCTTACTGGTGGAAAAATAAGTGGAAAAAGTAATGTCACCAAAGGTAAGATGACATTTGAGGATGTCTACTATGTTGATCAATTGAAGTACAACCTGTTAAGTGTATCACAGGTATGTGACAAACAACATAGTATATTATTTACAAATACTGAGTGTATGATCCTTGCTCCAGGGTTCAAGGTAGTTGATGACAGCATGATACTACTTAGAACTCCAAGAAAGGACAATGTTTACTATCTAGATATGGACAATGTGGATAGTGATTCATCTCTAAATTGTCTTGTTTCCAAAGCTTCTGTAGATGAATCCTCTCTTTGGCACAGAAGGATGTGTCACATGAATTTTAAGACTATGAACAAACTTGTTAAAAACAACCTTGTAAGAGATTTACCATCTAAAGTCTTTTCATGTGATGATCATTGTGTTGCTTGCCTTAAAGGCAAACAACATAAAACTTCTCATAAGACCAAAGAGATAAACTCAATTTCTTCTTGTCTCCAGTTATTACATATGGATCTGTTTGGTCCTACAAATGTTATGAGTATAGGCAAGAAATCTTACTGCTTGGTTATTGTTGATGATTACTCTAGATTTACCTGGGTATATTTTCTAAGGACTAAGGATGAGACAAGTGGACTGATCAAATCCTTTATCCTAAGAATTGAAAACCAAACTAATCAAAAAGTAAAAGTCATTAGATCAGATAATGGGACTGAATTTAAAAATCTTGATCTAAACACCTTTTGTGAAGAAAAAGGCATTGAGAGACAATATAGTGCTCCTAGGACTCCTCAACAGAATGGTGTTGCTGAAAGGAGAAATAGGACACTAATAGAGGCTGCTAGATCTCTGTTGGCTGATTCAAAACTGCCAATTACCTTCTGGGCTGAAGCAGTTAATACTGCCTGCTATGTCCAAAACAGAGTTCTAGTAGTTAAGCCAAAGATCAAGACACCATATGAGCTTTTAAATAAAAGAAAACCTTTCATTGGTTTCTTCAAACCTTTTGGGTGTCCTTGTACAATTCTCAATACAAAATCTCACTTAGGTAAGTTTGATAGCAAAGCAGATGATGGATTTCTTGTTGGGTATTCATCTCAGAGTAAGGCCTACAGAGTTTTTAACTCATCTTCTAGAATAATTGAAGAAAGTGACAATGTCAAATGCAATGAGAACACACCAAATCCTATTGGGTCTGGCCCTCAGTGGCTATTTGACATTGATTCACTAACTAACTCCTTTAGTTTCAGTAGTGATGATTATGCAGGTTCAGGATGTGGAGGATCAGGGACTACACAGGTTCAAGAAAGTATATCTAAATCTGTGATCTTTCCCATACCCACAGTGAATTCCTTTGAAGACTGTGAAAAGGAACCATCTACTGGACCAAGTCAGAGTGAAGAAGAAAGTAGAGATGAGGAGACTCAAGAAAATAAAGAATCAGAAGTGGCTGCTGAAAACACTTCAGTTGAGTTGCATGACTCTAATCTAGAGGCTGGACTTAATGAAGAACCTAGTCATAACACCAGAGTTCAAAAGAATCATCCTCCACAGCTGGTAATAGGAGATATATCCTCTCCTATGATGACTAGACACCAAAGCAGGCTTCAAGAAATGCAAGATCAACAGCATACAGTGCTTTCTTGTTTTCTATCCCAACTTGAGCCTAAAAAGGCACATGATGCTATGAAAGAATCCAGTTGGATAGAAGCAATGCAAGAAGAACTGTTGCAGTTCAAACTACAAGATGTATGGGATCTAGTAGACCTTCCTAAAGGTCACAGAGCAATTGGCACAAAGTGGATTTTCAGAAACAAGAGAGATGAAAGAGGAATTGTCATAAGGAATAAAGCAAGGCTGGTAGCTCAAGGGTATACTCAAGAAGAGGGTATAGATTATGAAGAAGTCTTTGCACCTGTGGCTAGGATAGAAGCTATAAGATTATTCCTAGCCTATGCTTCTTACATGAACTTCAAAGTCTATCAAATGGATGTAAAAAGTGCTTTTCTCTATGGCTCAATTGAAGAAGAGGTATATGTCTGTCAACCACCAGGGTTTGAAAACCCAAGCTATCCAGACAGGGTATACAAATTGAAGAAAGCTCTTTATGGTCTGCATCAAGCTCCAAGAGCATGGTATGACACTCTGTCATCCTATCTATTGGAAAATGGCTTTGAAAGAGGAGTCATTGATAAGACTCTATTTATCAAGAGAAAGAAGAAGGATATCTTGCTGGTCCAAATATATGTTGATGACATTATCTTTGGATCTACAAGAGACAACATGTGCAAGGAGTTTGAGGAACTAATGTATCAAAGGTTCAAAATGAGTTCCATGGGGGAACTTACTTTCTTCCTTGGACTCCAAGTTCAACAGAAGTCAGATGGCATCTTCATCTGTCAATCCAAGTATGTGCAGGACATTCTAACCAAGTTTGGTTTCTCAGATTCAAAACCTGCCAGCACACCTATGGAGACACACAAGCAGATAACAACAGATCTTGAGGGGGAGGATATGGATGTGCATCATTACAGATCCATGATTGGCTCTCTCATGTATCTCACAGCATCAAGGCCAGATATAATGTTTCCAGTCTGTGTATGTGCAAGATTCCAAGTTAGGCCAAAGCAATCTCACTTTCAAGCTGTTAAGAGGATATTCAGATATCTCAAAGGGCAACCCAGATTGGGACTTTGGTATCCTCATGACTCACCCTTTGACCTAATAGCATACTTAGACAGTGATCTAGGTGGGGCAAACTTGGACAGAAAATCTACTTCTGGAGGATGTCAGTTTTTGGGTGCTAGACTAGTTTCATGGCAGTGCAAGAAACAAACCACAGTGTCCACATCTACAACAGAGGCAGAGTACATAGCAGCTGCAAGTTGCTGTTCTCAAGTCTTATGGATTCAGAATCAAATGCTGGACTATGGGGTAACCTTTCTACACACTCCCATTTTTATTGATAATAGCAGTGCTATCAGCATTGTGAATAATCTTGTCAAGCACTCTAAGACAAAGCACATTGAGATCAGGTATCACTTCATAAGAGACTGTAATGAAAAGAAACTTGTTCAAGTTGTAAAAGTTCATACTGACAACCAGTTTGCTGATCTATTCACCAAAGCTTTTGATGTGGGTAGATTCACTTTCTTGGTAACAAGTGTGGGAATGATCAACTCTGAATAAGCATCCTCTCAAACAGTAGTTAAATATCTGAATATTATAGATTCTTGGTGTTACTAATCCTCCTTTGCAGGGCATACATAGCAGTACTCAATTCAGCCTAAGCTTCAAAAAGTAAGTGCAGTTAATACTGCTAGTTAGTTAATACTGCTAGTGGTTAATACTGCTCGCAGTTAATACTGCTAGTTAGATAATACTGCTCGCAGTTAATACTGCTAGTGGTTAATGCTGCTAGTTAGTTAATACTGCTAGTGGTTAATACTGCTCGCAGTTAATACTGCTAGTTCGTTATTACTGCTAGTAGTTAATACTGCTAGTTCGTTAATACTGCTCGCAGTTAATACTGCTCGCAGTTAATACTGCTAGTTCGTTAATACTGCTAGTAGTTAATACTGCTCGCAGTTAATACTGCTAGTTCGTTAATACTGCTAGTAGTTAATACTGCTCGCGGTTAATACTGCTTGTCCGTTAATACTGCTCTAGGTTAATAATGCCTATGTCCCGAATACTATAAATACCCTTTGCCCGCCTAAAAGTTCATAACGACTCTTTGTATACTGTTCACTTGCGCTCTAAACCCTTTCTCTCTCAAGACTCAAAGTTTTCAGGCAAGTTTTTCACTAAGATCAATGGCATCCATGGCATTCATTGATGAAGACAATGAGATCGCGATGCTACAAAAGCCAAAGCAAGCTGCAGGATTTCATCAGATTGTGGATTTCCTCAAGTCAAGCCATATTGCTCATGCTCTTACTGTATCACCTACAATCTATATCGAGCATCAAAGGCAGTTCTGGGCTAATGCCACCATTGTTGCTGAGAATGGTGTGCAAATGATCAAGACAAGGATCTGTGAAAAACCACTAACGGTTACTGAAGAGGTTATTCACATCAGTCTACGTCTAGACGATGCCTCTGGTATAACTTCTATCTCAAATGATGAATTGTTCTCTTCTCTTACAAGAATGGGGTATGGAGGCCCATTGGGTGTATTCAAATTCTCTAAAGCCAAATTTTCACCCCAATGGCATTTCTTTGTCCATACTCTCATGCACTGTATCTCCAAAAAGACTACTGGATGGAGTGAGTTCAGCAGCACCATTGCTTATGCCTTGGTGTGCTTGGCCACTGCCAGAAAGTATAACTTTTCTAAAATGATTTTCAGTGATCTTGTCTCAAACATGGGAAACAAAAAGAGCTTCTTTATGTACCCCAGGTTTGTCCAAGAAGTTATTACTCATGAATTGACGGATATACCTCAACCTGTTGGGGTATATGTACCTAAACCCCCCAAAGGCAAGGTTTTCTCAAATATGAGAAGATCTGCTGGGGACTCGGAAGGAGTTGACACCCCATTGTTCTCTACAATGATGGTGGTGTCCCAAACCAATGATGGTATGGCAGCAGGGTCAATGCCCCCATTAGACCATCCTACTGCTAGCCAATCCCAACCTTCCCACTCTAAATCTATTCCCCAGTCCCTTCTTGAAAAACTAACCTCTCCTATCACCCAAACATACAAGAGGAAACAGGTAAAGAAGGCTCCTTCCCTTCTTGTACCATCATCCCCCAAGCCTTTAAGCCCTCTAAGGGTGAATTCTCCTTTAGGGAATATCCATAGGGAAACCAAAGGGGTGTCTCCCAACCCCAAGGAGGTGCTCTCTGAGGAGGAGGAAGAGCATATGGGTGATGAGGCTGCCACTACTCCTGCTAGCACAGAGGAGGAAAGTGGTAACATCAATAAGACCTCCCCCATGGCAACTTTGAATGAGCAATCATTCAAAGGTCCCTGGTGCCAAGAAACCACGGGGGTGGATAGTGCTTCTGCTAGGCAGAAGACTTCCACTACTAAAAGATCCAATGATCCTTCAAAGGAGGGTAACACTTCTAGAGAAGATGAGGACAGATATAACTACCAGGAATTGATGGATACAATGGGAAACATCAACCAAGATGTCATCAAACAAGGCAAAGAGATAGAAGAAATGAAGCTGGTAATTCTGTCACAACAAGTACAGATTGCTAAGCTGAAGAAGATGGTGACCAGGCTAGTGCAGAGGAAGAAGAGGAAGCGGTTTGTCTTAAAGAAGAGATCAAATGTTCAAGATCCTTTCAACAAGGGGGAGAAGCCAGAGGGAGAAAAAGAGAAAGAAAGCTCAACTGTAAAGGAAGTTGAAGTTGAGGGGGAGACAGAACATGGAACAACAGCAGAAACTGTTAATACTGCTGAAGCAGCAGTAACAGGGCTGTCTGTAGAAGAACTGGAGATAGCAGAAACTCTGGTAAAAGCAAAGAATGACACTCCTAAGGCTACTCAAAAGGCCAAAGGAGTGGTCATCAATGAAGGAGAACCTCAAAAGGAAGTCTTGAAGGATATAAAGGGAAAAGGAAAAGAAAAGATGGTTGAAGAAGCTGAACTGCCTACAAAGAAGAAGTCTCAGATTGAACTGGATGAGGCAATAGCAAAACAGCTTCAAGACCAAATGGAAAAGGAGGAAATGTTGCAAACAGAAACAGACAGAGAACTTGCAAGGATAATGGCCAGAAAGTTGAATGCAGAATATCAGAAAAGCCTAAAAGAAGCAGCTCAGACCAAGAAACTTAAAGTTAAAAAGATGCCAGTGATAAAGCAGAAAAGACAACCCTCCAAGACCTTTTTGGCCAATCAGGAAAGAAGAAAGATGATAAACTTCCTGAAAGGTGCAATTGGAGTCAAGGGGGAGATGTTCACCAACATGGCATACAGTCAAGTTGAGGAGCTCTACAGGAAGGAAATGGCAAAACTCCAAGGGGATTCCTCTCAAAGGGAAGAAGCAGAAAGAAGGATGAAAGAGAGACATGATCTCAACATCCAACAACCATTCCCTGAGGAGACCACACCCTCAAAAGAAGAAGCAGAAGAGAAGAAGGAAGAACCTGAAAGTGTGGGTATAGAAGCCAAATCTGGAAAGAGAGTGAAGTCAATTGCTTCAAAAAGGCAGTTGAAAAAGCCAAGGGTGGAAGAAACTGAAAAGAAAACAGAACCTTCAGTCACATCTCAAACAGAATCAGTACAACTTTCAGAATAGTCTAGTAAGCCAACAGATGAGAGTATGGATCCTTACATGACAATAGTGGAACCTTTGAAAGCTGTTCCAATCTCTATGCAAGCTCCAGAGATCATCTTCTGGGATATTCTAAGAGACAGTGGAAAGAATTTCTTCAGAATCAAGAGAGCTGATGGTTCATTTGAAGCTTATTCAACATGGGGGAAAGTTATCAGAAGTTGTTCAAGAGCTGATATGGAAGAATTATACAAAGTGGGGATGAAACTTTATGAACCTGTGTTGAAAGGTACTGAAGAGAATCTTCTCAAAGTGACATTGGAATACTTGTGCATGATGTTTGATCCAGAAAGAGTGCACTATAGGATTAAAGATCATAAGCATGAGTTCATCTTCAAGAAGATTGATAAATGGATACTGTTTGAAAACTGTGGAGTATACATGATTACTATTGACAACTGTTATCATGAATACTACCTAGTGGACAAAATCTATGAGCATAGCAAGGAGAAGCTAGAAGGGATGCTTAAAGCTACACTTGTATGTACAAAGGATTCAGAGATGGCAAAGATTGTGGTGAGAAGAACTGTAAATCAAAGTTTGGGCCTAGATCCAAATTTGGGAAATTGAACCAGAGGTGTTGAAAGCATCTTGAAGATTAATTCTGAAGAACTTGACTTCTTTTTCTAAAAGTCAAGTTAGGGGGAGATTGTTGGGAACTGAAGAAAAGCTTAAGTATGGTTAATGCTGCTGGTTCAAAGTTACTACTGCTAGAAGACTTCAAGGTTAATACTGCTGAGTATTACTAC
This sequence comes from Arctium lappa, assembly GCA_023525745.1. Taxonomy (NCBI): domain Eukaryota; kingdom Viridiplantae; phylum Streptophyta; class Magnoliopsida; order Asterales; family Asteraceae; genus Arctium; species Arctium lappa. The sequence continues at coordinate 10,446,906 of CM042054.1, read as the reverse complement.
TGCTAGTAATTAATACTGCTAGTTAAAGTTAGTGTTGCTTGAACAAAGTTAGTACTGCTTAGCTAGTTAGTACTGCTAGTAGTTAGTGCTGCTTAGTAGTTAATGCTGCTGAAGATTAATACTGCTTATATGATAAAGATTCGCATGAAAGGACAACAGCTGGATGGACTGAAGATTATGGAAGGCTTAGAGATATACATGGAAGATATACTGAAGATGTGTTTATTTCTTGTAATTATCTTTTGATTAGTATATGTATAGAATGTATAGAATAGATAGATAATTTTTTTTTGGTTTTTAGAATTATTCATTCTAAGTTATAGAGAGAAATCAACCTCAAGGCATAGATCCTAATTCTAGAGAAGTAGAATTCGTCTTGAAAGAGTCTGTTCTTCAAGATTGAGGTTGAGTGTGTAATCTTGTGATTTTAATCATTCAATACAAGTTACGGTTTGTTATTCATATTTACTGTTTGTGATTACTGTTTCATTGAATATCAAAGTGTTATTCCGCAAACTTCTTTGATATTGTTTCTGAGAATTAATTCTTGTTGAGAATTCGATCCTGACAAATAGACTTCTAACTTCGTTGACACGTAGGGTTTTAAACTTTCCAAAACACCTTTCTTTGATTGTAACCTACGGTTTTGACTATCCAATAGTCAAATCATTACACTTAAAGTTTTAGAGTCATCCAAAACACCTCTAAACCTATGGGTTGACTTTCAAGAAGGCAAACCATTACATGTAGTGTTCAATAGACTTCTAACTTCGTTGACACCTAAGGTTTGACTTTTAAATACTCAAACCATTACAACACTGTACCTCCAAATGACACCAAGTTGTGGGAGCGTAGTGTCGGAGGACGACGTAAGGGCCGTATTTTTGGATGGGGGACCAGTCAGGATCCCTATTATGCTATGACCGGTGATTCAGGTGCCAGTTCGAGCGGGAGCATGCGCGACCGTCGCGATGAGGAGGTATGCTTGTCAAATGCTGTTTAACATTGTTAATCATATGTTTGTTAAATGTTGTCTGACATTGTTCTATATATGTTTGTCAAATGTTGAATTTCAGTTGGAGGAGCTGAGACAGAGGTTAGAGAAAGAGGAAGCAGAGAGGATCCAGTTGCAGGAGCGACTATAGAGAGAGGAAGCAGAGAGGATCCGGATGCAGGAGCGAATGGATAGAAATAAAGCAGAGAAGAGACAGATGCAGGAACGAATGACACAGTTTGACGCGTTCATGATCAAGTTTAACAATCAACACCCCTTTCCCCCTCCGTAGGATTACGTTTATGTATTTATAGATATTTTGAATAGTTTAAGACTTAGTAAGATTTAAAAATTGGCAGATTTTGTACAGGATAAAAACTGGAAAATTTTAATTTTTAATTATTTAAAAAAAATTTAAATTACCGACGGATTATCCGTCGGTAATCCGTCGGAAAATATTTTTTAATTTAATTTTTATTTAATAAAAATCCGTCGGAAATCCGTCGGAATTAATCCGTCGGTGAATAACCGTCGGTAATCCGTCGCTAAAAGTCGACCGTCGGTGATTCGTCGGAAATAACCCACGCCGTCGGTAACTGTCGGAGATCCGTCGGTAATATCCGTCGGTGACCCGTCGGTGATCTGAACGCCGACCACCTTTTTACCGATGGACATTTACCGACGAATCACTGACGAATTTCGATTTTACCGATGGATCACCGACGGATTCATCCGTCGGTGATAAGCCTCTGTTTTGTAATGGAAGATCAACTTGAAACCTATATTCTTGATATGAGGACTTCATCAGATTTTTCAAATCTAAAAGGATTGGTGATCTTGCACGGAAAATGGTTGAAACAAAAAGAGATAAAGTGTTCCCATTGGTTTACTTGCTTATAAAATTGGCATTGACATAACCGGTTGCAACTGCAACAGTTGAGAGAACATTTTCTGCTATGCATATTGTAAAAAACAGGTTGCGCAATAGAATGGGAGATCAATGGATGAACGATAACTTGGTGGCGTATATTGAAAAAGATGTGTTTGCGGACGTTCAGAATGAAGATATCATTGATATGTTTCAGAAAAAGAAATCCCGTCAGGGTTATTGTTGAATCGGTAAGGTTAGTGCAATACTTTTGTAATATATATATATACATATATATATATATATTTGTTTTTTTGACTGAACTTGCTATCAATATAATATTATTTTATAGTTATTTTTCTGTTTTAATAATGTGGACCACCCTTGTTAAATTTCCTGGCTCTGCCCCTGCCATGAATGGCTTGAAGTTAACGTGAGAATCACTTGGATGAACTTAATATATTTGCATATGTATCTAGAATGCAAAGAAATAACTGACCTAATCATCACTCTCTATAAAAAAAGATTCATACATGCTCATCATATGATAAACTAATAATAATTCATCATCTAGGTTCCTATTTACAGAAAATTTTGTTCTTCTGCATGGCGTTAATTTAATTTCCCACCATGCACCTTTTGAACTTCTAATCCTTAAAATTAAGTTGTATATATATAAGAACCAAATTCCGAACTACTAGCTAGCTAGCTATCCACAAGTAGACAAGAACAAGATCAAAGAAACCAGCAAAGACTGGATCGAGTAGTGTCTTTGATTTACAATTAATATTCCACAAACGCAAATCCCTAGAGAGGAAGAGAGATAGGAGGAGATAAAGAAGAAAAGGACCAAAAGGTTCATAAAAAGGAGCTCCAATGGCATAGCTAGTGTAATCATCAGCCCACACCGACCCTTTCCGGGTTTTATTCGCATGTTAATTTTCCCATTCTCAAAATCTCCATAACTCACCTTCTAGCTTTTTTGACCGGTCCTCTTACGTACTCCAAAAGCACTTTCAACTGTGTGTGTATGTTCAACCTTATATATATGTATGCATGATGATTTGAAGATGATCAAAGGTGCTGTGTTACTGCTGCTTCTTGGGATTTAGAGACATATACTTTGGGAAGGTCTTTTGCTTTTACAGCCATGGTACATATCCCCACTGAGAAGAAATTACTATAAGACAAAGATGTATATAGGTGGCTAGTTTGAATGGCATGTTAATATGCATATCATCACGACTTTACCAATTCATCAATCTTCCCTTACTTTCATGCATTTAAAGTGCATGAAATTACCCATTAAATGTTAGTAAATTAAATAATATTAAAAATATTTAAAGTAAGACACAATATTATAATTAACTAATTATGATGATAAATCGATAATTTTAACTTTCGAGTCTATATATAATAAATGATGGAAGATTAAAATTAATTTGAAACTTCATTGGTTAACAAGCCATCCAAAAAGATTTTAAGATTCACCAGCCTTTAAAATTAATATGAAAATCAATCAATATCTTGTTGGAAGTTATTGATGATGAGTTGCAAATAATTTGTGTCATGACTTCAAATTATTGTTTTTAAATTTTTTGTTTATTGATTTGGATTGGTGCATCACCCATGCATATTTGCTAATATCATTATTATTGATTTTTGTTCACAAAAGCTCTTTAGTTAATATTCATTAAAGGTTATTTTACGTAGATATGTGATTAATAAAGGAATATTTTTTTAAAAAATTATATGTTAATCAAATGCATGTTATATATATATATATATATATATATATATATATATATATATATATATATGTGTGTGTGTGTGTGTGTGTATTGAGAATGGTTGTTTACTTGAATTGATGACTATACTTTACATAAATAGAGATATCTAACACTTTAAGAATATATTTTTTTGTGTGTGCACTCAAATGTGTTTCTTTTCTTAAAGTCTGAAAATTTTAAAGGCCAGTGAATGTAGTTGTGGAAACTTTGTCTCCATATGCCATCTTTCCCAGATGCCAACAATTCTTCTTTTATCTTTGGTGGGTCCATTTTCTTTTTATATTTCTAATTCTCTTATTTATTCGTATAAAGGTGTGTATTCTTGGATAAGAAAGATTATGAAGACAATATAATGTTAGGATGAAGAATCAAAAATCTTCAGTCACATATATATACCTTATTGGATTATAAAGATATTAATGTTTATAAACTAGATTTTGTTTAAATGGTGTCATTATGCTGTTAAACACTAGCTAATTTGGATATTCTAGAGCTTAATTAATTAATTCACGACAATAAAATGGACGCTTGTTAGATGGTGTCATTATATATAGTTTTAAACAAGCTTCATGATTAAGCTTTAGTTATGTTCCCTCCCTTGGAAACAAGTTACCTTAAAAGTACTTAAGTTCAAGCAATTTGTGGTCCAAAGTTTAGATACCATAAGACAATATTCCAAAGGGCCATGAACACAAAGGGTTCATCAAGTCCCTAATATTCGAGTCTCTAACCAAAGTGGTCAAGAGAAATGATTAAATAAAAAGGTATGGCAACATACCCTTTTGCACCATATATGACATCATCAAGATATTTGTTCCACTATATAGTATAATAATTATATCATAATACTTGATATAATTAATCTCGAGTTGCATATTTGGCGATTCATTTAATCTAATTGCTTATCATATTATTGGTCATAGACTCGTATATAGCTAATAGACGAAGTATCGTGTGAGAAGAAGAGTTAAAGTGAGAAGGTGGAAAGGGATTTGGACGACCCTTGATCACTTTTAATCTCAAATTCATGCACCGATGGATTGCGCTTTATATAGGGATTGATCCGGTGCATCTTGGTTTTCTCATCCTAATGTGCATACAAGGGTGAAGATCCCTTATTATCCTTCTCACCGTTACTTTCATTTTCACTAAAACCCAACCTATAACTCATAAGTTCATATATGAACAAAGTCGCATCGCTTCATAAAAATTGATATTCTACACTAGCTTTTATCATTTTGTCCCTGCAAAATTGTTCAAATAAAAAGGGAAATAGAGTTTCCACAATGTTCACAATGTTCTTACATTTTTTACTTTTTCCTTAATACAATATAAGTCTTTTGTTTATCATATTTTGTCTTGCATGCAACATTTTCACAAAAATTGAAAAAAAAAAAACATTATTACATATTTATACTTTAATTGATTATTATTAGAAAACAAAAGATTACAACTTATCAATCACATACTTATATTTTATAAATGAATTATATAACCTTTGCATAGTTGTAATTAATTTAATTAAGGTAATCAATTTTAGAGAAGATGACGGATAAAAAGAAATTTTCAAAGAAAAAGTTATTTATTTTAATGGTTAGTCACATTAATGAATGAGAGCAAATTTGCTTGAAATTATACAAAAATGATTGATTGAAATGTTCGATTATGAAAATATAAATTTGTAGCTGAAAAATATAAGACTAAATATGCAATTATATATATAGTGGAAGGATATTTTGCAACACTGAAAAAGGTTACAACCCTTGCAACCCACATCTTAACCGTTAGACTCATGATCGACGGTTATTTTATTTTTATTTTTCTGTTTTTTTTAATTAAAAATATTGGGTCCATATCGATTGTAACCGCCGATCATGAATCCAACGGTTAAGATGTGGGTTGTAAGGGTTGCAACCTTTTACTAGGGTTGCAAAATATCCAACCCCTATATATATATATATATTTTACCAAACATTGAAGTAAGTTTCAGCAAGATGTCAATATACTAATGGCTCATTCTTTACTTTGCGACAAGGTACAATCATTCTTATGGAAACTTTTGTTTGATTCTAGCTAGCTTGCGTTCTCTTGCCTGAAACCCTTGCCATTGATTGAGAGAAACATTGAGCAAAATCAAGAAAGATGGATTGTTATCCATCAAAATATATAGGAATTCCACAAGGATCAGTTGTTTAGCTCAGTTGCTTTCCTTTAGGTGCTTCCTCTAGTTAAAGTGTGAATTCAGGAGTTTTAGACAGGCCGATAGCAACTTCAGAGGGATAACATGACTCGTATAAGGTTGAACCCTAGCTAGCCAAGTTCTTAAAATTTTGTCTTATAAAACATATATAATTATTATTTACATAAATTATTCTTCAATTAAAGCAATTTTACTTGTTTTACTTTCAACTTATGCCTATAAAAACGTATTACTACCATACAACCATTAACAATGATCAATAAATTCTTGTTACTGTGAAAGAATTAAAATCACATTTACATTTCATGAATTAATTCAAGTCATGAACCTATGGGTTCGGAATAATATAAATGTTGGCAAGAATAATCTAAAAAAGGAAACGGACAAGTCTTCGTAATTGTAGCCTTGATAGTTGTAGAATTCTTGTGATTATCTTATATTTTCATAGTTATCAGGATGTAAATTGTAACCTATATATACGTTTCCTATATGCATTATCACCATTCAAGGTGATTTCCTAAATCTCACATAGTATCAGCCTAACCATCCTGGAAGCTCCTTATCTCATAATCGTCCTTTTTTCCCTCATGGCTGCATCTTCTTCTTCCAACCAACCTGAATCCACCCTTCCTCTTGCCACCATTCTTCACCTGCTTACCATTAAACCCTCTTCCTCCAACTTCCTCTTAGGGCGTAATCAGATGTTGCCCCTTCTCTCTTCTCAAAACTTATTGCGATACGTCGATGGCTCCGTGAAGCCTCCAACGACCACCATCTCTGCTGATAGCTCAACATCACCTAATCCCGATTTTTCAACCTGGCAGTTTAATGATCAACATGTTCTTCTTCTTCTTTTTCATTCATCGCTTTCTAAAAGGCCATGGCTGAAGTACTCGGGCTGCAAATTGCCTGTGGCTGAAGTACTCGGGCCGCCTACAGTCATGACTCTATCGAACGAATGCACACTCTCAAGGACTCTCTTCGTTCCCTCACTAAAGGAAATTCCACTGTCGCGGAGTTTGGACGAAAATTCAAGTCCATATGTGATCAACTTGCTGTTATAGGTCGTCCCGTGGATGAGGACGACAAAACCCATTGGTTTCTATATAGACTTGGTGCTTCTTTTGAGAAATTTTCCACAACCATCATGGCCACCGAACCGCGACCGTCATTACGTGCTCTCTTGGCTCGGGCTAAAATCCATGAGATATTCCTCAAATCTATTCGTGGTATTCCCTCTTCTGTTCCTCTAGCCGCGTTTGCTGTTTATAATGCTCCGTCTTATCAGCGAACTTCTGTCCGCAACCCCTCTCAGCAACGTGGTGGCTTGAGTGGCAACCGTGGATGCAGAGAGTGTGGTCGTCGTCATCCTCAATGTCAGCTTTGTCGTACAGAAGGTCACTATGTTGATAAGTGTCCCAACTTTGAGCGTATCATACATGAACGGGCAAAACCCTTTTCAAACACAACCTATCTCGCTCAAGCCTTTCAGGAAGATTGCAATCTTGATTCAGCCGGGACCCCTATAACATCCGACTGGTACGTCGATTCTGGTGCTTCCGCCCATATGACCCCCTCCGCGTCCAATCTCGATTCTTTTATTCCCTATTCAGGTTCCGACTAGATTAAGATTGTAAGCGGTACATCCTTGCCCATCTCTCATATTGGCACTTCTTCTTTTTATCTTCACATTTTGCTTTATTATATGTATTGGTGGTTCCACATCTCACCAAAAACTTGCTTTCCATTAGAAAATTGACCAACCGATTATCCGGTTGATGTTTTTTTCTCTAAAAATATGTTTGCCATTCAGAATCGTCAAACAAGGGAAATCTTGGCTCACAGAAAGCTTGATCATGGTCTTTATGTGCTGGTTCAAGGATAGAAGGCAATTGTGGCAGCTTTAGAGTCAAAGAAGTCAGTTGCATCTCATGAGTGATGGCATTCTCGATTGGCCCATGTTTCTTTTTCTCTTATTTCCTCTTTAAATAAGCTTGGTCACTTATCTCTAGCATCCTTATTGCCCAAGCCATCTTTATGTGCATCTTGTCAGTTAGCGAAAAGCAAACGCTTATCTTTTCCTCTAAATGAAAAACGATGCTTAAATGTTTTGGATATTATACATTGTGATTTGTGGGGACCTGCTCCCGTTTATAATATATTGGTTGTTTTCACAAATTTGGTGCAAAATCAATTCTCTTGCTCCATTAAGATATTTCAAAGCGATGGCGGTACCGAATTTGTCAATACTCGTGTACGAGATTTTTTCACGAACAAAGGTATTCAACACCGTGTTTCTTGTCACTATACACCACAACAAAGTGGGCGTGCGGAACGAAAACATCGCCATTTAACAGAAATTGGGCTCACGATGTTATTCAATGCCCATGCACCTGCCACTCTTTGGGTTGATGCCTTTGCTACATCCGCTTACATCATCAATCGTCTACCGTCTGTGGTGTTGGAAAATAAATCTCCATATGAACTACTTTTTTCCAACGTCCCACACTATGGTAATTTCCGTGTTTTTGGTTGCCGTGTATATCCCTATTTACGGGATTATTCAGTGAACAAATTATCTCTACATAGCACCCCTTGTATCTTAATTGGGTATAGTAATCAATATAAAGGCTATCGGTGTTTAGACCCTTCCACATCTCGCATTTATACAACTCTTCATGCACAATTCGATGAGACGCTCTTTCCTTTTTCTGGAGCATCGAATGGTCTATCCCCTACCACAATAGAATTCTCTAATTTTTATAACCCTATGTAGTTTTCTCCCACACCTTTCACAGTTGATGTCCAATAGTCGTCCAACGAAGCACGACCGTGTATCGACCCTCCGGCACCACCCCATTGCCTATCTTGTGTTGAGTCGTCGCTCCCACAAAATTACATTCCCCCGACTGTCCCAGACACCATTGCAGTACCTAACGATGTCTCTTCTACCAATGAAAGTGTTGTTGGCCTGTAACACCCTAAAATTTAGAGTAATTTAAAAATTCGAAAATTTGGCAATATGACATTTGCATTTGGTATTAACCTCCCAAAAAGGGGAAAAGTACTGAGCCTTTACAAAACCTATGAATGGATAGGGAATTCAACAACAAACTAATCTAAACATAACTATCTAGATTACATCAGTTGTCAACCCAAAATCACCAAAATATGGGACTTAACAATTGCCCAACATCCAATACTTGTCATCTCAAAAATGCCTCTAAGACCATGCTCGTTACTCACAACCATGGCAACCCACCGCTAGGGGAACCTGTTATACATATCATTTAAGAAAAAGTGTTAGGCTTAAAGCCTAGTGAGAACATACAGTTTATAATTTTAAGAGATGTAAACATTTGCATTAAAAGCAAAATTTTTCAATAAGGTTTTAGTTTACATTTGAAACCTTTGTCACATAAGGACCATTCGGTCCGAAAATTCATCTTGCGATGACGGGGGATACACGATTTACCAAGGATTGTGGCGGAATACAAAAGTAGACCACAATCTGAGTTGTGAGCTAAATACATGGAATCCATGGCCACGAACAACGAAGGTCCGTACTAAGATGTGAGGGAGGGCCCTCGAGGAAACCAGTTATACTCGTTCACTAGGACTACATTATGACCCATAACTAGTAACCGGTCTCACATAACCGTACCAAATGGACCCCGAGGATTAAATGCATCCATAGCTACAAAAAGGGGAATAGACATCCCAATAATATAAGCCGACTCAATACCTAGGGATCCACTAGTAATAGTCTAGACTTGTCACAATTTCATTTGTCACCAACCATAGTTAGTCATATGGTTCAAAATAACAATTATAAACAAAATGCATTTTCAAGTTAAACTTCTGGTAATAATGAAAATCATCAAAATGAACTTATAAACATTCTTTCAAGTAACCCACATAAGTGTGCAAGTAAAATGCCCTTTTACTTCAAATAAGATGAAACCCATCATTTTGGTTGAAAATAATCGGGAACCCTAAAATCTCCCAAAACTCAAGTTATGTCAAAATGTAATAAACTTAGATCTAAAACCGTGGAGATATATAGGAGTTCAAAACGTAACCTTTGACATGTATAAAGTTTAGAAAAAGGTAGTAGGAACTCACCAAATAGGTTTTTAGAAGAAAACCCGAAAAACCAGATATCGACCCCTTTGAGAAGATGAAGCTTTCTATACCGAACCCTTGCTTGATGCACTTAATACTAGCAAGATATGGCAGATTGAAGGAACCTCCAATGAAATATGAAGAGAGAGAGAGAGAGAGAGAGAGAGAGAGAAAGAGACTTGAGATATTTTTATGGAAAATGAGATATTTCCCAGAAATATACGCATTAAAACCACTCAGGGCCACCGCACGGGTTATGGCGCGTGCTAAGTCGCGCCACCCTCTAGAACTCGCAAACAAGCAGTGCACCACACGAGTTATGGCGCGGGTACACTCGCGGCGAAACTCGCGCCGCTCACTGGAATTCCCCAAACAAGCAGTGCACCACGCGAGTTATGTTGCGGGCTAAGCTGCGCGGCAACTCGCGCCGGCCACTGCCTTAGCTTCTTCTTCCAAACTAGTCAAACGAAACTCGAGGTGTTACATGGCCTAACTTATCAAAGGACCCAATCCACCCACCCCATGGTCACTTGAGCTAAAGTTTGCATTTTTAAAACCCGTCACATTTCAGACTTGACTCATGTCTCCTCTACTCCTCTTCATCATGCCCTCTTTGTTGCTAAAGATCATAAGGGTTTTAAATCCGCAACTAAAAACCCACAATGGCTTGCTGCTATGGAAGAGGACATGCATACACTTCGTAAAAATGATACATGGACCCTCGTTCCACGTTCAAATGACTCTAATGTGGTGGGTTCCAAATAGGTCTTCCGAACGAAGTATCACTCAGACGGGTCTGTTGATTGCCTCAAAGCTCGTCTTGTTGCACAATGATTTACTCAAATTCCGGGCCTTGACTACTCTCATACGTTTAGCCCCGTCGTAAAGGCTGTTACTGTTCATATTATTCTTGCTCTTGTTGTCATCAACAAATGGCCTCTCCATCAACTCGATGTAAAAAACGCGTTCTTAAATGGCCATCTCTCTGAAACTGTTTTCATGGAACAACCTCCGGACTTCATTGATCCGTGATATCCCGATCATGTTTGTAACCTTAATAAAGCTCTCTATGGTCTCAAACAAGCTCCCCGAGCTTGGTTCCAACGCCTTAGTGATTTTCTAACGCAACTTGGTAGCCGATACGTCGCTCTTTATTTTTCGTCGTGACTCTTGCATACTTTATCTCCTAGTTTACGTTGACAACATTATTCTCACAGGTAATGATGATAGTGTTATCAATAAGTTTATCACTCATTTCAATATTGAGTTTTCCATCAAGGATATTGGTCGTCTCGGTTATTTTCTTGGTTTGGAGGTTACATACACTGATAATGGGTTGTTCTTGAGTTAAACCAAGTATGCTCATGATATCTTATTACGTGCTGATTTGATCGATTCCAAACCTGTAACACCCTCAATTCTGGAAATAACAACTAATTTAAAATTTTATAAATACACCAATAAATGTTTCATCTACAATCACAATTTAAGGTTTAACCTCAATACACACATTCATTCTATACATATAGTCTATAATATGGACGGGTGCTACTAAAACCCAATAATAGTCACTATCTCCACACTGCGGAAGACATCACCAACTACTTACACTTGCACAAAGCTAAGACTCAACTCTTCATAGCTGCTAGAACCAAACCCCGACAGGAACTTGATGCATATGCCGAAAAATAAAAATGTTAGGCTTAACGCCTAGTGAGCTCAAGAGTTTTAACATGAATGCATATATCTTTAAAGAAAGGAATTCAGTTCAAATCTAGATCTTTCGAAATGGTTTACTTTAGAAATGGAAATTACTCGTTTTCCCCATAATATGCATCTTCAAAGACAACACTAAAAAAAAAACATTCTTTATAAAACGATGCAGCCCATAACTCACCCAAAACGGGATTATAATTCGACACCCAATTTGTAAAAAACGTGAATGACACTTCATATCCCAAAACACCCAAACTCGGGCGGGGCATAATACTCGACCCTTAAATAAGGAAAAACAATCCATATAGATATGATACGTCATCAAAAACATGGAACTAAAATTTAATACTCACGCGACCATAAAATTGGATGAAATCCAAACATTAAAGCATGGACAATTAAAATATCCAAAATACTGCTGGACGACAACGGGGGAGACCCGTATCCGTTGAAGGTGGAGGAACACAAAAGTATGCCACCCTTACAACGTTAATCGCATGACACCTCACGACATAAAACGCCCAAGTGTCCCTACGACTTCTTGACAAGTTTCACCTAAAGAGACAGTTGACCTTGGTGACCGTTACAAAGAACTCCACCCCGAAGGCCCGACACACTTAAAGACTACCTCTCAGGCATTACTTCAAGCGGCGGAGGTCCTAGTGCCTACCTCCCAGGCAACACCTCCAGACTCAACCCTCCTAGTGCCTAGTTGTAAAGTTTCGGTCGTAAAACATGGGTATCGGAGTCCAACCCTGAAATACCCAATTGACCATCCAAAACAGACTGACTTACGTGCCTATGGATCCAATGCAACACAGTCTAATATTACATGACTACACATGAATGGCCAACGCACCTGCATGTAATTATTATTAATATGCAATAAGATGCATTAAGGTGTAATTCGTAGATGAGACTCTACATTGAGCCACTAAAACTGGACAAATGTCCTCGAGACTCTTTTAAGTCAAAACCGAGCTAAAATGCTCTAAATACCGTTTGGCATTTATGTAGACACATGCCTCAAAGAGGTAATTAACCCAAAACTCGACCCGAATTGGGGCATATCATTATCCAAATGGTTTATGAACTCAAATACTTCAAAATGTCGTACGTCATAAATTACACTTCACATGTACAAAATCATCGAAGATGCATAAATCATAGAATATACTTTACTTGTACAAAATTACTAAGAATACGTAAATCATGCTATTTACTTGTTGAAATGTTCAAAACCCAAATATGAGCTTTTCATGAGATTAAAACAACCCAAGTTTACCAAATGTGCAAACTTAACAAAATACTCACACTTTAACAATTACCCAGTAAAACATATTTTTACTTCAAAATACACATTTTGGCATGTACATAGTTTTCACAAAACAACTTGAACTCACCTTGCTAGATTTAGGCTAAAACTAGGTTTTACCCCAACTTGAGCTCCCTTGAAGAAACTTGAATCCACAAGCACAACCCTTCCAAAACCTAGATCTACACATTTCCAACCATAAATAAACATAATCAACCACAAAGAATTTTTCCCTAACTTTATACATGAATACCTCAACTGATACCGAAACCCTAACTTCCATAACTGAAGAGAATAAAAGATTACCTTAACCCAAACTTGAATCCACCAACCAAAACACCTCTAGTTCACCAAAATGGTTACAAACCTCCAATCTACGAAGGGGAGAACAATGGTGGATGAAACCCTAGAAAGCTCGATGAGGAAGATGAAGATGGTGAACATGGTCTTAACCTCCAACTTTCTGGGTGATGAGAAATCCTGAAATTTTAGGAGGAAAAAATCTCTCAAAAGGGTTAGGGTTCATTCTTGAGGTTGGGGGTCGGTTTGGGAGAGAAAAGGGGAAGAGATTTAGGGTTTTTGTGATAAATGAAGTATGGAGGCCGATTTTCCTCTTTTATCAGCGCACTGTGTGCCCGCGCGGGTGGCGGCGCGACCTGACCCGTGCGGAGAGTCACGTGGACCACTGGAGCCGCGAGGAAACAGATCCTCACGCGGTCCATGGCACGGATCAACTCGCACGGAGAGCCGCGCGGGGCACTGTTAGGGATTTCTTTCGCCTCAACTTCGACCAACGATTTCGGGGTGTTCCAAAACCAGTCGCCACCCCACTTCCACCTGGCCAACAACTTTTGAGCACAGGAACACCCTTTACGAACTCCACATTATACCGCTCGCTTGTCGGCGCTTTGCAATATTTGACGATCACGAGACCAGACATATCTTATGCCGTTAATCAAGTCAACCAGTTCCTTCATGCTTCGACTATCGATCACTTCTACGCTGTCAAACGTATTTTGCGAGTCAAAGGGACTATCTCTTTCGGTCTCACCTTTGGTCATGGTGCTTCACCTTCTTTGCTAGGCTACTCCGATGCCGGTGCACCCTCTTCGTTGCTTGGTTACTCCGATGTCGACTGGGCATGTTGCATGGAAACTCGTCACTTCACATATGGTTACTCCATTTTTCCCGGTGATAATTTAGTTTCTTGGAGTGCTAAAAAGAACCGACCATCTCCCGTTCAAGTTGTGAATCCGAATATCATGCAATGGCTAATACAACAGCTAAAATGGTTTGGGTGACTCATATTCTTCGTGAATTACATGTGGTGCCTTCACGACCTGTTCTACTTTTTCTCAGCCAAAATCCGATTGCTCACAAGTGTGCTAAGGATATCGATATTGACTACCACTTTATCTGGGAGTTAGTCTCTTCCGATAAAATCGTGACTCAGTTTGTTCCTACGAATCTACAACTAGAGGATATATTCACGAAGCCTCTTCCTCGGCCATTGTATGAACATTTTCGCTCCAAGCTTCATGTCGGCCCACCACTAGTTCGTTTGAGGAGGGGGGGGGGGGAGGGTGTTGGCAAGAATAATCTATAAAAGGAAATGGATAAGTCTCCATAATTGTAGCCTTGATAGTTGTAGAATTACTTATGATTATCTTATATTTTCATAGTTATCATGATGTAACCTATATATATACGTATCCTATATGCATTATCACCATTCAAGGTGATCTCCTAAATCTCATAATAACTACACTACAATCGGCTTAGTAATTAAATCACATTTACATTTCATATGAATTAATATAACTGCACTACAATTGGCTTAGTAATTAGTTTGATCATGTAAAGGAAAGATCCAATAAGTTTAATTGTATTATTGATTAAAAAAGACAATAATTAATCTTCATCTACATCAATATTTTCAACCACTAATCTCCAATTAGCAACTTAAGCAAAAAGGGAATTTACAACAAGTACCAATTCAAGTAGGTATACATAGTATCTAAAAACAATCGTCATATTTGAGATAAGGCATATGACACAAATGAAAAAACAATAGGAGTTTACACGCATATAACTTGAATTTTAAACCTCTTTGGGTCCGTTTGGTTTGATGAATGTTTTTGAGTAATTTGGATTTTTCGAAAATATTTAGAATCTTTGGTTTTTTTGGTGTGATTGGTTTGTAGGATTTGTAATGAAATTGAATTTCATTCTTTAAAATAATTGAGTGAATTAAATATTTGGTCCCTCATTTATGGACGCTTTTTGGTTTTAGTCCCTACAATTCATAAAGTACACTTTTGGTCCTTTTTTGTGCCTCATAGTTAGTGGTACTCAAAAATCCGACCAACCCGACGAACCCGATCAACCCAACCCGGAAAAAAAATCAAACCGAGGTAACCCGAAACTTGATCGATCAAAAAATTAAGAAACCCGACTATATTGGGTTGATATTGTGTCAGGCCCAATGGAACCCGACCCAACCCGACAACCCGTTCAATCAGGTAGGTCAAAAACACATTATATTCACTTTCACGCCTCTTTCTTCGTTAATCATATTCAGATGGGAGAGGGAGACACGTTTCTTTGTTTCTTCACACTTCACCTTCACAATCAGTCACAACGCACTTGACCTAATCGATTGCAATCGATTTCAGTGGTCGATTAGTAACAGGTAATCTGTTATGTTAGATTGGTCGATTTTGTATTTCACGATTTCAGTGACCTAATCTGTTTGTTCTTCTTCTTCTTGCATTTCACGATTCCATTTCTTGGTCGATTTTGTAGGTTTCCATTGCTTCAGGTATGGAACATTCAACGACTGATTATGTTAGATTGTTATGTCTATTGTTTCCATACACTTCACAGTTTGATTATGTTTCTCTGTTATTTCACGATTTTAGTGGTCGATTTCTTCTTCTTCTTCTTCTTGCATTTCACGATTCCACTAATATGTTATTTCACGATTTCAGTGGTCCATTTCTTCTTCTTCTTCTTGCATTTCACGATTCCATTTCACAGTTCACAATAATCTGTTATTGTTCCCACAATAGTTGCCACAATTCACAGTTTACAATTTCATAGTAATATGTTATTGTTCCCACAATAGTTCCCACAATCCACATTTCATAGTTCACGATTCCATTTCAGTAATCTGTTATTGTTTCCATTTTAACACTTCACACACAGTTCACAGTTTGATTATGTTTCCAACTTTCCATTGATTATGTTAGATTGTTATGTCTAATCTGTTATTTTTTTCTAAGTATGTGTTAGATTGTTATGTCTATTGTTTCCGTTTTAACACTTCACAGTTCACAATTTGATTATGTTTCCATTGATTTCATGTTGTTTAAACACAACCCGACCAACCCGATCAACCCGAACGGGTTGTGTTGTAAAATTTTCAAACCGCCTACATTGGGTTGAGTTGTCAAAAAGCCTTCAATCCAATCAACCCAACCCGTGAGCACCCTATTCATAGCCCAAACTAGTACTTCTCATTAATGCCCTTAGAAAAAGGTCCTTTAAGTGCATTATGTGCCCCTAAAATGAGGGGAAAATATGTCATTTTACCCTTTTCAATTTAAAAAAAATATATTTTATACATTATATATGTGTGTATATATATATTGTTGAATATAAAATAAATTAGTGATAAGTCTTCTCCTTAAGTCGTGAACACATGAGAAGTATAGAGCACCCCTTCCTTAAATGCCTGACCGTCGTTGAACCCCCGCCTCAAATCCCTATTTGATCTCCGGTAAATGAACCCTTCTCCTCGTGCCTGTAGGCCCACACCCTCCTTCGGCGATCCTCCAACTCAGAATCGAACAAGACTTGGTGAAGACTCCATCCCTAACTAGATCGAACGATGTTCTACATCTCTACTCCTTTCTCTTCTATTATATCGCTCTATTCTCAAACAAACCAGGATTCGGATTTTTCGTAAACATGCGCCCATCGATACTAGACCGAACCAAAATGTAGTTCACTCTAAATAGTTTTTAAAAACAAATTATAAAAAGTAATAAAGTAATAAATTTTCTTTTTATTAATTGATTATTACAAAACAATTGTTTAATATATATTAAAACATTAATACAAATAAATCTTATGAAATCATGCGAAATACCAACTCCCCCATTAGATTACTAAATCCCTTGTTTGTAGGATTTTATTCAAATCGAAGCATTTATTCAAACCAAACATAGGATTTGAATTGAATTGAATTCCAAATTCCTCCAAATTAGGGGTGTTAAAGAGTCGAGTTTTTAACGAGCTACTCAAGCTTGAGCTCGTTTATCTTGAGTTCGAGCTTAATAATTTTCGAGCTCGAGTCAATCTCGAACGCACACTAAAGCTCGTTTAACTTCACCAGTCGAGATCCATAACATCAATGTTCGACTTGACTCGTTCGAAAACTCATTTACATTTTCGAGCGGAGCGGAGCGGAGCGGAGCCAAACATACACTTTATCGGGTCAAACAGGTTCATATGTTCATAAATCATATCAAAGTTTAGAAGTTATTGAAATAGAACCAATAAACGAGCTAAACGATCTCGAGTTCGAGCCTGTAAATGAGTATCAAGCTCGAGCTCAAACATTGAAAAAATAATCGAGCTCGAGCTCGAGCCCAATACTATTTGTTCGAGCCGAGTTCGAATAACATACAACTCGACTCGACTCGGCTCATTAACACCCCTACTCCAAATCATATCAAATCCCACAAACCAAACGAGACTTAGGGGCTGTTTGTTTACCTCTTAATGGTTCCATTAAGAGGGAAACTATTAATCGCTAAGAAGGTAAATCTTGTTTTGGCAAACAAAGAGTCTGTCTCTTAATGGTTCTAAAACTCTCTGAATGGTTTTGTATCATGGACCTGCCTTAACCATTAAGCGCCCTAATTTCATTCTGAACAATTACGAAACAACCCTATTTCATTTTGAACTATATCACAAGTGCCATTTAATCATTCTGCACCAAACCATTCAGCAACTGCCAAACAGCCCCTTAGAGTTTTTCACAATCAAACAACATACATGCATGATTTTATAAGAAATAATGTTCCATTGTAGGTTAATTTGTTTTGAAGGGAAGCATAGATCTACACTATAAGCGGAACACGATTCACTAAATGGTCACATATATAGAGTTAAAGCATTTTCAAATAAAGGTGATTGCATATCATATAGAAAGGGACATAACTTTTGAAAATAGACGATATCAACACTGTGATATAGGTAGCAATAAAAGATGTAATAGCTACCAACCTTTCTTTTTTTCAAAGAAAAAAAAAAGAAACCATACTTGAGTAGATGAAACTTTTGTAAGAACCTATTTATGCATATTTAATAATTCAATATACAATACTCAAATATAAAGTTTAATTTTTTTTTGGAGAGACATATAAAGTTTAATTTTTAAAACACCAATTATGGTACTTGAGTTTAGTTGAGTCCATCCTGGCAACTTGTTATTGCTAACCTTGCAACTTCAAAGGCCATGGGCTCATTGTTTTTTGGCTCACAGGAAAATATATCAATATCAAATCAGAACTTTTGCATAACGAACTAATGAAGATGCAAAGATACCCAAAAAGAATAATCACCCACTTGAGAAAAGGCAAGTCTTATCTTGATGATGATGATAAAAAAATATTATGAATATAATTGAGGAAAAGCAATTTAATTAGGTAATAATCAATAATGGTGGGTAGAAGAAAAAGGCTTCCATAGCAAAAAAGATACAAGGAAGAATGGATCAATGGCTCTTGGGAAAGATAGGATAATATAAAGTCCACACACACACCTAAAGGTGAAAAAAGTGTGTGCATTTGGTTACCCTAATGAGTGTGTCCCTTATCTCGTTATTTCCTACTCTTTTTCCATTTGAAAGAATTGAAGTTTTATATATAACATTTTCTCGTTCTATTATATAGTTATTGGGACACCGTATATAATAGGTTATTTCTTTTTCTTATTTCTTCAACAACAACCAACCTAGCTAGCTACAAGTTACACTTTAAATCTTTTAAATAATACGCTTTTTAATACTTCATATATTTTGTGCTATTAAAATTCATGTATTAGTTTAGTAAGTTAAAATTATCAAATGGAATCTATTACTCCCTCCGTCCCATCTACATTTCTATTTATGTTTGTCCCAAAATAAGTGTCCACTTTCAAAAAGTAGATAGTTAAATTCTCACATTTACCCTTAATTAATGCACAAATACATAAGAGTTGTGAAGAAAGAGAAACATTAAATAAGGGTAAAGATGTCATTTGATATCAAAAAGGGGTAATAATTATCCAGGTCTAAAACTGTGTGTCAAGTCAATTGTGGGCACTTATTTTGGGACGGAAGAAGTATAATTTAAAGAGTAAATTACATTTTTGGTCCTTGTGGTTGACATATATTATCAAATTTGGTCCCGCTTTCAAACTAATTACAATTTTAGTCAATATAGTTGCTATTTCATTTCACTTTTGGTCTCTCTGACCGACTTTAGTTAAAAAACTTAGTTAAGTTAAGGGTATTTTGGACATTTTACCTTTTCTTTATCTTTTTCATTTTTTTGTTTTACTAGATTATATACTAAATTACAATTATAGTGCCTGTGGTTTGTTTGTTTTTATTTTTATTTTTTATACTCTTATTATATTAATTAATGATAATTTTAACTAAAGATACATTAAAATACGTATTTGATTTTGTAAATTATACCATTAAAAAAGTTTTGTCGATACTTTTAAAATAAGTTAAATATTAAATATTTTTATACTTTTATGAAATTTATCTGATATATATATATATATATATATATATATATAGTTGCAAATCTGTCTACACTAATAAAAAAAAATCTATTTTAAGTTGTCTTTAAAAAAGTATCATTTTTTTCTTATTTATGTAATATAAAAATTGAAATTTATCTATGTCTATTAATAAAAAAAATGTAACGTTTTTATATAGTTCATTAATTACATATTTTTAAAATGTGTATCGATTAATAGAATTTATAATATTTTTATTAAAAAATCAAAATATAAACTTAAATTTATATAGAAAATGGTATTCGGTTCTATTTCAAACTACAAACCATGTACCCAAAAAATTCCAAACCCTTAGATAAGATCCATTTTTTTATTTAATTCGATATATTTTTTTAATTAATAGACATAGATAAATTTCAATTTCTTTTTCTTACGTAAATAACAAAAACGATAAATCTCTTAAATACAACTTAAAATATAAAAGTTTTTTTCGGATTAGTGTAGACGAATTTGCAGATATATATCAAATAAACTGCATAAAAATTTGAAAATACTCAATATGTAAACTTATTTTAAAGTTATCTATAAGATTTTTTCTAATGGTTAATTTACAAAATAAAATACGTATTTTTAATGTATTGTTAACTAAAGTTATCATTAATTAATTAATATAATAAGAGTATAAAATGAAAAAATGAAAAAAAATGTAAGAAAGAAAAAGACAAACTATAAAGACTATAATTGTAATGTATTATATAATCTAATAAAACAATAAATGAAAAAGATAAAGAAAAGGTGAAAGGACCAAAATACCCTTAATGTAACTAAGTTTTTTTAACTAAAGTTGGTCAGAGGGACCAAAAATGAAACAAAATAACAACCATAATGACCAAAATTGTAATTAGTTTGAAAGAGGTACCAAACTTGATAATAGATGGCAATCATAAGGACCAAAAATGTAATTTACTCTAATTTAAATTAACCTAAAAATTAAAACACCTTTCAAATGCAGCTTTGTACATCATGCATGATTAATATGACATTTGACTACAAGAATTGATAGGAAGTTTCAATCACATGTTAACATCGAAATGTTTCGATTTATTGACATTGAGCACTAAAAAGAAGAAAAAGAAAAATGGTCTAATTATATTAGGTAGGTAATAACTTCATTCCATCACAAAAAGTTGATTTATGACGAGCCATTAACTTTTTTTTTTTTAATTTTTTGTGTTGTAAATTAGAAACTAGAAAAGAACTTGGTATTGTGGCAAATAAACCCATCAAAATTATCATAAGTTAGGCGGTATGGACATCATAATAGACATATTTATCTCTCGGTTTTAGATTCATACATGTTTTCGTCAAAACAAAGAAATGTATTAAAACACACCAATAAAGCTTACTTTCTCAAAGAGAAAATAATCTAACTCCAATTAAT
Organism: Arctium lappa; assembly: GCA_023525745.1. Classification (NCBI taxonomy): domain Eukaryota; kingdom Viridiplantae; phylum Streptophyta; class Magnoliopsida; order Asterales; family Asteraceae; genus Arctium; species Arctium lappa. The sequence goes on along the minus strand of CM042054.1, from coordinate 10,425,656 downwards.
CTACCTTTTGATTTGACTAATGTCCTTGGTTTTCGTTTGCCATAATATATATATATAGAGAGAGAGAGAAAGAGAAGAAGGATCATACGAGAAAACGGTTAATTTATGAGAAGCCAAAAATGATTCTAGACCATCTATATATCTTATTAAATTAATACCATAAATAAAATAATCCAAAATTAAATTAGAAATAGTACTATAAATGTCAACTACCGTTATCTAACCGTGAATAAAAACCAAACATTTATGAATACTAGAAGCGTACGATTTTAATGTTTCATTTTATTTTTTTTTATCGATTTACAGTACGATTTTGGATGATTTTGAGATAGTGATAATGTTTTTTTTTAATAAATTTGTTTAATTTAGGCTTAATAATATAATGTTTTTTATACAAAAAAAAAAAATATTTTGTTAGAATTCAATGATTATCTTATAAATTTTAATGACATCTAGAAAAAATAATCAATTACATATTTAATAATATAATTAAAACAAAATTATAGTAATATAATATATTAATTAATAGTGATACATGAAAATGTCTGCATAAAAGGAAGACTTGCACATACCAAATTGATGGGTGTTAGAAGCTTGCAGTAGTAATATGTATCTTGTGCTTTGATACTTGTAAATTAAAAGATTTTTAAAATCTTGGATAAAATGATAGTAACTTGTGGCTAATAACTTGTATTTAAGAGTTTTTTTTATCTTTGTTTTATAATATACTATAGATATAGATATAAACACAAAAATGGATATGCATAAAAAGAATATATACATTTTGAAATCTTTTTTTAGTAGGAGAAAGAGAGATTCATGAATAAGAATCTACGAGAAGGATGAGATGTTCATCATGGAACGAGAACATCTTATCTATTTGAATCATTATCTGATGAGATAGTTATATCCAAGGCAAACTCAGTTCTACTGCTTATTCCCCTTCTGATTATCGTATGGTATTTGATATTACCACATATGATATTGATCTCATCATATGTGATCATTAGTACAGGAATCATATGTTTATCATTATTTTATCACACTGATATGTACAAAACTTTTACTGATGTGTTCAATATTATTCTTTTAGAAACTAAAGTCATTAGGATGCGTAGTCCAATAATTATAATATCCGAATTCCAGGAATCTTAAAAAAAACTGGAAGTTGATTTAATATTGTTAAGTTGTCTAACCAAATTATATGGAGGTACTATAATCATCTTTAACTATGAATGTATATTAGGAGCTATAATTTTCATTGATAAATTGTACATAGATTAGAAGAGGTTACAAGACAAGTTGTAACATTAGTTACATGCATGTTGCAACTTGCAACTAATTCGTCAAACATTTGATGGTAAAAGTTATTGTTGAACGCTTTGGGATAACCTTTGATCTTGTTAAAGTAGGAAGTTATATATTGGGGGATATCATGAGGTAGCTTATGAAATCAATCCATATATAAAGTATAGTTGAGACATTTTTATAGAGGTGATCAATGTATTAAAATTTAAGTTTTAAAGTACATGTAACATTTTCATATAATGGACTGCTTACTTCTAGGTATAAACCGGGTGTTTTTCACCGAATGGTATAAACTACTTTTGTAATCATTATCTGGTTGTGTTTGTTACTATTGCTTGTAGTATAAAAGAACATTTTTAATGGGAGGTTTTTAAACTTGGTGGACTAGTTCATAAACTTTTATACCATTGGGAGGAACGAGGAAGGGATGTTCACAAATGTGAACCGAATCTTCATAAGAAGAGTACGATCCAAGTTGGTTAAATAATATAAAATAACTAGAATTTGAGTCGTTAAGTGCCAATTTATCATTGAGTATACAAGGTCAATAAAGCATGTAGAAAAAATTTGATATGAGAGTCATAAATAATGATTCAAACTCATGACTTAAAAGTACAACAAAATTGCAACCTTGAAACAATTTACTCTAGCTTCTAACTGTTTCACAATTAAATGTTAAAAAAAAATAACCAAATCTAGTAAAGCCTATTTTTTTTCTAGCCGTCGGGTATTGTTTAGAAAGTGATCATGTGGTTATGTGCATGTGTTCTTCTAGGATGCAGACCCTAATGTATAATGACTATGAACATAGAAACTCCTATAACTATAAATCAAGTTTACTAGCTATAAGTACAACTCCAAAACTATAACATCAAATTGTATTATATATATACATCCTAGTTGTTTTGATTATTTGGTAAAACATTCATTTATATATATGTATATATATATATATATATATATATATATTACCGAGTTTATTTAACTTTGTGAATTCTACATTTGTTAATTTGGAACTATTTGGGAGATTGTAACTTGTATATTTTGGAAGCTCATAATCCGGCTATTAAGAAGAATGCCAAAAAAGACGATATCACTTCACGCTTTATGTAAGTAAATAAGTTCAAAGTGATTCTAATTTATGTTTATATAGTTATGTAATTGCCAAGCCATTGATTTGAAAATGTTTTCCTTAGAAGAGTTTTCAAAAATTATTCTCTAGCTCAATAAAATTTAAGATTTCAAAATAAAGTAGAAATTAATTTATTTGAAGTGGAAACTTCTTTTAGATATTGTTCGGCAAACTAGCTTATAAGCTAGCTGGTAGCTGATAAGTTAGCTTTTCAAAACGTTACTATAAGTAGTTTTTCAATAAGCTAGCTTATAAGCTAGTTTATGGTCATCCAAACATGTACCAGAAAAAAAAAACTAGCTTATAAGCTAGCTTTTTTTTGCCAAACATAGCCTTAGTGGAACTCCGCATGGACGCATCATACGTGGAAGTCTACAAGAAGCAGGTTTTACGGTCATCAGCAAAGTATTCATTACAGACACCCGTAAACAACTTTTACTAGTTTGTATGTTTTATTGTAGGCTGATATAATTTGACATATTATATCACAACATCAACATGCATATCATATAAATTTGCTTACTTGATTTTACATCGGGAGTTGCAGTGTTGTTTCAGCAGCAGCCTATGGGTTCGAAAAGGGTTTATAATATCTGAGCGTTCGTGCTGATAACGTGTTAAAGAAAAAGCAGAATAGAACAACAATATACTGAGAGAATGAATCTGTAATTCTAATTAATCAAAAGCCCTTTAAATAGGGATGAGATACAAGTAGCTAATCACGAGATATTTTATTTTTAATCTAACTCTGATATATTTATCTCTATTTTTATCTTTATCTCTATCGTCATATCCTTTAGACGATGACACATTTATCCTACAATACTCCCCCTTGTGCCGAGTTAAAGGAGTGATGGTGCACAGTTGTTGCCTCGTTAAAACCTTACGCCAAAATAAAACCCAGTGAGAAAAAATAAAAATATGACGAAGGAAAGAGTACAACGCACCAGCTTCTTTGCAATACATAGACTTATCCTTCAGTATAGTTTTCTCTTAGATTCATACTTTAATCTTGAGAGTTAGGAAAGCATGATGGTATATAAACAGTTGCCTCACTAAAACCTTACACCAAGGAACAAAACCCAATGGAAAAAATAAAACCTTGGTTGAAGGAAAGAGCACAACATACCAATATCAAATATATAGCAGACTCCCCCTTTTGTCTACTACTCCCCCTGATTTGTGCATTAATCAAGGGAGTTTGAAAACATTTGCATTTACATGTTTTCCAATATATGGTTTTAGATAATGATTTGGTAAAATATGTCACGTTCTTTTGACACCTTACTTGATTCACTTGAATCTAAAGGAGAGTCTTTTATTGCTGATTGTACAGAAATCTAAGCAGAATATGGTTTGTGTTATTACCCTTGATGTATCTTATGTTCATTTCTTCAATATATGATACATCATTTCCATATATGCAAGTAGGATACTAGTTGAACCCAAAATTACTAGCTCCTCTAATATATGTAATGATGGTCCTTAATCATATACATTCTTTAATTATCTCATGGAGAGTAATATTATTGGATTAGTTAAATTAGGTAGTTACAAGGGTTTGTTTAGCTTACTTTCAAGCAATCGGTAAGAACTCAAGGGTTTGTTTAGCTTACTTTCAAGATGGGTAAGAACTCACCTTGGTAGTTTCTTAAGAAAGAAACCAAACCCTAGAAATGGAGGAGATGAAAAACCCACTTGAGAGCTCACCACAATACTTCCTAAATGTTAAGGACCACCATTAATGACTTAAAATCACCATAAATGATGAAAGAAGTTGTAAGGAAGACATACTTACTGATTTTCGGCAGAGAGAAACGCACACCAAACCCTAGAATCAGATATAAATGACTGAAATCGCGACCTACACTATTTATACTCAAACCCCCTGCCGGCGATAGTGACACGGCGAGAGTGACATTGGTCACTCTCGCGGGCATAGTCGCGAGAGAACATACACCCGCGGTACAAGCTGGGCGATAGTGCCCTGCGATTGTGACCCTGTCACTCTCGCGTGGCACAATCGCGAGAAATGTACCGTAGGTCATCGACCTCCGGCGATTGTGCCCTCCGTGATTGTGACACAATGTCACTCTCGCGGGCATAATCGTGAGCAACCCAAAAACTCCAAATTTTGATGTTTTTCAATCCACGATGCTTAAACCAAACAACCTTGATAATAAACTAGTGTTGGGCCCGTGCATTGCACGGGAGGATAAATTTTTTTTGTTGGAATATTGAACCGAGTTAAAATAAAACGTAATTTCTCTGTGAAAAACGAATGTATTTTCATAAGTGGTTAACTTGCATATATTCTTAATCGTTTGTTGTTATAAGTTTGTGCAATAATATTGGTAATAGTTTTGTATTATATTATTTAAAACTCAAAAGACATGTCTCACAACATATCACTATTATTGAAATAATTATAAATATGAACATACGTTTTTACAGATTTTGCAATTTTTCTGAAACTCCTCGACAACACTTGACAATCACTTTGAACGTATAAATCTGTAGATTAATTAACAACATTCAACTCACATCAAATATGACAAAGAAAATAAATGATTTCTATCTTTTGTAACCGACAACTCAACTGGTATAGTTCAAATTCACTCAGTACCACTTGAAAATTTATCTGACTATTGACTTCAAGACCTCATAGTATTATCTTATTCCCCTACTTCGAAAAATATGATTGTGGGTTTTGAAAAATATAAACAAATCCTAAGTAAATAAAATAAAATATAAAAAAGTAGTTTTTCAAAGAAACAAAAATATAGTGGAATACCTTTTGTTCAGTTGCAGGTTCCGTCATTGACACCCGACCGTTCGTCTTCTTCTTGTACTCGGATGATACATAGAGAAGCTATATATGTTTATATTGAATGTAGAAAATATTTTAAAATCTTTTATTTTCATTTTCGATTTTACATTTAAATGTAAATATATTAAAAATATGGAAAAATATTTTTATATCTACATCGTTTCTATTTTATTTTCTTTACACTTGGTTAATTTGGAAAGTATTGCGGAATATTTTTATTTTAAAGAATACGCTAATTTATTAGTGTGTCTCGTTATTTTTTTATTTTTTATTCATATCAACCTTTTTTTTCTTCTTTTAAAGCTCGTGAAAAAAATACGTGTAGATTTTAAATTAGCAAACAAAAATACGTGTAGATTTTATAAAATAAAATAGATTTTATATTAGCAAAAAAAATACGGAAGAAAAAAGAGTTTATATTACATCTCATTATGTAAAAAGATTTTATAAAATAAAATATGGAAAAATCATTATGAGATGTAATATAAAAAAATACGGAAGAAAAAAGATTTTATATTACATCTCATTAATATAGAATTAAATATAAAATTTACATTTAAAATAGATTATGCTATAAAAAATCTATTTTATAAAATCCTCCACCAAAAAAATAAATATTTATATTAATAAATGAGTATCCATTCCACAAATAGATGATTATGTGAGATACTGTGCTTGGAAAGGTTGTACCAAAGCATTAAGTTTTGTAAATTAAGTAATTGACTTTAATTAGTTGTAACTTGTGTTTAAAATGTTGTAATTAAGAGTTTTTAGGTCGTTTTTATAATATAGCATAGATAGGTAAACTCATAAGATCAGAAGGTTCCAAATGGAGAAGAATGAAACATAGGTTTCCAGAATTCGGGGTGTTACAATCCTCCCCATCTTGGAAATGATTTCGTCCCCGAAATCCTACTAACTGAACAAGTGAGGGTATCTACGCCTCATGTCTTCTTCTGCTTCCCAAGTCACATTGGTGCCGCAGTGATGCCTCCATTGAACATTTACCATCGCCACCTCCTTATGTCGGAGATTCTTAATTACCCTTTCCAAAATGGACTCGGGCTCTTCGATACAGCGGTTGTCCTCTACTCGAATTTCGGACAAAGGTATGACACTTTCTTCTTCCGCTAAGCATTTCCGTAAATAGCACACATGAAAAGTGGGGTGAATCCTATCCATCTCCGGCGGTAAATCCAATTTGTAAGCTTGGATCCCGATGCGTTCGAGTATAGAAAACGGCCCTAGGAAACGGGGACTTAGCTTCCCGCGCTTCCCAAATCGAATCAATCCCTTCCAAGGGGACACCTTTAACATCACACGATCCCCCACTTGAAACTCTACCGGTCATCTCTTTTTGTCGGCGTAACTCTTCTGACGATCCTGTGCCGCTTTTAACCACTCCCGAATTGATTTGACTTTGTCGGCCGTCTCTTGCACAATTTTCGGGCCGGCAAACTGCTTCTCCCCCGCTTCTAACCAACACACGGGGGTTCTACACTTCCGTCCGTACAAAGCTTCAAACGGTGCCATCCCGAGACTAGAGTGGTAACTATTGTTGTACGCAAATTCCACCAAAGGTAGATGGGCATCCCAACTACCGCCAAAATCGATCACGCATGATCTAAGCATATCTTCAAGCGTTTGAATCGTCCTTTCACTTTGTCCGTCTGTTTGTGGGTGATAAGTCGTGCTCAAATTCACCCGTGTGCCCAACTCTTGATGCAAGGCTCCCCAAAATCTCGATGTGAACCGACTATCACGATCGGAAACTATCGACAAGGGTATACCGTGCCTAGAGACGATTTCATCTATGTACAACTTCGCCAACTTATCCATTGGCAACGTTTCCTGCATCGCTAGAAAATGAGCACTCTTCGTCAATCGATCGACAATGATCCATATGGTGTCGTTCCCTCGCAAAGTCTTCGGTAACTTGGTTACGAAATCCATGGTGTTCTTGTCCCATTTCCATTCGAGTATTTCAAGCGATTGAAGACTTCCATAGGGTCGTTGATGCTCAGCCTTCACCTGGGAACAAGTTACACATCGTTCAACATAATGTGCTACATCCAATTTCATAACTGGCCACCAAAAATGTAGCTTCAAATCCCTGTACATCTTGGTGCTTCCCGGGTGGATAGAATACTTAGATTTGTGTGCGTCCTCCAAAAGTAGCTCTCGGCAACCACTGAACTTTGGTACCCAAACTCGCCCGTTGAAGCACTTGATCCCTCGGCTATCTTCGGTCAACAATAACCGTTGCTTGGTCATCACTTCATCCTTGAGGTTTTCTTCTTTTAATGCTTTGGTTTGTGCCTCTTTAATCTTTTCCATGAGACTTGACACCAACTCAATTCTTGTAAGTTTGGCTTGAAGTCTCCCGCTATACTCTTTCCGACTCAAGGCGTCGGCCACCACGTTTGCTTTACCCGGGTGGTAGAGTAATTCACAGTCGTAATCCTTAAGTAGCTCTAACCACCTTCGTTGCCTCATGTTGAGTTCTTTCTGGTAAAAAACATACTTCAGACTCTTATGATCCGTGTACAAGGTACACTTTGTGCCGTAAATGTAATATCGCCATAGCTTTAATGCGAACACTACCGCTGCCAATTCCAGATCATGAGTGGGGTAGTTCTTCTCATGCACTTTCAATTGCCTAGATGCGTATGTGATCACCTTCCCTCTTTGCATTAGTACGCATCCAAGCCCCATTTTGGATGCATCGCTAAAGACCACAAAATCCTCCGATCCTTCCGGCAAGGATAAGATCGGAGCTTCGCATAACTTCCTTTGCAAGGTCCTAAATGTCTTTTCTTGATCTTCAGTCCATACAAACTTTACATTCTTCTTGGTCAACATTGTCAATGAAGAAGCAATCTTGGAGAAGTCGTGTATGAACCTTCGGTAATATCCCTCAAAGCCCAGAAAACTTTGAATCTCGAATGGACTTTTGGGAGGTTCCCAATTCATCATAGCTTCAATCTTGGCCGGATCTACCTTCACTCCGCCCTTCGAAACTATGTGCCCCAAAAACTGCACTTCCATCAACCAAAACTCGCACTTGAAAAACTTTGCATAAAGTTTCTCTTTCCTCAAGATCTCTAAAACGTCCCGAAGGTGTCGAGCATGATCGACCTCATTCTTTGAGTAGATAAGAATTTCATCAATGAACACGATAACAGACTTATCTAAGAAGGGTCGGCACACGCGATTCATTAAATCTATAAACACCGCTGGAGCGTTCGTCAACCCGAATGGAATCACTAGAAACTCGTAGTGGCCATAACGCGTCCTAAAAGCAGTTTTAGGAATGTCTTCCTCTTTGACCTTCACTTGATGGTAACCCGAACGGAGATCGATCTTCGAAAAGCAACCCGCTCCTTGCAGTTGGTCGAATAAATCATCAATTCTAGGGAGTGGGTATTTGTTCTTCACGGTTACCTTATTCAACTCCTTATAGTCGATACACATTCGCATAGTACCATCCTTCTTTTTCACGAACAAGACCGGGGCTCCCCAAGGCGAGGAACTCGGTCTTACAAATCCCTTCTCCAAAAGACCCTGCAATTGGCTCATCATTTCCTTCATCTCTGACGAAGCCAAACGGTATGGAGCTCGGGCTATAGGAGTCGCTCCCGGTGTCAATTCAATCTTAAACTCCACTTGACGATCGGAAGGTAAACCAGGCAAGTCGTCCGGAAATACGTCGGACAACTCCCTTACCACTTCGACATCTTCTGGCTTCTTCTTCTCAAGTTTGGCATCTATTACATATGCCAAAAAGGATGAGCATCCTTTCGGCAAACATTTTCGTGCCTTTACCATACTGATGATTGCGACTTCACCCTTCCGTCTTTCACCGTACATGGTCACCACATGACCCTCCGAACCTGGAATTCAGATCAAATTCTTGGCACAAAGAATTTCTGCGTGATTGGTGGACAACCAATCCATACCGACTACAACATCAAATCCCCCGATGACCATAGGCAATAGGTCAATCGGGAACTCTCTCCCTTCGATTTCAAACTTGCAATTTCGTATGATATCCCGAACCACTCATTGATCACCATCCGCTAGCTCTACCACTAACGCGTCTTCTAAACTAGTAGTGGGCATGGGCAAAACGAACTTGATACAAACGAGAAACTAGCTCCCGAATCAAATAGTACACGCGTAGGTACGGAGTTTAGGAGAAACGTACCCGACACTACGTCCGTTGACGCCTTCGCCTCTTCGGTGGTCATCTGGAAAGCTCTCCCTGTTGCTTTAGGAGCGTCCACCTTGTTGCCTCCGCTAAAGTTCATCTTTTCTTTCGGGCATTCGCCTCTGACATGGCCCGACTCTTTGCACTCGAAACAAACTCGGCCTTTGATTTGACAGTCATTGTAACGGTGACCGAGTTTACCATATTTAAAGCACGGGGTGGACCCCGAGCTACAAGGTCCGGTGTGCTTACTTCGGCATCTGGAACACCACGGGGAATCCCGTCTAGGACCATTCCCCCGATGGTTGTTGTTGAAATGGTTTGGCCTATTTGATGATGTGGGACCCCCTTCCCACTTCCTTTTCTCGACCACACCGCTCCTCTTCATCTTTCTCGAGCCGTAGGAGTCTTCTATTAACTGTTCTTCTTCTATTGCCTCTCGGAGAGTAGAGGCCCTCGATACCCGAACCATATTCATCATTTCTATAGGCAAACCTTTGATGTATGCCTTGATTTTCTCTCTTTCGGTGGGGACCAGATGTCCCACCAAACCCAGTTTGTCCATGAACAACTTGTTATACTCTTTCACCAACAAATTCCCTTTCTTCAAACCCCGAAACTCATCGACGATCCGATCCATAGCTCGCTCATTACAAAATTCCTCCATAACTTTCTTCTTGAAGGTTTCCCAGCTCAGTTTAGCCAACACGGCGGCTTCGACAGAAGTGGAATACACATTCCACCATGTGAGGGCGGCCCCTCTCAACATTTGGGATCCGAATATGGCTTTCTGATTTCCCCACACTCGCTTGACCGGAAAGCCTGCTCCATCTCCCTTATCCAGTTCATGCATGCCACCGGGTCATCAGTGCCCTTGAATTCCGGTGGTCGGCATCCGAGAAATGCCTTGAAGGTACAAACCTTAGACGGTTGCCTCGTTTCGGGAGGTGGAGTCTCGTTAGAAGGGACAACGGGTCCTAATCCTCCGGATCCCGCCACTACTAAATTCTCCTCCATCGTCTCATGTCTACGGGGGTTAATTAGCATCTCGGTCGTCCAAGAGCTTCAGAAATGCTTCTTGTTGCTGAGCCATAGCGGCGTTCATTGCTTGCATTATCCGCTCCATCATTCTAGTTTCCGGAGTCACCTCTTCCATAATCGGTTGAGCTGTAGCTAGGTTACGTCGAGGTACATGCTCCGGTCCTCCACCCAACACGCTTATAAAAGGTGGGGGAAAAACATTATTCGTTACTCCCGGTTGGTCAGCCGTAGAGGCTGTTGTATCTTGCCCTTCTGGTCGATTACGCGTATTAACCATGGTCTGCCACACACGCGAGAATATAGGTGAGTTGAGGATGAATAGAATATAAACAAGGAAACGTACTACTACCTTCATTAATTATCATAACAACGGAAAACAAGCATAATCACGCAAAACATCTTCATAATAACGTTAGCTAGGCGAAATTATGAACATGCGATACATAAAAAATTTCATTCCCATCACCATAATTCTTAATTTATGTAGATTCCGTCGGCTCTAAGACCATCCTATCTTAAGAGTTCTACCCAATCTCACATAATCAATTGCTTAATTTCACAGCTTAAGTCTAGGTACTCTACGTCCTTACCTAGTTCACTTAAACTAATGCTCTGATACCAACTTGTAACACCCTAAAAATTAGCGGAATAAAAAATCGAAATTTCTGCAATATGACGGCTATAAATAGATAAAAACCTAGTTATAAAACTTGCTAAAAATCAATCCCAAAGTATCATCCCGATGGAACGGGGAAACAACACTATAATCATTACAATGCATCAAATGAAGGATAGACTAACAACCTAATAATCTAACTTAAGTAAGAAAGATTAATATTGGGTGTTGCTATTCTTCCAAAAGGTATATTCACTATTTCAAAATGCCGGTCTATACATCTCCCAAAAAGACCGCTCTTGCCCCCAAAGCTAACCGCTCAGTCCCGAAGAGCCCCACCAGAAACCTGACCTGTTATACATGTCATTTTAAGAAAAAGTGTTAGGCTAAAGCCTAGTGAGATCAAACATTTGCAATTTAAGAAATTGAATATGTAAATAAGTAAAAAGGTTTCTTTTACACAACAACAATAAGGTAATAATAACAGTAATGTTCTTTGAATTATAACAAATACCTCTTGGGTTAACGGGGGAGACCCGCCTACTAACCCGAATGACGGAACACGAAAGTAAGCCATTCGATGGGTCAGTAAAGCCAATAAACACATAAAGTACACGCAAGGGATGTCAGGCTCAGTAGTTTTAAACATACACCCACGGAAACTCAAGTTCAACCCCGAGGGGTTGCTAAGTCGAGCTCCTCATCCAATATCGTAGTACTTGAGCACGAAGGACTTATACCACATCCGATGCCTAACGTGCCTCGACGTGGAAAACTAGTCGTCCCAACGTCGGACAACAATAAACCAAATACGGGGTCATGACTCCCAATGCATCAAATAAGCCAATTAATGCGCATAAGGCCCAACCAGAAATCCCAACAATGATTAGCATACAATAAGTGACATGAAGGGTAATTCTTACCAAAACTACTTCCATTGTTTACCAAGAGACCATTAGTAAAAATATAGATGATTCCCTTTTTATTTCAAATCCTCAAAATATGAAGTGAGTTTAAGATACAAACTTATCAACAGTTAACCACAATACCAATATTTCCAAATTCATAGTTTTGCATAGCAATGCTATTCTCTCAAAGGTATAACCCAAGTAAAGCAAGCTAAAGAACATTATTAAAGCTCATAAATCGTTATTTCCCAAAAATCACCACAAACACTTATATCTCCAAAGTTAGGTTTAGCAAGAAATTCCACAAATTAAATATATGAAAGAGGAGATACTAGGTGTTCGAAATCAACCTTTTGGCATGTATAAAGTTTAGTAAGATGGGTAAGAACTCACCTTGGTAGTTTCTTAAGAAAGAAACCAAACCCTAGAAATGGAGGAGATGAAAAACCCACTTGAGAGCTCACCACAATACTTCCTAAATGTTAAGGACCACCATTAATGACTTAAAATCACCATAAATGATGAAAGAAGTTGTAAGGAAGGCATACTTACTGATTTTCGGCAGAGAGAAACGCACACCAAACCCTAGAATCAGATATAAATGACTGAAATCGCGACCTACACTATTTATACTCAAACCCCCTGTCGGCGATAGTGACACGGCGAGAGTGACATTGGTCACTCTCGCGGGCATAGTCGCGAGAGAACATACACCCGCGGTACAAGCTGGGCGATAGTGCTCTGCGATTGTGACCCTATCACTCTCGCGTGGCACAATCGCGAGAAATGTACCGTAGGTCATCGACCTCCGGCGATTGTGCCCTCCGCGATTGTGACATAATGTCACTCTCGCGGGCATAATCGCGAGAAACCCAAAAACTCCAAATTTTGATGTTTTTCAGTCCATGATGCTTAAACCAAACAACCTTGATAATAAATACGTAAACTCATAAGATCAGAAGGTTCCAAATGGAGAAGAATGAAAGATAGGTTTCCAGAATTCAGGGTGTTATAGTATTGGCTAAGGATTAGGGTATATACGAAAGTTTTATGTATTCGAGAGGGCATATTATGATAACAATGTTGTTTCTTATGCTTCAGAAGTCAACAGTTACAATTTGCCTCATTTTGCCTTTCACTCGAAAGAGAATGTGTCTATATGTATTTTGCAATACACGGATCACTATGTCATAACCACGGTGTCCCACATGGTCATGTCGAAACATATATGTGTTATTGCCCCCAAAATTTCTTTATTGGTGACAACATATGTTCCGATGACCCAATAATCTACTAGTTTGACACATTAGTTTCCATGATATATGTTTCCTTTCATATACATTGGAATTTATGTATATATGCTCATTTTCATTTCCATTTTATACGAATATCTTTACAAGGTTCCTATTAAACTTGTTCCACCAAGAAAGTGACAGTCCATCGTCTAAGTAATTTGATTGGATGTATTATAAAACAAGTATTAGTCTATCTTTTTTTTCCGATTGTGTGATAGGTAAAAAAAACAATTCTCCTCGATACATTCCTACATGGAACGGAGAATATTGAAATTTTTTGTATTTGTTTTGATGTATTTCTTTATATCTATAATGGTTACATATTTGATTTTACTTTAGCAAAGAAATTAATTTTGGTACTTAAAATTAATTTCAAAGAAACATATACATAATCAATATTAAATATTAAAACAAATATGTTATATTTCATTTTCAACGTGTTCCCTTTTTGATAGAAACATTTTTTAGTGCATATCTTAATTGATTGTCCATTATCACCTGGGTAGTAGTTGTATCCTACTCCAGGTGTTGAAAAATCCTTCCTGACTCTTACCAATACCTTGACCCTTTATAGGGTCTCGTCCACATGGTGCAGAAATGTTACATGTGTGAAATTGTTTTTTTAACTCACAATCCTTTGGAGTTGTTTCCACCTCTAACACTTTCACTATCGATATCGGGAATTTTCTTTATCCCGACATATGTGGTGTTATTCGAAAGAACCTTGTTATATCTCTCAACCACTTGCATTAAGTTGATGAGTTTGTCTAAAGGTTGCATCACAACTTATATTTATATTTACTTATATATGAAAGGTGGAAATAATGTTAAAAATCATGTCATCTTCTGTGAGTTCCTTGCCACAGAGATTGAGACGCGTTTTGGATATAACATTTATTTGTTGACATCAGTTACCTTTTTGTAATCGAGTAAGTGGGTTTCATTCCAATGTACGATTAGTTCGGGAAGTACATATTCATGAGTACTCCCGATTATCGATCCCTTTCAGGACATCTCACATTTCTTTGGGGGTTTCTAGTAAAGGTATTCCTATGAAATTTAGGATTTATATGTCGTCTCAAAACATGAAGGTATTTGCTTGTACCTTTTCAAGAGGTTGGTTTTAGAGTTAATAGGGAGTTGGACTTTAGGTATTTTCTTGTACCTTTTCAAAAGGAGATTTATATACTCATTTATGATACTCGGATTCTTTTGAGTTTACGACGTTGATTTTGGGATGAGTTGTTTCAACCATTTATATATATAAAGGATAATATATGATTTTCTTTTTGATAAGAAAATGGATTATGGTTATGAAATTTCATTATCATAACAATATTAGATTTTGAATGTTTTAATTTTATTGATAATACTTCATCAATGTTTCAATTTTTGCGAAAAAGAAATCACTCAATCTATTGGATTTCCAGGTAGTAGGAAAATCAGATGGATTTCTTAAGTCCCTAGAAACCTTAGGGCTGTTTACACCCGTTTGACAAAATCCAGTCGATATCTTGTAATTTATTTCATTTATATATAACATTATTAATTATAGAGCATTTGCCATGAGACCAAAATGAGTTTGGCATATGAAACCAATTTTTATATTTTAATATCTTAATAGTATTTTTGGAGATTTTGGTAAAGACCAAAATATATGGGGTTAGAAGTGTAACTTCCAAAAATTAATTATATAGTATAAATTATAATTAAGATAAACATTTAAATAAGACATGGATAAATAATAAATATTACTTCAAAATAATTAACTTATCCAACTAAACATATCTTATTATAAATTAATTGATCATGTCAAAATAAATGGCAATGATGAGTTTAAAACAATAAAAGTATGCTATCGTGATTGAAACTAAATGACATAAATTAGAACTAAATTAAATATACAATCTAATATACCAATTATATATTCAATATATGGATGGATAAACAAAATCAATTAAAAAAATGTATTACCGTTGATTTAAATAAAATAATAAAACAAATGTTAACGTCATAAGTAAGAACGGTTCCTTATTATCACTTAAAACCCTTAAAGTTTTCATCTTTTATCCACCTTCAATCTGATAGTCTCCTCATCTCTTATTCTATTCCGGTTGTATATTGGTTTGCACTAAGTGAACGGTTTTTCGAACATAAACTTGAAGAATGGAAAATATTCAATAGATCTAAGACCTTGATTCGATCGATAGTGAGCATAAATTATGATATATCACACGGAAAAATACATATAAAGCGATCATATAAAAGTAGATAACATATTTTGATCCAATGGATATACGATTTACTAAGGTGCTTATATAAACATATTGTGTATATTAATAATGGAGATTGATAAAAAAAAAATAGAAAGAAAAATACAATATAAGATTACATACTTTATGCAAATTGTATGTTTTATTGTAGGCCGATATAATTTGACAAATTATATCACAACATCAACATGCATATCATATAAATTTGCTTACTTGATTTTACATCGGGAGTAGCAGTGTTGTTTCAGCAGCAGCCTATGGGTTCGAAAAAGGTTTATAATATCTGAGCGTTCGTGCTGATAACGTGTTAAAGAAAAAGCAGAATATAACAACAATATACTGAGAGAATGAATCTGTAATTCTCATTAATCAAAAGCCCTTTAAATAGGGATGAGATACAATTAGCTAACCACGAGATATTTTAGTTCTAATCTAACTTTGATATATTTATCTCTATTTCTATCTTTATCTCTATCATCATATCCTTTAGACGATGGCACATTTATCCTACAACAGAAATTAATTTATTTGAAGTGGAAACTTCTTTTAGGTATTGTTTGGCAAACTAGCTTATAAGCTAGCTGGTAGCTGATAAGTTAGTTTTTCAAAACGCTACTATAAGTAGTTTTTCAATAAGCTAGCTTATAAGCTAGTTTATGGTCATCCAAACATGTACCAGAAAAAAAACTAGCTTATAAGCTAGCTTTTTTTGCCAAACATAGCCTTAGTGGAACTCCGCATGGACGCATCATACGTGGAAGTCTACAAGAAGCAGGTTTTACGGTCATCAGCAAAGTATTCATTCCCCAATAAGCCAAAAAGTTGACATTTTTACCCTTCACAAAAAACAAAAACAAAAAAACCTATCAGACCCTTTCTCGCCTCCATCCACTTTCACGCCTCCATCCACTTTCACGCCTCCATCGATCTGAAGTGCCTCCATCGACCTGCAGCGCCTCATCTCCTCCACTTTCACTTTCCGGTCGGCCTCCATCGACGCTGCAGCAAGCATCGCCTCCATCTCCATCGCCGACGACCACTCTTCCGGCCTCCACGACCATCGTTTGGCAGCGCACTTTCAGGTACACCCTTTTGCTATTTCTCACTACTTCATCTTTATATCGAAATGGAAACGAGGTCAGACACAAGGGTTCTTGAAATTAATCGAAAATCAGATTATTTGTTGATTATTTACAGATTATTTGTTCTTTAGTAGGTATGTTTTTCATAATCTTATAGTTTGTTTATGTTGTTAGATTGTTTATAGCTTGATTATGGATTCAATCTTAATTTTCTTTCTTTTATTGGTTTGTTTCAAATCAGTTTGGTATGTGTTTCATAATATCTTATCGTTTGTTTATTGGTTGATTATTATATATGTATTTGTGTTCACAATTTTGGTGTGTATCTATATATCTATGGACAACAATTTTATGTGTATTTTGATGTGTTGTGGTTTGTTACCAATTTTGTTTTAGGTATGGAACAAACCGGTGAATCACAACAACAAAAGAGAATTAGGATAAGTTGGAAAGATCTCAGTGTCGTGAAAACTTTTCTAGAGGC
The DNA here is from genome assembly GCA_023525745.1 of Arctium lappa. Taxonomy (NCBI): domain Eukaryota; kingdom Viridiplantae; phylum Streptophyta; class Magnoliopsida; order Asterales; family Asteraceae; genus Arctium; species Arctium lappa. The sequence continues at coordinate 10,408,477 of CM042054.1, read as the reverse complement.
TTGTATTTTAGAGGGTACTAGTTTGAAGGCACTTTCTTGGAAGAAAGTTGTCGAGACTTTAAAAACCACACACAATTTTGTGGTCGATCGAAAGCAAATGCGCAACCATTTTGATTATCTGAAAGGAAAATATACTGCTTGGTTGAAGTTAAAAAACAAAAGTGGGAATGTCTATGATCCTATCACTAACACTTTTAACTTGACGCAAGAAGAATGGGAGTTGGAAATAGAGGTCATTTTCTAACTTTAGATATTGTTTTATTTTAATTCTTGTTTACTTTATTTGTATATTTATAGATGTTCTTTTTAACACAGACCAATAGGTATGTTGAATCTTTGAGGACTACAAGTCTTCCATATCCTGACTTGTGTGCACGGCTGTTTGAGGGTGGTACGTCTATGGGTCTTGGAGGCCATGGTCCGTCATCACAGGACCCTTTGCCAACCTTTGAGCCTTTCGTGGTCATTGATGAAGAGACCATCGGTGTTGAAGGCAATGGTCCATCATCAAATGATCAAGTTCCCGTGTCATCAACACCTTGTACATCTCGTGCGCCGGTTGAGAAAGTAAAGGGTAAAAAGAGTACTCAAGCCACTTCGGAGCTTGATGAAAAGCTTATAAAGTTTTTAGATAGTATGTCGTCAAGATATGGGAACCCCGACCTTTTTACATATGACACATGCCTAAAAAAGTTGAACGGGCTTGGGTGGGAAAAAGATGATCCTTTGTACTCGATTGCTTTTTCTCTTCTTACGGACACTCGTAATAGAGAAGCTTGGATGACAATACCGGAAGAAATCGCCAAAGATTGGGTGAAAATAGTTGGGAAGAAACAAGGATATTTCTAAGGAGTTGTTTTAGGATTTTTGGTGTTAACTTTTGAACTTGTATAGTGTTAACTTTTGAACTTATGGTGCCACGTTTTTGGTGTTTTTTTTGGGAACTTTTGAACATGATATGCTATGTGGCTTTTGTTTGGATTTATGATATGCATTTTTATTGTTTTGGATTTATGATATGCATTTTTATTTTAATAGATGTTGACTTTTGAGGAAGAAATGCTCATGGTAGTTCTTATATATATATATATATATATATATATATATATATATGTAAGACGAAGAAGAAATGCACGTGAAAGAATAGAAAGAATGCCCGATAATACTTCGGCATTGAGTGGATATGCTTACACCCAAGAGTTATTAACCGGACCTAGTACGCAATGTCAAGAGTTGATGCGCCTCTCACGTGAAGCATACATACTTTTATGCAATCATTTTAGGCAAAAAAATTGGGTGAGAGATAGTAGACATGTTAGTGTCGAAGAGAAGATGGCGATGTTTTGACGATGATCGGTCATAACGAACGTTATAGAGTGATTAAACGTAGATTTCAACGCTCTACAAGAATTGTTCATATTTGTTTCCATGAAATTTTACTAGGAATGATGGAATTCGCAAAAGAAATGGTGGTGCCGACAACTTCTGATTCAACTTCAAATATGTCAAGTAATCAAAGACGCTTGAGAGAAAAATTTCCGGTAAGATTTATTCTTGACATTTTAAAACATTTTATATATTTATAAATATATATATATATATATATATATATATATAATATTTTTCTATTATTGAAGGGTGCAATAGGTGCACTGGATGGTACCCTTATACATGCAATTGTGCCAACCAGTCATCAAACTGCTTACAGGGGAAGAGGAGGCGGTCGATGTTATCAAAACGTTTTAGGAATCTGTGATTTCAACATGATATTCATTTTTGTTTGGGCTGGATGGGAAGGTATAGCGCATGATTCGAGAATACTTAGGGAAGTTGCTTTTAACCTAAGTGTGAGTCCTGATCGTTACCAGATAAATCAAACAACAAAACAATAACGATTACCAACCTGTTTAGATTATAAACGCGGATTACAAAGGGTTGATAATGTTGATCAGTTTTGCTCTCTCTCTGTTTTACACCTTGAATGTATGTGTTGTGTGTGTTCTTGTTGAACTGATCGATGTGTATTTTAGAGAGATAACAACTAACATAATATTAAACATAATATCTAGATATCTATAATATCTAGATATTATAATTAAACTAATATAATAACAAATAATATCTAAAACATAATATCTAAATAATAAAACAACTTTGACTTTATTACAGAATAGACCCTAGACTTTGGTTGAGAGTAACTTTCAGCTTTAACTTCAGATTGCGATCTTCGTATTTGGATGATCTTGAATCCAATGAGACTGTGTCCTAACAATCTCCCCCTTTGGATCAAGATCATTACGAAAATGATTTGTCAATACGATCTTCTCTTTCAGCACAGAAGATGCAATCTCTTTCTCTAGCTCAGAATGCTTTAGCAAAGTATCTTCAAAGAAAATTTATCTGAAATCAGCATGTCTTTAGAATACTTTGATCTCGCAGTTCTTGGTCTTGTAATGTAATGGACTGAACATTTCTTCAAGCTTTAGATTCTCCTCCTTTTTTATGAAAAGTGCAACGACTTCATCAAAACTTTGAGTAAGAAATGTCAACCACTTGGAGTCTCTGATCCGTCAATTCAATAGTTATTCATCCTGATCTTTGCAAATCTAGACAAAATAATCATGTAACACCTGAATCAACTAATGAATCAGTTAGAATGCCTGTCAGTAACACTAAGTCACTGTGTGTAACGAATACACATTGGAAAGGAGTTGTTTGATGTTGACTCCCCCAGGGCTTCCATTTAATCATCGAAACACCACAAAGGTTATTTCTATAAACGTTATGACAAAGAAACAAATTCCTTGTGTGTTCGTGCTTGTGATAGAAAGAATTAAGCACTTGATGATTGCTTATTAGGCTCAAAATTGTGTAAACCACTGAGACAACAGTAAGTTAAACACAGACTCAATGTGCATGATTAAAGTGCGAAGGTGGGGCAGACTTCCTTCTTTTTAATATCTAGATTTTCCAAATGAAAATCAGATAGCAAATGTGCTGCATCCCCTTAGAAAATATGAAACACTTTCTTGTTGAGAAGAAAATGAGTAGCTGGTGAGGTAATTTCAAGAGTTGGCATGGGCTAGTTGCCTGTTTCAATAATGTTCACCAATGAAATGTGAAACACTAGAAATGTGGCTGCCCGGCTCAGAAAAAGTCGGTGCAGAGTTTTGATATTCTTTTAACTCTGTTCTCACACCCTCTTTCTTTTAAACATTTAGCTTACTGCTAACCAAACTCTCTTTTTCATGATAGCTCATTATCCAATCCACACTCATTTCTTTTGATTTCTCACACTCAATCACTATGGATTAACTTCATGGGTAGAAATCACTGGTTAACGTGATTCCATAGAAGTTGTGTTAATTCCTAGCACACTGATCCCGTATATCCTATAAAGAATATGTTGCTCAAAATGATTTATAATCATGTAAGCTCATGTAGAACATTTAAAGTACACTCCCGAAATATAAAATCTTATGAAAAATCAGGAAGTGGTTTGAACGTTTAAGAATATGTTTTCAATGATTGAAAGTTGTCCTTCTTTCAATCACATATGAGATTAAGATAAAGGAATATACCTTTAAGTGCGATCTTACATCTCATGAAGCTTAGCTTAAAGTCATAAACATATGATCGTGTAAGCTCTTCTCAAAAATTCTGCAAAAGTCTTAAGTCTATGTCAAAGCAAATTTATTCACTTAAATTGAAAAGACAAAAAGCAGTAAAACTATGAACTTCTCTTACTCCCCCTGAAATTATGCATTTGAAAAAATTATCATTAAAAATATATGCATTTAAAATTTCAGAATTAAATATGTACTCCCTTTGAAGGTTGAATTTCTCGTTGGAGTATCGGAGTACAATCTCTCATATCAGCATTGGAGTAAGGTCTTTTGATCTTTGAAGAACGAGTCCTGATATGTACATAATCAGAAGTCGTTGTTGACATTGATGTCCGGGTTCTGAATTGAAGTATTCAGAAGCCTTCGTTCTCCTACTCCCCCTTGACAGTAGGTGCCTGCAACACAGGTTTAGTTTTCTTTGGTACCCACTGGTATTTGGGTCCATATGTGTTAGTTGCAGTTCGTATGGGGGTTATGGAATAAGAACCATACCAGTAATGATCTTTGGTTATGTGAAAAGGATCATGTGTACGACAGTAAGAACAAGAATTTTCCTTACCTGATAACCTGATCATTTGATCTCTCGTGTAAACATGAGCAGGTTTACTTTTCAGCGCATTGTTCTTCGTTTCATTATGCGTATGTACACATGAGCTTTCATCTTTAACTGGTTTCTTCTTCCAGAAAAGATTTTCTTTCTTGTAGCTCTTCCTTATCGGAGGTGAACCTGAACCATCTAACTTTCTGTGAAAAGGAAGGTTAGTAGTATGAATCTGATTTGAAGATTTAGATTTATCAGGAAAATCAGATTTCTGAGATTGGCTTTTCTTGCTATTACCAGAGGTGTTCTGTTTCTTTGAACGCTGATGTTTAGAAACACTTGGTAAAGCTTTTCCTTTTAAAAGAAAAATAGAATGATCTGGAAGTGAAGCATTGAAATCAACCATATCTACTCCTTCTATACACCCTCCATCAGAATTAAGAAATTCATTTGTGGACTCAAATAAATCATCAAAACTATCAGTCGAAGTTTGAGGTGCTTTTGAAACTGTAGAACACTTTGTAGATTTAGAATGAAAAACAGTGTTCTTTATAACAGTAGAAAACACATCTTGTTTTATATTCACCAAAATTCTTTCGTCAGATAAGATATTTTCTAACTCAATTATTTTGCTTTCTAATACGAGTGGAGGTAGATAAGTTTTAGCTCGAACAGGTTTTGCCTCCATCTCAGTAGAAGAATATGTAGCAAAATATTCTTTTGAAAGAACTTTTGGTTTGTCCGAAAGATAACTATCATTCAGTCTTTCATAACAGAATGGTAGTTGCATTTTCTTCAAATTCATTCTTTTTGTATCTTCTCTTGCCTCGACTTCTTCTGATGCTTTGGTAACAAATTTGGGTTTCAAATGAGAAAGTTTACGAGCAACATACATATAATCTGCATTATATAAACCAGGCTGTTTTCTAATAACATGTTTCAGGTAATGAGGATTATTACAACCTAATCCCCATTTTGCTTTAAAATCAGCCTCTTCATTTGGTGTATTCAAGAAAATAGTTTGATCTGTTTGGCCTCTTGTATAAAGTTTGGCTTCCAGACCAGTTATCTTTTTCTCTAAAGTCTTGTTCTCAACATGAAGTTTAAAAGCTTTCAGAACGCATTCTTGCTTTTCTGAATCAGACTTAGATAATTGTGAAACAAGATCAGAAATCTTCTTTTCAAAACAAACCTTTTCAAGATTAAAATCAGAAGCAGATTTGCGTAGGGAATCCATGAGATCTTTCTTCCCAATAACTAACGTATTTAGCTCAAAGATCTTTTGATTACGCCTAGCAACTCTGCCTTTTTCTCTTTTCAGTTTTGACTGAAGGTCTTGAAGTTCGACCATCATCGCATCCATTTTAATCATAAAATTATTCTCGGTTAAGTTCATTACCTCTTCAGCTGCTTCAGTATCTGAATCATCATACTTTGCATGATTGGCCATCAAGCACATATTAGCAGCTTTTTCATTCTCTTCTTCTTCTTCCTCTTCAGAATGATCTAACCAGAATTCGTCTTCAGCCATTAATGCTTTGTCGGCTCCCTGTTGCTTGGCTAGCATTAGTTTGTTCTGGTAATACGCCGAATTGCGAACCTTTGGTTTTCGACAGTTTGAGGCGTAATGTCCAGTCATGCCACAGTTGTAGCATATGATTGGGACATCAACTTTCTTGTCTGTACTGGTGTAGTCATTCCCAAATTGTTTCCTTTCTCTTGGTTTCTTCTCTTGAGATCTACTTCCTTCTATTCTTTCTCTATGCTCACGGTTCTTGGAGCTTGATGAAGAATATCTCTGTGTATTTGATCCCGGTTTCTTGTAGAATTTCTTTTGGAATGCACGGGTCAGTAATTGCAGTGCTTGCTTGAGACTTTCTCCATCATCTCCATCAGATTCAGTTTCTGATTCAGAACTTGTAATTACTTTCTTCTTTTTCTTCTTATCTTTCACAACAAGTGCAACGGAATCAAGAACTTTCTCAACTTCCTTTTTCTTCTTTCCATTCCTTTTCTCTTCTACTTCCTCTTCGTTCTGCCTTAGTGTCTCATACACTTCGTGGAGTGGAATGTCAGACAGATCTTTCATCTGTTTCATTCTTCGTGTATGCTTCTTCCATTCTGGTTGAAGGACACTGAGAAACTTGACGTTGTTCTCTATCTGTTTCTTTTTAACTTTATTCTTTGACAGCTCGTTCAGAAGCAGAACATATCGTTCATAAGTGTCAGCTAGGCTTTCATCTTCAAAGGCTTTGAATTCTTCGTAACTGTTTATACAGTTTGCGACTTTCATCTGGTTCCCAACCTTAGATCCCATCATCATCTTTTGAAGTTGATCCCACATCTTCTTAGCATTAGCTTTGTAGCTGTCTATTTTGATGTAGATATCATTTGGGATACTCTGAATAAGTAAAGATCTTGCTTGTTTATCAGCTTTGAAACGGTTCTTTTGTTCTTCAGAAAATTGGGCATACTCTAGCGTAACAGTTTTCATCTTCTGTTCTCTTTCCACGTTCCCGTCCTCACTGTCAGAAGAATCATCTTCAGCATCATCATCATCATCATCAGGTACTTGGACAGAAAGTGGTGCCATGGGACCTTCTTTTATTGATAAAAGAATGTTATCTCCGTTTGAGTATCGATCCACAAAGTCAAGAAACCTGTCTTTCCATTGTTCGTAATCCCCTTTGAACAGAACTGGGGGTTTGACATCCGTGCCAATGGAAAGTGCGTCTTTTGAAGTCATCCTGAATAAAATTCGAAGTCTGGAAAAACTTTGCGTTTTTGAGAAGGTTTGCGCGAGAGGTTGATTGCGCAAAGTGAGGTTTGACCGGTAAGATGTAAGAACCGATAAAATTTTCGACCGGTAAAACTGATTGATCGGTCGACCGGTATTGGGAAATTGGATATGAAATTGGAGTTTTGTATGTCTTTAGAATAAATTCTTGGAGATTAGTGGAAAATGGATAATGGTTGTGATTGGTGGAAAATGGACACTTGGAGATTAGTGAGGAAAATTGCCACGTTTTACAGCAACAACAAAGAAATTTGCCACTTATCAAAGATAGTGCATGGACACGTGGAGTTGAAATTGTCAATTCAATTTAGTGTGATCCAGATATGAGTGGACCGCAATTCTCCTAACCAATTGTGAGTGGACCGCAATTCTATTGAGTGGACCGAAATTGTTTGAAAATTAGGAGAATTGCATGTGGTGAGATTTGTGATGTCTTCGACCGGAATTGGGAAGACCGGAAGGAGTAGAAGACCGGGAGTGAGAGGTGTCTGATTCGATCGGATGAGTTAATTTCCTTTGACCGGGGAAATGTAGTGGAAAAGTTTTATTCGACCGGGGAAGTGATTTGGAAAAGTTATATTCGACCGGGGAAGTGAGTTTTACTTTGACCGGATAAAAAAAATATATTCGACCGGATAAAAAAAATATTCGACCGGTACAAAGTGGGATTTGACCGGAGAGTGTTTGACCGATACCAAAAGTTTGTGAGATTCGACCGATAAAAAATGATCTTCGACCGGTATTTGCAAGAGTTCGGTCGAATGCTTAAGACCGATAGAATGTAAAAAACTAAGGTTCGACCGGTACGCTTAAGACCGATACGTCGTCTTCTCCGATTAAATCAACCTGTAACTCTAAAATTAACCCAGCTAGAGATCGATTTACCACACTAAACTTTGACAGAATGTTCTCCTTACCAACAACAACAATACACAACCTTTTGATTTCGAAAATAACCGTAAAATCAAGTTTTGATCTATAACATAGTGTTCTTCAAAAATGAAGAACACAGAGAGTAAAAATTTTTGATTTTGAATCTGGATCAGCTCTGATACCAATTGTGAGTCCTGATCGTTACCAGATAAATCAAACAACAAAACAATAACGATTACCAACCTGTTTAGATTATAAACGCGGATTACAAAGGGTTGATAATGTTGATCAGTTTTGCTCTCTCTCTGTTTTACACCTTGAATGTATGTGTTGTGTGTGTTCTTGTTGAACTGATCGATGTGTATTTTAGAGAGATAACAACTAACATAATATTAAACATAATATCTAGATATCTATAATATCTAGATATTATAATTAAACTAATATAATAACAAATAATATCTAAAACATAATATCTAAATAATAAAACAACTTTGACTTTATTACAGAATAGACCCTAGACTTTGGTTGAGAGTAACTTTCAGCTTTAACTTCAGATTGCGATCTTCGTATTTGGATGATCTTGAATCCAATGAGACTGTGTCCTAACACTAAGATCTGGTTTTCCTTTTCCGCCACAAGGTATACAACTTTCTCAATCGATATATTCCTTTTTGTGTATATTATATATTTCATGTGGGTGGTTTTTCAGATAAATACTATCTTTGGGACGCTGCATATGCCAATGCTCGGGGATTTTTGGCTCCATATCATAACACAAGATATTGGTTGGCGGATTTTCGACGTCGAAGTGCTTTGACTAAAGAAGAAAAGTTTAATCATGCACATGCCTAGCTCAGAAATGTTATTGAACGTGCTTACGGTGTCTTGAAAGCGAGGTTCCCAATTCTAAAGCAGATGGCTCCTTTTCCATTCACAACACAAAGAAATGTGGTAATTGCTTGCTTTGCAATACATAATTTTATTCGAAAATATAATATTCAAGACCAATTGTTTACGGAGTGCAACAAGGACACCGCATTATTGAACGAAGAAGAAGTCGAGAAGAAAAATTCGATATATCCCAATGGGGTGCCAATAGCACTCAATATATGGCTTCTTTGCGTGATGGAATTGCAAATAGTTTGGTTAATAATGTTTAAAATTTAAGCATTTGTGTTTGAACTTTGTTACTTTGTCTTTGAATTTTGGGTACTTTGTGTTTGAACTTTTCTAGTTTGTGTTTGAACTTGAAATTTTAAGTACTTAATGAATTTATGTTTTGATTTTTGGATTATATCAATGAATTTATGATTATATGGCTTAAAAATAAACAACAATTTATAAAACAGCTTAAAATTCATATTCAGGGGTAAATTGGTCATTTCTGTTATTCAGACTGTTCATTCAGATAAAAAGTAAACAACAACATCAATTTATCCAGACAGACACATTTATCCAGACAGACACACTTATCCATACAGGACTTAATGGAAGATTTGGTAAGCAGGCCCTTATTCTATTCCGGTTGTATATTGGTTTGCACTAAGTGAACAGTTTTTCGAACATAAACTTGAAGAATGGAAAATATTCAATAGATCTAAGACCTTGATTCGATCGATAGTGAGCATAAATTATGATATACCACACGGAAAAATACATATAAAGCGATCATATAAAAGTAGATAACATATTTTGATCCAATGGATATACGATTTACTAAGGTGCTTATATAAACATATTGTGTATATTAATAAATAGTGTGGGAACCGTGCGTTGCACGGTAGCGTGAACTATTTTGTTTAAGACTCTGAAATTATCTATATAAATATATATTAGTTCGTAAATAATATATATAGTGAAATTGTCTATATTCAAATGGTTTGTAAAAATTAGAAGAATCTAATTGTCTATATATATATATATATATATATATATATGTCTGTGTGTGTGTGTACGCACGTATGTAGAGAGAGATAGAGTTTTGTTAAATAATAAAGTTATATAGCGAAATAAAATGAGTAACATTAACAATAGGCGTGCGAATGATTTATACATTGTTTGTATTCATTGATAACATTAATGAAGTTTTTTTTTTTATTTTATAGAAATGACGACATCTGAGATTTTATTAAAAAATAAATAAAACAAATGTAGACGGAAATGACATGTAACAAAAATATGTAAACAGAAAGTTAGGTTATAAGTAATATATAAAGATAATACTTGATCATTAATATAAATTACTATAGGAAATAATCCATTGTTAAAAAACTAATAATGTTTATAACTAACATGAACAAACAATATTAAATTTTTATTAGTACAAATTTCTAAGTTACAAATCATTGTAAATAAATGTTTCTAAATACTAATCAATAAATTTATTTACCATCATCAATAATTTAATTTTATATTGACACTAATTTAATATATGGGTTTTTTTTTATAAGTTGGATATCAATGTAAATAAATGTATTGATTATAATGCAAAAGTTAAAAAATTAAATAAAAATTATTTATATATATGAATGATTGTAATTAATTTTTTAGGTTTATATATAAAAAATTAAAAGATTTAACTATTATATAAACAAATATAAAAAATGTTAGCAATTATATATATATATATATATATATATATTATGGAAGAAAAGAGAATGTTGTTTTTTTAGCGTAAATCAAGAAATAAAAATAAAATGATTTACAAATATATAATTGTAATAAGTTATTTAAATTTTATGTTATATGAAATGATTTTTATATATTGATTATTTAAATTTAAAAAATTAACATTTAATATATTGCAAAAAATTTAATAATAAATTACAAAGAAAAAAAAAAGTTTTGACAATTAATGTAATGGAAACATTTCCACGTAAAAAAAGAGATAAGTATGAACAATGACTTCTCATTAAACTTGGACTTAATAGATTTTGTCAAATATATGTTTATGATGATAAAAAAATAATATATTTTTCACCTGAGAAATCTATTTGATAGAGACAGAGAGAACCAGAAGCTCAAGAAAACGAAACAATGGGAAAATGAAGAGGAGGTAAGAAAACAAAAGGATAATGTTAAATGCAAACATAAATGCTAATTTAATATATGAGTTTCTTATATAAGTTATAAATTAATGTAAATTAATGTTTTTAAATAGTAATCAATGAATATTATTTACTACCACTAATTTTTAATTTATAAAGAGATTAATTATAATCCAAAATTCAAAAAATTAAATAAAAATTAATTATATATATAAATGATTGTAATAAATTTTTTAAGTTTACATATTAACATTAAAATATTTAACTATTAAATAAACAAAAATAAAAGGTTTTAGCAATTCTCTCTCTCTATATATATATGATAAAGAGAGGGTTGTCTTAATGTAAATTAAGAAATAAAAGTAAATGATTTACGTGTATATATATATATATATATATATATATATATATATATAATTGTAATAAGTTATTTAAACTTTATATTATATGAAATGATTATTATATATTGATTATTTAAATTAAAAATAAAATTTTAACATTTAGAGTATTGAAAATATTTAATAATAAATCAAAAACAAATAATAGTTTTAGCAATTAATGTTTTAAAAACACTTCCACGTAAAATAAAATGATAGAAAAAAGATAAATATAAACGATGGTTTCTCATTAAACATGGATTTTAACTTTATGAAAATATAAGTAGAAAATATTAAAAAAAAAGAGGCAAGATGAACATTGGTGATGACACATCAAATATTGTATTACATCGTGGATTTCATCAACGAATTGTTGTTGTCATCAAACATCTGAAACACGCTGCCAAAAACGAACCATCGGTTCGGTTGGAAAAAAGGAAAAATATAGAAAACATTATTTAAAAAAAATTTAAAACTCCAACAAATTTCAGAAGGAATACATACCTGGATTAGTTTTCTCGAAGTAAACCTGGAAAAAAAAAATAACCATGAAAAGGATATGTTGAAGTATAGTGAGGCTACATCCATCATTGAACCATTGTCATAAAAACTCTAAAACCGCTATAAAAAACAAACTCTTGATTCCATTGAAAAAACTTAGGAAATTTTTTAGAGACAAAAGTATTATAAAAAATAAAGAGCTTTAAAATCCCAACGAAAGTAAAATATAATGCATACTCGGATTGGTTTTCCCGAAGTAACTGAAAAAAAATAACAATTTAAAAATAACATGTTGAAGTTTGTTGAAACTACATCATAGATTGTAATATTTTTCAAGAATACATCATCGAACTATTGTTGTCATCAAAACTCTAAGAGTGCTCCCAAGAACAAACAATTGGTTTCATTGGAAATAACTTAGGAAAAATATAGAATACAAAAGTAATTAAAAAAACTTTAAAATTCACAAACATCAAAAGAAATGCATACCTGGATTAGCCTTCTCAAAGTAAATTTAAAAAACGATTTATTGAAAAATACCAGTTTATGAAATCAAAAACACATCAAGTGATAGAGAAGAAGAAGAAGAAGAAGAAGAAGAAGAGATTGAATGATGGAGAACTCATGAGGAAGCAAAAGAGACGCGTTGTTTTAAAAAAAGAAAGGTAGGTTTAGAAAAATTGATAGATTAGTTTGAGAGATAGATTTGATAGAGATGTGAGAACAAAAACAAACCGATGAGGAGATAGAGAGGAGGTAGGAAAACAAAGAGATTGATGTTTAATGTAAACATAAATGAATAACTAATGATGATGAAAAATTAGGAAAAAAAATGTTTAAAGGGAGAATAAATGAGAAAAAAGAAAAATGGCTTTCTTGGCTTTAGGAGATGCCACCTCATACATGGTGGTTTCTCCTTTAATATATATATAGATGGAGATTGATAAAAAAAATAGAAAGGAAAATACAATATAAGATTACATACTTTATGCAAATTGTATGTTTTATTGTAGGCCGATATAATTTGACATATTATATCACAACATCAACATGCATATCATATAAATTTGCTTACTTGATTTTACATCGGGAGTAGCAGTGTTGTTTCAGCAGCAGCCTATGGGTTCGAAAAAGGTTTATAATATCTGAGCGTTCGTGCTGATAACGTGTTAAAGAAAAGCAGAATAGAACAACAATATACTGAGAGAATGAATCTGTAATTCTCATTAATCAAAAGCCCTTTAAATAGGGATGAGATACAAGTAGCTAACCACGAGATATTTTAGTTCTAATCTAACTATGAAATATTTATCTCTATTTCTATCTTTATCTCTATCGTCATATCCTTTAGACGATGGCACATTTATCCTACAACAGAAATTAATTTATTTGAAGTGGAAACTTCTTTTAGGTATTGTTTGGCAAACTAGCTTATAAGCTAGCTGGTAACTGATAAGTTAGTTTTTCAAAACGCCACTATAAGTAGTTTTTCAATAAGCTAACTTATAAGCTAGTTTATGGTCATCCAAACATGTACCAAAAAAAAAGCTAGCTTATAATTGCCAAACATAGCCTTAGTGGAACTCCGCATGGACACATCATACGTGGAAGTCTACAAGAAGCAGATTTTACGGTCATCAGCAAAGTATTCATTACAGACACCCGTAAACAACTTTTACTAGTTTGTTCGTTTTCTACAACATACGGTTATTTTTCCGTCCATATTACTTATCAAGTACGAATGTTTGCCTGTTGCTTTGGAATGTCCGCAAGTTCAATGATCAAAAATTTGTTTCCGCAACGACGTACTCTTTGTCAGGTCCAACAACCACAATTTGAAACTCGAACGTCCACAACATGCCTGGACATATTTTCAACTTTCGCTATAAAAAGATATTGGAATTTCATTTTTTATGTTGAATAGCTCCAACTTTTGAGCCATTTTCCATATACATATTGTGAGTGTTATGAGAGAAAAGCATTGATTTTTAATTATATAATATTTAAATATGATAAATTACAATCACAGGTACTATTAATATTTGGTAAGACTTGAATCTCTGACCTCTAAGAAGTTAGGGCTACCAATACAGCTGGGCCAGTGGCCTTTTGGAGCGAAAAACCATTGAAACATATACATATTTGACAACTTACACTCATTAATTGTTTGATTCGACGATGATGATCACTTGAGCATACATGTATGTTTCCGGTAAATGATTTATTAAGGCAACACGCTAGAATGTTGGTATCAAAATACTCACTTGAGTAAACAGTAAAAGAGCGTCATGCATTGTATCAATTTGTGTTTGCATCATTAAACATCACAATTATTCTAGTGGATCGTCTCTCAAGATGAATCTTAGGGAAAGTGGTCAAGGTTGGGTGAACTACTCTAAATCTCGTGTTATTTTTATTACCTTTTTATTTTATGCATTTGTATTTGGAATGATTTATGTCTTGTGAGTTGTTTTTACCTAAACGCTTCTGAAATGTAAGAACTAATATAAATGAAAAAAAAATGGTAACAACTAACAACCTATTATCCCCTCTAGGTTGTCTTGTTTTTTCAGTTGTTATTTTCGTTGTAAACGAGAACATTGTTTAAAAACCGTTAACCTCTCTAGGTTTTTAGGTTAATCCCCTTTTACTGTAAATGATGCAATTAGGCCACTTCTTGATATGAGGTAAGGGAAAATAATGATGATAGATTTTCGGGACCAAGGTATAGATCAAAACATTATCAGTATTTTGAATCAAAATTTAGATAATTTGTGTTTTTAATTAAAATTTTGAGTTCTAGCTAATTTCTGTAAGAATCTCATAAATTTGTGTTTTATTTCCGTTGCCATACAAGTGAGAGGTGATCTTGTGCTTATATTTTGTTATTGAAGTTAAATTGAAATCTAGGGTTTTTACATAAACCCTTAATAATACCAAATCGAATGTACGCATAATTAATTAGTTCATTAGACAAGACAAATCAATAAATGTTTGGTTCCCATAATATTATTGGTACAATCTTGGGGTACGTAACCTATTGATTAATTTAGGGGGTGTTTGGTTGGGGATATTAAGAGATAAGGAATGAGAATGATAATGGAATATGCTGTTTGATTTCATATAATATAATGGACACATTACCCCAAACCTATTAATTTCCATTCCTAACCAAATTGGGAGAAATGGAAATTTTATTTCCGCTCAATCATATTTTTTCATGCGTTTTTTCATTTGTCGATGTTGAATGTAAAATATTTTTTAATTTTATCTTGAATGTCCCATATTTGTATTAAAAATAATATATAAAACATTTTTTATTAATTATATTGGTTTATCCAAACAACATTAATGCAAATTCCCATTCTTATTTCTCTTGTAAAGGGTTTACGTGTCTCTATCAAGATTCAATGGATCACCAAAAGCAATCAACACATCTATCAATTTCTATGACTTTATGTTGGGACGTAACAATCTCTTGCATCCATCTTGTCAAAGAATACGAGTTGTTAGAACAACTTAAATACAAAATTAAATAATTAATTATTGAGTAAATTAATTTTGGATTTGGTCCTCAAATTTTGTTATTTTTAATGAAATTAGTCCATAATTTTCATTAATTTCAAATTTGTCTCTAGCGTAATCTATTGGTTTCAGCCTCTCTCACTAACACTTGTTAAAATTTTTAATCATAATGAACCCCTAAAAGCAATAAATAAAAAACCCTAGTTAGATTCCTATTGGTTAAGAAGATGAACAAATAAACAAAAACACACGCACCATTTCAATTAACCATTACCTTCTTAGAAGTAGAATTGTAATCACAGGCGCGAGAGCAGAGATATGAGAGCTTATAACATCAATTTTCTGTGAGATCTTATAGGGGAGTCTTGAGGTGTAGATTTATTGAGCCCATATATTTATTTTTGTGCAAGATATGGTTAGGGACGGCCATGCACGGTGGCTAGAGGCGAGGTTGGAAAGGGGGAATCACGCCATGGAGATCTAATAGTTTACATACCTTATTGACACACACCTTCTCAAACACCTAGCTATTCCATTGACGGTTGTCTAATTGTGTGGGACTCGTCCTAGAACGAATTTAGTGTATGTTTTTGTGATGTCACATTTTTCAAAATAGATATGTCTTTGATAGTTCCCCTCCTCGTAAATATTCTCTCCTCGATCAGATTGTGGAGAACCGTTTACTAAATTTCGCTAGGAATAAAGAGAGCGTTAAAGACTCGATTATGTGGAGGCTCCAACCTTCTGATTGTTTCAAAAACATGTAATGTTCTTGTCTCTCGTTTGCTAGCTTCTTGCTAGCCTTTAATAAGAGTTCCAGTTGCCGTTTCAAAAAAAATATAGAATTGCAAAAGTAATTTTCAAGAATTGTTTAGGATGTCTCGTCAACCGGACTTTTAGAGATGACATTTTTGGACGAATCCATGTGAAGATGTTCCATATATTAAAAAAAAGGTAAATTGCATAAAATAATAGTTTGTTTCAATTTTTATTTTGAATACGTACTTTCAAATAATTTATTTAGGGTTTTATTACAAACTTTATAAAATAAAAAGGAGCGGATTACCTGAACAATAGGTAACTGGTTATAATGATTTGTCAAATTTTAATTAAAATTATGTTGGCATGACTTTATTATTATCACTATTACTATTATTATCATTATCATCATAATTTTTTATGTTATTTGTGTTAAAAATGATTTATTAGAAATGTTTGGATTGAACTTATAGTGGTGGTCGGTAGTTTTAACTATTGTGGTGGTTGTCTGCAATGTGTATAATCGAGTGAAAGAAATAAAAAATAGAGTAAATTGCAATTTTGGTTCATGCGGTTTGTTGTTTTTCTTGGATTGGGTCTTTAGAAAAATTTTAATGCAAGCAAATTTATGTGATATGCAAAATTGCTCCGTTTTGGTCCTTGCTGCTAAGGGCATTGTGTTCTTTTCCATTTTTATCTAATTTTTCTATTAAAAAATAAAATTAATTAATATAATATGTTTTATATTAATTATAATAATATGATATATATTTGGATATGTATATATACACATAATATATATACAAACGTACACACACCACTAGGGGTGCTCAAAAACCCGACCAACCCAACCCAATGCGAAATAACTCAACCCGATGTCTAATTGATTTGTAAAATCTTAAAACCGTAATTATCAGGTTGATATTGTGTTACTTTTATTTGAATCCAAATCAACCGGATGAACACGATGAATCCGATATCCTTTTAGTTCTTGGATTTAATATGATTGTTGAGTCTCTATTAATATGTACATTAGATAATTATATATACAATCATGTACCCTCTTCATATACGTATATTTTCAATCTATTCTCTATCTCTATATAACTCCTTTGTATATATGTTCAATAACTGTGAACACACACACGTGTGTGTGTGTGTGGGTGTGTGCAAATTAAAAAAAATAACAGAATGAGATATACGTGTGTGTGGGTGTGTGCAAATTAAAAAAAATAACTGAATGAGATATACTTAAGATTTAACAAGTATGGATAAGTTGTACAAATAGTTGATGATGAAAAAGAAATTATGAGTAGAGTAAATAAAACAAGTTGGGAGAATATTTTGATGTACCAAAGTATCAAACTGACCAACCCAACCAACTCGTACGGTTTGGGTTGGGTTGGATTGCACTTTGGTTTGGGTTGGGTTGAGATTTTTCAAACCACAAACATTGGGTTTAGTTTTTCAATTGCCTTCAACCCGATCAACCCAACCCATGAGCACCACCTACAAACCATAATAACCATCCCCACATGCTTCCATGAACCCAACACCAACAAAACGGTGATCTCCGTCGTCCATGTCTCCAACGGACCTCTCTGATCATTTTCGTATCATCCATTGAAGCATCCCATCACAACAACCACAAACCTCACTCCCCTCCCAAGCTACCGTCCTTACCATTGAAGCATCCCACCACAGACCAAAATCTACAAGTCTCTGCCCCCATCCTTACACCGTCTCTGGTTCCCCGATCTCATCTACAAATAGAATTATTGAGAAGCCAGTAATAAAATGATCTTACAAATTATTTGGGTGCTTATTTGGAGGAATCACATCCGTTATGAGATAAAGGGGTTCCGATTGGTAGTAAAAAGGGGGTTTTGATTTGGTGGTTAACGATGGATGGGAGCAGTGGTGGTTCGAGGTTTGGCTGACGATTCTAGTTATGCTTATGTTCCCTGGTATTCATTGAGGTAGAGTGAGACGTTGAGAGGGGTTAAAAGATAAAGGACGTCGTTGTGGACATCGACGGAGATTGGTGATGCGACGGGCATCATTGGAGAAGGACATGAGAGTAAAGATTAGGGTTTGTGTTGGGTTAGGAGATGCCATCACATGATTCCCACAGAGGAATGGGTAAGGGATATATGTTTAATTTTTTAATGGAAAATAAATAAAAAAGTAAAATGACAAAAATACCTTTGACTTAATGGATAGTTTTTTACCTCCGTTAACCTCAAGAACCTTCATAGCGGTTGCCTGAGTTCGAGCCCCACTCGCAGCATTGTGGCAACGGGATGAATGCCCGCGGGCCATAGGCCTGTTTTCTAGGAGATTAGTCCGGGCCCAAAGTGGTCTGGGATACTCCTTTACCAAAAAAAAGAAAAACCTAAACTGAGCAAATTTGCATACCATAGGATTTTTCTTGCAACAAAAATTCTATAGGGAACCAATCCAAGAAAACAACAAACCACAAAGACCAAAATTGCACTCTAAAACATATTTTCAAATAATAACCAAAGAAAATCAATATAATCGCCACATCATAGATAAAATCAAACAAAATCAATTTTAATTTGGTTTTAATTTTTGCCTTGTCATCTATGCTTTTTATCAAGTTTAATTAAAGGTGTCGGGTCCTCTTTTAGTTCATAAATTTTGTCATAGACCATAAATAAATCATTAAAAAATACATTTGGGCGAGAGCTTTACATAAAACATCTCTCGCTTGGAAAGCAGGAACCGGTCTGCTTTGGAGATCCAACATAAGTTCCCGGATCTTCAAAAGCTCAAAAATAGAAATTGAGACAAAGTATATTAACTATTTTATGCAATTTACGTCCAATGGTAATTAAACATCAATACTTTAACAGTTTCATCAAAATCCAAACTTATGGATTAAAAAAGTTTTGTTTATCCATAAATGTACTATATAAATCATGGTTCTAAATAACGTGTAATGGTCTGTTATGGCGTCAAAGCTTGGGTGTGTCGCCATGTTAACCCCTATGGCCCTACTCTAAGGGGGCATTTTGTTCACAAAATGTTTTTGGATGGAATGAAATATGTCAAATGAAATTGACTTTGAAGGAATAGGAATG
This sequence comes from Arctium lappa, assembly GCA_023525745.1. Classification (NCBI taxonomy): domain Eukaryota; kingdom Viridiplantae; phylum Streptophyta; class Magnoliopsida; order Asterales; family Asteraceae; genus Arctium; species Arctium lappa. Next base: position 10,389,321 of record CM042054.1, on the reverse strand, counting down.
AAATGTTACCAAGTTTGACCACCAATTTGGTTGACGGACATTGGAATTGAATCTGTTAAAAGAATTGGAATATGTCAGTTTGGTTCACATAATGTAGCTTTAGAATTGGGATGAAATATTGGTAAATGACCAAAATACCCTATTTTGAAAATTTTGAAACCGAAATTTAACTATTATGGTTCAGATCGATGATTGTCGGCGATGGTTCAGATTGGTGATGGTAGGCGGTGGTTTAGATCGATGGTGGTCGATGGCGGTTCAGATCGGTGGTGGTCGGCGGTAGTTTAGATCGATGGTGGTCGACGACGGTTCAGAATGGTGGTTCAGATCGGTGGTTTAGATCAGTGATGGTCGATGGTGGTTCATAATGGTGGTTCAGATCGGTGGTGGTCTGTGATGGTTCAAAACGGTGGTCTGCGATAGTTCAAATCAGTGGTGGTCGACGATGGTTCATAATGGTGGGTCAGATTGTGAACTCAAGATCTAAAGATTCTAGAGAGAGAAAGATAGAGAGAGAAAGTGAATGTGGAGCCAAAAGTAGTTATGTATTCAAGATATGAAAAATAATCTCTCGTTTTCAAAAACAACTAAGACAAGGGCTTATATACCCACAAGGTAAAATAAATACAAAGGTTACAACTAAAAATGATCTAACAATCTCCCCCTTTGTAACCTTTGGCACCGAGCTCTAAAATCAAGAAAATCTTCTGATATCCACTTGAGCTTCAAGGCGACGTAAAGCATTTCGAAAGTTGATTCGGTCTTGAATTACATCAATTGCCTTCTCCAATCTCAATAACTCCTTGTTTCCTTCCTTTTGTGGATAAAAATTGAATCTCTGTCTGTTTGCCACATTCTGCTTTTCATAATTCAACTTCTGAATTAGATGCATCTTGATAAGCTTCAAAGTTCCATCAGAATACTTGCAGATTTCTTCAAATCTCATAAAACAATGACGACCCTTCAAGTTTCTGTACACCACACCATACGGTTCATCAACAACAGTATATAATAAGAAACTTTCAATGTTGTCGAGCTTCTGTTTTGGCTTGTGCAAGTTGATCGTAGGTTGATGATTTTCAACACCCAACTGAAAGTCAAATAAGCTATAAAAGCGAATTATTCTGATAATATGTCTTCTGACAGTGTTGAAGGCTCTATTCATATCATCTGATCGTTCATTGAGAGAGCTGAAGAAATTGAATAGAAACTCAATATCATCCACATGAACTTCATTAAAATATGCTTTTGTGAAGGTATAATCTTTGCAGTCTCTTCGTTGAACAGTGAAATTAGAAACCCAGATGTTGAATATGTTGAACATGGAAACACATTTAACTTGTACAATCCCCTTCTCAGAATATATTGTTTTTTTTCCCTTGTCTCAAATACCTCATGGCCATCAAATAGTTCTGTTTAACAAGATCAGACTCTTTTTCAATGCCCAAGAAAAACTCAATACTCAAAGCAGTCTTGTGTTTCACAAAAATACTTCGGTGAGTATCTTCAAGGTATACATTTCGAAACACCTGTCTCATATCTCTAGCCTCAAACCTTTGTCGTCTATGCTCCCTTGAAATAAGAATTCCTGAAGATCTAAGGTTTTCTGGAATAAAATCAGGAGCCATATAATTAGGATCAACTGACTTACCAGATTTACTTGTTGGAGCACGAGGAATCTTGGTAGGTGGAATCACGACTGGAATAGACACATTAGAAACAATTGCTGGAGGCTCAGAGACAACTGATGTAGAAGATATAAGAGTTGTAGAGACAACCAGAGGATTTGAAACTGCTTCAGGCTGAATCTGAGAAGAATCATCTTGTGGAGAATTCTGTTCATTGTGAAAAGGGAATCTAACTTCTTGAGATGAAAGATCTGCATACAATACATCAGCATCACTATCATCATCATCATCTTCTTCTTCTTCTTCTTTGACTTTCCAAAAGCTTTCAAACTTGGCATCAATTTCATTTTCAGAATCCACATCAATAATATTTTCGTAAGATGCTCTGAAATTCTCAAACGCTTCAGCCTCAGTCATATTCACATATTTTGGTATAACAGAAGAAACTGGCTCAGAATCTGGATCAACATAAAGTACCAGCTGTAAATTGTTTTCTGTAGAAATGTCAGTCTCTGGAAGATTTACTTTGCTCAACATGTCTTCAAACATAGACTGCATTTCTGTTTCTGCTTCTTTAGGCTTTTCTTTATCAGCAGAGCATGTTTCACTTGGAGCAGTTTCTGCTTTATTTTCTTTAGAAAGATCAGCTGCAGACTCATCCAAGCGTCTCTTTTTCTCCCCCTCATGATTAGGTTGAGAATCATCATGATCATGTGAACGCTTGTTAGATGGTCCAGCTTCAGCACGACACGAGACATTTGGAACCTGCAAGTGTTGAGCAATAGCAAAAACAGTGGATTGCAATTGACCCAAACCTAACTGTACCTCATCTCTAAATTTCTCAAAGTCTGATCGTAAAGCAGAGAGAGAATCTTCAGTTGTAGGTGGTCGAAATGATGGCTGAAAAGATCTGAGAAGAGACAAAAGATCGATCGACTGTTGATTTGCTGGAGCCATAGATGCAAGTCGAGCTCTTAAGTACTCAGCTACTTCCTGAACAGAAAGATCATCAATATGAGGGCCTGCAGGAGTAGAAGAGGAAGATACACCCGCAAAAGTTGATGACATAGTAGCACATGAAGCCATTTGGGCAGAAGAAGATAGACGAACCGATGACATAGTAGATGACGAAAAGATCGGTGCAGATAGTGAAGGTGCAGAACCCAGAGCTGCTGAATGAGAAAGATGAAGTTCTATGGGTTTGCCGGTCAACAACTGTGGAGGGATAATAGAAGGATCAATATTTGACAGATTTCCTTGCAGAAACGCCTCCATCCTGGCTAATTGAGTATCTCTTTCTGCATCCATAGAAGCCTTTGTTGTCCGTAGAAGATTATGAACAATGTCTAGTTTTGAAGAAGAGTGCAAACCAGAAGAAGTGGACACCATAGCCAATGCTGAATCAGTGGTAGATACAACAACAGTAGAAGATTCATGAGCAGCAGAAAATTTCTTCAGTGAAAGATCAAACTCGTCTACAGCAAGATGGCCAACACTTGGATTTATTGGAACAGACTCATCATCAGAACCTTCTTGATTGGATTGAAAATCAACAAACTCTTGATTATCATCATCAGCATGTAATTCCTCAAGTTCATCTTCAATGACAAAGTGAATATCTGAACCTGATTCAGGGATTGCCTGAACCAAATGAGAACCTACAGGGAATGCCTGTTGTTGTTTCTGAATTTGCTCTGCAACTTCTTGAACTTCATCAACATGTTCCTCTGCAACCTGGTCTTGAACTTGTCGTTGTAATTGAGCAACTTGAATATCTGCATCAACATTCTCTGCCTGTGGAATCTCGTAATCATGATCTAGCATGTATTCGACCACAGCTTCATTTGTCAAATCTGCATAATTCACGATAAGACTTGCTGGAATGGGCATCCATTGATCTTCATTCGTAAACGTATGCTTTTGAATCTGGAAGTATTTACACTGATAATCGGCAATGCGAGGCCACTGTGTGCGAGCAGGAAAATTCTCTGTGCTATCCATAATGCTCCGAACAAAGATCTTCAAAAATCGCAAAAACGGCACAAACTTTCTCCTATTGTTTGTCGCTTTAGCATATACAACTTCTGAAAGACCAGTCCAGATGGCCAAAGTATAATCGATATGAAGATCGTGAATAACACAGTAGAATAGCTTCAGAATCGGCATGCTTGTGCTATCTGTACCAGTAGCCTTTGAAGTTAAGCACCGATTGAATATAGAGAAGAAATCATACCAGTGAGGTGGAAGCTTAGCCTTGTGAAACTGAGTCACTTTCCTGAGTTAACCATTATAACCAAGTGCAATAATGCCATCAAGAACAGTTTGATCAGAAGGGAACGGATCATAAGCAACTTTGCCTGGTCTGGAATCAAGGCCTGGAAATTGTAGAAGCACGCGTAACCTTCTGAAAGTAAGCCGAGATTCAAACTGATCGACATTTATCAGGAAATGTGGAGGATTTACTTTATCATTCTTTGCAATATAGTGCCAAGCTTGCTGCACATATACCTCAGGAACATCAACTGTTTTTGTCAACGCATAAACAAGGGGATGTCCTCTTAAAATTTCTTTCACCACACCACGTATGTTCAGATGTCCAAAATCAATATAATGATTATTGCCCTTGTATGGAAGGAAGTGAGAATGATGCAGAAAATCATCCGGAACTAGTCCTTGAGCAGATTGATCAGTTGTTGTGGAAGGCTGAGAAGGCATAGGACGAAGCCTAGAAATCTGTTCTTGATCATTAAGATGATCTAAGAGATCATTCTCATCTTGTTGTACTTGAACATCAGCCATTAAGTCTGAAAAGTAAGCATAGTTAAAAAGTTAGGACATAATCAATCTGAAAGAACCAAGTGAGGTTGTCGGTTGTAGAACAAACCGAAAAGCGAAAAATTCGGTTGAAACAAGAACCGAAAAGCAAAGTTCTCGGTTGCACCAAGAACCGAGAAGAGAGGTTCTCGGTTATAACATAGACCGAGAAATGAGCTTCTCGGGTATGGATTGAACCGAGAAGCAAAGATAGCAAAACATAGAGTGAACCAAAGTTGAAGTTCTCGGTTGAATGGAAGGAACCAAGAAGTGAAGTTCTCGGTTGGTGAGTGAACCGAGAAGTGAAGTTCTCGGTTGGTGAGAGAACCGAGAAGTGAAGTTCTCGGTTGATGAGTGAACCGAGAAGTGAAGTTCTCGGTTGATTAGTGAACCGAGAAGTGAAGTTCTCGGATATGAGGGGACCGAGAAGTGAAGTTCTCGTTACAGATTAGAATCGAAAGAACCCCCTTTGCTCCCCCTACAAAAATGCATACAAAAAAACTTTTAATCGAAGCATAAGAGTATAAAAACATACCTGTAATGCGGAATTTGTTAAAAGACAAAAAATCGACTTAAATTCTAGAAGAACAAGTCGATTCGAATACTCCCCCTGAACTTCACCACCACCGTAATGAGCAAATCAATTCGAAGAAGAATCAGCTAACCACGAAACACACAAATGAAATCAAAATGAGTCGAAGACAATCTGAAATTTGAAAAGAGATCTGGAACCCAAAGATACCGAATGGAAGAGAAAATGAAGAAAAAGATGAATAGTGACCTTTGGGAAAAGTGAAAATTTGAAAAAGCGAACCGGGTTTTCAAGAAAAGCACAAAAAAAATATTTAAAATATTGAGAAAAGAAAATCATTTCATATTTCATCAACATTTTTAGAAAATAAAATTGAACAAGATTTTGTAATTACTGAGTATTTTAAAGAATAAAAAATAATTGACAAATAAAATTTGACCTAATAAAATTTTCATAAAGTAAACCATCTAATGAAATCCTATGCATGCTTTTGGAACTATAGACATGTATTATTGCATAAACAGTTTATATAAGTTCGAAAACAAAGATTTTCATCCTTCTAATAGGTGGACAAACATGAGAAAAAATGACCAGTCTTAAGAAAAATGTATTTCACTATATAAGAGTAAAAGCAGCTGTTACTCACACTAAAAAAAATAGAACTTTCATAGATTTACAGGTTTATCACATCTTAGCAGTTTCACCAAGTATCATGAGATGTTGTGCTCATTGGCATCTTTTTGTACAGTGTGCACATTGGCATCTTCAAATGAGTGTGCTCTTATAGCATCTTTTGCATTTGTGCACTTTGGCATCTTTTTAACCAGAGAGTTTAGTAAGCCTAGAAAACATCGTAAACATAACTTTCGATCTGATCCTATAGTAGGTTTTCTGATCAGTTGCTCCTAGACCATAGCCTTAGGGGACTAGGTGACAAGCACCCCTCGGAACTTACTTACCCAGATCAGAAAGGCTATATCGATATTCCCTAAGCCCATTCATATCAGTAGAACATGACTTTCTAACTGGTTTTATAGCAGAATTTCTGATCGACCGCTCCCAAACCGTAGCCTTAGGGGGTCAGATGTCAAGCACCCCGCGGATCTTACTCTTCCAAACCAGAAAGGTCACAGATATGAACTATCAAACTAAATGATTTCTGTATTACGAAATATGAATTATTTTATCATCTCAATCACTAGGATCAACTAACTAATTAGTTTAGCCTATATCTCCATAATCATCCATAAAATTTGTATAATAAAGCCTTGATGACTATTATATATTGACCTACATATCTTAAAACACATATCAAAATTTTCATGAAGTGGACCATTCGAGATCAGAAATTTTGAAATTTGAACAAATAACAATCATTTATAAACAATAAACTTGTAAATATTTCCTAGGCATGCACAGGCAATCAAAAGATAGAAAATTTATAAAAATTCTATTCTGTTAAACAATATTTGTTAATCATTTTGAATCTTTAAATTAAGCATTCCAATTTTCGACAGAAGAAAATTAAAGCGTTTTTCATCCAATGCTTTAGTAAAGATATCAGCTAATTGATACTCAGTAGGTACAAAATAAAGTTCAATCGTACCTTCTTCGACGTGATGTTTTATAAAGTGATATCTCATATCAATATGCTTTGTTTTAGTGTGCTGAACCGGGTTTACAGAAATAGCAATGGCAGACTTGTTGTCACAGTAGATTGGTATCTTGTTGTAATTCATCCCATAGTCCCGCAGCTGTGTTTTCATCCATAACACTTGAGCACAGCAGCTTGCAGTAGCCACATATTCTGCTTCAGCAGTACTGATTGACACACAGTTCTGTTTCTTTGATGACCAGCTAATCAAACAATCTCCCAAAAACTGGATATGCCCGGAAGTGCTTTTGCGATCAAGCTGATTACCTCCGTAATCTGCATCTGAAAAAGCTGTTAATGAATAATCAGATGATTTAGGATACCACAAACCTAGATATGGTGTTCCTTTGATGTAACGGAAGATCCGCTTTACGGCTAACAGATGAGATTCCTTTGGATTCGCCTGAAATCGTGCAAGTAAGCATGTTGAAAACATGATGTCTGGTCTACTGGCAGTTAAATACATTAGAGATCCTATCATGGCTCTGTAAGTCTTGATGTCAACAACTTTTCCATCTGGGTCTAAGCCTATCTTTGCACCATGAGCCATTGGAGTTCCAATGCTCGTAGATTTATCCATATTGAACTTCTTCAGAATGTCAAAGACATATTTGGCTTGATTGATGAAAATCCCATCTGAAAGTTGCTGAACATTGAGTCCGAGAAAGAATTTAATCTCTCCCATCATACTCATCTGAAATCGAGAAGTCATGAGATCGGAAAACCAAGTACAAAGTGAAGGATTAGTAGCGCCGAAAATAATGTCATCAACATAAATTTGAACTAAGCAAATATCAGAATCTTTTCTAAAAACAAACAGAGTAGTATCGATTAAACCTTTTGTGAAACCTGAGCTTAGCAGAAATGCAGACAATTCGTCATACCACGCTCTTGGAGCTTGTTTCAAGCCATACAATGCTTTGTCGAGGATGTAAACATGATCTGGATGATCTTTGTCCATAAAACCTTCCGGTTGAGATACATAGACCTCTTCCTTTAGACGACCGTTAAGAAACGTTGTCTTTACATCCATCTGATAAACTTTAAAGTTCTGATAAGCAGCAAAAGCGAGAAACATTCGAATAGCTTCAAGACGTGCAACGGGAGCAAATGTCTCATCATAGTCTATCCCTTCTTGTTGACGATAGCCTTTTGCAACAAGTCTTGCTTTGTTTCTGACAACAATACCCTCTGAATCTTTCTTGTTTTTAAAGATCCACTTCGTTCCTATAATGCTCTTTCCTCGTGGTTTTGGAACAAGACGCCATACCTTTAATGCCTTGAACTGATTCAGTTCATCTTGCATTGCAATGATCCAGTCTGGGTCGGCCAATGCTTCAGAAACTTTTGTAGGTTCAAGCTTGCTTAGAAAACAAGTGAACAAACATTCATTTGAAGAAGCAACTTTTAACCTAGTTGATACCGAAGAAGCAGGATCACCAATGATTTGATGAAGAGGATGCGCCTTTGTCCATTTTGTCGTATGTGGTAGAGGAATTATTTCATCTTGAACACTTTGAATATCATGAGATGAAATTATGTGAGGTTCTGAATCAGAAGATATAATCTATGTAGTATGAATTGTTGGAGGAGGGACTACTTCAACTGATTCAGATAAAGTATCATTTGGAAATGATGTTTGAGAATCATCAGAAATAGCTGAAGCATCTTCAGATTGAACTGGTGGAGAAAAATTCAGCTCTATAACAATGGATGGTTCCAGTTGAGATGTAGTTTCAACTACTGATTTAGGAAGTTCAATCACAGGAACATCTGGAATTGCATCATCAGAATTTTGTGTAGCAGCGGAAGAACTAGTAGAAGCAATGCCAGGTTCCTGTAATACAGCAGTAGAAACATTAGAAGAATTAGTTTTAGGTACATCATCATAAAAATTTTCAAATAATAAATCAAGATCTGTAAGAATAATAGATGAAGTATTAGATGAAAAATCTTGATTATCAGAAATCTTCACTGGTTCTGATCTTGGTTGATCAGAAGCATTCTTAATAACACCGGGTTCTGATCCAGGCTGGTCAGAAGCCAAACCAGCAGCTTCATCAAATCTGACATTGACACTCTCGATGACTTTGCACGAAGAAGTGAGATATACTCGATAAGAAACTGAAGAAATTGAATAACCAAGAAAGATTGCTTCATCAGCCTTTGGTGCAAACTTGTTGAGGTTATCTCGATCGTTCAGAACATAACATTTTGACCCAAACGCTTTGAAGTATTTGATATTGGGCTTGATTCCATTCATCAGTTCGTATGGAGTCTTATAGAATCTGCGATGTAGAATCGAACGGTTCTGAGTATAACACGCAGTAGATATAGCCTCGGCCCAAAGAGAGATAGGAAGACCAGAGTAAGCAAGCATAGAACGAGCAGCTTCTACAAGCGTACGATTGCGGCGTTCAACAACTCCGTTCTGTTGTGGTGTACGAGCGGCAGAAAACTGTTGTTGGATGCCATGTTCATTATAAAAAGCTTGTAAAATGTTGTTCTTGAATTCTGTACCATTGTCCGATCGGACAATCTTGACTGGCTTTTGCTTGTTAGTCTGAGTAGTCTTGATGAGAGTGATGAGTATCTCCGGGGTTTCGTCTTTGGATTTCAGAAAACGAACCCAAGTGTATCTTGAATAATCATCAACGACGACCAATACATAGCGTTTCTTACCAATACTCTTTGTCTTCATTGGGCCACACAAGTCTACATGAAGGATTTCTAGAATATCCTTTGTGCAAAAATCAGGCTTTGGCTTGTGTGCAACTTTCTTCATTTTACCTTTCTCACAATCTCGGCAAAGTTTGTCTGTTTGAAATCGAAGAGTCGGAAGACCACGAACTGAGTCGTTTTTAGCAAGACGATCAATGTACTTGAAGTTGAGATGAGCTAGCCGTCTATGCCACAACCAGCTTTCTTGAACTGAAGTCTTTGAAAGAAGACAAGTCTTGGAAGGGAACTTGGTTGTTGAGAAGTCAATAGTGTAAAGATTTGACCATCTTCTACCAATGAGAAGTTCCTTACCACTGTCATCTTTGACTGTAACTCTCTTTGATTTAAAATTGACTCCCAAATTCTTATCACAGAATTTCCCAATACTAAAGAGATTGAAGTCGAGGCCTTCAACATAGCTAACTCTTTTAATCGTTATGTTGCCTTGTACAAGATCGCCATAGCCAAGAATAGGAGAAGTGTCTCTGTTTCCGAATCTCACACGACCTCCAGACTGTTCTTTAAAATTTGACAATAAAGATTTATTGCCAGTCATATGTTTTGAACATCCAGAGTCCATGTACCAGAGATGACTAGGCTGCATTCATGTAAAAAATACTCACAATGATTTAGGAACCCACTTCAGAATGGGTCCCTTTTTATTAGAACATTCCATGAGTTTGTTAAAGAAAAGTGTACTTTTCACAAAAGATTTTGCATAGTGAAACAAAGAAGAGTTAGTACATTTAGATGAAGTGTGTAAAGTAATAGAAGATAGATCACATGGAGAAGACAAACATGCGATATCCTGTTGAAGAATCAACATTTGCTCACGAGAATATTTTTGAATATTATTCAAACTAGCAAATGTGTTTTTATTACAAGTATCATCACGTTTATCTAATACATGTATATCATCTATTTTTCTATTCTTCACCCGCCATTCCATCTTGATTTCCTTTCTCAAAGGCCGATCTGAAAAGGAAAAATCAGAATCAGATTTATCAGACTCAACCTTATCTTTCTTCTTAGACTTTCTTGACCGTCTTCTTTTTCTTTTCTTTGAAAAATAAAAATCATTGAAAGTCAAAGAATCATCCATTTGATCAGACAACTTATATGATTCACCATCAGTAGCACAAGTCGTAAAATTATCACAATGATAAGAGTTAGAATCTGGTTTTCGTTCCAAGGATGAACCGAAAACTGATGTTTTCATTTCTAACTGAGACCGAGAGAGTCCAGTTTTTGTTTCGAACTGGGACCGAGAGAGTCCAGTGTTCGTTTCTAACTGAGACCGAGAAGATTCAGTTTTCGTTTCTAGCTTGGACCGAGAACCAACACTTGATGAAAATCCCATTTTATTTTCAACTGAAACCTCAGAAAATCCAGAAACTTGTTTTTCAGAAATAACATTCTCTTCAAAACTAGATTTAAAAACAGTAAAAATGATATCTTTTTCTAAACTGTTTTGAATAAAATCATCATCTATCTTATCTTCCAACTCAACAATTTTAGATTCTAAAATCAAAGGAGGAACGTATTTCTTAGTATCATAAGATGTTTTAGAAACACTGTCCTCATTTTTGTTTACAATATAAGAATCAAAATAGTCGTTTGGTAAAGTTGTTTTGTTAGATGAGTTTGTATTTAAAAATATTCCAGATTTCTTTTTCTTTTGAGGATCAGGAAAATATTTTGCATTTTCACGCGAATAAACAAATGGGAGTTCCATTCTAGTGTTTTCTGTTATTCTCTTAGCCTCAATATCTAAGATTTGCTGTTCATTCATCCAATCTATTATAAATTGGGGAGCATAACGAGCAAGTCTCAAATATTCAAAGTGATATATAGTGGGGGATTTGTTAATGGCTAAATTTAAATATTTAGGACTTTCATATCCAAGCCCCCACTTTTCTTTAATGGACTCATAACTACGAGGTTTATTCATATTAATTGTTTGTTCAGATTGAGCTCTCATATATAATTTTTCTTCTAAATCAACAATGTTATTTGAAAGCTCATTTTTAGAAGTGGTCAAGCTAGTCAATGAATCAAGATAAGTCTTGTTTGAACTTTCCAACTCATTTATTTTATTTTGCAAAATTTCTTTGGTATCGTTTAGAATCAATTTTTGATCTTCCAAAGAAATTTGTAATTTTTCAATTTTATAAGACTTTTCTTGACTCATTTCCTTTTCAGATTTAAGCATTTTTCGAAATTTTTGCAAGGCAGAAATGATAATATCAAACTGAGAGTTAATGAATTTAATTTCTAAGTCAGAATATACCTCAGACTCATCAGTTGAATCATCATCTTCATCATCAGATTGATCATCACCGATAAAGCACATTGCTGCAGTTTCCTCTTTTTCTTCTTCATTATCAGAGAAATCAATAAATGATTCTTCCTCAGCTAAGAGAACAGCTCCACTTTCCTTCTTTTTCAACATATCAGCCTTCTTTTGATAGTAGGTAGAATCACGAACCACCTTTGTTCGACATTCTTTAGAGTAATGACCTACTTTACCACAGTTGTAGCATGTGGGAAGTTTCTTCTCATCCCTCTTTTCTTCCACAAGCTTTGGATGATCAGGCTTTGGATAGATAGTCTTTGACCCAGAAAAATCCACCTTCCTTGACCCAGATGAAAGTCGAAGATTGTTGTTGGAGCTGGCCCGGTTAGGAAACTTTCGTGCAAACTGCTGAGAAAGTAAGATCATTGCTCTTTGAAGAGCTTCTCCTTCATCATCAATATTCCCATCATAAGCATTCTCAAAAGCTTGCTCAGTAAATTTTGCAGTCATTAGAGCAATAGGATCTACATCTTTTCCTTTCTTCTTCTTTTCTTGCTTTTCTTTCTTTGCCACAATCAGATTTTCTTCATTCAGGAGAATTTCAAACATTTCTTGAATTGGCATCATTGAAATCTTTGGATCAATACGGAGTCTATGACATGCCTTTGTCCATTCAGGTTGAAGAGCGTTCAGAAACTTTAAGTTTGTTTCCAACGGGGACTTTTCCACACTAATCTTGTATAAATCATTTATCACAGCACAGAATCTATCAAAGACAGTCTTCAAATCCTCCCCACTATTTGCTTTGAACTCCTCAAAACTGTTCATATATCTCGTTTTTCGAAGTTGAGTAGCCACCACTGAGCCAAGCATGATTTTCTCCAAATGAGTCCACATGAGCATTAGATTGTTCTTGTAACAATCTACACGATTGTATATGTGATTTGTCAAGGCAAGAATGAGATTAGACTTAGCAATTCTTTCTCCGTTGTACTTTAAAGATTCTTCTTCATTGCATTCATCAACTGGCTTTAGTATTGTGGATTGTTCAGAATTAGCAGTGGCTGGAATGATCTTGACAGGTCTCTCAAAAGGAGGATTGGTTAAAGCTCGAACCATGTAATCCCCATTTTGTTGTCTCTCAAGAAAATTAATAAATCGATCTCTCCATTGAGAATACTCATTCTCATTGATAAGCACAGGAGGACGTGTATCTGTCCCGAGAGACATCATCAACTCATTCTTATAAACTTGTGATTGAAGAGACATGTTGAATATAAGCAGAGTGCTTTTCGGCTGAAGAAAATAAGGACCGAAAACCACCTTTTTCGGTTGTTGAAGAAACCGAAAACCAAACCTTTCGTTTATATAGGAAACCGAAAACCTAGCTTCTCGGTTGAAGAAGAAACCGAAAGACTAAGCGAGATACTGAGAAGATCAAAAACCCTTAGCCGAAAACCTTAGCCGAAAAGAACAAATCGAAAACTTCCCTAAATACCCAAAATCCAGATGAATGAACCGAAAATCCTGAAGAATGAACCGAAAACCCTGATGAATAACCCGAAAACTCTTATGAATGAACCGAAAAACGATTCTGCCAAGTTTACGATCTAAGAAAAACACACAAGTCCAAAATTCCTCAAAACACTCTCGCAGAATTCATTTAGAAACAGGTTCATAATCCAAAACTAATCCAAAAATAGATCAAACAACCAAATTCAGCAAGAATTCGCGAAGAACAGAAAACTCGAGAACTTTTCTGGAATATACAAAATTGACAAATTTGATTACAAAATGATCAAATCTTTGCACAAAACAAGAACAAAACTTGTTCTAAACTGTATTCCGAAGCAATTGAATCCAAATTCACTGAAAATCGTTTAGAAAAACAACCTAGATCTAGAGAAATGTCCAGAAAATGATTTTCTTAAAAAAAAATTTGACGAATTAGAAAATCAAATGATCTGATAACACGAAATTAGAACTCTACTCTCAAACCTCTCAAAATCTAACCTGCTCTGATACAAATTGTGAACTCAAGATCTAAAGATTCTAGAGAGAGAAAGATAGAGAGAGAAAGTGAATGTGGAGCCAAAAGTAGTTATGTATTCAAGATATGAAAAATAATCTCTAGTTTTCAAAAACAACTAAGACAAGGGCTTATATACCCACAAGGTAAAATAAATACAAATGTTACAACTAAAAATGATCTAACACAGATCGGTGGTAGTATGTGATGGTTTAGATCAGTGGTCGGCGGTGGTTCAGATTGGTGGTGGTTGGCGGTGGTTCAGATCAGTGGTGGTCGGCGGCGGTTCAGATCGGTGGTGGTTGGTGGTGGTTCAAATCAGTGGTGGTCAGCGACAGTTTAGATCGGTGGTGGTCGACGACGGTTCAGATTGGTAGTGGTCGACGACGGTTCAGATTGGTGGTGGTCGGTTTTGGTCGACGATGGTTCAGATCGGTGGTGGTTGGCATGGTTCAGATCGGTGGTTGTCGGCGTGGTTCAGATCGGTGATGGTTGGCGATGGTGTTCTCGGTAAATTATGTAAGGAAGATGGGGATTGTAACACCCACGAATTCAGAAATGGCAACTAATTTAAAATTTTCAATAATACTTCAAAAAAGGATAAAAATCTCTTACGACAAGTCCATACTTATAATACGATTCTAGATATAACCATCAACAGAAATAAATAGGGTCTTACATAAAGACTAATTAAAGGTCGGGTGTTACTAAACCCAAATACAAGATGTTATTCCTAAAATAAATGCAGAAGACTTCACCAAGCTACTCTCTCGTGTATATAACTAGCACCCATCTCTTCACAAAGTCGCTAGCACCATTCCCCAACTGAGACCTGATGTACATGCCGACAAATAAAAAAATTAGGCTAACGCCTAGTGAGTTCAAGAGTTTTCAACACAAATAATATATCGTTAAAAGGAAGAATGCAACTTAAATCATAATCCTTCTAAATGATTTACTTTAAATATGAAAACGACCCGTTTTCCAATAACATGCATTGAAGGCAATGGAAACTTCAATCTAAACATTTTCCAATCCGCACAATTTTAAAGACGAAAACCCCAACATAAAAAATTTCTTCGTAAAATAAATTCAACCCAAAACGAGAATAGTAAATGAATTCCCAATTTGAAAAATGTAGATAAAACTTGATATCTCGAAACACCCAAGACGATGGGTGGGGCATAATGCTCAACCCATAAATTATGGATAATAATCCATATATATAAAACGTCATCGAAAACATGGATAACAAAATCGAATACCCAAACAACACATTTCGGTGATAGGGGAGACCCGCTTCCATTGTACGCGGTGGAACACAAAGTTAAACCACATAACTATGTTGTCGAACTACACATCAGGTCATGACTTTATTGCCTGCTTTAACAAGCTACACCTCAAGTCATACTTTATTGCTTGCTTTAATAAGCTACACCTCAAGTCCCCAATGACCCCGTATCCTCTATTGCCTGCTTTGCCAAGCTACACCTCAAGGATACATGATCTTATTACCTGTTCATTTCCAAGTAAGTTACAACCTCAAGGTTCTCGATAGACCTTTAGTACATACTTACTAGCATTCAAGATAGGGGTTTCAAACTCCTTACTTAATGATCCCAAGATGTTTATCCCTCGTGTACAAGAGTTAGAGAGCCTAAACCACAAAACCCATGGTCCTGGAGTACAACCCATAAAGGTTCATCTCAACAAAAAACGGGACAACTACAATGACAACACGACATATTTCCCAAGGTGATAATATCAATACTCCTCACTATTAAATAAGACTGACTTACATACCTATGGATCCAATGCATTACAGTCTAAAATATATGACTCCAAATGAATGACACACGCACTCAAAACATGTATTCTCCAAATAAAGTGCAATAAATCCGACTCACACCCAAAGCTCCACATTAAGCTATTAAAACCGGACAAATACCCCCAAGACATGATAAAGACGAAAACCGAGCCTTAAGCTCAAAAAATCAAATGACCATATGTTAATCCATAATATGTGATAAAATGTAAACAACCTATGTTTGTGCAAACATAGACTTTAAACTCATGAATAACCCAAAACACAACATTGGGTTGGGATAAACCCTTTTTCCAAAGGAACTAACACAATTTACACTTTCAAACCGTCCCATAACATAATCTAATGCATATTTCCAAAACATACGTTAAAAGTGCATTTCCACCAATTACTCTCCACATATAAGATAAAGCATGAAAACACATTTATTTATGCTTTATTTGTCAAAAGTCATAAAGTGCAATAAAATGCAATCGACCCACGTTTATGCAAACACACGCTCCAAAATACATGAATAAACTTCTAACACAGGTTAGATTGGGACAACTCATTTTCTAAATGAGTTTATATCATTTATTCTTTCAAAGACGTCACATAACACAAAATCAAGCATTTCCCCAAAACACACACTAAAACTGCATTTATACTCAAAAGATCTACTTCCATAAAATAAATCATTAAAATACCAACACTTATGATTTATTTATCAAAATGTCCAAAATTCTAAATGTGTGTTTTTTGCAAAGTTTATAAAGTTAAACACTTCAAACAATCAAAACTCACCAAATAACTCAACAGTTGGTAGATTCATGCAAAACATATAAACATTTTAAAACAAACATTTTTGGTATGTACATAGTTTTCACAAATCAAGTTGAACTCGTCTTGCTAGATTTAGGCTAAATCCAGATTTTTCTCCAGCTTGAGCTCCTTTGAATAAATTTGAATCCTCAAGCCAAAACTTCCAAAAACCTAGATCCATAATGTAACACCCTCAAAACTGGAAATAACAACTAATTTAAAATTTTCTAAATACATCGATAATTGCTTCATCTACAATCACAATTTAAGATTTAACCTCAATACACACAATCTATAATAAAGACGGGTGCTACTAAAACCCAATAACAGTTACTATCTCCAACCTGCGGAAGACTTCATCAACAACTTACTCTTGTATAAAGCTAAGGTTCAACTCTTCATGAGGCTACTAGAGTCCGAACCCCCAACTAGAACCTGATGCACATGCCGACAAATAAAAAGGTTAGGCTTAACGCCTAGTGAGCTCAAGAGTTTTAACATGAATGAATATATCATTAAAAGAAAGGAATTCAGTTCAAATCAAGATCCTTAGAAATGGTTTACTTTAAAATGGAAACGACACATTTTCCCCATAATATGCATTTTTAAAGACAATGCTCCCAAACACACATTCTTTATAAAACGATGCAACCCATAACTCACCCAAAACGGGATTATAATTCGACACCCAATTTGTGAAGACGTGGATAACACTTCATATCCCAAAACACCCAAACACGGGTGGGGAATAACACTCGACCCTTAAATAGCGGAAAACAATCCATAAAGATATGATACGTCATCGAAAACATGTAACTCGAATTAATACTCACGCGACCATAAAAGAGAATGAAATCCACATATTAAAGCATGGACAATTAAATATCCAAAATACAACGGGCCGACAACGGGGGATACTTGTATCCGTTGAGAGCGGAGGAACACAAAAGTATGCCACTCAGCAACGTTGATCGTATGACACTTCACGACACGCTAGCCCAAGTGCCCCTACGACTCATTGACTAGTTTCACCCAAGAGACAGCTGACCTTAGCGAATACCACCGAAATCATCGCCAAATGCTCGCCCCACGGGGGATACAACAAAGACATTGCCCCATGCGGCGAAGGCCCCAAACGCCCATCAGAGGACTCCCCACAGTCATAATAGCTCAACCGGGCTCAGCCCTCCTAGTGCCTACTTGCAAAGACAAAGTCGTAAACCATGAGTCCCGGAGTCCAACCCCGTACAACCCAATTAAACATCAAATAAGACTGACTTATGTGCCTATGGATCCAATGCAACACAGTCTAAAGTTACACGACTACTCATGAATGACTACAGCACTCGAATCTGTAACTATCGATAATATGCAATAAAATGCAATAAGATGTACATCAAAAATTGGACTATACATCGAGCCATTAAAACCGGACAAATGCCCTCAAGACTCTTTTAAGCCAATACCGAGCTAAAATGCTCAAAATCCATTTGACCAATAATTACCGGTCCCCCAAAGAATGAAATGTCTTTAAACAACGTTTACGAAGACACATACCCCAAAGACGAGATTAACCCAAACTCGACGCATAATGTGACTAAAGGTTTTCCAAAGGTTTTATGAATGCCAATACACCTAAATGCATATAACACGAAATAGACTTCTTTTGTACAAATTCGTCAAAGATGCATAACTCATAAAATAGACCTTTTTTATACAAAGTCACCAAAAATACGTAATTCATGTTATTTAGTTGTTGAAACGTTAAAAACCCAATATAAGCATTTTAAAAGATTAACACAACTCAAGGATATGAAACTCATCAAAATACTCACACTTTGACAGATAACCATGTAAAACATATTTTACTTCACAATACTCAAAACTTATCAGCAGTTAACCATTTCATGTACAACACTTTAAAATAAACATTTTGGCATGTACACCGTTTTCACAAATCAACTTGAACTCATCTTGCTAGTTTTCGGCTAAATCTAAATTTTACCCACTTTAAGCTTCCTTGAAGAATTCCGAGTCCACTAGCTAAGTCCTTCAAAACCTAGATCCATATATTTTCCACCATAAATATACACCCAAAACCATATATAATCAATCCCCGAACATGTTGCATCAAAACCTCCATTTTGGGCAAAACCCTAATTTTGGACCCAAATCTTCCAAAATCTTACAAACCGAAATCGAAGGAATCAAACACTAGGAAACCATCAATGGAGTATTTAGATCACCTAACAACCGGCCATTCCCCGACCGTTTTCCCGAACATTATTCGACCTTTATCCCGGCCATTCCTCGATCGTTCTCTCGAAACATTTCATGCTATTATACCAGTTATCCTGCCATTGCCATAATTACTTGGCACATTCGTTGGGACGACCAAACACTCGGTGACGCCGGTGCCAGAGTGACATATGTCATAACTGCATGGCACTATAATCGGGACTACCACACTTTCAGTGCCATTGATGCTATTGTGACAGATGTCACAACTACATGGCACTATAGCCGAGACGACTATACTCTTAGTACCACTGGTGCTATTGTGACAGGATTCACAACCACATGGCACTACATCCATACTCTCTATATATGTGGTTCTTCTTTTACCTATTCACTCAGTTCAACATTTTTCTTCAATTGGGATAGAATTTCAGGGTGTTACACATAAGTTTCCAACCATAAATACATATATCCAAGCACTTAGAATCATTCTCCCAAACACCTTATATCAAAATCTCCATTTTTGCCAAAACCCTAATTTGACCTAACTTTTCTCAAAATCTTCCAAACCGAAATTGGAGAAATAAAACACTAGGGAGTCATCAATAGAGTATTTATAACTCATAAAGAAGTTTGGAAACTAGAAGTATGAACTCACCACTTAGGTTTTGATGAAAACCTAGAAAACCCTAATTTTCTTGAAGATGGAGGTGATTATGATGAGCTCTTGATCTTTGATTCCACTCCACCACCAAATACTCTTGGATTTTCCCAAAACTAACAATATATCCTTGAAAATCCCTCAGAAATGAAACTATAGCACTTTGAATCGCTAAAAACGGAGTAAAAATGAGAGAGATGTGAAGAAATAAAGAATGGGGCTGAAAATCGCGACTTTATGCACACTGGTACCCCCATGCTACATTGCCATGCGACTTTGCCATGGCATAGTCGCATGGAATTGTCGCACAAGATGTACCGAAGGTGCCTTACCCTGTGCTACTTTGCCAGAGCGATTATGACACTGTCATAGTCGTCGGAAATTGTCGTTGGGCTTGTACTGACCCCGAAACTCGACTTTTTCTACCCCAATACTCCCAATACTCTTTGGGACTTTAAGTAATATTTTCCCAACATAAATCCCACAATTTACAAGTTGTAAAAACGTTCGGGTGATATTTACTTACCGAAATTACAGGTGTTATGGGGATAATTTTGTCTTTTTGAAAAAATGGGATGAAATGGAATTAAATTCTTTCTCAATTGTGATAGAATGGCCAAATCCATGAATGGTGTAATGTGTTGATATCAATTTCATTCCATAGGTAAACCAAACGTCTAAATGGAATTTGGTCAATGAAAGTGATTATCCCAATTCCTTCGAATTCCGTTGAAATCTTACGAACCAAATGCTCCATAAGGATTAGCTTGCATTGTAACACGTTATGGCATCTTACGAGGCATTATTTTGTAAGGTGAGGATTATTTTAAATATATAACTGAGGAATAAACGATAATTGTTTATGGAACCTAAGACTTAAATAAAATAAAAAAGAAACTTAAATATTAAAACCTTAAATTGGTAAATACTTACTCTCATTTTCATACACGAATAACCGAACACGAATTCTTTGAACTTGAAAAAGTAGTGAGTAGAGATTCATTAGATTTAATCCCCATTTTGTCTCTTAATATAATTTTCTATAAGCTCTATATATTTGGCATCAATTGTCTTTCTTTTTTTTTAAATAACTTTATATGAATTTAATTTCTTCTATGATATTATTCAAAAACTAACACATAAGTATGTATGTACATGTGTGTGTGTGTGTATATATATGTCGTCTTAGAGCGTGCATTGAAAAATGTTGTGGCCTCACCCTAGCTCGTAAGGCTTGAATCTTGACTTTGCCACCACACCACGTGTCACATCATTTAGAACCTTATATAAATGTAATGTGACAAGTCTAAGCGGTAGATTGATACAATATAACTTCTCAATCAACTTAAAAACATGGTAAATATTATTGATAGTTTAACTCATAATTTAAAATAAATCGCTCAAAAATTGCGTCTTCTATGGATGTTAGATAAGTTATCATATATAACTTTCACTACATTTAATAAATGAGCTCACTTTTTATCAATATGCGACAAGTTGTTAGCCCGTTGCAATAAATTATAACATACGACAAACAGACCCGTTTCTGACATTCTATAGGCCCTAGTCGACATGTGAAAATGGGTCTTCGATAAGTACGATAAAAAATTTCATTGTTTTTATCATTAGATTAACAACGAATTTAGAAAATACTAATAATTCAAATAAAACCGTTTTTCCAAATATTGTTAGACGTAAAATCAATCAAAAATTATTTTTAAATTACTATTATGTACCATATCATTTTTACATATCATCAAACACATCATATGATGTACCTTTAATATATATATTGACATCATTTTGGGTCAGACTTTTGACTATTCCGAGTAACACTTTATGTAAATCAATGTAAATCAGTTGGCTTTATATGTCACTTAATATTAATGTTTTTATCACCATTTTAAAATTTAATTTAGGGATAAAACAAACATTTTGTTAACCATCAATCTTAGAATCTAAAGTCAATGTTGGTAATAGTTTGAGAACTTATTTTTGTTTTAGAGATATGAGTTAATATTGTATGAAAAACAAGGGTAGTTTTGAAATCCTAGATATAGATATAAGTTGGATCGTCTCATTTTGTTGGTAATTTTTTTTAAAATGCCTAAGTTTTGTTAGTTAATAACAGGAAATCTTCTGATACAAAAATAATATTCATGAGGATGCAGGGGAGGATGTAATATGTAAAAGGTGGAGGGGATGAGCCCCCATTTAAAAAAAGATTTTACCTAGGTTAAAAATAATTTTTTTTAATTTCCTATCATAATTTCTCTCAGTAATTTTCCGTTTGTGCCCCCACCAACCAAAAAACCAAAAAAGGATTTCGAAATCAACCAAAAAACGAAAAAAGATCCTCGAAATGGAACAATTTTTTTTTTAAATCATTCGAAATCAACCAAAAAACTTTAAAAATCCCTCGAAATCATGGAACTGGGCTGAAGACACATCAAACGATTTTGCGGGCCTTTAATTTACCTTAAAAGTGCCTCAAGTAGGCAAACATTGTGGATCTGCCACTGTACTAATGAAATAATCAAAAGAGTTAGTAAAAGATGAATGATGAAAAATATATCAAGGTTTTTTGGACAAAGTAGTTATATATTTTAGTACTGAATAAAAAACTTAGAGAAACAATAAACAAATAAACAATAATATAAAATAAACGATCAATGAACTTTTTACATATTTTGTTCTCCAATCTAATTAACTAATATATGTTTGAGCCTTTAATTTAATGGTAATTCTTTTTGGTGACCTATTAGATACTTAAAAATTTTGTCTCTTTTATTTACTAATTTTTTAACTACTACTATATATACCATATAATATATACTCAAAAAATTTGGACCCCTATTTCTTGTGAGCCTGGACGTGCGGCCGACTCGCCCTCCCAGGCACGACCCTGACGGCAAACAAATATATATCAAAGACTATATATGTTTGTCATGACATGTTATAATAAACCAAAATATTACAATACTTACAGCAAAATCCAAAGTCCTTTGAATAATGTGTCTTGTACTATGATAAGAGTATGAGTACGCTAATTGATAATAAAGAGACGAAAAAGATAAAACAATATTTAGGTTAGAAGATAAAATGTCCGGATTCCTTGAAAACTTCAAACAATTGAAGATGAATTTTATTCGATCGTTTGAATTCAAACAATTGACGATGAATTGATTAAGAAAGTGAAGGAGGAATGGGAGGAAAAGGCAAGAGCCATGGGGACGTCACTAACATTTTCTTTTATCCTACTTTTTGAATTAAGTCCGTATTTATCAATATTACGATTAGGGGTGTGTCCAAATGAGAAATGTAGATATTTTAGGAATTCGAGAAATAAGTATCCATCTATCATCCATGATTAATGTTATGATAAATATTTATTACGAAAATTGTTTATAATGAAAATAAATGAAACAAAATGTATTCATGATAAAAAATTAAAATTTTGTGATAATATGAATAAATTAATAAATATTTAGGATTATCTATCATAAATTAACACAAAATAGTTGATTCATATGTTCTCAATAAAGTTATTATTTACATTCAAAGTTTTACCATTATAATTATTATAAATTATTCTATAGTTACAATAACAATCTTCTTTCATATTTTATTATATTGTTTATCTTTTTATTTAATTATCTTTTCCATTCAAGAGAGGATATTGTATCAAATTGAACTCGTAAATGATTTGTTTGATAATATAACAAGGAAAATTTTGACAAAAAGAACATAATACTTCAATAATAAACCCTAATCTATATCAATCATCAATTAATTGACAAAACATGAAAATGAAAAAGATTTACCACGTACGCTTTGTAAAAAGTTTCTCATTTACCTTTTTTATGCCCATAATATCCCAACTACTTTTTCTAGATCTACTGCCGACACCGCAAAAAACAAAATATCCATTAATCTCAAGGAAACCATAAATAAATGTATAAATTAGAATCCCATTATTCAAGATCAATTAATGTGAGCTGATTAATTATGATACTAATTAACAATGGGTTGGGAAGGGAATTAATGCGATCCATGTGTCCCTCATTTGCATGTAGAATTCAAGAATTTTAATGTTCCTCTTAATTAGCCATGTTACGTACCTTGTACAATTTGCGCATTTAAATGTAAAATAAATAAATTAGTATCAGGAAATGTAAAAGGCAAAGGCATATAAAAAGGAGGGAAAAAAGTTGCAAAAAGATCAGAAAGAAAAGTTTTTATATTACCCACAAAGGGGTTTAAAAAGTGAGCACCTTTTGTTTTAAAAGGGCTGTCCACTTTCTACATTTTATTAACAATTTTTAATTAATTATTAATTACTAAACCAATAAATATATTGTATTATTATGAATGCTCATGGAGTATCTTCCTTCCTGCTTTTAAGGGAAAATTAGATTCCATACTCTGCATTTTAACAAAGCACACTGAATTTAAAACTAAAAAAATTATCTGTTTAGATTTGTTTGTGGTACCAATCAAAAGACAAAAAATATCTGAGTCGAAATCTTCTAGTTATACATCATATATGAAAAATGGAATTGAAGTGAATGAAGTACCATCTAATGCCAAAAAAATAAAAAGCACAAATCTACGCAAAGAATTACTATGGAACTAAAATCCATTAATATTTCAAAACTTCAAAACAATTTATTTTTAGCATGCATTTGGTGTAACAAAATAGCAAATAGATATCTACATTGGTCTACTAAATCATTGGTCCCTTTAAGTTTTTTCGATCACAAATACAATTAAACAATACAAGACATAAATATTGAAAATAAATAAGGGTTGAAATAGAAACACAACAAAATGATTTATTATGATTCGAACATATTCTTCAACATTTATCCATGTAGGTTGCTTCCTTTCTCCCAATTATAAAACAATTTATCATAAAAACAGAGTTGACACAACCATAACGAATAGTAATTAAGTAATGTAAAGTTTTGCCATTTTACCATTGGATTAATGGATACTTGATGATTAATACTCTCTAACCATAATATGAGGAATCTGTCTTTTTTTTTTTTTTTGAAAGAAAAAACATTTAAGACAAATATTTTACTTTTGAAAACAAAAAACTAACGCTATTTCACAATATACATTTGAACTTATTTAAGCTAATTTTTTTTTTTGCAAAATGATCTTTGATACATCTCGTCAAAAATCTCAGGAAAATTCTCTAAAGTTGACACTCCCAACTCCCAAAAGGTTGAATATTGAATTGCCATTGGAGATTATCTTTGGAGGGAGGGAGGGAGGGAGAGAGAGATGTTGGAGATTTGGAGAAGAATTGCAAAGGTAAATAATGAACTATGCTTATATTATTGAGAAATCTAAGAAGGGCTTTAAATAGTCAGACTAATTAACATAAAATAAGAAAATCCTTACTAATCCTAATTGAAAACTAATACGTGGAGTATATCTTCTCCTTATTTAGATAAATGTAATCCAAATCGAATTAATCTTTTAACCACATAGAGAGAGAGAGAGTAACACTACAATTTTTGTAAAAACTTTATGATAATAAACTCCACAATTTTTATAAATACATTACACATTCATCCTTTAAAAGCATGCTAATTTATAGATCAATTAGTGTCAATGTAGTAGAATGGCTTGGAGCTTTACTCATTTTTGGTTCGGATGTATAACGGTACAATCATGGAATTTGTCTATACTTCAAATTAAAGTGTTTCAAAAGTTGGCGATGAGAGCCATAATGAGATTATAACATGGTACGATGCAATTTTTAACCATAGGCACAATTGTTGAAAAAAGACCGTAAATGAACCAAGTTTTTGGCTTCTTTCTTCAAGGCATTTGGTAAACGGAGTAGAAATATGTAGCAACAATGACATGTAGATCTATTAAAGCTTGAGGTGTATATAGCACACACATGTCTAATAATTAAAAACGGACTTGTAATACTTTTTGTGCTCATCTTTTGCATAAGGAATCACATTGTATCATGCATGTTATTGTTATGGATGATCACATTCCATTTATGTGTAAAGGTCATCTCAAAGTAACATTTACTCTTGCCTTTTTGAAGGGAATATGTTATTTATCTAATAATTTGGCCTCAGATCATAAACCATGGTGTTTCATAATTCTCTTAATGCAACTTTTTCTGTTTTGAAATTTTAATTGTTTTTGTTGTCATAAAAGAACCAAAAAAATTAATAAATTATATGTTTTTAACTCAAAAATTATAGGTTTTTAACTCAAAAACTTATAGGTTTTGCCTATTTAGTAACCCTTACTTGATATTAATGCATTTTATTTTGGTCCACAAACTTTTTTTTTGTTGGTATCAATTAGTATTTTAGATTACGTTTGATCAATATATAGTTACATATCTTCATTTAGATATGTTCTAGATAAAAATCACAGGTTTTCAAACAAATACACTATAATTAAACCTTTTTTTAATTATTTATGCCATGTTACATGTATGTATTGCGTGTGTATATATGATTTGTAATATACTAGCTACATATCCGTGCGCGATGTGGCGCAAAGCATCTTGATCCCTATTTTCTTATCTCAAACCGTGATAGCCTCAATGCTGCAAATATGTAACACCCTAAAAATAGGGATAACAAAAACTTTCTAAAAGAGAAGTGGTACATAGATTGCCATAGCAAGAGCCTCTCAAAAAGGGAAATAGTACAAATAAACCTGTTTAATCACAATTGTAATTTAACGGATGAATAAACAACAACCAACTAATCTAATTTCTACATCTAGAAAAGAGATTACAAAAAGGGTGTCATCTATAAACCCAAGGCTTCTCAAAATCATCCAAGTGCCGTATCCCCAAGCTCTTGCCCAAAGTATCTAAAATTACCTAGGAGCAGCACCGCTAACACCTGAGATACACATCGACACCAAACAAGTGTTAGGCCAAAAAGCCTAGTGAGTTGAACAAGTAAAAACATGCCAGAAACATTTACAATTCTTATCAGCAGTTAAACAGTTAATCACGTAAATGTGGAGTCAACGGAAGCGACCCATATCTCCAAATGTCACCCACCTACATTCCTATAGTGAATCATAGACTTGGTTCGTCCACATAATGCAATTAGGAGGTCTCAAGATGTGTTTCAATACGTCAATTATCAATCAAGAACACACTATTACCATCCTAATCACGTAGATCCAACATATGACATAATATCCATCCAAATACTTCGTGAGAATATAAGGTCGCCAAAAAGGCATTCGAAGAAGGAATCATCAACATACCAAGACTTACACATATAAAACATGGTAACTTTCATATACATAAATCCATGGGTAAAACCCCTAAATATTTGAAACATTAAATATGAACATTTGAGAGATGCATTAATATCAATAAGTACAAGATAATGATGTGTATCTACTTTTAACAAAGGTTAGTAAACTCACAATCTAGGTTTTGTACCAAAACCTAGAAAAGATGAAAACCCTACATTTGAGGAGATGAGACTTGAAGTGGAGAGGAGTAGCTTGATGAGAATCTTCACTAGATAACCTTGGATGAAGCTTAATGATCAATAAATGACCCTAACAACCCAAACCCTAGGAAATAAATGAAGTAGGTGATGAAACCCTAAAAATCGCCTCCAAGAAGAGTTCTCCCGTTTTTTGTAAAATGAAAATGAGAAATGAGGTATTAATTTCTATAAAAGAGCAGACTGGACCACGCGGGCGATAGTGCCCGGCGATAATGCCAAGGCACTATCGCGTGGCACAAACGCTGGCATCCCCCAGCCTACGGTACCTCTTCGGCGATAGTGCCCTCCGCGATAGTGCCAAGGGCACAATCGCGGGGAACAATCGCGGAGCACTCAAAACAGTCCGAAAACTTAACCGAAAACGATAACGAGCACCAGGTTTGAACGATTAACGAAGGTAACTTAATTATATGACATTTAGACATAATAATGATCATAAAATGTACACAACTACACCTATTCTCATATAAGCGAAATAAATGCATTTAATAAGACAAAATACTTACCTTGCGAATTTCCGGGTGTTACAATCCTCACCACCTAATTGGGATTTCGTCCCCGAAATCTTACACTGGATTAAACAAGTGAGGGTAACGCTTCTTCATATCATCTTGATCAGACTCCCAAGTAATGTTTGCACCCCGATGGTGCTTCTATTGGACCTTAACCATGACTATGTCTTTATGCCGTAACTTCTTTACTTTCGATTCCAAAATCGACTCCGGCTTTTCCACACATCGATTTCCATTATCCACCCGAATTTCCGATAAAGGAATCACGCTTTCCTCTTCGGCTAGACACTTTCGAAGATAACACACGTGGAATGTAGGATGTATCCCATCCATTTCCGGCGGTAAATCCAACCGATAGGCTTGCAACCCAATCTTTTCCAAAATAACAAATGGTCCAAGGAAACGAGGACTAAGCTTCCCACGCTTCCCGAAACGTATGATCCCCTTCCACGGAGATACCTTCAACATGACCCGATCACCCACTTGAAACTCACCTGGTCTTCTCTTCTTGTCCGCATAGCTCTTTTGTCGGTCTTGTGCCGCCCTTAGCCTTTCTCGAATCTCTTTCACCTTGTCCGCTGTCTCTTGCACTATTTCTGGCCCGGCAAATTGCTTTTCGCCTGCCTCTAACCAACAAACTGGAGTTCGACACTTTCACCCGTACAACGCCTCGAATGGTGCCATGCCAATGCTAGAGTGGTAGCTATTATTATACGCGAACTCCACTAACGGTAGGTGTGAATCCCAACTACCTCCAAAGTCGATAACACATGACCTCAACATGTTCTCGAAAGTTTGGATCGTCCTTTCACTTTGACCATCCGTTTGAGGATGGTACGCCGTGCTAAAATTCAATCGGGTACCCAACTCCTTTTGCAAGCTTGCCCAAAAGTTCGATGTGAAACGACTATCTCGATCCGACACGATAGATTGTGGAACCCCATGCCTCGACACAACCTCGTTGATGTAAAGTTTGGCCAATTTCTCCATTGGCAAAGTCTCCCTCATTGCAAGGAAGTGCGCGCTCTTGGTTAGCCGATCAACGACTACCCAAATTGTATCATGGCCTTGCAAGGTCTTCGGTAGCTTAGTCACGAAATCCATGGTAATGTTGTCCCATTTCCACTCTGGAATGGACAACGGTTGTAAACTCCCACACGGTCTTTGATGTTCCGCCTTGACTTGAAGGCACGTGACACACATCTCCACGTAGTTAGCCACATCTAACTTCATCACCGGCCACCAATAATTTAATTTTAAGTCTCTATACATCTTGGTAGTACCGATATGTATAGAATACTTCGACTTGTGCGCGTCTTCTAGAAGTAACTCCCGATTTCCACCCAATTTCGGCACCCAAATTCGACCTTGAAATAGTTTGAGTCTGCGGCTATCTTCCGTCAAAAGTCCACTTTGCTTTACCATGATCTCGGATTTGAGATTTTGCTCCTTGAGCGCTTCCACTTGCCACGTCTTGATGCTTTCCACTAAACTTGATACCACGTCTATTCTTGTAAGGGACAATTTAACGCCACCATCATGGCTCCTCCGGCTCAATGCATCCGCCACCACATTGGCCTTACCGGGATGGTAGAGTAGATCACAATCGTAATCCTTTAAAAGTTCAAGCCATCTTCTTTGCCGCATGTTGAGTTCCTTTTGATCGAAGATGTATTTGAGACTCTTGTGATCCGTGAAGAGAGTACACTTGGTCCCGTACAAGTAATGCCGCCACAACTTCAAAGTAAAAACTACCGCTGGTAGTTCCAAGTCATGCGTCGGGTAGTTCTTCTCATGTTCCTTCAATTGCCTTGACGCGTAGGCAATGACCTTCCCTCGTTGCATAAGTACACATCCAAGCCCCATCTTAGAAGCGTCACTATACACTACGAAGTCCTCCGATCCTTCGGGCAAGGATAATATCGGAGCTTCGCACAATTTCTTCTTGAGCGTTTGAAAGGCTTGATCTTGAACATCGGTCCAAAGAAACTTGACGTTCTTTTTTGTGAGGGATGTGAGTGGTGTAGCTACCTTGGAAAAATCTTGGATAAAGCGTCTATAATAGCCCGCTAAGTCCAAGAAACTCCGTATTTCTGTCGGATTCGTCGGAGGTTCCCAACTCATCATCGCTTCAATATTCGTCGGGTCCACCTGAACACCTTCCTTTGACACCACGTGCCCCAAGAATTGAACTTCTTGGAGCCAAAACTCGCACTTAGAGAACTTTGCGAATAACTTCTCTCTTCTTAGGACTTCCAAGACTTCCCGCAAATGTTTCCCATGTTTGGATTCATCCTTAGAATAAATTAAAACATCGTCGATAAAGACAATCACGGATTTATCCAAGAATGGGCGACACACATGGTTCATCAAGTCCATAAATACGGTCGGTGCATTGGTCAACCCAAAAGGCATCACCAAGAACTCATAGTGACCGTAGCGCGTTCGGAAGGCCGTCTTCGGAATATCATCATTCTTCACTCTCACTTGATGATAACTGGATCGGAGGTCAATCTTTGAGAAACATCCCGCACCTTGAAGTTGATCGAAGAGATCATCGATGCGAGGTAGAGGGTACTTGTTCTTTACCGTAACTTTATTCAACTCACGGTAGTCAATACACATCCTCATTGATTCGTCCTTCTTTTTCACGAACAACACCGGCGCTCCCCAAGGTGAAGAACTCGGTCGGATAAAACCCTTCTCCAACAATTCTTGAAGTTGCGTCATCATCTCCTTCATTTCTGTCGGGGCCAAACGATAGGGAGCTCGGGCTATCGGAGCCACTCCCGGGGTAAGGTCGATTTGGAACTCCACTTGACGTTCCGGTGGTAATCCGGGAAGGTCTTCCGGGAAGACATCCGGATAATCTCGCACGATCCTCACGTCTTCCACCGTCTTCTTTTCCTTCTTCGCGTCCACTACGTACGCTAAATACGAAGGGTAACCCTTCGCTAGAAACTTCCGTGTCTTGAGAGAGGAAATAATGGGGTTGCGTCCCGTTCCTTTCTCACCATAAATAACCACCACACCGCCTTCTGTCAAAGGCACTTGGATCATCTTCTTAGAGCAAAAGATGTCAGCCTTGTGCCTCGACAACCAATCCATGCCTATGACCACGTCGAACCCTCCGATGGCCATAGGTAGCAAATCCACCCCAAAAGGACGCCCATTGATCTCGATGGTGCAATCACAATAACGGTCTCGAATGATTACCTGGTCTTCATTGGCAATCTCTACTACTAGTGCATCGGGAAGGACACTAATAGGAGTGACGAAACGCTTACAGAAAATATCCGATACAAACGAACACTTAGCACCCGAATCAAACAAAACACGAGCAGGCAAGGAGTTTACTATGAACGTACCCGAAACGACATCAACGGTCTCCTTCGCCTCCCCGGTAGTCATCCGAAAAGCTCGACTCGGCACCCTCGGCGGTTGGTCGACTCTAGCCGTCGACCCAACAGATCCTCCTTGATTGTTCCCCGCTAACTTTGGACAGTTCCTCCTCACGTGCCCCGACTCCTGGCACTCATAACACACTGTCGGACGAATAGTGCAGTCCCGGGCCATGTGTCCCTTCTTGCCACACCGGTTACAACTTATCGAACCCGTGTAGGTTTTGGAAGAACATGCTTTCGAATTTTTGGTTCTGCACTTTTGGCACCATCGATCATCCTTACGAGAGTCGACAGATCTCCCGCTAACAAAAGGCTTCGCCTGACGAATGGGCCCGGATGGCCCTTCCCACCTTCTCCTCTCACCTGCAACACTCATTTCTTCCTTCTAGCCAACCTATCATCTTCCACTAGCAAAGCCCCTTCAATGACTTCTTGAAGAGTCGACCCTCCGACATTACGCACGTCAGTACGCATATCGGCCGGTAGGCCAAGATGAAAGGCCTTGATCTTCGATCTCTCATCGGGGACCAGATATCCCACTAAGTTCAACTTCTCTAGAAATAGCTTGGAGTAGTTGGCTACAGACAAATTCCCTTTCTTCAGATTTCGGAACTCGGCTTCTATCTTATCCAAAGAACGTTCGTTGCTGTACTTGTCCATGATTTTCTTCTTGAAGATTGGCCAGGTTAGCTTCATTAGAACTTCGGGGGGAAGGGCGGACCGGGTGAGATTCCACCAGATCAATGCCTCTCCACGGAGTAGTTGAAAAGCAAACTTCACCCGCTGCGACACGTCACACTCGCTCGACTCAAAGGCCATCTCCACTTCCTTGAGCCAGTACATGCACGCAACCGGCTTATCGGAACCTGCAAACTCCTTGGGGTTGCACCCCAGGAAAGCCTTGTCGGAGCATCCCTTAGTCCTTACTCGATCCTCGTTCACCGGTGGTTCCTCGGTCGCCACCACTTCCGGTCTAGCACCCGACCCGGCTACAGCATTCTCCGCCATAGTCTTAGGTTGACGGTTACTAGCATCTCGGTCTTCTAAGAGTTTCATGAAAAACTCTTGTTGTTGCACTTGCTGCTGGGCCATGGCAGCACTCATAACCTGCATCATACTATGCCGTAACCGGGTTTCCATGGTTGCCTCCTCCAAAACAGCATCGCCCCCCACAATGTTTCTGCGAGGGATAAACTCAGGTCCCCCTCCCAAAGGTTCGTTCGGTGGTGGCCTTCGAACATTCACTCCTAAACCGGGTTGTTCGGCGGTAGATTCAATTTCCAAATGACCATCTGGCGTACCCGGAAATCTGCTCCGAGTATTAACCATCTCGATCTGCCACACACATGCGAGAAATGGGTTGAGAAATGACTAAACGAGTTGAACTCATTGTACGTACTAATACCTTCATCAATTATCATAATAATAGTAAACCAAGTATGCTCACGTAACAATGCACTCATAATAGCAGTAGCTAACTGAAATTATGAACGAACCATACACAAGAATTCTTGTCAACATCATCACAACTTTCAATTAAAGTAATTCCGTAATCCTAACGCTCTCCCCACCTAGGATTCTTACCCCAAGTGGACAGTGATGTCAAAAGTCTAAAGCTTAAGTCTAGATATGTTAAAACAATACCTAGTTCACTTAAACTAAAGCTCTGATACCAACTTGTAACACCCTAAAAATAGGGATAACAAAAACTTTCCAAAAGAGGAGAAGTGGTACATAGATTGCCATAGCAAGAGCCTCCCAAAAAGGGAAATAGTACAAATAAACATGTTTAATCACAATTGTAATTTAACGGATGAATAAACAACAACCAACTAATCTAATTTCTACATCTAGAAAAGAGATTACAAAAATGGTGTCATCTATAAACCCAAGGCTTCTCAAAATCATCCAAGTGCCGTATCCCCAAGCTCTCGCCCAAAGCATCTAAACTTACCTAGGAGCAGCACCGCTAACACCTGAGATACACATCGACACCAAACAAGTGTTAGGCCAAAAAGCCTAGTGAGTTGAACAAGTAAAAACATGCCAGAAACATTTACAATTCTTATCAGCAGTTAAACAGTTAATCACGTAAATGTGGAGTCAACGGGAGCGACCCATATCTCCAATCCGGTTCACCCAAAGAGGCAATGCAGCTTGAAGCCACTTTCTCTGGCAACCCAAAGGCCCGACACGCACCGAGGACTACCGCTTAGGAAATTCCCCGACGGCGGAGGTCTAGGTACATAGGAGACTACCGCTTAGGAAATTCTCCAAAGGTCACCCACCTACATTCCTATAGTGAATCATAGACTTGGTTCGTCCACATAATGCAATTAGGAGGTCTCAAGATGTGTTTCAATACGTCAATTATCAATCAAGAACACACTATTACCATCCTAATCACGTAGATCCAACATATGACATAATATCCATCCAAATACTTCGTGAGAATATAAGGTCGCCAAAAAGGCATTCCAAGAAGGAATCATCAACATACCAAGATTTACACATATAAAACATGGTAACTTTCATATACATAAATCCATGGGTAAAACCCCCAAATACTTGAAACATTAAATATGAACATTTGAGAGATGCATTAATATCAATAAGTACAAGATAATGATGTATATCTAGTTTTAACAAAGGTTAGTAACTCACAATCTAGGTTTTGTACCAAAACCTAGAAAAGATGAAAACCCTACATTTGAGGAGATGAGACTTGAAGTGGAGAGGAGTAGCTTGATGAGAATCTTCACTAGATAACCTTGGATGAAGCTTAATGATCAATAAATGACCCTAACAACCCAAACCCTAGGAAATAAATGAAGTAGGTGATGAAACCCTAAAAATCGCCTCCAAGAAAAGTTCTCCCGTTTTTTGTAAAATGAAAATGAGAAATGAGGTATTAATTTCTATAAAAGAGCAGACTGGACCACGCGGGCGATAGTGCCCGGCGATAGTGCCAAGGGCACTATCGCGAGTCACAATCGCGAGGCTTTCCCCACTCTCGGTACAACTTTGGAGATAATGCCAAGGCACTATCGCGTGGCACAATCGCTGGCATCCCCCAGCCTACGGTACCTCTTCGGCGATAGTGCCCTCCGCGATAGTGCCAAGGGCACAATTGCGGGGCACAATCGCAGAGCATTCAAAACAGTCCGAAAACTTAACCGAAAACGTTAACGAGCACCAGGTTTGAACGATTAACGAATGTAACTTAATTATATGACATTTAGACATAATAATGATCATAAAATGTACACAACTACACCTATTCTCATATAAGCGAAATAAATGCATTTAATAAGACAAAATACTTACCTTGCGAATTTTTGGGTGTTACAAAATATGACCAAGGTCAATTATCTAGTGACTTCCTTAGCTAAGATAACAGAAAAAAGTATAGGTTCATTTTATGTAGAATACCCAAAAGAGCGCAAAACAATATAAATTAAAATTCCAAAAAACTTCATAACCCGATGGTCGAGTCTGACAAAGATGTACAAAATATCTTGAAAAAATATCAAACACTCTGGTCGAAAACAAGATTGATGATTCACTACCTAAAGTACTTAATTGTCGCCCTCTTTTAGAATGAAATGAGCTATAATCACAATCATCCATTTCATGAAGAATATGACTTTCCTAATAATACCTAAATCCTCAACCATTTCATACGTTCCTGCATCATGAAAAAACAAGCGAAAGACACCAGCAACCTCCCTTTAGACAATACTTTTTATTATCTCTCCTAGTAACAACAGTAGATCATTGACAACAAACATCAACTTTTCAGAAATAGGAACATGCATGTATTTACCTTGAAAACACAATGGTAGAGAGTAGAATCAAGGAGAAAATTAAATTGGACAAAATGTTGAATATCAATGTTACTAGTGAGGCAGTGATATACACATTATCTACCTGGACATAAGATTTCACCAAGGATGATCTTTTTACCTATGGTATCAGAATGTCTGGCTCTGTAACACTCTAAAAATTTGATGAATAAAAATTCAAAAATTCGGCAATATGACGTCTAAAATACGAAGGCCCAAACATCCTGTAAATATGAATTTCCAAAGAGTGAATTCCAATATTCAAACTAAAAAACCATAGCAAGGGGTTAGTTTTCACTATTAAGATTGCAACAAAGAATGTGACATCAATATTACAACAACCTACTTAATCTACGATTTATTCAAATCTAGATTAATATAGGTGTTGCGAGTTCACTATATACTCTCTTCACAAAAATTCCCCCAAAAGACGACACTTCGAGAACTCTTACGTGTCTGGTGGACAAATCCCGACATCCTAGTTTCCTCCACGAGTAAGATCTGTGAGGGAGCAACAACCACAACAAGTGTTAGGACGAAGACTACTGAGATTTCATGAGTTAAGCAATTCATAAGTAATATTATCATATTTTAAATAAAACAAGATTTGGGTTACCGAACTCCATCGTCTCACAATTATTGTTTCCACCGCAACCACAATCTCGTACCTGAACGCAAATATACCAGAGATAACCCTTGAAATAAGGGGAGACCCGTTTCCATCGGGGTGACGTTTACACGGAAGTGGAGTCACCGATGATGTTAATGGATTACACCTCATGCCCCGGTCTTAGTTCCCATGCCATAACGACATCACAACCTCAGATCGTATTTACTGCCTTTATTGCCTACTCCGTCTAGTTACACCTCAAGGTCTTACGGAACATTATTATCTATCCATATCTAGACGAGTTACACCTCAAGGGTCCATGACCCCTTATTGCCTACTCGCTAGTAACCTACAATGATTATTACAAGGTCCATATATTGAACAACTACCACCTCGTGCACAAGGAATATTATTCACATTCTTATCAGGTGATCAACATTTGATAAACATTTATAATCACATATACACCTCTTTTCTACATGCAAATATCAGTCCCTCTTTACTTCTCAAGGTATCACATTCCTCATAATCTCATACATGTAGACACAAAGGTTTAATTTACTCATGCTATATCTTCTTAAAGTTATCAGCAGTTAAACTAAAACCACACAAACAAGGGTTTCCTCATGAACTCATCATACAAGCATGAAATCAAAGATCCATATTCATTTAGTCATCATAAAAGAGATTAATAGGGTTTTCTAGACATGCTCTCCCTTTATGGGTTCATAAAGCTGAAAACTATACAAGTTAGGTCACAAATCCCAAATGAACAACACATATGTATAATATAGGTTAATCATAAGTAGCAAATAAGTACTAGAGCCTTCAAGGAGTAATAAACTCACCCTTAGGGTTTGTAATGTAGAAACCCTAGAGATGGAGGTAGTTGAAGGAGGTTTGGATGACAAGCTTTGATAATAAATGAGGTCTCTACTTGCAACGAAAAGTCACCAACCAACAATAAATGTTAGTGTCTTCATCTAGATCATTAAATGGAAGGAGAAAGAAGGAAAAAGGGGAAGAAATCGCTACCTTGGGAGAGAGTTTAGTTGGAAGTCAAGAAATGAGATGAATGAACCTGATAGGTGTGTTTGGTCGATAAATGGCAGAAAATACCCCCCCCCCCGGGGAGACATTGACCGGGCAACTATGCCCATGGCAATGTCGCCGGGCATAGTCGCCGGTGACTACCTATCCGCTGCCGAAAGAGCCTACAACACAGAACCCACACCCCTTTCTGCGACATTTCCCCGACGACTTTGCCAGGGGCATTGTCGTCGGGCAATGTCACCCCTGGCGTGCCCGCAACTGATCGATGGGTGCCAACGGTTTAACTAGTCACAAACTCGACTCCTCTCGACTCAAAGACAAGCCATAGGTTAGGTTGATGCTGATAGAAGTCTAAACACACGCACAATTACAGGTTGCTTCTATATGCACAAGTGAATGTTGCATTCGCATGCACAAACCCTATTCCCTTAAGGGCTCGACACCTATGCACATGACTATTTATATGAATATATACATGCACATTCACAACCATAGATACAACTAATATAGTAAGACGAACACTCGCGCTTAAGACATTAAATTATACTCGAAAAGCACGATATACGGTTAGTCGAACCTTAACACGAGGACTAGACAAGCCACTACCTAACGGACAATTATACGAAAAGATTAAAGAAATTACTCGAAGATTTTCGGGGTGTTACAGGCTCCTTATTCTCATTTATGACACCAAGGAATATGGATACCAGATGTATGGCTCCACATTTTAGAATAACATGGGCATTGAGACGTAATAGATATTATATACTTATAATATCATTTGTAAGTTAGTGATACAATTTGACTTCAGTGGTTAAACAAGTTAATTTTGAATCTAAAACAACATAAGTTTATTTCTAGTTTAAAGATAAGAAAACATTTGTATCGATAGTCAATTTTAATATAATAGTATAGATATAGATAGCATATATATATATATATATAATGATACACATTATGCTATTTCAAAATATTATAAAACCAATAAAAATATTAAATAATTAGTTTATATTAAAATTATTGACGAAAAAATATAAATACATAAGTTATAATAAGAATGAAACGTATTTTTAATATATTTTAGTTAATTTACGATTATGTATTTTTAATATGCTAACGGTGAAAAAAAGTAAAACGTATGGATATAAAACAAATTAATTCGTAGATATTCATGATATTTATTTGTACGGTTAAATTAAAAAATATTCAATATTGAACCCGTTTTGAATGTATTGACGAGACGATTATAATGGTATATAATTTGTAAAAAAAGAAAAACATATTTTTTCATTGCATTTTTGTTCATATACGATTATTTGTGTTAACATGATAAGGGTGTTAAATGAAAAAAATGAAAAAACAAGAGATATAAACTAAATTAAGTAACTAATTATAAGGGTGGTAAATGTAACATTGTAACTGGAACGTGGGGAGGAAAAATGGTTTTCCAAGAAATTGAAAAATGGTATTAGAATTTTAATAATATAGCAGAGATATTAAACATTTCATATTGAGTGAACTTCACTTTTGGTCCTAATGTTTGTCAATTTCAACGGATATCGTCCCTAAACTTTGAAAACTCGTATTTGGTCTCTCACATTTGTCATTTCATAACGGTTTTGGTTCTTCCTCCTCACGGCCGTTAACTTGTTTCGTTAATTCCAACTAAATAAGAGATATTTTAGTCATTTTAAACATTTTTCTGATGACTAAAGTACGCCTCATTTAACCGGGTGGTAATGGATTTAACAGAAAAATGTTTAAAATGAATAAATACCCCTTATTTAGTTAGACTTAACGGAAAAAGTTAGCGAACGTTAGGAGGAAGGACCAAAACCATTACGAAATGACAAATGTGAGGGACCAAATCCGAGTTTTCAAAATTTAGGAACGATATCCGTTAAAATTGACAAATGTTAGAGACCAAAAATGAAGTTTACTCTTTCATATTTTATCCCCATTATTTAAAATGTTGATTGCCCATATTATATACTTCAACGTTTTGCTATTTTTAATAGATATAAAATATAAAAGAATGGATTTGAACTTATATTATGATTTAAGGATAAGTTAAATGGCATCAAGTTTATTTTATTAATATTTTTTTTTATTTTTAGCACCACACATATAACTTGGACCATATGTTAAGTAGTAACTCAATATTACATCTTTGTCATTTGTGCATTACTTCCTCATGGTAGTTACCACATGAAAAATATTGATTGTATTTTAATCCATTTATTTTTGTAGATTCAGAAACTTTTCTAGAAGCTATGTAAAAAAAAGAGCTCATGCTCAATTTTTAAAAAGAATATAGAAGAAAACAAGGTCGTTCGGTAAAAGAAAGAAAAAGAATGATTGTTTATTAAAGACTGAAAACTAAATGACATGAAGAAAAAAATAGATGTAGTGTATAATTGGACATTTTTCTCCATGCGTTGGCCATGTTTATTCGACCTTTTTTGGTCTTTCTCTTCCGTTTTATTACGTTTTAACAATCTCATTCAAGGTTTTTTTTTCTTCCTTTAATTTTCAACTTGGTTTCATGTTCGATATATAGGTATTTGGCATCAGTTTATGTTATATAGTTTATGTTATATAGCTATATATATAGTTATGTTTTGCCCAAATGAAAATATTTTAGTTTCTCCTTAACTTAGTTTTGTCCGTAATATAATTCTTGTTGTTTTTGTCAAAAACTTGGAAGGTGCAAACTTATATCGGTCTCTCGTTAACATGTACACCTCAAATAATTTATTAATCAACCTATAATGTTTGATTCAAATTAGATCATCCTTTCTCTTCTACATATGTACTTAACATGAAGTTTATAGTGCAATATTACCATATTTTAATATGCACTTTTACCATGCATTGTGACTTTTTTAGTTTCTTTATTCTGATTTGATACGTTAATGTTTCACTCAAGCGAGATTTATCCCTTTTTGGGCGTGGGCACGACTAGCAAAACATGCAGATTCCCCACATGCATGAACGAGATCAATGCATGACTTACAACTAAATGCACCAGTTCTATCCCTGTGTTAAACCATATTCAACATGAAATTAAAAATCTAACAAAACATTTAACAATTTCATCATTTCATTCTCTAAGTGTAGATCTGCAGGTCAGGGTTTTTCTCTAAAAATATCTATGTGTTCTGTTGGTTATATGGTTCATTACCAAAAGCAAACTCATTCAAAAAGATTCTTTCCATTTTATAAGTGTATATATCGTTTTACAAATTTATAATATACGTTCTTGAAGTTAATTAATATATGGTTTCCCATGTTCTTTCATGCAAACTTAAAAATTCAACTTTATGGCTTTAAGAAACCCTGGAGGTTAGGTTAAAAGGATAAAAGACTTCATGCAGCTAAGATACAACGCATTCTTTTAGACCGGGAGTAAACCGTGAAAGTCTTTGTTCTTGGTTTAATGATGCCACTTTAATTTGGTACATAAACTTATTGGGGAATTTTTACAGGTGTATCTATAAACTAAAAGGTTTATACATTTTACAAAGCAACCTCTAACTTCTAAGCTTGGCCGGGATTTTTTTTTTATTTGGAGTAATATATGCATCAACCTTTTATCCATTTACTTTGTTATCTTCCCTAAAAAAAGTTGCTTATTCTAAAGTTTTCACTAGAAAAATTACCTGCAAATCAAATTCGTTTATTGTTCTTCTAAATTATGTTGTGACATTTGATTTGACACATAATTTAATAAATAAATTATATATATATATATAATAAGTATAAAATAGAAAGATAAGATAAGCCACAATCGAAATTACCTATTTCAATAAAAATAAAATAAAGGTGGGTGTGTTTAATTTTTTTTCCCAGAAATGTCGTAAATATAAGGTATTTTTTTAGGACAAATGGATATAAAATATATCCAACCTCTAATATGTTGAATTTTGTTTATGTAAATAATCGAGACTTTCGGAAGGCAATGACTACTGCAACTCAACTGGGGTGATCGAAGAAACCCTAGTTAGGTTAAAAAGATAGAGGTTAAAAAGACAAATTCCATCCTTATGGTAATGGGTTATAAAAAGTTTAAAGCAAAGAAGATAATAATCTTTTTTGGTGATTCTAAAGTAGATATCTTTAAGGTTTAAAGAAGAGATGCTTATCTTTGAATTTCATAATACTAATGTTTCTTGCTTTTGCTTTTTAGGTTTAAATTTTCTTTTCTTTTTTAATAAATCGTGTATTTATATTAAATTAAATCCCACCTTTTAATGCTTTTTCCTTAATATTGGAATGTTGGGTCTTACTAAAACCAGAGGTCGAAAGTTATTCTTTTTGGGAAACACATCACACACCATAAAAAGTTGTGCTCTTTCTTTCTTTCTCTTAATATTTCTTAGGGAAGATTTTGCTTTTTCCATTTGTAAACTGGTAAAAAAGAAAAGTTATATTTTCTCCTTGCACTACCCATACGCTATGGATCATATAACATACCTTTATTCATAACCCAAATTAGAAAGAGAAAAGTTAGATAGGATTTGTTTCTACAAGTATTTAGGACATTGTAAGATAACTTTGAGTTCTTGAGATTGAAGTTAACGTTTAAGCATATTATTTAGTGAATTATTAATGGCACCTTAATAAGTAGATGATTAAATTCTTTATTCTTCTTTTCGTGTCCGGATGTGCTTACATTATGGAAATTAGTCGGTAGATGGTGGGGAAAAAATCTTGACGGTTTAACATCGGTTCGAGAAATCATTCAAGAAAGTGAAAACTCGGTCAATAACAATTCGACCGATTCGTTATGGAATGGAGTTATTTGGGCTATCCTATATCTGATATGGGAGAATAGAAATAGATTGGTGTTTCAAAGAGGTCAAAACAACATCGCGGAGCAATTATACGTGTTTCAAACTATCATTTTGGATTGGGTCAAAAGACGAAAATCGGACGGCGCGATAGATGGAGTAACATGGTTCTCGAATCCAGCGGGAATCCCTTAGTGTAAACAATTTCGGTGTGGGGGTCGGGAAGAAGTGGCGGAAGATACTTGCTTTTCGACGGTAACAATGGGTAGTTTATCTCTGGCAAACTACTTCCAGCTCGTCGTTACGTTTAGAGGAATGTATAACCGCCTATTGTAGTGTGTGGTATGATGTTTGGGCTAGTTTTCTCGAGTGGTCATGCATAAATGTGTTAAGTCATCGGCTCATCTCGGTTGTAATCACTTTTTTGGTTTTTAATAAAGGTTGCCTTTCAAAAAAAAATTCTTTATTCAAATGTTGTTTGTTTTCTTGATCTTTAAAAAAAGAACCAAAATGATCAATCTTGTGTGGGTCTTAAAAGTTTTAATCTATACACTAGGCATATACCCGCGCGATGCAGCGGAATGTAAGTAAAGAACGAACAATTAATGCTATTTTCTTATATACATTTCATCAATAATCAACCATGACCTAAAAATCACAACTTATGAAACCTAAAGCCATAAAGATATTCAATAATTAGTTTATATTACAATTATTGACGAAAAAAATTATAATGATATTATTTATAATAAGAATGAAACGTATTTTACGATTATGTATTTTTAACGTGCTAACGGTGGAAAAAAAAATAAAACGTATGGACAGAAAAACAAATTATTTCGTAGATATTCATGATATTTAATAGTACGGTTAAATTAAAAAATATTCAATATTTGGCTCGTTTTGAAGATATTGAGGAGACACTTATAATAATATAATTTGTAGAAAAATGAACGTATTTTTTCATTGCATTTTTGTTAATATATAATTATTTGTGTTAATATGTGTAAAATGAAAAAAATAAGAGATATAAAGTAAATTAAATAAGTAATTATAAGAGTGATAAATGTAACAATGTAAGGATGGTAAATGTAATTGTACAAAAGTTTGTACAATAACCGTTTTAATAGTATAGATAATTCGTATATATTATGATATTTAATAGTATGGTTAAATTAAAAAATATTCAATATTTGGCTCGTTTTGAAGGTATTGACGAGACGATTATAATAGTATAATTTGTAAAAAAAAATGAACGTATTTTTTTATTGCATTTTTGTTCATATACGATTATTTGTGTTAATATGATAACGGTGTAAAATGTAAAATAAAAAAGTAAGGGATACAAAATAAATTAAATAAGTAATTGTAAGGGTGATAAATGTAACATTATAAGGGTAGTAAATGTTATTGTATAAAAGATTAAGGGTTGTAAATTTAATTGTACAATAGTTTGTACAATAACCGTATTAAACTTTTCATTATATAGTATAGATATAGATTATTTGTGTTAATATGTGTAAAATGAAAAAAATAAGAGATATAAAGTAAATTAAATAAGTAATTATAAGGGTGATAAATGTAACAATGTAAGGGTGGTAAATGTAATTGTACAAAAGTTTGTACAATAACCGTTTGTACAATAACCGTTTGTACAATAACCGTTTTAGTTCGTATATATTCTGATATTTAATAGTATGGTTAAATTAAAAAATATTCAATATTGGGCTTGTTTTGAAGGTATTGACGAGACGATTATAATGGTATAAATTGTAAAAAAATGAACGTATTTTTTCATTGCATTTTTGTTCATATACGATTATTTGTGTTAATATGATAACGGTGTAAAATGTAAAATGAAAAAGTAAGGGATACAAAATAAATTAAATAAGTAATTGTAAGGATGATAAATGTAACATTATAAGGGTAGTAAATGTTATTGTATAAAAGATTAAGGGTGGTAAATGTAATTGTACAATAACCGTATTAAACTTTTCATTATATAGTATAGATATAGATATATATACACAGACATGTACATACACCACCACACACATATATATATATATATACATGCACGTACTTGTATGTTTACAATTATCTCATATATGACAAATTAAAAACGAGTATGTAAATTACTCATATTAACTTTTCTTCAATCCAAACATGTTAAATTGACTGTGCTTAGTTCAAAAGTTATTTACTTAATTAACTTTGAATTACAAACAGCATTTGAGAGAAGTAGAAATACATTCTCTAACATGAAAAGAATAAAAAGTATATGAAAAACAGGACTTTATGATATGATTAAAGTAAATGAATATTTTTTAAGAAATCAAAAATCTTGAATGTGAGAAACTGAATTGCTAAAATTTAATTTCATCATATCAATCTCTTTTATATATAATTATGTTTATGAACTCAAGATCTTTTTGTTATCTTGAATAAGTTTGATTACTAAATTTAACTGAAAATGTTAAACAATGGCCGGTACTCAACAAAGTAAAAGTTTGTTAAACTCTATATATCGTTTTATATAACAAATATTTAAGAAATTAACCATAATTAATTTTCAAAAGTAAACATATATACAAAAAAAATTAACTGGAAATAATTTTTCAACACTAAAATTTTCAAGAATCGTGAACCTTATTGTGGTTAAACTAAAGGCCTCATTTGTGCATGTCTCATTATTATTGTTTTACTTTTAAACTACTTTTTAAAGCCATACTTTAAAAAAACCTTGTGGGAAATTATAAGCAAATAATTTGTATGGAGCCCCACCGACTTGGTCTTCTATGCGCATATTGATTGCCATATGTTCCTCTCTGTGCACAAGTTTCGTGAAAGTTTAAAGTCTTTTTTGGAAAATGCATATTGTTCTTCCTAATATGAACTCCATTAAGCATCATTATATTGTTCTTCCTAATATGAACTCCATTAAGCATCATTATGGTGTTTAAATCACAAAAAACTAGGAGGGTATCAATGTCCTTACCTTTATAAATACATGTGTCCACTACTGTTAAAATTACTTATTTGAATTTTATATTTGAATACTTGTGTAATAAATTACGAAGATGCGTTAATAAATACTGTAAATAATATATATATATATATATATATATATATATATATATATATATATATATATGCCTTCAAGAACTTTGCCGAACTCAAATTTGAATTCTTATAAAGTAAATAAATAATAAGATACATTTGGGATTGTAGTAACAAGTAGTTTTCTCATTCAAATTTCGAGACAATTGGGAAGGATATTAAGTTCAAGATTCAAGATTTACAGTGACAAATCTTGAATGTTGAAATTGATACATTTGTCTACAAATTCAAATAACCGTATATCATCCATGGACATGGACTGCTCTTCATGATCTTCATCAAATGAAATATTCAAATCCAAAGATACACAAGGGCTTCCATCTTCTTCTTGTACTTTTTGCTTCACTGGTACTGGAGAACATGTTCTCGACCTAGAGCTAAAGTTTTCGCAACTCAACACTATTATCGCATCAC
Organism: Arctium lappa; assembly: GCA_023525745.1. NCBI lineage: Eukaryota > Viridiplantae > Streptophyta > Magnoliopsida > Asterales > Asteraceae > Arctium > Arctium lappa. Next base: position 10,344,845 of record CM042054.1, on the reverse strand, counting down.
CAAAGCCAACTTCTTCGCCATTTGAGTGTGTAAGTTTCCCACTTTCGATAGCTCTTTTGATCCCCATTTGGGAGCAATAATCTGCTTGCTCAACATCCTCAACCAAGAAAACCCTATGAGGATTTGCGGACACCGCTTCAGCGAACCTTTCGAGATAACTACAACTTTGTTCATCTCTAGACCTCTTGTTCCTCGGTTCTTCGGTATCCACCCTTGGAGATGATGAGAAATTGCTTAAAGAAATTGCAATAAAATTCGAACGTGACCCGAAAACAACCTTAGCTAATTCCTTAGCAATTATCTCTTTTAGTTGTGAATCAATGCCTTGGAAGAAAAACCAAGTCTCTTCTTTGGGTTCATTGTTGTTCAGCTTGTCTTTTCTTCTTAGCATTCCTGATCTACATTTTAGTATCGTACCCGCGATATCAGGAACAATATCTTTCTGCCATGGAGTCTTCTCTTCTAAAGCATTGCATAGGATTTTCAAATTTTCTCCATTGAATTCCTTGAACTTTTGCACATATTCCACCTCCATAAGATCACTCGTAGAAACTGAATTCGGAGTGGAATTAGGGTTTGATGGAAATCCTTGTCGGTGCTCTCCCTCATCATGAACAAGAGATGATTCGGAGTTTTTCTCTAAGGCGCTAAAATCCCAAAGTTGACGGTCGCTTGAGTTTCGGTTGGAATTAGGGTTTTCTTGATTGTAGGAAAAGCATGAAGCTGGTGAGGAAGGTGAAACAGAAGAGAAACTTAAGCTTCTCTGAAACAAGGGTTTCATGTTCCTATGAACTGAAGTGCAGATTGAGTTCCATTTCTTGCACAACTCTTTTACCGAAACACATTCCTGAATTTAGTATATAAGAATAATTAATATTATACTATATACTATATATCCATGTAAAAGTGCAGGAATGATGTAACTTTAAAGTGTAGAAAGTAGAACATATATTGTGATACTCACCTGGTCATCATGATTATTGACTACTATTTTCTCATCTGCAAGCCATGAAGGGAGGCTTGATGACCTTGAGCTTTTAGCTTCACTCTCGAAATTTACCGAGCAATCCACGCAACATGTAAGTTGCTTCTCATCTCCGCTGGCAAGCATCAACCGACTACCCCCATTGTTGGTGTTCTTGCTTCCACACTCACTTTGGATATCACTGTATTTAGGAAAAAAAATGATCAAATGAGGAAGATTAATTTGTAAAGAGCCCTAACAAAAACCAAGTTGTTAAATCCAATGATATCAAATAATGATCAAAAAGAGCATAAGAAAAAAGAAAGACGATATTTTTAATTTGTAAAGAAAATATTGATTATGATCAATGTCACTTTATAAATGCTATGATCAAAAAGAAAAGCAGAAAGAGAAAAAAGTAAGTTGTATATATAGATGAACTTCATTGGAATACTTGTTCAAATCTCAGAAAAAGAAGAATCAAGAGAATGAACTAAAGGGAATGTGAAAAAGACGAAAACCCCTGATCAAATCTTAAACTCTAAGTTAAAGATAGTCAAAAAATGTAAATTTTGAACTATAATTTTATAGGGCTTCAAGGAAAGAGCAAACTAATTAAAGACTCCTTAATACACATTGAAAGCTGGTTATACCTCTGTGGAACAAGACTCAAGCTTAAGCTCCCAGCAGGAATTGTAAGAGGATGTAGCTTCCAAATGATTTCAAGAGAAGGGTTTCCATTTCTACACCGCATGTATGTTTGAAATGATGAAATCCCCATTACCCAAAGCTTTCCACTAATCTCTTCATTGATACCACAAACTAATCTTCCCAACTCCATAATCAAGTGTTCAACCGGACAATAGTATCCCCTTCCTTGACCCCATGAACTAACCCTATACTCAGTAATCCACTTAAGATCTCCCAAGTAAAGTACAACCCCTCTTCCCACAAGCCCTTTCAATAGGCTCCTTAACTCTCCAAGCTTTACTTCAACCTCTCCTCTAGAAAGTTGACCAAAAGAGAAGAGAGGTAGACTTATAAACTTAACATCTCTTAGAGCCTCAGGAACTTCTCCTTTGTCAACCTTCTCCATCACTCTCCCTACTACACCTTCTATGGTAGCAACACACTCACCTACAACTACAAGGCTTCGCGATCGCTTCTTGTTTAAAAGACTCTCTATCACACACATCACATCCTCATTCCTCACCTGAATTTGATTATTACGATGTGGATTGACACCAGTGTTTTGTTTTGTACTATCCTTGGACTTGATGGTATTACTTGAAACACTAGGAGGAGGTGTTTGAGAGGATAACTCTAAAGAGACAACTTGTTCTACGTTGGTTTTCACTTGTGTACTCGAAAACCCAGCCTCTCGCATCACTCTACTCACGCTTGGATCATCTAAAATCGATATTATAAGCTGTTCGAGCTCAATCTTTACCGCAAGCAACGGCTGCTGCTGATTCTCAATGGATCCACGCCTCTGGTGGGCTTGTGCCCTCTTGAACGCGGCCACGAGAGCATTCGAAATCGAAGGATGCTGATGGTGGTGTTGGGACGAGTGAGTCGGGCCAAGCATAGGGGTGGACGAGGACGTTGGTAGACGGTTGAGGGCGACGTTGAAGCAAAGCTCTAGAGCCTTACACTGAAGAGGGTGTGAGTGGGATTGGGATTGGAGGCAGGCCGTACGGAGGAGGCCGGTGGCGGAGGAGAGCATGGTGTTAGCCACATGGAGAGGGGTTACCTGAGCATGACCACGGCGGCGCGCGAGGGTGACCGACTGTTTTATAATGCTTGCTGCATCTGAGCTTAAAGCTTGTTGGATAGTGAAACCACCAGCTCTCATGATTTTTTTTCTTGGAGAAATAATAATCCTTATAAGGGAGTTTTATGTTTACTACTTGGATGGTGAAGAAGAGAAGAAGAGACCATTTAACTAAGAGCTATAAAATCTTGATTTTGTGAGTTCTAAGGGTTGGATTGTGTATACAAAAATGGTATTGAAGGAGAGAGATAGGGGGTGTGTGCTTTGCTTGGGGGTGAGGTAAGATTTAATTTAGAGGGCCAAAGTCGATTTTGTAGTGGAAAGTGGAATGCATGTGCTGACAAGCAGGAAGAATTCACCAGTCCCAAAGGCGACGCAGCTTTGAAAGGAATCAGGAAATATGTACGATTTTCTTGCAGCGGGGTACTCTTTCTTTTGAGGATTTACAATCTACTCATCAAAATAAAGATGACAATCAATATATATTATCCATAAAAAATAAATAAAATAATTCGTATATGATATTTCAAATCTGAAAATATTGAGATAGACATATTCTGGTTTTACAACCCAACAACTTCATAATTTAATGTCGTTGTTTTAGGAAAAAATGTATTTTAATATTTTTTTAGAGTTTTTTTTTTAATTAATAATAAGAGGATAAAAAAAGACCTTGCTATTTGTTTATATTTTATATACAATTTTATATCTACTCGTTTATACTTTTATATAAATTAGACATGAATAATTAAAACATTGGATGAATTCTTAGATATTTTACACATTAAATAGTTGTATAAATGCTAAAAGTAGGAACACTATTTAATTTGATCATTTTGTTTAGCTTAATGAAAATCTTAGTACACTTGTTACTTTCATGAGTTTAAGTTTCAAATTCATAAATTTCTTTTCAATATAATCGCATCTCTTTTTGGAAGACAATTGAGTTCCCATGTTTTTTGTTCGGTTCTTTTTTTTTTGGAAACGGCATTTCATTAAAAGAGAAAGTTAGCCAGAGGCTAGCAACAAGGACTCGAGATTACATCAACCCGAGACAAGCATACGGAGATAGACTCCACGAGACAAAGTTACTTCTACACCCTCTACGCATGTGTGTCACCCATCTAAACGAATTAACAACTATAAAGTCGAACATGTCACTCAGTCTAGGTGCTAACTTTTCGAACAGGTAATTGTTACGAAAACGCCATATGGAAAGCAGGAGATCATAAGTATAGCTTCGACTCATTTCCGAAAATTCTTAGAAACCTGGGAAGATTTAATACCATTCAGCGCCGCTTCTATAGAAGAGAAAGAGGAGAAAGGAAAGTTCCACCACCTTTGAATCTTGTTCATTAATTCCATCACCTGACAACATCGGAAAAAAAAATATGTTGCACCATTTCAATCTCACAGTTGCAAAAAGGGCATAAAGTGTTGTCGAGGTCCACTCCCAACACATCTAGTCTATCTTTAGTGGGGATGCGGTTAAGAAGCAATCTCCAGAAGAAGATGTTAATCTTTGCTGGGACGAGGTTATTCCAACGAGTTTTATATGGTCCAATTCCAAGTTGCAATCTCTCGATTTCTGTTCTGAGGGACCGAACAGAAAAGACACCATCCGAGGTGAGGGACCACCTCCATTTATCTTCTGAGCTGGTAATGACGGCCGAGTCAAGAATCTCCAACATCTTCCCCACTTCTGCATTTTCACGACCCCCTCTCACCGCCCTTCTCCAGTCTCAAGTGTACCCGTTCATACCCAACCTGTCAGCAACCGTGGCTCTAGGATTTCTTTCCAAGTCATAAGCTCACGGGAATTTGTCTTTGAAAATCCCGACTCCAATCCAATTTTCCAACCAGAATCTGGTAGTTTGCCCATTTCCAATTTGTTTAAGGCAAAGATCATCGAAGCGAGTTCCGATTTTAAGCAGGTTGTTTATAGAGTCTCCCACATATCTCCATGGTCCGTGACCTCCCACTTTGACACCTTGCTGCCCCATATCGAGCCCCCCTTCGGACCGTGAATGGATTTGATCACTTTGACCCATGTCGCGGTCGAATCGTTTCTAAATTTCCATACCCATTTGGCAAGCAGAGCAATGTTGGCTGCAACAATGCTTCCTATGCCCAGGCCTCAATTTTCTTTGCTTCTAATAGTTGTTCCCCACTCAACCCAAGTGATTTTTCTAGTTCCATCCTCAATTCCCCAGAAAAAGTTCTTACGTATTTTTTTCAAGCTTTGCGATCACAACTTTCGGAGCTTTGAATATAGACAGAAAAAAGGTTGGTAAACTTCCCATAACAGCTTAAGCAAGGACTTTTCTCCCACCAAAAGACAAAGCTTTAGCCTTCCAATTCGAGAGTCGTTTATGGAATTTATCGATGATCGGATTCCAAGTGTTAATCCTTGACATTTTCTCACCGAGAGGCACTCCCAGATATTTACACGGAAGTTCTCCGACTTTACAACATAAATCTGAAGCGACTCTATTGACCCTTTTTGACTCTACTTTAATGCCTAACAAAGTACTTTTTGACAGGTTCAAATTGAGCCCTGAAGCCAGAAAAAAAACAGCGAAGAATTCGGATCAGATTCTTTCCTTCTTCTATCGACCATCTGTTGAAAAAAAGAGCATCATCTGCGTAAAACAGATGTGTAATGTTAAATCCATCTAGGCGGAGGTCAATTCCTTTCAGTAGATTTTTTGAACAAGCTTTCTCCATAAGAAGGTGAAGACCTTCCATGGCCATTATAAACAGAAAAGGGGATAGTGGGTCCCCTTGTCGAAGGCCACTACGAAGACGAAATTCCTTGGATGGAGAACCGTTAATAATAACAAAAGACGTTGCCGAGTGTAAACACGCTTGTATCCATCTTCTCCATTTGTCCGAAAACCCCATGGCTTTTAACACTTCCATCAAGTAGTTCCAATCCACGGAGTCGAAAGCTTTTTCGAAATCAGCTTTGAAAAGTAGCACCTCCTTTTTTTGGCTTTTTGCCCAACTGATGATCTCATTGGCTATTAACGCTCCCTCGAGAATGTATCTACCTTTTATGAAAGCGGATTGGAAGTCACTTACGATTGAGCCAATGACCTTGCTGATACGATTAGCTAGAATTTTAGTTATCACTTTATAAATACACCCCACCAAGCTGATTGGTCTGTAGTCTTTGCAATCTTGAGCGTCCGGAACCTTCGGAATGAGACAGATGAAAGAGGGATTGCATCCTCTAGGAATCCAAGATTTAGTCTGAAAATCAAAGACTGCTTCGCAAAAATCGTTTTTAAGAATATGCCAGAAATGTTTAATAAAACCAAACGAAAAACCATCAGGACCAGAGGATTTTTCATCCCCACAATCCCAAACTGCCTTCTTTACTTTGTCTTCGGAGAAAGCTCTGTCTAACCAACTACTTTCTTCCGCCGATAACTTTTTTATGTCAGATAAATTGAGTGTGTTTCTATTATGCATAACTGACCCCATTCTTTTTCTGAAAAATGAAAGAAATTCTTCTTTGACAATGATTGGGTCTTCTTTCCAAACTCCATCGACTAAGACTCCTCTGATTCTCTATCTGTTTCGTCTATGATTTATAACTCCGTGGAAGAAACGGGAATTTTCATCTCCCTCCACATCCCATTTTAGATTGGCTTTCTGCCTCAAGTCTGATATGGTTTTGGAATCGCAATCCATCTTTATTTTCACAGCCTCAAGTCTTCTCTTTATGTCATATTCAACAGCTATTCTGGATTCTATCGCCCTGTCTACTTCTTCGATGACCATCGACGCATTCTTTTTTTCTTCTTCCAGAATGTTTTTCTTCTCTATCCACCAACTTCTGATTTTGACTTTGAGCGTTTTGAACCTGTTCTTGAGGTCAGACAGTTTGCAATCCGAATGAGATGTCCAACCTTCTTTCCACTCTTTTTCAACCAGAGCATTGAAATCTTCCAAAGCGAGCCAAGAATTAAACATCTGGAAAGGAGTGGGGCCAAAATGTTTGTAACTATCTTTAAAAATTAGGGGACAATGGTCTAATTTGTCTCTTAGGAGGATAAGGCAACTCATATCGGGCCAGTGATCCAAAAAGTTCCTGGAAACAAAAATTCTGTCAAGCTTGCTTAATTTGGATCCATCTCTATTGTACCACGTGAACCGTCTATCGACTGAAGGCATTTCAACAATATCTGCGTTATTAATGAAATTATCGAAGTCTCGATCAGCAGCTCGATTGAAATATGCACCAATTTTCTCAACCGGGTCACGAATGATATTAAAATCCCCTGCAATAAGCCACACTCCGTTCCAGTTAGAAATCAAATGTAGAATCGAAACCCAGAGAGCTTTTTTCTCGGCAACTTGTTGAGAAGCATAGACATTGATGATGCAGCGGATTATGTTATTTGGAATCCATCTTCCGAAGAATGCAACGAAACTGTCGGTACATAAATGTCTATAAATTTATGAAGTCTAGATTTTGTGGTGAACCAATTCATTAATATACCACTGAGCCATTTTTTATTAACATAATGACACCAAGCACTTATTGTAGCCCATGATATTGAATCAGGTTATTTATTTTTAGTGCCAAAAATTTGAATTATTTTCCTCTACTTGATGCATCAAAAACCAAATTATAAACTTCTGATAAAAAACGAGCAACTCTAGTAAGAATTGTAATATGAATATCTTTACGTTTTACAGAGATATAAAGTACCATTTCGTACCATGGCCATAATGAACTCTTGTTTCTATCATCTCTTCTAAATTTGTGTTTCAATGTCTTCTTGTCATTTCTCCCCACACTGTCTCCCCATTAAAAAAGAGAGAGAGAGAGAAAAGGTACTTAATTTGAGTTATCAATAAATTGACGACATTAGATTTTGCCCATTTGATTAGGCATCTTCAAACAATCCTTTTCCACATCTTTAAAATCGCATGCAAGTAAAAAGATGCATATGTGTCCTTATAGTTATGATTTGTTGTAATTAATCTTACAATGAAAATGAAATTTTAATTTATGTTGTGTTGATTTATTTAAATGTTTAATATGCTTATATCATTGGGTACTTATATCTAGTGAATCACAAAGAGAACATCAACAAATGTTAACACAATAAGATTTTCATCCTTTTGAAATATGGTTTCTTGAAAATTTATATCCAAAAAATGAAAAGTAAGCTAGTGGATTGGAAAGCAAAAAGAATCTCATTTGAAGGAAGATGGACGTTGGTAAGATCGGTTCTTAGTAATGTTTCATTATATTTTTTTTCATTGTCTCGTACCCCGATAGGAGTGTTGAGAGCTTTGGAGAGTGTGAGGAGTCGGTTTTTTTGGGGAGGGGGGGTTGGTGAGGATAATCATGGGAGGAAAGTTCATGTGTGGGTAAAATGGGAAAAAGTGTTGGGATCATTTGAGAGGGGAGGGTTAAATATTGGGGGCCTTAAAGAAGCTAATTGGGGGTTGATCGGGAAGTGGTGGTGGAGGTTTCATAATGAACGGGTGCACTATGGGTGAAGGTAATAAGGAGTATATATGGGTGGGATGGGGGATTAGCGGAGGGCGTTGTAAGGGGACCGGGGGGAATACCGTATGGGCAAATATAATTAAGGTGGGAAGGGATATAGATAAGACCGGGATTTGTTTCTCGGACTCCTTTGGTAAAAAGGTGGGGGAAGGGTCGAACACAAGATTTTGGGAGGATAGGTGGGCTGCGAATTGAGATCTAAAGGAGAATTTTAATCGTCTTTACCATCTAGAATTGACCAAAGGGGTAATGGTATCGGATAGAGGAGAGCGACAAGGCGAGGAATGGGTATGGAAATGGGGTTGGAGAAGGGAACTAAGAGGACGAGAGCTTGGGGAGTAAGAGGCTTTAAGGAACGTGATTGAGGGCATATACCACAGGAAGGAATTAAGGATAGTGCATTATGGAGTTTAGATCCTCAAGGTGGGTTCTCGGTAAAGAAGTTAAAGGAATTAATAAAAGAGAAGCGAGTTTTGGAGGATGGAAACGCAGCGGTAACGTCTTGGTTAAAAGCGGTTCCGAAGAAGATTAGTATATTTGTATGGAGAGCTAAACAAGAGCGGTTACCCTCAAGGACGGTGTTAGATAAAATGGGAGTTGATTTGGATTCTACTATTTGCCCAAGATGTGGTAAAGAAGTTGAATCAATCGACCATGCACTAGTCAATTGTGAGACGGTAAAAAATATTTGGGGGCTTGTAGGAAGATGGTGGAAGGTCGATATGAATTCGGTGAACTCATTGAGCGATTTATTCGGAGTTAGTGAGATTTTGGGCAATAACAGAAAAGGAGCGAGAATGTAACACCCGCAATTTTGGAGTTGGGTAAAAAGTTGACCTTTACCCAAAGTTCAGGGGGGTCAAATGTAACTTGGGTTATATAAATATAAATCAGGTTTAGATATTTTCAAAATATCTCAGTTCTGATATTTTGATCATAGAGAGAGAGAGAGAGAGAGAAAAGCAAGAGACGAAGTGATTGATCGATTCGGCAAATCAAGGTACGATTCTAGCTTAATGCTTTGATCTAAGTATTTTTAGCCGTGTAGAATCTCGTTGTTAAGGTTTTTAACCGTTCCATTTCGAGATTTGAGTTTTTTTGCTTGGATCTGGGTTCAGTATCTCCGGCGTGTTCTTGGTGAACAAGACGATCGGACTGTTGAGGACCGGTGGGTATTCGACCGATAGGTTGTATTCGACCGGTGGGTATTCGACTGATAGGTTGTATTCGACCGGTGGGTATTCAACCGATAGGGTATTCGACCGATAGGGGTATTCGACCGGTACTTGTCTGGCAGCAGTGTGATGTGTTTTGTATTCAAGAATTGTAAGTTAGTGAGTTGTCTATATTTGTTTGGCTTACCGATTTATCGGTGTTGTCGTAGGTAGCAATCGTAGAAAGCGGACTGTAAACAGGAAGAAATCTGAGGTGAGTCTTTAAGCTAAATCTGTCTGTATTACGAAAGCTATGTGAAAAATGTATTTTATTAACTGTGGAAAATCACGATTTTAATGTGGCATATTGTTGTTGGGTAATGTTTTCTAAATCCCATCATTTACAACATCATTTACAAGAATCAAGATTTATTGAATTGAACCATTGTTCATATGAATTGCCTATATACTTGATTTAATATGAGTATTGTTATGAAATGGAATGCTTTGGCTTTGAGTCTTAGTGCAATGGATCCATAGGCACGGTGTTCCTATGTCCCCGTTTTGGAGCATTTGGTTCACGTTTTAGCACGGAATAGGCATCGGGTTGCCATGATAAGTAAGGTGTGGGTCTATACGGTCGGGCAGCGTCTCATGGTGCAGTAAGGTGTAATTCCACTATGTGCTTGAGTTCCCCCTGTTTTGGGAACTCTCAAGAATAGATCCAGAGGGGTTGACTTGATGTTTTGAGCAATAGATCTAGAGGGGTTGAGCTCGTTATGTGACTTGATGTTTTTGAGCAACAGACCTAGAGGGGTTGAGCTCGTTATGTGATTTGGTGTTTTTGTACCATGTTTAATCACTAATGGTTTATTTGGTTCCTTGACTTAGCTCATGGATATACTCACTGCGCGACATCGATTTGGGTTTTGTACTCCCTTATTATTTGGCTCGTTCTCACTAGGCTTTAGCCTAACACTTGCTCTTGGTTGTCATGTTGGCAGGTTATCTTAGCAGTGGGGCACGCCTGGACTGAGGGAACGACCTTGGGGTCGTGAGTGGTCTTTTTGAGGATATCTAGTGACCATCGTACGGTGATTTTTTGAAGTTCACATTTTGGAAGATAGCGACACCCGTCCCTAATCTAGTTAATCATTTGTAGATTAGTAGGTTGTCGTCTTATGCTTCATTGTTGACCATGTGTATGGCTACCCTATACTCCCTTTGGGATGTTATTGCATCTTGGAATGGTCTTTATCTATTTCGCAGGCTTAGTCTTTTGCTAAATTTTCGAATTTTATTTCCGCTAAGTTTTAGGGTGTTACAGAGAAGATGGACAGCAGTGGTTTGGTGCTTTCTTTATTTAGTGTGGGCAAACCGAAACAAGGTGGTCTTCGAAAATTTTAGAGGATCAATAACGGACCTATTCTTCGAATTCCAAGTAAGAGTGTTTGAATGGGTGACAAGAAGGGACAAAGAGTTACAAGTGGATTGGGTTTCGTGGCTAGCGGAACCTTATGGGTAGTGAGTGTAGGTTCTATTATAAAAACAGCTATGGACGTTCGCAGAGTCGGTCGTGGCTAGAGGCAAAAGGTCGTTGGAGGAAGGAATGTTGGATGGGTCGCATGCGGCTGCTTTCAGCAGGAGGCGTGATTTGCTTCCTCTACACGGGGGTCGTAGCACGGGGTTTGATCGTTCCAGGGTTCGTCCTAATAGCCGGAAAGCTTCCTGTCAATTTTGTTTATGTTGTAGCAGTGTCGTGGCAGCTGCTATTTGTCAACTTTAAACAGATTCCTTGTCGTTGTTTTAAGTGCATATCGATGGTTGGAACTGCAGTGGGCTAAAGGGTAGTTCGTGATAGGTAAGGGTTCGGGTTGTGGCCGCGGGAGCTGCTCTACCGTGTCGGGAGTTTTGTAGGTTAGGGTAGTAGGGGATCGAGGGTCATCTATGGGGCTGCAGTAAGGGACGAGGTGTTGAAAAATTTTACATCGGCTGCCAGTTTATGGTGGGAGACGTCTTGGACAGGAACACGAGGCTGCTATGCGGAGAAGTCGGGATTGGATTGAGTTGCAGCGGATCTGTCGAGAATATTCGGTGTTGTTGTTTGGCGTTTAAGTCTCGATGTATTCCTGGATCCATCGGTGGTTTGCTACTCACAAACCCCGTTCTCGGGTCTCATAACTTTGTTCTTTTTTCGTGTTTGCGTTTCATTTCTGGTCGGTTTGGTCTCTGTCAGGATATAACCTAGGTAACCTGGGTTGTCTGTAATTTGGAATCCTTTTATTGGGTTGTGGTAATATATGCTCTTTGTCGTTCAAAAAAAAAGATTAAAGTATATTAATTGGATGATGAATCGTCAAAGATCAACATTCTTGATCAACATATTAAATTTATAACACCATCGACGGATATGTCATGCTTCGGTTTTTCAAAACTTTTAGAATACAAACATTTGTACAACAAATCAAGTAGAAACGGTTTCTAATAGACTTCTGATAATAAGAAACAATTTGTGCTTGATCCAGTATGATGTGTACGTTCATATTATAAATATACACTACACATACATACATGCATACATATACATATACATATACATATACATATACATATACATATACATATACATATACATATATATATATATATATACACACAACAAGGTTGAAAGTAAAAAAGATAAAAAGGTTGAAAATCTACAAATAAATGATTAATGTGTAAATAATTGCTGAAAACCAACATAGGTTCAGATGTGCATATTCAAAATGGACTTTTTCGAGTTTACTAATGACTCACATATGAATCCCTCTCAACCTTTTTGTTTTCCTTATTTAAAATTTCCCTTGTTTATATATATACACACACACACACATCCATACATAAATATAGACTAGCTATTTATACTTACATATTAATAGACAATTATTTCGAATGAGATATATTGGGTTCGTTTGATTTGTTTAATTTTGTTATATGAATATATACATAGTAGGTTATATACGTACCCATACATGTAAGCAAACATACATATATCCTATAACAACCCAACCTTTGCAGAATAAAATATAACAACTTTAATATAAGTCAACGCCAAAACGACCCCAATTTTAACAATAAAGTTCAAGGTTAGCGTAAAGGCAACCTATTACACAACTGAGATTAAAACGAACAAAAACTAAGTTCGGGATCTAGCAACAATCTTCGCCTATGCCACACTCATCGCCTATACTTTCTCCTTGCCCTTGCTAGCCTTCTGCGAGGTACTTTCTCGAAAAGGTTTTTAGTTATGAAAGAGCGAGGTTTAGACCGGAAGGTCTAGTGAGTTCCCTCTAATAACAGTTCGGGCCAAAGCCACAAAGAGATTTATAAAAATATAAACCAATTCAGTTTTAAAAATAACATATCAACTTACAACCATGCTTCTAGCACTCACTACCGTCACACGGTGGTGACAGCTTGTCTGGCTCATACTGCCTTATTTGGGACACACCCTCCAATGACATAAACGGGACACACACCCCGGTATGAGCACAAGCGGGACGCACCCCCCGACTTTGGTCGTACTCGCTCATGACAATGTATGCATACATTTCAACATCAACGAAAACGTAAACCACTTTCAATACACTCACATATATAAAGCATGCATAAGTAATAGAAATGCTTAAAATAAATTTCACCAGCCTTTAAAAACAAAATATCTGAAAGCCTTTAGTTAGAAAAACTCACATGTCGACCTGCTAAAATTCCTCACACTTGAGTTTGCCCGATAACGGTTTCCTAAGGCATAAAGTAGGATCATTCGGTGAGTCACTCAGTTACTCTCAAAACTTAAAGAACTCTTATTCAATTCCACAAGAATTAATGGTTTAGAAATCTGACCTATGGGAAAACCCTCGGCGATGAAGTTTCCAAAACCGCACGGTTGAGAGTTTCCCGGGTTCACTCGGTTGGGACTCTCCTGGGATCACCCGGATCGACCATGACCGGGATCACCTGGATGTCACTCTCCTAGGGTCACCCGGATACACTACTCCCGGGGTCACCCGGGTATCACCCTACTGGAATCACCCGACTACAACAAGCCCGGGGTCACCCAGGTACTATACTCCCGAGATCGTCCAGCTAGAACAAGCCTGGGGTCACCCAGGTACCTCCTTCTCGGGGTCGCCCGACTGGAACAAGCCTGGGGTCACCCTGTGGTTTCCCGTCCAACGCCTAACCGACCAAAGTATAGCCAGATGCTTTTCGGCCGCCACTAGCATTCGAACCCCTCGACCTAAAATCGGTCGGGGATTGATTCCCAACAACAAATCCTCCATTCAAAGTTCTAACCCTCCCCTTAGCCGATAACTAAAACACAGAAGTTGAAATCATGCTTTCTGTAAAGATCAAAATTTGTAAACTATTAAGTAGTTTTACAATTGGTGGATTTTTGGGAAATAAAACAAACTTGAGGGGGGGGGTCTTTGGGTCATTAAGTCAAAGTTTTGGAAACAAAGCTATATTGCCCTAAAGGCTCTATTTTCTTTCCCTGGATTGTGGGTGGCGGCAGAGAGAAGGAAAAAAACCCATTTATGGAGAAAAGCCTATCCCTGTGTGTATCTCGAAGAAATTAAAGAGGAAGCAAAGATATGGTGGGTTTCTTCTTTAAAGGTAACCATTACTCTAATCTCCTTGCCTTGCAATCGATCATTTCTAGTAGATTCGAGTTTGCAGTTAAGGTCAGATAAGAATTTGAACCATATTGATTTTGGGGAAAACCTTGAGTGTTTTATTTTAGAAATGATCATTGTTAGGTTGTTACAATGGGAAAGTTTGAATCGATTGATTTGGATTTTGTTAGTCATTTATTTGAGTAAGAAAACCATTGGATTTATTAGCTTCGATTATTAACCTTTGGAAATCTCGGTTTAGAATGGGGTGTTTTAATGGAACTTAATCTAAGAAATATTGTAACCTGATTATTTTGGGGTCTGTGTTGATTTTGAGTTTTGAGGACTTAAGGAGTACCGGGAAACCTATCGCATTAGTTGGGTCTTTGTTCCTATCGAAATCGCCTTGGATTAACCAACCTGTTGGCTGGTATTGAGGTTAATCGGTTGGGGTTTTGACCATAGCGCCGCTGCAGAGTCGACGAACTTGGAGGTCGCTGCACATCTCAAACCCGCGTCTCTATTCGCTTCGAACCGCGACCAAACCCGGGCTCCTGTTTGAGCCGGGTGTCGCTTGCGCTGGATTTCACCCACACCCGCTTGGTCAAAGGACACGAGTCTCAAATTTGTTAAGTGTAACAACCGGTTCTCAATTAAAATGAGGGTAGCAACCGGGTTTCAATAAAAGCGGGCCTCACCATTGGGCCAGGGGTCGCATGTGAGGCGGTGGACCCAGTCTGGGCCGTCTTGAGCAGGCCAAACCACGTGGGTCGTAGCCCACCTTTCGTGGGTGAAATCTTGGACCAAGCCACAATTTTTGTGGATCGTATTAAATTCCTAAGATTTCTAATCTTGGTGTTTTAGCCATAATTTAATTGTCGGTTTTTCTTACCGAATCTGTTAGGAGTTGATCTTCGGGAATTTAATCCCGTGTGCCGAATTTTCAAGTCATCAGGTGAGTTCCCTACTACACATTTTACTCACTTAAATTCGGTAAGTTTTAACTGTTGAAATGGGCTAACGAGAATATGATATTTTCCATCTTAATAGTAAACACATTTTATGTATATTGTGAGCTATTTCTTTTATGGTTATAATTGGGATTTATATGTATAACGTTTATGTGGGAATGCTTGTACGTGATGGGTAAATATTGTGGGAACATCTTAGTTCCTTGGATGAATGTGGCGAACCTTATGTGCGTGAAATCCGTTTTCTACGTATGAGGGGACGGGGAGTCTGCTTGGGCCCCGAGACGAGAGGGGAGTCTACTTTGGCCCCGATCGTGGTAGTTTCAAGAGTAAAATGATGGATATCTCTCTGTTGGTAAACTGAATTGGATATGAGTTATTGTGTCTGATCTAATATTTTGTTAACTGATGTATGTATTTGTTTTTCTACTATTATCTAGAATTCACTAGACCTTGTGGTCTAACCCTCATTTTTCAACACTAAAACCCATTTTCAAGAAAGAGTGCTAGCGGTATTTCCTCAAAAGGAAAGGGCAAGGTTTAGAGGCATGGGAGCGTATTTCGGATAGAAGCATTATTTCCAGTACTAGAAGACTGTTTAGCCTAGAGATTGTCGGTTGTAGTTGAGACTTCCGCTATTAGACCTCGTTTATTCCTTTTTCGACCGTTTGTATTGGGACCCGATTTTGGAGATTTGTTTTTAAAGTTTGCTTGAATTTTTGGGTTGTTACACTTTCCTTTCCAATCGATAACCAAAAACCCAAAAATCCCACATTTTTCTTGATAACAGAGATTCATGGATTTCCTAGCGATAACTTCTCAATCGATATAAAAATACCCAACTAATCCAAACAATCAACAAGGGAAAAACTATAGACTTACCTTGATGGATTTTGATGAATGTTCTTCCTTCCAAGCTCTTGATCTCTTTCACCCAAGAACACACACAAAGATCTCTCTCGTGGCCATTTATCTTATTTCCCCAAAAAGAAGGAGGTAGGCGGCAAATACCCACAACCCCTTATTACCAAATTTACAACTAGCCCCCTCCATAATTGGGGTTTTGAGCATAACTCACCCGAACTCCCAACTCTCGCATTTGGGCACGGTTATTACATATCCGTACAATCATAGACACATGCATATGTAATGTGTGTATGTATTCTTTATGTGTGTGTTTGTAATAGATAAAATTATAAGATTTCTATCAAAACATGCATGTGATAGAAGATATAAGACATTGTGATAGAATTTCTGACGGATTAATAAAAAAATCACAAACATATTAGTGGATGTTAGTGTTGTAACACTTCAACTTTGAATAAGAACGTATCTATACAGTTATATATAGTTATTCGATAACATTCTTTCTTTATTATAAAAAGTTTTCTAACAGAGTATTAAGAAGGATTTAGATACTCTATAGTAAAAATATAAATTTTATACGTATTTAAAAATTAGAAATAAGATTTATTTTTGTTTAATAATTGGTAAAGTGAGCAAAATTTACGTGTGACAGGTTAGGTGTGAGATTATTGGTAGGGTTTGTTGTCTCAATCCTGAGCGTGCGAATGCATGGAAAGGAGAGCTAGCTATTACACCACCACTCAATATTGCCATATACCTTTTTATTGTTCATGACATTTATTTATTTCCTTTAAATAAAAGTGAAAATATAAAACAAAATTAAGAGCAAAGTAACCATAAAAACCACCCTACCAAATATTCTCTTACACAACAAACGAGAGATCTCCCACATTCATTCCTCAATCATCTATCTTCCACCTTTTTATTGATTTATATAATCCATCGTTAAGTTTGATTTAATTTGTTTCAAAAATCATTCTTCTCTTAATCTCCCTTTCGGTTTCAAATAATTACTTTGAATAAAGTCTAACCTAGCTCTTAATGTAAATAATAAAAATAGTAATACTTGATTATAAACTTATGATCAATCATTATAAATTATTTAATCAACGACTTATTAAGACATCCATCTTTGTATACATTTTTTGTTAAAATGCCTATTTTTCCACTTTTTTTTCTTTTATTCTTTTTTCTACCAGATGCATGCTTTGGGGGATCTTGAAATTCATGGGTATGAAATGCCTATATATCAATATCATACACTTTAACATCGTAGGTTCATATGCCAAAAGAAATAAAGCTTTAGGCTTTTTTATTGTTCTTGACAAATGACTATATATATATATATGTGTGTGTGTGTATGTGTGTGTGTGTGTGTGAGAGAGAGAGAGAGGGGGGAGGGGGAATGATCTTTTACAAATCATTTTTATTTTGTAAATTTTCCACACCAACCAATCATGTTTTTCTTTCTTTTTTTAATTTTAATTAGGAGGACTTAATGGTCAACTTAGTATGTAGGGTTATATTTATGGTAAATATTTTATTTTTATTTTTGGATATATCCATAATCATAAAAGATTATTGATATTTGTTTTAATTTCGAGTATATCCTAAATCTAAGTTACTTATAAAAATCATGTTTTAAAAAGAAATAATAAGATAATAGATTCATTTTTATAGCATATTGATGAAACTATGATGAAAACTTTGATGAAACAATAATAAAATGTGATGAAATTGTGATGACCCCATGAGGTTTACTGTTTGAAACTGGTTTATCAATTTCACCGTGGAACATGTGATTAACCTGGTTTTTTTATGTCATGGAACGGATTTTTTTAAATAAAAACTTGTTTTTGTCTATGAAACAAAAAATAAGAGTATTAAAAAACAAACTTTTCCAATATTTGGATCGCGTAATCCAAGGTACGCTCTTGCCCCTCCTATCTAATCTCATTAATTTTAATTACAAAAAATAAGTCAATTACATCATGATCATTGATTGATCAAATCCATGATTCAAAGGTGGGTTGTAAAGTTTTAAAAATGGTTTGCAGATGAACCACCTCCTCTCTCTCTCTCCTGTTCTAAAAAAATTCGCCGCACAACTGTCAAGGCACGTCATGACACCAAGGCTTGTATGTCACGTCACATTAAGCCTATGACACGCAATGGCCTAATAGCGCAGTTATCGTAATGAGATATTTGATTTTTCTTTACGTTTTAAAGTCTTATTTGCATTTTTTTAATATATAACCTAATTTAACTTGATTATTATACTATTGACTCATTGAGTAACACTACAAAACATACGTTTTTATATCTAATATTATATATGAATTAGAAATTTGACGTCATAAGTCACGTTTTGAAAGCGTCATGGCTTCGTTGTGGCTCCTATCCTAAGACTTGAGGTTTGACCTCGCCGCCACACCACATCTCACGTCATTTAAAACCTTGATAAATAGTAGCTCATTTAGGTATTCAACATTAGCAACTCTACATTCCAATTAAAATCATTGACAATATATGCAACAATTACATTAGCATGCTAACCTGACTTTAAAACATATATTTTAAATGCTTATTATGTATTTAAATATACAAAGATTGTTTTAGGGGTGCTTAAAAACCCGATCAATCATCAACTCAATCCAACCCAACGTGAAATGACTCAACCTAAAGTAACCCGATGTCTAATCGAGTTGTAAGATCTTCAAATCGTATGTATTAGGTTGATATTAGGTTACTTTTATTTGAACTCAACCCAACCCGATGAACCCGATATCCTTCTATTTCTTATACTTAATATGATTGTTGAGTATATATTAATATGTACATTAGACAATTACACCAACACGTAACCTCTTCATATACGTATATTTTCAATCTATTCTCCATCTCTATATAACTCTTTTATATATATGTTGAATAATTGTGAAAACACACACACACACACATATGTGTGTGTATGTGTGTGCAAATTGAGAAAATTAATTGAATTTGATATACTTATGTATAATTTGTACCAAAAGGTTGATGATAAAAAAAAAAAATTATGGGTAGACTTGAGAAAACTAGTTAGGAGGATATTTTGATGTAGCAAGGTATCAACCCGACCAACCCGTACAGTTTGGGTTGGGTTGGGTTGGGTTGCACTTTGATTTGGGTTGGGTTAAGATTTTTCAAACCGCAAGCGTTGAGTTAGGTTGTTCAAATGCTTTCAACCCGATCAACCCAACATGTGAGCACCCTAGATTAGTGATGGCCATCTCGGCCCGGCCTGGCCCGGCTCGGTGGAAAACCGGTTTGGAGCCCGAAAACATGAACCGGTTCATGTTTTTGGAGGATTTCGGCCCGGCTCGGCCCGAGCTCGGTTCACAGCCCGGTCCGGCCCGATTCGTATTTTCCAAAAAAAAGAGCAGTTATGTTACCGTTTTTATACGTTTTTTTGACCTTTTTTGTATTTTTTACCTCCCCAAACTCCTATAAATACTTGTATTGTAAGTTTGTAACTTAAAATTATATATAAAACGTATTTTTAAAGTGTATTTTAGTGATTTATTAAAAATAAAACGCATTTTTAAAGTGTATTTTAGTGATCCAATCCAATTTCTATTTTTTAAAGCTTAGTAATTAATTATTATATAAAGAAATTATTTTTTTTGAAAAAAATACGGAAAAATACTCGGCCCGATCACGGCCCGGTTTGGGCCCGGTTTCCTATAACCGTTTTTTTCCAACATCAAACGGGCCACACATATTCGGGTGAAGCCCGGTCTGGCCCGGCCCGAAGCCCGATTGGCCCGGTTTTTGGGTTTACTATTTGGGCCCGAAGCTCGTTTTGGCCGGCCCGGGCCCGATTTTTGGCCATCACTACCCTAGATGGTTTGTTTGTTTTAAAAAAAATAGAAAAACAAACAAATTATATACCATTTTGAATGATTAAGTCACTAAACTATTTTTTGAATGAAAAAAAAACTTAAACTTTCTCATTTTGAATTATTAAGTACCTTAACTATTTTTTGAATGAAAAAAACTATTAAACGTTCTCATTTTGAATAATTAAATCCCTGAACATTTTCTTTCATTAAATTAAATCATCGAAGTTTTAAGAAATGATTACTTACATCCTTTTAATCATAAAAAAAAGTTACATGTAACCGAGTAGTAAGGTTTTAAAGTAAAAAAAAATCTAAATCAGTTTACTGTACCCCTACATCATTCAAACCTCATGCAAACACCAATATCACTCCTCCTTGTCACTCATCATTGTATGTTCTCCATATCGGTCATTACGTTGTTGATCGATGCTATCGATCTCCCTCTAATTTAATTTATTTTTTATCTTTTAATTCTCCCTCTTTTGATAAATAAAAAAATAGATCAAAAATAGGGAGATCGATGGCAGAGGCAAAATACGTGATAGGCGATATGGAGAATGGACAACGGTAGGGGCAGCAGAGAGTGACGAGGGGAGCAATATAGTTGTTTGCTAAGGACTTGAATGGGTTAGAGTGTGGGAATGGTAAAACTAATTAAAAAAAATTAATTTAAAACATTCTTAGTCAATTACATGCAACTTTTTTTGTTCAAATAGTGTGCGTAACCAATTTTTAAAAGTTTGATTGTTTATTTATTCAAAAAAAAAATAGGTACTTATTTATTTAAAATGTGAAAGTTTAATGTTTTTTTTTCATTTAAAAAAATAGTTTATGACTTAATTATTTAAAATAAGATAGTTTTTTTTCTCTTTTTTCTATTATTATTGATTATTAAATGATTCAGAAATGGCAAAAACGTAAATCTTAGAGCATCCCATAATCAAACCATTGCGAAAAGGACATTAAAACTTACTATATAATAAACAAGATATATATAATGTCCTTGAATATTAGAGCATCTCTAACAGGGTTCTTATAAGAACCTCTTTTTTACACTTTTTGTTGTCACCTAATATTCAATTCATCAAAACAAGAACTTACATAAATTCTTTTTATGGGTCACATATAGTAGTTATATAAGTTAAATATTATATTAATGATTATAAAGTAAAGAAAAAAAAACTAATAATATATCACTTCACAATAACATCAAGGTAAGAACCAAAGTTTTTATTTAAGAACCTAAAGGAGTTTGGTTTCTTATAATAACTCTCCACAATGTTAGTTCTTACAAGTAATTGTATTTTTTACTTATAAGAACATTGCATTGAAGATGTGATTGTTTTTCGAGTCTTAAAATTAATATACAATTTGAAAAAGATGTATCCAATTGCATTTTGTTTGATGATACATTACTCCCAAGGGCCCAAAAAAACCCTAAAATAAATGGGAAATGGCTACGAAGATCAATCATCCATTACATACCCTAGCTAAGTAACTAGCTAGCTTCTGCCCAGATATCCCTCTAATTAACTTTCTATCAAGTCTCTAGATAGATTGAACACGATTCGTCAATAGATATCTAGTCAAAAAGATGGTTGCGTCTGTCTTTGATTATATGGCCTAAAAAGACATACACACACAGAGAGATAGATTTATATATATATACACATACAGCACCTTTGTTTCATTCAAACACTCCTTTTGTAGCATTGGCAGAATCACTTTGCATTCAAATTATTTGGTGCTCTCTCTCTCTCTCTTGTATGCGATCCAGAAGCACTTTACATGGTAAGCAATTCACCTTTAGCCTTCTTTTCTCTCTCTACATCTCTCTCTCTCTCTCTCTCTCTCTCTCTTAATTGGGAAATTAGCTTAGAGAACAGATGAAAAACTGTAAGATCGAGAAACCAAAGCTCTAACCCTGACAGTTGCGTCCTATTTCTCGAGTTAGCTCGCTAGCTATTAGATCTGCATGAAAGTGAAGCTTTCTTTTCTTTACTTGCTGTTTATGAAGTGTCTAATTATTAGTCTACATTTGCTTTTGCATAAAGCAAAGTACTCTCTAAATCATCATTCCTTGATAATGAAATTTGCCACTTCTTTTTTCTTATAGAATTCTAACAATTTTTTCCCAGAAAACAAAAAACCATAAAAAAAAAAAAAAACAATTGTCATTTGTTCATCGTTATTACAATATCCATGGCTGTTAGTTCTCTAGATTATATATAGTAATGAAGTATAATTTTTTATACAAACTCAATCTCTATCTGATAATTTTAAATATCATCCCATATATTAATTTTAACATCTTTTAATTGTGTTGAAAATTTTCAATTAATTAATTGTTTTCGTTCAGGTGATCAAAAGGAGAAAAGAATTTGAAGTAACGGACTATATATATAGCAACCAATTTTTTTTTTATACACCTACCATGCACTAATCTAAAATCCTTGATCGATGGCAGAAAAAAAAAAGAAAAAATTAAATTAAACTCTCTTTCTTAACAAAAATACAACTTTTGATTCACAATAAGGTTCCCCCTCTACATTGTTTCTTAACTTTATACATACATAAAACCAAGACCTTCAATCGATTTTTAAGCTTTAAAAACGATATTTAAGTGAGTCTTCCATCACCTATAAAGTATTATCAATCGATAATATCTTCCAAGGGATTTGTTCACCAAAAATATAAATTGTTTTGCAAATCATATACAAACCGTCGACAAATATTAGATGTCGTACGTGAAAACCAGTGTATATGTTTATAGATAAAACTACACATGTGAACATGCAGTTTCATACAGTGTTGTTTCACAAATAAAACGTCAAAAATGTTTTGTGCACTATGGCTGCAGATGGGTTGGGTTGGCCGGGTTAAAGGTATTTGAACAACTCAACCCAATATTTACTGTTTGAAAAATCTCAATCCAACTAAACCCAATCAAAACTACAACCCAACCCAACCCGAAACTGTGCAGGTTGGGCTGGGTTGGTTGGGTTGATCTGGTTGAAACTTTCGTATGTTATTTTACAATCTAGCTAAGCATTTGAGTTTAAATGAATTAAAATGAAAATGAGAACGTACCAAAAAGGCTAACAAACTCAAAAAAAGTTGAAGGTTCATGTGAACAAGGAAAAAAAATTACGGTTGAAATTTTGTAATATAATTTTGAATATAACTAACTATAGGTTGGTCTAATATCTAACATATATTATATAAATCAATAATTTAACAATCATATTAAATCCATAGCATAGAAAGGCATTGGGTTCATCAGGTTGGGTTGGGTTCAAATTACCCTAACTCAATTCCAACCCAACATATGCGGTTTGGCCTAATTTTGTATCAGCTATGTGTTGAGTTACCTTGATTTGAGTTTTTTGGGTTTTTTCGGGTTGGGTTGGTCAGAACTTTGAGCACTCCTACTGCACACGTGTAAAAAATATGTTTATACATGAAACACACCCACATACTCACACACAAGAATAAAACATATAATAACAATATGAACCATAGTTTAAAATCAAACTCATTTGATGGTTTTGATTGATTTTTACGAGTTTGGTTTTCATATATATAGTTCCATATATGAAATAATAAATGAAACTAATTTTCACGATGTCTAACTATTAGATGGTTTATGTATGATTTGAAAGGTATATATATATATATATATATATATATATATATATATATATATATATATATATATATATATATATATATTTGGTTCAAACAAGAACAATTACCAAATAAGAGAATACGAAAATGACCAAATCACATGTGATTTTACATTAAAGTCACATGTGATTCACGTAAATGGCCGCAACCTGATATCATGGGCCAATTCGTCTGCTCGCCTTTGTGTTAACCGCGATGGCGCATTGAACACGTTCCATACTTCCATGTGATTTCAGTGTAAAATAACATGTGATTTGGTTTTTCCAGAGAGAGAGATTGAGAGAGAGAGATCGAGAGAGAGAGAGATGGGGGAAGTTTCAAAAGAAAACGCTAACTATTTAAGAAAACAACAAATTATGTGCAAAATCACATGTGGTTTTACATTAAATGCCAAAAAATGGATGTGCACGACTTTGACGGCGATTTAAGTCTTGAAGCAAAGTCGCATGAATCACATATGATTTTGTACGTGACTCACCGATGTAAAATCATACGTATTCTGACCGTTCTTGTGTTTTTTTAAATAGTTAGATTCTCGTATAAATCCATTATATATTATATGTATATATATTGGATTTTAGTGGTGAGGTGACTTAAATGTCCATCGAGAGAGAGAGAGAAGGAAAAAGGGTTAAAGTTTTGAAGGGTAAGATTGCAGAGAAGAGTGGGAAAAGTTGGTGAAATTTTGACATGACAGCCTTGTTAATAAAGGGGACTAATCGAATTACGTACCTCAAGACGTTTCTTTTCCAAAAAGTTGCTTATTCCATGTGTTGCATTTAAACCAACTCAAATTCTTCACCACTTTTTCTTCACTCTTTCAGTTTTTTATTTATGTGTTCAATTTAAAACAAGAATAATAAGAGATCTAAAACACAAATTGTTAAATTCAATGCAAGAAATCCAATTTGGAAACATGTGTAAAGGCGTTGTTTGTTTACGGTATAATGGACTTTAATGGTACGAATGACTTATTTTTTAATTCAGCCATATCGAAATGTTTGTTTATGGCTTAATAATTGAGTATTATGCTTAATAACCAAGTATTATCTAGTTTGCTTTATGGTTGTCCAACCATGCCCCTCTCCCCCTGTTGCTCGATCTCCCCACTTCCACCTATTACTCAATTTCGATCCCCCTCCCATCGTTTGACAATATTGTTGTAAAAACCACGCCCTCTTATTAGACTCTATCAATATGTACCAACGCTCGCATAAAAGTGGTTTTCTTTTCCTAATCGATCATGGTCTTTTTTTTCTTTTTCTTTTTTGCTATTTGGGTTTCTAGTTCTATTGAATCTTTAAAGTTTTGTAATGGGAATTGCAGTTTGGAAAAAGTTTTCCATAAATCTTCGTAATGAAAAATGTAGTCCGGAGGGTATGAACGTTACTAGAAAATTTTCAGACTAATGAATACTGTGGAGTCCTAGTTTTCTAATTTAGGTCAAGGTATTTGTAATTTTTTTTATTTGTAATGTGTGATTATCTAGAGAATGTTGGACACAACTATGACTCTTTATTTATTTCTTTATATATACTAGTGTTGGGCCCGTGCATTGTACGGGAGGATAAATTTTTTGTTGGAATATTAAACCGAGTTAAAATGAAACGTAATTTCTCTGTTAACAATTAAAGAAATACAATGTGAAAAACGAATGTATTTTCATAAGTGGTTAACTTGCATATATTCTTAATCGTTTGTTGTTATGAGTTTGTGCTATGATTGTGTGTTTTGAAAAATATAAACAAATCCTCAGTAAATAAAATAAAATATAAAAAAGTAGTTTTTCAAAAAAAAAAAAATATAGTGGAATACCTTTTGTTCAGTTGCAGGTTCCACCATTGACACCCGACCGTTCGTCTTCTTCTTGTACTTTGATGATACATAGAGAAGTTATATATATTTATAGTGAATGTAGATAATATTTTAAAATCTTTTATTTTCATTTTCGATTTTACATTTAAATGTAAATATATTAAAAATATGGAAGAATATTTTTATATCTACATTGTTTCTATTTTATTTTCTTTACACTTGGTTAATTTGGAAAGTATTGCGGAATATTTTTATTTTAAAGAATACGATAATTTATTAGTTTATCTCGTTATTTTTAATTCATATCAACCTTCTTTTTTCTTATTTTAATGCTCGTGAAAAAAAAGATATGTGTAGATTTTATATTATCAAAAAAAATACATGTAGATTTTATATTATGCTAATATAAAATATGTGTAGATTTTATAAAATAAAATAGATTTTATATTAGCAAAAAATATACGGAAGAAAAAGAGTTTATATTATATTACATCTCATTATGTAAAAATATTTTATACAATAAAATATGGAAAAAGATTTTATAAAATAAAATATGGAAAAATCATTATGAGATATAATATAAAAAAATACGGAATAAAAAAGATTTTATATTACATCTCATTAATATAGATTTAAATGTAAAATCTAAATTTAAAATAGATTATACTAATATAAAATCTATTTTATAAAATCCTCCACAAAAAAAAACAAATAGTTATATTAGTATTCATTCCACAAATAGATGATTATGTGAAATACTGTGCTTGTAAAAGTTGTACCAAAGCATTAAGAAGTTGTAAATTAAGTAATTGACTTTAATTAATTGTAACTTGTGCTTAAAATGTTGTAATTAAGAGTTTTTCATACCGTTTTTATAATATAGTATATATATATATATATATATATGAAAACCAAACAATTCGTATAAATTTTGTAAACCAATCTTAGTCGTTCATTAAGTCTAATAAATATATGATTTTATTATATTTCTTAATCTAAAGTCATGATCATAATAAATAAACCTTATCATCTTTCATATAAATCACAGTTATTATTAATGAATCATAATCATTATCCATAAATATATATAGGGGAGCGATCAATTGGAAACCAGTATTACATTGGAAACTTTGGAAACCGAAATCAACCAATCAGTGAATTTCTTTTCTTTTTTTTTAATTGAAAATTTTATTTTTGTCTTTTACATTATTTCATAATATATATAGTAACTGTTATTATTATTATATTAATAATTATTTAATTTTAATTTAGCTTATATATGGTAATAATAATCATTGATTAATTTTAAAATGAGATATTTAATTTAGGTAAATTATTTAATTTTAATTTAGCTTATATATGGTAATAATGAAACAATAATGCTAACACGATTACCTGATGAATCTATTTTCATTATGAAACAATAATGCTAACCCAATGAACCTGATAAATCTATTTTCATATACGGATATGCAACTGAACAGGTAATTAAACAAAAATGGGAAGTTAACAAAAATGGCACAAATTCATCATGTTTCATTATGAAACAATAATGCTAACACGATAAACCTGATGAATCTATTTTCATTATGAAACAATAATGCTAACACGATGAACCTGATGAAATCTAATGCTAACACGATGAACCTGATGAAATCTATCATCCAATGAAATCTGTAATCCAATGAAATCTGTAATCCACAAATTCATTCTGTTTCATTACAATATTATATTGCGTGGGAAATTTTATAATAAAATGAAATTAAAAAAAATTATTACATTTTAAAAGAAAAATAATTTTTTTGATGAAAAGACAAATGCTCCTCGTTTTCATAGTAAAAAAAATAACAAAATTTATATTGCGTGGGAAATTTTATTTTTGGTTTCAAGTAATCTAAATAAAATAAACATTTTTGCCATATTTGAGACACAAAATCAAAAGACATATTTACCCTTTTCATCTATTATTTTTATTTATTATTAATAAATTAATTAATTTACTACCATATATAATTCAAATTAATCTTAACCATTGATTATAAAGATCAATGGCTGAAATTTGGTTTCCAAAGTTTCCAATGAAACTTGGTTTTCAATTGATACCACATCTATCTATCTATCTATCTATATATATATATATATAATATATATATATATATATATATTATTTCCTAAAATAGTGGTTTGCAAATTTACACGATAATTACTGAAATATATATATATATATATATAGGGTACCAAAATGAAGCAGTTACAAAGGCAACGCTTCATGAATCGGTTACTTGATGGAAAGGACCGATTCATGTCTCTTGATCCGATACATAAACCTTTGGCGCCATTTTTGGGTTCATTCTCTATCAAGAACACTACATAATTTCTATTGAACCAAATCCATCATGGAATAGATATCAAGAGTGGATCTTGCAAAAAAATGGATCAAGAACAAGCCAATACAGGAACTAATTCTACTCCTACTGTCCCAGGTATGTAAATGAATTCTGATTATGTGTTAGATGCTTAGTTCAATTCATGGTTAATTTTATGTGAAATAATCCTTATCAACAATTGGTATCAGAGCCATTAACCATAGAATTGAATTAGTGATTCCAATTGATCGATCGACTGATTCATAAGTCAGTCGATGCAATCGTTTGTGTTTTAAGTCAATTTTATGATAAAAAAAATTCAATCGATTCTTGATTTACATCTTAACCAGTCTCAATCGATTTGCCCAATTCGTTTTATTGAACTGTTAGAAATCGATTGGGCTATCCCGATCAATATGTCAATCTGATCCGAGTCCTAAGGGTAAGTCTGATCTGGGTCTTGTATCCCATCTGATTTTGAGCCCGAGTCGGCTAAGGCATACATATATACAGAATTGATTGATCTTTTAGGCAGAAAATTGATTAAATATGAAGTTAATCCATATATGCAGTAATTATATTAATGTTACTAACCTTTATGGAATCGATCTCTACTATTTTTTGGTAAATAATTAAAGCCAAAAAATTTCTGGAAATCCACATATCACCACAGTGAATCTGGATTCATATGATTCAAGTACCACTATAGTAGTCAAGAATCATAATGAAGAAATTGCAACTTCAAACTTGAAATTGCAAGATTACAGTGTTCAATTTTTCATATACTGCCATAGAAGTCTTGATCAAAAGAACACTTGGATATGATTGAATTTCGGATTTAATATGCTTTCACAAAAGGAAATTAAATTCAAGATTCACGTCACTACATAGATTGACAAGAAATGAGTCTATTCCAAATTCAGAATCATTAAAAAAGACTGATCAACAATTGATCCTTGTCACTTACAGCGCAATACTCAATGAGTATGGCCAACTTTGCACCACTAAACGGTGTGAATTACAAGAAATGGAAAGAAGACATCGAACTCATGCTAGGTATTCTGGATTACGATCATGTTCTCAAGGAAGATCCACCACCAGAACCTGCAGATACAGCAGCCAAAGAAGTTATGTTGAAGCATCAAGAATGGCACAAACACAATAGAATAACCCTAATATACATTAAGAAGTGCATAACTGATGTTGTCAAAGGGGGAATACCCGAATCTGATCTGGCTAAAATCTACTTTGCCTCAATTGCTGACAAATACAAGGTATCAGATAAGGCTGAAACTGGGTATCTTGTGAACAAGCTGATCAGAATGAATTTTAACGGACAAGGGAGTATCAGGGAATACATCTTGCAAGGAATTGACACCTCTTGCAAACTTAAGGAAATGAAAGTTGAAATTGATGATTCATTCCTTGTGCACCTTCTGTTAAATTCATTGCCTGATCAATACAGTCACTTAAGGAGCCTTTACAACACACAGAAGGAAAAATGGACTTTAGATGAACTGATCTCCATTTGTGTCCAGGAGGAATCAGAAATCAAAAACAAAGGGAAGGCAATAGTTGTCAATCATATGTCAAAGTCCAAAAACAAATTCAAGAAACATCCCAACTTTCACAAAGGGAGCTCTTCCACTTCTTATGCTAAGAGCAACAAGAACAAAGGAAAGCCCTTCAAGAATAAAAGGGAACTGAAATGCTTCTTCTGTAAGAAGACAGGACATTTCAAGAAAGATTGTGAAGGTTTCAAGGAATGGTTGAACAAGAAAGGTAATGTTAATCACTTCTTTTCTTTAGATATCACTAATTGTAACAATGACAATTCATGGTGGTTTGATACAGCCTCGCCAATACATATTGTTAATTCGATGCAGGGATTGTCAAAGACAACAATCCCAAGAACGAATGAGTCAAAGATTTGTACCGCAAATGGACAAGCCTTAAAAGTTGAAGCTATTGGTGAATGTAGATTATTATTTAAGAACAATTATGTTCTAACTCTGAACGATGTATATTATATACCTAAAATAAAGAGAAACCTGGTGTCAGGTTCTTAAATTCTCACTGAAAACAATGTTTCCTTCTATGCAAATAAAGATTGTATGTTGTTCTATTTGGATGATATCTGTTTTGGGAATGCATATTTAATTGATGGTTATTGGCATTTAAATTTCGTAAATGAAACCATCAATAAAGGTCTTAAAAGACAAGTATACTCAATAAGTAAACTAACAGGAGCCAAGAAAAGGCATAAACAAAACATATCATCCTTCTTGTGGCACAAAAGATTGGGACACATATCTAAATCAAGAATGCAGGAATTAATTAGACAGAAAATTCTACCACAATTAAACTTTGATGACTTTGAGACATGTATAGATTGTCTCAAAGGAAAGATGACCAACTCCAGGAATTTTCAATCTAAAAGAAGTCAGTGCATTCTTGAGTTGATTCATACAGACATATGTGTTGAGACAATATGTGGAAATAAATATTTCGTCACATTCATTGATGATTTTTCAAGATTTTGTCACATATTTCTTATGTTAGAAAAATCACAGGTCTTAGATTGTTTTATACAATTTAAAACAAAAGTGGAAAGACAATGCGAAAAGATCATCAAAATAGTTAGATCAGACAGAGGAGGAGAATATTTTGGTAAATATTCTGAAAAGGGACAACATAAAGGACCATTTGCCATATATCTGGAACAAGTTGGAATTAAAGACGAATATACAACACCCTATACCCCTACACAGAATGGCGTGGCATAGAGAAAGAATAGGACGCTAATGGACATGGTTAGAAGCATATTTACGAGATCTAGCTTACCAAAATTTTTATGGGGGGAAGCATTGAAGACAGCAAACTACATATGCAACAGAACACCAACCAAGGCAATAAAAGGTACACCTTTTGAACACTCTGGAATGGCTACAAACCAAGTCTAAACCATTTTTACGTATGGGGATGCAAGGCAGAGACCAGAGAATACCACATTGAAAATCTAAGTAAACTGGATTCAAGGTCACTTTCAGCCTTCTTCATTAGATACTCAGAAAAATCAAAGGGTTATAAGTTCTACATGGGGCAAAATCATCAGAAGTTGTTCCAGATCTGACTTAGAAGAAATGTTCAAGGTTGGGATGAGATTGTATGGTGATACTCTGAAAGAAGCAGGAATGAACATAAAGAAGCTGGCAATGGAGTACTTGTGCATGATGTTTGATCCTAGCAAAGTTCAACATGTTGTCAGAGATCTGCATCTGGAGAATAAATTCCAAAGAATAGACAATTGGATGCTATTTAAAAGGTGTGGAGTCTATGTCATCACTATTGACAGATCTTATCATGAGTACTACCTGGTGGAAAGAATTTATGATCACAGCAAAGCCAAATTGCAAGGTATGTTGAATGCTAAGCTGGTGTGTTCAAAGGATTCAAAAATGGCCAAGATAGTAGTCAAAAGAACTATCAACCAGAGTTTGGGTCTGGATCCTAATCTATGCAACTAAGATGGAGTTTTGAAAGCATCATGGAGGAACATCTTGAAGAACTTAACTTCTCAATCTGAAAAGTTAAGTTAGGGGGAGATTGTTGGGTCAGAAATAACTAAGTCTGGTTAGTACTACTAGGTGAAGAAAGATTACTACTGCTAGTAGAATTAATACTGCTTGAAGAGTTAGTGCTGCTACTTTAATAGTTAGTACTGCTTGGAGAGTTAGTACTGCTTGAAGATTACTACTGCCATAAGAGATTAATACTGCAAGCATGGTTAGTACTGCCAGGGACAAAGTTAATACTGCTATTGAGTTAATGCTGCTTCTGAAGATAAAGATGGATTGATGCGGAAGAATAGGAGATGGAGATTTTTATGGACTGGATTCTGAAGAATAATATTTCTTTTGATAATTATCTTGTAATTAATTCTGTATATATAGTCTAGAAGTTCTTGATAGAGGAACATACATTGAAAGAGTTGTTTTTGTTTAGAGAATTAACCTCAAGACTAGTATTGATCCTTTCTATAGAGAAGTATAGAACGTCTGTTGAGTCTGTTCAACAGATTGAGGTTGTGTTTGTAATCATTAAGTTTTATGCAATATAAACTTATGATTTGAGTTCATATTCTGTGTTTTGATTAATTGTTAAAGTGTTATTCCACGACTTCTTTAACATTGTTTTATGAGTTTGTATTAAATTCTTGTTTAGAATTTTCGATCTTGACAAGTGGTATCAGAGCTAGAAAACTCAGAAATCTATAATCATGGACGGTTCAAGCGATAGTGTTCTAGTCTCAAAGGTTCCCATGCTCAAACCCAATGAGTTTGACATGTGGAAAATCATAATCAAGCAATACATTCTTCTTACAGACTTCTCAATATGGGATATCATTGAGAATGGTCCCTCTGATGGAGGAAAGATGGATGCAGATGGAAAGAGACCTCCACCAAAGACTGATGGAGAGAGAAAGATGAGGCAGACAGAGATGAAAGCCTTGAGCACTCTGCTCTTGGCTATACCTAATGAGTACCAACACCAGTTTTGCAACTACACGGATGCTCAAATTCTATGGAATGCACTGGAGAAAAGATTTTCTGGTACCAAAAGTACCAAGAGAAATCAGAAGGCCATCCTGAAGGAGCAATATGAAAACTTCATGTCTACAAAGAATGAGTCCATGACTCAAACTTTTGATAGATTTAATAAGTTAATTGGTAAATTGGCTACTGTTGGTGTCCAGATAGATCAAGATGATGTCAACAGAAAATTTCTCAGATCTCTTGGTGATGAATGGACTATGTACACTGTCTCCTTCAGACATAATGACCAACTGGAGGACAAGGAACTGGATGACCTCTATAATGACCTTAGAGTGTTTGAAGCAGAGGTAGAAGCAAAGAAGAGGCCCTCTGGATACTCATACAATGCTGCTCTTTTATCATCTTCTACTGATTTTGCTGCTAATACAGAATCAGTTAGTACTGCCTATGGATCAAAGCAAGATGGATCTAATGACTCAGTTATAGAAGCTTTTCTAGCCAGTCATGCTAATTCCACTCTAATTAATGATGACTTAGAACAGATAAATGTTGATGATCTGGAAGAGATGGATATCAAGTGGCAGATGGTTATGCTCACAATGAGGGTAAAAAGGTTCATCAAAAGGACTGGAAGGAACAACTTTGCTCAGAAAAGAGAAGATGGGGTTGGATTTGATAAATCCAAGGTTGAATGTTACAAGTGTCACAAGCTGGGACACTTTGCAAGAGAATGCAAAAGTGGATTGCCTCAACAGCGTACTAGCAACCATCAACCATCACAGTCCACTGGCTTCAACAACAGGAACTCTTCTCAAGCCCTTGTTTCCCAAGAAGGAATGGGATTTGATTGGAGTGACCAAGCAGAAGAATCAGTTCAGAATCAAGCTTTGATGGCCGAAGTTTCAGAGTCATCAAACACTGCACCTCCCACGAGGTAACATCTAACCTTTGCTCTAAAACCTGTATTGAAACTGTTAAAAAGTACAGGGATCACAATCAGAGCATGTGTGATGATCTCAAAAGGCTAGAGAAAGATAGAAGAGAGTATGTTTTGATTGTTGAGAGGTTTGAAGAACAAATTAAGTCATATCAGGCTAATGAACTTCAACATTCTTATGATACCAACTACTGGAAGTGGGAGAAGAATCAGTTAGAGATTGAACTAGAGAAGGCCAAAGCAGAATGTGAGAGAATTAAGAGTGATTTTGAGAAGGCCAAACTAGATATTGAGAAATATTCCAATGCTTCTAAAGCAATGGACTCTTTACTCAAAAATCAAGTTCATGACAAACTGAGAAGAGGAATAGGCTATAACACCACCCCTCCACCATACAACAATAACTATATTCCTCCCACCTCAGACCTCTTAGAAAGACAAGACAAGAAGAAATTACCTGAAGGAGCCACTGAAGTAGATCATTTAGACAAAGTAGTGGTTGAGGCAGATTCTGAAGAAGAGGACTCTGAGTGTAAGAATAAGGAAGACCATAAAGATATTCCCTTAGAAAACCACATTCTGACAAATGAAAGGGGGGGTAAACCATTTGTAAAAAGTGAGAAAATGGAGAAGTCCAAAAGTGGGGAAGAGACTGTGAAGAGTGAGAAGGTTGAAAATTCTAAGAGAGGGAAGGGAAAGGTACAGGGAGTCCATTACATGAAAACCACTGTTGTTAATCCCTGTACTTGTAAACAAAATCAACCCCAACAACATGATAAAACAAAGGGAAATCAGAGAAACAGAAATAATCATTGGGCTCAAAAACAGGGAATTGATCTAAGCAAAATCAATAGACCAAAGCGTTGTTTTATCTGTGGCAAATTGAATCATCTTGCCAAATACTGTTATTTCAATCCTATTAACCAAAGAGTTACTTTTCAAAGACAAACACAAAATTCTTTTGGTTATAGGAAACAATCAAGAAATCACATGGCTGCCAATATGAGAACAGTACCAATGAAAATTGGGGCTGCAAAATCTCATATTCAGAATAAGTTTGCTAAATCAAGAGAAAATACTCCAAGCAAGTCAAGGAGTAACTCACATAACAAGAAAGCAAACAACTTTGTCAAGATTTGGGTTTCAAAAGTCAAGAAACATGTTAGTACTGCTACCTCAAATAGTACTGCTAACAGAAATAGTGTTGTTGATAGCAATGCTACTGCTGACCAAGTTAGTACTGCTAACAGTGTTAATACTGCTAACAGTGTTAATGTTGCTAAGCCCATAATTTTGACAAAGTATTCCAGCCATGAGATTCTTAAATCTGATCATCTCATCCAGACTAAGATTACTGATTATAAATATGTTGATGAGAAAGGGCAACCCAATACCTCTTTGGCTTGGGTTCCCTCCAGAAACTAACTGTTTTATCTAGTGTGTAGGGCAACCAATAGCTCAAGAGGAAGATCATTTGTCATGTAGATAGTGGTTGCTCTAGGCACATGACAGGTAACATGGACTGCCTTCAATACTTCAAAAGATTTGATGGAGGACATGTTGATGTTGATCCAGCAAGAGGTAAGATAAGTGACAAAGGTATGGATTCAAAAGGTAAGTTGACTTTTGAAATTTTCATAATGCATGATGCTGCTAACTTTGTGTTTAAGTGTTTCAGATTGTTTTGATTAGATACTTGGTACTCCTGGTTAAGTTAATACTGCTCTCTATATTAATCATGTTGACAGTTCAAATATGGTTAAGTATGGTTACTACTGCTAGGTGGTTTATACTGTCAGTGCAAAGTTACTACTGTTCTACTGCTAATCAGTGTTACTACTGTTGGCATGTGTTAATACTGCTAGTTTGAGTTAATACTGCTAGTCTGTGTTAGTACTGCCAGTATGTGTTACTACTGCTAATATGAGTTAATATTGCGAGTTGGTTAATACTGCTAGGGTACTTAGTACTGCTTCTAACTGAAACCCTCCACCTATAAATACCCCTTTGTGACCGCCAAAATACAAACGGCTCTTTGAACTCCCATTGCTTCTTTTTCTCTCTCTCTCTCTCTCTCTCGATTTCTTGCTCACCAGTGTAAACCCTCGTTGCGATTCAAACCCTAGAATCAATCAGAACGATGGCAGGACTAGAATTCTTTGATGAACACAATGAGGTTGATATGCTGCAAAAACCCAAAAAGGCTGAAGGTTTTCATCAGATTGTGGATTTCCTTAAATCGTCACACATTGCCCATGCCCTCACTGTTAATCCCACAATCTGTGTGGAACATCTACGACAATTTTGGGCAAATGCTACCATCCACACTGAAGAGGGCACTCAGATCATCAAAACAAGGGTGTGTGATAAACCCCTGACCATCTCAGAAGAGTGTATTCGCATCCATCTACGCTTAGATGATGCCTCAGGTATTACCTCTCTTCCTAAGGAAGATCTCTTCCAAGTCCTGAGTCGTATGGGGTATGAAGGTCCCACTGATGTATACAAGTTTTTCAAGAACAAATTTTCACCTCAGTGGCGATTCTTTGTTCATACCCTACAACATTGTATTTCTAGAAAAACAACTGGATGGAGTGAGTTCAGCAGTACCTTAGCTTATGCTCTAGTCTGCTTAGCTTCCTCTAGAAAGTTTAATTTTTCACAAATGATTTTCAATGATTTAATGTCAAATCTGGATACCAAAACCAAAAGCTTTTACATGTATCTAAGGTTTGTGCAAGAAGTACTCAATAATGAATTGACGGATTTACCCTCTTTTAATGAGGTGTATGTACCAAAACTCCCAAAGGGGAAACTGTTCTCAAATATGAAGAGGTCCAGTAAGGACTTCTCTTGTATAGACACTCCATTGTTCTCTACAATGATGGGTGTGTCTCATTCCCATGGTGAGGCATCAAGGTCACAACCCACATCTGACCACCCAACTGATGACCTACCACACCATTCCATTATGTTAATATTCCTCAGATCCCTTTTGTCAAGCCCAAATCCCCCATCACCAAAACATATATCAGGAAAAAGGTACAGAAGGTTCCTTCCCTTCTTGTATTTTCACCCCCAAAGCCTTCAAGCCCTCTAATGAAACATTCTCCATTAGAGAATATCGAAAGGGAAACCATAGGGGTGTCTCCCAACCCCCACAAGGTGCTCTATAAAGAGAAGGATGAGCATGTGGGCAGTAAGGCTCACACTACTGACTTTGCACAAAGTGCAGGGCAGGACAGTATGAACATCTTTAAGACCTTCCCCACGGAAACTTTGGGTGAGCAATCATCCAAAGGTCCCAGGTGCCAAGAAACCAAGGGGTAGAGGGTGCTTCTGCTAGGCAGAAGACTCCAACTAAAACTTCCAAGGATCCTTCCAGGGTGGTCAACACACCTAAAGGAGGTGAGGATAGATATAACTATGAGGAATTGATGGAAACTATTGCAAATGTCAATCTGGATGTACTCAAACAAGGTGCAGAAATAGAGGAGATGAAATTGGTAATTCATTCACAACAAGTGCAGATAAGCAAATTAAAGAAGATGGTTCTAAGGTTGGTGCACAAAAAGAATAGAAAACAGTATGTATTGAAGAAAAGGGGAGGTGTACATGATGCTTCCAAAAAGGGGGAGAGTCAAGCTGAAGTTGAAAAGCAAAGCCCAGATGGTATGGAATCTCAGTTTGAGGGGGAGATGAATAGTGAAGCAGAAAAGAAACAAGCAGCAGAATCAATGGAGGAAGCAGAAACTGAAAAGGAAGTAGAAACTGAAATTGCAGCAGAAAATGAGCCAGCAGCAGTAACTACACCAGAAACTGCAAAAGCAGTAGAAACTGAAAAAGTTGCAGCAGAAACTGGTATGTCTGTAGAGGAGGTTGAGATTGCTGAAACTTTGGTCAAAGCAAAGAATGACACCCCCAAGGCTACTTAAAAGGCCAAGGGAGTGGTAATCAAAGAAGGTGGAACAGAGAAGAAAAGAAAAGAAGTCAGTGTTGTTGAGGCCAAAAGGAAAGGAAAAGAAAAGATGGTTGAACCAGTAAAAGCATCAAAGAAGCAAACTCAAATAGAATTGGATGAAGAGGTGGCTAAGAACTTGCAAGAGGAATTGGAAAAAGAGGAAGAGATCCAATCTGCAAAAGACAGAGAGATTGCTTTGGAATTGGCTACTAAGCTTAATGAGGAATATCAAAAGAGCTTAAAGACTGTTGCTGTTGCTAAAGTTACAAAAAAGGCATCAAGGCAAAGGCTTCTATTAAAGACAAGACAAAGACAGTCATCTAAAACCTTCCTGGCCAATCAAGAAAGAAGGAAAATAATAAACTTTCTGAAATGAGCTATTGGAGTTCCTAAAGGAATGTTTACAAGCATGTCATTTGGAAGGATAGAAGAGCTATACAAGAAGGAGATGGACAAGTTGCAAGGGGATTTCATTCAAAGGGTTGAGGTTGAAAGAAAGACATGATCTCAACATACAACAACCTTTCCCTGACAGTGAAGAAGGCACTCCCACCAAAGACAAGGCAAAAGTGAAGGAAGAAGAAACCTTAGCTCAGAAAATTAGAGCTATAAAAAGAAAGAAATCTATTGCTACCAAGAAACAGGCAAAGAGGTCAAGAATTAATGAAATTGAAAAGGAGAATGAAAGTAAAAGAGCAGAAGCAGAATCAACAGAACATGTGCTAGAACAAAATCAAGATCCTACAAGTCAACCAAGACAATCTGATGTGCAAATTGATTTGTACATGACAGTATCTGATAAAGAACCTCTGAAGGTAGATCCTATTTCAGTGAATGCTCCTGAAATCATTCATTGGGATATTTTGAAAGACCAAGGCAAAGAATACTTCAGGATCAAGAGATTGGGTGATCACTATGAAATATATGCTACATGGGGAAAAATCATCAGAAGCTGTTCTAGATCTGACTTAGAAGAAATGTTCAAGGTTGGGATGAGATTGTATGGTGATACTCTGAAAGAAGCAGGAATGAACATAAAGAAGCTGGCAATGGAGTACTTGTGCATGATGTTTGATCCTAGCAAAGTTCAACATGTTGTCAGAGATCTGCATCTGGAGAATAAATTCCAAAGAATAGACAATTGGATGCTATTTGAAAGGTGTGGAGTCTATGTCATCACTATTGACAGATCTTGTCATGAGTACTACCTGGTTGATAGAATTTATGATCACAGCAAAGCCAAATTGCAAGGTATGTTGAATGCTAAGCTGGTGTGTTCAAAGGATTCAGAAATGGCCAAGA
This sequence comes from Arctium lappa, assembly GCA_023525745.1. Classification (NCBI taxonomy): domain Eukaryota; kingdom Viridiplantae; phylum Streptophyta; class Magnoliopsida; order Asterales; family Asteraceae; genus Arctium; species Arctium lappa. The sequence continues at coordinate 10,306,419 of CM042054.1, read as the reverse complement.
TAGTAGTCAGAAGAACTATCAATCAGAGTTTGGGTTTGGATCCTAATCTATGCAACTAAGATGGAGTTTTGAAAGCATCATGGAGGAACATCTTGAAGAACTTAACTTCTCAATCTGAAAAGTTAAGTTAGGGGGAGATTGTTGGGTCAGAAATAAATAAGTCTGGTTAGTATTGCTAGGTGAAGAAAGATTACTACTGCTAGTAGAATTAATACTGCTTGAAGAGTTAGTGCTGCTACTTTAATAGTTAGTACTGCTTGGAGAGTTAGTACTGCTAGTAGTTAGTACTGCTTGAAGATTACTACTGCCATAAGACATTAATACTGCAAGCATGGTTAGTACTGCCAGGGACAAAGTTAATATTGCTATTGAGTTAATGCTGCTTCTGAAGATAAAGATGGATTGATGCGGAAGAATAGGAGATGGAGATAATTATGGACTGGATTCTGAAGAATAATATTTCTTTTGATAATTATCTTGTAATTAATTATGTATATATAGTCTAGAAGTTCTTGATAGAGGAAAATACATTGAAAGAGTTGTTTTTGTTTAGAGAATTAACCTCAAGACTAGTATTGATCATTTCTATAGAGAAGTATAGAACGTCTGTTGAGTTTGTTCATCAGATTGAGGTTGTGTTTGTAATCATTAAGTTTTATGCAATATAAACTTATGATTTGAGTTCATATTCTGTGTTTTGATTAATTGTTAAAGTGTTATTCTGCAACTTCTTTAACATTGTTTTCTGAGTTTGTATTAAATTCTTGTTTAGAATTTTCGATCTTGACAATATGACTCAACCAGAGGGATTTGGAATAAATGATAATCAAGTTTGCAAATTGAATAAATCCATTTATGGTTTAAAACAAGCATCAAGGCAATGGTATAAGAAATTTGATACTGTTATGAATAGTTTCGGTTTTGAGGAAAACAAACTGGATGAATGTATATACTCAAAAACCATTGGGAGCAGTTTTATATTTCTTATATTATATGTAGATGTTATCTTATTGGCAACCAACAGTAAGAATCTTCTACAAACCACAAAAGCCTTTCTATAACACCCTCAAATCTGGAAATAGCAACTTATTTAAAATTTTCTAAATACATCAATAAATGAATCATCTACAACCACAAATTCAGATTTAGCTACAATACACACCTTCAATCTATACATACAGTAAACATTAAGGACGGGTACTACTAAAACCCCAAAACATGTCACTATCTCCAACTCGCGGAAGACTTCACCAATTACTTACTTTTGTAAGGCTAAGGCTCAACTCTTCATAGCACCGCTAGAACTGAACCCCCCGCTAGGAACCTGATGCACATGCCGACAAATAAAAAGGTTAGGCTTAACGCCTAGTGACCTCAAGAGTGTTAACATGAACGAATATATCTTTAAAAGAAAGGAATTCAGTTTAAATCAAGATCCTTCGAAATATCATACTTCAAAATGGAAACGGCATAGTTTCCCATAATATACACTTTTAAAGATAATGCTCCCAAAACACACGTTTCTTATAAAATGGTGCAACGCATAACTCACCCAAACGGTATCATATTTCGACACTTATTTGGTAAAAACGTGAATAACCATTTATAACCCAAAGTACCCAAAACGCGGGCGGGACAGAGTGCTCGACCCATAAATCGCTATCAAAACTACATATACCGTACGTCTGAAAACATGGACATTGGGTCCAATACTCACGCGACCGTAAGAAACCAATGACAATAAAATAAGACGTTCTTATATTTAACATACTGATAGCCAACAACGGAGGAAACCCGTATCCGTTGAGGGTGGAGGGAACACAAAAGTATACCACCCAACAACGTTAATCGCATGACACCTCCCGACATCCCAGCCCGGTGTCCCTACGAATTCTTTACAAGTGTCACCCCAAGTCAGTTGACCTTGATGGATCATTCCAAAGAACTCAATCCCGAAGGCCCGACACACTTAAAGACTACCTCCCAGGCATTACTTCAAGCGGCGGAGGTCCTAGCGCCTACTACTCCGGTAGCACTAGCCGACTCAACCCTCCTAGCGATCACTTGTAAAGTTTCCGGTCATAAAACATGGGTACCGAAGTTCAACCTCGCAATACCCAATTGACCATCCCAAAACAGACTGACTCACGTGCCTATGGATCCATTACACACTGTCTAACGTTACATGACTCCAATTGAAAGACCAAAGCTCCCAAAACATGTAACTCACCAATGACACAAATTAAGTGTCCTCATATCCAAAACCCACAACGGTTTAAAAATCCGGACAAATGTCCACACGACTCGTTTAAGCCAATACAGAGCTAAAGAGCTCAAAATCCGTTTGACCAATAATTATCGGTCTCCAAAATAGTGAAATGTCTTTTAATAACGTTTATGAAGACACACACCTCAAAGACTAGATTTACCCAAACTCCATACGAGATGAGACTCAAGATTTCCAAAGTGTTTATGAATGCAAATACACCAAATGCATATAACCTGAATCAGACTTTACTTGTACAAAATCGTCAAAGACGTATAACTCATAAAATAGATCTTACTTGTACAAAATCACCAAGAATACGTAATTCATGTTATTTAGTTGTTGGAAACATTCAAAACCCAATAGAAGCATTTTAAGAGGTTAACACAGCCCAAGTTTACTAAGTAAGAAAACTTATCAAAATACTCACACTTTGACAAATAACTAAGTAAAACATATTTTACTTCTAAATACTCAAAACTTATCAGCAGTTAACCATTTCACATAAAACACTTTAAAATACACATTTTGGCATGTACACCGTTTTCACAAATCAACTTGAACTCACCTTGCTAGATTTAGGCTAAATCTAGGTTTCACCCAACGAGCTCTTTTGAAGGCCGCTCGAATCCTCAAGCCGGAAACTTCCAAAACCTAGATCCATACAATCCAAACCATAAGTAACCATATCCGACCATGTAGAAACATTCCCCTAGCAATATACCAAGAAACCCCAAATAATAACAAAACCCTAGTTTCTCCAAAACTACCAAATCCGAGATTTGAGAAACCAAACACTAAGAAACCATCAATGGAGCATTTATAACCTTAATACAAGAAAACTTACCCTTGAAGACGATGAGACTTCCGAGAACACCCAATCCAACACTTCAACCCGAGCTCCCAACCATTGAACTTGATGAGGAAGATGAAGGTGGAGCTTCTAATCTTTGTTGGGTGGGGGAGAACACTTAGAACATGATAGGTTTGGTGCCATGGATACATAGAAACCGATTTTAGGGTTTGGGTTCGGTTTCTAGAGAGAAGGGGTTGAAATGGGGGAAGGTGGAAATGAAAGAGGGCTGAAATTCGCGATTTTAAGCAGGTCTGCTCCCACTGGCGACAGTGCCACGCGACTATGCCCTTGGCATAGTCGCCGGACATAGTCGCCCGAAGGGGGGGGTGCCCGCGGTACGTTCCTCGCGACAGTGCCCCGCGATAGTGACACCCTGTTACAGTCACGGGGACAATCGCCCAGGACGTACCGAGCATCAAACTTCCGACTTTTCAACGCCAAAACTCCCGATACTCCGAGGGACTTTAAAAAATGCAATTCCCGACAAAACCCCACTGGTTATAAGTCACAGAATTGTCCCAGTGACATTTACTTATCGAAAATCACGGGTGTTACACATTATGTATTGGAAATTGAGATCATAAGAAATAGAAAGATTCGAACCTTGGGATTATCACAAAAGGGATACATTGAAAGGGTATTGAAAAGGTTTGGAATGGATAATTGTAGAAGTGGTGAAGCACCAATTTCAAAAGGAGATAAATTGCATAAGGGACAATGTCCTAATAATACATTGGAAAAGAAAGAAATGGACAAAATTCCATATGCAAGATTGGTAGGGAGCTTAATGTATGCACAAGTATGTACCATGCCAGATATAGCCTTTGCAGTAAATATGTTGTCTAGATTTCAATCCAATGCTGGCTACGCACATTGGGTTGCAGGAAAAAAGGTACTAGGATACCTGAAAGGGACAATGAATCACATGCTATCATATAGAAGGATTGATGATCAGGAATTAAAGATAGAATGCTATACTGAAGCCTCCTATAAACAAGATCACGTCGATCTTAAGTCTACTTCTGATTACATCTTTATGTTGGCAGGAGGTGCGATATCGTGGAAAGAAAGTAAGCAGTCCCTAACTGCTACTTCTACTTTTCAAGCAGAATATATTACAATCTACGATGCGACATCTCATGCCATTTGGCTTAAGAATTTTGTCACTGGATTAAAGATATTGGATTCAATTGAAAGGCCACTTACAATGTATTGTGAGAATGTTGTTGCCGTATTTTTCAATAAGAATAATAAAAGGAGCAGTGGTTCCAGAAATATAGATGTCAAGTACTTTGCGGTAAGGGAAAACGTTAGAGACAAGGAAATAGAAATCTTGAAGATAGGTACGAAGAAGCAATTAGCAGATCCTTTTACAAAGGCACTTCCAGTTGAATGTTTTAAGAGACACGTTAAAGATATGGGGATATCGAATTCGATCGACTTTTAAAGGATTGATAAGTTGCAACATTATAGTTTACATCTCTTTGTACTATGAACATATTTTATATGTAATCGTGTATATATGTATATGATGTGGGAACTTTTTTCAATTCTGTGAAATTAAGACTTGTACAAATTGGGAAATTCACATGAATATATAAAAGTATTACTTTGCAGATCAAAATATTGAGAGTCTAAGGGTATGTTTGATCAACATTAAAGTTTTTCAATTGTTGATTGAATATGTGGATAAGGTACCAATTGAAGTGAGTATTTGATTGAAATTTTAACATTATGACTATGGAAGTCTGTACAATTTTATTGATCAGTAAGCTTCCATGATCTAATAATTGGTTTCAATTGTTAAGAAGTTGAAGTACTAATATAATAATAGATCAAGTGCACAATTCAGTTTAATTGTTATTCTAAGATTATCTTATTCAGTGGGAGATTGTAATATATATATATATATATATATATATATATATATATATATATATTATAGGGAACAAGATAATTACAAGATAACAATTAACAATTATGTGATTTATTATTATATTATTAAAGATAAATATATATATTATAATTGCTGAAATATATACATAGGGTACCAAAATGAAGCAGTTACAAAGGCAACGCTTCATGAATCAGTTACTTGATGGAAAGGACCGATTCATGTCTCTTCATCAATACATAAACCTTTGGCGCCATTTTTGGGTTCATTCTCTATCAAGAACACTACATAATTTCTATTGAACCAAATCCATCATGGAATAGATATCAAGAGTGGATCTTGCAAAAAAATGGATCAAGAACAAGCCAATACAGGAACTAATTCTACTCCTACTGTCCCAGGTATGTAAATGAATTCTGATTATGTTTTAGATGCTTAGTTCAATTCATGGTTAATTTTATGTGAAATAATCCTTATCAACATTTGTTTGCATTTATCATTGACTTTCTTGATAGATTAATGGATCAAATGTTACTCCTTCACATTTATTTCGTCTCCTGTATATGTCTTCAGTCTCTATATAATCAATTTGGCTGAAGTAGTGAGTTCATGCAGTTTCTAGATCATTTACATATTTCATTAATTTTTATGATAAGTTTGATATGTTATAATTGAATTGAAATCTTTGTATTCTTTTGAGAGTTAATGGCCTTGTGTTTTTATGTGGTAAGCATAGAGGCGTAGCCAATAGGGAAGCAGGCCCGGTGCCAAGCCCCCCCCCCCCCTCTCTCGACCCAAAACAAAAATATAGTGTAATTTTTTTTTTATAATCAATAGTCAACCGCCAAAATTCCCCTAATCTTTTGGTTCACATTCGACCTAAATTATTGGGAATTTAAGACCAATAGGAAACTTCAAAATTAATTAATTAGTTACGTGAAACTTTTTCTTTAAAGGATTAGTTACCTAAACCAAAAATCCTAATTATCTAGTTTAGTATAATACTCTTTATATGTAATGCTCGTAATTTTGTAAGTAAGTCTCACTCTAATAATCGCGATTATAGTATTTTAGATATGCGGTCATTCTATAGATAATTGGGTCTCCGATCGGGATTAGTTGATTTATTAAAAAAAAATCAAAAATCAAGTTTTGGGCCTTTAGAGCGACTTTCGAGTGAGTTTCTTAACCTCAAACTTACTTTAAACTAGCTTTGAGGGTTGTTTTGTTAACAAACCAAAATGCCTTTCAAACGACTTTCGAGTGAGTTTCTTAACCTCAAACTCACTTTAAACTAGCTTTGGGGGTTGTTTTGTTAATAAACCAAAATGTCTTTCGGGCGACTTTAAAGTGAGTTGTTTAACCCCCAACTAACTTCAAACTCACTCGAACCAAAAATTGGGCTTAAAACCCTTCATGTTTTTTTTCTCTCATTTCATCCCCATTTCTCTCCAAACACTCCCAAGAGCACACCCACTTCATTTATGGTGAACCTAGAGCATTAATTGCTCAAAAATCTCAAGTCTTGAAAAGTTATTACTCACTCTAGTTGAAGAAAGGAAGCTACCTACCTAGCATTCACCATCTCCATCTCTATCTTCATCTTCAACCTCAAGCTTTACTTAGGGTTTTCTAGGTTTTTCAAATAAAACCTACTTGTGAGTTCATACTTTCTTTTCTTAAACTTTATACATGTCAAAAACATTACATTTTGAACTCGTAAACTTCTCCTTGTTATATTCATGCTTGAATGATTTTGGCCTAACTTTGTATTTTTGGAGATTTTAGGGTTTTTATCATTTTCAACTAAAATGAAGGGTTTCATCATATGTGATGTAAAATAAGGTTTTACATGCATATTTATGGTGGGTTACTTGAAGAAACATGTTTTTGTTACATTTATGATTTTCATTTTTATGGTTGGGTTTTACTTGATAGAATGAACCTTTAAGAGGAAAATAAATGGATTATTGTTGTTGTAGTCTATGACTACATTAAAATGGTATGACCCTTGAAAGGTGTACTTTGTAAAGAATTCATATTTGGAAATGGGAAAATGGCCACATTATGGCTCTTGAATGGATTTGGTTTTACTTGGTGTTATTTATACAAAGAAATGCATTTTTGGGATATGATTGTTGCTAAGAGCTATATGTTTGATTATAGTTGGGCACAAATGTAATTGTGACAAGTCTAGACTATTACTAATGGATCCATAGGTATAGAGTCGGCTTAATTTTTGGGTTAATTCTCGTTGTAGCTAATTGAGACATTGGACCTTAGGGTGGCAAATTGGTACAGTTATGTGGGACCGGATACTAGTCGTAGGTCGTAAATGTAAATCCTAGCGAATGAGCATGATTAGAATCATTGGGTGCCCTCCCCCACATCTAAGTACGAGCCGGTGAGCTCGTGGCCTTGATCCTAGTATGGTGAGCTCATCAACTCGGAAAGTGGTTTACTTATGTGTTCCGCCACGATCCTTGGAAACCGGGTCTCCCCCTTCATCGCAAGATGAATTTTGGACCGTAAGGTCACTATGTGGTTATTGTGTAATTGTAAATCCAACTCTTTGAAAGGTTACTTATCACTACTAAAATAAATCGTATTACCGACGGCTAAAACCGTCGGTAAACCGTCGGTAAAAGGATTTAGCGACGGTTTTCCTACGGGAAGTCACCGTTGGAAAAAACTTGGTCGGTAATATTTACCGACGGTTTTCCGACGGGATATACCGACCGCTTACCGACGGTTCCCCTTACCGACGGTTTTCCGACGGGGAGCATTAGCGACGGCTTTCCGACTGTCTCCTTTACCGACGGTTTTTCGACGGGGAACATTAGCGACGGCATTCCGACGGTTCCATTTCCGACGGCTAATATTACCGACGGCCTACCGACTGTTTTAAAAAAAACTGTTTAATTTTACCCACGGTTTTCCCGTCGGTAAGCCATCGGTATTTTGAATTTTTATTACATTTAAAAAATACATATTTGTTGCATTTTAATCTGTTATATATATATATATATTAATATTGCATACAAATTGTCAAAATTCATACATATTCCAAAAATTCACATAAAAATCCGTACAAATATCCACGCAAATCCATACATATATCCATAAAAATCCTACATATATCAAATCTAGTCATCGTCTATACTACCGGGAAAAGGGAATCACAAGCGGTACATATATCAAATCCATATCATCCTACCGGAAAAAGGGGGGATCACGAGAAGTGGGGTCATCGGAAGGCGGTGGTGGATATTGTCGAGCTAACATTGCCTCGATAACTTTTAGTCTATTTGCCATTTGTATATTCTCCTCCTCACGCCGAGCGTTCTCCTCTTTCTCAACTGCTCGCTCCTCTTCTATTTTCTGAAGTTTCTCTTTCAATTCTTGTACCTACATAAATAAAAACGCATTATGAGTAAATTGACATGTTTGAATTAAACAAAAAAAATAAAAATGAACAAAAACTTAACCTCGCTTGAACTGGAACCGGCATATGATCTACCGGTACTCGACCCACTCGACACACCAGTTATCACGTAGCTCGGGTCCATACTCGTACCAACACCAAACATCCGACCTCTTTTCCTTCCTCCGGCACAACGCTCCCAAATTTCAATATCTCCAAGTGGATGGGTGCTCGTGTCAGGTCCGTACTTAATCATTTCATGTTGATAGTCATCCTACGATACATAATTACAAATTAAAAATCGTTTAGCATTTTTTTTAAATTTCGGCAGCATAACAACTGTAAATTTAACATTTCCATCCATGCATAACCTGTTTTAAACATTTAACATATAATAAATGAACTTGATAACTCCATCCCATAAACTAATTTGAATGCCATATAAGACGTGCTAACCTAAAACTATACGAGTATTCAAAATGACTTATTCATCTTGCAAACTAATGAAAGAGTAATTACTAACCACAAAGTTTTCATCCCTTGAGATAACAGACTATCTGGTGCCCGACCCTGATGACTCCCTCCCTTTGGTCTTATGGGTCATTTGAAACATCTCCAAGGTTGTTGGTTCACGACCCTCCTTTTGCACCTACAAAGTTTGATAGATTTATTAATTTAGTCATTAATAAAACAAAATAAGTCCTAAAACATGATTAAAATTATGTTAACTTACAAAACGCCATCTACGTTGTGACATAGAAATGGAACCCCCGGTATGCTTGGACATCACTGAATCATGTTGTGATTTCCTATTCTTTTTTGCAACATGTGACTTCTTCCATTTGTCTGTGTTCCATTTCTATATAAAACAAATTAATTATAAAAACATAATTGAAGTGTGTATACATAATGTAATTCATAAATATTACATACCTTTGTGATCATGTCACGCCAATAGTCCTGGTGAATCCATGACGGGCCAAATGGGATCAAAGCCTCATAATTAGACCCGTTAAATACTACCTGTGCATCATGGGCCTTCTTAATGGCCTCTTCCCTGACATCATGCAAAATATCACTCCAACGCTTATCCAGCACGTGATCCCATGCTGTGCGAACGAGTCCATCAATATCGTCATCCCATATGTAGTTGCTCTATACATACATCACAAGATCAATTAATTTAAGATATCAGTGAATAGTTTATGAATTTAAATATCATAAGTACAAACCTTAAAACGTTGGAACAAAAGAGCGCGTGACTCGCTGTCAACATCTCTCCAGGATGTCCAAGGACCCATAAACATTTCCTTCAATATTTTGATGATTTTACGACCAACTTGTTCATCAGCAAAACTATTACATTTAACATTAATATTAGTCAACAAAGTTTGATATATGATATTGACAAACTTAACTAATATACGTACGCAAGTCCCGACATCACAATCCTTTTTGCATTTGACACAAGGACATTTGATACGAAGTACTATTCCATGACCCACGATCTTCCTTTCAACACATCCACCCACTACGCTAGAAAAAGCGAAGTCGAAAAAAATATCGAGGTTGAGGCAATATTCTTCACTAAGATAACCCCGACTATCATTCCTTTTATACATCCACCCGCTATCCGAACGGCTCGACATGCTTCAGTATGACCAAAAATAAACAAAGGCTTAATTTACTTGTCTAAGGCTCAATTTCAAATACAAGAATGAATTCTTTCTCAAAACATAAAAACAAGATACAACCATACACAAATTCAAATGTAAATTGAGAAGAGATTCATGTTTCTATGTGTGCATGTGTGATATATAATATTGATGTGCGAGTGTATATAATTCTTTTGTAGGTGTTCAATTTCATGGTGGGGTTACTATTTCTGCGTCTGTTGGAGGTAATGGGCCCACAATTATTATACTCCATGTTTGGTGCATTTGATTAATCATGTATGAATTATAACTAGTAGTATTATTTCTTTACTACTTTTTTGTGTTTCAATCTTCCATACTGCATCAACATTTCCTTTATAAAACCCTGAATATGATAGCATAGAAAGTGATCTAAGTTGCAATTCAACGAATGCACAACACAAAAAAAGAAAAAAAAAGTGCAAAGAAGGCAGCCTTTGACAATAAATAGCATAGAATCAATCAGTTCACAGTACAAATAAATATATAAAAACATAATCTACCAAAATTGTTCCTATTAAAAGCAACATTTGATGTCAATTATGGGTGGTTGACTACCCATCTATTGGGTGGCAGTGGCACTACTGTTTTCACCAAGAAAAGCAAACATCCAATTGTCAATTATGGAGAAAGGGGTGATCAAAAGCTGGCTGGTGAGGTTGAAATCATTCATACAAATAATAACAAATTCAACTTTTCATTAGTCACTAATTATATACCAAATAACTTGGGAGTTCTGCTTACCTGAATGGTTTTGACAGGGGATTTATTGAGGCGCTTTAAGTGCTTATGAACTTGAAGCCTTTGCCTGGAAGCTTTAGGGTGCCTAGTGCTGCAAATAAAACCCATAATAAACAAAATCAAACTTTATTCATCATCTTTAGATTCAATAAAAGTCGGTTGTGGAGGTGGGAAGGAGATGAGATCTATGATTGTATGATTGATCAATAAAACTACAGTGAAGTACCCAATGGACTTCTAGAAAGTTGTGGTACTTGAAGCGCTTAGATGTACACGTGTACATCACAAGTACAACTTAATTTTTAGTACTTATGTAGTATGTATTTTGATAATAAACTATTATTTCTTAAGCTTCCATGATCTGTTTAGAAAGAGAGGTGGTTGCAGAGCTAGTGAGCTACTAGAGATCTGCTAACTGACGAGTTGTTTATGGGTGACAATCATAACCTAGTCCATGAATTAAGAATTCGAGAGGAATCAATATTAAGCCAACAACATCGATGAGCATACTAAAGAGTTTGAATTAACATGCTGAATGTGAATCCATTTTCTGCATCATGTTTCTGGAATTTCAAATATTCACTGGAAAAAAAAGGGATGATGAAGAAGAATAAGCGATTAAAGTTACTAATGTGCTAATGGAATAAATGAAAATGCTAATGGAAGCTACTTATTTAAGTATTACAATCAACCAAAGTGTAAGCAAAACAAAGTGTAAGCTACTTATTTCATTTATTCCTGTATCATTCCATCAAACAAAGTGTAAGCAAAACAAGTAAGAGATATAACCAACACCATAAATTCAGACACTTCCCAAGTTCCAACCCAAATAAGTATCCATCCACCAGACTAGCAAGGCAAAATTGGCAAATGAAACAGACTAGCAATAAGGTCTGAGTCCTTGGATCTGGAATAAATAGCAACAGACTATCAATTCAGTAGTGTTCTCTTTATTCTTCTATTCAAGCAATGCATCTAAAACTAGTGTTCTGCTATGTAAAACAGCTCGATTTTTAGTGAACTTGTTCGAACAAATGAGTTGTGCCGAATATATTCAGAAGCTTACATAGAGTTGTGCAATGAGATGGGACTGAAAGTTATTGATCTATGGACTGCATTTCAGAAACGAACCTACAAACAGATCCAGAAAAGAACCAATTTATAAAATCAAATTTATAATCGTAAACCTACAAAATCGAGAGAGATTGTCGGCGAGGAAGATGAGAGAAGAGGTATTACAACAATGCGGCGAGGAAGATGAGACCGGCGATCGTCGGCGAGGAAGATGAAACCGGCGATCGTCGGCGATTGGCGGCGATGAGAAGGGGGTGAATTTTTTTTAGGTTTTGACGATGAGGGTGTGAAATTTTTTTAGGTTGATAAACTCATCTGGGTTTTAAGAGTTTAGGTAAAAAGTTATTAATTCTTTTAAAAAAAATAAAAAGTTAATAATATTTTAATTATGTAAAAAAATTGGTGAAACTCTTGTTTGGGATTGTTATTTAAAATAACTAAAAAATAAAATCAAAAAATACCCTCGGTAAACAGTCGGTAATAATTAAAAATAAAATGAAAAAGCCTACCCTCGGTAAACAGTCGGTACATCATTAATTTTACCGACGGTTTTCTGACGACTTATTAAAAATAATTAAAAAAATAAAATGAAAAAAATACCGTCGGTAAGCTGTCGGTATATAACTAATTTTTCCGACGGTTTTCCGACAACTTATTAAAAATAATTAAAAAATAAAATGAAAAAACATACCGTCGGTAAATCGTCGGTATATCACTGACGGTTTTTCGACGATTTATTAAAAATAATTAAAAAATAAAATGAAAAAACATACCGTCGGTATATCACTAATTTTTCCAACGGTTTTCCGACAACTTATTAAAAATAAATATAAAATAAAATGAAAAAATATACCATCGGTAAGCCGTCGGTATATCACTAACTTTTCCGACGGTTTTTCGACGACTTATTAAAAATAAATAAAAAATAAAATTAAAATGATGATGTCGGTAGACCGTCGGTTTGCCGTCGGTAAATACCGATTGTTTTTGCCGTCGGTAATTGCCGTCGGTATTTAACAGTTTTCTAGTAGTCTATTGTCGCGTTTAAAATTATCTCCAAACTATTTATATAAATTGTATGTTCTCACTAGGCGTTAAGCCTAACACTTTTTCTCAAATGATGTGTATAACAGGTTCCCTTAACGGTGGTTCGTCCAAGGTTTGAGAGATGAGCGTGGGTACTTGAGGCATTTTTGGGATAATAGACAATTTTGGAGTTTTGGCATGCAAAAGATTGTAGTATTTTGGAATTTGGATTGACAACCAATATAATCTAGATGTAACCTATTTAGATTAGTTTGTTGTCAATTTTTATATTCATTCACAAGTTTTGTAAACGTTTTCATACATTTACCCATTAGGGTGGTTTACTCCAATTATAAACGTCATATTACCAAATTTTCAAATTTTAAAGTTACTCTAAATTTTAGTGTGTTACATTATACTTTAATGTAATTATATAAAATGTTTACCTGATGGAACTGTTTAATTTTGTTAAAGAAAAATCAAATCTTCGATTTTTTTGGGTAACCACAGGTTTTTGGATGATGTTGGTGTGTCTCAACGAATCACCATGCATAGAGCCCTATAGAGACAAACAGCAAAATTCCCAAAGTGGTCCTCGAGAGACCCTAAGTCCTAAATGGCGACATATAGAGAGGAGCCTCATAACCTTAGTTTAATCGAATACAATTTATTGATATTGAGATATCATTTGTATTTTTAAAGAAGTTCTTAATTTTATATGATCAAGGTTGAATCATGAGCAAAAATGAGGAATCGATTCTTTTTTCATGATAAACGACACAAAAATCGACCCTGTCAGTGACGGAAATTTCGTCGTTGATCCGTCACTAAAATTAATTTTCGTCGCTGAAAGTGAGTCGGTGAAAAGGTGGTGGGTAATACTATCAGCAACGGACGACGGAATTCAAAGCCGGATCAGCAACAGATCTTTTTTAGCGACAGACTAAATCAGCGACGAATACCATATTAACGACGGATAGTGATGGATATTTTAGTGACGGGCTTAGCGACGGATTTCCTCACTGATCCTTCACTAATTTTAAGTATTTTTTTTAAATTATTAATTTTTTATACAATTTCCAGTTCATTGTATCATATATATAATGTATATTATATGTTATCGCGACGCAGCGGCATGTTAAATTTTCCTTTTAAAATAAGAACAAAATAAAATTATCAATTCAAATGAATTAACACTACCAAACAAATGATTTTTTCCGACAGAAAAATCCGCCGGAAAAAGCTATATATACAATAAATTAAACTACAAATGATTTTTCAAATTTACCAATACCATCACTACTACAAATTATGCTTTTACACACGGTTGTTTTGGGCTTTTATACGCGGTTTTGGAACCGCGTATATCGCGGGTGTTTGTAAAAGTATCGGGCTTTTATACGCGGTTCCAAAACCGCGTATAAAACTCAACTTTTATACACGGTTTCAAAACCGTTTAGAAAAGTAATATTAACCGCGTATAAAAGTGACCATCTTACACGGTTTTTAGATGAAACCGTTTAAGAAATCTCTGCTAACCGTTTATAAAATTATTTATCTTACACGGTTTTTAGATGAAACCGTTTAAAAAAGTCATAGTAACCGTTTATAAAAGTCTATATCTTACATGGTTTTTTGCTAAAACCGTTTACAATTGCATTAATTTTTCACGGTTTTCATAACAAACCGCGTATAAATGTAACCATTAATAAAAAAAATAGCACGCATTTGTACACGGTTCTTTTACTAAAACCGCGTATAATGAGTTATATTTATATTTTTAATATTTTCCTCGATTTTGTTACCATCCATTATTCTAAATATTGGTGAAGCTGCATTATATCGATATGCTAAATTTTCAAATACGATTCATATTCGAATAATGGAACATTTCAAGCATAATTCCAAATACAAAAATAAGCTAGAAGCATAAATGTAGCATCTCGAAGTAACCATTAACCATTAAACTTTAAAAAGCATCAGCGTAAATGTAATATCTCAAAGTAGCCAACCATTATAATATTTTCATCGTATAACAAGTCTAATACTTCTTAAAACAACCCCCCCCCCTAAAAAAAAATTCATTACCACATTTTACTCTCTTTCATACGCTTCAAAGTGAACGATCTCGCAATATTGCAAGCAATCTCCTCTACTTGTGTAATTGCGAAAGGATCCGTGGTTGTCCATGTGTCCTATAAATAAATTTGAAAGTAGGTGTTATTATAAATAAAATAAAGTGTTTTTTACAATATATAAATAAAATGAAAGAAAGTTTAAGAAACACGTACCTTGAGAGATGAGGCATATTGTTCATGCATCACAAATTGGAAGATTTGTTTCACTACATAGTAACCACACTCCCAGCCATCTTGTTGATTACACTAAAGTGTAAAAAAATTAGTGATTAAACATATTGAAGTACGAAATAAATTGTTGGGATATATAAATTAATTATACCTTGTTTAATCTCCATGTAACCGAAGTCTTGGCTTGAGAAGACCCTGTGGCATTATTGTACTTTGCAATGGCCCTAAATGAAAAGTAACAAAACATTTGTGTTAATAGTCGATTACTATATAAATAAACATCAAAAGTATACTAAAGTAACACATTACTTACGTGTCAATTAGGCCTTTGATCTCGTAAGTTTCTGCTGTCTTTCCATTTGTCATCAGCGAATCTAATACATAGACCAAGCTACGTCTAGGCCTAATGATTAGTAGTGACCAATGGTGCCTAAAAATGTTCAAAATGGTAACTTAAAGTGTAAAATGTAAATTATTATTATAATAGTAAGATATATAAGTGTACATATATATATATATATATATATATATCTTACCCCTGTAAGTATGGTGCCAGAAAAAACTCCTTTTCTTTTTGGTGCATCATCGTTGCAAAAATTGTGTCCGTGACAAGATTAGCGTCCCATGTAATTTCAAGTGCATTTATTGCTCCCGGTGCTATAAAGGCACACTTGTTCCTTGAATTTTGAGATATCATCATGTGTAAATCCCTGAAAACATTAAAATATGATAACTATATTGGATATTGTGAATATGCATACCTTCTTAATTGATAAGACATATATAAATATATATATAAATATCGACTTACGCTAGATACCAAGCGATGATGTTCTGGTCGAGCCACCCATTCGTCATTAATAGCTTCAAGTCATCGTACTCGACCCCTACGTGCATAGACGTATGACAAAGGACCCCTACCTCGACCAGAACCGTAACCCCAGTCGTCGGCCATTCTTTGGTGGAATGTAGGCGTTGAAATAGCTCCTTCATCGCGGGCGGTCGATCCTGCAGTAATTTGGGCAACGACTTGGTCTTCTTAACTATTTTTTTATTTTTCTGTGGCTCGGATGCAGTGACTACTCCCTTTGAATGTGCCTCGTCATCTTTTTGTACCTACATTAATATTCCATTTGATTGAAAATTCAATACTGTTAGGGAGATGAAACATGCATATACTTAAGGGTTAAGCGACTACGTGAGGGTGGATGCGCGCAGTCGTGGGTGTCACTTGGGTGGCAGTCACCACCTTATTTGAATGGGCCACATCTTCCTTTTGTACGTGAGGCAGAATAGGCTCACTCGTTGGTGGGGCAGATATCACCGATTTATTGGCAGTGGCCTATTAAGAAAACAACAATAATATTAGCAAACATGACATGTATTGGAAAAATCTTACTGTAATCTAACATAAAAAGTAAAGCACATAACATGTATATACCTGTCGCAACAACACAGAACATATCTCCCACTGGATGAAGTTCCCAATAGCTTGACCTAGTTTTTCAATATCAACATTTGGCATGGGCACCGGGAGGTCATACTCTTCACATCCATCCATAACCATGTCAACCTGAACCTTCATGAACCCCTCCTCCAACGGATTACCATGAAGAACGTCCATCGATAAAGGATAGGCCAAGCCCTTAGCAACTAGTATTTTGGCCCCCCCGCACCGGAAAACCAAATCGCAGTTTGTAGCTTCCTGAAAACGTAACACATAAACATCATAATTTAAAAAAAATGGTTCATTTCGAACTTATAAAATTGTAACACACACACACACACACACACACATATATATATATATATATATATATATATATTACAACTCACCTGAATAGATTCGATTCGTGGATCTAAAGCAGTTGATCCAGCACTGCTCTTGTTAACCATCGGGCTTCCTGCAGGGCTGACATTATTCCTCGATACTCATTCTGCTTTAAGCTCTTTCACCTGTTGCTCTAGGTTAGATGTTCGTTCCTTTAGGCTCTTTATTTCCGCATCTTTCTTGTTACGCCTTTTCCTTTTATTTCCAAAGCCTAGGCCCACACGCAGGCCAATGTTGTGACCGACACCCCGGGTGCGACCTGGGTGTTCGGGTCCCAACACCGCTGCCAAGGGATCAACTGCCACTTCAGGGTCCCAATCTCCCTGAGAGAACTGTTTATCTTTTTCTATCTGTCATGTTAAAAAACAAGAAATTCAGGTAAGTAATTAATGATTATAAGCAAATTAGCAAACTTAAAATAAAGATATAATAACTTACTATATGTTCTACGATAGGCTTCATCTTATCCGGTAAGATGAATTCATCGGGGCCTGATTTCACCAGTCTCGCCAATATAAAGTCACGTGCCCTCTTACTATACATATTTTGTATCTCGGGCATTATACCTCGATCCTTATACGTCGCCCAAGAATCTTGCTTCCCTAGATACCCCCGTGATCCTAAGTGGTGGGGGTTATCATTCAACTTTGCATGCTCGCTGTTTTTTTGGCTTAGTGCCTTGGCATAATGAAAGTCACAAAATTAGGAACATATAAATCTATATTAAGACTAAAAACAATAAGGTTATTGTTATTACACCTCAAATTCCGGCGTCGATTTGAGCTTAACGAATTTATCCCACGTATTCGGTTTAACAAACGTGTACTTACTGCACGGTGTTTTGTTTTTTCTCACGTATGATTTTACGAGCTTCGACTTAAAGCTCCTCCATGAGTTGGAAGCAATCGACATCGTCTTTTTCTTCAACCGGTCATCCTCCTCTATATTCCACTTTTGCTGTTTGATCAAAATAAAGTTATTAAACGGTTAATAATATGCAATATCTTATATGATGACAATACGAGTAAAATATAATGAATTGTATACCTTAATCGCTGCCCATAACCGAGCCTTCTCATCAGCGCCAACTTTATGCCAATCAGGTATGAGTATTGATATCTTCGATCTCGCCTCCAATCCTACCCAATTAGCATATTTTGATGAATAAGCACCGATGGGCCGACCAGTATCAGGACAAAATTGAATTATACAATCATCAGAGTTCCTTATTTTGGTCAATAATGTCACCCCTCGTGTTTTGGTCGACCTTTGCGTGGGTTCAGATGTGCTTGGTTCTTCGTTGCCTGAGATGTTAGAAACAATAAGCAAGATGAAGACCCAAAGTATGTTTTCGGTAAAGCCAAAAAAGATAAAAATGTTAAACCCCATATTATTCCAAAAAAAACCCAAGTGGATTCTAAATTCAAAATCCATAAAAGTATTCACCAAATTGGTGTCTACCACTTGATATGCACTTGTGCATAAAAGCAAAAAAAAAAAATCAACATAATTGCCTATATGCACAAGTGCATATAGTCTACTTCAATTACTAATGCACAAGCGCCTATATGAACAAGTGCATACAGTCTACTTATTTGATATTGTAGAAAGTGACGTTGTTGATGATCATGAAGTTGAGAGTGAATTTCAATGTCTCAAGATCCTGAGCTTGATGCATTTAACACTCCAATGTCTCAAGATCCATGATTTGCTATGAACGTTATGTTTCGTTTTGATATATTTGGATTGATGTAAAACTTGTTATGTGTTTTTTTTTAATATTTTTGGATTGATGTAAAACTTCTTATTATGTGTATTTTTAATATTTTAACTTGTGGACATCAAATTCTTGGTTTTATATATATATACATATATGTAGGAAAATGAAAATTACATAGAATTTCTTGAAACCGGGTCAACCACCCGGTTGAACCGATTGAACCGTGACCCGGGCACCACACCGGGTCAACCAAAAAACCGGGTTTTAAAACATTGTAAACATGAGATAACTTGAGAGATAAGTTAGAAAGTCTGTTCATCAAACTGTTTGCTAGTTATTTCTGTCCATTATGCAATACTGTTTTTTGTGTTTCTTATTCTCCCAGACCCTTTCATAAAGTTTAAGCATTCAACATCAATAAAATCAATATAACTTTCTCTTTGTCACAGAAGTAGCACTTTGTCACAGAAGTAGCACTCTGTGATATAGATTAAATTGTCTAGTCATCTAGACAATAAACCACTACATTCACAAATCTAGTAAAAGATTACCCCCATAAACCAAAAAATTCCACCCCACCACCACCCATTGTATTCACACATCATAAAATATTAAAAATTGTTCCTGGGACGCATAATCTTTTTCAAAAGCCTTAGAAATGGTAAATATCTTGCTTTGTCTGACAGCTTGTAAAACATCTTAACATTCAGAAAACCTTATAAAAATCCGGGTCGTAATTGACATGGAATTATTGTGGAAGGCATCGAATTTAGGCCAATGCAAGAATATAGTTAACGCTTGCAAGATTAACTAATTAACGTTAGAACCATCTTCAATTTAAAAAGACATTAAAGTATGTATTCTTTTCAATTCACAACCGTGACAAGCATCCAGAAGTTCCATTGATGGAGATCAAGTATTGTACTGAGAAGTTCCTTAAGGACTCAGGCATAAACCACGTTGTCATCCGGTTATGTGGTTTCATGCAGGTATACTACTCAAGTAGATTGAAATTATAGGCATGCTTCCAATGATCTTATAACTTTCACAACTATACTTTTTCATCCCTTAGCTCCATGTATGAAGGTCAAGTTCGCATAATCAATTAATGGGTCTCCATGGCTTTCAAAGCAGAGATTTTCTACTCTCCAAACAGATTCTATTGTTAGGTTTAAAATAGAAGCTCAAAATAGTTTGTTTCAGTTTAGCTTTTATTTCTAAAATCAAAATTCCAACTCCTCCCATAACAAATGTTAGTTTACTGCTTGCCAGATCATTAACCAGTTGACAGCGAGGAAAAGAAAACATGTAATGAACTAAAAGAACTATACATTAGTTGCAAGTTGAACGTAGAGGAAGTAAACAAAGCCAGAATTGAACACATTGAAGGTATGAAGACCATTATGATTTATGTGACAGCTCCTTACAGTTACAAATAAGAATTATACTCATAGAAAAGGATAAATCAGAGTGTATCAATCAATAAAATAGGGTTTTAAGAATCAGACCTGGCATTGAAGACATATTCGTCGGAATTGCATCCGTTCCTTCCACATCGTCGTCCGAAGAGTTATCGGAGGAAGCATTGCTCGAAAAAATATTGTCCCCTTCGTTCGTCATCGTCGGAGGGGAAACAGGCGTACGAGAATCACCACCGGATGTGAACCAGGCGTACAAGAATCGCGGGAGAAGAACGTGGTATGAGAATCGCCGGAGATATGAGAGTCGCCGGAGGTAGGAGAGTCACCGGAGTTTGAAACGTGCGTCCAAGGGGAACCGTATTCTTGGGGGTTTTGGGGAAACAAGACGTATGAATTGAATTTGGGGTTAAATTGGGTTTAATATTATTAATATAGATTATTATTATTATTATTATTATTATTATTATAGATTATTATTAAGGATAATAATGATCATTATATTATTATCTCTTACTATCGTTATTATGATCATTATTATTATTAATATAATATATAGTATATTATAAAATATGGATAAAAAACTCTTAAATACAAATTATTAGGCACAAGATACCATCATTTTTCTAGATGTTATTAAAAATATATAAAATAATCATTGAATTATACTTAATTTTTTTATATAAAAATATTATATTATTAAGTCTAAATTAAACAAATTTATAAACAAAAATATTATCACTTTCTCAAAATCATCCAAAATCGTATTGTAAATCGACAAAAAAATAAAATGAAACATTAAAATCGTGATGTATCTCGCTGCATTGCGCGAGTACGCTACTAGTATTATTATTATTAAGGATTATTACTCTTAAATTTTAAGTGATGTGCATCAATAAACATTACTTAATTCATAAAAACTTGTTTTTAAAAGTTTTTTCGATATTTTAATAATAATGTAATTTATTTAGGTTTAATAATATAATTTCTTTTATAAAATAAACATTAAATGTAGTACATAAAACACCCATCTAATGACTAGGTTATTAGATTAAGTCAAATATATCTATAATATATAGATAGGTGTTATGGTTATATTATTACTACTCTTATTATTATTATCATTATTATTATTATTTTGGGGGAAGGGTGTCTTAGGCTATGCCTAGACTAATCCCTTGGTAAATTAATGATTGTAAAACATTAGCCTTGATTAAACCTCAATGGCCACAATTGTTGTGTACGTCTGGATTCGAACCTTGTGCAGATGGGATATTCGAACCACAATCATTATTATTATTACTAACACAAAAGCAATAATTAATACCGAAAACTCACTCATTATTACTTTAAGTATCCTAATTGTCACAATTTATAATGAAAATACCAACATCACAAAAAACAAAATTTATAAAATTGTCTTCTGAATAGATCATCCGTTTGTCATGTCTTCAATAGTCTAGCGCTGAAAAAAATGATTCGCGAAGTTATATGAATATCAGGTAATCAATATTATTAAGAAATAATTTTAAGAACAAGTGTTTTACAAATACCTGGATATCTCGTCGGATTACGTAGTATGAGTTTCATTGACCCATAATCCTTCTGCGTGGTCAGTTCTCATGTATGTAGTTTCATCAATCAATAAATTTGTAGAGGGTATACCGACAGAAAAAGGAGGTAGCTCGTCAAACTAATCATATTCTTCCTCATCTGCGACATTTTCAACCCCATGTATATGTCTTTTACCATGAAGAACGATGTGCCACTTGGAATCCTTCGGGTCCTCGACAAAGAAGACCTGAGTGGCTTGCTTAGCAAGAATGAATGGTTCTGATACATAACCCTCTTTAGACAGATCGACGACCGTAAAACCATCATTGTCAACTTTGACGCCTCTTTTGTTTTCGACCCATTTACACTTAAATAGAGGTACTTTGAAGAAAGTGTAATCAAGCTCCCAAATTTCCTGAATTATGCCATAAAACGAGTCTTTGGCGATCCTCGACCTAGCATCATTGTTCGATCTAGAGAACTCTGTCGTTGCGGCTATTAGTGTCACCCCACTGTTTTGCAATGTACTTTTGTCATCTTGTTTTTTGGTGTAGAACGTGTATCCAACAATGTGAGACACCAGGTGTACCATCACATCGAAAAATGAGGGTGGGAAGTACATCTCAAGTTGGCATAGAGTGATGATAATGTCTTTTTGCCATGAATCCAACACCTCTGGATCGATCACTTTCGAATGAATCATGTTAAAGAACAAGCAAAGCTTAGTAATTGTGTGTCGGATGCGGTCTGGTAGTATACCACGAATTGCAATTGGAATCATGTGTGTCATCAAAACATGGCAATCATGCGACTTCATACCAAGCAATTTCAAGTCCTTCATCGACACTAGCTTCTTAATGTTCGCAGAATATCCCGATGGAACTTTGATATCATGCAAGCACTGACAGGATCTGGTTTTCTCAACCTTCGACAATGTATAGCAAGCCGGTGGCAAGTATGTACGTTTTCCATTATCAACAGGAGCAAGCTCTGATCGGATCCCCATTTCCACCATGTCTTTTCGAACTTTCACCCCATCTTTTGATTTTCCTGGAATGTTCAACAATAGACCTATCAAGCTGTCACAAACATTTTTCTCAATATGCATTACATCAAGACAGTGTCGAACACTCAGATGCTCCCAGTATGGTAGATCCCAAAAAATAGACTTCTTCTTCCAAATATTTTTGGGAGGAGATGGACGACCTTTTCCGAACACAATGTCTAGATGCTTAACTCGAGAATATACATTTCGTCCATTCAACGGTTGCCTTGCTACTCCATGCTCGATTTTCCCATCAAACAATGACTTCAATTTACGGTACTGGTGGCTCTTCGGAAGAGACCTTCGATGGCCCATGTACACATGTTTCCCACAATTTCTCAACCTTAAAGCATGTGTGTCATCTTCACATATAGGACATGCCTTTTCTCCCTTTGTACTATAACCTGACAAATTCCCATAAGCCGGGAAATCGTTTATGGTGCAAAAAACCATGGCTCGTAGCTGAAAATGTTCCTTCCTGTACGCATCATACACTTCGATGCCTGGCCTCCATAATTCTCTCAAGTCTTCAATTAACGGAGCCAAATATACATCAATGTCGTTCCCAGGTTGTTTGGGACCTTGGATTAGCAACGACATCATGATGTATTTACGTTTCATGCATAACCATGGTGGAAGATTGTAAATGCATAGAAGCACCGACCAAGTACTGTGACGACTGCTCATGCTTCCAAATGGATTTATTCCGTCAGAGCTAAGACCAAACCGAATATTCCTAATTTCATCACCAAAATCTTCAAAGATGTTGTCGATATTCCTCCATTGAGGAGAATCCGCTACATGTCTAATCTTCCCATCTTTTTTACGATCTTCAGCATGCCAACGCAACAACTTTGCATCTTTGGCATTTGCAAATAATCGTTTCAATCTTGGTACGATTGGAAAATACCACAACATTTTAGCGGGAGGACCATCCTTTTGTTTCACATCGCTATTATCTTTCGTTCGGTTCTTTCGCTTATACCTCGATGTACCACATATGCGACACTCGTTTAGATTAGCATTTGCATTCCTATACAACATGCAATCATTCGGACATGCATGTATTCTCTCTATTTCCAATCCCATCGGACACATCAATTTTTTCGCTTTGTATATCGAAACAGGTAATTCGTTATCATCGGGAAGCATTTCATGCAAAATCTCTAGCAAACTAGTAAAACTTTTGTCACTCCAACCGTTGCTTGCTTTTAAATTAAACAGTTTCAACACAGCTGAAAGTTTGGTAAACTTTGAACAACCAACATACAACGGTTTTTCAGAGTCGATAAACAATTGTTCAAATTTGTCATAATCCTTATCGGCAATATTATCCTCCACGTCATGTAACATCTCATTTAAGTTATCACGGTTATCATTATCTGATTTATAGTTATCATCGTTGTCATTACAATCTCGATCGACCGTGTAACTACAATTACCAAAATCCTCGCCATGTCGAATCCAACAGGTATATCGTTCCATAAACCCACGTACAATAAGATGTTCTTTAATTAAACTATGATCACTATATTTACAAAAATTTCTACAATCCCGACAAGGACACCAAATTTCACTTTCTCTAGTGTTCACCCGATTATTCTCAGCAACCTCCATAAACTGATCAAGACGAGACAAGTATTCCTTTGTAGCTCGTGGCATTTGGTACATCCAATCATAACGATCCATCTGCAATATCGAAATAAAGTATTAATTGTAAACGCATGTATGACATGATCTCAAAAGGCTATAGGTGGCCATCCTAACCCACTTTTTGAATATTTGGTCTCATATGTGAGTGCTTATAACAGATTGATTATTTAAGAAAAATCCGGCAGCATTTCCCCACAACTCCCCAAATACGTGTATAATAAAAACACATATTCGTAGGAGTAATGGGAAACGTCTACCGAATCTTTCTTAAATAAACAATCCGTTATATGCATTCATATCCTAAATAAGACAAATATTCAAAAAGCAGTCCCAAACAGGGGACTATCCGAAATTAATCTCTATTAGATAAAAATCCGGACGGGCGACCTAAAGGCATCAAACATGAACTTGTATACTAAATGCATGCAAGAATCATGTGCAAAATTAATATAATTAATGTGTAGTATAGTATAATACCTTATCAATATTGTCGGTAATTGATCAGTCCAGTCTAATCGGTACGCACGCCAATACGAAAAGCAAAGCTGCTAAGATCACATATATATAATTAATACTTAAAAACATGATGTTAATGCATATAAAAGTAGTAATTAATGAAGTATATGGTTAAGATTATCATCATACCTTAGTTTTTGTGAAGAATATTGCCAAAAACCGTCAAAAAAAACGCCCAAAAATCGTCAAAAAGTGATTTTTTTCGAGCATGAGTATTATTTGGTAAAAAACGGCACCTCCTTTATAAATAGGGTAAAAAACGGCTCCCCCTTTGTGTATTTATAGGTAAACCCTAATAGGGTCTTTCATACGCGGTTCTTAATAAACAACCGCGTATAAAATAGTTACTTTTATACGCGGTTGTTTATACTTTTATACGCGGTTGCTTATTTAAAACCGCATATAAAGGGTATGACATTTAGACGCGGTTATTTTTACTTTTGTACGCGGTTTTTAATAAATAACCGCGTATAAAAGATTTAAATTTTTACGCGGTAATTTGTATCTATAGACGCGGTTGTTTGTACTTTTATATGCGGTTGTGTGTTAAAAACCACGTATAAAGGTTACCTTTTATATGCGGTTGTTTATTAAAAACCGCGTACAAAAGTGTTACTTTTATACGCGGTTTATTGCTACAAACCGCGTGTAAATGTAGTTTTTACGCACGGTTTTGTTAGCAATAACCGCGTACAAAAGGTAACACTTTTATACGCGGTTTTTAATAAATAACCGCGTATAAATGGAAACCTTTATACGCAGTTTTATCGATTCAACCGTTTGTAATTGTCGAGTACCTTTTTTATACGGTTTTTAATCTAGAACCGTGTATAAAACCATATTTTTAGCAACGGTTCAAATTGAACCGTGTAAAAAGGTTCCAGATTCGTCCTTTATACGCGGTTTTTGTAAAAACAACAAAAACCGTGTATAATTAGGCGCGTATAAAAGTCATTTCTGTAGTAGTGCATGTTCCCTTGATGTTTATTCCAATTTAGCTTCGATCATCTTTCTTCCATCAATTTGTTTATGTATCTCCATCTACAGATCTCTAATTCTAGAGTCGGCAACAGCAAAAATTCGACGCAAAATATCCCCAATATCATTCTTCATGTTGGTTATCTTTCTCAACCTAGATATATTGTATCAATATGGTTCAAAGAAAATGAACACAAAGCATTACCATAACTAGAGTTAACTATACCAACTACATACAACATGCGCTTTCTCGAATAGAGCTTGATACGGGACTATATCTCCTCTTGCCTTAGCAATTTGATCTTTCACCAAGACAAAAGCTTCAGAGGAGAAAATGTCAAGCACATTCTTTAACGTACTCTGTCATATATATATATATATATATATATATATATATATATATATAGGGTGCGTTTCCTTTGCAACCCAAGCAATTTGTACAAACTATGCAAACCAATCTTAGTCTTTCATCAAGTCTAATGAATATATGATTTTATTATGTTTCCTGATTTAAAATCATGATTGTAATGAATAAACTTATCATTTCCTAATTTAAAATCATGATTATAATGAATAAACTTAACATTTTCCATATATATCACAATCATTATTAATGAATCATAATCAGTATCCATAAATATATCTATTGTTTCCTAATATAGTGGTTTGCATAGTTTGTACAAATTGTTTGGGTTGCAAAAGAAACGCACCCTATATATAATCGGTTATATATATATATATTGGAAGAATATTTTGCAACCCTTAAAAAGGTTGCAACTCTTGCAACCCACAGCTTAACCGTCGGATTCATGATCGACGGTTATTTTATTTTTCTTTTTCTATTTTTTTAATTAAAAATATTGGGTCCCATATCTATTTATAACCGCCGATCATGAATCTGACGGTTAAGATGTAGGTTGCAAATTAAACAACCCCTATCTATGTATCTATATATATATATATATATATATATATATATATATATATATATATATCAATAACACAAGTGTCATAAAAAGAGAAATGAGGACAACAAAATACAAAGAAGTTCAACTATTAAGATGTCATACAATCAAAACCCCAAAACAAACTTGTAAACCGGTTAATTGCTTCAATATTTTCATTTGTTCTTCATGTAAGCGCTTAAGTTCTAGTTGTCTGAAAGAAGCTTAATCCTGATAAGATAATTAAACCACTTTATCTTGTTACACCAAATCTTGGCAGAACAACAACAAAGCTACAAGGACACAAATCCATCGGGATTGATCAGCTTTACAACCAAGAAACATCATGCTACACGAACCACCAAAGATAACATTAAAAAAGTTAAATATGCATAATTTAATCAGTGGGTTTTTCGCATGTTATTGCAAAACCATAATGCTCTCACACAACAGGAAGACCATCTAGTTGTTCAATTTACATCTAATATTCTCACAGAGCAGGAAAGTCCATTTAAAATAGCATACAAACATAATCCCATCAAGAAGACCATATGCTTTCTTGAATCCACCAAGATTTAATGTTTAAGAAGACAAACTAAGTACCATCATGCATAATCACATTGAATGTTAACAGACTATTGTTTGTTGTCATGATTATATATAAGTTACATAAACTGCAAAATTCTAAAGTTGGTTCAACGGAGAAAAATAAAACATGTCAAGGAAATTTTGAAAGCCAATCATCCAATGTTAATACATACATACATACATACATATATATAACAGGCAAAAACCCAGAACTACCCTTTGTAGACGTCTCCAAAAGATCCTCTTCCAATGAGTTCACGGTTACTAAACCGAGATCCTGTAGCCTTCATAAGAGTTGTTGCATCTTCCATCTTTACTCAAAGACTAATGCTTTTATAGTTCCAACTCAACTTATCAAATCAAAAACACACTTTGAGAAAAGAATTGCCTTTATCAATCAGTGTAACACCCTAAAATCTGGAAATAACAACTTATTTAAAGTTTTCTAAATACATCAATAATTGAATCATCTACAACCACAAATTAGATTTAACTTCAATACACAAACATTCAATCTTTACATACAAACTATAAAAGGACGGGTGCTACTAAAACCTAAAAATAGTCACTATCTCCAACTTGCGAAAGACTTCACCAATTACTTACTTTAGTGTCTAGCTAAGGCTCTACGCTTCATAGAACTGCTAGAACCCAACTCCCAACTGGAACCTGATGCACATGCCGACAAATAAAAATGGTTAGGCTTAACGCCTAGTAAGTTCAAGAGTTTTCAACACATATAATTTAATCATTTAGAAAGGAAGGATGTGAATAAAGTCATAATCTTTCAAAATGATATGCATCACTTATGAAAACAACTCGTTTATCAAAACTATGCATTTTGTACGAAAGAGACACCGAGTTAATTGTTAACCAGACCAAACTGTTTAAAAGGCGAGACCCTCAATTTTATGAAATACGGATAACACGTTATAACTAGAAATAACCAACACGGGTGGAACATGATACCTAATCCATAAATTGTAGATGAAAATTTACACTATTAAATGTTGCCATAAACACGGCATTAGACCCAAAACTCACACGACCATGAAATGGACTAAAATAAATACCGACACGTGGAAACGACACATTCCATTCAAACTTTAATATACTTGGGAAGAACCTCATATTAAAGTCATCATTTACCGTCGACCACTTAAAAGCCCAATTTGGTCAAATACAACATTACCCTTTAAAGATTCCACGAATCAACGATGAAGAGATTCGTATATACTGAGAATAGAGTAACACGCAAGTAGGCCGTTCACGCGACTTCCTTGCATGTCATCTAAACGTTTCCATCTTGGGTGGCGAGAACACGTGAATGGGGCCACCCGCGATGTTATTGGATTTCACCACACATCCTGACATCCTAGTTCCCATGCCACCACCGACATCACAATCCTCGGACCGTTTAATGTCTCTGGCCATACTCCGTCGAGTTCCACCTCAAGGACTTACAGACGTGGGTGTCTATCCAATCTAGACGAGTTTCCCCCTCCGCAGCTCGTGCCACTCGTTGTCCACTCGCTAGCAAACCCGAGCGATCACTAAAAGTAACCCAAAACCTCAGGCCTTACATAACCGACAGACTTACGTGCCTATGGATCCATTACGACACTGTCTAACATTACATGACTCCAAATGAATGACCAAAACACCCAAAGCATGTAACTCACCAACGACACAAATTAAGCGTCATCATACTCAAAACCATGACGGTTATAAATCCGGACAATGTCCACACGACTCATTTAGTCAAAATCGAGCCAAAGGCCCAACACTTTACGTAAATACTCAAATAAAAATCGATATAAATATTGGAACCCGTTTGACCATCTAATATGCAAACACGACCAAACGTATAAATAAATAAAATATCATCGTTGGTTGAGACAAACCATTTTCCCAAATGAACTCATACCCTTATGTTTTCAAAATGCCTCATAACACATTAATATGCATTTTCTGAAAAGGTTTATAAGATCAAATACACAAAATGACACTTACGTCAATTAAACTCCAATTATATATGTAAAGTCATCAAATAAACATTTCAACATGATTTATTTACCAAAATATCCAAAGATCCCAAAATGGGTGTCTCGACATGCTTATAAAACTAAACATTTCAAAATAACTAAAACTTATCAGTAGTTAACAATTTGAGGTAAAACACAAACATTTTAAAATAAACATTTTGGCATGTACACCGTTTTCTCAAATCAACTTGAACTCACCTTGCTAGATTTAGGCTAAATCTAGATTTCACCCAACGATCTCTTTTAAAGTCCGCTTGAATCCTCAAGCCGGAAACTTCCAAAACTTAGATCCAAACATTTCAAACCATAAATACCCATACTCAACCATCTAGAAGCATTTCCCCCAAACAATATGCCAAAAACCCCAAACGAGATTAAAACCCTAGTTTTCTCCAAAACTTACCAAATCCGAGATTTGAGAAACCAAACACTAAGAAACCATCAATGGAGCATTTATAACCTTAATACAAGAAAACTTACCCTTGAAGACGATGAGACTTCCGAAAGCACCCAATCCAACACTTCAACCCGAACTCCCAACCGTTGAACTTGATGAGGAAGATGAAGATGGAGCTTCTAATCTTTGTTGGGTGGAGGAGAACACTTGGAACATGATAGGTTTGGTGTCTTGGATGTATAGAAACCGATTTTAGGGTTTGGGTTCGGTTTCTAGAGAGAAAAGGGTGAAATGGGGGAAGGTTGAAATGAAAAGGGAGCTGAAATTTGCGATTTATGCAGGTCTGCACCCGCCGGCGACATTGCCACGCGACTATACCCTTGGCATAGTCACCCGAAGGGGGATGCCCGCGGGACCGATCTCGCGACTGTGACATGCGACTATGACACTGTCATAGTCGTCAGTCATTGTCGCGGAATCCTTCTCAAGCCCCGAAACTCGACTTTTCCAATGCCAACACTCCCGAAACTCCAAGGGACTTTAAATAATATGTATCCCAATGAAACCCCACCGTTTACAAGTCACATGAATGTCCGGTTGACAATTACTTACCGAAAACTACGGGTGTTACAATCAGCAAGAAACTCCATCCTCACATTCAACAGTTAAGCAATAAGATTTGATACTGAAATTAAAATTAGCTTTGCAAATAACCATTTATGGGAAACTTGTAGATGTGCCATTTAAGATGAAACTAAACTAATACAGTATATTCCACTCAAAAGTAGGGTCTCGATAGGGTAGGATATATGCAAATTTGCCCTCTACCCCAAAGGGTAGAGCGGTTGTTTGTTTCCCATGACCAAAGATTCTTTTCACACATCAAATGTCATCCATGATGTCAAATCTTAAATTTGAAACTATCTTCACACGTCATCTACAACAAGCACCAATATGCATACCCAACATTATAACTTAGTTCTTACACATAAAACACCATCCCATCTATTCATAACCTAAATAAAATCTATACAATCACACTCTACATCTATATCATAGCACCCCAACCCTTAACACGAAAACAAGTAACTCCCTTGACCTACAAATACATTCTGACGGTTATAATCTCATAGAAAGTACGCCGTCAAACAACCACGGACCAGCCCTCCCTATTCTAAATTCCTAGTTTCGCCCTTGGCAATGCACTTGTTTGCCATTGCAAATTAACCACAATTATTTACAAAATCACAAGACTCTACAAGAAAAGTGAGCTTTAGTGATGACATGTTTCACATGTCGTCGCTATAAACCTTTTATGACCATAAATGGTCTTTTATTGACGACAAACTTCCATAAGCATAAATGTAAAGCTTGTTAGAAGTAAGACTCAAATATGTATATGTGCTTTTTATGATTGTGAATTTGAAGGAATCATAATTCAAAGTTTTTGTTCAAATTAGATCAGAGATTTATCAACAATCTGAGGGTTCTTTTTTAGGTTTTTATGAATATTTTTGTCACATATGATTTAGATAACTATTGATTTTATGTTAAACCTTAACACTATTTGTGGTTTAATTTCTTAGGGACTTTCACTTTAATGAATGAATAAAATTGAATTAGTGTAATCCTTTAGTTTGTTGTTGACTCATATATACAAAAAGGTAATGAAGAAGAAAACCAAATTGGACATAAGGGCTAAATTTGTCATTTCCGTTGCTTAACAAACAAACATCAAATCTTAATCAACACATGGCTTGGGCCATGTTTGGCAACCATAAATTAGCTAGCTTATATTCTGAGCGTGGAATTAACTAATTATTTAACATATCCTTTTGGTCATTTTACATTTTCGAACTAGCTAGCTTTTGTCAAACGTGATTGGTTGATCATCTAGAGCTTTAGCTATCAATTGTCTTATCAGCTCCCGTCTAACTTATAAGCTATATTTACAAACATGGTCTTAATGAAAAAGAAACAAACAACACCTAAATCTAGTTGAATATGGTGTAAAACACGATTAAAATTTGGGAAAGATTGTTCAGAAAATTCAAATTGAAAATATTAAATAAGATAATTAGACATGATGATGTTTTTGTATGAAATGACAAGACATACAACTTAATGAAAAACAAACAACACCTGAATCTAGTTGCATATGACATATGAACGACTAAAATTTGGGAAGATTGTAAGTAACAAATAATGCTTTTGTATGCAATGACAAGGCATACAACTCAAAGTGCGTTGTGAGGATGATCACATATCTTTCAGGACATGTACTGTCTATGACTAATTTGAGAAATGTGTGTTAAAAGTACGAGTTTGTGACCACTATCACATGAGAGCCTAGCTTCTTGACGTGCCAGCATTGTAGCTATAAGATTCTTTAATTTTTATTCGTTTTGTAGCATATTCATACGCAAACATCTAAATTGTCGTTTTATAGATATAGTTTGCATTACTTAGCATCTTTCTCCATCTCCTCAGATTGTGCTCTTTGTACCTCCGTTTCACCTTTTCCTAATCTTGAAAATATTTGTGTTCCTTGGTTGCAATTATTGATGGTGTTGTCTTTTGGAGACTCCTAAATGATATTAAATATAGAGTCTAATTTTAATTCTATGATATAACATAAGAACAACTATTTTTTATATTTGATATATATGTAAGTGTGCATGTACTAGTAGTGTATTTGTGCCAAAAGGCGTGATACAACTCTTTTTTAATAAAACTGGACCAAATTTCACTTATTTTTTCTGCCTGTATATTTCGTTTCATAAAATGAAACCCAAGAGAATGTTTTACTTCAAAAAGTTTACAGAAAATAAAGTGTCTTTACCCACCAGAATTCAAAATTGTCAACCGAAAAGATATATCAGGTATACTGCTAAGAAAGCCTATCACTAAAATTTTTAAAAACCAACAAATCTCACCACACTTCATTTCTATAGTAAGTTAAACACAAATCAATACCATATTTAACTTAAAAATAACTCAACCTAGACCAAAGTTGATAGAATAACTCAAAAGATGTCGGGGGGAAACCTTGGTCTTCGGTATTTGGATCCAATTATGGCCCATATTGCAATCAAGCCCAAAACTCAATGCAGCGACTGCGGAAACGATAACAATAACAAGCTCCAAGATCTTATCACTTGGATGTTGAAGTAAACAACGACCCATTATCAAATCAGTATCATCTATATTCTAAGCATTCAAATGAGACTTGTCGTTCAAAAAAAATTCAAATGAGACTTGCAAAACCAAATATGTAGGGGAAGTCAAATGTGATCCAAACCCCATATCTAACCTATGGAAACCCAAAATATGACCATACTTGAAAATAAGTTAAGCGAAAAGGAATAACAATTAGCAGTTATTAGGATGATCTACACTTGAAGAAATCACGATTAGCTTAGTGAGAGTATTACATAATTTAGATTTTGAGATTCACTATTAACAATAAACCATTTTGGTAATAAATTCGATCGTAACACTGTTAGATAAACATAAAAAATTTAAGAGTATTCCATTTGAAATCAAAACATCTAAATTGGTGAGTAGACGCTCCCTAAGAAAGACAAACTTAAAATCGTGAAAATAGAAGTAGATTGAATATCCAACTTGGCAAACAAACCATCCTCGCGAGTGAGTATACCCTTGATCAAATTTGGCAACTTTGTAATGGATTTTAACTAAACAATGTTGTAACATATTCATCATAAATGTGTGATTCATGATAAATAACACTTTCATAGTTATCATGAACTCATATTAATCATGAATGTATTATTCATGATAAATATTCATCCTAAAAAGGGATATGTGGTGCGTTATGGACGGTTCTCGGGTTCCTAATCAATCTCTCTCTCTCTCTCTCTCTCTCTCTCTCTCTCTCTCTCTCTCTCTCTAGGGTTGGATTGGGTTCCGATGAAAACAAAAGTTATGTGAGAAGGGTAAGAAGGGATCTCCACCCTTGGATGCTCATTAGGATGAGATGCACCGGATCAATTTCATATCAAGCGCGATTCGTAGGTGTGTTTGAGATTAAAAGTGATTAAGGGTCCAGATCATTTCTTACCTTCTCACCTTAACACTTCTTCTCACACAATCTTTCGTCTATATATAAATATAGAGAGAGGGGGGGAAGGATCAAACAAGAAAAGTACCAATTTAAAAGAATATGAGAACCAACAAAATCATATATGATTTTACATTAACGTGTGAAAAAGCCACGTGGAATTGAAGTCATGGCCAAAGTCGTCTGCATGGCTTTTTCGCATGTTAATGTAAAATCATATATGATTTTGTTGGTTCTCGTATTTTTTTAAATAGGTATTGTTCTCATTTGATCCCGACTATATGTGTGTGTGTAAATTATGTTTTTCGTTCATATGGTTTGTTAAAAATTATGATTTTCATCCATGTGGTTTAGTAATATGATTTTCGTCCTTATGATTTGTAATTCATTGCTATTTCATCCTTCTGTGGTTTACAATTCCTTACTAATTTAGGGGGTGTTTACTTGGGGCTTAATGTAACACCCGGTTTTTTGTAAAGCAAGTTCCATCCTTCGTTAGTTATCTCTCCGCCTTCTGTCTATCTTTTGAGTGGTAAATGTTGTGCTTTCGAACCTTGAGTTTCGACCTTTTTCAGGGCTCGGTACGTGTGGCGCGATTGTGACTCGCGATAGTGACATGGGTCACTATCACGTGGCACAATCGCCAGGGGTGTACCACTCGCGGTACATTCTCCGCGATAGTGCCCTCGCGATAGTGACAATGTCACTATCGCGTGGCAAGGTCGCGCGCGGCGTCTGGTCCTCTAAATGTCTGAATTTTCACCATTCTCCTCATTCCTCACTTCCACCTTCTTCCATTTTCTTTCCTAAACACCAAAACCGAACCCTAACCCATTTTGGGGGTTTCTCCTCCTCAAACCACATGATTATTCACCATCTAGCTACTTGGGATCTTGAATCACAAAACCTCCATCTTCATCTTCCTCATCAAGTTCAACGGTTGGGAGCTCGGGTTGAAGTGTTGGATTGGGTGTTCTCGGAAGTCTCATCATCTTTAAGGGTAAGTTTCTTGTATTAAGGTTATAAATGCTCCATTGATGATTTCTTAATGTTTGGTTTCTCAAATCTAGGATTTGGTAGTTTTGGAGAAACTAGGGTTTGTTATTATTTGGGGTTTCTTGGTATATTATTAGGGGAATGTTTCTACATGATCGGATATGGTTATTTATGGTTTGGATTGTATGGATCTAGGTTTTGGAAGTTTCCGGCTTGAGGATTCGAGTGGCCTTCAAAAGAGCTCGTTGGGTGAAATCTAGATTTATCCTAAATCTAGCAAAGTGAGTTCAAGTTGATTTGTGAAAACGGTGTACATGCCAAAATGTGTATTTTAAAGTGTTTTACATGAAATGGTTAACTGCTGATAAGTTTTGAGTATCTAGAAGTAAAATGTGTTTTACTTAGTTATTTGTCAAAGTATGAGCATTTTGATAAGTTTTCATATTTAGTAAACTTGGGTTGTGTTAACCTCTTAAAATGCTTCTTTTGGGTTTTGAATGTTCCCAACAACTAAATAACATGGATTACGTATTCTTGGTATTTTTGTACAAGTAAAGTCTAATTCATGTTTTATGCATTTGGTGTATTTGCATTCATAAACACTTTGGAAATCTTGAGTCCCATCTCGTATGGAGTTTTGGGTAAATCTAGTCTTTGAGGTACGTGTCTTCATAAATGTTATTTAAAGACATTCCACTATTGTGGAGACCGGTAATTATTGGTCAAACGGGTTTTGAGCTCTTTAGCTCGGTTTTGGCTTAACGAGTCGTGTGGACATTTGTCCGGACTTTTAAACTGTTGTGGGTTTTGGACAAGAGGACACTTATTTTTGTGTCATGGGTGAGTTACATGTTTTGGGAGCTTTGATCTTTCAATTGGATTCATGTAACGTTAGACGATGTGTAATGGATCCATAGGCACGTGAGTCAGTCTATTTTGGGATGGTCAATTGGGTATTGCGGGGTTGAACTCCGGTACCCATGTTTTATGACCGGAAACTTTACAAGTGATCGCTAGGAGGGTTGAGTCGGCTAGTGCTACCGGATTAGTAGGCGCTAGGACCTCCGCCGCTTGAAGTAATGCCTGGGAGGTATTCTTTAAGTGTGTCGGGCCTTCGGGATGGAGTTCTTCGGAATGATCCATCAAGGTCAACTGACTTGGGGTGACACTTGTAAAGAAGTCGTAGGGACACCGGGCTGGGATGTCGGGAGGTGTCATGCGATTAACGTTGTTGTGTGGTATACTTTTGTGTTCCCTCCACCCTCAACGGATACGGGTTTCCCCCGTTGTTGGCTATCAGTATGTTAAATAGAAGAACGTCTTATTTTATTGTCATTGGTTCCTTACGGTCGCGTGAGTATGGGACCAAGTGTCCATGTTTTCGGACGTACGGTATATGTGGTTTTGATAGCGATTTATGGGTCGAGCATTCTGTTCCGCCCGCGTTTTGGATACTTTGGGTTACAAACGGTTATTCATGTTTTTACCAAATAAGTGTCGAACTATGATCCCGTTTGGGTGAGTTATGCGTTGCACCATTTTATAAGAAACGTGTATTTTGGGAGCACTGTCTTTAAAAGGATATATTATGGGAAAATGTGTCGTTTCCATTTGGAAGTATATATTTCGAAGAATCTTGATTTAAACTGATTTCCTTCCTTTGAAGATATATATTCGTTTATGTTAACACTCTTGAGCTCACTAGGCGTTAAGCCTAACCTTTTTAATTGTCGGCATGTGCATCAAGTTCCTAGCGGGGGGTTCAGTTCTAGCGGTGCTATGAAGAGTTGAGCCTTAGCCTTACAAACGTAAGTAATTGGGGAAGTCTTCCGCGAGTTGGAGATAGTGACATGGTTTGGGTTTTAGTAGCACCCGTCCCTTATAGTCTGTATACATACATACATATATATATATATATATATAAGATGGTATACGTGTAATGTAGCTAAATCT
Organism: Arctium lappa; assembly: GCA_023525745.1. Classification (NCBI taxonomy): domain Eukaryota; kingdom Viridiplantae; phylum Streptophyta; class Magnoliopsida; order Asterales; family Asteraceae; genus Arctium; species Arctium lappa. The sequence continues at coordinate 10,269,413 of CM042054.1, read as the reverse complement.
GAATTTGTGGTTGTAGATGATTCATTTATTGATATATTTAGAAATTTTTAAATAAGTTGTTATTTCCATATTTGAGGGTGTTACACTTAATGAGCTTAATGACAAAACCGGCTTATTCGCACAGACGTTTGGAGTGTTTACTTGGGGCTTAATGACAAAATCGGCTTATTCGCGCAAACATTTCCGGCTTAATCACTAAGTAGGGAAAGAAGTGTTATCCTTATTAAGACACATCTTTGACATTTATACCCTTTAAAAATAAAGACATGTCTACCTTCCTACTCAATAATCACGCAATAAAACCTAGGTGCTCGATTTCACCTTCACTACTTGTTCGATTTCGATTTCACCTTCACCGCTCGTTCGATTTTACTGCTTCGAGTTCATTGCTGGTCCGATTACACTATTTCAATTCACTGCTGGTTCGATTTCAGCCCTAGACAATAATTTCTTTTGGTCGATTTCTCCAAAGGTAATGATTTTACTGATTTTTCGATACTTGTTTCTTCTCCATACTCGATTGTTGTTTCATACTTGTTTCTTCAGTTGATTGTTGTTCCATACTTATTTCTTAAATCGATTGTTGTTCCATACTTGTTTTCTTTAGTTGATTGTTGTTCCTTACTTGTTTTTTTAGTCGATTTTTGTTCCATACTTGTTTCTTCTCCATAGCTGCTCGACATTTCTTCAATGTAGATTTTTGTAACCATAATTTCTACAATGTCGATTTCATACTTGCTACTTTTTGTTTGAACTTGGAAGTTTAAATACTTAATGATTTTTTTTTTGGATTATATCAATGAATTTATGAATATATGGCTTAAAAAATAACCAGCAATTTATAAAACAGCTTAAAATTCATATTCAAGGGTAAATTGGTCATTTCTGTTATTCAGACTGTTAATTCAGATAAAAAAGTAGACAACAGCATCAATTTATCCAGACAGACACATTTATCCATACAGGACTTAATGGAAAATTTGGTAAACAACCCCTTAGTCTCTACTCTCTTGTACTTAAAAGATAAGGAATTAGTCCAGGGACGAAAATAGTAATAAATTAGAAACCATAGGGATAAAAATTGCAAATTTTAAACTATAGGTAGGAAAATTGAAATTATTATCAAACCACAGGGACTAAAATTGTAATTTACTGTTTATATTATATTATATTATGTGTGTGTATGTATGTATATATATATACTAGAAGTGTACTCGCGCAATGCAACGAGATACATCACGATTTTAATGTTTCTTTTTATTTTTTGTTTTTTTGTCGATTTACAGTACGAAATTGGATGGTTTTGAGAAAGTGATAATGTTTTTTTTATATATAAATTTGTTTAATTTAGGCTTAATAATATAATGTTTTTATATAAAATAAACATTAAATATTCTGTTAGTTTTTTTTAATTAAATTTTAGATTTTTTATATTTAAAATTTGATTTTTATCCTGCATTTAATTATACAGGGAGTGATTTTAGGGTAGTTGAAATAAGGAGTGAAAACTTGTTAGAGATTTGAAATAAATAGGAAAAGATTTTAAGTTTTCATTTTTTATTTAAGTTTTAAGTAATTAGCATTAAATAGCCGTACATTAAGCTTTAACAGTTGATTTTAAAATATAGTATAGATAGATAGATATGTGTGTGTACATTGGGCCTGAAAAAAGCTTGAAATCTAAAATGCAACACATTTAGCCCAAATACTTCATAGACGAAAACCCATAAGGCCCAAAATGAGAAGTGGAAACTGGCGGCGACTGGGGAATAATATTTGGCCCAAACTCTTGCGTCTGTTTTCTATCACTACAGTGCTATTGTTTTAATTTTTTGATAAATACGCATTGTGATTACTTTAATATGTTTATAAAACTATAGGTAAGTCAAATAAAATATTATTTTAAAGTTTAAAAAAAATTAAGTTTCAACACTCCAATATTAAAAATTAAAAACAATTTGTTTGATTTATGTGACCAACTATACTGTGTAATTTAATTCGTATAGCAAAGGTTATTTTTTGTAGGTACTATGCTTGTCATTCACAGTTTCGCACCATGATGTATTACTATTTACACACCAAAAATGACAAATAAACAAATAATTCTTTCAAAAAACAATATTAAATCAGAATTGATAAATACTTTATTTAAAAACCTTGTCAAATTTTAACAAAACTGAGAAATAAATGAAATTTTAATTTAAATGAAAAACATAATCCATTTTTTTAATTGCTTTTAGCAAAATTAAAAATAAAATAAAAACGAAATAAACCCCGATTTGGACATAATGGCAATTGGTATATGGTACAAATAAACCGAAACGAGGTTTCTTTCACACCACTACATTTTTTTAGGTGTGTTAATTATAGCAGAGTTGATTGATTTTAAGAAGTTTGAATAATCTAACTTAATTAGTAAGATTTAAAATATCTCAACCCTATAAAGAAAAACCAACCAATTTTAGAGGTTGAATTGGTCGAATTGTGACATAATAAAAACATTGTGATAGCATACTTACAACCAGTGGTCACTACTACCGGTTAATTAACATTATATATTCTTTAGGGACATACCAACACAAGTAAGAAAGTTGATGATTCTTACAAATAAAAAGGTAAAATCACGGGTAAAATTGTGATTATACTTATGAAAAAGAGTTAACCGGTTGTCTGTCACCGCTATTGCAGATCAAATGCAGTATTAACATGTCTAGTAATATATAGGTGCATGATCGTGTGAGAAGTTGAGGTTAACATGAAAAGCGTGATAAGTGAATCTGAACCGTTGATCACTTTTAATCTCATGCCCTCCCATTAATTGCACCTTAGAAGAGAATTGATCCGGTGCATCTCGGTACATCTCATCTCGGTGCATCTCATTCTAATGTGCGTTCATTTCTCATCCAACACTTGATAACCACTTTTTACGCTTCTCACGTTAACCTCCACTTCTTACCGGAACCCAACCCGTAGTGTACATATAACATATAAGAGATGTATAACATATAAGAGCATCTCCAACCGTACGGTAAATCAAAAGATTTGTCGTGGGTGGGGCTCCAACTGACCGGTAGAAGCAAAAAACTTTTGCCGGCTGAAGATTACACACGGCATATGTGTCGTTCAATTTTAACACGGCAAAAGTGAGGAAGCCCACCACTATGCATTTTTTATTAATATTTAATTCGAATTTGATTTTATAACTATATAAATTAACACACACACACACATATATATATATATATATATATATATAATTGTATATGTAACATCCTCAAATTTGGAAAGAGCAACTAATTTAAAATTTTCAATAATACCTCAAAAAATGGATAAAATCTCTTACGGCAAGTCCATACTTAAAATATGATTCTAAATTAACCATCAACAAAGTAAATAAAGTCTTACATAGAGACTAATTCAAGGTCGGGTGTTACTAAACTCAAATACAAGTTGTTATTCCAAGATACACGCGGAACACTTCACCAAACTACTCACCCTCGTGCATATAACTAGTTCTCATCTCTTCACAGTGTCGCTAGTACCGTTTCCCAACCGGGACCTGATGCACATACCGACAAATAAAAAGGTTAGGCTAATGCCTAGTGAGTTCAAGAGTTTTCAACACGAATAAATATATTGTTAAAAAAAGAATACAATTCAAACCATAATCTTTCAAAATTATTTACTTTAAATATGGAAACGACTCGTTTTCCAACAACATGCATTTTTAAAGTCGAATGCTCCAATACACACAGTCTTCATAAAGTGATGCAACCCAAAACTCACTCAAAACGTGAATAGAAATCAAACTCCCAATTTATGAAAACGCGGAATAAATTTCATATCCCGAAACACCCAAAACACGGGTGAAGCATAATACTCAACCCATAAATCATGGATAATAATCAAAATATATAAAACGTCACCGAAAACATGGATACTAACACTCAATACCCAAAACAACATCTTTCGTTGATGGGGGAGATCCGATTCCATCGAATGTGGCGGACACACAAAGTTAATGTAGCACCCTAAAAATTGGGTCAAATAAAAATTCGAAATTTTGGCAATATGACGTTTAAAATACGGACGTCCATTATACCCTGTAAATAGAAATCTCAAAGTATAACAATTCCCAAGTTGAGACAACTAAAGACCCACATTAAACAGGGTTAGTTTGCACCATAAAGTTTGCAGAGGAATGGGACATAATGATTACAACAACCTACTTAATCTAGAATTAATTTCAAACTAGATTAAAATGGGTGTTACTATTCCACTATAATCTCTCTGCACAAAAATCCCCAAAAGACCGGCACTTCAAGATCTCTTACGTGCCCGGTTGACAAGCCCAACATCCTAGATTTCACTGCTAGTGGGATCTGTGAGAATAATCAACAATCATAACAAGTGTTAGGACGAAGCCTAGTAAGATCTCATAAGTTTAACAGTTCACAAACAAGAAATATTATAATATAAGACTTGTGTTACCGAATCCCTTTGTGTTACCATATAGTCCCACTTGCAAAGATGTTCCCCAAACCTGAACATAAGCATACAAGAGATAACTCTTGAAATACGGGGGAGACCCGTTTCCATCGGGGTGACATGTACACGGGAGTGGAGTCACCTATGATGTTATTGGATTACACCTCATGTCCCGGTCCTAGTTCCCATGCCATGAAGACATCACAACCTCAAACCATAACATTGCCTTTATTGCTTACTCTGTCGAGTTACACCTCAAGGTCTTACGGGACATTATTATCTATCCATATCTAGACGAGTTGCACCTCAAGACCCCACGCCCCCCCCCCCCCCCTAATTGCCTACTCACTAGCAATTTCACAATGACCAACAATAATAGGTCAAATACACATACATCTACATCCTTGTGCACAAGGAAGTAGATATTCACAATTATCAATAAATCATGCAAGGTTTCTTGAACCGCCTTCAGCGTTATCAAACCAAGTACTTCATTATGCATGTAGGACAATTATGAGAAATTAAGGCAATAGTCAAACATGTCACATATTTCTTTTTTAGGTAAAACATCCTTCCCACATTATACTTACATAGGAGGGTTCACACAACTCAAGTCATTTTCTTATAAAAAGGGGATTAAACCCTAACCCTCAACGTATCCATGGCAAAAGGTTTTATAATTATTAAGATTCAGGAACCATAACGACATTGTGAGTTTTATATAACATATGGATGTTTATAAAACAAGATATCTACAAGAGCGAACCTTATTTGAGACAAGATTCACCAAACCCTAATTTATGGTAAAGTCCACACTATTCAAAATCATGAAGGTACATATACATTTAATACACATTTAGACATTAAATGAAGTATTATGACAAGAAACTCACCAAGTAGGGTTGTTAAGGGAAACCTTAGTTTATGCTAGAAATCCTACTATGAAAGGACTTGAGAGGAGCTTGAACTTCTTAAGCTTTAAATACCACTAGAGCTCCTAGACTTGCACTTGATGATCCCCAAAATCGAAGTAAATGATAAGGTAGGTTGAGGATCATAAATGAAGAGTGAAAAGGGAGGAGAAGTAAGGAAATCGTCTATTAGAGTGAAGGAGAATCGACTAGCTATACATTTTTATTTTACATCAAAATGAGTATTCATTACATAAATACATATATAAGGTTGTGTTTATATGGACTATCAATCTATGATTGTCGTTTTTGTTTCTGTATTCCTGATTTATCCACTAGGTCAGTCTAGTTGTTGATTATCGCTGACCACGTCCTATCGGAATCATTGAATCAATAGAAATAAGCCATGTTTGAAATGCGATTCACTTTCAAGATGCCTTGGTGGTGAAATGGTAGACACGCGAGACTCAATCATCAGGTAAATAAGATTTACTTTTTGTTAAATACAGAAAAAAATCGTCCTTTTCTTCCCCAATATTCCCCCAAAAAATTCAAGGGGTCCCATTCCATATTTCATATAGATAGAAGTATTTTACTATGGTATTGTAAGTCATTTAAGAGGGAGTTTACCATTCTTGTCATGGTGGTGTTACGTTAACATCTTATTTTCAGAGCTTATTTTATATTTAAGAGAGAGTTTATCAAATATTTATTAGGTTATAAGTGCTTACTAGGTCGCTTACTTTACTTGTTGAGCATGTCAATGACCGATAATATTACTCGGTAAGAGGCATGGTAAAGCCGGAGATTCTTATCCGGTAAACGATGGAAAAACTCTTAATCGGTTAGTGTTTACTGGGTATAAGATCCTTATAAATAAGTTATTTTTATGGCCGAAAATATAACATGACAAGGTAAATGGGAGTGACAATAGCTAGTTTTATGCGGCTTAAACATAAAGCTTCAATAAATTGTATGTATGTAGTAATAAGTTGTAAGATGTATTGATTTTGATTTATTGTACTGGGAAAGGGACATATTTGTTTCTATGCTTATTTATACAAGCAAAAGTCAGGGAATATGCTTCATTGTTACATTCTCTCTAATCTATACCTTTGGAAATGTTTTTTTCCCTTCCCAAGTTTACTCCTCCTTTACTTTTTCCTACCCTAAAATACGGTTCGGTTTCATTTACTTTATGTTTTATCACACTAAGGAGTCGTTTACAAAATACTTACCATGTAAGCGCTTACCAGGACATTTACCTTAGCGGATTAACATGACAAAAGCATAAAATCTTACTCGGTAAGAGCGAGAATAAGGATGAGGAGTCTTACCCGGTAAGTGAGAGTGACAACTCTTACCCAGGTAAGTCTTACCAGGTAAATTGTTGTATATGATACTATCGTGATGATTACAATCTTACCCCGTAAAATAAATTAGTGTGTCGAGTTTTATTGGTAAACACTTACCGGGTAAACATTTGGGTAAACGGCCCCTAACATTCTTATTTTTTCCACTCTCATTTACGTTAATTCAGATTAGAAATATATTTTGTGTTAACTTGATCTCTAAATTCTTTCTGTATCTAGATCATAGAAAAATAACAATGTTAAAACAAAAATTATCACAATCTAAATTACAATTCAAAAATTATGAAATGGTTACTTGGATCTCCAAGATAATAGTAACTTCAGAAAAATCATTTCTATTCACATATTAAGAATTGCAATGAAATATATCTTATATACATCGATATATTGTCCAAATCCATTTATATTATAAAATACATATTTTTATATAAATTAAGTTTATTTTAATCGATAAAAGTTTAATATCGACTTTTATATGGAGATCATTTTAAATTATTTTTCTCAACATAAAATTAAATAGAATACTTTATGGAATACTTAAAATATTTTTTAATAATATTAAAAAAAATATTAAATTATCGTCAATAATTATCCACAGGAAAAAAAAATATAAGTAGATTACAAATTTCGTCCCTATGGTTATGTAGAAATTATGGCTTGGGTCCTTATATTAAAATAATTACAAGTATCATCATTATGATTTTAAATTTGTTATGCGTCAAGTCCCTTGACCTAACGTCGTTAAATAAAGTCTGTTAAGTCAGGGACTTTTAGGTCTTTTTCATTTTATCTTTAATTTTTTTTAAATAATTGAAACAAATAACATAATTATTAAAATTTTATATATATATATATATGTATGTATATTATTCTAATATTACATATAAATTCTTCACCTAACCTTACAGACTTATACCCCCAACTCATCGTCTTATCCTTATTCATCTTCCTCACCCCTACCTGTATTTTTCAACGACAAACATCATCCATTTTCTTCCCCTTCACCACCCCATCTCTCTCTTCTATATTCCCTCCATTTCCTAGATTCCTTCCCCTATAACAAAACCCAAGCTCAAACTAGATTCAAATGATTGCAACCAAAGCCTATACTCTTCATCTTCTTCGTTAAGCATTGGTATGCCTATTGTTTGGGTGAAAAATCAATATTTGGCATAAACATTTATTCTACTCCCTTCCCGTCAACCCATATTTTGGCTATTTCTACTCCCTTTTTGTTTTTTATCACGAAGGTCATGGGTTTTGTTTATGGATTGGTTGATATAGGGTTTTGATTTTAACAAAATCTAAATGTAAAAGAAATTTGGAATGAAATTGTATAAAATCCTACGAAATCCTAGCCATCCCCTCGGGATTTCAAAATCCTACGTTAAAGGGATTTCAAAAAAATCCTAGGATTTCAAATCTGAACAATCCTGCAAACCAAACACAGGATTGAAGTGGATTTGAAATCCAAATGCCTCCAATTCCAAACCATTCTGGCAAACCAAACACTCCTTTAGAGTTTGAATTTATGTTCAATTTACTATTGTTTGTGTTTCAATTTATGTTTTAAGGTGTTTGGGACCAGAGATGGCAAAGTGGTCGGAACCACAAGAGTGACCAAGGATGTAAGAGGTGCTTGGAGTAGAAGAAACAAAAGCCAATAGTTGATAGACGGTGGGAATTAGTTTAGGTTTTTCTTAAATGTTTTAAGTAATTATACAACCATCATCCAAATTTGTACAATATACAAACTTAGAAAAAGAGTAAAATGACAAAATTTCAAACGTATTAAAAGAAAAAGAGAGAATTACGAAATTGCACAATTTAATTATTTAACTCTGCAGAACCAAACATAGTTAGGGCAAAGGACCTAATCTGTAACAAAATCAAAACCATGATGATAATACTTGTAATTATTCTGTTTGAGGGACCCAATCTAAATTTATACATAACCACAGGGACTAAATTTGTAATTTACTCAAATTAAAATAAAAAGTCCAATAGTATTTGTTTAGACGAAATACATGAGAAATTATTTTGTAGGGCAGATAAAAATGTGAGGGACGCACGATATGTAGAGGCAACGCGAGACACGGGAATACTTCTGCTCCCCATTTTCTCGGGTTAGATCTTTCTAGAACATCATTATCGGTTAATATCATATTTTATTTTCTTGTCACATTTGTGTTTTTATTGCAACTTCAATAACGATTATCATTTTATTAAAAACTAAGAGTGTTTGGTTGGGGGTATTGAGGGTAGAGGTGTTCAACTAAGTCGTCAAACCACACAAACCGTTCATACTGTACCGTAAAGCGCGGTTTAGAACTTACGCAGTACGGTTTGCGGTTTTGAGTTATCAAATCGCGGTTCAAACCGTACCGTACCACACATTATATATATGTATATATTTTTTATTTTATATATTACACACACATATGTATATATAGAATAATTGCAATATTTATATAATACTTCTTCCGTCCCAAAATAAGTGTTCACAATTGACTTGACACACAATTTTAGACATTCATAATTATTACACATTTTTGTTACTAAATGACATATTTACTCTTATTTAATGTTTATATCTCTTCACAACTCTTATGTATTTGTGCATTAATTAAGGGTAAATATGAGAATTTAGTTATTCATCTTTTTTAAGTGGACACTTATTTTGGGACAAATATAAATAGAAATGTAGACACTTATTTTGGGACGGGGGGAGTGTATATTTAGGAATCGAAATTATTGAATATTTTTATTTTTTGGACTACGATCACGTTATCATTGATTTTAAAATGAAGTTTTGCTCATATAATTATTGAATTGTAGGTGTAATGTGCGTAAGATACAAACCGCATAAACCGCACCGCACCGCATTCTGCGGTGCTGTTTGGTGCGATTTAAGGTATATGCGATGCGGTTTGCGGTTTGAAAAAAATGCTCAAACAGCATATGCGGACCGCACCGCGAACACCCTAATTAAGGGGTAAGGAATGAGAATGATAATGATAATGAAAACTCTTGTTTGATTTGATATAATATAATGAGCACATTACCCCAAATCCATTAATTTACATTCCTGACCAAATTAGGGGAATGAAAATTTTAGTACCGCTCAGTCATCTTTTCTCATGTGTTCATTCATTTGTCGATGTTGAATGTAAAATATTTTTTATTTTCATGTTGAATGTCACATATTTGCATTAAAAATATTATATAAAACATTTTTTTATTAATTATATTGGTTTAACCAAACAGGATTAATGCAATACTCATCTCTATTTCCATTCTTCTGCATTCCTATTTTCATCTTCATTTCAATTCCTTATAATGAACCAAACGCCCCCTAAAAATAATCAATCACTTTTCGGTTTTCACCTAGATTAAATGTAAATTTATCTGATTATTTTAACTTGAATAAAAAAGAAAAATATAAAATCATTTAACCATTTCTAGTTTAGTCTACTAATTACTTAATCACCGGGTTTTGATTCTTAAAATCTCAATAATTTTTTCAAGTGTAAATCCAAACAATTGTACATCTAAATATAAATATATATATATATATATATATATATATATATATATATATGAGCAGGTTCAAATGAGAAGCTAAACATTTTGCAAGAAGAGGAGAAGTGTTTAATCATATATGATTAAACACACACATAGGCCGTGTAATCATATATGATATAACATTTCTCGTCTTTTCGCAAAATGTTTAACTTCTCACATTATTTTTTTCCTCTATATATAACATTAAAAATTTCGTCTAAATTTTTTTTTGACAAAAATATATTGGATAAGTTATGGAAGACTGAAATCACTATTCATTTACTTAATCTATTTATTTTATTTGAATTAGAAATATTGTTACAATACCAATTTATGTATCAACTAAGATTCATTGAATGGGAAATATCTCTTAAGGCACTGTTTGACAAAAAAAAAAACTAGATTATAAGTGTTTTTTTTTACATGTTTGGATGACCATAAGCTAGCTTATTGAAAATCTACTTAGTAGTGTTTTAAAAAGTTTGTTTATCAACTAGTTTGTCAAACATAAACTAAATATATTATAAAGTTATCTTCTTATTAATTAACACTTTGGCAATCACAAAAATGTTACAAAAACATTATTATTTACAAGGCATTGTTTTTATGTGGCCTTTAATAAATAACAACTTAATGAAGTTAAATATATCATAAACGTATCTTTATCAAAATTTAAAAAAAAAACATTTCATTCCTATAGGTTAATATTTTTTCTTTTTACTTTTGGTTGTGTTGGAAAATATAATAAGTTTTTCTCAAGAATATTATAATTTAAACTTTATTATTTGTCTATTAATAACTACTAGAAATGTACCCTCGTAATACAGCGGCTTTCTGAAATCTAGAACTTGAATCCTCGATCATTATTCATACTTTTTGTTAGTCTTTTTTTATTTTATTTTACGATATTGAGAAACCTAGATTTAAAACAAAAATATATTTTAGTTTAGTTTAATTTTGTTTTTTTATAAAAAATAATAATAAAAAAACTTGTTACGGGTCAAAAAATGTTTAATTTAAATGATAACTATATTTAAGATATTTTATATTTAAAATTAAAAAAATAACATACTTCAATAAAAAATAAAAATAAGATGTTTTATCTCGAATTTTCTTATATTTATCGTTTAGTTATATCATAGTTAAAAATTTTAGATATTTTAGAAAATAAAAATAAGTGTTTATCTGCGGTTAGTTACACAAATTCAAACATTGAACTTTTATAAGTTGTACTTATGTTTAATCAATTTGTACTTTTGGATTTTACGTAATATGCATTAATAAGTGGTACCTAATGATAAAAATTAACCACTAGGTCTTTGGCCTAGTGGCCAGCTCCCATCCGCAAACGCTCCTACCAGTAGTTCCCGATCGAGGGTTCGGATCCTGGGGGAGAAAGGGTGACTTTTCCGGTGCAGATTCATGGGGCTAGGGTCTGTAGGGTCTCCAAAAGGGGACCACGGGGCCATAGGTTCCCGCCATAAAACCTTTAATGCATAAAAATTAGTTTTTAAGAGTTTAACTTAAATGTTTTATAGATATACTAGAAATGTACCTTCGCAATGCAACGGGTTTCTGAAATCTATAACTCGAACCCTCGATCATTATTCATACTTTTTGTTAGTCTTTTTTTATTTTATTTTACGATTTTGAGAAACCTAGATTTAAAACAAAAATATATTTTAGTTTAGTTTAATTATGGTTTTGTATGTACTCGGACGTGGGGGATGTCAAGACAAAAAACATATGTGATTTTGCATAATCGCGTGAATCATATATGATTTTGTATGTACTCGGTTGTTTTCATGTTTTTTTAAATAGATGTTGTTCTCGTATGAACCCACCTCTCTCTCTCTCTCTCTCTCTCTCTCTCTCTCTATATATATATATATATATATATATATATATATATATATATATAAAGTTAAAACATTCTATTTTTGTTTAACTGGATGGTTAATATTATTGGTCTTGATTTACAATATTTCATTTAACTATTAGAAAATGAGAAGAAAAATGTTATAAACGGCGATTATATTGAATTTAGGGACATAACGTGTTATAACTGTTTTTGAGTGATCAACTTGAACTTAATAATTATATAGAAGTCACATGTTGAAATATATATGGCGTTGAATACGGAAAACATACATTTGATTTAGTAGATGTTTACATATATATAATTGGGAACGAAATCTCATTTTATGTAGGTGGAAGATGGTTGAAAACTCTAGTTCATATTTAAGTACTTTAAAAATATGTATAGTTCTAAAACACTCGTTTTATATGGAGAAATTTGCTATAATAGATCACTTTTAAATCTACATACTTTTTAAGTGTTAAGAATTTGACAATTTTCACGCTTAAAAATGCAAGGAAATTGGTTAAATATTAGTATATTCATACATTTTTTCGTTATTGTTTCTACACACTTGTAAGTACATATATATAGGTGTGATAAAATTTATTATTTATAAAAACTTATAAGTGTAAACTTTTTTACACGCTTGTAATAGTTACAAACAAATATGCTTGTTTTTTTTTTTTTCTGTCTACATGTTTACTTGTTGAACTAGAAGAACAAAAGGTGCATAAACCTTATATTTGTTGTAGTGACAGTTCAGGAAATAAATCATCATGCGTCTTACGTTTCTAATTATTAGGATATTTGACAGATGTTTTTTAAGCGATTGTTTATCTAACGTCTATCCGGTAAGCGGTTACCGATAATAGTCAGTAGTTTCACTTAACTTACATGGTAAGATTTTAGCCCATTAAAACGACATAGTATACAATATTTTTATCCGATAAGCTTTCATCGGGTAAGAGTCATCACTTTCACTTACTGGGTAAGACTTTCGGTATTTTCCATCTCTTACCGAGTGTCTTATTTTTGTAACCAAATGTTGTGTGATTTGTTAAATACTTAATAGGTTTAACCCAAAAAAAAAAAAAATGTATTCATGTTAAACATTTAGTTAAGTTACAGGTTTCAGAACTATAAACTAATTTATTTATTGAGTTTATTGGAAAAATCATGTTTGATAATTGGCTTATAAGTTATTTTTTTAAAAACCTACTTTAGGTAACGTTTTCATATATAAGTTTCAGAATTTTTCCACAATTTTTTTTCATTTTTTTTCATTTTAACCTTGAGATACATGCATATTTCATACTAAAAGTATTTGGTCATAGACTTTATATGTCAATTAAGTTTTGATAACATGCATATCAAATCGTAAAAGTTTCTTCATAATAGCTGTATACACAATACCACGAAATTAATAATGGATTTCATGATTAAATGGTTGAATATCATACGGCTAGAATGCTAACTATCTTCTATTTTGTATATAACATGTAAAAGGAAAATATCATCCGAGTCACACGATATAACAATTTTAAATTTTCACAAATCTGATGTCATTCTTTATTCATATTCATCAAGCCAACCAGTAAAAATTTTCTCTTTTAATTTCTTGCTCAAACGAGTGAAAACATTGATCTTTATACTCTAAAGGAACAATATTATAACATGGGATAAACAAAATTTCATATAGTTTTACAATCAAGGATTAAATATTGTTCAAAATCAACTTCTTCAGGTGCAAATACTTGAAAATTTTTGTACCCTTTTAAGAGAATTGTATGAAATATGACGTTATCCCTAAAAATTTTAGCGACACTATCGACCGAGACAGGTGATCTGAGTTCCCCACCAGGTCAAGGCAAATCAACATGCCTAGACTCAATCTAAAAAAAGAATAGAAGAACTTATCCAAACCATTGGATTAACTTTTCCAATAGATGGTTCCAACTTTTTGAAGTTAAAACCCCTATTTTCAAATAAAAAATAGATGAAATATAAACAAAATTGGAACATAATAAATGATACAAAAATATCATTCTATTTTCTTTAATTTAACATCCATATTAATATATTTTTATATCCATTTTTTCATGATTATTTGGTTCTCCTTTTAAACTCCCTATGTTACTATGTCTCTATTAAATTTTATGATCATTTATTATTATTATGTAAATTAAAAAAAAAAACTTGTACCATGTTGTAAGATTCTTTGGGAAGAAAGAAATGTTAGCATATCTCCAATAGATTCTTTAAAATTTTATCTAAAATGAAAATTTAAAATACATTCAACCCTGTTTATGCCAAAAATCTCCCAAGAATAATTTAAGGTAAATGTGGAGCTAAATCCAACCAAAGGAAGTAGCTTTAATAATCGTACGACAATGATAAAAATAAAGTAAATGAGACAAGAGAGTTGGTGATGCGGAAAACCCCTAAAATGGGTAAAAACCGCGGACGAGTGTAAGTCGTCGTGCACTATGGACGTCAATTATGGATGTCGTCCTTAATAACAAGTGTTACAAATGTAATATAATATAAAACAATACGATAAAGTAAAGTCGATCGCAAGTCGTGTGTATTTAGCCTTCGGTCGTACGTCGTATGACAAACAGCAGAAGGTCTTGTGAACTTCCAGAGAAATTGAATGAACTTGGGAGTGTAATTTGTGAGCTTACAATGTTTGAGCATCAGATGTCCCAATGTGAGGTTCCTGCTTCGTATTTATACTCCAAGTCTTTGAATGACCGTTGCTGATTATTGATGACAGCATCCGTTTCGCTAATTGCCATTGATGACGTTTTCCGTTACAATCTCTGGTCATGAATGCCTATGAATTTTGCATTTAAACATGATATAATGTATGTTGCCAATTAGTAACTGAAATCAAGTCGTACGATGGTATTTGTCGAATGGATGCTTGATAGTTTTAGTCGAGGTCGTCTGAAGAAAGGGCGTCCTTTACCTTATGTCGTCCGACCATGGTCTGTTGGACTTTTTTTACCCAAACAGTTTGCCCCCAAATTTAAAATTCAAGCGGTAATTTTGAAATTTAAATTAAAATCGTGACACATGTTATAAAAGAAACGCGAATAACTCTAATAGAGCTAAATCGGTTCGTTTCCAACTAGAAGATGACGTCACTTTCAACGAAATAAAAAATGTGACAGCTAATGAAGGACAGGTGTCAATCATTTGAAAGACGTACTCAAGTGTTTCGTCTGACACGAGTGACACGTGTCAATTGACGATTGGCGATATAATTTCTCGGTCGATTCAGTTTCTAAATTTACAGTATAAATAAGGGTTGTCTTCAATCCTCTTCTTCTTTACGCTTACGTTTCTTAGGAAATACATATCTCCGGCGAGATTTCCGAGCGACCATAATCCTTTCCTTTCTAAATTCGAGGTTTAGACCGCTATTTAAGGTACGATTTTCAGTTCTTCTCTCTGTGTTAATTTATGCGTAATAAATCTATAGCTAGAAAACCTAGGAAAGCTTGGGATATTCTGAATTATTGGTGTGCAACTCTTAACGTTCCTGACTTTCAAATGTCGACTGAACCAGTGAGTCTGTTTAGAGAAGAAGAACATATAGACTTCCTTAAGAGTTTGGCTAAGCTTCCAGATGAGATAAATCTGGTGTCGCCGGAGGATTTAAAGCCGGATGAAGTTCCGAGGGGGTATTGTGTCTTATACGAATACCCCTTTAAGATAGGTTTCTCCTGGCCTTTTAGCCCTTTGGTTAGGGCATTTTTAGATGCCTTTGACTTGACGCCTGGACAGTTAATGCCTCAATTCTGGCGTATTGTCCAAGTGATCGATCGTCTCACGGCCGAATGGGAGGTACCGTTCAATGTGAACGACCTCTTGACAGCCTATAGCGTGCGACCGGATAATTATCACCGGTATAGCCTGTTTCCCCATTCGAAAGGGGATAACGTACTGATACTTAACACCGCGGTGAACGACCGTGGGTGGAAACATCGGTATGTTTTCCTTCAAGTGGCATCTGTAAGTGATGAAGACAGCCAATGGTTGTCGTCAGGCTGGAACGAATCGGGTAGGTTTATTGTCGTGCGTTTTTGTCGTGCGTTGTCGTGCGTTTTTAGTCTAATGTCTTTCTTTGTTTTACAGTGATTGACTTCAGTGTCGTGAAGCCAAGGAGGGATTCTCTCAACAAGGTTCAAAGAATCTTAGAGAGAAGTATTGTCGATCGTTCATTCTCTCTTCGGTCGAACGACGAGGAGGACGAAGTCGTCCTAGTTGCTGAAGTTACATCTGCCGAGGGTTCTCATCAAGGAGAGGAGAAAGAAGAAGAAGAAAGAGAAGGAAGGAAAAAAGGAGAGATGACTGGTATATCGCTTGACGAATTTTTTGTAATTTACTTTTAATGTTTTTTCTAACTTCTCCATTTTGTCCAGAAGATTCATCTACGAAGTCGGCTGCTCAAAGACGGGGCGAACAGTTGGAGCTTGCCCGTCAGGGCAGAGAAAAATCGAAGAAGAGATCTGCTCCTCCCACGGGGGTAGATCCAAGACGTGCTCGAGGCAAACCCCGGACTTCACCAAAGAAGACGGGCGATGCCATTCTGTCGTCCCTTTCAGGGGCGACTTTAACGAAGGACACCGTTGCTGGGGTCGAGTTTGGAGGCTCGACCAAGGTGACGAAGGATGCTCCTTTGTCAGGGGTGTCGGGCGCTAATAAGCCCATCTTCGAAGCTCCTTCTTCTTCTTCAAAAGAGGAGAAGAACAAGGAGAAGGTGGGAAAGACAATATTCAAAGTCACTCTCCCATCTGACTTCATGGTTAATGACGTCCTCGAGAGGGACGTCATTTTTCCGTACTTGGGGAAGTTTCTTCTCCCGATCTTCCGCGACCGCTATAATGATTCTCGGGTCGAAGATACGGGAGCACATGCCGCTGGTCTTTCCTTCATGGTAAGTCTGTATTTGTTTTCTTTGTTACTTACTTGTTATGGTTTTTTAACCTTTTCTTTGCTGTCTTGCATGCTTTTCAAGCTTGTCTGAGCTTTTACGCTCAGACAGAAGGTCTTAGGGCGGCCTTCCCTGATGTACAAAAAAGGGCTGACGAGGCTCTTGAAAGGGAGAAGGTCGCCTTGGAGTTGGTCGAGGCTGAAAAGATGAAGGTCGAGAGCCTTAAGGCTAAACTCGTCGAAGCTCAAAATGAGAAGATTGAGTTTAGGAATCGCGTCCTTGAGCTCGAGGCGATAACGACCAGACTGGAGGTCGAGAAAATAAAGGCCACCACTGTCGCTGTTGCCTCTGCTGATGAAGTCACTTCCCTCCTCAAGAAAGTCGAGAGTTTAGAGGGCGACATCAAAAATTTGGAGGAGGAGAATCAACAGCTTGAAGCCTTCTCCCGTCTCACAGCCAGGGCTGCCTTGATGAGACGTCATTTAAGTGGGAAGAATCCCATGGCATCGGCCGCCGAAGAACTCAAGACTTATCTTGAGAAAGTGGGGACTGAAAGGGATCTCGACGAGGACGACGAGTTGGATGGGAGCGAAGGAGGAGAAGAGGAGGTGGTAGCAATGACGGACGTCGTGCAGGAACAGGCTGTCGATCCTCGGGTGACGGACGTTGTTCAAGAACAATCTGACGCTCCTCCTGCTTAGCTTCTTTTTAATCTTTTACTTGAAGGTTGAGCATACGTGGTCGTTTTTTGCTCTAGTAATTTCGACCTTCTATGAAACGAAAACTATTTTTATTTGTCAATGCTTATTGTCCACTTTTATAAATAATCGTTCGTCAAATAATTGAAAATAGATAAACAAATACATCAGTCATTCTACTATAGCATTACTTAAAAATGAATCAACTGAAACTTTCGATCAGCCTTTGGCAATTCATAATAATGGCTTTTTGGTCTAAGTATTGAATACCAAAATGCATAGTTTAACTTTTGTATTTTATTAATGTCGAATGTTATACAGGTGATCCCATGAGTTTTACTAGACACAAAAAATTTCTTAAAGAAGTCGTGCGTCCCTGCGGAAAACAACATTAGCGGGGTGGTCGTTGGTTTGACCAACGACCTTCCGATGCTTAAGTCAGTAATTTTTCTTTAAAAAATAATTAAAAGAAACTAACTTCACAAATTTAAAAGAAATACCTCTTTAGATGGACTGCATTCCAGCTTCTTGGGATATTTTGACCATCAAGGGTCTGGATTCTATAAGCTCCTTTACCCACGACACTTGAAATTTGATAAGGACCTTCCCATTTAGTGGAAAGTTTACCTGCATTAGGCTCTTGAGTGTTTTGAAATACTCGTCGTAGGACGTAATCGCCTTCTTGAAAAACTTTGACTTGGACATTTTTGTTGAAATGTCATTCGACAGTTTGTTTTTGAGACGCCATACGAATGTGAGCAGCTTCTCGAAGTTCTTCTAAAGCGTCGAGGTCATAACTTAGGTCGACTAAATTATGATCGACGGACGTATGTCTTGAAGTTGGTAGTCGTACCTCAATAGGTAACACAGCTTCACATCCATAAACTAAGGAAAAGGGAGTTTGTCCTGTGGATGTACGAGGTGTCGTACGATTAGCCCATAGAACGGAAGGCAGTTCTTCCACCCATTTTCCCTTGGCAGCTTTAAGTCGCTTCTTGAGTAAATTAATGATAGTTTTATTGCTCGACTCAGCTAAACCATTCGACTGTGGATATCGAGGCGTCGATGTTACCAACTTGATGTTTCTTTCTTCACAAAATCTTCGTGTTCGGTCACTGATGAATTGTGTCCCGTTGTCACACGTTATTTCAGATGGAATTTTAAACCTACAAATGATGTTAGTTTGGATAAAAGAAACGACTTCTTTATCCCGGACCTGGGAAAAAGCCGTTGCTTCAACCCATTTAGAAAAATAATCTGTTAAAACTAAAAGGAATACCTTTTGCCCGGGGGCAGGTGGTAATTTCCCAACAATATCCATTCCCCATTTCATAAAGGGCCATGGAATCAAAGTCGAGTGCAAAGGTTCAGAAGGTTTATGTGACATACCTGTGTGTCTTTGACATGCGTCGCATAACTGTACATACCTGGTCGCATCTTGTCTTAACGTTGGCCAATAGTAACCTTGTCTTGATATCCGATTGGCTAAACTGCGGCTTCCAGAGTGATTTCCACATTCTCCATCGTGCATATCCTGTAAAATTTTGTGTACTTGCGCCTTGTTGGTAGTACATCGCAGATTCAAACCAGTCGAAGACCTTCGATACAATTGTCCTCTAATCATAACGTATATTGATGCTTTAAATCTAACTTTTCTCGCTTCCATTCTATCATCGGGCAATTGATCGTGCTCTAAGTAATTTCGAATGTCGTCTGACCAAGAATTTTCTTCTTCAATTGGTGCGACTGAAATATTATCATCCTCCTTGATGGACGGGGTTGTAAGATGAACTACTGGGATATTATCGAATGTCGTTCGACTAAGTGTTGACCCCAAATTGGCCAGTGCATCGGCTTGAGTATTCTGATCTCTTGGTATTTGCTCGATTACAAAGCGATTGAACTTCTTTGCTTCTTCTTTTACTATTTTATAATAGGCAATCATCCTTGAATCTTTTGCTGCGAACTCTCCATTGATTTGGTTAACAACTAGGGACGAGTCACTTCGGACGTGCAGACGTGTTGCCCCCAAATCGTGAGCAATTTTGATTCCTGCAATTAATGCTTCATACTCTGCCTCATTATTTGTTGCTTTAAAATCGCACCGTATGGAATATACCATTTTGCCCCCTTGTGGGTACTGTAGGACGACACCCAAACCTGTGCCACGTATATTCGCCGAACCATCAACGTCGAGTGTCCACGTAGTGTCGTGCAAAGTCGCCACAATTAACTGGTCAGATGTCATTGTGCTTTCCATTTCTGGATTGAAATCTGAGACAAAATCCGCCAAGACCTGTGACTTGATCGCCGTTTTGGGCTTGAAATCCAGATCAAAATTGCTGAGGTAAATACTCCATTTAGCTAATCATCCTGTTAATTCGGGTTTTCTTAACACAGACTTTAAAGGAAAATTAGTTACCACAATTATAGGATGTGATTCAAAATAATGTCGCATCTTTTTAGCAGCCATGACTAATGAAAGTAAAAGTTTTTCTATAGACGAATACCTGGTTTCAGCGTCGAGCAGAGTCTTACTTACATAGTAAATTGGCAATTGTCGTCCGTCGGTTTCTCTTATAAGAACTGCACTCACCGAATTAATGCTGACGGCTAGGTAAAGTTGAAGGTTTTCACCTTTCTCAGGTTTAGAAAGAAAAGGAGGCGACATCATATATTTTTTGAGTTGCTGTAATGCTTCTTCGTGTTTGTCAGTCCATTCGAAACCTTTATTTTTTCGTAGGACATTATAGAATAAATGACATTTGTCGGACGATCGAGAAATGAAATGGTTCAACGCTGCTATCCGTCCTGTGAGACGTTGAACTTCTTTAAAATTTCTGGG
This sequence comes from Arctium lappa, assembly GCA_023525745.1. NCBI lineage: Eukaryota > Viridiplantae > Streptophyta > Magnoliopsida > Asterales > Asteraceae > Arctium > Arctium lappa. Next base: position 10,248,731 of record CM042054.1, on the reverse strand, counting down.
CGATTTAAGCTCGACAATTGCTTTAATCTGATCTGGATTAGCTTCGATTCCTCGTCTGTGACCATATACCCGAGAAATTTACCAGCTCGAACTCCAAAAGAACACTTCGTCGGATTCAGCTTCATCTTGTACTCACGCAAGATGTCGAACGACTGCTTCAAATGTCCGATATGATCGTCCGTATGTTTCGATTTGACAAGCATGTCGTCGATGTATACTTCCATGGTATTGCCCAAATGTTCTTTGAACATCATATTCACCAATCGTTGATATGTCGAACCTGCATTTTTAAGACCAAAAGGCATTACTTTATAACAATAAATACCTTTATCTGTCATGAAGGCTGTTTTCTCCTGGTCGTCAGAATGCATCAATATCTGGTTATACCCAGATATGCATCCATGAATGTGAGTAACTCATGTCCTGTTGTAGTGTCGACCATAGAATCAATATGTGGCAATGGAAATGGATCCTTCGGACAAGCTTTTTTAAGGTCCGTAAAATCAATGCAGACTCGCCATTTGCCATTTTTCTTTTGTACGGCTACAACATTAGCGAGCCAATCTGGATACTTGACTTCTCGTATTTTTCCTGTTTTAAATAAATTATCAACTTCATCGTTGATAACCTTATTTCCCTCAGGAGCAAATTTCCGTCTTTTCTGTTGAACAGGTTTGAATGATGGATCGATGTTGAGTTTATGAGAAATAATACTCGGATCGATACCCACCATGTCTTCGTGCGTCCAAGCGAAACAATCAGAGTGGTCCTGCAAAAAAGAAATTAGTTGCTTTTTGAAAGAAGTGTCGAGCGTCGAACCTATATAAACCATCTAATCAGGCTTATCCTGGTTTAGGATGACAACTTCTAAACAGTAGTCGTCGTCATCCCCATGAACATCTTGGTTCTGTAATTGCTATATTGTTTGCTTCGGGGGCTTCAAGGAGACTTTGTAACATTCTCTAGCGACCTTTCTTTCACCTTTGATTTCCTGTACTCCCCATTGCGTGGGAAATTTCAGGGTTTGGTGGTACGTCGAAGGCACAGCTTTCATGTCATGAATCCAAGGTCGCCCAAGGATAACATTATAAGTTGATGAGCAATCGACGACGTTAAATTTCGTCTGTCTGTTATTCCTTTAGCATATACTGGGAGTGTGATTTCCCCCATGGTGTTTGTCGCTCCACCATTAAATCCAACGAGTGTGGTCGAACGTCGTGTAATCTCTGATTTGTCGATGCCCATCGCTTTCACTGCATCAAAAAAGATAATGTTAGCTGAACTACCTCCGTCGACGAGTGTCCTTTTGGTCAGACAATTCCCAATGCTCAATTGGATAATTAATCCGTCATGATGTTCCTGGTGTACGTCATCGAGATCTGCCTGGTCGAACGTTAAGGGCATAGCCTCCAATTCTAAGTCCTCTTTGAGTCGTGCCTCCTTTGGAATTGGTCGATCGTCGGGACCGCGACTGGCATGTCTTTTAGCGGCAGAATATGTGGTTCCACAAATATCAGAACCTCCGGTGATACAATTGATCACCTTAGCATGCTCTGGAGATGTGGGACGTGCGTCTTTCTTTTCCGTCAATTCTTGTAAATAACCTTTGGAATTAAGCCAAGACAACTCTTTCTTTAAGGCGATGCAATCATCCGTTATATGACCAAAGTCATTATGAAAGTCGCACCATTTAGTTTTGTCCTTCTTGTCGGTGTCCTTGTCATTTTTCTTTGGCCATCGTACGTTTTGCTGAAGCTGCTTCAAGGATACGACGACGTCTTTAGCTGATCCAGGGAAACCATAAGATGACACCTTAGGATATTGGACAAATTTAGAAGTCGTCGGTCCTTTCTTTTCAAATCTGACATTTGAAATCTGCTTAGTAGGTTCCAATCGATTGGATGACTTTGATTTAAAGTCAGGCTTTTTAACACCTAGGCTTTTCCGGTCGCCCGAGTGTTTATTTCTGAATGCAAGGTCATCCTCGACCCTCATATGGGCAAGCGTCCGTGCTCGTACGTCTTCAAAGGTTTCCGGATGATACTTTGTAAGATCGAGATACAACCCTGAACTATCGTCCAAACCTCGTTTGTATGTTTCGATTGTTGTTTTTACATCACAATTATGGATACTAATCATCTCCGCATTGAACCGATTAAAGTAGCCCCGGATGGACTCTCCATTCTTCTGTACGACATAGTATAGGTCGCTCGTTTGCTTTTCCATTTTTCGGCTACTAGCGAATTGCTGAGTTAATTGATTCACCAATTCCGCAAAAGACCCAATAGTTTTAGGTTTGAGATTAATCAACCACTGTAAAGCTGCCCCAGTCAAGGTCGTCCCAAAACTTTTGCAAATGCAAACTTCTTGGAATTGGTACGGTATTGAGACAATCCACATAAGTTGCTTGTATTGGGCGACGTGTTCCGTTGGATCAGTGACGCCTGAATACTTTGGACTGAAGGTTGGAATGTTGTATTTCTTTGGAACATCTACTAATGCGATCTCATCAATGAACGATGACGCTTGAAACCCTGCACGTGGCTCGACATCGACTGGAACTGCTGCCCCCGGTAATTTGGCCAACATTGATAGGACACGTTCATTCTGCTCTTCCAGAAGCATTAGTCTTTGTGCAACGGGATCTAAAGGAACACCATTTAAAGTACCCAATGGAATATGGCCAGACCTATTGAAGCTAGTCTGTTGCGAGGCATCAGAGGCATATCCATTGAACGGAATAGAGGCCATAGGCATAGTTGGAATCACAAAAGTCGCAAGATTAGTTGATGGTGGACGAGGATAATTAGGTAATGGAGGGGGAACATTCCAAGTACCAACATAAGCATTTGTAGTCCCCATCACATTGTTCCCATTTTGGTTTCTCAGATTCTCGATGGTTTCAGCCGCTTGTCGAGCTTGAGTTGTTAGGGCGTCAATACGAGCACGAGCAACTGTTAGCTCCATGTTCATCTGGGTTACGATATGATCTTGAGTTCCTTGGAATGCCATTATCCTGAATAACTGGACAAGAAAATACTTAAGAGAAAAACGTTAGTCTGTCGTAAGATTATTGAAGATTTCCTTTGGATGGGGCCCCACGGTGGGCGCCAAACTGTTTATGCCAAAAATCTCCCAAGAATAATTTAAGGTAAATGTGGAGCTAAATCCAACCAAAGGAAGTAGCTTTAATAATCGTACGACAATGATAAAAATTAAGTAATTGAGACAAGAGAGTTGGTGACGCGGAAAACCCCTAAAATGGGTAAAAACCGCGGACGAGTGTAAGTCGTCGTGCACTATGAACGTCAATTAGGGACGTCGTCCTTAATAACAAGTGTTACAAATGTAATGTAATATAAAACAATACGATAAAGTAAAGTCGATCGCAAGTCGTGTGTATTTAGCCTTCGGTCGTACGTCGTATGACAAACAGCAGAAGGTCTTGTGAACTTCCAGAGAAATTGAATGAACTTGGAAGTGTAATTTGTGAGCTTGCAATGTTTGAGCATCAGATGTCCCAATGTGAGGTTCCTGCTTCGTATTTATACTCCAAGTCTTTGAATGACCGTTGCTGAATATTGATGACAGCATCCGTTTCGCTAATTGCCATTTATGACGTTTTCCGTTACAATCTCTGGTCATGAATGCCTATGAATTCTGCATTTAAACATGATATAATGTATGCTGCCAATTAGTAACTGAAATCAAGTCGTACGATGGTATTTGTCGAATGGATGCTTGATAGTTTTAGTCGAGGTCGTCTGAAGAAAGGGCGTCCTTTACCTTATGTCGTCCGACCATGGTCTGTTGGACTTTTTTTACCCAAACAAACCCCAATACGTTCTTCATTATTAAAATTGGTATTATACAACAAATAAAATAAAAACACAACAATCTAAAAAATTGAAGGACCATTTTGTAATTATCAAATATTTAGGAAAAAAAATAGAGATTATAAATAGTGTTTCTCTATATTTAGAGAGTTATTATTCATTTTTCTATTATTAAGAGTAAAATAGAGAGTTCATTACTCATTAGAGATGTTTTATAGAGTAAAAATAGAGATAAAGAGTAAAATAGAGGGTTCATTGAAGATGGTCTGAACAACTATACAAATTATATCCAAATACAATATTTAGAGTGGATTACACGTTTGATCCTTGTGGTAACTAAAATCATACGTGCATTCCTAAAATGAAACAATTAGGGGGCGTTTGGTTTTCATAATGAAATTTGATTAAATTGGAATTCATCGAATTAATTTGACTTTGAAGAAATTTGATGGAATTTGACCACACGTTTGGTTGATAGGAATTGGATGAAATTCAATTCTTTCACTTTAGGCAAAGAATGATGAATTCCTTTATTTGTGAAATTCAATGGAATTCAAAGAATTCCTTCATTATCAATATGTGAACCATACAAAGGAATTGGAATTTGGTCAAAAAAATTATCCATTCCAATTCCTTCAAAATCCATGAACCAAACACCCCCTTATAAGAATGGGCCTTTCAGTTTAAACTTTGTCACGTTTATAAGAGTGTGCCCTTCACTTTAAACTTTATCACATTTATAATAATGGGCCCTTCAGTTTAATTATAAGCAGGGGCGGATGCAATAAGGAGGGGTAGCGGTCCTGGGCCCCCTACCAGCCCTGCACGTGACAACTAAATTTTTTTACTTGTATTTTAGTTTGGTATAGCTTCTGGAACCCCAACAAAATATATCAAAGGCCCCTTAACCCTTTCCAATTCCTGAAAACAGAAAACACTCATTGGTCTAGCGTCGGCGACGCTGTTGTTCTCGTTGTTCGCCTCGTCGCCTGTTCCTCGGGCCCCCCATCAATTATTTTTTCTGGATCTGCCACTGATTATAAGAATATTTCATGTTGTTTATGTTTAATGTTTGTGATTGTATGTTGACATTCTTAATTTTACGTAGTTCTTATTTACTTCTGAAAGGAGAAAAATACAAAAAACTGGGTGAAGTTACAAAACTCCTCGAGTTAATAGAAGTTTTAAACAGAGTTGCTAGCCTATGACACCCTTCAAAAAAAATACATAATAACACGTGAAAATGTAAACTACATGATTTTTTTCTGTAATTATTTTATTTTAAAAACATGTAAAGATGATTTTGAATAAACCACAAGGACATAATGTGTAACTCACGATAATATTTATGCTTTACTTTTCATATATGCTTGAAAACGATTGTTCAAAGTTATAATATAATGAAATTAAAAACGTATGATAATCAAATTTGCAACGAATCTAAAATTTGGTGTTGACCATAAACCAAATATGATAATTAAATCATGGATTCGGTTTGTTAATTTAATTGATTCTCCCTTACTATTTATATATATAATTTAATAATTTATCGATTTTAAGTTCTTCATATTAATTTTATTCGGGGGCAGACCTCTTAGGAATTGACCGGACCCCGATGTTCACATTCACCTGATTATTGTAAGAAAAAAAATAGGCATCCAAAAGATGCACCTATTTGATTTTGAACGATGGCTTTAAATACTTTAAAACTAGAGTAAACTTCACTGTTGGTCCTTAAGGTTTCGTATTTTCTTTGAAAGGAGGACTTATACTTCAATATCTCAAATAGTGGTCCCTGAGGTTTGATTTTTGCTCTGAAAGGAGGACCTCCTCACTAACCCCATTAAAAAACTCAGTTAGATCTAGGGACATTTTCGTCCAATCACTTTTTTCTCTTAAATCAACCAAACAAGCCCACCGGTTATCTTCTCCGGTGGACTTCCGGTCACATTCTCCGGCAACCTCACCGGAAAATCTCACTTTTGGATGAAAATTCAAATTGTAATTTCGGATGAAGTTGGCCATGAGCTTACCACCAATTTGAACTCATTGGACATGAAGAACTTGTTTGCTGCAGGTCCATGTACCACCACTGTTGGTGATCCCATCATCCTTGTTTTGAAGACTTTTCCATACTTGGAGATTCTGGGTCGGAAGAAGTTCTGAAACAGTTGATTTGTACGTTGAGCATTGTAGAACTCGATAGTATCTCCGATCCAAGGGAGACCCATTTCACCGGAAGGTAGTTTCAGCTTGTTCGTTCGTTATCTGCGGTTGTTTCTATGAAGGAAGAGGATGAGAAAGATGAATGAAACTATCACAGAGATGAGGGTTAGAGCAGCCATTGATGAATGAAGGGTTTAATTAATTGAATCTGTTTGTTGGTTGTAATATTTGAGGTTAATTAGTGTGAGATATATATGTTGATGGAGATTGTAGAGACGATGTAACACCCTGGATTTTCATTATACATATCGTTGTAATCTTGTGTTTAGCGGTTGTCGTTAGCACCGTGTTTGGTTTGAAGTTGAATTGGAGTTTTGAGAGTTTTGGGGGAGAAACAGTGAATTACGCGAGTTACACCGCGACTAAAGGTCGCGGCACAACCCGCGAAACCCACTGGATGATTTAGGGTTTTTGGACACGGGCGAGTTATGCCGCGAGTTGAAGTCGCGGCATAACCCGCGAAGTTGCATGGACCGTCTTAAGGGTTCAGTTTCCCAAGAATCTCATTATCTCAATCTCAAATATCTTTTTCTCTCTCTCTCCTCTCTCTTAAATCGTTCTCTCTCTCTCTCTCTCTCTAGAGTTTGGTAGTGATAGTTGGTGTTCGATCCGAGGTTTCGGTGTTTTAAGCTTCACCTCTACGACGTGATCGTTATCTGGTTTTCCGGGTTTTATTCTGAAAACCTACTGGTAAGTTCCTACTACCATTTTACAAACTTTATAAATGTCAAAACTCTTATTTGCGAAATCTGAAGTATTTCTACGGTATGATTTTATGTTCTCTACATTTTGATATAAATGAAGTTTTTGGTGATTTTCAGGGTTCCCGATCAGTTTTTGACTAAAATGACTGGTTCCGCCTTATTAAAATAAAATGATGTTTTACTTGCACATTATGTGGATATGTGAAAAGAATGTTTATGAACTCATTTTAATGATTTTTATTCTTACCAGAAGTTGAACTGGAAATGACATTTTGTTTATAAAATGTGTTAATACCATATGTTTATTTATGGTTTGTCACATATGTTGTTGTGACGAGTCTGTACCATTACTAGCGGATCCCTAGGTTTTGAGTCGACTGTTTTGTTGGGATGTTATATTCCCCAACTTTGTAGCTATGGATCATATGTTCCTCGGGGGCAACTTAGTACGGTTATGTGAGGCACGATACTAGCCATGGTTCATAGTGATCCTAGCGAAGGAGTATACCTTGGTTTTGCGCTTGGGGCTTGATCTCACGTTGAAGCACGGACTTTGTGTTTCGTATCCGCGGATTCCAAATGGTTTAGCTCATAACACGGATTTGTGGTCTACTTTGTGTTACACCACAATCCTTGGTAAAATGGTCCTTTTGTCATCGTTTAACGAGTTTTAGACCGAAAATGCCCGGTTGTGGCGAAATGTTATCTTGATGAATTAAACCTTTATGAAAAGATTTCCTTATGATACTAATGTTTATATACTGATGTTTATATCTTTTAAGCGTTATAAACTGTATGTTCTCACCAGACTTTAAGTCTGACACTTTTTCTTAAATGATGTGTATAACAGGTTTTCCTTAGCGGTGGGTTGCCAGGGTTTTGAGAGACGGGTTTGGTCTCGAGGCATTTTGAGATGACTAGTATTGTTTCAGGGCATTTGTTAAGTCCCATTCTTTTGGTACATTTATGGATCGTCGACTGATGTAATCTTGATATAGGTGTCTAGATTAGTTTGTTGACAAATTCTATCGATACAGGTTTTTGTAAAGTCTTAAGGACTGATCCCCTTCTTGGGAGTTTATTATCAATACGAATGTCATGTTGCCAAGTTTTGTAGGTTTTAATTCACTCTGATTTTTAGGGTGTTACAGGTTGGTATCAGAGCTCTAGTTTAAGCGAACTAGGCATGAATGTAAGATGTCTAGACTTAGACTGAGTATGCTAAGAATTGATCTGCGAGATTTGGGTAGAGCTTCTAAGATGGGTTAGTCTTAGAGTCAACGGAAAGTACCTTTATCAGGCGTTGTGGTGATCGTGACGAGAACTTTTATGTGTTATATGTTCATAATCTCACTTAGCTAATGTTATTATGAAGATATCGTACGTAAATGTGCTTGAATTTCTATTGCTATGGCAATTGGTAATGTGGTAGTACGTTTCCTTTGTGTCTATTCGATCTCTCTCTTATCTCTGTCTCTGTTCTGTGAAGCAGTTCAGTATGGTGAATACGCGTGGTAGACCGCGTACTCGTGTTGATGGTCTGGAAGCGACAGCCTCCACCGCTGATCAGCCGGAAGGAGTTGAGGTTGTCGTGCGTCCGCCAGTTCAACAAATACTAGGTGGGGGCCAGAGGTCATTCCGCGTGTGGACCTGGCTTCGTCCCACCCAGTAATCAGGGATGCTAGTTCCTCGTCTGAGTTGATGGCCATTATGATGTTGGCAATGAGGGAAGAGTTGGCAAAGCAGCAAGAGTTTCCGCTGAAAGTGATTGAGGACCGCGATGTGAACAATCGTAGAAGTGAGACGGTTGTGGAAAACATCGTAGCAGGTTCTGGAGGCGCTGGTACAGGGGTCAGGGCTGAGGAAAACAGGATGGTTGGTGCTCCAGGAAATAGGAAAAGTTGTTCCTACAAATGCCCGGTTGTGGCGAGTTTTGGACCGAAAATGCCCGGTTGTGGCGAAATGTTATCTTGATGAATTAAACCTTTATGAAAAGATTTCTTTATGATACTGACGTTTATATCTTTTAAGCGTTATAAACTGTATGTTCTCACCAGGCTTTAAGTCTGACACTTTTTCTCAAATGATGTGTATAACAGGTTTCCCTTAGCGGTGGGTTGCCAGGGTTTTGAGAGACGAGTTTGGTCTCGAGGCATTTTGAGATGACTAGTATTGTTTCAGGGCATTTGTTAAGTCCCATTCTTTTGGTACATTTATGGATCGTCAACTGATGTAATCTTGATATAGGTGTCTAGATTAGTTTGTTAACAAATTCTATCGATACAGGTTTTTGTAAAGTCTTAAGGACTGATCCCCTTTATTGGGAGTTTATTATCAATACGAATGTCATGTTGCCAAGTTTTGCAGGTTTTAATTCACTCTGATTTTTAGGGTGTTACAGACGAGGAGGATATGTGCGTATATATAGGCAATTAGCAAAGCAAAGGAGAAGTTAAGATTGCTCGTATTTAGTAAGTTGCTAAAGTCAACTAATATTATATATATGTATATATACAGTTTGCTGTTGGGATGGCGGATGAGATCTAGAAGTCCGGCCGACTAAAAGATTCATATATCCTATCAATTCACTGGCAGTGGCTGCATGTGCAATTGGCCTTGTAATCCTCCTAATTCTAAAGGTTATATACATTACAAGCCTCTGCATCACACTTAGAGTTGATACATACATATATATATACATATATATATATATATATATATATATATATATAAGTATGAGTTAATTAGAGCATTGGTAGTGATGAACCAGGGAAGAAGAAGAAGAAGAAAGAAGAAGAAAAAAAAGGATGTCGTTTATGTGATTTAAGGGAAAAAAGCTAAATGACCAAAATACCCCTCCCACTAACTGAGTTTTTTAACGGGGTTAGTGAGAAGATCCTCCTTTCAGAGCAAATACCAAACCTCAGGGACCACTATTTGAGATATTGAAGTATAGGTCCCACTTTCAAAGAAAGTACGAAATTTCAGGGACCAACATTGAAGTTTACTCTTAAAACTATTAAGAAACTAAATCGGTGTGATGGTTTGACTAACACTTTACATGTAAAAGGTCAATCTTATTCAAGATAAATGTTTAAGAGTGAATTGTGGATTTGGTCCCCGTGTTTTGAGACTTTCTTTGACTAAGGTCCCTATGGATTTGGTTCTTGTGGTATTCAATTTGTTTTGGTCATGGTCTCTCTGACTAACACTTCTGTTAACTCTGTTAAATCAAGGATCATTTTAGTCATTTTACCCATTTTTTGTCTTTTTATGATAAAATAAATAAAAACAATATTTTTATACACATGCGTGCGTGCATGCGCACGTGCACACACACACACACACACACATATATATATATATATATATATAAAATAAGATATTATTGTATGATTTGATTGTTTAATTTTTTAAAAAAAATAATTATATTAAATACGATTTGATTTTATTATTTCGTTGTAATTGTGGAAAAAGATGTAGTTATTGTCTTAATGTAATTAAAATTTTAGTTTAAACAAATCAAATTATAAAACTATATCTTATTTTATTTAGAGTGAATAAAATAAAATATAGTTTTATGATTTGATTTATTGATATTTTAACACCAAAAATCATTGAAAACCGTTGATAAATTAACTATAATTTTATCATCCTAAAGTTAGAGGTTCCAATTTTCATATTGTTTTTTAGTAACAAACTCAAAATCAACTATTTAGATTTTAACTAAATGAAAGATCCATACATAATATTATCTTTGTAATTTTAAATTAAACAAATCATTTTTATAAATTCAACCATGTTATAGGCAAAAGTACTAAAACAATAAAATTAAATCATATTTAAGATGATTGATTTTTTTAATTTAAACAAATCAAATCATAAAATAGTATCTTATTTTATTTATTTTTATGTTATGTATATATATATTATATATATATATAGAGAGAGAGGGGTGTTCAAATGCAGCCATTTTTAATGGTGCAACCCCATGCAACCCACCTAATGACTACTCATTTTGTTTTCACCTTTTTAGTTAAAAAAAGTGAAAATAAAATGAGTGGTAGATAGGTGGATTGCACCATTAAAAATGTTGCACAATAACTCACCAATATATATATATATATATATATATATATATATATATATATATACACACATATTTGTGTGAATAAAATATTGTTTTTATATTTTTATAAGAAAAAGACAAGAATATGCAAAAATGCTAAAATAGTCCTTGATTTAACGAAGTTAACGGAAGCGTTAGTCAAAGGAACCATGATCAAAACAAATTAAATACCACAAGTACCAAATCCATAAATCACTCAAATTTTAATCTTTTTTTATTATAGGCTAAGGTAAGCCAAGGGCATTAAAATGAGTCCCTACAATACTATATTATTGAAAATATTAATAGTAAAAATATAGTTAGAATGATTGAACTCCCAGTTTCAACCTCAAATACCATTATAGGCATTAATACCACTACAACAATGAAAGTTTTGGTTAAATTTTCTCCAATTTTGATCTTATTTTATTTTTTAATAAATTTTTTCCTTCCCAATACCAAATAATCTTAAAAATTGTCACTTTTTATTTTATTTTAAAGATCAGAAAACGGATTTACATTTGAAAAAAATATATATTCCCTAAATCGACACAATTAACTTTTTTTTTTACTTTGACATATCGTATTGAATTTTCACGGGTCAAACCGTGATTTTGCAGACGTTTGGTCTACCTTAAAGATACACCACTTAGAACATCTCCAATAGCTATTTTATAGTTGAATTTTGGTGATTAAGGATAGTTTTGTACTTTTAACAACTATTGTTATATTGTACAATAAAATAGAAAAAATGAAAAAATAGATTATAAAAATCTTTAAATTTAGAGAAATATCTAAAACTTTATATATGAGAGTATTTTATGGAGTAATTCTTTCCCACCAATAAATAATATTAAAAATAATATTTTATTAAATATATAAAATATTTTAATAATACAGTTAATATCAAATTTACAAAAGTAAATTAACCGTTGAATTTTTTTTAAAGGCAACCATTGAAATTGAATGTAGTATTTTTAGAAATTTTAATTTTTAATATACTATTTAGAAAGACAAAAATTATAACAAACTATTATACACCCTCTTGAAAGATAAAATAAAGAGTAAACTACTATTTTCGTCCCTGTGGTTTGGTGTTTATAACGGTTTTCGTCCCTGATCTCTAAAAGCTGCTTTTTTCATCCTTATGGTTTTCATTTTGTTTCTCTTTTCGTCCCTCTAACTAACTTTGTTAAAAAATCTGTTAATTCAAATGGTAACTTAGTCTTTTTACTCTTTATATATTTTTCTTATTTTTATTAAATATATGAAGTCAAGGAGAAGTTTAAGAGACAAAGAGCTCAAAAGATTATCTGTTGATCATGATTCGTTCAAAGATTCTATTCTCTCAGTTACATCAAATCTTTTGCTGTTCCTGCCCGAACACCACAGTTCATTCAAATTCATTCAAAAGAGGTGTATCGTCTTGAGCTTAAGCAGCAAAGAAAATTTTCTTTCTACAAGATGCTGAGAAGAAATTTTTTCTTAAAAGTCAGAAAGCTTCTGAAAGTCGCTTTATTGGTCCATGCTGTTATTGAAGATAATTTTTGAAGACCAAAGCGCCAATGATTACTAAGGGAGAGATCTATTGTTGATCCAAGATCACTAGGACTTTAGAGAGAGAAAGTAGAGAGAGAGAATATTGAGACGCAAAGTAGAATTTCTATTAGAAGTGCGTGTGATACTTGTTACAAGACACAAGACCAAAGGGACTTAAATACCCTTGGTCAGATGCACTACAGATATGCTCTTTAATCACAGTATAAGACCAAACCTATAAATACAATGATTACTATAAAATCAGACTTAACATATGATATTATGAAACTTATTAAAAATTAAATATAAATAAAATAAGACAACCCTCTCATCGATGTGAACACCCCACTGTTTCCACAAAAACAACCCATCTTCTTCCCCATTAAACCTTCATTGCAAATCTGTGATTCCTCCATCCCTAACCCAACACCGAAGACTACAATACCTACCCCCTCGGTTCTCTCCACCTCTCTCCATCCACCATCCGCAACCCCTCAACCTCCATCTCCTTTAAAATCCACCAAACTTGCGAAAACTTCAGATTCGTGTTTAACCCAATTGAAACCTGAATATTTTTCTCTTTTGAGTTTGTCTGATCGGTTACTATCTCTATCTTCTTCTTCAATCCTTTTTATAAATAAGCAAATTAAAAAAGGGATATATGATTCAGATGGCAAAAATCAATCTACTCTTCTTCTCCTTCAATCTTCTTGGTCCTGTGTCGTACATTTGACTTTTTTGAATTCCAGTTATTTTAGAACCATTCATTCAATTCCCTTCATATATAATAAATTAATAATAATAAACTCAATTCCATCCCCTTGCACATACACACACTCCCCCCCCCCTTTAACTATATATCCGAATCTTTCCATTTATTTCTAGTTGTTTAATTAGTGTTTACATACATCCATTAGAATTGAAACATGAGCAACAAGATGCCCCAAAAGAAGCTGATGATTAGGACCATCACAACGCCATATAAATCCATATGCAAAGCCAGAGATTTGTACATCAAAAGCATCACCAGTTACGCCAACCATGCCACTTACGGCGGTTCCGCCACCATCGCCTTCGGAACCCAAATTCCCAGGAGCACCAGTGGTAGCTCCTTTGGCTCCAACGATGAAGATCTGAGGGAGCTCATCAGGGCCAACTCCACCGCCAACAACATAAACAGGGTGGGTCAGTTCTCTGTAAATTGTAACATCATGTGGAAGAGGAAACAAATTTGTTGGATTGCTAGAATCATTTACCCTAGGAATTCCGATCCCGAATTCGATGGTTTGATGATGCTAGTTATGTCCTTAGAATCAAAGATCGATTTGAGGAAACAAATTCTTGTTCCTCTTCATAATGCCTTGAAATTACCTGAAGTTTATATGAGTGCAAAGGAATGGAGGCATGGAGCTCGATTTCTTACGATCTAGTAGCTTCTATAGCCATGAAGAACTACAGAGACATTTCTGCATCGAGATAACCAACGACTTCGCAGGAATCTCGAAAACGTGAAGCTTGGTGATGCAAAGATTGCCGTCGGAGCTTTGCTTCCCCCACGAGATTATCAGGTCTTGGAAACGTGGGAGTGGGGCAGCCATTGTTGCCGAACTTCAATGGAAACGAATGGTTGATGATTTGTTAAAAAGGGGTAAGTTGGCGAATTGCATCGCGGTTTTTGATGTTTCTGGTAGCATGAGTGGGACGCCAATGGAGGTCTCGGTTGCGCTTGAATTGTTGGCTTTTGAACTTAGTGCAGAGCCATGGAAGGGTCGTGTGATTACGTTCAGTTTGTCGCCAGAGCTCCATTTGATCAAAGAGGGTGACCTCCGATCAAAGACGGACCATCACCAGGAGATTGAGGGGAGAAGGGGAGGAGGCAGCCAAAAGGGGGTATTAGGGTTTTTGTATTTCTTTTTATTGGTTTATACGTCAAATTTTTAAGATAAAATATAAAAAGAGTAAAGACCAAATTATCCTAGATTTAACAGACTATTTTAACGTCATTAGTCTCAGTGATGAAAAAGGAAACAAAATAAAAACCATAAGGACCAAAAAGCAGTTTTTAAAAATCAGGGATGAAAATCGTTATAAACAACAAACCACAAGGACGAAAATCGTAGTTTACTCAAATAAAAATCAAGAAATCTTGTTGCTTGCTTGCTTGACCACGGGGGTAAGAGAACGTGAGAGAGGTGGGGTAGTGTTGTTGTTATGTTGTGGGTCTCTCTCAAATTTTCATTTATTTAATCCATTTTATTTAATATTATACAACATTCACACTTTGTTTTCATTCTTTCTTAACCCCCCTCCCCTCTCCCTTATTACAGGAAGCACATCATCATCATCATCATCATCATCTTCTCCAATATTTCCAGAGAGAGAAAGTGAGATATAGAGAGAGAAACTAAGATATGGAAGGTGAAACAAGATCAAGATTCAAGAGAATATGTGTCTTCTGTGGAAGTAGCTCAGGGAAGAAACCAAGTTACCAAGAATCTGCTATTGAGCTTGGCAAAGAGCTGGTATATATATATACATATATTCATCACTTTCTCATCTTTAAAAATCTACATTTTTCAAGATTCTTTCTGCATGTTCAACAATATGAACCCTAACCCATGTCATATATCCAATCTTTTTTCACAATCTGCACATTATATAGAAACCCTTTTCCAAAATCATATCATTGTTCATGAAAAAGATCAGTTTTCTTGGTTTTGTACTATAAAGTTTCAATCTTTCTTGATGCATTTCATAGAAAAAACTATCTTTTCTGTCACCCCATTTCACCATTTATAAGGACTCCAAGCTATACCCATCAATGTTATTGTTATGTTATCCAAGAAGGGGGTTATTTGATTGTTTGGTGATAAATGAAGGTTGGAAGGTTTAGGGTTTATGTTTGGCATGAGAGAGAGAAATTGCTAGCTGTAACCTGGCTGTCAGTTGAGCAGCCTTCTTGCATGATCTAAGTTTATGGTGGGAGGTTGTAATAAGAAAAACAAAAAAATTAAAAAAAAACAAACAGAATGGTCTGTGCCTTTCAATGGGGGAACCAAACGTGCAATCTTAGTATAATGGCCATTTTCTTAAGCATGTCTACACATCAACCAAGACCCCCATCATCATTTTTGTTCCATGAAATTGTGTTTCTTCAACTTTAATTAAAAAAAAATTGAATCTTGGAGATAAAAATATGAATCTTGGAGAAAGGAATGGGTGTTTTACAAATGTGATAAATGATGGGTTAAATGATAATTTCTTTGTAATTCCTTTTTGGCTTCTGAAATGGTACGGTGGGTTTGTGACACGTGTCAATGGTTTTTATATATCTTTCAATTTTCAATGCAAATTGGAAGGTGGAAAGAAGGATTGATTTAGTCTACGGAGGTGGCAGCGTGGGTCTGATGGGTCTTGTTTCTCAGGCAGTTCATGATGGTGGGCGCCATGTTCTAGGGTATACTATCTCTCTCTCTCCCTCTAGCCTTTGTATCTATCTATGTATCTATATACTTAAAACACAGGAATTCATGAAAATTTACAACATATTTACACTATTCTTTTTGGAAGAAAAAAGAAAAGATTGATGATAATTGATACCCATGTATGGATTACTTCATAATTCTTTGTTATCTTGCCTTATGTGATGTGGGTTAACTTTTAATACATTTCTTTACTACTATTTCTTGACTGTGATGGTCAAACTTACTATTTCTTCCTGAAAATGATGTTTTGGATAATTAGATTTTCAAGAAACTAAGAACCATGTATGATACATGGAAGAAGAGAAAGAATTGGGGTAAAAAATGAAAAAAAGAATGTATTCCAAATACAAAAAGTTTGACCTTTAAAAGTCAAACTGATGATCATCACCATTTGAGCTTGATTACTCAAAGGTATTCATGCATGTTTCACAGTACTCAATGCAACATGAGTTGTTGCAGACATCATGGGATCAAATGCATATAAAAAAATAAAAATAAAAACTCTGATATGTGTACAATCAAGCTGTTTCTCATCTTGTTTTTCACCTTTTTCTGTTGAAAACTGAACATAAACATCAACTTCTCCAAAAAAGTTGTCATCTTTAATTTAGTGAAAGATTGAAAACATAGTCCCAACACTTAAAAAGCATGGTGATATCCATAAAATAAAATAAAAAAAGGTTTCTTGATTACACTGTTTTAATGAAGCATCTTTTGTTTCATCAAAGATAAGAACATTCATATTGGTCTGTGGACACACTGTCAGTCCACACTGGGACTTTGTTCATAGAAAGGTAAAACAGATCATGTAAAAGCTTTCTTTTTGGTGGAAAGTTTGAAACCTTTTAGGCATAACTTGTTTTATGGAAAAAAGAAATTAAACCCTGGTAAAATTACATTATTGCCCCTGTGAATATACTACCACAGGTCACTACTACAAGGACATTTTGGTAAATACAAATTTTGTTGTTAACGGGATATCTTTCTTTTTTGTTTCTTGCAGAGTTATACCAAGGACTCTAATGCCCAGAGAGGTATATTCAGGAACCTTCAAATCAAAGCTTTCTTCTTTTGATTGTTATCATTTTAGTGTCAAAATCCAGCTGAAAAGTCCAAGATTCAGAACATTGATGCTATAATGACTTGTAAAATGTGCATTGAGAGATGTACATTGGTCTGAATTTTGGAAGTTTCAGAATATGGAGAAGAGAGTAGCCATTTAATGAAGGCTGTATTGCCTTCTTTATAGTGATTGGACATGTCTTGATACAAATTGCATTTACTCAACTCCCCCCCCTTCACATCATTTTCTACAGTTTTGTCTTTCTTGTCCCTTTGAACCATAAATAGCAATAAATCAACTTGTTTTTTCTATTTAATTTGGTTGCTGGTTCTACCCTAACTGATCTTGTTCACATTGGTTGAAAAATGGAAATAGAAAATCAAAATTTTTAAACCTTTGGTCTATTTGAATCCATAACTAGAAAAGTATATATGTTTCTAAAATGACTGTTTTTAATTAAATGTTCAAGAATCCCTTTCTTGATCTTTTTTGTTTTCGGGGTCTTGCTTTTCTTGACAACCAACAAATAAAGATCGGACCAACAAAAGAAAACGGAATCAAAAGTCGAATCTTTAAGATGGTTCTTCGTGGAACAAACCGAAGTTAAAGAATGGCAATGTGAAAAGATTTCTTGAATTTTTTTTGGTGAACAGATAACGGGCGAGACAGTAGGTGAAGTGAAAGCAGTGGCTGATATGCATGAAAGAAAAGCGGAAATGGCTCGTCAAGCTGATGCCTTTATCGCACTCCCAGGTATAATTTCGTGCGTAAACCACTTCTTGGTTCATAAAGATTCATAATGAAGTTGAAACATAATCACATGTGAGTTTCTCAGGTGGCTATGGCACTCTTGAAGAACTGCTTGAAGTCATCACATGGGCTCAGCTCAAAATCCACCATAAACCCGTAAGAACCGACTTTAATTATATATATAAATATATAGATTCATAGATATGTTGTATCTTATTATATGCATAAAATAGTTATTAATCCACATAGCTAGAATTTGAAAGGGCATCTTTTTGGTCAAATTAATGTTGGTAGTATAGAAGAATCAGATGCAGCAGATGGGTTAGAAGATTTCCATGACTATTTTTAAATTTATTTTGTTATCTGATCATATAACAATATTCTTATTTTATTCTATGGATGGATCTGTTGCTGCAGGTTGGTCTGCTGAATGTGGAGGGTTACTATAACTCATTGCTGTCTTTCATCGATAAAGCCGTGGATGAAGGGTTTATTTCACCGACCGCTCGTCGGATTATCGTCTCTGCACCGACCGCCAAACAATTGGTCCGACAGCTTGAGGTTCGTTTAATTTCTTCAAATCCATTGTTTAGAAACGATACATGAAATCAAGAAAAACGAAACAAATGACTTGATTTTTTTTTCGATCAGGAATTTGTTCCGGAGTACGATGAGATTGCAGCAAAGTTGACGTGGGACGAAGTGGACAGACTAAGTTACGTGCCACCGGAGACCGGAGGAGTTCCGACGTAACTTTTTTTTATTTTTGGTGAAATTAATGATTAATTATATTAGTGGGTATATATGAATGATATATATATACAAGAAAGACTTGGTACATCTCTAGTTGTTTTTTGGGAGGATTTAGTGTCCTTCGTAATACCCTTAAAAGTGTCATGTATATGATCATGTGGAGATGATGCTAAGTATTTTATTTTATTTCTTTTTGCAAGTAATATAATGTTTAGTTATATTTTGAATTTCTTGTTTTTTAAATATTTAATTACTAGCTTGTAAATGCTACCACTATCTTTATATTCAATTAGAATAAATGATACAATAGATTTAAAAGAACTTGTCCAGGGAAATATATATAATCGTCACGGTGTAATTTGAGTTTCCATCGTCAATGGGGTTTTATGTGTCAAAAATATGTTTATTCGATTAATATTTAATTATTAGAAAAATATAATTAAAATTGATCAAAAATAGCTAATTCCGCCACAAAAAATTCGTTTCTTGATATTGAACCAAAAAGTTACTTCTACAAGTGTCAGTTACGGAATGTATGTTTTTTATATTAAAATATGATATCAGTAAGTAGCATTTTTGCAAGTTATAGATGTAACATTTATGAAAATGATGTTTTTTTTTTTTTATTATTATAATATTTTTAAAAACTATCATCCTCAAGTTATATTTAGTGATATTTCTGTTCATAAGGTAAGATTTTGGCTAAAGTGAATTTTGTTGGGAGAACTAATCATTTGAGAACCGTAAGAACTATTCTTATAAGGTATTGTTTCACATGAATTTTTCATCTAAGCATAGAATATAATTAATATATTAACAAAACAATGTATGTTTTTTATATATATATATATTCAGTTCACAATGTTAAACTTTTAATTGTATTATTTGTTTCACATACACATTAAAAATGTTTGTGAATCAATATATTAAATCTAAGTCGTAGATGGAAAAAAAAATTATGTGAAATAGATAAATGAAACCGGTTGTCAATGTTATCACAATTTATTTATGAGTACCTTATAAGATTTGAATACTAGATGAGGTTTTTAGCAAGATTTGTTTTAAGATGATGGATATGCATCATTTGTTTAGCCAGATGCAATCAAAAGGGAGAAAAAGAAAACTTTAGTTTAAATGGTACATATTAATTCAAAAGAAGAATATATTTTTCAATATTGAAGCATTTATTATTATTATTATAAAGCCTCGTTGAGCATGGAAACCCAAATTTTCTTTTTCGACCCAGAAACCAATACCAATCAAGTAAAAACCAACGTATTAATTAATTTCTTTCAGGTAATGATTATTAAAAGGAATCATGATTAATTTTTGGAGGTAACCTCATGTTTCGTGCTTCAGTTGGCCACCCACCATCGAATCCTTCCTTCTATCTTTTTATATGTAAAATCACATATTCTTTTTAAATCATGTGTTTTAAACGGATACATTTTTTTTTAATTAAAAATATATATGATATGATCAATAACAACCTAACTGAATCAAATCTTTTTATCACTCTAGAGGTGAAGCTTTTATGCTACTATTTTGTAATTTAATCGCCATATCATTTATGTATAATCATATCTATCTATCTATGGTCAAATGTTGAAAACTCATAGAGTCGTTTGTTTGTTTAGTTTATTTCAAATGGTTTTATTCAATTTCTATTTAGGCAAGTTGTGGAGTCCATGGTTTGTTTGATTCATTCAACCATCATTTGATTTGGGTTCAATTTTATGCTGTAATTTCTAATCCTTGGATATCTTTTTTTCAGATCTTCAAATCAATACCATTCATCTTGATGATCTAATTAACCAAATAATATATATTATGATCGTAGGGCCAGGTTCAGAGGAAAATCTCAAATAAACGAAAAACTAAACAACACCCTGGTGACCCTTCATCTGGTACAAGTAATTTGTAACATTCACATGTGCATAAAAACCAAAAAAACAATATCATTTACCTGTATGCATAAGTGCATATCGTTCAGATGAAGAGCTACCAGAGTATTCTTCACTTTTCCGTTTTTTTGAGGTTTTCCCTGAACCTCTCTCTATGATCGTAATCCTATAACATATAACTATATAAGGGTTTTAGTTGTTGTTGAGTTGATGTTGAATACAATACAAGGGTTTTAGTTGTTGAGTTGATGCTGAAAACAATGGTAGGACCATCATTGTGTTCTCGAAATTGGAGCAAAAGAAAAAGAAAGAAAGATAATTTGATAAATTTTCATCTTCTTTGAACATGAAAGAAACCAAGGAAAATGTCATTTTTACAAATGCACCATTTAATATATTCTTTTAAAATATACAGTTGGACCGTTTTGTAATTTTTATAATATTTTTTAAGGTTTTAATTTCTTACTTTCCTTTCCTTTCCTTCCTTTTCTCCCACGTTTGGGAGAAAATTTTTGGAAGAAAATTTATCATTATCTTCCTTCCGCTTCATTATTTTTCCTCCTAAAAAGTTCCGAAAACATGAGGCTTTTTTTCTTTTTACTTTCCTCACATTTTCCTCCCGATCCTTTCCTTTGTAAAAAAGGCTTCGAGAACATAGCATATATGACACCTCCCAAGCGCCTCAAACAAGAAACCTAAAATCAATCCTTCTCGCTGTTCTCAATCGATCCTTGTTGATGTTCTCAATCGATCTCAGAATTTGTGCTACACACTAGGAAAATTTAGGGTTGAAATCAATTGGTTTAATAGAAGATCTCAAGAAAGGTTACAAAATTGCTGGCTTTCGAGAGGCCGGTACTCTCCCAAGGTTCTCGCCTAAATTGAACTCACAAATCAAAATGCCCTTCCCTCTAACCCCCTTCTCTATTTATACTACCCTTCTATTGACTTATTGAACCCAGGGTATCTTTCTCGATCCATCCAATCTCGATCTCGGACTCTCTCAACTAGTGGGCATGTTTCCTTTTTGCATAGTAGTAAAGACAACACTGATCTAATTGCATCTTTGCAAGTCAAGAGTAAGCAAAACTTAGAGATCATATGCAAGCAACAACAAATAGGCGATTCTCTGCCTTCTTTTTTGCTTCTTCTAATATAAAGTCAATCCTCCTTTCTTTGAATCCAAAATGCACATGAATAACCAATCTACATTCATTCAATTTTCTTCAATTGATGCATCCCATATATGTTCTTTGAATTACATTCATTCTTGTGTGGACAGTAACCAAACAATCTTAACTACAAACATCTCATGCACAAATCAAATAAACCACCATCCAATGCACAGAACAAATGAGTGTATTTGTATGCATCATCAATCTGTTTGGGTTCTCAGTAACAAAATAAATTATAAGCAATGAAGAAAGAAAGATGGAAAAATTGGGTTTTAGAATCAGCAGGTAAATTACGAGGAACCTACTGTTTTTCAACTAAAACATGGAACCATGGTTTTCTCCTGTTTGGTTTTCTGTTTGCTGAAGATTTATGGTTTTCTGCTTTGGTTTACAATGTAACATAGGTACATGTTATTTAGGCAGATGCATCTAGTCATAAACTATTTTCTGCTGTTTGGTTTGTTGTTTTTCTGCTTTCTTTTCTTAATTGTTCTAGGTGCAGCTTTTCAATCTATGCTTCTAGCATGATGGATGCACCGCACAACGATACAGATGGCAACCATAGCTCAGCAGCAGCAAGCTTTCATGTTCCACCAGCAACAACAAATGATGATGATGATGATGATGATGATGAACCTACAACAAGGTTCAAACCCCTTTGGCAACCCATTCGGGGATGGTCCTCGCATCTACAATTAAAGTTCTTTGATCTGCTTCTGCTCGTGCTCAAGTGGGTGGCTTGATTTTGTTGTTTTTGTTAATGGGAAGAAAAGATTTCTAATCACTTCTTTTAGTAGCCAAACATGTGGCTTTCTAATCACAAGCCTTTCCTCAAATATCTACAACATCACTTATATCATGCATAAGTTTCTACTCTGTTTTCTTCAAGAAAATTCAATCCATATTCTTAACTTTTTCTTCAAACTTAGATCAAAATCAGAATTACCATAAACCCACATTCCAAAGATTCAATCTTTGATTCCAATCCAAACCTTAAAAAAAATAATATTCCAAAAACATTTACCCATTTCAAAGTAAGTTGTTGTTTCCATGAATCTTGATGATACATATATACAATAACAATAACACTTTAAAACTATCATGAGTCAGTAATCACTATGATGTTTGTAATACCAAAAAGGAGAATTCCTCACCGGCATAGAAGACCCACAACACACCTCCAACCGTTCCAGAAACCGCTTCTCCGTCAACCTCAACATCGCCGGCAACGGCAAACACACATTCTTCTCCACACACCGCCGGTGCCTCGGCTTTATCCGATTCTCTAGACTAAACGAAAAGTACTGTGGAAACTCCACCAATTCCTTCAAATCCCTCCCCATTTCCACCACAAAGTAATTAAATTTCGGCTCAAGGTTGTCCTTTATGCTGTAACAAAACAACGACGGGAATCGCCGGAAAATCAAGATCGTGTCGTCGTACGAGATTCCGACGTTTTCGTTGAAGTATTGGATTCTGGGGAGGAGTTTGTCTTCGACGGAACTGGACAGGAGATGGGTGTGCTTGTTGATCTCTGAAATGCCGATTGTTCCTTGGAGGAAGTAGAGGGTGGGACGGAGGCGGGTTTTGACGTCGGAGACGAGGAGTCTAGGGCGGCGGTGGATGACGTGGCGGAGGCGGTGAGGGTGGATGTTGGCTTCTCGGAGGAGGAAGGTGATGGTGGAGATGATGGAGGGGAGTGGGAGTGTGAGGAGTTCAGGGGAAAGGTAGATGAGGCGGTGGAGGGCGGGTGGAGGGAGGGGGATGGTGGAGGAGAGGAAGGAGATGGTGGATTTGATGTGGGAAAGGGGGGTGGAGATGAGCGGAGGGTGGGTGGTGAGGAGGGGGATTAGGTCAATTCCGATGGAATCAAGGTAGATGAGTTTTTCTTGGAGTTGGGTGGCGGTGTTTGTGGCGGAGATGGGTGGTGGTGGTGGTGGGGTGGAGGGTGGTTTGAGGAGAAAAATGAGTGGGGGTTTGGAGGGAGGTGGAGGAGGGAGGTGGAGAGTGGTTGGACGGGAAAGTGGGAGGTGGTGTTTTGGTGGTGGAGGGTTGTGGTGGGTGGTGGTGGTGGTGGAGGGAAAGCGGAGGAGTTCTTGCATTATTGGCCGGAGTTACATGATTGCAAGATGATGATAAGGCATATGGAGAAATCTGGAGAAACAAGAAAGCTAAGGATAGAGTAGAGATAGACTTAGATGGCTAAATGGGCCCAGCTCGGTCCGGGGCCGACTTGGAACCGGCCCGGTCCTGAGACCGTTTGGAATCGTTAGTTACAGTACAGTTACGATATTTCAATAAAAACAAGGCCGGATCCAGGCCGGGCCAGGATGGTTTATGTATTTGTTAGTGTATTTGATTGACCTAATTATAATAAAAATGTATTTGTTAGTGTATTTGATTGATCAAATCTATCAAAAAATATCTTTTAGGGTGAGCATCGGAACCGGGTACCTGCTTTTGAAAACAGAACCGATGTGATTAGTTATGGTTGCTAGAATACGGAACCGATTGGAACTGATTCCGATTCCTGTTCTCATTTTTTTGAAACCAAAAACTGTTGGGTACCCATCGAAACCGATTCCGGGATTGGACCTGCTCCTGCTGGGTACCGAGGACTGGAATCGATGGGTATTTTTTTAATAAAAATTATTTTATATGTTTATTCTATCAAATTATTTATGTAATTATTAATTTTTAGTTTTTATTGGATTAACTTTCGTCATTTGTAGTATTTATTTCTTTATATTGGTACTTTGTAATAGATTAATAATTACATTTTCATAGTATGAAATAAAAAATTAAACACCTTGTACCCAGTGCCAGAACCTGTTCCAAGCGATTCAGAACCAGTTCCCAAATATAAAGAACCGATATAACCGGTTCCGGTCCCGGACCAATTCCATGAATTTTGGTCGGGTACCCACCTTTGCCCACCCTTAGGGGGTGTTTGGGATTGCTTATTTGAAGGGCTATTTAGCTTATTGCGATTTGGCACCGCAGATAAGCTATTTTGAGTGTTTGGATGGAACAAAAAGAAAACAACTTATATCACATGTAATTTCTAATTCTTGGATATCTTTTTTTCAGATCTTCAAATCAATACCATTCATCTTGATGATCTAATTAACCAAATAATATATATTATGATCGTAGGGCCAGGTTCAGAGGAAAATCTCAAATAAACGAAAAACTAAACAACACCCTGGTGACCCTTCATCTGGTACAAGTAATTTGTAACATTCACATGTGCATAAAAACCAAAAAAACAATATCATTTACCTGTATGCATAAGTGCATATCGTTCAGATGAAGAGCTACCAGAGTATTCTTCACTTTTCCGTTTTTTTGAGGTTTTCCCTGAACCTCTCTCTATGATCGTAATCCTATAACATATAACTATATAAGGGTTTTAGTTGTTGTTGAGTTGATGTTGAATACAATACAAGGGTTTTAGTTGTTGAGTTGATGCTGAAAACAATGGTAGGACCATCATTGTGTTCTCGAAATTGGAGCAAAAGAAAAAGAAAGAAAGATAATTTGATAAATTTTCATCTTCTTTGAACATGAAAGAAACCAAGGAAAATGTCATTT
The DNA here is from genome assembly GCA_023525745.1 of Arctium lappa. Lineage (NCBI taxonomy): Eukaryota > Viridiplantae > Streptophyta > Magnoliopsida > Asterales > Asteraceae > Arctium > Arctium lappa. The sequence goes on along the minus strand of CM042054.1, from coordinate 10,223,594 downwards.
TTACAAATGCACCATTTAATATATTCTTTTAAAATATACAGTTGGACCGTTTTGTAATTTTTATAATATTTTTTAAGGTTTTAATTTCTTACTTTCCTTTCCTTTCCTTCCTTTTCTCCCACGTTTGGGAGAAAATTTTTGGAAGAAAATTTATCATTATCTTCCTTCCGCTTCATTATTTTTCCTCCTAAAAAGTTCCGAAAACATGAGGCTTTTTTTCTTTTTACTTTCCTCACATTTTCCTCCCGATCCTTTCCTTTGTAAAAAAGGCTTCGAGAACATAGCATATATGACACCTCCCAAGCGCCTCAAACAAGAAACCTAAAATCAATCCTTCTCGCTGTTCTCAATCGATCCTTGTTGATGTTCTCAATCGATCTCAGAATTTGTGCTACACACTAGGAAAATTTAGGGTTGAAATCAATTGGTTTAATAGAAGATCTCAAGAAAGGTTACAAAATTGCTGGCTTTCGAGAGGCCGGTACTCTCCCAAGGTTCTCGCCTAAATTGAACTCACAAATCAAAATGCCCTTCCCTCTAACCCCCTTCTCTATTTATACTACCCTTCTATTGACTTATTGAACCCAGGGTATCTTTCTCGATCCATCCAATCTCGATCTCGGACTCTCTCAACTAGTGGGCATGTTTCCTTTTTGCATAGTAGTAAAGACAACACTGATCTAATTGCATCTTTGCAAGTCAAGAGTAAGCAAAACTTAGAGATCATATGCAAGCAACAACAAATAGGCGATTCTCTGCCTTCTTTTTTGCTTCTTCTAATATAAAGTCAATCCTCCTTTCTTTGAATCCAAAATGCACATGAATAACCAATCTACATTCATTCAATTTTCTTCAATTGATGCATCCCATATATGTTCTTTGAATTACATTCATTCTTGTGTGGACAGTAACCAAACAATCTTAACTACAAACATCTCATGCACAAATCAAATAAACCACCATCCAATGCACAGAACAAATGAGTGTATTTGTATGCATCATCAATCTGTTTGGGTTCTCAGTAACAAAATAAATTATAAGCAATGAAGAAAGAAAGATGGAAAAATTGGGTTTTAGAATCAGCAGGTAAATTACGAGGAACCTACTGTTTTTCAACTAAAACATGGAACCATGGTTTTCTCCTGTTTGGTTTTCTGTTTGCTGAAGATTTATGGTTTTCTGCTTTGGTTTACAATGTAACATAGGTACATGTTATTTAGGCAGATGCATCTAGTCATAAACTATTTTCTGCTGTTTGGTTTGTTGTTTTTCTGCTTTCTTTTCTTAATTGTTCTAGGTGCAGCTTTTCAATCTATGCTTCTAGCATGATGGATGCACCGCACAACGATACAGATGGCAACCATAGCTCAGCAGCAGCAAGCTTTCATGTTCCACCAGCAACAACAAATGATGATGATGATGATGATGATGATGAACCTACAACAAGGTTCAAACCCCTTTGGCAACCCATTCGGGGATGGTCCTCGCATCTACAATTAAAGTTCTTTGATCTGCTTCTGCTCGTGCTCAAGTGGGTGGCTTGATTTTGTTGTTTTTGTTAATGGGAAGAAAAGATTTCTAATCACTTCTTTTAGTAGCCAAACATGTGGCTTTCTAATCACAAGCCTTTCCTCAAATATCTACAACATCACTTATATCATGCATAAGTTTCTACTCTGTTTTCTTCAAGAAAATTCAATCCATATTCTTAACTTTTTCTTCAAACTTAGATCAAAATCAGAATTACCATAAACCCACATTCCAAAGATTCAATCTTTGATTCCAATCCAAACCTTAAAAAAAATAAAATTCCAAAAACATTTACCCATTTCAAAGTAAGTTGTTGTTTCCATGAATCTTGATGATACATATATACAATAACAATAACACTTTAAAACTATCATGAGTCAGTAATCACTATGATGTTTGTAATACCAAAAAGGAGAATTCCTCACCGGCATAGAAGACCCACAACACACCTCCAACCGTTCCAGAAACCGCTTCTCCGTCAACCTCAACATCGCCGGCAACGGCAAACACACATTCTTCTCCACACACCGCCGGTGCCTCGGCTTTATCCGATTCTCTAGACTAAACGAAAAGTACTGTGGAAACTCCACCAATTCCTTCAAATCCCTCCCCATTTCCACCACAAAGTAATTAAATTTCGGCTCAAGGTTGTCCTTTATGCTGTAACAAAACAACGACGGGAATCGCCGGAAAATCAAGATCGTGTCGTCGTACGAGATTCCGACGTTTTCGTTGAAGTATTGGATTCTGGGGAGGAGTTTGTCTTCGACGGAACTGGACAGGAGATGGGTGTGCTTGTTGATCTCTGAAATGCCGATTGTTCCTTGGAGGAAGTAGAGGGTGGGACGGAGGCGGGTTTTGACGTCGGAGACGAGGAGTCTAGGGCGGCGGTGGATGACGTGGCGGAGGCGGTGAGGGTGGATGTTGGCTTCTCGGAGGAGGAAGGTGATGGTGGAGATGATGGAGGGGAGTGGGAGTGTGAGGAGTTCAGGGGAAAGGTAGATGAGGCGGTGGAGGGCGGGTGGAGGGAGGGGGATGGTGGAGGAGAGGAAGGAGATGGTGGATTTGATGTGGGAAAGAGGGGTGGAGATGAGGGGAGGGTGGGTGGTGAGGAGGGGGATTAGGTCAATTCCGATGGAATCAAGGTAGATGAGTTTTTCTTGGAGTTGGGTGGCGGTGTTAGTGGCGGAGATGGGTGGTGGTGGTGGTGGTGGGGTGGAGGGTGGTTTGAGGAGAAAAATGAGTGGGGTTTTGGAAGGAGGTGGAGGAGGGAGGTGGAGAGTGGTTGGACGGGAAAGTGGGAGGTGGTGTTTTGGTGGTGGAGGGTTGTGGTGGGTGGTGGTGGTGGTGGTGGTGGCGGTGGTGGTGGAGGGAAAGCGGAGGAGTTCTTGCATTGTTGGCCGGAGTTACATGATTGGAAGATGATGATAAGGCATATGGAGAAATCTGGAGAAACAAGAAAGCTAAGGATAGAGTAGAGATAGACTCAGATGGCTAAATGGGCCCAGCTCGGTCCGGGACTGACTTGGAACCGACCCGGTCCTGAGACCGTTTGGAATCGTTAGTTACAGTGCAGTTACGATATTTCACCAAAAACAAGGCCGGATCCAGGCCGGGTCAGGATCGTTTATGTATTTGTTAGTGTATTTGATTGACCTAATTATAATAAAAATGTATTTGTTAGTGTATTTGATTGATCAAATCTATCAAAAAATATCTTTTAGGGTGAGCATCGGAACCGGGTACCTGTTTTTGGAACCAGAACCGATGTGATTAGTTATGGTTGCTAGAATACGGAACTGATTGGAACTGATTCCGATTCCTGTTCTCATTTTTTTGAAACCAAAAACCGCTGGGTACCCATCGAGACCGATTCCGGGATTGGACCTGCTCCTGTTGGGTACCCAGGACTGGAATCGATGGGTATTTTTTAATAAAAATTATTTTATATGTTTATTCTATCAAATTATTTATGTAATTATTAATTTTTAGTTTTTATTGGATTAACTTTTGTCGTTTGTAGTATTTATTTTTTTATGTTGGTACTTTGTAATAAACTAATAATTACATTTTCATAGTATGAAATAAAAAATTAAACACCTTGTACCCAGTGCCAGAACCTGTTCCAAGCGATTCAGGACCAGTTCCCAAATATAAAAAACCGATGTAACCGGTTCCGGTCCCGGACCAATTCCATGAATTTTGGTCGGGTACCCACCTTTGCCCACCCTTAATATTTTTTATATGATAAATTTGTTTAAATTTTTTTAAGTCAGACCAATTTGGGTGTAACGACCTCAAAAATCAGAGTAAATTAAAACCTGGAAACCTGACAATATGACGAAAGTAATTCCATTAACTTTCCATAAATGGGATCAGTACTGAAGACTATACGATTCTATACAAGGATTTCATCAAAAGAATGGGAGTTAACAATGCCCAACAACAATACTTAAAACATCTCCAAAAACCCCGAGACTCAAAACTCGTCTCTCCAAAACCCCCGACACCCACCGCTAATGGAAACCTGTTATACACATCATTTGAGAAAAAGTGTCAGACTATAAAGCCTGGTGAGAACATACAGTTTATAAAGCTCGAAAGATATAAACATCAGTATCATAAAGAAATCTTTTCGTAAAGGTTTAATTCGTAAATATAACATTTCGCCACAACCGGGCCTCTTCGGTCCAAAACTCTTAAACGGTGATAAAAAGACCATTTTACCAAGGATAGTGGTGTAACACAAAGTAGACCACAAATCCGAGTTACGAGCTAAACCAATTGGAATCCGCGGATACGAATCACAAAGTCCGTGCTTCAACGTGAGATCAAGCCCCAAGCGCAAAACCAAGGTATACTCCTTCGCTAGGATCACCATGAACCATGGCTAGTATCCGGCCTCACATATCCGTACCAAGTTGCCCCCGAGGAACATGTGATCCATAGCTACAAATTTGGGGAATGTAACATCCCAACAAAACAGTCTACTCCAAAACCTAGGGATCCACTAGTAATGGTAAGGTCTCGTCACAACAACATTTGTGACCAACCATAAACAAATATATGGTATAAATACATTTTATAAACAAAATGCTACTCTCAGTTCAACTTCTGGTAAGAATGAAATTCATTAAAATAAGTTCATAAACATTCTTTTCACATATCCACATAATGTGCAAGTAAAACATCATTTTACTTTTAATAAGGCGGAACCCGTCATTTTGGTCAAAACTGACCGGGAACCCCGAGAATTACCAAAAACTTCATTTACAACAAAGTGTAGAGAACATAAAATCATACCGTAGAAATACTTTAGATTTCGCAAATAAGAGTTTTGACATGTATAAAGTTTGTAAAATGATAGTAGGAACTCACCGGTAGGTTTTCAGAATAAAACCCGGAAAACCAGATAATGACCACGACGTAGAGGTGAAGCTTAAAACACCGACCCCTTGCTAGAAACGACGAAAACTAGTAACCAAACGAACCTTCGAAGATCGAAAGATAAAGAGAGAGAATAAGAGAGAGAAAAAGAGATATTTAGATTTGATTAAGTGATCTTGGGAAATTGAACCATATAATACGGTCTATGCAACTTCGCGGGTTATGCCGCGACTTCAACCCGCGGCATAACTCGCCCGTGTCCAAAAACCCTAAACCATCCAGTGGGTTACGCGGGTTATACCGCGACCTCAACCCGCGGCATAACTCGCGTAGTTCACTTTGGTTTGTCCAAAACCACCAAAGGCCAAACTCAAACTTGGTAACAAATGCGATGCTAGCGACAAAAGCTTAACACTAGAATACCAAGGTTACATAACGAAATTAGGGGTGTTACATTGGGTCCTACCCGAGACCAGGATTAGTTCTTATAACTGAGCCTTGTAAAGTTAATCGGACCAAAGTATTTTGGTGGGGACTGAGTCAGGGACCGATTTGGGCCCAGTCTGATTTTCGAAAAGGGAAGTAGATGGGCCCTAATTTATTTGGTATGGGCTTGTAACTTTGAAGCTTACTTACTGGTGTTTTTGGGTCACAAGCCCACCAAATATAATAAATAAATGTAAACATATGTTAGTTAAGATTATTACTCTATTTCCTTTATCCTTTTGCAGAAACAAAAATGGCGGCACTTGAATCACTCATCGTCTCTCGCTTCCATCTCTCATCATCTTCTCCAAATCCTCCATTCCAATCCCCCACAAAATTATGTCTTCCAATTCCCACTTCCTCCCCCAATTTTTTCTTCAAGCCCCCTCTTTTTACCCTCTCGCTTCCAATTTCAACAACATTTCAAGGCTGCTTATCATCAACAATCCAACACGAGATTACAGAAGAAGAAGAAGAGAAATTAGATAACAAAAAGAAATTGGTTTTTGTTCTTAATCTTCCACGGCCTTTCTCTGTTGCTGATGTCACGAATCTCTTGGGTGAATGTGAAACTATGGCAACAAATGTTGAGGTTTAATTTGTGTTTTATTGGCTACATTTTGATTTGTATGTTATAATCTTAATCATTAATATATAGGATGTAGAAATCTTGGTTCATTGATTTTGAAGGAATTGGAATGGATAATTCATTTGACCAGATTCCAAATCCTATGTTTGGTTCATAAGATGAAAATGATGGAATCGTTTGAATTACCTTGAATTCCACAAATTAAGGAATTCATCATTCCTTCGCTTAAGTCGAAGAATTAAATTTCATCCCATTCCTACCAACCAAACGTGGTCAAATTTCATCAAATTCTATTCCAATTTTTTCAAAGTCAAATTCTTTCGATCGATTCCAATTCCATCAAATTCAATTCTGCGAACCAAATGCCCCCAAGGTTGTTTGGTTCGGATTTTGAAGGAATTGGAATACATAATTCCTTTGACCAAGTTCTGAATCCTATGTTTGGTTAACATAATGAAAATGATGGAGTCCTTTGAATTCCATTGGATTCCACAATTTAAGGAATTCATCGTTCCTTGGCTTGAGTGAAAGAATTGAATCTCTACCAACCAAACGTCTGGTCAAATTCCATTCCAATTTCTTCAAAGTCAAATTCTTTCGATGGATTTTAATTCCATCAAATTCCATTCTGCTAACCAAATGCCCCCTAGAATTTGTCATTAGAGCCTTCATTTCATTAAAACAGAATCCTATAACCCTGATTTTTGATGTGGTGATTTCACCTCAAACTACAATGATGCAAGTGTTGCTTTAGGTGCAGAAAGTATTGTATATTATGATTCATTCATCAACATGAAAAGATTCTTGATTTCTTCTGTGGGCTCTTGCACTTGTAAGCACACTGGTTCAAGAAAATGTTTAATATACAAGGGTTGCATGAACCTCCTTCAAAGACCAGCTTAATATAGAATGTTGATATATATATATATATATATATATATATTTTGATGCAGGATCTTTTCAAGGTTGAATATTCAAAGAAACCTACACCTCCGAATGAGACACACCATAAGTTGTTTTCGTGTCTTAAACAATTCTTTGCTGATTTCGATCCCAGAGTTGTTTTCAGCCCTTCAGCCGGATATGGGTTTGTCTCATTTGCTTCCAAGGAGGAAGCAGAATTTGCAATATCCGCCTTGAATCACAACAAGGTGACCCACTATGTTGTTAGTGTTTGATTCAAATCAATTGGAATGCATAGAATTCAATACCCAGCTATTGTTTTGTAAATTTATGCCAATTTAAACAAAGAAGTTGTTATGAATTGTAACATGTTTTAGGTGCATGACATTTGTTGAATTATATATCATCTGAAGATGGATCATTGTAATATAAAGTCACTAACAATCCATGAAAGTAAACGTTAACAAAAAGATTCAATCTTTGAAGACATTTATGCCTGCGAATTATAGCTACGTTAATTAAACTAGGAAGAAGAATAGGTAGAGTTGATCTACAAATTGTCAAATAACAAATTTAAGTTAAACATGACACAGTGAGGAGGCTCACGAAGCCAAAACCATTAGTCATTGTGCTAGCTGGTGTGTATCTTTCGTACGATAAAAACTATAGATTTAGAAAGATTAACATGTTATTATAAGTTTTTATTAAGGCAAATGGCTTCGATATTAGCCTACTTGGTTGGATGTGTCATTAATCTTGGTACATGGTTGAGCGATTGATATATTCTAAAATGAAGCTAGTTTGCCTGACAGCTTAATGAGCTTAATGGTCTGGGCGGCTTATTCGCTCAACCATTCATTAGTGTTTCTTTACGGCTTAATCGTTAAGCCATTAAGTAAAAATGACTATATGAAATAAGCCAGGACCCCTCACTTGTCCCCATTAATCCACCCTAAACAAATTAATACCAAAAACGCTATAAATAATCCAACCCTTTCTTTTTGCCTCCCTCGAACCCATTGGTCTTCTCTAGACAGACAACTTAATTCATACAGAGCTTAATGCAAAATAAAGTAAACAACTCCTAAGTTCCATTTGGTTAGGCCATCCAACATTTCAAGATTTTCAGTTTGTGATATATCATGTGGGGAGAAATTAAGATGTAACTATGGTTGCATTTTGAGTTTTTGACTTGCTGTGAGGAAAATAAATAGCAGCATCTTACTTTTATTAGGGCTTCTTTTTACATCTTTTTATATGTTCAGGCAATTGTTCATCAACACGAAGGGTCGTTTGAGAAAAAGAGTTAAGATGAGATTTGAACTCTTGATCACTTTTAATCTTAAAACAACCCAGGAATTGCTCTTTAGAAGGGAATTGATCCGGTGCATCTCTACGCATCTCATTAGTATTGATCTTCAATTAGGATTGATCCAAGGGTGGAGATCCTTTCTTACCCTAATCACTATAACTTTCATTCTCACCGGAACCCAACCCTGTTCATCAATTGGAACGCATATTCTTGGTTATATCTCCCACTAACTTTTAACACCTACTGTAGTTTGCTTGAATCCTATACCAAAGGCCCTTTATGCATTATCAGCACATTGGACAATTTACTAATATGTTGATTTTTTCAATTATGTGTCATACTTTGTTCCTGGTTTAATTTGACCATCTAGTTGTCATTTTTGGTATGTTGATTTTTTCAATTATGTGTCATACTTTGTTCTTGGTTTAATTTGACCATCTAGTTGTCATTTTTGGTATGATTCAAAATGTTGTTTTGAACGAGTAAGATTGAGTATGTACTATGTATTTATATCTGCAAAGTAATTGGTTTATTCAGATATCTACCAAACAACTATATTTCATTCAGAACTAAACAAATGGTTAAAATGGCAATTTTTTTGTCATTCAGACTGTCCATTCAGCACAGTTACCAAACAACCATATTTTATTCTGCACTGTATCATACAGAGCCACTTACTCGGGGCATGAATTCCTTTTGGTTTTGTAGGGACTAGTGGAAAATCAAGAAACTGTTTCTGATCAAGAGTTGATCAAGGTAACCCAAGTTACAAATTGGACTTATCATCAATAATGGAATTGCTCCTAACTTTGGGCAACTCATTGCAGGTTAAGCTCTTTGAATACATTGCCAACAAATATGTCATTCTCTTTTTCGACTTCACTCCGGCTAGCGACTCCATTGCTCATCAACAAGATTTGGATGTTTCTGTTGACACAAAATCAATCACCTCCACCCGCCATCACGACCCTCCTCCACCGTCCTCCCTAATCTCTCTTCCTCTTCCCCCCAAACCACCCTCTACCCCACCGCCCATCTCCGCCACAAACACCCAACTCCAAGAAAAAACTCATCTATCTTGATTCCTTCGGAATTGACCTCATTCCCCTCCTCACCACCCACCCTCTACTCATCTCCACCTCCCTTTCCGATATCAAATCCACCATTTCTTTCCTTTCCTCCACCACCCCCCTCTCCCCACCCGCCCTCCACCGCCTTGTCTCCCTTTGCCCTGCACTTCTCACACTTCCACTCCCCTCCATCATCTCCACCATCACCTTCCTCCTCCGAGAAGCCAATGTCCGCCCCCACCACCTTCGCCGTGTCATCCACCGTCGCCCGAGACTCCTCGCCTCCGATGTCAAAACCCGCCTCCGTCCCACCCTCTACTTCCTCCAGGGAACAATCGGCATTTCAGAGATCAACAAACACACCCATCTCCTATCCAGTTCCGTCGAAGACAAACTCCTCCCCAGAATCCAATACTTCAACGAAAACATCGTAATCTCCTACAACGATACGATCTTGATTTTCCGGCGGTTCCCGTCGTTGTTTTGTTATAGCATAAAGGACAACCTTGAGCCGAAATTCAATTACTTTGTGGTGGAAATGGGGAGGGATTTGAAGGAACTGGTGGAGTTCCCACAGTACTTTTCGTTTAGCTTAGAAAACCGGATAAAGCCAAGGCACCGACGGTGCGTGGAAAAGAATGTGTGTTTACCGTTGCCGGCGATGTTGCGGTTGACGGAGAAGCGGTTTCTGGAACGGTTGGAGGTGTGTTGTGGGTCTTCTACGCCGGTGAGGAATTCTCCGTTTTGGTATTACACACATCATAGTGATTACTGACTCATGATAGTTGTAAGGTCAATTATTGTACATCATTCTTCTCATTTCGTGTATATATTATCAAGATTCCTGGAAACAACAACTTTAATAGGTTGAAATGGATTTGTTCCAAGAGTATGTGAGAGACAAAACGGTCTGTTAGATGGTTGACTTAAGAGTCTAGTGCCAATAAGCCCTCCAATTTCTAAAGGAATTGTAACTTGTATTGCCGATGTTAAACATAAACTCTTGTCGGATCGTACAAGTATATCATCCTGGAACTAATTGTCTTACGTCTCGGTCTTGGTCCTTGTGTGGGTTTGATGTAAGACTGAGTTTACATTTTCAAACTATTGTTTGGAGTAAATTACCTTTTCTGTCCCTACTATGATTAATCTTTGAGCCAGAGACTAAAATAACAATAAATTATAAATTACATGGAGAAGAAGAACATTGAAGTTTAAATCAAGATAACAAATAAAATGTAAATCATGGGAATGAAAATTGTAATTTCAAAATCACAAGAACGATAAAAGCAATTTTTAATTAACAGGCTCATCATGTTAAGTGATTGAAATAAGAGTGTATTTTTGGGTAAGATAAATTAAAATGTAATGAAATTTATTTTAATTCTTATTTAATGTAAGGAACAATTTGTTTTCTCAATTCATGTAATAAAATTTCAATATTTTTTTATTTATTTTGTACATAATTTGACCGGTAACATGTTGCTTTTATAATACTTACATTAAATTTAAAAGCCTCTGGTTCATACGTAAAGATAATTTTCTTCCAAACCTTATTTTATGTATGACACTCATTTTGTCGTAGAGTTCTTTAGTATCATATATATTGATTTTTTTTAATTATATTATATCTTCAAAAAAATTGAGTAAAGTACATACATTTTAAATGCATGTAGTATGAAGAAAATGGTGATTGTGAAACGCCTGAAAACGATATGACCAAGGCATAGGGTTTTCAACCCAATTAATTTGCATAAAATTTGGAGAATGATGTCGTCTCATAAACGACTCAAAGAATAAGACTCATCCACGTCTCCTTCATGGGAGTTCTCGATGCTCTTCAATTTTTATATACGGGTATTTCGATGATGACGGGTTGTTTGGTTCATCGTATAACATAACCGTAAACCATATATGTCCTCTGGTAAACTCTTTTGCATCGATAACAAAAAGAGGAAGGGATGTAAAGGGTAAGGGACGGGTTTTGAGGGGAGGGCAGAGGATAGAAATTTGATAGCTTAATCTATGAAGCTTACTTCTCTGTCTTTTGGAGTAAGCCATGATCTTACCAAATAAGCCACAACCATATGTATGACTTATTGAATAACCCATAGCAACCATTAATTAAGTTAATTAAATCATTGCTAGACAACCCCTTATTTAGTTAAGTTATACCAATAACAATGTACAAATAAGTCATTTTCATAATAATTTAATTAAAAAATATACAAAATTTTGTATGACATCCACTAAGTTATATTTTTTGATACCAAAATGTTAAATATATTATAACTCACTTTTGTTTTTATATATTATTCTACGATAAAATGATAACATTTGATACACATATTTATTTTATAAGATTTTGTCAAGTATCATCACCTTGTTAGTAATAACAAGTTATAAAATTTAACATTTTCATATCACATATTGTGATTTACCCATCTATAACAACTTAACTATTTTGACACTCATTTCACCTTGTGTACAATATAACACAAATTATTATATATATATATATATATATATATATATATATTTTGCAACCCTTGCAAAGGTTGCAACCCTTGCAACCCACATCTTAACCGTCGGATTCATGATCGATGGTTACAACAGATATGGGGCCCAATACTTTTAATTAAAAAAAAGAAAAAGAAAAATAAAATAACCGTCGATCATGAATCCGACGGTTAAGATGTGAGTTGTAAGGGTTGCAACATTTTTAAGAGTTGCAAAATATTCTTCCAATATATATATATATATTGTAAAATCTAATATGAATTTCAAAAAAACTAGATTGAAACAATTACTTTGAAGTATTTTACATAAATTATTTAAATCTATCTAAAACACCTTAAAGCACATGCAAGTATGATGAATCATATCACACATTCCTTGGTCTTTGACATGTAGCTCTCTTGGCAAACAAACAAGACTATTTTGCCCAAATACAAAACAAGTCCCAAGTTCGATCCTGATCCCCGAGTCCCTATTAGCCTTAGTTGTTGAGTGAGCGAAAAAAACACCCATTTACATCATTGTCCTTGGAGGCAGGTTCCATCTAAGATCGATTGAGGTTGTCGATAATCAACTTTTTACCCAAATACCATATGTTACTTGATTATGAATGAAATTAGAAGTGAATCATAAGGAGTTGTATGTAATAAAAAAGTAGAGGGACTGATAAGTCATAAAGTGAAAGTACAAGGACTTCCATTCCACCCAAATGTTTTTTATTTTTCTTCCCTCCACATCTATCCGAACCAAAAATTCCCTCCTTCCCTCGTTTTCTGCTCTCCCTAATCGAACCCCCACTTTCTCTTCCAAACCCTCGCTTTCTCTCTCTAAAACAAACCCTCCATTTTCACAGATCCCTTCCTTTCTCTTTCTAAAACCCCTCTTCCTGCTTCTATCATCTTCTAAACCCTAAATTCAATTCAATTATCATCATTTAAAATACCTTCTTTCTTAACTTATTACAGAAAATAATTATATACAAAAATGTCTGAAGCTCGAGCTCCAAACCGGCAGGCGGCGCCACCACCATCGCAGTCATCAGTTGCCGGCGGAGGAGGAGGACAGATCCTGCATCCAATGAGACGTCACTTACCGTTCTCCTCGACTAGACCGCCGTTTATTCCGTCCAACGATTACCATCGTTTCTCGTCTGGAAACGATGGGAATAGAGTCGCCAACACCGTCGATCAGGAGGCTGAACTCATCGTAGTTAAATCTCCGGTAGTGTGAACACTCATCTGTTATAATTGTGCTTTTTATGAGTCTAATTGTTGCATTGGTTCTTACTTTTTTTTCCTGGAACTGTTGTTGGGTTTAATTGAAGGCGTTTTTGCTCAAGAGAAATTTCAAATTTTTGTGGAAGAGTTTTGTACGATTCCTTTTAATTTCGAGACTAATTTCATGGTAGATTATGCCCTAAATCAGCTGACCTTGTTTAAGTGGTTGGAACATAACCTAGAGGCCTTTAGTTCAATCCCAAATCTCAGTAGATGCATAACTTTCAGATGGTTTTCTGGATTACAATTCAAGCAATTAAGAAAAGAAGTTATATATGTTTGTTTTCCATCATATTCATGGATCAATTCTAAACTTCTAATATTTTCATTTTCATGGTTGAAGTTTAAATCATTATTGTTTTGCTGTTCATTATTTCTGTTCAACAGCCGGTGAAGCGAAAACTTGGAACAGATTACAATGAAGTTCCATCTAATGAATGGGCTAGTCCTGGTTACACTGGTACAGTTAACAGTCCCATTCGCACTCCCGTGTCTGGAAAAGGTGGAAGGATGAACGGACGTTCAAGGGTCACAAAGAGCAGCAAACCTGCTCCTCAGACCCCCGTTTCAAATACCGGTGAGGCATGGTGTGAAGTCCTTGTTTGTTTGCATTGTTATCATTGTAATTGACCTGGTTTTCGTATAATTTCTACTATCTTGAAGAATTAATCGATTCAGTTACTTTTAATGCCTATGGATTTCAGCGAGAAACAAAAACCCCAATTGTGACAACTAATTATATGCAACACAGGTTCACCTTCTCCACTTACTCCAGTTGGCAACTGCCGGTACGACAGCTCACTAGGTAACTTCTGGTTGATGTATTCCTATTGGCTATGTTAAATGCTTTTCCATTTAAAATGGAGTTGTTTCTTAAGACATGTTTTGACCTTTGCAGGACTTCTAACAAAAAAGTTCATCAATCTCATAAAACATGCTGAAGATGGCATTCTTGATTTAAATAATGCTGCTGATACCTTGGAGGTACTTTTTTTTCTTTCTTTCTGAAGAATACATATATTGGATGTGTTTTTATATAAGATCCTGTTTAACAAGTTATGATGATACAGGTGCAGAAAAGGCGGATATATGATATAACAAATGTCCTTGAAGGGATTGGTCTAATCGAAAAGAAGCTCAAAAATAGAATCCGCTGGAAGTAAGGTTCTTTTGCATGTTTTGATAACAGATACTACTTTGCAAACGTGTACCTACTTACATATCGAACTTGTGTGCAATCTTGGAAATATCTGTTTAGAGGTCTTGATGCTTCAAAACCTGGGGAGTTGGAGGATGATGTCACTATGTTACAGGTGGGCAATAGTGGATGTTGTTTTGCATATGGTCAATTCTTTTGTTAGTGATAGTTTTCTTCACTACTGCCTAGATTCATCTACTTTTTTTTCTCTCATTGCAGTGTTTAAATATACCACAGTTCATGACTTGTCAACTTTTGGTTTTTGGTTGCAGGCAGAAGTTCAAAAGCTTTCAATGGAAGAACATAGATTAGATGAAAGCATCAGGTTACTTATTTTCTTTTTCACATTATCAGAGTTGTGAATGTTGTGATTGTGAAACCATCTTATTCAGTTGATTTTGAGGCTTTGCAGGGAAATGCAGGAAAAAATGAGGGACTTGAGTGAAGATAACATAAACCAAAAGTAATTTTTTCTCCCCTTATTCATTTATGTTAATAGCGTTATACAGATATTATTAATTTAAGATCGTTACTGATATCCCACTGTTCTAGATGGCTTTTTGTGACTGAAGATGACATAAAAAGTCTACCATGCTTCCAGGTGAAACTTATGTTTCACAACGACTTCTAAACTTAACAAGTTTTTTACTTTTTGGATTGTTCTATGTGAACTTTCTGTAGTTTTGTAAACTCACACTTATGCGAGATTTTAAACATTTGATGTTTATAATTGACAGAACGAAACCTTGATAGCAATTAAGGCTCCTCATGGGACCACTCTCGAAGTTCCTGATCCTGACGAGGTAAGTACGAAATGTGAAGCTAATATTTGTTTTAGAATTCATGATATAAATATGCGACGGGTCTTTTTCTTGATATGTCAGGCTGTTGATTATCCACAAAGGAGGTACAGGATAATCCTTAGAAGCACGATGGGACCTATTGATGTATACCTTGTCAGGTACTGCTAATGTTTGTTTATGATTGGCATATATGCTTATCTGGATTTAGTACTTTTCTTTCCTCAAAACCTAATGATGCTCTTCTGGGCTGTGCTTGTATTCCGCTCCATGCATGCAGTCAATTTGAAGAGAAGTTTGAGGATATTGATGGGGTTGAACAACCTATGCCGGTACCAATTGCTTCCAGTTCTGGGTCGGATGATAATCCAGCAACAGAGGTGACCATCGAAGCACAACCACAACATGTTCATGGTATGAGCTCTGATATAACCATACCCGAGGACTCACCTGGGAGGATTATGAGGATAGTTCCTTCAGATGTTGATGTAAGTAATGGTTCATTGATACATTTAGTTTTCTTATGCATTTCATATAAGTTTGATTCCACTGAGTAGTAGATAGATAATGGTGCAAATACTTGGCATGCCATCCTGTCAGAAAAATACTCACCCTTATAACCCAAAATTTAGTAGACTAAATTTTATATTATCGAAAACCAAAAGTTCAATTCATGTGTGCTAGTTTAAGAAACTACAGTTTAGAAAATCCTTGCCTTGAGTGGTCAAGGAAATCTTTTGTGTTCATAAAAGTTTACACTGATTTGATAAAATTGGAACGCTTTGAATGTTCCTCTAAATTCTTTTCATCCATAAGTGATGTAGAAGTAGCTTGCTGGCATGGGATTACCTTAATGCTTTTTACCAAATTACCATTTTGTGACCCAACCGAGTGTCATTCTTTTAGCTGCAAGGAGAAATGAGGATGTGACTGTAGGTCTCGTATTCCTATTATGTGGAGAATCAGGATAGGACCCACAAAATGGAGAATTGAGGTAAATGGAGTAAATAAATAAAATCTAACTGAACAAGCTGAGGTAGATCTATCTAAATCATAGGCACCCATCCCTCTCCTTCTGCATACTTTTCATTCTCTTGAATTTTTGAAGTAACTTAAGACCGGTGTTGTAAAAATCCATTAGTAGTATTGGGGTTATTTAGGAGAATAACTTTCTGACAGATTTTTTAAAATGCATTAAGTTCTGACAGATTAAAAATGTCCCTGCCTAATAGAAGAATGTCTCAAAATATGTCAGAAATGCATTTAAAATAATTTGTCAGCCAGGTTATTCTCCTAAATAACCCCTGTGTACTAATGCTTAGTGTCAAGTGTTAAGCTTTTGCCCACCGCTTTGATTAGTTAGGGCTGCTTAATTGGCGGGCTAGGAGTTTTCCGCATTGCTTCATGAGCAACCAGTTGTTGACTTAAGTGTCTAAATAGCTTAAGCATGGATTAATAGACTTTTCTCAACTTGTGCTTAACAACGAACTTTTCTCATCATGGAGGGAAGCTTACCAAAAAAAAATCCTTTCAAGTGTATCAGCCGAAACAATGAAACTAGTAATTCAAAAATAACAATTATATCAGGTATAGATGGTATCAAAATTCTAGTTTTACATAAACTAAGACAATTGTATTTTATAATTGTATTTTATATATTCGAATGAACCTTATTCGAATGAAATACATTGACAATAGACAAACTGGATAACTCTTTAACATCAAGTGTTATTTCATATGAACTGTATTTTGTACATTAAAATAGTACCACTTAATACATTTGCTTAAAACCCGTAATGAATCAAGTGCTACAGCTAACAGTTTTTAGAAGGGAGAAAAAGTTAAGAAATGAGGTTGTATTTGGTAATTTGTTGCAGAATGATGCAGACTATTGGCTTCTGTCAGACAGAGAAGTTCCTCTGACGGATATTTGGAACACAGAGCGTATCCTATTTTCTTTCTTTTCAAGCTGCTGCTTTTTCTTGTGTTTTATGTCCATTGTTCATATATTGCAAATGAAGTGTTAAAGACTGTAATTAGCGTCTTTGGAGAAGAATTGGCATTGCCTTGACTAGTTAAAGTACCTGGAATCCAATGGGATGGTGTCGACTTGCTTAGCGAAGAATTTGGGTTGGCAGAAGTGGGCACACCAAGGGCAACCACCCCACCATCTGATGCATCCCTAAATGCCAATGCTAGAAGCTGATGTTCATATTTCTCAACAAGAATCATCTACATAATCAATCAAAATCAGCATTGGGGAAGTGGTGTTTTCAAGAGGATCGTCGTGTGAAATCCAGATAGAAAACAGCAGGTTTGTTGTACAGTAAATTCCATTCAACCTCTAGTGTTGGGTTGGGAATAAAAAAGCAGCAGCAGCTTCATTTATGCATCTTCTGAACAATCAATCTGTTTGCAGTTTAGTTTTCTGTAACCCGGTTAATGTTTTGTCATTATCTATGTATTCAACGTAAACTTCGGTTGTTGCATGATAATATGACTATCCATTCTTTATTTCATATCACCTCTCAACCATGACGGAAAGAAAGCTACAGATTTAACTTGAGCCGCACACGAATTGGGTTGGTCGGGTTGAAAATGAATCGAACCAAAATGGGGTTTGGGAAAGACCCCTTGACTTTATGATTTCTTGGATTTGACCAAATAGTTGGATCTCACAAAGCATTATCCTTTTTTTTTTTTTTTTTTTTTGTTTAGATGCAGCAAGCATCAAAATCCGAATGGCTGTATCATCTGATTTCATTTGTATATTTTTTTAATACACAAATTCCTAATCCATCTTCTTTCTGCATAAAATATTATCTTATTTGATTTAAAAATTAATTAAATTTGAAATTTTCTAATATTATCTAGATAACATTAAATAAAGATTCGATCTTTACTTATGAAATACAGAGGCAATGTTTAAAAAATACTTAGTAAATCTTGAAGAAAATACAAAAACAAGAACAGTATACGCCAATAATTGGCTTTACTCATACTACACAACTACTACTTTACTTGTCATTTCTCATATATATATATATATATATACACATGTGTGTATGTATATATATACTCTTCTCTCCACTTTCTCAACTTCATCTTTTCTGCCATGGACGCCGCCGATGATTCCACTACACCACCTATCTCCATCCTCCGACGACGGAACTCCATCGGAACACCCACCAAACCCCACGATCTTTTCTCCTCCTCCTCCGCCACCACCACCGCCACATCATCCTCTTCTTCTTCTTCAGTTGATTTCGAGCTGGTTTCCATCAAACCCACTTCTTGCTACACCTCTCTCCGAGACATCCTCCCAACCCCACCGTCCGCCGTCAACTCCCCCAAACCACCGTGCTTCGCCGCCGCCGATTCAGGCTACGAAATCTCGATTCGTAACCATCTTGTGAAACAGGCGGCCTGGGCCTACCTTCAACCCATGTCCACCTCCCCTCAACCCCATGGATCCACCGTCTTCCACCGCCTCTGGACCCAATTCTCCGGCGCCGTCCTCCGTCTCATAACCGCCGCCTTCGATTGCCTTCAAATCGGCTCCAAATTGTAACAGGTAATCAAATTGTTATACGTTAGGTTTGCTTTGATTTCCTTCTCTAATTTGTAACAACAACGAAAAAAGAAAAGAACAAATCAATTGAATGAAAGAAAGAAAATCAAGATACAATGCTTCTTTACAATTTGTACATCAAACCTCCCTCCTGCATTCTATCTACCAATCAAATTCATCTGGAGCGTCTAAATCTTAGCCAACCGGGTTCTCTGTGACCCGAACTCGAACCGGATCTGCTTGGCGATGCCGGAAGGTGCAGTTCCTCCGCGTACACAGGGTGATGTCGGCTGGTGTTTGTGTTTGGGAGCGGCGGAGCAGTGGGTTCCCACCTCTGATCAGGCTGCTCTGATCGGAAAAAAGAGGTTGGATTGACCGGAGGTGGCGGCGGACGTCCGTCCCCTGAATTTTGATGATTTTCCATCACCTGCTCAAAACAAAAAGTAGGTCATGAATTTGGATATAACATGATCTAAGATTTTGATCTACACCAATTACCATCTTGATGAATTTGGATATAACATGATCTAAGATTTTGAACTACACCAATCACCGGTTGGTGGGACTACTCCGACAAGCATTGTCAATAGATTGATGGGATATGTCGCGTCCCAACCCATCTAAGTAAGTGGCCATTGGCCAAACGCTTAACCGGGTAAGTGTTACAGGTAAAATTCAATATTATTCATTACTTATCGGGTAAGATTTTAGTTCACCAAAACGGTATCATATGCAATAATTTCCGTGGTAAGAGCCTTTGCCGTCACTTACCGATTAAGACTCTCAGTCCTTGTCTTAGCTCTTATCGGCTAAGATTTTGGTCCTTGCCATATTCATCTAGTAATATAATGTGATTTGGTAAGCATTTACCCGGGTAAGCGTTTGGTAAACGGCCTCTTAAATGTTTGTTAAAGAGCTTAATGGACTCGTAACTTATTCAGTCGACTATACATAACAGTCTGATAGTGACTTAGGCTATGTTTGGCAAAAAAAAGCTAGCTTCAGCTAGCTTATTAGCTAGTGTACATGTTTGGATGACCATAAGCTAGCTTATTGAAACGCTACTCAAAGTAGCGTTTTGGAAAGCTAGCTTATCAGCTACAAGCTAGCTTATAAGCTAGTTTGCCAAACAAAGCCTTAATGATATAGAAAGTGGGTTATTTGTAAGCTTCTTGAGGAGCTTTATACAGCAAAAGTTTTTCCAAACCTGCATTTCCCAATTAAAAACATGTTCTCTTCGTCTATGAAAAAACACTTTCAAATAAAAACCTTTCCAATCCGTTCAAGCCGGTTAATCCATATAGATGTAGGTTATTATGCAACCCCTTTATCCACCGTACATTTTACTTTTAGCTTTTTTTTTCCTTTTTTTTAATTACATAAAATGAATGGTGGATAGAGGAGTTGTATGGGGTTGCACCATGTAAAGAGATTGCATTTGAACACACCTCTCTCTCTCTCTATATATATATATGACTTAATAAAAAACATTTTTTTTGTATAAATGGAATAAAAATCCATTCAAGTTGAACAAATGTTGTGTTAGAGAAATTGGCGTGACCACATGCCGATCAACAACGATGTTTAAAACCTTCCGTTTTTGGGATCATTATCGGCTCAAAAATTGTCGTTGAACCAAAACCGAACTAGCCCTACTAAACTAGTAGTATTTGACAACGTTGGTTACTCTAGTTGGAACAACTCTAAACCCATATTCTACATATACAATTCACTTGGGCAAACTAGCTTATAAGCTAGCTGGTAGCTGATAAACTAGTTTTTTAAAACGCTAGTATGAGTAACTTTTTTATAAGCTAGTTTATCTTATAAGTTAGTTTATGGTCATCCAAACATGTAAAAAAAAAAAGGCTAGCTTATAAGTTTTTTGCCAAACAATGTTCAAGGGTATAAATGGGATACAATTTTTGCATCTTGTAGGGAAAAAATGGGATTCAAACTTAAAAAATTTATCATAAATAGGGATGCATATGGATTGGTTTTGTCGGCTAAAAGGCAATTGACCAATCCAATCCAACTAGCGCGGTTCGAAAAGTATCACTTGTCAAAAATACTTGGAGCATAACCAACCTATGTGGGTTGGGTTGGTGGATTGTGACATAATAGCAGAGGCGAACTAACACCAAGAAGAAAACCGAAGATTCTTGCAAGTAAAAAAGCAAATTACGGATGGAATTGTGATACGCTTATGAGAAAAATTGACCAATTGTTTGACACGTCCACACAAAACAAAAGGCAATGCTAACAACATGCCTAAATAGAAGATGTATGTATAACATATAAAAGGGGTATCGGGTTGGGTTGGGTTGAGTTCAAACGGGTCCCACTCAATTCCAACCCAATACCTACGGTTTCAAGATTCTGCAACCCCCGATTAGTCATCGGGCGGCTTCAAATTGGTCGTGTCGATCAAGTTATTTCTTTTTGCACCCCTAATTATAAACAGTTATAATATGAGAAACTAAAATAAAAAAGAAAGGAAAAAAGATGATACCAGAGGTGTTGAAGGCCTAGAGACCAAATAGTGAAAGATTTCAAAGAACTTGGTTTGGCCTAATTCTGTAGAATTGTGCCAATAATAAATGGCCACATCCCATGCTTTGGCCCTCAATTCCTTTAAACTCCTTTCTATATCTGTCTCATGCCTTTCTACAAATGGTCTCAACATTGCTTCATATACATACCATGTTCCCTGCAAAAACATTCATTCCCCTTTTTATTATGATTGAAACCCCCATAATTAAAGGTACAACTTTCATTGCACAAAGTACAAGTGCCTCTAGCTTCAATTTCATCTTCTTTTACCTTAGTCTTAGGATACCATAAATAGATAATGAGTGCTAGCTTCATCTCTCCATACATTGGTACCCTACAAGAGTTTCATCATCAATGGATTATTTTCGGCATCCCATGTCTAAGTTTCACGTAGTTTTAAAAAAAGAACAAATATAAATCTTCTATCTCCAAACTCCATATCCCTTCCTGTCTATCATTTGCTGACACACCAACGCTTTATCATTGGATGATTGGTGGGACAGGGAGGGAATACGGAGTTTGGGGATAGGAGATTTCTATTAAGAAAACATACCATGAGATGAATAAATCTCCGACCCTTTCAAAAACTGTGAGTATTGCAACGATCACCCTGAAAAGAAAACAAAAACTACTTGATCAACATGTAACAAACAAGCCTCAACATATATTTTGTGGCACAAATACGAGAGACCCTGAACACGTTAGATGAAGCTTGCAAACTTTACGCAAAATCTTTTTATTGCTTAGCGCAAACAAGTTTTATCTTTCTTGCAAAAATAAGCAACCATTTGTTGCCAAAAAACCAAGATAAAGACCTCAATAGAAGCAACAAACATGTTGCATGTGATTTTACATCATTATCATCACTCAAAACACCTCAAAGGGCATGACTCTAGTGGGCCCTTCTTCTTTACAAATCTTAAAAGTAAAAATGAAACCTTGATCATGAAGGGACATATACGGTTTTCGTGCTAAATCTTTCGTTCTGTTAACCGTATACAGTAGTATCAGTAGCTTCAAAATTTGAAAAAAAAAACTATTGGTTGAATAAGACATGAACACGCAACTCAAACTCATCATTACAAACACACATCTCTTTCAATAATTAGAACGAAAAGTGTCTTGCAAACCTTATTATTATTAGTACTCGAAATCATCCAATAGTCTTCGGTGCCTAATCATGAAAGGTTTTCAAACACCAATACTTATAATTATGCAAACATTCTCCATGTTTCATAATCATGGAAAGGTAAATTCATCCTCAATTTGACATCCAAGAACAATAAGAGGGGAACAAAGTAGTTGACCAAACACCCAATTTGGTCAACTTTCAATGATTGAATTTTGAAGAAGATGAGAGAAAACTCACCAATATTGACACCAAAATCTTAATTCTCCATTTTCAACTCCATGTTTCTCAATGGTTTTAAAGCACTCAAAAGCTGGATATGCATATCCAAGAATTAACCTGCAGCCATAACCAAACATGGAGTAAACAATTTGGAGTTCATTAAATTAACTCCAAATTCATAATAATTTAAGCAACAGTTTTTTCCCCAAATCAAATCCAGTAAAAATTGAAGTTTGAGTAATGAAAATGACTTACACAAGGCAGTTGGTGATGAGTTCACCCAGCATCTTTTTCTTCTAATCTTCCCTTTTGCCGCCAAAATTATCAGCTAAATTAAAGAACAAAGTGTTGATTTTCAATGAATTTAAAGAAATTGATACAAACAAAACCTAATTGGAAACAAACCCAAGTCAATTAACAGGTATAATAATACTTCAAATAAATCTGATAAGTAAAAGTGAAAAGATCAACTCAGTCAGAGGAGAATAAATCTTTTTTCATTAAATCTTTATAGAAAGCACTCGCCATAGAAAACCCCAAAATCTCAATCGAACCGAATCACGATGAAATCTCAATCAATCAATTACTGAATTCAAAAAACCCCTAATCAGAAACAGAAATAGAAACCCACTTTAGTATGTGAAGAACTCAAGAAAAATAATCGATTCATGGAGGAACATATCTCTAGCACATTACCTTAGTAAGAAAGGAAAAGCTCTTTGATTGTTGGTGGGATTTTGAAGAAGTGAATGGAAGTCCTGAAATCAATCTGAAAAACTTGAAAATGGAGGAAATTTGTTGATGATCATGGAGTATAGTATTATATAAGCATATGCATATGTGTGTGTATATATATATTATATATAAAAGAGAGAGAGAGAGAGAGAGAGAGAGAGAGAGAGAGAGAGAGAAAGCGGTTGGGAGGTGGGGTTTACTTGCCTCCAACGCCTCCTTCTTCTACTCCCTTCTCTTTTTTTCCTTTTTCATAATTCCTTGTGTTTATTTGAAAATTTTTAGAAACTATAGTTATAAGTATTATTACATTAGTTTTAAATTTATTATGTCTCCTACTAAATTACATTTTCATTTTTGTTTTAATAATTTAAAAATAATTTATTGACAATTGACAAATATCTAATATAAAAAAAAAGCAATGGATACTGATAGTGTTCTTTATTATGCAAGTAGATTAGTATTACCTTTTTTTTTCTAAAAGAATAAAATGGGTATTTATCGATTGAACCAAATATGATCAATTATCTTGAATCCTAACTTTTCTCTTTGAAAGACAACCAAAATTTATTGATTCAAAAAGAGAAGGGATACAAAACAGGGGCATTGCAAGGTATAGAGGCCAACGAAGTAACAGAAGTAAAGAAAAGTTACAAAATAAAGACACTGGAAGCGGAATCGAACCTAACATAAAAAGGAGCAGCCTAGATGTACGAGATGGTGGTGAGGTGATGAAACCCTGCGATCCATTACTCTTAATTCAGTGCTGGATCGTCTTGAGATCCATTCGAAGACTTGACTTCTTATTTCCGCAAATAAGCCTCCTCATATGGCAACTTACCTCGAAAAATTGCATTATTTTTGTAAGTGACCGAGCACCTGTATGGTTCATAAATATCAAGCATCGTATTACCCATGTTGCTTTCAAGAGTCCAATATTTCCGAAATAGATCCTAATTTTTTTACACGAACTTGCATCTTACGAGACAATGGTCCAACGTTTCCTCTATTTCATTACAAATTAGACATAAAACCAAGTGCAAATCTATGCTACGATCACTCAAAACAGTCTGGACTAGAAGTCGATAAGTAACCTGTCAAATAAAGATATTGATTTTTTATAGGGAGGATGAAATAAGACTCAAAGTAGGGATGATTGTGGAGTTGTAGTTGACAATTTTTGATTGGTGGGTGAAACTCTAAGTTTGAAGGGAAACATAAAGGTTTATTGTTGGGTCAAACTAGTGACCACCTTGACTTTTATAATACTTGGTCACTTAGATGTGAAATTTTTTTAAAACACACATTATTTCAAAATCTTGATTATTTAAAATCTGTATCTCATTGTATTGTGCGAGTACTCTTCTAGTAGTAAATAATTGAAATATTATCATGTCTTAATAAGCTATAATTTGAAGTATTTTAACTAAAAATGCAAAGGTATTTAACGAACTTTTTAAATTAAACATATATATTTATTTATCGTTATTAATTAATTATTTGAGTTTTATTAATTTAATTGATTTTTTTGTTGTATTTTTTGGAAAAGGGTGTCCTGGGCCTTTGGCCCAAACTAATCTCTTGGCAATGAAACCGACTACTAAAGCATGCAGCCCTGAGGTTATACCCAGTGGCCACAAAGTTGCGAATGCAGGGAATCGAACCCGGGTTGAGCGCTATGAACTCCCCAGGTGATTACCGCTACACCACAAGCCTTGTGGTTGCTTCTTTTGTTGTTTCAGTTTTAATCAAGTATGAACATATTTAATTGTAACTAAACATATATTTCCACAACTTTTAATTCCTTCTTAATCAAATAAGATGGTAGCCTTATTCTCATCCATTGAATGGTTGTTAACATTTAATAAAGAAGTTCATGAACAAGACAGAAATGATTGTTGTTTATATATATTTTACTGAGTCTGAATTAACTATGATTTCATGATAGATACTTAATTTTATTTAAATGACAAGAGGACACACACACACACACACATATATATATATATATATATATATATATATATATATATATATATATAGTTTCGTTCCGGTGAGAAGTTGAGTTAATGGTGAGAAGTGTAAGAAGTGGTTATCGACCGTTGGATAAGAAATTGTCGCACATTAGAATAAGATGCACCAGATCAATTCCTTTCCAAACCGCAATTCATAGGAGAGCTTGAGATTAAAAGAAATTAACGGTTCAGATCATTCTCACCGTTAACTCAACTTCTCACGCGATCATTCGCATATATATATATATATATATATATATATATATATATATATAGTGGAAAGATATTTTGCAACCCTTAAAAAGGTTGCAACCCTTGCAACCCACGTCTTAACCGTTGGATTCATGATCGACGGTTATTTTATTTTTCTTTTTCTTTTTTTTTTAATTAAAAATATTGGGCCCCATATCTATTGTAACCGCCGATCATGAATCCGACGGTTAAGATGTGGGTTGCAAGGTTTGCAACATTTTTAAGGGTTGCAAATTAAACAACCCCTATATATATATATATATATATATATATATATATGGTTGGGTTCCGGTGAGAAGCGTGAGAAGTGGTTATCAACCGTTGGATGAGAAATAGACGCACATTAGGATGAGATGTACCGAGATAAGATGCACCAAATCAATTCATTTCTAAGCCGCAATTCATGAGAGGACTTGAGATTAAAAGAGATCAATGGTTCAGATCCACTTCTCACGCTTCTTACCGTTAACTCAACTTATCACACGATCTTTTGCCTCTCTATATATAGAGAGAGAGAGAGAAAGAAACACCTTCATTTACAAACCTTCTAAAGGTTACAAACAATGCAAACCAGGACATTTATGTCTTTTTATAAATTTCGTATTTTTAGGAAAAAACTAACTTTCTTAATTATCCCCCCTCTCCCTCTCCCTCTCCCCCCCCCCTCTCTCTCTCTCTCTCACGATCCACCGTCACCATCCACTTCCGGTGACATCATTCCACTTCCGGCGACCTCCTCCCACTCCGGCGACCTCCCCATTTTCGACGAGTTTCATAATTTTTTCGAGTTTCATATATAAACTGTTTTTTCGAAAGTTCCGAGTTTTTTTGGTTTCATAAAATGTTTTTCTGAAATTTTCACGTTATTCTTATTGGATAAAATGTATGAAACTTAACAATCTGATTATTCACATAAGAGAAAAATATATGATTATTTCAAAAAAATCTGAATATTCATATGGGAGAATATATATACGAAACTTAAAAATATGATTATTCATGTGAGAGAAAAATATATGAAACCGTTAATGAAACTAGAAAATTTCGAAAAAAACAGTTTATGAAACTCTAACAAACATTGTATGAACTTGAAAATTCATAAACTCGTCGGAATTCGGGGGCAGGTCGCCGGATATTCGGGGGAGGAGATCACGGTACGTGGGGGTGGCGAAGGAGACTACTGGCAGATGACGGCGGCGCACGACGATCGTCGAATGGAGCAGTGGAAAACCGTTGTAGTTCTCGTTTGCCGGCGAAGTGATGGTGCTGGTGGCCGGATTTTTTTGAGAGAGAGAGAGATTGAGGTAAATATGAATAAAATTAAGAAATCTTGTAACTATAATGAGATAAATTCAAATTAATTAATAAAATTTAAATTTAAAATACCTAAAAACTATTCCCAAACTATTCTTTCCCTATTTTCTTCTTATTTTCGTAATAAATTTAAATCCGAAAATTTCTCAACCGTTGCTCAAAAATTCGAATGTTCTAGATGAATTTGTATTGTTTGTAACCTTTAAAAGGTTTGCAAATAATTATCCATATATATATATATATATATATATATATATATATATATATCCAATTATCTCTCTCTCTCCTTGCCTTTTTTTGTGTAATTCATTAATGCTTCAAAAAAGGGAGTCAAATGTGGTTGACTCATGTGAATATCACTTTAATTCACGAGGCTTCATTTACGAGACTTATTTCAATATTATATGAACAAAATGATACATATTTATCTGGAGTTACACATATAAAATGATTAATAATTTTATCAAGTTTTGAACAAATAAAGTCAATCTCATTACTATTAAAAGGTCAAATACGTATATTCTTGTTAGAACATCTCTAATAGGTTTTCTATAATTTTTCTAAAGTAGAAAACTAAAAGTTAAAATTTTTAAAAAAAATTACATTCTCTATTTTAGAGATTTTAACACAAATTTTATTAATAAAACATTCTTTAATTTATCTTTCCAATACATTTTTTTTAAACTTAATATAAAATGATAAATGTTTAATTTCATTGGTAAGATTGAATAAAATAATCAATTTTTTTTCCTACCATCAAGTTTTAGAGAATTTTCTAAACTTATAAAATTTTCAAGTTTTCTCTATTTTAGAAAAAAAATAGTAAAGCTGTTGGAAAAGTATAGAAAACAAAAACCTAATTTTTTTCTATTTTAGCAAAATTGTTGAATATGCTCTTAAAACGTCCAACCTTAAAACTATAATTATTTAATTGAATAAACCAAAAAGGAACCATTGATAAACTTAATTTTTGACTAAGATATCTTAACTTTTTTTCTTTAAATTAATATGATACTTATATTTGATTAAAATATTCTTAAAAAATTAACATTTACACATATGTTTAAGAGTAAATTACATTTTTTTTGTCCCTGTGGTTTGTCAAGCGGATTTCGTCCCTGTGGTTTCGAAATTTCAGTTTCGTTCCTATGGTTTGCAATTCATTTTTATTTTCGTTCATGAAGCCAAAACACTACTTTTAAGTATGAAGGACTAAAATATAAATGAATTGTAAATTATAAGGATGAAAAAAGCAATCACATTTAAATCATAAGAACGAAAAAGGTAATAAGTTATAAATTATAGGGATGAAAATTATAATTTCAAAACTATAAGGACAAAAATAGAAATTTTCAACAAACCACAGGGACCAAAAACGTAATTTACTCTATATTTAACTTCCAAAGGTGTTAAGGTTAGATACATTCTAATCAAGTCATGAAGTGGACAATAATAGGGGTCTATCACCATTAATATTTTATTGAAAATAATTTTACTTAATTAATGGTTTCATTTAAAAAGTTTTTTTGGTGTTACGCTACATATGGTCAAATAAATATATACTATTTTCAACCAATAATTTTGGTCTAATTTTACTTTTTGGAAAAACCAATGGACATTTTATATGGTCTATTATCTTATTAATAACATTATTTAATATAGTTTGTTCAATATTGAAACACGATTATGTTGATATTTATTAAAAATATTAAATTTAAAATGAAGATGAAAACGACTTATGAAAAGCACATTGTCCGTAAAATAATACTACTATAATTTACGGTTTTCATTCATATCGACATGGTATAATGGTTTTTATCTATCAACTTCATTTGTTATAAAAACCTTATGTTGTTTGATTTTTGTTTTGTTTTAGACGGTTTTTTCCGGCTGTTTAAGTGGCCTCATATGCTTTTTGTCCTTTCGTATACTCAATTGTTTATTATCAAATGTTAAATGGTTTGGTGGTTAATATGTATTTTAGAACAATGAAATGGATAATTAAATATGTAGTTTTGAAACAATGAAGTGGATGATTAAATATCTATCTTTGAAACAATGAAGTGGATGATGAAATATGTAGTTTTGAAAAAAATGAAAGAGATTTGGTGATTAAATATACAATTTTAGAAAAATCGATAAAAAGTAATTTACCAACAAAAATAAATTATTTGTAAAACAAACAAATAATTACAAAAACAAAAAATCCCAATCCAAAATCCAAATCCAAATCCTACAAATCAAACAAGATTTATAAATGAATGAAATTCAAATTCGTTCCAAAAACCTACAAACCAAAGACATGAAGGGATTCCAAGTCTCTCAAAATCCAAATTCTTACATGAAATCCAATTCATTCCATTTCATTCCCGTAAAACAAACGCACTCTTATGGCACGTTTGGTTTACCGGAATAGATTGGAATTTGAGGGATTTGAATTTCAAATTCATTTCAATCTCGTGTTTGGTTTGTAGGATTGCCCGAATTTGAAATCCTATGATTTTTTTGAAATTCCTCCAACATAAGATTTTGAAATCCCAAGGGAATTGCTAAGATTTCAAGGGATTTCGTAGAATTTGTATATAATAATGTTTAAAAATATGTTAACACTTGTTTTATAATAATCAGTTAAATAAAAGTTAATTTAATTACTTTATATTTTTTCATATTTTTTTAATAAATAATGGAATTCAAATTCATTCAAATTCTACAAATCAAACACACAAAAGAATTCCAAATCGTCTCAAATCTAAATCCCTCCAAATTTATATCCCTATATGAAATCAATCCATTTTTACAAATCAAACGGGCCCTTAGGATTCATTTGGTTTGCAGGAATGAAATGGATTTGCGGGAATTTGGATTTCAAATCCACTCTAATCCCGTGTTTAGGATTGTCCGAATTTGAAATCCCTTAAGCATAAAATTTTGAAATCATGTGGAGGTGGTTGGATTTCATGGGATTTCGTAGAATTTGTATATAATAATGTTTAAAAATATATTAAAAACATTTGTTTTCTAATAATCAATTAACAAAAAGTTAATTTAGTTAATTTACAATTTTTAATAATTTTTTATTATAAATAATCCAATTCAATTTCATTCCAAATTCTAAAAAACAAACACACCAAAGATTCTAAATCCAAATCCTTCCAATTTCAAATCGTTCTACAAAATCTAAATCCCTCAAAACCATTCCATCAAACCAAGCGCCTTAATAAATTATAACAAAATAATAACAAAAGCAGATGCAAAAGTAGGTGATGTTGCTCTCCTCCAGGGGATGGTACTGCCGAAATAAGTGCAAAAGCCCATTAGGGGAGCAATGTATATAGATGTTGAAGTCGAACCATTGGTTGCATTACAATCAAACCACCACAACCACCACCCATAACCACTATCAACATTGTCTGAGTACTGAATTGAAGCAACAACAGAAGTAGTTGCTGAAATCTAAAATAGAAGCGATAGTAGTAACGGAAAAGAAAGAGAGAGAAGGAGATAGATAATGGCATTAGGGCTTTTTTTCTTCCTAAGATGATAATTTTTCCTTCATACTAAGGGAGGAGATATACGGAGCTTGAAGGAGAGGGACGAAAAGCAAAACAAAACCCTTACCACAAAGGTTATTTTTGTAATAAATTAAATTGAAGTTTGAAAAATAGACCATAATATCATAAAAACAAAATCCATAATTTACTATAAATAAAATAATAATTTTTACGATTTTGCTAAACAACCGTAACATGGTGAAGTTAGATATTAGTATTGCTAAATGTTCCTGGCGCTTGATTTAATTTATAAGGTTATCGTTATTGCTAAATTGTATTTTAAATATTTAATTAATGCAAATAATACGGAATGAAAATGAGGATAAATTTTCATTCCCCCCCGGTTTCACATGAAATGAAAGTTTTTACTTCTGAAAAACAAGTCAATTACGTTATATAAAATCAAACAGTTTCTTTTATTATCATTTATACCTATAACTACTTAGGGGTTGTTTGTTTTTTGAAAAAAAACCCTCTTAATGGCTCTTAAGTCTGAATCGTTCAGACATTTTTATACACCACCTCTTATTAATCATAACTAAAATAAGACTTTAGACCTTTTAACAAACAAACGACACCTTAATATCTTTATCCAAATACCTAATTAGTAAATAGTAGTTGTGTTAGGTCAACATTAAAACAACTTTGGTAGACCATATGGATGGGGACAACGAACATGTCAAAGCGATGAAGAAAAAGAAAATAACATATTCTTAATACTTTGTTAAAATGGGCCGATGATGGATCGCTAGATTATTACCGTCATATTTTTTTTTTATAAAAAAAATAATTTATAAATAATTAATATATCAAATCTAAGTACAAAATGTTATTTAAATTTTCTTTTATATGATTGATGTATAATCATATAAAAAAATATGTTTTAAATGTTTTCTTATAACCGTAAGCATTTGGACCAACTTGTGTGTACTTCGACTAATTCTATGTAACATTTTAACAGTCAGAAAAACATTCTAATGATTTCTGGAAAACTTGAAGCGATTAGTGGTGACCTTGAAAGAGCATAGCTTAAGGTCTTACCACCGGTTGATTGACCCCAAAGGGTTAAATGTTTTTCCGATTGTTTTTTTTTTTTCTCATTTAGTGTTTGAATCCAAAATACTTGACCCTTCGATAATAGTCCATGGCAATCAATTTCATCATAGTCCATGACAATCAATGAGTATCATCGAACTCTAATATTTTTATATTTGTTTTAGTATCTGATCAATATGTAGTATTTGTTACGCAAAATATGCCAAATATAAAGAGACCTTTAGTTTTTTCCTCAAAGAACAAAAGGTATATATCGATCATTCTAAAACAAAACTAAAAGTACATATTAACAATATTTGACAAGTCCATCTGTATTAGTCACAAAGTTTGATGGATCAAGATCTAACCGGTGGTCGTAAACAACTCTGATATGCATTTTTCTATTCCAGAGTCACACATAAGTCTATATAGTTGTCACCCCATTATGTAAAAGTGCGTTTGGTACACTGAATATGATATGACAGAACATAACAGGGATTACTGTTCCACGTTTGACATACTGTTAGGTGGAACATACAGAAACAAAAGTGGAACATGTTTGTTCCACCCTCACCTCATGGAACAATGTGGAATAGACTTATGTTTTACCAATATAACCTCAAAATAAAATCTAATTATCTTCTAAAATATTAAATACGCGTTCTTTTTTATATTTTATTCATTCTTTAAATTTTATTTATTTTATTATATGTTCTTTAAATTTTCACTTTATTGTTCTCAAATATTAGTTTTATATAGTTATTTGTTTTGATTAATTTATTAAATATTAATAGTAAAAAAAATATAGAAAAGGTAAAAAAAAAAGGTAGAAACTATATAATTTTTTTTTGGTGTCAATTTAATCTATTTTGGAAAGAACTTTCTAATACTATATTTTGTTATAAAAAATATTTATTTCGTTATAATATAATAAATTACATAATTAATCAAAATATATATACTATATAAACAACTTGGGTAAATTGGTCATGTTAATTGTTCTGTTTTACTAAACACCGAACAACTGTTCTGTTATGTCCTGTCTCGTCTTGTTCTATTATGTATGGGTACCAAACGCACCCTAAGGTTGAAACGATAAAAAAAAAGTTTTATGAAAATTGAAGATATATTCGTGTTGGGATTTGCTTATTAGTTTGTCCCACATAGAACAAAAGAGGAAAACCAAGTTGCCTTATAATATGATTCCCCTACCTATTATCAAAATGGGTTATCCAACCAAGTAGGTTAGCCCATATTAAATGTCAAGATGAGCCTTGGACCTTTTAGCTTGAGTGAGGGAATTCCACGCGGGTTCTTCCCCATCTTGAAGCCGTGTCGTTGGTCGCCCATTTCCGGTTCCAAAGTTTATTGTGTAACGAATTTCTGATTCGTAAATCTAAGTTCTAATAATTCGAACTAACAAAAATTAATAGATTGTAGTTGTACCTTAATGTACAAGTATGAGAAGCACGGTCGGTTTGCTTACGTAGTTGGGGAAAACTTTGGTTTTTCCGCCACAGTTAAGCTCCATGTTCATTCATCTTCCGTTGCCGTTGCTATCATCTCTTCGAATTCGATCTTTCCCTCCACCAATTCGTTTCAGGTACTTCTCGATTTCACTCAACTACAACCAAAACTAGTTTCCCCCATTTTGATTCATATGTAATTCGTACAACTTGATTTTGATCACGAAAAACTGATAATGGTACACTCTATTTTGATCACAGACGTTACAGCACTGTAATTGCATCCACCACCGCTAAAATTTCGCAAATGGATTACGAGAAATCACAATTGATTTCCCAGAAATCGTATGCTAATGCTAATTTCAGATTGTGCAATGTTTCTGGGTATTTAATTTAATTTAATTTAATTTAATTTCACTTCTCTTCATCTCTCTGTTTTCGTATATAATCTATATGCAATTGTTATATGTGATTGAGTTCTATGATTAATTTCAAAATTATTATGTTTCCGGTAGGACAGTAGGAAGACGGAATTAGTAGAGATTCATGCCAAAAACCCCAGATTGCATGTTCTATTTATTCCTGGAAATCCAGGTACCTTTTTTTAATATCAAGCTTATTTTCACCTTCAAAATTGTTACCATCAAATTTACAGATTTTTTTTAATACAAATAGAGTAGTGCTGGTATTGAATCTGATAAGATCCCCCTATCAATTTTGCATTTCGAGAAAGGGTTTATATATATAAAAAAAAAAGTGTAGTTCTTTTCTTGTAATGGAATTATGGAGGGAAAATTTAGTTTGAATTCTTATTTCTTAAATTAGGTTAGTAATAAACTGTTGTTACAGGAGTTATTACATTTTACATTGATTTTTTGGAGTCACTCTATAAGCAAATGGGAGAGACTGCTTCGATATCAGGTAAGAACTGGCTCCTTTTTTATGTTTTTTAATTACTGAAAAATTGAAGTAATCTATAACATTTGAACTTCAATCTTTTTTCGAATTATAGAGATCAGGTTGTAATTTGTGTAATGGTTTTTATGTTCATGATCAGGAATTGGGTATATATCACACTCAGAAAAGGTATTTTTTTCCTAATAGTTGTATGAGCTATTAGTTTATCCAATGCTTGTGATCTTTCTTCGATTTCTTGAGTTTGTAATGTATGCATCACATATGTTATGGTTAGATAGTCACATTCTTTTGTCATGATTCCAAGCAAAATAAGCTCTCATGCTTTATATATTCACTATGAATTCTTTTACCAAACTAAGCAACGGGAAATATGAGGTAAGCATGCACATTTAAAGTTTTATTTACTATATGATGTTCGTTTCTTTTACGAGTTCTCTCGGTTGTTTTTGTTTTTGGTAGTTATATGATTAATTCTCTCAATAGGGCTTTGAGAGGAAGTACATTTAGATAGTTTTTGTAAGGCCTATGAGGATGAATGTACTTAATCAATTAATGAAATTTGACAAAGCTTTAATGAAGTGGCAATGCTCATCTTCTAAATGATAACAAATAAGCTCTCAGTCCTTAGAACAGTTTTCTTCTTTAAAATGTTTCCCTTTTTGGCAAAATTTAAAGCTAATTATGCCTCTATGTCCGTTCGTAAGTGTTATAAAATATTAATATTATGGAATTTGGTTCACAAGTCTCCCCCTGGATTGCATTATTGAGGAGTATTTTAGATATTTAATCAACAGTCAAACCATTCTGTTAAACCATGTACATTAACTGTTGAATCTTTTTTTGGGACAGATTCTTTTTTTGGCTAAAAGAAATTGTTTTCAATTGTTCCACAAAAGAAGTTGCCAGCAAATGGACATGGCAAATGGAAAACTTTTGGCTGAATTTCCACAGGATATGCAGAAATCTGAAAATCTGTTTTCTACTCCAACTATGATGATGAAGAAACTTTTGATATTATGGTCTTTGAATCATTAAATGGTGAACTTACTCTAGTTTTTTTCCTTTTGCAAATTGTAACCATTTCCCCATTTTAGAATTTTGTTCACAAATCCTAGCAAACCTACAAAAGACATTAAAAACTTTATCTTAATCACAGAACATATTTCTTGAGATATCTGGTTTTCTCAAACAAACTTCATATTGGAGCCACAATGATGACTCTTATTTACAAGAAAGTGATTTCAATTGGATACATAGATGTTCTTCTCATTTGATGTATTTAGGTGTTTCGTTTCCAAGAATCTTGATAATTGGTGAAGTCCTTAAAAATGAAGCAGTGCGAAAGAGCCAATGATCCATCATGGTTTGGAATCTTGAATGAATTTATATTTGTAAAGAGTAATAGTTAGCATAAGATATTTCATCATCTCTCACGAATAATATTTCACCCTTTTAATATCTTTCTTTACACAAGTTCTGCATTTAGATAATTTTCCTTCAGACCTTATGGCATCCAATTGGATTATTTACTTCTTATGTGATTATGGTATGAAATTGTTCGGGTCTACTTTAGACTAGTTCTCTGTTATCCCACTCATGTTGCCATTTCATTTTACAGTGAGTTCTGATAGTTATGTGAAGTTTGTTTGTACTTTTTTTAGGATTGGGAGCACGGAAAGTTGTTCACACTAAAGGAACAAATTGATCATAAGGTAATATTTCATGACCTTTAATTTAGAAAACCACCTACATAAACAGCAACAAACATGTATTATATTCAAGAAACCTGCTTTTCTGAGGACCAACCTCTCTTTAAAGCAGTAAAAGCTATGAAGATCGTATATTTTGGCACATTTCAGATAAATATGATATTCCCTTTTTTTTATTTCGATATGATTTCTCTCTTTTCTCTTTTTTTTTTTCAGATCGATTTCATCCAACAGGAACTGCAAGCACTTGAAGTCCCTCTTGTAGTGGTGCGTTTTATGATTCTCTTTTTTTCTTCATATATATGGCCTAAACTCACAATGTAAAGAATGATATAGTTGATTTCCTTATTCTACTTATGTTTAATTGTAAATGAACTCACTTCTTGCATCAAATATCTGAGGCTGATTCATCATATCTTATCATAGGTGGGCCACTCAATCGGGTCATTTATATCTTTGGAAATATTTAAACGAATTCCTGAGAAGGTTTCTTCATGTTTTCCCTTCTTAACCCCTATTGATTTCTGAAAGGGATGTATATTGCATGATATGATACCTCTTTTAAACTGTCCCCTGATGGTTTCAGTCTGATACCACAGGTTGCATATTTTATTGGCCTCTATCCATTTTTGACAGTGGACGCAGAGTCGCATCAACAGGCCATTATAGAGAAAATTGCAAGGTAAAACCATCGTCACCATGATGACACATTACCATCAAACCATCATTAGCTGCTAAAACTAATGATCCTTATTAGGGAATGCGTACAATTTCGGTTAGAAGTTTTGCGCTTTACTCCTGAGCATCTCGCTTGTCTTTGGTTTTTTTCATTTAGCAATCTTGATGTTATACACTGTTTTCTTTAGCAGGTCTCAACTTACATCTAGTCTGATCAGTGCGACCATGGCATTGTTGGGGTTGCTACCAATTTGGGGATCAAGATTTATCGCAAAAATCTCATTGGCAAAGCAGTGGTCTACTACGGCTCTTGATGCTCTTTGTACAAGTCTTCTTAAGGTGAAACTACTTTATTTGACAGAAAAGTTATTTTTAATGTTGGTAATTTATAATCCGAAATATGAAAAATATATGGACACATTTGGTGTTACCCATGTTTGCTGTTATCGTTGATGCTACATTGGTGTGGATTTATTTGCTTTTTGATTTAAAAAACTAAACCAAACAATCTCATCAAATCCCCAGAGATAACATATGGGGGGTAGGATGTACGCTGAATTATAAGAATTGTTTGTGTCCGTTATATGGCGTTGTTTACATACATTATTTTCCAAGAGACTTGCCGCAAGAACCGTAACAAGCATGCCGCATCTCTCCACTTTTTATATATATATATATATATATATGATGACCATTTATCATCTCCAAACACCTATGATTATTCATTCAAATTTCAATTATTGTGTCAGTATGGGACCTATAGTCTCCTTGTTGAAGTGGTCCTTTTGGTCCTTACTGACTTCATTTTATGAAGTTTAACCCCACATGTTGGAATTTTATTCATGATATATTTCTTCAATGAGATATATTTGTTCTTACATCAAAATTTATTTATCTTCTTTCAGTATCACACGATGCGCAATGTGCTATATCTGGCCATGACCGAGTTCGAAGAGGTATATAATTTTTTTCAGACGAAAGAAACCTACCATTTTGTTCTATGATATCTCAAATTTGGATTATCCTGGCTCATAAGCTTTTAATCTTTTGGTTTAAAGGATACCGGGGACCGGAATGCTAAAACGTACCACACTTT
Source organism: Arctium lappa (assembly GCA_023525745.1). NCBI lineage: Eukaryota > Viridiplantae > Streptophyta > Magnoliopsida > Asterales > Asteraceae > Arctium > Arctium lappa. Next base: position 10,186,284 of record CM042054.1, on the reverse strand, counting down.
CGTGTCAGTTCATTGAAATTAATCTATTATACCAAAGTAGTAAAAATGGAGTCTAGAAAAAGACGAACTGCACCCTGTTCTTGTATTCTTACCCATAATCTTTCGTATAGCTTGTAAAGGTACCGGATTGGGAATTCATGAGGGAAAACCGAAATCGGATTGCATTCTTGTATGGTGAAGCTGATCACTGGGCTCCATTGCACATGCATGATGAGGTAAAACATAATTTTCTGTTTCAAATATTGTTTTACTTTTGCACGTGATCTTCACAGAAGAGGACAGGCGGACCCTACTTTCAAGTGAGATATACCGGTTCATTTTGGTTTTCCCATTTTAATTCCTCCTAAAGTAATCAAGATCTACAATCACATCAAAATGATAAACAACTCTAACTGAATCCTTGAACTATCTTTCTAATTCACATTCAGTTTTCTACTTCTGAGAAAAAGTTCATCTTTTATGATCTCAGATAGTGAAGCAGGTGCCAGATGTTGTGGTGGAAGTCGAACGAGAGGGGCTCACCCATTCTTTTTCCTGCACCGTGGCTGGTTCTATATGGGTGGCTCGTCATGTAGCCACCTTGATCAAGAAAACCATATCTTGAGTCGAGCCACAGGTATATATATCCACCCATTTCTTTCTTATAACATTGAACATAAACTTGGGTCTTTTTATAGTTAATATTTGTTGGAACCCCCTTCTCTACTCGAGGGCTCTTTTAAAGAGTAATCTGAAGGGGTTCCACATATCTGCAAACCATTTTCAATTTACAAAAACTAACTAAGGTGTCATAACATTGCACCAAAATTGGATTTCATAGTACAATTAATTAATCTTTTAGCACCAGTAGGGTTTTATATCTCATCTTTTGCATTAATGTGCAGTTTCTGCTCTCTAACTTCAATTTAATATTAGAGCAATGCATAATCATGGAAATCCCAGTGAAAAGAAGTGATGGAAGATATGATATTATTGAATGGCAATGGGGAATGGTGAATAATGGTGATGGTAACTTGTGAATCTGAAGGATCTTTAAATGTTGAGAGAGTTAATGCATATATTTACATAAGGTCTGAAAGTGTAATGATACTCATTTGTTTTCTTCAGTCTGCAGCTGGTGGTGGATGAAATGTTTGTCATGTCTTTCAAATGGCTTTTAATTTCTGGTACTGTATTTCTAAATATTTCTCAAGTGGCCCTCTTAATTTACTGTACAACCCTTGATGCTATAGCTACTAACTTTGAATCAGCTTCTTCTACAAACACGATAATTTGTACAAACTATTCCTAAATGTTTCATATATGAAACAATATTGTATAAATACTACGTTTTCACATATGTTGTTTTATATTTGAAACAACACATGAAAACTTGTTTGTAATTTTGTGTGATTTATTGAGTTTGTAAATGATTATGTGTCTATATATTTATTATTAAAGATGTAGATTATGTTTGGTAACTACAAACTAGCTTATGTTTTGAGCTTACTGAAAAAAGAATTGTTTTGTTTTGTCGGTCATAAGTTAGCTTTTTGAAAAGTTACTTCAAGTAGCGTTTCAATAATATACAAAGGTTTTTAACACATCTGTAGGTCATTTTATATTGTCGTCTAAACCTATCAACTTGTTTTTAACAAACAGGAATAGTCTACCATTAATAGCTAACTTATCAATTTTCTATCACTTTTTCTTATGGGTAATAATATATATATATATATATATATATATATATATGTGTGTGTGTGCGCATATATATATATAGAGGAGGGGGGGGGGGGTTAGGACATGTGCATACAAGTAATTTGTCTGGTATGCATATGTACATAACATGTCTACGTGCATAGAAACTACGAAACATTTTCAATTACTTGTACTGTACCAATGAATGATTATTAAGATGATTCTTATTATTCTTATTCTTATTATTTTTTTAAAAGTTTTCTCTAAACCACATAGAGACACACTCTCTCTATATATATAATTTAACACATAAGACTATAAGTTATAGAAATATAAAAGGTAGAAACGGCTGTTTTATTTAATTTTAAAAAAAGAAAGCAAGTGGAGTGTATGAAATTGATGTTATCCGGTGGGATCTGGGATCCATCGGAGTTAAATCAGCCGGTTTATAAGGGTTCTTATTTCTTATCTTATTTATTTATTAGAAGTGTACTCGCGCAATGCAGCGAAATACATCACGATTTTAATGTTTATTTTTTTGTTTTTGATTGATTTACAGTACGATTTTGGATGATTTTTATTGAGTGATAATGATTTTTTTATATATAAATTTGTGGCTTAACAATATAATGTTTTTTATATAAAAAAAAATTAAGTAGTTTGTTAAAATTCATTAATTATCTTATATATTTTAAATTTTTTATATTTAAATTGAGATGTTTATCCTGTTTTGATTATGTTTATCAGAATTCAAATTTCATAATTTTAGGGTTTGGGGATTAGAGATAAGAATTTTGGGGGATAAAGATGAAATATACTAATTATGGTTAAAAGCTTTACAGGTAGTACATTATGTTTTAGTAGTTATTTTTAAGAGATTTTAAGTAGATAGCTTTAAATGATAGTACATAAAGCTTAATGAGTTGTAATTAAGAGTTTTTTTATGTCATCTTTATAATATAGTATAGATAATAATCTATAAAATATAAACACAGAATTAATGACATACTGTCATGCCAGCTTCCAAACTCTTCCAATTATACCTTATTATTATTATTTTTTTTTCTTGTAAGGTTAATACTATTATTTTAATCTACATTTAAATACTGATTTAAGCAAGTTTCATTTCACTTTTTAAGAATTAAATATGTTTTTTTACTGTAGATAAATTGAAAAAACAAAATACGGTTATATTTTTAATTTAGAAATTTGAAGGGAAGGTTTAAAAAGGTATGAAATTAAAAGGGAGGGGTTATCACTTATCAAGTTAGGACTTGAGAAAAAAGTTATTCTGTCCGATAAGAAATATTATTAATTTTAATAATAGGTTACTTCGATTTTTTTATTAAATAAAGTTTTATTTTATTCAAAATGTATATAACAATAAACTCTATTTTATGTAAGGTTTTAAATAACGTAAGATTTGACGTGACAGTGAAGTGAAACTTCAAATTTTACGAGTTATGGCGTTTTTGAGTATGTGACTTATGGAGACAAATTGTATATCATGTATATAATTATGCATATATAATATAAATACTAGAAATGTACTCGCGTAATGCAGCGTGATATATCTCGATTTGAATGTTTCATACTATTTTTTGTCTTTGTCGATCTTATAATACGGTTTTGTGTAGTTTTGAGAAAACGATAATGTTTTTCTATATAAATCTGTGTAATTTATTTTTTTATTTTTATCTAATTTAGGTTTAATATTTGATGTAATTTTTTTAGGTATAATAATATAATGTTTTTTTTATAAAAAAAAGATAATTAAGTATTTTGTTAAAATTCAATTATTATTCTAATTATATTTTAGATGTTTTATATCTAAAATGTGATGATTATCATGCATTTGATTATGTTTATCAGTTAATTATGAACTTAAACATGTAATTTTAAAAAGTTGTAATCATACATCATTACTTGTAAATTTGAAAATTAGGGAATTTAGCATTAAATAGTAATACATAATATTAAAAAAGTTGTTAAATTACATCAAACTGCAATTTTTTATTTAATAAATAAAATAAAATGAATACTTGATAAAATTTTGTAAATAACTTAACATTGACCTTTATCTATTTGATGGGGTAACTCTACTGACTCAAGTTTTAATCACACCTACAAAAACCAAACTTTTAAGTTACATTTGTTTATACTTCATTCTTTAGTTAATTAAAATATTTGATTTTAACATAAACTTGTGTAAATTTATGTTAAAACTTTAATCCCATTTCGCCTTAATTATTATTTTTTATAATTGTTGTGATTTCATAAATCATATATTTTTTTCAAAAAACATCTCTAACTTTTAAATAAGATAGAAACTCTGTTTATATCTTATTCTCTTATATACATCACTAGAAAACTAAGTATCTGTAACTAATAATTTGTCACAGACCAATCTGTTACTAATTTGCGAATAAAACCAATTTTTTTGTTATGGAATTTATTTTTTGTGGAGTAGAAAATATTGAAAATGGATTTTCTTCTAATCCTTAGGATTGGACTGTGACAAGATAGTAAATGAACGCGCTGTCACGTTAGCGCGTACTTGTTGGTAAGAATATTTAAATTTTCTGTCCCTATAGTTTGTTCAAAATTGTGAATTTAGTCCCTATAGTTTCAAAATTTCGGTTTATATCCCTATGGTTTGTAATTCGTTTTTATTTTCGTCTCTAAGTATGAAAAACTAAAATGGAAACGAAATTATAAACCTTATTAATGAAAAAAACCATAAAATTTAAATCACAACGATGAAAAAAATAATTTTAAAATAATGAATTATAGACCATAAAAATAAAAATTATAATTTTAAAATTACAAGAACGAAAATATAAATTTTCAGCAAACCACAAGGACTGAAAACGTAATTTACTCTAGATTTTATAAACAGAGAAACAAGAAAACTTCACCGTATCAAATGAGACAACCTCCTTCCCCTTAATTCATTTCAAACACTATGCACAAAAAACTCACACTCAACACCACCGCCGTCGCCGTCGGCTGCGGCAGTGGCTGCCGGAAAATAAACCTCTCCAAAATCTTCAACCCAAAACCCAACAAATACAAACGAAACCATACCCACCACTACTACTCCGACGACCACCACCACCGCCGTCACCACCACTCCTCCTCCGCCACCTCATGGACCACCACCCCCACCACTACCACCGCAACCACCACATTTTCACCAAACACCTCAGACTACATAATGGATGATCAGTCTGAAGTGAAAAGCTTGAGAGCCGTTCAAGGGTTTGGTAGGATCGGCGGCAACAGTCTGGCGGTGGAGAAAGATTCCGACGACCCTTATGTGGATTTCAGGGAATCGATGTTGCAGATGATCATGGAGAAAGAGATTTACGGAAGAGAGGATTTGAGGGAGCTTCTTAACTGTTTCTTGCAGCTTAATTCTCCGTACTATCATGGAATCATTATCAGAGCTTTTACTGAAATCTGGAACAATGTGTTGTCTTTCAAACTCATGCATGGGGATCAATCTATCATGTATACATGACCTAAATCTTAACTCTTTGTATTTGGTTTTGTAGTATGTTGCACAAAATCAAAATGTGATGTTGTTAGCACTTCAAAAATGGAGTAGTGTAGAATTCAATCATTTTGAAGTGCTAGTAACATCATTTATAATCTATTGAAGGTTTTAGTTTGTGTTATCTTGTAATCGTTATCAAAAAAATTGTGTTATAAGCAGATATGTATTTTTAATTATCGACTATATGCTTATTATATATATGAACTTTATTTTAATCATGTAGTAACTAATTAAGGTTCTACCAAACTTATCAAGTTATATTATATTAATCGATGTATATAACAAAAATCAATAATCTTACCCGGTTTGAGCAAAAGCAATGGTCGAGAGTCTTACCTGATAAGTGAGAGAGACAACTCTTACCCGATTAGCGCTTACTAGAGTAAATATTTGCTTACGATACCGTTTTAATGACCACAATCTTACCCGATAAAGTAAGTGATAATGTCGAATTTAACCCCTAAGTGTTTAGGTAAACGGCCCATAATTGATTCTTATTTACGTTTTAAAAGGGGGTTTTATGCATTTATAGATTATATATGTATAGTTCAATGTTTTCAACTATTATTCAATAATATTAAATTGATATGAAAATATTTTAGTATCAGTTATAGTATGAAAAGTTACACTTTTAAATGCATACTCAACGCATGAATGGCTATATGTATATTCCTATTAATTAAAAATGAAATTTAATGGGTTAGATTGAAAATAAAAGAAAGATATATGTGGGTATTTTTGGGTCAAACGTCAAAGATTGAATACATGGGGTTTTGGAGAGGCATCACTTGTCTTTAAGCCATCGGGATTTGAAAGGTTTTAATAACAGATATATATATATATATATATATATATATAAACAAGTGCAACTCAGTGGGATTTAATGCAAATTTAATGATCAAATTAAATAATTCAATACGTTGATGATTTATGTTAAAAGTTACCTCCATTTATGATGATATATATATAAAAAATAATTTAGAGTATATATATATATATATTGTGTAAATCTCTGATGGGTCTAAAATCAAATATCATTAATGGTTGCTTCTTGCACTATGCATTGTAGATTGTACTCTACTATTACTATATCAAATGAAATTGATGATCATGCATGCGTTCATTCATTCAATTAACTTGTCAGTGAATTAAAATGAATACATATATAATATATATATATATATATATATATATACTGTTTTTTGTTACAATTAATTAATTTACCTTACAAAATCTACGTTATCATTTAGGCAAAATTAATTCTTAATAACAAGAGCACAAAAAGATGAGTAATTACTAAGTATAAATTATAGATGTATTAGGGGTTATAGTTTGATGAGATTACAGTGGAATAAAAAAAATGTTGAGTGAATATGGAACATATAAAAAGATTTCAAAACTTTGGTTTTAAAGCACTTACCAAATGTATTTTAAGTATTTCTTTCTTGTTCTCTTGTTATAAATTATGAAACTATGAATTAAGTCCGGAGCGATTGTGTATGTATTTCGGGGATAACTTGAGGGTTAATATTTCCCAATGTATTTTCTTTGTAAATACATGTGTTTCCCAAAAAAATAAAAACATTTAGGTGTCGTTTGTTTTTTAAGAGGTTTAAAGTCTGAAATCTTATTTTAGTTATGATTAATAAGAGATGATGTATAAAAAGGTTTAAACGATCGTTAATAAGGTTTTTAAAAAAAACAAACAACCCCTTAGTCATTTTTATTCAAATACAGTCAAATGTTTCCCTCTTCCTTTGTAATCATGATTTTGCATGCACACCTTCCTCTCTCTTTCTCTTTCCATGTTTTTTAAATCAAAATATAATGAATTTTGATTTGGAGCATCTCCAATAAATTCATCGAATTGAAGTTTTTACGGACTTTATTTATAACATCACAAACAAAGCCTATTAGATATTGTCTTTTTTGTTTATAATTAGACTGACAGTTCTAAAACGCGTATAATATATGAAGTATTCAGTCATTTATAAGATAACATGTGTTCCCTCCTCATCGAATAACTAGTTTTTTGCTCTAACATATTCTCTAAAAACCCTATTCTGAAATGGAGAAAATAGGAGAGAGGCGATGAACTTTTTCAAATTTGAAAAACTCTACAAAAATTATTACTTATGATTTTTAACTAATTCTACCATTGAGAATCTTTGAAGTAAAATATTTATATATGAGAGAAAAATAATATTTTATTAATTGTATTTAATCTCCAAAATGGAAAATCTGTTAGAGTTAAATTTAATTTCTTTTTAAATATTTTTACTTTTGATTCTCCATTTTTGGAGAATCTGTTGGAGATGCTCTTATAGGTCATTTTCTAAATACTTAATCACTTCATGACAAGAGTGATCACCCTCACTAAAAACATTGTTCAAGTAACATTATCGGTGATAGAAAATGGATTTTTTTGTAAGCGTTTCTTGCTCTATAACCACTAGCCAAGTAAGAGGCTTCTTCCTTACTTATTAGGTAAGAATAGAGATGAAAATTTTACCCGTTGGGGCGGGGATTCCCCGCTTTAACGGGTAACGGGGCAGGGACGGGGATTTATTTTCATACCCGATTAAAAATTTTAATTTATTTAATATATGTACATAGTGTGTGTATAAATAAATATATATGTATATATGTATACGTTTATTATTAAATGATAAATACATTTTTATTCTCAATATCGGTAATTAATATAGTGACGATTTATTATAATTATAATTTTTAAAATACATTTTTTTTATTTTTTTCACTAAACGGGTACCCGTCGGGTTCCCCAAACCCGTCGGGGATTCCTTCCCTTTGAACCCGTCGGGGATTAATCGGGGTGGGGTCGGGGACGGGGGGTTTTAACGGGGGTCGGGGTCGGGGACGGGGGATGCATTACCCGCCCAATACCCGCCCCGTTTCCATCCCTAGGTAAGAACCTCAGTCGTTGTCATGCCTCTTACCAGGTAAGATTTCAGTATTTGCAATACTCACACGGTGTAAGATAAGTGACTCGATAAGCGTTTGGTAATAGGTCATCTCCAACAATTCATTTACTTTTGACATTTTAGTATTAATAATATTATTATAATATGCAATACATTTAATATTCAAACAGACAAACTTCATATAAAATGATATCTCCAAAATCGAAGGACTTCAGACGGGCCGAGGACTTGGTATTGATTCATGCAATTCAGAATCGGCTGGATTGGAGGAATCCGAAGCCATTCCAGGTGAAGGTCATAATTTGGAAGAACATTCTATTATTAATGTAGAAAAGAAGAAGAAAATCCCTCGATACCAAGTATTACATAATGAATAACTGTTCAAAAAAGAAAAATTGTAAGGGAGATTTATCGATTGATTTGGGTGTTTTTATTTTATTTTTTGGAGAGGTTCTTCAAATTTGAAGATTTTTTCAATTCTCTCGTAACTTTTATTCATTTTGGATTAATATTTGTTGGAACAAGAAAATGAAAAAAAAACCCCTTCAAATTATTTATTTTCTTCATTTTGAGGATTATGTTGGAGATGATTTTGTATCAATTTTACTTGATAAACGAGTTTTTAGCATGTGTGACATCAGTTAATTTTAATGTGACATTTTTCTATGTAACCACAAATTGCATTGTAAATCGACAACTTGACATCCACATCAGTAATTACAAGATTTATTGGTTAGCGATCAAAATGAGTACGAAAAACCAAACTATTTTTTTGACTAGTTGACCAAAAAATCAAAGGGTATATTAAGAACATCTTCATGGAGAAATTTTGGAAAATCTGTTGGAAATGCTCTTATAAGAAATTAAGAATTCATTTTTTGTACTTTTTCTTGTCACATTGTTTTTAACTCATCAAATTAACAACTTACACAAGTACAATTCTTATAAAAATCCATTTTGTGAGCCTCATGTAAATATAAATGTGTACATATTAATAATTACATAGGATATAAAAGTCAAAAAAATATTTAAAAAACCAATAAAATGTCATTTCACTACATTTTACATAAAGTTGAAGGTAAGAACAAAGGTTCAAGGTCAAAACTTTAAGATCTTATAAGAACTCTTTTCTATAGTAGTTCTTATTAAAACCTACATTTTTTTACTTTAAAAACCTCGTATTAAAGATGCTCTAAGTAAAAACTAAACTACAATTTTGGCCCTTGTGGTTTACATTCAACTCGAATAACATCCATAAACTTCATTAAGTACAATAATGATCATTGTTGTTTGCATTTTAGTTTAAAAATGGTTCCTTAATTTAACATCGTTAGTTATTCTCGGTTAAGTGAAGTGCATATGTCTTTTTACCCATTTTTTTGTCATTTTTTGTTTGTAGTTTTACTTTTATACTTTTTTTATTTGTATTTTTCTCTAATTTGTATTTTTGTATATTAATGAGACTACCTGGATGGTGTAATTTAAAAAAAATGTACTTTTAATGTACTACAATTTATTTATTAATATGTATGTTTAAAAAAATACGTATTTCTTAAATGTATTTCTTTAATGGTGTATATTTTAGCATTAGTATATATAAAAATATATTTGGATAAAAGATAATAAAGAAAATGACAAAAATGGGTAAAAGGACAACAATCCCCTCACTTAACTGAGAATATATCTCACTTAACTGAAAATATTAACGGTGTTAAGTTAATAGACTATTTTCAAAGTAAAATGCAGGCCACAATAACCATTATTGTACTTAATGAAATTTAAGGACGCTTTTTGTAGTTTGATATAAACCACAAGGACCAAAATTGTAGTTTACTCTAAAAGTTAAGAGTTAAGACAAATGTATGTTGTTTTTTGGTTTTTGGCCTTCCCAACAATCATGTTTAAAAGGTTTTGAAATGGTAAATGATGATTGAAATTGACCATTTCAAGGTTGTAGCTTTGAATCAAAGGTTTGTTGTGTGTTGGCATGTAAAATGAGCATGTGCACATGTCCACTGTCTAAATCCTAAAATGGTATGGGGAGTGTTTTCATTTTCCATTACCAAACAAAACATAATCATGAATCTCATTGCAACCAATGAAGTTGTTTAAGACAATATCATTAACTATACATAGCTTCAAAAGAGAATTAAGAAAAATAGAACAAGTTATATCATAAAAGTAAATGATTTAGGGGTTGTTTATCAAACATTTACTGGATATCACTTATCTTACCGAATGAGCATGACAATGACCAAAAATCTTATCCGGTAAAAGGCATAGCAACGACTAATAATCTTATCCGGTAATTGAGGGAGAAGACTGTTATCTTGTTAGCACTTACAGAATAAAAGATGCTTACAAGAATGTTATCAGGTAAGGTAAGTGATAGAGGTGAACGTTTAAAAAACAATCCTCCTTAGATTTTAGTTACAGGATTGTTTGAGATATAAATTTGTTTAAAGGCTTAACACTATAGAGTATAAATTATGCAAACAATATCCCAATTTATATAACTATTTCTTTCAACAAGACTCGAAATCGACCATTAAAGATGGTGATGGCGAATTCTACAATAATCACGGAGAATCCTTCTTGGACGTTTTTGAGTCCGATCACTCCCTTTACATTTTCAATCCTTTTATCAATCTCCAACCTTAACAATATCATCACTATCAACCACAACTAGTTGTTTAAAGAAATCACCTGTTGGAGTCCCACATCGACCAGACTGGAACCAAAATAACAAAATGATACATACATTAAACATAAGTGAAGTCCCATTACACCACCAAACCATCATGGCTTCACATCCTTCCTTCATTGTTTTTTTTAATGTCATACGTCGATTAGAAATAAGTACCCTCCGGGGGTTGAACGAGCTTGCGGTTGTGGGGAGACGCCATCTCTTTCTTCAATCGAATCAATATATCTTCCATCGTGTACTCTCTCTGCCAGTTCCCCAATATCGCAAACTTCTTTGCATCCACCTGCAAACCATAAATTAAGCTAGCTCAACTGCCAAATAAAAGTTAGACCTTTTTCAATTGGTTGTTAGTTCGAGTCTCCTTAAGGCCTGTACTCTTTTATGGCCCAATGTGATTAGGCACAAGCGGGCTCGGATACCATTGTTAACAAAAAAAGATAAATTAAAAGTAACATGATAAATTAATGTTGCAAATGGTAATAGTTGTTTACCACTCCGGTTTCATGGTTCACGCAAGCTATGTTAACCCGAGAATGGAAACGCACACTAGGAGGCTTCTCGGGGTAATCTTTGTCGCAAAATAGCTTCAACTGGTAGATGCGCCCTTCGTGTACAGACTGAAAACCCACAAAAAAAAAGAAGCATTTTTCTTATGTTCGATAACAAGTACATGATCAAAGTCTTTATCGGTGATAATGTCATCATCAAATCTATAATAAGTGGGAGCTAACAGTTATGAGCAACAACCATGATTAAAGAATCCAAGTATGCATCAAAATGTCGAATTCTGTAAGAAGTGAAAAACTCAAGTTGCAGAGAGGGAAGAAAAGATTGTTACGTTGTGTGGGCCAATGATGGTGCCCATCCAAGATCGCATGTAAATATCATCACCATCGTCCATTCCATAACTCACGGTGCCATCTCCGATACCCTTTTCTCCACGCTCAAGCTCCTCCAGCAATCTGAAGTTTCGAGGCACTGCAAGAAACTTAAAAGACTTAAAGCCAACATTTTTACAGTTATCATTGAAGATTCAAAGGCTTTCAACTCCAACCCACATTCTAATTACTTAAGGCTATGTTTGGCAAACTAGCTTATAAATTAGTCATGTTTGGTAAAAACCAGCAGATAAGCTAGTTGTTAGCTAATAAACTAGTCACGTTTGGTAAAAACTAGCAGATAAGCTAGCTGTTAGCTGATAAACCGACCTTGTTTGCTAAAAGCTAGCTGTTAGCTAATAAACTAAGTCATGTTTGGTAAAAACTGGCAGATAAGCTAGCTGTTAGCTAATAAACTGACAATGTTTGGTAAGTAAAAACTAGCAGATAAGCTAAATGACAAAAACCCCTTGAGCTTATTGGAACATGTTTCAAAAGGCTAGCTTATCCGCTAACTTATGTCTAACAAACCAAAGGACATTTTTCCAATAAGCTCAAACGAAGATGAAGTTCTAACTTATTGGGTAATTACATACTTCGATATTAGATCAGCCTACTCAAAACAAGTAAATAATGGGATCCTTGAACTCCCTCCCACTCGATATAAATCATTCTTTCGGTATATACATTTAGCTATGAACAAGAATTTCAAACAGCCATTGATCACAATAATATTGAACTAAAAAAAAAAAATAGAGTCATTAAGCCAGCAGCCTATGAAATTAAGAACAGCTACATATTAACCTTGTATTCATAATTAGGATGAATCAACCACCATTTTTGAATTGCAGTTTTTATCTTCAAATATGAATCACAAGTTCACCAAAACCCATATTTCATAATAAAAACAACAGATCCATAATCAAGTGACAGAAGTAACTTCATAAAGTTGCAACAGGAAACATAAACCATCAACAGATGATAAATTAAACCCAATACATATAGTAGGTAAGGTAAGGTAAGGTAGATAATCGCAAACACAGAAAGCAAATGGGCAATTTGATCTAGGGTTGTCTAAGTTCAATCAATGTAACAAACCCAATCAAAGAATCAATCATTGAATCTAGATAATACGCAATTTGGGAGAATAAGATCGAAAGCATATTTGATTGTATGAAAACAATTAGGTTACCGACGATAGCGGATCCTCCTGAGCCAAGCGTCATGGATGGAATGCAGAAAAGGGTCCTTGTTGGTTGGTAGTATGAAGAAGATATGGACTTGAATCAAGAAGAAAGAAACAAACACAAATGGAGGAAAAGGATGTAAAGAGAGAGGTGGGTGAGTGAACAACTAGTATTTTATTTTGTAAACCACTATCCACTACTTTACAATTTCTACACAATTTTAAAATTTATCAAAAAATTACAATAATTTCTTAAATAACATCTCATTACAGAAAAATTTATAAATTGTAATTAATATTTTTAACATTAATTTAATATGAAAAAAATTAATTATAATAAAGAAAATTTTATTAATTATTTTTATTTATAAAATGCTTTTAAAGTCAAACCGAAATGAGATTGCATGAGTATCAACTTTAAGTCCTTTTATATCTGTTTTAAATTTAAACTTTTATCATATGAAATTTTTTATTTATATTGTAATATAAATTATATTTTGTATTTTTTTAACATTGGTTATCAAGAGCAAATTTTTAGATGTTTTTGTTTAGACAAGAAAATAAGGTGTATTTTTAGAATAATATAATAGTGTAACATACTATATTATAGGAGGACACATCAAGGATATAAACTCAAGTATCCCTTCTCAACTAGTTTTTTCTTTTTCGTTTTTTAATAAAATAGCTTTAAATATTCGTTTTCTTATAAAATTTCTGTATATATTTTGTTTAAAATCATTAGTGATGTTATCACATACATAAATATTCAGTAATATATTGATTGGACTTAAATCAAATATGTTCATTTAAATGTGTAAAAAACACATTATTTTTATTTATAGTTTGTTTTAGTTATAAATTGATAACATAATAAATTTTAAATGAATAAGTAAATCACGTCAAAATAAAACAGTTACTTATATTTTTAGTAAAATGATTTTATTGAGAGATAAATATTTTAATTTATTTGTTACTTAACATTTATTATCATATCGCATATGCCATATGTTGTGGTTCTTTTTTCTTCTTATGAACAGTTTAAATTTAGAGGGGATCAACAAGGGTTCGAGTATGCACATCGGGTAGCACCGGGAGAGAGAGAGACCTAGAAGGGCAAACGGCAAAGCATCCCCTACCATTGTTTCATCTATAAACAGACCCACGATTTCAATCCTTTTCAGGTCAGAATCCCTAACTCAACTGGTACATCTTCCTGCGCATTATTTTAAGTTGAAAGTCTCGTGCACATAACATGTTTGATAAAATTCCTGTGTGAACTTCAGGGGTTTTAATTTAATTAACTTCTGATCATAGGTTGCAAGTATTCTTTCACGACTTGATCATTATTTGATTTTGCTTTTGGGTTTTCTTTCATGTGTATTATCAAATCACTTCAGTTATCAATGCCAAATCCCTTTGCACTGTTCTTGAATTAAAGAGACCCAATAACAGAAATCACAAGTGTTCGGGTTTTGTAATTATAAATGAATAGGTGTGTAAATGTTTTTGGCTTCAGGGTTTCTATTATAGTCCACAACCCTATCGTTGAATTGGGAACTTAATAAGTATTCACAGTCTAATTTCACAGAACGACAGAAATCAGACTGTTAATATCTGATGAGTTTCTTGAATGGTTTGCTTTTAATTCTTGGTACTTAATGATTCTAAAGATCTTATCACGCTGTTTTAACTTCCTGAGATTTTCAGTATAATTGTCTTACTTGATGGGTAGTCTCAAATGATTGGCCTAATTATGCTTCTTTAATTGTGCTTTTGTATGAGGTGCTGTTGATTGTTATGGTCAAAAGCCACAAGAATTGCATATAGGGAGAGTGGTATGTATGGAAGAGGGCTATCCTTGAGTAAATGTAAGACTGTCACTACTTACAGCAAACTAATATCCTAAAGTAAATGTAAGATTATCAATAATTACAGCAAACTAACATCTCAACACACCTTGTTGATGGATCCAGTTTGCAACTAGGTGCAATGAACATTAGTTGAATTAAACCTTTGCAACCATCTTGAGGTGAATTCATGGCTATCTACGTTAGTCTTTTCTCTCTTTAAAGACCCCTTCGTTCCAATCCATCCAGACAACTATGGCAACCCGTACTAATTGCCCTGGCACCGATACCAGTAAGGGGAGTGTCGGCCATTGGATGGTCGGCTTAGAGTGAAAGCATACACACATATTCTTTGACTGACTTCACCAAATATCTCGAATTTTAAATTCCCCTTCTATTGTTGCCAGCCTTTTGCCTGTGATCCAGAGGGATCCCTCTGCCCTCCACTTCTCTTCCTTCAGCAGATGCCACTGTTTTTCATATGCTGTTTGTCTACAACATCTGTCCCACCTTCATCCCTTAGTTTCCATCCCATTCAAGCTACAGTTCCCATGTTGTCGTTCTCCCCTTGACAACCTTCATCCAATGTCGATGGCCAGAAACCTCCCTTACTAAACTTCACTCTTGATCACATTTCTAAATCTCTTCTAGCCACCCCTCGACCCCCAAACCCTCCTGTGGACCCTAAAATTCTTGGCAGCTCTCTCTCCCCAAACCCCTTGCCCTCATAACCCAACCTCTGGTTCCTATGAATTCCCTTTGACCAACAACTGCCCCCCGACCCATTTGTCTCCGTTCTTTCTTCTCTGGTCAAATTGGCAAAAAAAATTCAGCTCTATAGTCCTCCTGCCAACCATCTCGACATCATTTTTTGTGAGGCACCCTCAACCATTCGTGGCTTCAACACGTTGGCCGTTCACCTTCTTTGTGGTGCTTTTCCCTTGTATTGTTTTCCAGGGGTGGTTCCAACGTTTTTCGTCAGTCTTCAGATGGCTGTGGATTGGTGTTATCTCCAGCCTCTTCTTGTTCCAGCTTCCCTCAGCTTTCGTCGCCCTTGCCTTTATTTTATCTATTTTATATTTATTGAATTGCGCTTGCCTTGCTGTAGTTATCTTTTTGAGGGGAGATGATGATGGCTTTTCCGCTGTGTACTTTTATCTTTGTTCTGTCTTAATAAGAAATGTATGCAACCATTTATTGGGATTCTGTAGAAATGGTTGCATGATTTAGTTGTCCTAGTCTCATTCTTGTGATCGTAGCTAATTCTTTGTTGGCGGTTTAATATCTTCTTGGGCTGGGTGTTTTTGTTTTTGAGACACCAAGTTGGAATATCACTCTTGCTGCAGAAGGCCCTTAGTTGCGTAATGAATCAATTTAGTGTGATATTAGTGGTAAAGAAACAGCCATTGCGGCATTTCAAAAGTGTGCAGAGACACATTGTTAGTCATGGATGACTCTGCTAGTCTCTAGGGATACTGACCAAAACTAAGTGGGTATGCATCTTGAATGCTTCCTTAACCGTAGGTTTTGAAAACATTTGGTCAATTACCATATTCATATACAGTACTGCTAGCCATGCCTAATATCGTAGTTCTATTTCTATCTATGAAAATTTGCAACAACACAATTAGAATGATTGAGAGGTCTAGATAATTTAGAAGTTCTATCTGGAATTGGTGCTGAATTAAAAACTATTGTTTAATTAAGTGTTCTGTATAGATGAATGACAAAAAAAATTGAATGTTAGATTTTGACAAGAATACTATTTTATAAAATTGAATATTAAATTCAATATCATTTAGTGGGTTGCAAATTGAAATATTTACATGTGGGAGTGCACTCTCTGGTAATCTTACTCATATGTTCCTCTTTCTTTACATAATCTTTATTAAACCTAAAAGAAATTGATTATAATGGCAGAAAAGGAAGCAACCAGCCCATTGGCTGAAAGGCCTAAAATTTGCCTGGTTCATGTGAATGGAATGTTTTGTATGAACCTCGTGAGCTAGTTGGGGTTAAAGGTGTTAGTCTTAGATGCCATGACTACCAAAAAGAACATGGGCATGGCCCAAATAAACACTAGACCACCATGAACTTGGGAAGGACATCCCTATTATCATATCCAACATATACCTTAAAACAGAAGAGAATACCATTCGGTCCAAGGGGTATGTGCTGAATGAGTGCAGGGTTGTGTTGACTTATAAATATCATTCACAGTTATTATCTCATTTGATTGATTCAATGGTATCATAACCATTTTAGACATTAAAAGTTTCTTTTGACAAACGTCATCACCTATGACCAATTCAGAGCCACATCCAGTCAGACCCGTTAAGATGCAAACAAACACCACCGAACTTGACCCTGCTTTTTTTTTCAATATTATTAGTGCAGGAGGGAAAATTGGAAAAAGGAACAAATTACTATCTAGAGACATGTAATTAAACCGTTTTAACCAAATATTAGCATGCAAATTTTGCATTCACTCTCTCTCTCTCTCTCTCTCTCTCTCTAGGCTAACATTGTAATTTTCTTTTGTTTTTCTGGCATTGTAAGATGTCTTTGCATCTTGGGAATCTTTCTTCTAGAGTCCGTAGAGACGAGCTTGAACGTGTTTTTCGAAGGTTTGGCCGCTGTAGTATACAAGTGAGGGATAAATTTGGTTTCGTAGTTTATGATTATCCTGTGAATGCTGAGAGAGCTCTTAAAACGCTTCGGGGAAAGAAGATATGTGGTGAGCTGTTAACGCTTTCATGGTCAAACCGGCAGCCTAGGCCAGTGCCCAGAGTTAGAGGTGGGAAATCCTACGATTCTAGGCAGGGAAGGAACTCCAGAATAGAAAATTATGTTAGCCGACAGGATTCTAGGATGGGTTATAAGCAACCAAATACAGCTGGTAGAATATTTAGTCCAACAGATGAACCTGAAGATGCAACAAACTGTGATCCAAACAATGCTAAAATATATGGTATGAAGGAAGAATTGGCAGATGCTGGTGTCGGTCCAAATGAGAACTTGTTGGAAAATGATAGATGGGAAGAGCAGACCGACGGCCTACCAAATGGAAATGAATTTGAAAATGTTTCAGAGTTTGACCGTTATGAACCTTACAGTGGCGAGGACAAAAGGGATGATGATGAAATCAATCACAATGTTCATCAAGGTGGCTCGCCTACAACAGAAGACGTCCAACAAAGAAAAGGGGATGTGCAAATTGGTAAATCAAATTTGGACCAGGTTGTTACTACAAAGCTTAAGCAGGGATGTTATAACTGCGGAGAATTGGGTCATAAAATGCGAAACTGTCCTCAAGAAAGGGCTTCCAAGAAGAAGCTTAACAGATTTGACCATAAACGGAATGATAAAAGCAATTGCAACAGTAAAGGTGAGGATGAATTGAGAAGGATTGAATCTGACTCACGAGGAAGGGAGCGGCCCAATAGAGATGATGTAACCATAAGGTCACATAAGAGCATTAGAGAGGCGCCTAGTTATCGGAAGCATCATCGGATTGATTATTCTCCTGTAGATAATGGAATCGATAACGAGAGAATGAAACAGACAAGGGAAATTGAAAGTCCAGAAAGGCATCGTGCAAGGAAATCGAGGAGGCCGAACTCAAGTCCCATCCATTCAGATGGCAAGGTGTCTAGATCTAAGTCACGTTCAAAATATTCGAAGCCCACCACTAGGTTTGCTTCAAATTCAAATTTGAAATCTCATTCTTTGTCTTCAACTTCTTCAACTTTCAGTTCGAAATCGCAAAATCATAGATCAAGAAATCACAGGTCGAGGTCGAGATCGAGATCAGGTTCTAGGTCCCGTTCAAGCTCTCACGCATCCTTGTACTTATCCACATCGTCTGGCCGATCTTCAACACCTTCTCCAACAAAGTTACAGATTGGGGAAAAGGACTCTTTCACAAAGGCTACTAGTTCTCAACAGAAGGAAGTAGATACAGGTTTTGAAAATCCTAAACTTGATAACATGGATACGAACCATATTGAAAAACGCGAACAAGATACTCATTTGGATGGCGGTGTTAATGAGAGGGGAATGCGGGATCTCCAAGTAACAGCAATGGTGAATCATGAATCAGAAGTTGATTCAAGATCTGAGAAGAGTAGGGTTATAACATCAGAAGAGATGTTGATGGTGATAAAGCACTATGGGTTGAAGAAAGATGATGACGATGATAAGGATTCAAGCGTGGAGTCGTTTTTCGGGTGTGGTCGGTTGTGGCCGTGGGAGGTGATATATTATAGGAGGCTTAAAAAGGGTCCGATTTCAACAGAGAACTATGCGCGAAGGATATCTCAGAATCAAGAGTTTGGCATTGTTGATAAGTATGTGAGAAGCAGCAGTGGATGGGGAGAAGAAGTTGATCAAACCTTCTAATTGTTGCAGGTACCAGTTAAAAATTAACATGCGTTTTTGACATACTTGATGTTTACTATGTTCTAACGTGCTTTTGGTTACTCTTAACACCATGCACTAGTGTTTTTGTAAACACTGGATGTGATGTAGTGTATACACACACAACACACACAACACACACACACACAAACACACACACATATATATATATATATAGTCAGGTTCATACGAGAACAATAGTCAATAAGAGAACACGAAAACGGTCCAATCACAATGAATTTTACATGTGACCTTAGTGTAAAATCATATCATTACACGGCTTTGCTCAAGTTGTGGGCCAAGTCGCCCGCTTACCCTTGCGTTGACCGTGTTCTGTAATCGTATGTATTATCACATGTGGTTTGACTGTTTTCTTTTTCTCTTATTTTGACCATGTTCTCGTTTGATCATCTCTCTCTATATATATATATAGGCGAAGGATCGTGTGAGAAGTTGAGTTAACGGTGAGAAGTGGATCTGAACCGTTGATCTCTTTTAATCTCAAGCCCTCCCATGAATTGCGACTTAGAAGGGAATTGATCTGGTGCATCTCATCCTAATGTGCATTCATTTCTCATCCAACGGTTGATAACCACTTCTCACTGTTAACACAACTTCTCACCGGAACTCAACCCTATATATATAGACAAAGGTTCAAGGGAAAACCTCAAATAAATGAAAAACTAAAAAGCATCTTATCAACCGATGGATATGATTAAACAGGCGGTTACACATGAACCTAGTTGAAAATGTATATGTGAACTGACGTTATTCATATGCGTTGAAATAGGTTTTTTAAGTGTTTGGTGAAAACAAACTGAACATGTGTGGTGGTGGTGATGAATGAACATTGAAACCTTTGATGGTTTGAAATACAATCGGGGACTTAGTAGCATCATTTTGGAGTCTCAGTAAAGAAACAATTAATTGTGAACTATTACTGATTTTGGAGTTCCAATCAACATCCAAAATAGAAAATGACAAATAAAAAAAGAAGTGTATATTGATGAAGTAATGTTATTCACTGTCTTCATAACTCTTTGCATTTATTTAAATAAATATAATACACACAAATTCTCTCATGCATCAAATTCCATGTTACTGTTTACTCCTTTTTTTTCTAAATCTACTCGGCCATTTTCTCAAACGGTAAGAAAATTTCATGAATCACTCTTCTTCCCATCATAGTAATTTATATACACAGAGTCAAAATCACCAATGTTATTCTTTTTAATTTTTCAAGATATTTTCATTAAATTGTTGTTTAGCTTTCTTGTGATTCATCCCTAATCCTTTGATTGATGATGTTTTACCTTTCTCTTTTTCTAATTTAATATCACTCCATGAATCATGTGTCATGGACTTGTAAATTATTATTAGTATTATATACAATAACATTTATTACTTCTTACGTCCCAAAATAAATGTTTATAATAAAAAAAACACATAATTTTAGTAATGTGTAATTTAATTTTTTTTTTAATTAATAAAATGACAGTTTTATCCTTAATTGTAGAGAAACACATATTTTCCAATTTTATAATTAAGGGTAGAATATGAATGTATATATTTATTTTACAAATGAACATTTATTTTAGGACAAATTACATACATTTTAAGACGAAGAAAATATTTTCTTACTATTTCCAAATCTATTCTTTTATTTTTGTTTCTAAGTTCATATTAAAAAAAAAGCATTAATGGTAAATAGATAAGAACAAAAATCAAATAATTAAGTCAATATACTATTTTTTAGGCAAGTAAAATGATAATGGAAATAGAAAGGATGCCACCAAGAAACCAAATGGTATTAGTATACCATCAAATTAAACACATACTTTTCAACTCATATTAATTTCTTTCCTAACTCAATTTTCTCACTAATATCAATAACAAATAATTATTTTTCTTTTTCTTTTTCATTAAATTTGGTGTCTACTCAAATTAAATGAGAATTACAAATAAACTTTTAATAACATATTTATCAAAATCATGGTTCTAAATAATTCGTTATGGCGTTGAGGTTCAGCTTCACCGTCACGTTAATCCATGTGGTTCCATGCTAAGGCTTGACTTCCATTGTAATGCATTATAGCGCGTTATGTTGATGTTATTTTGTAAGGTATGTTTTTTTTTACTTTTGTTAAACATATAACTTGAGAGATAAATGATAATTATGTATAACACCTAGGGGTTGGATTTCGGTGAGAAGTTGAGGTTAACGTGAGAAGCGTGAGAAGTGGTTAATTATCAACCGTTGGATAAGAAATGGACGTACATTAGAATGAGATGCATCGAGATAAAATGCACCGAGGTGCACCAGATCAATTCCCTTCTAAGGCGTAATTCATGGGAGGGCATGAGACTAAAAGTGATCAACGGTTCAGATTCACTTCTCACGCTTCTCACATTGACCTCAACTTCTTACACGATCATTCGCCTAACACCTGGGACTTGAATAAACATTAAAATGAAACATAAAATCTAAAACCTAATTAGGTAAATTGTTAATCTCATTCTTGTACACAAAGTGTCGAACATTAATTCTTCAAAGATTGAAAGAAGTAGTGAGTAGAGACTCAAGAGCTTTAATCCCGATTTTGCACTCTTAATACCATTTTATTATAAGTTCAATATATTTGATATAAATGATTCTTCTTTCCTTTTTTGTATTAATTTTATACTCCCTCCGTCCCAAAATAATTGTCTACATTACTATTTTTGTTTGTCCCAAAATAAGTGTCCACTTTCAAAAGTAAATTTATACTTTCCCATTTTACCCTTGATAATGTGATGGAGAAAATTTATCTCTCTATAATTAAGAGTAAAATTATAATTTGGTTAATTAAAAAGTGTAATAACTACACCCTCATAAATTGTGTATCTTTTTTATTATGGACATTTATTTTGGGACAGAGGGAGTATTAATTTAAATTGTTCTATGTGATTATTGATCAGAAATTCATAATACTAACACATACAAGTATGTATTTGCACAAATACCGTCATAACTCGTAAGACTTCAGGCTTGACCTCATCGACACGTTATGCCTCACGTCCTTTAGGATTTTGATCAAAATAATAATAGTATATTATTATTTGACCCAATAAAATCATAGAGGGAGGTTCAAGAGATAACTTCAAAAAAAATGAAAATCTGAGGAACACACTGACCCTTGATCTGAATAGTATGCACTTGTGTATATAGATAAATTAAGTTATTTTTTTGGTTTTTATGTACATGTGTATTATGCACTTGTGCACATACATGTGTACATGTTACAAATTACTTGTGTGCATAGGCGAAGGCCTTGCAGGGCAACCACGCTTTTTGACATTGCAAGTAGAGAAGTCCATTGTTTAGGTATAAAAAAAGAGAAGATTTAACTTTGCCCCCCCCCCCCCCCCCCCCCCCACCCACACACACACACTTTCCTGCCATGTTATTAATCATTTAATGCATAACTTAACTAATGCTAAAGTCCATGTTATTAATCCATAACTTAACTAATGCTAAAGTCCAAAGCGGCAAAGGCCTAGTTGCATTAATCCCTGATCGGCTCGTCGACCTCAAGGCTCAATCGTACATGCAGGGTCCAATAACTCACGCAGGCATAGACGACAACAACTTCTCTCGGCGCTCGGCTTTGTCTCTGATCCGATGTGTTTTTAGTCTAATTTCACTGTTTCGAGGGATGTTTAAGTTTTTTTTTTTTATCGATTTTGAGGGATTCTTTATGTTTTTTGGGTCGATTTCAAGAGGTTTTTTTGGTTGATTACAAGGTACGGTTGCACCTTCTTCAACTTTTAAATATCATACGGTGACACCTTTTAAAACGATACAGTTGCACCTTTCATAGACATAAAAAAAATTTAACCTTTCGACGGAGAGATAAAACGATGTCCCTTCTTTAGGTCCGACCCCTGCAATTGGAAAACTTGTATTCCGCCCCTGCTTGTGTGCACAAGTGCAAACCGTCTCGATGAAGGACTACTAGGGTATTTTTCGGTTTTCCATTTTTTTTTTAATTTCCCCTGAACCTGACCCTAAAATCATATTCAGTTATTTTTAATAATAATGACTAAATAAAAATATTACTTCAAAGTCAACTTCTTGTTATCTGTTGTTTGGATTTCATATATTCCTTTTCATTTATAAAAATATTAAAATTTATTGTTTTGAATATAAAGAAAAGTAATGGTTGTGATATATTTTCTTTGACCTTTTGTTTTCATATTTATTGGTCAAACAATTGACCTTCCATTGGTCAATTTTGGGCCTATCTGATTTGGCATCATATGAAAGTATCCAAACCAACGTGTGCTCCACCTCCGTTTTACACTAGTTTAAACTTTAAATCTTTTTTGCAAATTTTGTTTTAATAAACAGAATTCTTTTATAAAATAGAGAAATATAAAGTAGATAGAACGGAGAAATCTCTAATTTTAAAAGAAGATATATAAAATATAGCATACATATTAGAGATCTTCTAATAGTTTATCATCTACGTAAAATTACCGCATGTTATCCGTTTACAAGAAAGATTACATGCAGTATTCTAAAAGGTTAATTAGCCAATGACAACCATCGTCGCGTGTCATAGCCATGACTGTGTGCACAATTTTTTTTTTTGGAAGAGTGTCCTAAGCTATACCTAGACTAATCCCAATTAAACCTCAATGTCCACAATTGTTGTGTATGCTTGAATTCGAACCCTGAATAGATGGGATATTCCACCACATCCCACAGAGCCTTAATCAATACGTCACAACCTTTGTGTGCACAATTTTTCTAAGATGTTATTTGATTTTTTTTTTATGTTTTTATTATTATATTGTTTAGTTTTAGTATATAACTTAATTTAAATTGTTTAATATTATTGATTCATTTTAAGTAATAATATAAAAGAGAGTAAACTATAAATTTGGTCTCTGTGGTTTGTCAAAAATATGTCCCTGCCGTTTTGAAATTACAAGAGGGTCATCGAGTTTTACAAAAACGTCACGATTTGGTCCCTCCCTCTAATGGTCGTTAAAATTCTGTTAAATGAGGGCCATTTTTGTATTTTCTTTTATTGATTTTTTTGTCTTTTAACCAATCAAAATCGATTTTATGATTTTGTCCTTGTGGCTTTTGATTGGGTAAATTAAAAAAATCAATTAAAAGACGCAAACACCCCTCATATAACGAAAGTTTAACGGTTGTTAGGAGGAGGAACCAATTTCAAACATTTTTACAAACCATAATCATCATCTTGTAATTTCAAAACTGCAAAGACGAAAAGTGTTATTTTCAAGAAGCCACATATATAAACCAAATTTGTAGTTTACTCTAATATAAAACATTTATATAAATATATAATCATATATATATATATAGGATATACAAATTATGGTTATATTGAACAACATCATAATTTCTAAGACTCAAAACTTGACTTTGATGTCTCACACAGTACAGATTATAACACTTGAAATGAAAAAGGGAAAACACAATTGGTCATCATATCACAGTAAAATTACATAAGAGTGTAAGCAACATCACCCATCAAAACAAAAATAAAAATAAAAAAATAAAAGAAACATAATTTAATTTAATTTCCCACTAATTAAAATCCTAAAAACAATAATTAATTAATTAATTAATTGTTAAGTTTTGATTTGATGGGTTTGTCAAAGACAACATCAAGGAGAACAGTGCTCTTGCATTTAGGGCATTTAGGGTACTCCTCCTCCGCCAGCATGACGTACATCAGACACCGTGGACATCCGGCCAACATCATCGACGTCGTTTCCTCCGGGCTGCTTGAATACCGGAGCTCCGTCGTCGTCAGCTCATCTTGATGAAGCTCCAATGATACACACGAGTTCGTCGGAGACACGGTCATTGGTGATGATGATGACCTGGTAGGAGATTCCGGCGGCCACTGACTTCTCGGCGGTGATAAGTTGAGTTTCAGGTCAAGTTGAACCACACCATCGTTTCTTCTGCTCATCTTTCAATTCCTCCTTAATTAATTAGCTTCAATTCAATTCCCTCTAAAATTAAACACAACTTAAACGTACGTTTCTTGATCCTTAATTTATATATTCCTGAAAACCAAACATAAAAAATATATGTAAATTTGATCAATTAGAAACAACATGATGATGATGATGAAAACCCATTATCATATATATATATATATATATATATATAGCAATTAAGTGTTTTACCTTGAGATTGGTTGTCAAGAACAAGAGAGAGAGAGAGAGAGAGAGAGAGATTAGGGTGGTGATGATCAAGAAAAGAAGCAAGAAGCAAGAAGCAAGAAGCAAGATGGGTTTGTTGGATTAGAGGATGTAAGGCCATTTATAAGAAGTCCACCCCCACCCCTAAGGAGAGAGAGAGAGAGAGAGAGAGAGAGAGAGAGAGAGAGAGAGAGATATGAAGATGGGAGAGAGACGTAAATGGAGGGGCAGGAAAGTAATAAATGATAGGAAAGATCCCAAGAAGGGTATAGAAAAGGGAAATAAGTAGTAGTAAATATTGGAAGCAATTACTACTCCAAATTGCATTTGGAGGCCAACTTCCCATCATTCATTGTTTAGTTTAGGCATTTGTCATTCATTTAATCATTCTTGGTGGTGTATGTATGTATAATTATTATAACTTTCATCTCTCAATATTTTATCTCTCCCTATCTACCTTTTTAAATCAACAAATATATATATATAGAGAGAGAGAGTGATAAATGGTTATCAAATGTTAGATGAGAAATGTATGCACATTAGGATGAGATGCACCGAGATAAAATGAATTGAGATGCACCGAATCAATTCTCTTTTAATATGTAATGGCCAATATCCTTTTGTCCCTCTATTTTTGATAAATTGTGGCTAAAGTGGGAAAAAGGAGACTTAAGGACTTTTTGGATATTAGTGGAGATAGTTGCAAATAAGGGTAAAAACCCTAAACTCTCACCCTCCTTTTCTTGTTTGACGACGCTTGAAGGAGAGAGGTGTGAGCAAAAGAAGCTAGAGTGGGATCTATTGCGAGAGAGGTGTGAGCAAAAGAAGCTAGAGTGGGATCTATTGCAATCTTCAGGAAGGTGAAGGTGAAATCAAAGCAATTTGGGGAATTTGCATCCGAAAGAGGTAATCAAATTCTAATCTTTTCTCTAGATAAATGATTGACACTATATGATGATAGATGTCTGTTTATGATCTTGATTTGAAAAGAATATTTTAAAACCTAAAGTAGTATTGGGAAACCACATGATTAGGTAGTTTGAATCTCCCATTTCGGGATTGTTTTCAATATTGATTCTCGTTTGTGATTAAAGAAGGGAGAGCCCTTGGGAAATTCCTTGTAAATTGCAGGCCATCACTTGAATCTGGACCGAAAACCGACCTGGGATTCGAGTTTAAACCCGGGAAACTATTTAACCAGAACTGGGCGTGATCCGGGACGCTACACCGCGGAGCCGAGAAAGAAACCCGGTAGGGGCCACTTGAGCCGGGAGAGAAACCCGGTAAGGCCACTTAGACTAGGAAAGAACCCGATAGGGTCGCTGGGATCGAGAAGGGAACCCGGCAAGGCCGCATTGTAACACCCTAAAATTTAGTGATTTCAAAACTTGAACTTTTCGCAATATAACGTTTATAAACTGTAGGGAATTTAAACCTGGAACATTTTATATGAAATAAAGTTTCACATATGACATCATCCCAAAAATGGGGAAGAGTATAAGTGTTTACAAAACCCAAATGAAATGAAATGAGGACTGACAACCTACATAATCTAAAGCATTCTAGTTTAGATTATAATTGGGTGTCATCGTTAATTCCGAAAATATCGACAAGTAACATGCACACTCTATGTCTCGTCAAATGCTATGTTCCCAAAATGTTGACTCTACTCTCCGTTCAAGGATTAGTCACCCCACCAGTAAAAGAACCTGACATGTACACCAAAGCAAACAAGTGTTAGGCTTGGAGCCTAGTGAGAACATCAAAGATATATGTGCAAAGAAATATAAAACATTGGAGAGCATCTATCAATAAATGGGGTTGCAATAATAATTTAATCTTCTAACGTTTGGACCTTATGAGAGACGAGGGAAACCCGTTCCAATATAGGTTGTGATGGAACACGAAATTAGGCCACAACCCATGTGGAGCACTTAGTTGGAATGGTTATTTACCGACGTTAACTCTATCCATGAATCTTTAGCCGTTAGAACATCAACTCTATCCATGAATCTTTAGTTCAATGTAAAAATGGGTCCAACTCTAACCGAGCCTTTACCCCAAAGATTCACCAAGTTCAACCTTATCCATGGATCTTTACCTTGGGACCTCACCATTCCAAAATAACAAAATTTACCATCATAACAATTTGTATTTGCTATAAATTCCAAACACATGCATCTCACATAGCACCATAATATCATAAGGTAAATTAAATGACCATAATATCAACCCCTTCACATAAGTTATGTTTTCCAGCATACAAGACATGTTACCATATTCTTCCATTTTCCCATAAATCTATGATACATAATAATTATATTACTCAACTTCCCTTCTCAATCATAATACCAATAAAAGCATATCACCCATTTGGGCTCCAACTATTCACAATACTTGCATAAAATCATGTTTACAACCACCTTGAACATCTCAAAACAATATGTCACGAAATATTCCAATGAATGTCAAAACCCTAGATTTTGACCTAGTAGTTTAAAAGGCACAAAATATAGAAATCATGCTGAAATTAAAGTAATGTAAGGAAAGGGTTTTCATGGTAGCATATATCATTTATAAAGAAGGATGAACTCACAAAATAGGGTTTTGATGAAAACCCAAAACCCTAGCTTCATTCCTTGGAGAAGATGACAATGGTGGTAGATGGAAGAGTTCCTAGTTGGATTTCTTTGACTTGCTTTCTTGACCCTTTGCAATAAATGATGAAAGAAAGCCTTGGAAAACCCTAATTTCGGAGTTATGAAGAGTAAGGTTGAGAGAGTTTTTCTTGGAAAAGTAGGAAAAGTAATAAATGAGAAGAGAGAGAGGCTGCAATTTAAGGGGGGAGGTCTGCACCCGCTGGCGACCTTGCCCCCGCGACCGTGCCCTGGGCACATTCGCCCGTGTGGAGGGGCTTGTGGTACGTTGCAAGCGAGAGTGACAAACGACAATGAACCGGGCACTATCGTCAGGCACTGTCGCACCATTGGTACCGAAGGTCCTTAACCCGACACGATTTTGACCCTTGACGACAGTGACAATGTCAAGGTCGCATGTCACTATCGCCCTAGACTCTCCGGGCTCTGAAACTTGACTTTTACACAACTGACGAACTCCTGATATACACGATAAGACATATAACAATAGCATTCCTAAAATGTAACCTTCGAGGCAAACTAAGAGACAAGGTTTAATATTTTTGCTTACCGAAATTCCGGGTGTTACACGCATGAACCGGGAAAGAGACCCGATAAGGCCACGGGGACCAACCGGGATTTTGACTTGGGCCGAGAATCGCGGACTTAAGGGGGGTCGGTTGGATTTTATAGCCGGGGTTAAGTAGAATCTAGTCGGTGGCTTAATTGCAATCTATTTAACCAAATTGTAGGTGCTCGATCTTTGTGGAGTAAGTTTATGTATTGTGCTGAAATTATGTCTACCAAGTGAGTTCCCTAACACCTTTCCCATTTTTATGGATTTTTTTTAACAGCAGAAAAACCTTTATTACCAACCGAAAACCAACCACTTACACCGAGGGCGAGTTCTGAACATAAAACACAGAGCAATACAACTGAATAAAGTAAGAGTCACAAGAAATGACCAATTATAGAGGAGTTTGCGAGCCGCAAACTCAACCAAAACCAACCGACAAAAGGGATTAAAATTGTTAGTTTAGAGCTCAAACTGAGGCCTAATCGGAGTACTCGAACAAGCCAAGAGACCAGCAGCCCTTGTTAACAACTTCAGCCCTTGGACCCCCTTTTGGCAGCAGCACATGACTCCACACGTCCCCTTTTTGTAACCCGAAAAAACGGCAAAGAACCAGCAACCCGTATTATGAATTGATTCTTAAAACTTTATGCACCTAAAAGTTTGGTATTACGTGATTGAAAAGTGGGATCTAAAAGCATGCTTATGTTATTATGTGATGAATGACTTTTCATTTTACTCTTGACTATTATGTTATTCTTTAATAAATTTCTGAATGTTTGTAGAGTCATGTATCTCGGATTGTGGAGAAGTCGTGAGGAATATGGGTGACCCGTGTGCCTTGAATTTGCTTATCGTACACATGGGTATGGCATCTACTGGGGGCCGAAAATGGGGATCTATTGGGGCCTCCGAGTGTGGACATCACCGAAGGTGATGGAGATTGATTCGCTGTGTACATCCCTTTGCGAGGAACTGGTTGTGGTACTTTATATTGTCAACTTTAATTTACTAATTAATGCAGTTGCGATGTAAATTTTTATAAGTTGTTTAAACTGGCTTCAGAAGGGAATTCACTAGGCCTTATTGTCTAACCCTCGTTTTAAAAAATTAAAACCGCTTTCAAGTAAGGGAGTTGGTGGTGCGTCTTACAAAGGGTAGGAGAAAAGTTGAAGGCTAGGAGTCGAAGATAGTGGGTCTAGAGCGTTGTGTAGATGTTGTTAGCTGTAGACATCTCGGCTGTGATAGAGCGTTTTTGTTTTTAAATTTTGGAGACCTTGTTTTATGTAATGTTGTTTTGGGACCTGTTTTGGGATCTATTACTAATATTATGCTATGCATATTTTTAGGTTGTTACATAAGCCACAATTCATGGGAGTACATTTGATTAAAAATGATTAGCAGATTAGATCCACTTCTCATGCTTCTTACGTTAACCTCAACTTCTTACACAAT
This sequence comes from Arctium lappa, assembly GCA_023525745.1. NCBI lineage: Eukaryota > Viridiplantae > Streptophyta > Magnoliopsida > Asterales > Asteraceae > Arctium > Arctium lappa. Next base: position 10,156,167 of record CM042054.1, on the reverse strand, counting down.
TTTTCGCATATGCATATATATATATATATATATATATATATATATATATATATATATATATATATATATATATTGTGTAACGTTCTGAGTCTACTCAGTTGACAAATAAATGTTAGTTCTTTGAGTTTCTTTTTATATGTCGTATAGGGTTGTAAACGAACCGAACGTTCAACGAATCGTTTGTGAACCGTTCGGCGGAAAGTTCGTTTATTTAATAAATAAACGAATATGAACACATTTTTTTGTTCGTTTAGTTAAATGAGCGAACATGAACGATGATTTTCGTTCGTTCATTTACGTTCGTTCATTTATGTTCGTTTATCTTTGTTTATATATTTAAATATATTTATGACAATAATGTGTAAAAGCATTAATTAAATTAATTTTTTAAAATTCTTTTTTTATACCTCTTAAGTTTACCCGGTTTTTCATTTTGTTATTTTATTTTTTATGAACGAAATGATGAGTAACGGTGATTGTTTTTTATTCATTTATGTTCATTTATGTTCGTTCGTTTACGTTTCATAAACGAACACGAACAAACATATTTTCTTAACGAACGAACATGAACACAAAAAATTTCGTTCGTTTATCGTTCGTTTGTTCGATTAAGTTAAACGAACGAATATAAACAAACCTGTTCGTTTCGTTTACAACCCTAGATTGTTGTAAATTCGAGTCTCCTCAAGATGGGGCTAGTTTTCAGGTTGTTATATTTGAGGGTCCTCTATATGACTTGAATATACATGTTTACCAAAGAGACAGAAAAACTCAACTCATGTATCAAATAATAAAAATAAATAGCATATTTAAATTTTGCATGCACCTTTCAATTACATTATTGTAGGTTGATGTTTAATCAAAATATATATTCACACAATTAAATAATAAATGATCTTACAAAAAAAAAATACCAAGAAATATTAATTACAACGGTCGGATAATATCAAAACCTAACTTTTCTTTCATCAGGAATCCGTAGCATTAATTTGTAACTACCAATGAACATACATCAAGCCAATTGTTTGAATCTCTAGCATTAACTTGCAGGCTGCAGCTACCAATATATACATACATATATAGAGATAGAGAGAGGTGGTTTCAATTGAAAACCATATTAGATTGAAAACTTTGAAAACCGTAAATTTCATTGGTTAAAAAAATGAAATTGAGTCATAAAGTTGTTTCATATAATTATTTTGTTAATGAAATTGTTTCATATATTTGTGTTTTTTAAGTAGTTTCATCTATTTTTCTCATTCTGATAAAATTGTTTCATGTATTTTCGCAGTCTGATGAAACCTTTTCATTTTTACATAAAAAACACAAATATATGCAACAATTTCATCAATAAAAGAATTATATGAAACAATTTCATCAAATTAAACAGTTTCATGAAACAATTTCATTAACTTAACCAATGAAATCGAGAGTTTCCACGGTTTTCAAAATTAGAGTGGTTTCCATTTGATCGCTCCACTACATATATATATATATATATATATATATATATATATATATATATATATATATATATATAGAGAGAGAGAGAGAGAGAGGAGCGTTCAAATGCAACCCCTTTACATGGTGCAACCTCATGCAACCCCTCTATCCACCACTCATTTTATTTTCACTTTTTTAATTAAAAAATGTGAAAATAAAATGAGTGGTGAATAGAGGAATTATAGGATTAGGTTCATTTGAGAAATGCTAAAAATATGAGAAATAAAAAAATGATCCCAACCCTTTATCCGATCAACATTTGCGGTTTTGACCGTGAAGCACCGGATAATTCTTTGTGTGGTCTGTAGAAGATAGAGGGGTAGTTTCGTAAAATATGCGGGACGAGTTCATATATGAACCTGTATGATTCACATATGAATTATATGTTCATATATGAACCAGTGTAATTCACATATGAACTCTTTTAACTGATTCATATATAAACATTTGTGATTCATATATAAACTATACATTCATATATGAATCAGTTAATTAGTTCATATATGAATTTGTTAATTAAATCAACTGATTCACATATGAACCTACAGTTAATTAGTTCATATGTGACTCGGTTAATTGGTTCATATATGAATCACAAAGTTTTATATATGAATCAGTTAAAAGAGTTCATATGTGAATTACACTGGTTCACATATGAACATATAGTTCATATGTGAATCCTACAGGTTCATATATGAACTCGTCTCGTGTATTTGTAAAAATTACGAAACCGTCATTCTATTTTTGAAATAGCCCTAACTTTTGACTAGTCAAAGTCGTAATTGTTGACCAGTTAAAGACGCAATATTTGACCGGTCAAAGCTAATCTTGACTGAATGAATGACTATGCTTATATATATATATATATATATATATATATATATATATATATAGTCTTAGGTTCATTTGAGAAATGGTAAATATATGAGAAATAGAGAAGTAATCCTAGCCATCCATATGGTCAAGATCGGATTTGACTGGTCAAAAGTTGCGGCTATTCCAAAAATAGAAGAACACTTTCGTAATTTTTACAAAATACACGGGTTATGTTCATATATGAACATGTATAATTCACATATGAACTATATGTTCATATATGAATCAGTGTAATTCACATCTGAACTATTTTAACTGATTCATATATGAACTAATTAACTGATTCACATATAAATTAATTAACTGTAAGTTCATATATGAATCAGTTGAACTAATTAACAGATTCATATATGAACTTTTGTGATTCATATATGAATTAATTAATTGATTCATATATGAACTCATTCTGCGTATTTTACGAAACTACCCCTCTACTTTCTATAGACCATACAAGGAATTATCCGGTGCTTCGCGGTCAAAGCCGCAAATGTTGACCAGATGAATGACTAAGATTACTTCTCTATTTCTCATATATTTACCATTTTTCAAATGAACTCCTCCTTTTATATATATATATATATATATATATATATATATATATATATATATATATGTGTGTGTATATTGATCAAATGTACAACCTAATAAAGAAAGCTGTAGCTAAATGCTTTAAAGCTAAAAACTAAATTTCTTAACGATTTCAACCACACCCTTTTAGAATTCTTTATGATACACATTTAATTTCATTTATGTATGATCGACATGGAGTTAATATATTTAATTCACTTCTTTAAGTTTCAAACTATCCCTCCCATTAATTTTTTTTTTTTTGGTAATTTTTTTTTTATTTTTAATAATTTTGTTATGGTAATATTTTCATTTTATTATCGTGGTTCATTTACAAATTTTGTTGTAAAATTTGTGTTCTTTAATGATTTTTAGTGATTTAAAGATGTAAATTAATTACTTTTAAAATAAATTTCTTAGTAACTAAATTTACATCCATTTATATATATCAAAGATTCAAAGAATTAATCTTGTTAAAAAGTTATTATGATTTCATAAGATATATTATATAACTTAAAAAAAACATATTACGGTTAAAGCTTTTTATATGACAAACCTACCTACCTAGTTTTATTATCATAAGTAAAATTAAGCACCTGGTAAAAAAGGGAACTATTATTCTTTGTGAAGCTAGCTAAAAAGACATTTAAAAATGATTTTAAATTAAAACAAATAATCTTGTTGTATTTTAGAAGAAAAATTCAAGTTGATTTAAGATATATTCAAACAAAAAATAAATATTAAATAAAATAATTTCTGTAATAATTTGGATATAAATAGACACTAAATGATTATAAACAAGTTAGGTCAAAATGTATCATCTCCTATACTTTAATTACATCAACTAATTAAGTAGATGAAATATTGATTATGGTTGGTTAACGATAAGTTCATCACAAAAACTTCTAATCGATTAATTATTTAATTTTATTGGTTATTATCATAATATATATATATATATATATATATATATATATATATATATATATATATGGGTTTGTTTTATTTATGAAAGATGAAATAACATGATGATTGGATCAACAAATTAAAATAAGATAAAACATAAGAATAAAATCACAATTTATCAATATCTTCAACATTCGTCTTTTAATTTGTAGGAGCTTTTTTATCAATAAAACAACCACCGCCGCCACCACCACCATCCCGTCATCATTTTGACAACCAATGCCATCAATTCATCTTTATCGCCAACACCGGCCGACAAAAATGGCTTAACACGCAAAAAATACTTATAAATGATTCAACAATAAAAATATTTAACCTTTTGATAATTAGGTGGCAAATTTTTCCTTTAATGAAAATTTTTTATACGTAATGAAGTATCCTATTTGCTCTTTATATTACTTTGTATCTTTGGATAACAATATAACTATATATACAGGTTTTTTGTTCATTTTATAACTTATAAAATATATAACTTTAGAGGTTATACATGTATCATATTCCCAACATTCATATATTTGTTTTTTAATCTCCAGTATGTATATTCTCGAGAACAGTATCTATACTAATTTAATGGTTCGATATGATATCTTTATATGACTCAACCGTATCTTCTAAGTAGACGAAATTTTAATACAAGCTATGTGGGGGTTGGAAGGATGAGGGTGGAAGTTGCGTAATATTTTGAAATTCAATCATATCCTTAAACCATAAATAAGTAAAAAGTAAATATAATTCAACATGTAACTAAAAAAATGTCGTTTATTATCACAACAATTCCATATAGCTACAAATACAATGAATATCATCAACCATGTTCGATATAAGTAGAAATATTGCAATCATGCGTTGAATATGTGTACTTTCATTTTGGTTAGTGTTTGTAGCTAGGTGTACAAAATGTGATAATTAATTAAGTAACCTAAATAATGATACATCGTATCTTTTTCACCAGTAAGATTTGGTATTTGACATCAAATTTGATCCATAAAATTCTCCTGCCATGCGTTTTTTAAGAAGTATTTTCATATTTATGATAAATAATCAAACAACTTCTTTTTCAAAATTATATATTATAATTTATAAATCACAAAAAAAAAAAACCACGTAGTTTTTTAATTAAATGTTGCATTTCAACCAATAGTTCTTGTAATCTCGATGTTTATATAGTTTGAATAAAACAAAATTTAAAGGCAAAAATTTCCCAATCTTGAAATATTTGATGACGAGAAATTTTAACTGAGGGTATTTTGGTGAAACCAGTCATACAAAAGTTATAACAATATTAATCGGACGATGGATGAACGAGTAAAGTTTGTATACTTGCAAGTGAATAACGCATCTTAAATGTTAATTTTAAAATAGTGAGAAAGAATGAATTGATTATAGATCCGTTGTAACCTAGCTAATATGGAATCAAAGATTTAATGTAAATGTAAATGTAAATGTAAATGTTGAGTTGAGTTGGGATTGGATTGGAATGAAATTAATTGATGAAAACCAACTACTAACTAAACAATCCATTAATTATCCTCATCTCAACAATTCAATTCATACATATTCATTTATTTATTCTTATCTAATTCTCATCTCATGCATTCATCATATTACAATCCCATCTTGGTATATAATCTTAAATAAAATTTAAATTATTTCCATTACCTTTTTTTTTTCTTTTTTTCTTAAAGGACTTTATTCTTATAAATTTAATTAAAATCTCAATATACCTAAATATATCCTCAAAATGTATATAGTATAGTATAGGACTACAATATAACCTCCAGTACCCTTATGTTTACTACAAGTCCACACAAAGATCAACATCTTAGAAATGTAATTGAAGGAAAAGGGTCAAAAAGCACTTAAAGGGTTTGTTTGTTAGTAGCTTAATAAGTTTCACGAAACTCACAGCTTATTTGGTCAACTATACATAACTGTTTGGTAATAGTTTAATGATAAGAGTTTAGGGGGAGCTTTATGCAGAACGTCAAGTTTTTTCCAAACATGTCTCTCTCAATTAAAAAACACGCTCCTTCCATCCATGGAAAAGATCCTCCCAAAACAAAAAACCTTCTCAATCTATAAAGACAGAGTAATCGATAAAAACAATTTTATCCATATAAGACTTAGGGGCCGTTTACTAAATATTTACCCGGGTAAATGTTTACCGGTATCACTTACCTTACCGTCCTTACCTATTGAGCATAGAAACTACCTAGAATCTTACCCGGTAAGAGCCATAACAAGGACCGTGAGTCTTACCCGGCAAGGGAGGGAAATGACTCTTACCCGGTAAACGCTTACCGGGTTTAAGACGCTTACCAACAATCAATTTTGATGGTCGTGAATGTTATACGATAAAGTAAGTGAGTAATATCCTTGCCGGTAAGCATTTTGGTAAACGGCTCCTTAATGAAAAACCAACCAAACACACCATTATTCATTTCACCAACGGCATGTATCCTATTTAGTTGCTATTCATAGAAATTAAAATGAAGTAATGGTGCACAATTAACAAACCATATTAGTATTTCTCTTATCTACAGTTTATAAGAAACAACAATAGTAGAACTTATCTACTTGAGCAGGAAAAGTACCAAAATGCCATCAATGTTCTGAACCTCAATTCCTTTACTCTTTTCACTTTTCATCTTAATACTGTCACAAGTTAACAGATCCACAAGTTAGGTAGGTCTGCATCTTTACACTTCCAATTAAAAAGACTTGTTTAGTTTTATCATTCAAGCGAAACGATATTTCAGTAATTCCAAACACTCCCAAGAATCGGTTTAATCAGCCGCTATGGGACATTTAACATTTTCTCTTGAATTTCCAAGTACACAAGAACAGAAAGTTAGAGGTACCCATTAAATGATAACTAATTGATATGTACCAATCGCAATGTTATTAGCCACCGTAAATTAATAATAAATGATGGCAACATGTTACCGGCCTTGATTAAAATTAACATCTCAACACACATGTAACTTGCAAACACTACACCCTTTTTGGGATGTATGGTAGCTTAAAGTATTGAATGTGCACATGTTCTACAACTAAATACAGAGACTACCAACTACTAATATAAATGCAAACATTAAGAATACAATTTATGAGCACAACCTATTAGCATCAAGGTGTAGAGCAATCCAGGGTTGATGTAATTAAGAGGTTTGATGACTAACCTGCTTTAGAGACGAATTCAAAGACTGGTGTGAAGAAGAAATCCTACAATCTTCCACCTATTCATCAATCTGCAAAAGAGTCACAAAGTCGTCTACAGCTACCTGTTTTTTTACACAAAAAGCAGACAGTTGTATTAGTGCTCTAAATGGATCCACAATATTGCAACTTTCTTTGCATACAATCAAGGAAAATTGTGTAAATGATGGAATTAGGATAAAATGACACACAAGTTTCGAAACAATCCAAATTTGAAACTGTGATTGATTTTGAAATGTCTGCATATGTCAAGTCATTATTGTAGTCTACTTGGGGATGGAAATGACTTCAAGATAACTGGAGAAACATTTCTCCCCCAACCCCATTTCAGGTTTTGGCCGATCTCACCGCAAAAAGGGAGATAACCCGTGAGTTCACGAAAAAAGAGTAAAACAGTCAACATCATAATTACATCCACTAATAGATAGAAACAGGGGATAATAGCCAAGAAATTTGAGTACAATGTTTATCTACATGTTAAATTACACCCAATAACAGTGGAATGCAGATGCCCCCTCTGTCTTCAAGGATTCAGTTGGGAATCTTGAAGTAACGCCCGTGTCTGAAACAGAAACAGAAACAGACAAAACTTATTGATAAGCAGTAGGGGCAGTTGTTTCTTGATATCTCTTAATAACAGTACAAAGGTTGTTACCCACATTAAATTATTGATTTTTCAACAGTCGCAACAAAATGGAGTACACTTGAATGAAACCAGATACAAAATGTAAAGAGGTAAAACCTAAGAGAAATTAAAAAGAGGTGACCCACCCTCTCCCCTCCCAAAAAAAAGCATCTGAACATGTATTGTGTTCTTCAATTCACTCATGTGAAAATATTTTACCTTATTGAGATGCTCTTACTATTGAAGTGCAGTAGAAATAAAATAAATTTAGTACGTACAAAGAAATTCCATCTTGGCATCCATAATAGATATTGTTAGCTAAAAACGATTGTGCCAAAATTTTACATATTATCTGAGTAAGGCTAAATTTAATGATAAATATTACTTACACAGAGAGTAATATTGACTATTCCATGATTTGGTGCTGTTTCAGCTCATTTAATAGTTCAGTCAAAGAGCCCGTAGTGTCGTTTACAAACTCATCTTTGCCCCTGCACAGCAACAACTGTTCTTGAAGACTCTGCACAAGTATTTTAAGTTTCTGTATATGCTTCTCCTGAGATAGGATTATCTGCAATGGCAAGATGATATTCAAGAGTTATGGAAACTACTTAAATAATAGCCCACTGAAAGTGCGCATCTGAGCTTCGAAGATCCAGAGTTTCCATATGATAATAGGACCTGGATTGCATCATATAGCTTGCAGATATACGAGTACCATTCTAGACATAGTGAACTAAAACATAATATCATAACCTAGAAATGATTCAGCAAGTATGTTATCTCAAACTTGTTTGGCTAAATCTATAGAGGGGAATCAACCATCTCAAGTGGTGTTGCTTCGTCTTCTCGTCAACTGGTGCCACCAACCTCTTGGATATCATCATTTCTTTAACCGTTCCGTCCTTTGATATCTAGCTTATTTTCTCTTATGTTTCAACACCTGGTCTTAAGGTGGTCAACACCCTTATTCCATATAACACCATGCCCAATGTGAAAACATGCCACTATCAGTGAATGCTGGTAGTTAACGCTCTATAGGTATCATTTTACAATCTATGTGTGACACTCGATTCTTTTAGCAAGGAAATGACTCGACAGTTTCTAGATCAATATCATCACTAACACTCTAGAGAATTGAGTTCAAAGGAGAGTTAGAACCAAGAGATCTGACAATCAAACTAACCAGAAAGGAAAAACAAAAACAAAAAGACTCCTATTACATAAATTGGAACAAGACCATAGGGCCCAAGAAAGCAGTCACACGGAAGATGCACCAAAGACACAATTGACAGGAAGGAAGAATGGAAGTTGGATTCCTCTTCTTGTCTGTTTTGGACCATGGATAGTTAGTTATTACAGAATATTAACCAGGCCTGCTTATAGAGAAGATCTATTATCTTGGATTTGGATCTAAGCATGTGAGATGCAGAAAATTTTGACCTAACCGTTTAACTTGATTGATTCTCTTAATCATGCAGGACACTCGATACCCCACTTAAAGGTAGGTATAACAATATTGTAACACTGAAAAAAGGCTTTTTAGACATCCTTAATCATATCACATTTTTAGGACTTCCCTCTTAGAAATTCACCACATAACACCTTTTAGCATCCTAAAGTAACCCTTCTATAAATCAGTAAACCCCATATGTGAATGATTTCCCACCCCTCAATATCCTTCCCATACTACATCAGACATATACAAAAGCACATTCTATTATTTTTTCATCAAGTATTCTCATAAGGATATGTCTATGTGCGATAACTTAGCTGCAAATTCTAAAAAAAGAACAATGAATTTGAATACGTAGGGATCATATTATATTTGGTTTGATTAGTATCTATTATCAGGTTAGGAATATGATATTAGAAGATGTAATTAGACAGATGACACTGAAAGCTTTGCTAAGGAAACATATTCCCACAGTGGCCCTTTGATTGGGTGTTGGTGCAACATTACCTATGGTTAAATCCCTACCTTTAGGCATTTCAAACTTAGCACAAAGGAGGTCTGGCAATAAACTCATTTGTGCTTAGAAACTATATTTTTTTATCTCTATGCTTGTTTATATTTATTGTTTTTATAATTACATGTTCACTCGTCTTTAGCCTCCCTCCAAAAGCCCCAAGTAAAGATTGCATTGTGTTGACTATAAACATCATGGCCAGATACTTAAGCAATTGAATCACAGGCTTATGCATGTCTTCTGAAAACTTCAAGATAGCTTGTACGCGGTAAAAAAGGTGAGATCTTTCATCCAAGAGAGTGTGAAGTTTTCAGATGGTCCAGTATATCAAAGTATCCAATATATCCCACTCGAAAGTAGGGTCTTGGGGGTAGGGTGTACACAGATCATTCCTCTACCTCAAGGGGTAGAGAGGTTGTTTTTGTGAAGACCTCCGACTTGCGAAAAAGATTTGGAGAGACAAGAGAAAAAGATAATTTGGCAGATTTCTTTTTTTGAAAGTTTTGAGAATTTTGAAAAGGAACCAGAGAGCAGAGTGTGCAGTTTCGAGCATGATCCCATTAAAGCGATGTAATGAAATGAAAAGACCTTGAAACAAAAAGATTGTGTGAATTTAAGCAGGAAAGTGAAAGCAACACACAGTCACACACATAGAGGGGCAAACAGCCTATAGTGAGAAAGCTTGAGCAGTTGAGCCTTATTCGCCTCTGCATACGGAACCCACAAAAGGCACATCAAAGGGAAAAGGATACAGGTTGCCAGTGGCCCTACAGACTACATGACACTAGAACAGGAACTGATACTATCTAGTGTAACAGCTGAGACCAATAATGGCAACATGATCCGAGAGGATGAAGAATGAAAGAATTCTCTGCAAGAGCAATCCCCTCATTTATTGCGCATAATTAGAAAAAGAAATGGCTTAAATATCAGATATTAAGCAAGTTTCATGCACCGTCTTTCCTAAATGGATAACTAGTCGGTAAGGTTCATGAAGCAGTCTCTGTCATCATGTCAACCGGTTTAATTTTGTTAAAAAAATGAGCAAATCACTACTAGATACATCTTTAGCCTCACCATATAAACCATCCCCCTTTTTAAGCATATACTTAATTATAATGAGAGCTAATGCCCAAGTGGTTAAGCTAGTAGCACACTGTAATCACTTATGGTTCAATAAGAGTAAATAATCCTTGACATAAATTCTTATCAAAGTGCTCATGCATTTGGGAACAAGTGCCGTGAACTATAGAGTGCATTATACTCAATAAATTGCCACACCAATTAAAATTTATCATATGTTACAAGATATGGGAACCTAAATCGTCACTAATTTGAGAATCATAGCTGAAAATGCTTCCTTAACTAGCAAAGATTGAATTACCTTCCCAGGTTAACACTCATTCATTAACAGGTTTTAGTTCTTATGTTTAGAGTTAGTTCCTCAACCCTAAACACCCATATATGTTTATTTGTGTCATTTTCCATGCACAGGTAATGGAGTACATGAGATTAAGGGCTTGTTTGTTAGCAGCTTAATGTAACTTACAACTTATATGACTACTTAGTCATAATAATATAGAAAGTGACTTATTCTGTACGGGGAAGCTTATGCAGAAAGTCAAGTTTTTTCCAAACTTACCCCTCCCAATTAAAAATATATGTTCATTACATCTATGAAAAAAAAACCTCCCAAACAAAAACCTTCTAAGTTCTCAATCTATACATACAAATTAATCCACATACACAACTTTATTCATACATGACTTAATGGAAAACCAACCTAACAGCCCTAACACAACCAAGTCCAGACTCGGAACCATGATAAGAAATTATATGAAGTACTTGCCTTCTCTTTAACAGATTCCTCCCTCTCTAGAACATACTGCTGCTTTCTCGAAAGAGCCGATGATCTTGCTTCTACCTCATTTACAATTTTCTGGTTCCAATCCAACTGAGAAGTCAACACCATCAATAAAAGCAACGTAACTAACAGAAGGGGCCTGGACATGGCTAGACAAACCAACTATCGTAGTTACCCTGTTAGGAAGAAAAAAAATAAATCATATAACCTAAATTAGAGAAGTCCAAAATGTCAAACATCTCGATTCATGATCAGTCATCTATCAATTTCCAGTTCTAATACAGCCATAAAACCGACTGAAATTTAGGGAACCAAAACCTCCCAAATAAACCTAAGGACACATTTAACATCAAATTCATAGCGTTCTACTCGTTTCTTGTAAATAAGGGATCAGAACAAGAACAGTATCGTAATACAGTGTACAAAAAAGCATACAGAAGAATCATTGACGGATCGTGCATATGCGTATGTCTAATTATGATTGAACAAGTAAGAAGAGTCCAAGAGGATACCTTCAATTCAAAGACCTCTGTCTGACGGATAATTTGAGTGGATCGGGATCGATCAACGGTAGGGCAGGGAGACAATTTCAAGTCAAGAAAGGGTATTATTTTCAAGAGATAATCAATCGGTTATCTATTATTTTCAAGAGATAACGGACCCTTTTTGGGGGTTTTGTACCGCCGGAAAAATTGTTAAACCGGACGGTCTAGTTCGGTATGTGATATGGAGGTTTTTTACATGTATATTATATTTTTTATATACATATTTATATCTATTATTCAGCTCAATATTATCTTACATATATTTGATTAGACCCATTGTTATCTTAAATTCAACCCAAACATGAAATCTATTTTGATTTTTGACATTTAAAACTTGAAAGTCCTTACTACTATTCACTAACATAGGCCGACTCACTGTGTTCACTTTTTTTATGGACTTTGATTTTTAGTGTTTTGTTAGGATATTTTGTTTACTCTTTTTGGGGACTTTGTCAATTATTTTGTGAAGTTTGTTTACTTTTTTGTAGACTTTATTTAGTTTAAATCGACTCAAGCCAATGAAGCTTTAAAAAATCGAAATGTATACGATTTTTTAAGTTTAGACTTTAAAGCTCGTAAAAGGCCTAAACCGTCTAAATCAGTCGGACCAAATCGCTTAAACCGTGGTCCGGTTTGACCAGTCTGAACACTTGATGTCAAACTGCTAGTTTTGAAAATTTAATAAACCACCACTTATAGTTTGGTTTGTGGTCTAAAAGGTTAAACCCGCCCAAACTAGATCACGAATACCCTTACGTTTCAACGGTATGGTATAAAGATTCGCATGACAAAAAGTACTTCCATTCCAATCTAAATAAATAGTTCCTTCATTTTCACCATTTTAATATTTTTTAAACAAAAGGAAACAAGAGGGAAATAGTGAATTACGGATTTGGTGGATGTGTTTTTTATGAAAATTATGAATTAACTCCATATATTTCATTAACTGTGGATATGGTTGTTAGGGGTGTTCATCGGTTGATGTCCAATGAATGTGTGGGGAACCGAACTGATCCAATCATCCATTGAATGTTGGATTTTTCCAATCCAATGGATGATTGGATCGGTTCGATTCCATCCATTGAATGTTCTTATTGGATATTCATTGGATCAGATTGGATATCTATTGGATATTCTTATTGGATAATTCACAGTTTTGCCTTTTATGCTCTTTAAAAACTTAAAAGGTAAGTAACTTCCTGTGGTGGACCTTCCAAGGTCTGTTTTGATTGGTCATGGGTCTAAAACGGAGTCACCTAGTTGGATCGGATTGGATCAATCTGACATCCAATGGATGATCAGGTTGGATCAGATCCATCCAATATGTTAATTTAATGCAATTTTCTAACAATGAAGCAAATTGATTAATCACTTTTAATTTGTCTTATAATCAACACAAATGAGACTAAGAATTCAAAAACCAACACAAAACAAATTTAGATTTAAGCAAATTGCAAAAAAAAATAATTGGATGATAGTTGGATGGAAAACTGGATGGTAATCGGATGGTTAATTGGATGGGGAATTGGATGTTGGTCGATTCTGGACTGACATCCAAGAACCGCCCGATCCAAATTGGATGTTGAAATTTTCCATCCGATCCGATCCAATTACAATTGGATATCCAATTATGGTCGGTCGGTTCTAATTGGATCGGTTGACTTTTTGCACACCCGAATGGTTGTGATGATTATAGTTTTGTTTACGGTCATTGTCTCTCTTTTTAACAGAGCCCGTTAACTAGGTTTACTTAGGGTAGGGGGCGTTTGGTTCGCAAAATTTGATGGAATCTGGTGGAATTGGAATGTTGAATTCCTTTGACCAGATTTCATTCCTTTGTTTGATTCAAGCTTTTCATTGGAATGGAATCTCCCAATTCCATTAAATTCCATAGATAAGTGATTTTAACATTCCATCCCAAAAGCCTAGCATTTCAATGGAATGGAATGTGATAATTCTTTAATTCCAAAAATACCCTTTGCTCCAAATAAACCTTACTCTTTCTTTTATCACAATTCAAAGCCGACATAAACATCATCAGACATAATCGACCTCTCCTCTGGACGTTTTCTGCATAAACGAACTCGAATCATCTTCTCATTGCAGCAGGTTATCTCTCTCTTTCTCTCTCTCAATGTATCTCTTCTTCATTTTGATTTCTCTATTTCGATTTGGTAGTTGTCGATTTATCAAAAGCAGTCGATTTGGTAGTTGTCGATTTATCAAAATCAGTCAATTTGGTAATCGATTTCACAACAGTCATTCAAATGTATCTATTTCGATTTCACAATGTATCTATTTCGATTTGGTAGTCGATTTCACAATGTATCTATTTCGATTTGGTAGTTGATTTCACAACAGTCATTCAAATCGATTTGGTAGTCGATTTATCAAAATCGATTTCAGAAAGGTATTGGGTTCTGAAAATCGATTACAACAGTCATTCAAATCGATTTGGTAGTCGATTTATCAAAATCGATTTCTGAAAGGTATTGGGTTCTGAAAATCGATTACAACAGTCATTCAAATCGATTTGGTAGTCCATTTATCAAAATCGATTTCTGAAAGGTATTGGGTTCTGAAAATCGATTACAACAGTCATTCAAATCGATTTGTTAGTCGATTTATCAAAATCGATTTCTGAAAGTTGTTGGGTTCTGAAAATTGATTACAACAGTCGATTTGGTGGTCGATTTCTGAAAACTGTTGGGTTCTGAAAATTGATTACAACAGTCGACTTCTACATTTCGACTTGGTAGTCGATTTCTGAAAGTTGTTGGGTCTTTATTGTTCATTAAAATCGGTTGTTCATGTGTTTATTATTAGAAGTCAAAAATCGATTACAACAGTCGATTTGGTAATGTTTGATAATGTGCTTACTGGTAGTCCATTTATCAAAAATCGATTACAACAGTCAAAAGGGGTATTTTGGTCATTTACCAAAATTTCATTCCAATTCTGAAGCTACAATTTGTGAACCAAACAGACAGATTCCAATTCCTTTAACAGATTTCATTCCAATTATGTCAACCAAACAGGTGGTCAAACCTGACAACATTCCAGCCCAATTCCTTCAAAGTCAAATTCCTTTGACAGATTTCATTCCATCCAAAAACATTCTGCGAACCAAACGTCCCCTTAGGGTTTGTTTGATATTAGAGTTGTTCATGGATGGTACGGCCTGTTAGACTCGGCCCGTTAGAAATGTAGGCTTGGACAATCATTTAAAAAAATATGGATGGGCTTGGACGAAATCGTTCAAATTAATGGACAGGCTAGGGCAATGAAAAAAAAATTTGGGCAGGCCCGCCCAACCCATTATATAATTATAATCAATTAAAGTTATTTATATAATTAATATTTTATTAAAAAAGTTTAGAAGTTCTTTTGGGGCTCCCTCTACCGAGTACTAACCACCTCTCAAATATATGTTAATCTCAATCTTGAAATATTACGTGGTTAAATATTTTGTTGTTGAATAATCCGAACTTCGAAGGGTGATAATTTTTGGAGAGAAAAAGTTCATACTTCATATTTTTTGAAAAATACATCTTTCTTACGTTGTGTATATTAGTATATCTTACGTTTTTTTTTTTGGAAAAATATTATGTATTATGGACAATTTTACATAACTTAACATTTCATATAAGTTTTTTGAAATGTAAAATTTTTAGGTCCGTTAACCCATTGGCAAGCTCGGCCCGTTTATAGGACGGGTATGGGCAAGTTCTTAAGCCCACAAAAAGGGGCTTGAGTTTGCTATATTAGACTTGTTGGACAAGAAAACTATGTTTGGTCCGGCTCATGGCCCGCCCAAACCCGTAAATGATCACCTCTATTTGGTACACATACAAGATAGAACAGAACATGACGGGACAGAAAAGAACAAAACATGACAGAACAGTTGTTCAACGTTTTGGTAAAACATAATTGGACAGAACAGATAACATGACCAATTTACCTCTAATAAGTTGTTTATATTATATATATATATATATATATAAAGAGAGAGAGAGGAGGATCAAACGAGAACGGTACCTATTTAAAAGAACACGAGAACAACAAATCACATACAAAATCATAAGTGATTTTACATTAGCGGATAAGTCGTGCAAAATCACGGTACGCGTGCGGCTTTTGCCGCAACTTAAGGTAACGGGAATCACATGTAAAATCACTTATGATTTTGTATGTGATTTGCCGTTATCGTGTTATTTTAAATAGGTATCGTTCTCGTTTGATCCTCCCTATATATATATATATATATATATTGATTAATTATGTAATTTATTAAATTATAACGAAATAAATATTTTTTATAATAAAATATAGTATTAGGAAGTTATTTTTAAGATAGATTAAAGTGACCCCAAAATAAAAAGTTTATATAGTTTTCAAATTTTATTTTTTAACCTTCTCTATATTTTTTTACTATTAATATTTAGTTATTCAAATAAATTAATCAAAACATAATAACTATATAAAAATAATATTTGATAACAATAAAGTGAAAATTTAAAGAACATAAAATAAAATAAAAAAATTTAAATAATGAATAAAATGTAAAAAAGAAAGGCATATTTAATGTTTTTTAAGATAATTAGATTTTATTTTGAGTTTATATTGCTAAAACATAAATTTGTTCCAGCTTGTTCCATAGGGTGGGGGTGAAACAGGCATGTTCCACTTTTGTTCCTGTCTGTTCCATCTAACAATCCTGCCAAACGTGGAACAATGATCCTTGTTCTGTCATGTTCAGTGTGTACCGAACGCACTCTTAAAGATAAAAAGATATAAAAAGATCCAAAATGCCCTATTTATTTTATTTTCTTTATTATTTTCTGGTTACAAAATATATATATATATATATATATATATATATATATATTTATATATATGAGGTCAAATCAAGTGAGATCCACAAAAAAGTTGAGAACTATAAGAACCAATCTCAACTACAATCAAGATTAATCAATGGTGAAAATTAAGAGGTAACATTATAGATATATGGTATCATTTACATACAAAT
Source organism: Arctium lappa (assembly GCA_023525745.1). Classification (NCBI taxonomy): domain Eukaryota; kingdom Viridiplantae; phylum Streptophyta; class Magnoliopsida; order Asterales; family Asteraceae; genus Arctium; species Arctium lappa. The sequence goes on along the minus strand of CM042054.1, from coordinate 10,139,003 downwards.
ATAACTATTAAAAGAGCATAAAAATAAATATATTCTCTTTCTATCTCATATTAAAAATTATATAATTTAAATTAAACACCATCTCTTTTTTAAATTAGAATTATATTAATTATAATAAAATTTTAAATCAAGAAATTATATAAAAAACAAACATTTTATTTTTATTAATTTGAAATGAGTATCATTATTTTTTTCACATATTCTTTAATAATTGCAATTTTTACATTAAGCGATAAAAGTGATTTAACTTGTACGTTGTTTTACCTTGTGAAACAACATTTTAGTATTCTTCATAACATTTCACGTCATTTTGGGTTTTTTTCATATTGTGAAACACACTACATTGTTTCACCATGTGAACTGCACTACATTGTTTCATTATATGAACAAACACTTTATCGTTTCAAATCACATTCCACGTCAACTTTTGTTTTGTTTTCAAATTATGAGAGAAAAATACATTGTTTCACTTTGTGAAACAACATTTTATTGTTTAGCTTTAGTGGCATTATATTGTTTCACTATGTGAAACAACACTACATTATTTCACATTAACAACATTGTGTTGTTTCACAAGATGAAATAAAACTATAGTGTTTCACATTGCATTACGTCAACTTTTGTTTTGTTTTGTTTTCAAATTTGTGAAACAACGCTACATTGTTTCACCCTGCGAAACAACAGTTTATTGTTTCACTTTAACGACATTATATTGTTTCACAATATGAAAGAACACTTTAGTGTTTCATTTCACACTACATTTTACATCAATTTTGTTTTGTTTTCACAAGCTCATATGCTAAATTTGTTTAATTTTAGCAACATTGTATTATTTCATTGTGTGGAATAAACTTTTGGTGTTTCCCGGTGATGTTTAATTACAATTTCTTTATATTTAATGTATTTTCTTTTCCTTGTGATGTTTTTTTATTATTTAAAGTAGTCAAATATATTTTATAAAAATATATGTTTTTATTATTTGAGGTTCAAGGGAAAACCTCAAATAAATTAAAAACTAAAAAACATCTTATCAACCGTTAAATTATATAATCTGATGGATGTGATTAAATGGGCGGTTACAACAATATCTTTTGAATTAAAAAACTCTAGCCCCCTATTTTTTTATCCGAAAAAAAGAAAATATAAACAAAATTCGAGCGAAATAAATTACACCAAAAAAACAATCATATTTTTCTCGTTAATTTGACATCCATATTGATATACCTTTTCATCCATTTTTTCGTGATTTTTCGGTTTTCTATTTATTTAGGGTTTTCCCCTGAACCTGACCCACTATATGTTACCATTAAATAATGTATATGTGAGATAGTAAACGAGTGAAATTAAATTAATAATACAATCAACTAATGATATCAAATATTATTTGCAATTAATGAAAATTAAAATATCATATTATTACATATAAAGTACATCGCATAAGATTGAATAAAAATAAAATAATACTTGATTTTAAAGTTTGATATCTATAAAAAGGGAAGTGAAAAATAATTTAAAAAAATTACCTTCACTTTTTTCCTTAATTATAAATGGGACATTAATTAAGGTTGTTATATTGGAATGATTAAATGGTTGAGATTGGTTCTTAAGGTTCTCAACATTTTTGTAGTTTTCATTTGATTACCGTCCTATATATATATATATATATATATATATATATATAAGGAAAACTGAATAACACTCTGATAACATTTCATCTGAACGGTATGCACTTGTGAGAAGAAGAGTTAATGTGAGAAGGTAAGAAACTATGAAAGAATGTGAACTCTTGGTCACTTTTAATCTCAAACTCACTCATGAATCGTGTTTGATACGTAAATTGATCTGGTGCATCTCATCCTAATGTGCATTCAAGGGTGGAGATCACTTCTTACCATTCTCACCGGAACCCAACCCCATATATATATATATATATATATATATATATATATATATATATAGGGGGTTATTCAAGAAAGAACTGAGTTGTTTGTGATAACTGTGAGATCCAATGTGAGCCACATATTAAAGGATAATTTAGAAAATTATTAATTTTGGTAATTTTGACTGGAAATTAATTTAAAGGGCATTTTAGGTATTTTTTCTCTCCTCTATCCTCTCTCCCCTTTCCGGCCTCCGGCAGTCAGCTTCTAGTGACCCTTATTCTGGCGATACACAGTGTGATACCTAAAAAAAGGGACACTGTTAAAAAGATACAAAAATACATACAACGATCGTGATAGTGATACCCAAAATACATTATGTTACACCGTGATTACCATGGACGTGTTACACCATGATTGCCATTGAGATACACTTTATAAACATTGTGATAACCATTATGATATACACAATATACATTGTGTTACACTATGATACCACATGTGATACCATTGTGATGCCACATGTGATACCCATGTCGGGATGTGATGGTGGCGGTGAAACACCATGGTGGCGATGACAACGACAACAATATGGTAATCACAATGGTATCACATGTGATACCACTGTGATACCAAATCTGGAAATCGATTGTCGACAGTGACGTTTGTGGCGAAATTCCAGCGATCAAATCTGGAAATCAATTGCTTGATGGAGAAGCTCTGCCAAAGACCACCAGTTGCCCGGATCTCATCCCACCAAAGACCACCCAAGTAGTGCCGCCACAAGATGGAGAAGCTCCGCCAACGCCACCGAGCAGAAAAGCAACGCGCTTTCACTTTCTCCGGCGAACAATTGTTCTCTTCTTGGTTCTATTTCGAAGCCATGGAAAAAGGATCCAACACAGACAATGAGGAAGTGGTTAAAACTAGGGTTTTTTTCAAATTTTGGGTTGGGGTTTAGGGGAGTGGTAGCGGAAAAACCGTATAGGTCCACAGTGTGGGCGCAAGTATACACCGACACTATGGTCGCTACAAGTAATAAAGTGGTAAATATACCGAGATCGTATCCACAAGGATTGAACCTCAAAGTTTCGAGTCCTAAGTCGAGAATACACTGATTTCAATGAGATAAGAAGGAAATATTTTTAGGAGAGTTTGGTGCTTTTAACAACAAAAACTAAATAAGAAACTAAAATGGGTATGAGTGTAAGTTTTCCTTGAGATTTACGTAGTAACAAAATGGTTAGTCACTTTGTAGCACGAATTGTCTATAAAAAGCCCGATCTCTCGAAAGTGGATTTTTAAAGGCCGGTCCTACAAAATGCCCATAAAGTATCCATCGTTACCAACTCTTAATCTTGCCGATTTAACTACGTTGAAATAAATCAAGTTCTACCGGTACAGAGATTTACACCCAAATCTATTTGTGATATAAATCTCCTCCGACGTTTGAACCGTAATAAATCATGCAAAACCCGTATCTCTACGTGGTTATCAAAAACTCTCTCAAATCCTTGTGCATCCCTTAAGCCGTATTTCGAATCTGCCCCTCTCGAGGTCAAGATTTAATATTAACACTTCAAAGTGATCGGCTTATCCGCGTTGAGTTTAAGTCCCGACTCAAGAGACCAAGCTTAAGAGCTAGCAACAATGGCAACACCCAAGTGTCGCCTACTAGTCTCAAGTCGGCTCACACCTACACCCAAAATGTGGTTAGCTCATAATAATAAAATGCATAATTATAAAAGACATAATAATAAAGGACATATAAATAATAAAAGACTTGGAAATTATATAAAGACTTAAAGTAAGAAAGAAAATACTTGTTACTCTACTTGCATAAAATTAAAGAGAGAAATAAAACTACAAAGTTAGATGGAAATTAAATGCGGAAATTAAATGCAAGAAAGTAAAATACTATAAATTAAACTACAAGTAAAATAATAAAACTACAACTAAAAATGTAAAGAAAACTAGAAGTTCTACATTGTGGAGCTTTGTTGGTGATGGAAGATGAGATGACGGGTGCCTTCAATGCTCCTCCCCAAGCTTGTATTTATACTTGAAATCTTGAGAATCCAAGGGTGAGGATTGTCCCAAAAATTGTGTGGACACCATTAACTTAAACTCCAACCACATGATCCAGCAAAATTCCAGCAATTTACAGCTAGCAAAAACTGGATAATAGTTTTACCCAAGGTTCTAAAAAACGCCATAACGCGCCATGGCGCCGAGGCGCCACCTTGCCGCCACGTTTTTACCCTTGGCGCTGATATATGACGTTAGACTCGTTAAGTCGCGTTATGGCGCGCCATAACGCGTTATGGCGTTATATAGTTTGGGGGGGGGGGGGGGGGAATTGTAAATGTGTTAAACTTTTGGTTTTATTTTTTTTACACGGGTAAAAGGCAAAAGCCTAAAAGGTCTAAAAAGTAAAAACTTTTGGATATAATTGATGATGATAACATACAAAGAAGAGAAATAGACTTGATAGTCAAATATTGAATGATCTTGTATTTGTTCAATTTAATGCTAAACTCATCAACAAGTGGGCAAAAGTCAAGAACCAAAATATGGATGTGTTACGTTCTCTTGATGCTAGTAAAGCACAATCATGGATCGTTGCTATTAGTGACGAGGAGGAGGAAATGGAAGAAGGTGGTACTTCAGAGGCTAGAGACCATGAGGCTAGAGAACTTCATGAGGATGATTTTGAGTCGGATGAAGAACCACAAGTTGAAGGTGACGAAGAGTTTGAGTTCAACTCCGATGACGAAAGACTTTTAGATATAATTGATGATGATAACATAGAAGGATAGTATGTTTATAGTTTAGAAGTATATAATTATCAACCACGGGTAGATCGTTCTTTTTGTTATGATCTCTTGATATCATTTTTGTAAACTTTGTATATTTGATATCAAATTATTAATCCATAGTTCTACTTTTGTTTTTATTTATTTATGAATTTAGAGCATTAAAAATATATAATTATATATATATATATATTTGCCGCCTTGGCGCCGCCATGGAAAACGCCATGACCTCGCTGTAACTCGTAAAGCTTGAGGCTTGACCTCGCCGCCACGCCACGCCACGCCGCACGCCATTTAGAACCTTGGTTTTACCCAATGGTCCCTCGGGTGCCCACAATGGGCAGACACTGCCCACAGTGGGTAGTGACGTTTTTAACCCAAAAATGATGCGTTTAACCATAAAAACATTCTCAACAACTCCAATTGAAAATAAAATAATAAAAGGAAAAAAGACAAACAAACAAAAAGGAAACACAACTAAAATGAAAGAAAAACTCACACAAATGACGTGTAAATAACGCTCAAAATGAGAGTTATCAGGGAGGTTATGGCTTTATATGAGAGAGAGAAGGAAAAAAGTAATTAATACATTAATTATTTAATTTAATGAGCTATCTAAATTAGGAAATTAAAAAATCACCCTTTTATAGTAATTAAAATATGAAATTAATTAAATTAAATGTGTGGTTTACATTGGATCTCACGGTTACCACAAACTATCGAGTTCTCATTTGATTATGCCCCTATATATATAGCCTTAGGTTCATTTGAGAAATGTTAATATATGAGAAATAGAGAAGTAATTCTAGCCATTCATATGGTCAAGATCGGATTTGACTGGTCAAATATTGCGGCTTTGACTGGTTAAAAATTACGACTTTGACTGGTCAAAAGTTGCGGCTATTCCAAAAATAAAAGAATATTTTCGTAATTTTTACAAAATACGCGGGACGAGTTCATATATGAACATGTATGATTCATATGTGAACCAGTATAATTCACATATGAACTCTTTTAATTGATTCATATATAAACTTTTGTGATTCATATATGAAGTAATTAACTATATGTTCATATGTGAATCAGTTGAACTAATTAATAGACATATGAACTAATTAACTGATTCATGTGAATCATACAGGTTCATATATGAACTCGTCCCGCGTATTTTATGAAACTACTCATCTATTTTCTACAGACCATACAAGGAATTATCCGATACTTCACGGTTAAAAATTACGACTTTGACTGGTCAAAAGTTGCGGCTATTCCAAAAATAAAAGAATATTTTCGTAATTTTTACAAAATACGCGGGACGAGTTCATATATGAACATGTATGATTCATATGTGAACCAGTATAATTCACATATGAACTCTTTTAATTGATTCATATATAAACTTTTGTGATTCATATATGAACTAATTAACTATATGTTCATATGTGAATCAGTTGAACTAATTAATAGACATATGAACTAATTAACTGATTCATGTGAATCATACAGGTTCATATATGAACTCGTCCCGCGTATTTTATGAAACTACTCATCTATTTTCTACAGACCATACAAGGAATTATCCGATACTTCACGGTCAAAGCCGCAAATGTTGACCAGATGAATGACTAGGATTACTTATCTATTTCTCATATATTTACCATTTCTCAATATATATATATATATATATATTGAGAAATGTATATATATATTGAGAAATGGTAAATATATGAGAAATAGAGAAGTAATCATAATCATTCATACAGTCAAGATCGGATTTGACTGGTCAAATATTTCGGCTTTGACTGGTCAAAAGTTGCGGTTATTCCAAAAATAGAATAACACTTTCGTAATTTTTACAAAATACACGGGTTGTGTTCATATATGAACCTGTATAATTCACGTATGAACTATATGTTCATATTTGAATCAGTGTAATTCACATATGAACTCTTTTAACTGATTCATATATGAATCTTTGTGATTCATATATGGACTAATTAACCGATTCACATATGAACTAATTAACTGTAAGTTCATATATGAATCAGTTGAACTAATTAACAGATTCATATATGAACTTTTATGATTCATATATGAACTAATTAACTGATTCACATATAAACGTATAGTTCAAATGTGAATTATATAGGTTCATATATGAACTCATCCCACGTATTTTACAAAACTACCATCTACCTTCTATAGACCATGCAAGAAATTATCTGGTGCTTCACGGTCAAAGCCGCAAATGTTGACCAGATGAATGACTAAGATTACTTCTTTATTTCTCATACATTTACCATTTCTCAAATGAACCTCTCTCTCTCTATCTATATATATATATATATATAAAAGAAAGTGCGACACGTGTCCCCAGTTGTCCATTTTCATCATTATCTATACTATATTATAAAACATTTATAAAAAAACTCCTAAAAACAATTTCTAAAGCTTAATGTACCGTTATTTAATGTTAATTACTTAAAATTTCTTAAAAATAACCATTAAATCTTTATGTACTACATTTAATATTATCTCTAACCACTTTAACTCCCATAAAATCACTCTCCATTTCAACTCCCCTTAAATCATACCCCGCATAACTAAATACAAAATAAAAATAAAATTTTAAAAATAAAATCTAAAATATAATTAAGAAAATTTAACATAATATTTAATGTTTATTTATTAAAAGAAATTATATTATTAAACCTAAAATAGATTACATTATTATTAAACTATCGAATAAACTCTTAAAAACAAGTTTTTATGTATTAAGTACTATTTATTGATATACACGACTTAAAATTCAAGATTACAAGTCATGATGCATGAATACAAATTTCTTAAGCTATATGTTTGAATTCATAACTAAGCGATAAACATAATCAAAATAAGATAAACATCTCAATTTAAATATAAATAATTTAAAATATATAAGATAATCATTGAATTCTAACAAAATACTTAATTTTTTTATATAAAAAGCATTATATTATTAAGTCTAAATTAAACAAATCTATAAAAAGTCTATTATCACTTTCTCAAAACCATCCAAAATCGTACTGTCAATCGATAAAAAATAAAAGAAAACATTAAAATCATGATGTATCTCGCTGCATTGCGCGAGTACACTTCTAGTTCATTATGAATAATAAATCATTCATGTTCCATGCCGAATTGATACACCATTCATGATATAACCCATGAATATATGATATACGTGGAACACTCTTCTTTATCCCCCGATTCACAATGGAACTTAGGTTTTCAATTTAACCCACTGTTACACACACACACACACACATATATATATATATATAGGGGTTGTTTCATTTGCAACCCTTAAAAAGGTTGCAACCTTTGCAACCCACATCTTAATCGTCGGATTCATGATCGGCGGTTACAATAGATATGGGGCCCAATATTTTTAATAAAAAAAAACAGAAAAATAAAAATAAAATAACCGTCGATCATGAATCCAACGGTTAAGATGTGGGTTGCAAGAGTTGCAACCTTTTTCAGGGTTGCAAAATATCCTTCCAATATATATATATATATATATATATATATATATATATATATATATATATATATATATATCATGTTTTTTATAACGGGGACACAAGGACCTCATCTGTCTGCATCTCCAGCGAAGACATCTCGCTAGTGGCCTCCATCTTGATGAACCACTCCTTCATCACCCCCTCCCCCTCCTCCATTTGCCCTATATCATTTACCGTTCTTGACAAATTTTAGTTGAGCAGTTGCATTAAGCACAACATCTAATTCTAAATAATATGCCAAGTTGAGAAATACTTGATGCTGATATCGAAACACCCATATCCTAATTCTTCATCCATGAAAAAGGATGGTTAACCACTTGGGTTGTGGCGCACTGGTAAAACCTTTGGGGATGTAGTGGAAAATCTCATCTACTCAGGGTTCAAATCCAGGCGCTGCCAAAGCCCTTATGGCCATGGAGGTTCACATGCGATGACTCCAGGCCATTCGTGGTCGTCCGGGGATTAGTTGGTGCACGTAAGGTAGCCCGGAAACCCACAGTTACCAAAAAAAAAAAAGAAGATGGTTTGAAGCTACGGATAAAGTCTACAATATATTTGTGGATATCATATATAGATACTATATATGGAGAGAACATAAAAATCCATGAGCATAGGATATCCACATTTATCACATGTTAAATGAATTATAATAACATGATACAATGGCAAAGAAGAAATAAAAATGTAATGTTATAGAAATAAGAAATAAAAATATAATGTTATAGTAAAAATTGTGAAACATACGATATTATTTCTTGTATTTAATTTTATTATAAATATAAAATGGTAGATGATATTTATTAACGATATCTGTCAAATTAGTTACCAAGGTATTAAAAAGCTTCACATGTCATCGTTTGTATATAACGACATGTTTGCATAAACAATATAACAATAAGTCAAATGTCATGTCTATGATGTAATCTTAAATTAAAAACTAAAAAATTCTCAAATTTAAACCAATTTTGAAATAATTCTTAGGATGCTCGGTATTAATTTAATAGGCTTAGAGTCTGTTTGATTGGTGTTTCATTAAGTCCTGTTTAGATAAAGATGTCTGTTTGGATTAATCTGTCTGCATAAATTGAGATTATCTTGTTGTTTGTTTGTTGTGTTGAATAAGCGGTCTGAATTTCAGAAATGACTATTTTGCCCTCATTGTATATTAAGCATTGATTAACATAACATTTGGTAAATGTGTTGAATGGTTGATTATTAACAATAAATATTATCAATTTAAACAATTATTAATATTAAAAAAATCATCAAACATGTTTACGATCAACGATAAAGTTATGTACGTCTGTTGGTAAAACACATATTGATTTGAAGCCTTATACATAGAATTGATAAGAAAACTAATAAAAATGCATTAAGAGAAAACTGAAACGAAGGCTTAAGAGGGAAAAAAAGCAATGGGAAAAAACACACGTCTTAAAAGCAAAAGAACTCAAAAATATCACAGATTAACGATGGAGATAAGCAAAATCACATATTCACGATCTTAAAATAAAAAGAACAAATCCGATTATCACAGATTCACGATGGAGATAAGGTTACCTCACGATGGGGAGAACGATCGCAGGTCTTGTAATCGCTAGTAGCCTTCAAGTCGTCGGCCGAGCAGCTTCCTCCAATCGTCGACCGAGCAACTCCAATCGTAGAGGAAACGGTGGGGTTTTTGTGGAAATGGTAGGGTTTTCAAGAAGAAGGAGCGTATTTCTTGAGATGAGATCAGCAAGGCGTTTAATCTTTTTGGGCTGAACGAGTACTTTTTGGGAGGGGCATCGAGGGAAATAAAAGGTTTGTCTCCATAAAGGCTCCTCTCCAAATCTTAGCGAGTAAGTCATTGTCCATTAAATTAAGCCAATACCAAACACTCTGATAGATCTGAGCGAATAAGCTGAAACTTTCATTAAGCTCCTTAAGTCAGTACTAAACAGGCCCTTAGTAACTATATGGCTTGTCGAATAAGTTTTACTAAAATGTTTGGTTGTGACTTAATCAATAAAATAACAATTTATTCACTCAGCTTCCTATGCTCTCTTGTTTATATTCAACCTTGAAAAAGACTTTTGCTACCCCTCTCTCAAAATACACCTTACATCGATGCTCCATCCTCTCGCACCACCAAACTCATCGATGTTCATCTCCTACTCCTTGGCCTCTGCCTCCTCCCTGCTCATTGCTGCTTCTTTTCTCTCTCCATCTCTCAATCTGATATTTTTGAAGATGTTGAAGGCTTGTTATTTTTTCAATTAAGAAAGCAAGAGAGAACTTAAATACTAATAGAATAATTATTCTAGGTATTCTCTCTCTTAATTAATTAAAAAACAACTAGACATTTTCTTATCTAATCAACATATTTCCATTATATTATAAAAATTACGTCTTTAAATTAAGCATGTTTAATATTTTATCACCAAAACATAAGCAAAATTGAAAATACAAACTTCATGACTAATACAAGTAGTACAATATACGAAATAGAGTACAAACTTTTGCTACTTAAGACAGAACTTTTTACCACCGTCATGAAGGACGGATTGGTGGTGCTATAACCACCATCCACCACCAGGTTCACCCCACTCACATACTTACTCTCGTGGCTACCCAAATACAATGTCGCCTCTGCCGTTGGCACTAGACCTTTCAAGGTGGCCGATGCACACATACATATTCATAATTTGTATTAATGGATGGCTTAAAGGCTTATGTATTTACACATATATATGGGGTGTGTATGTATATCATTTGATATAATATATATATATATATATATATATATATATATATATATATATATATATATATATATATATACAAATTTCTTTATGGGGCGATAAAACGAAGGATGAAAGTTTAGTATCCTTTTAACACTTAGAAAAAAAATATTGGGAGCTAAATTAACTTTTTATTTTGAAGATCGTTCTTAATAAAAAGAAAATTTAGAAAACTATTACGACTTGTGTAGGGTCGGAAGCTATCAACTGACTAGTGAACCTACAATAAACCAAGGTGAGTCTTCATGAGACTTTAACTGGGATGCATACTTAGATACAAATTATTTAAGCATTATGCTATTTTTTTATGTACATGTTTATGGGTTTGATACATGTGTTGTGAATTATTGTTATGGGTTGCATGCTATTTGTTTATGTGTTTTAAACATCCATTGGCATGTTTTAAACGGGATATGAGTTTCAATCGGGTATGAGAATGGGTCGATACGTTGTAAGGGATGACACTTCCAAGGGATGGGTGATCGGACAAGGGAGAGCCGTATAACCCGGGAAAATGCCGACGACGGTAAGATCTTAACCCGACGGTTCAATTAAAGCGATCTCATTATTATTAAAAGGGTTTTTGAAACAAATATGTATATCATTTTTATTTTGGTGTTTTTGTTATTATGCATGATGGGACATGTATGATTTGTGCACGAAAACCATGAACTTACTGAGCTTTGTAAAGCTGACTATTAGTATGCATCTCAGGGGACGGAAGTTCAAAGAGAGACAAAGGCAAAGGACTCGCGTAGGGGATAAACTCATCAAGTTTCTTTTTAAATAAGATGTCTAGATTTTATTTGAAATTAATTGAAATATTATGTATTGTAACCCGGTATGGGACGAGTTAGTTTTGGGATTTTAAAACGACTTAATTATTGTGAGACTTCCGCTGTAATATGACTTCAATAGTCTTTATGTTTCGAATAAATTAATATTTTAGTAAAGGAAATTACGTGGCACCTTATGGAAAATTTAGGGTGTTACAAGTTGGTATCAAAGCATTAGTTTAAGAGAATTAGGTTATGATGATAACCTAAACTTAAACCGGGGAGTGTATAAAGGGGGTGCAAATTGGTGAGCTAGGTTACTATTAGCCTAGAGTTGAACTAAGTGAATGGGTCAGAGGGTTGTTTGGGTTCTAAATGACGAAGGGGAAAGTGGTTTAAGTAAATTAGGACATGTCACCAACCTCAGCTTAAAGCATGGGATTAACAACCTAAATATGATATAAGATTCTAGTGGGACATGTCACGATCAAGTTATGGTGATATTGTATTTCCTTTTAGAGTGGGAAGACAAAAGATAGTTGATGTAAGGTATGGTTAGATGAAGGATTATGCCATAGATCGGTGAACCGTCAAAGGCTTAGAGACTAAGCTAGTTAAAGAGGCATGTAACATGTGGTTATAGTGATAGGGAAAGAAGTGAGCTTAGGAAATAGAGCACCTGTAAGGGTTGACAGAAGCATTCAAACTTATAATGGTGTGCTCGGGATAAACACAAATGATTTAGGAAGGAGTATAAGGGCAATATCCGTTTGGTATTAAGAGTGTTATGATTCTTGGAGATGACACATGTCAAGATATTCAGTATGAATAAATGTACAAGGTGTTAGAGGGGATGGGATCAAGAAATATTCTATCAATGAATCATGTGATGATATTCTTATGGTGAAAATGTTTATGAGGATAACAAGATATGTATGTCACCTTGATGATTACTCTAGTAAAAAAAAGGACAACGGTAGAAGTCATAGTGCTTAACGAAGGCATTGTATGGGGTGGATGCCACAAGATGTTGATATCATACACTAGTATGATAAGAATGAGAATAAGTCAAGACAGAAAAGTACAGTGGGTTATTAAGAATTTAGTTATGATGATGAGAAATCTTATTAATAACGGGAGTCAAAGACTATATGGGAGGGGTTATCGATCAATGATCAGGTCATATATCTAATCAGTCAATCCAATAAGGAGTTTGTATATCGCCACTAGACCTCAGAGCGTGAGACTATAGGACATATGGTAATTCCATATAAACACAAAAAAATAGTACTATGATTGGGGAACATGGTACTAGAGATATTAGTGGGAGTGGTACCGGGAATGGCCACAAACTCATCAGATATGGTGTCAATGTCCAAGACTCATTAGATGCCAAATATTTATGGGATTGGAAGTGGTGATGAGATCAGGGTGGAGAAGATATAATGGGTTAACAATTGAATTGATCATTTTTGATACTAATGATATTGATACTTAAAATAAGTTATGTATCTATAAACTTATCATGAAATATCATTTATCCCCACTATAGTATAAATTGTGGGGATCAGTCAAGAAAGCTCTCAGAGCTAAGGGGAATCCCATTTGGCAATGATGCCTAATGCATTGATATTTCACAGGCGGGGTGGTGACTTATAGGGACGTCAATACAAGGGTATAAATGCAACTTAGTTTGTATGAATTACTTTTGCTGCAATGGAAGAAGTTGCAGTTGGTCTCGTGGTGTGGACCAATGTGATAGGTCAATATCAGAGGGATGTTAGCAAAAGGGTTATACAGGGTTGTGAGGTGCAATCTTGTCGATGAAAAACATAATGTTTGAGACAAGAGCACCATGAGTTGATAAGAGTACTTAATGGAAAAGGACCGATGGGGATGTGGTTACCCTATCAAAGGTTCCAAAAAAAAAAAAAAAAAAAAGGTAACCTTCACCTGTACAAACTCCCAAGAAATTCAAGTTAAGGGGATTCCAATTTTCGGGGAAATTGGACCACGAAGACGGGTAGTGGTTTCAATATTTATAGTAACAATTATACTTAGAAGGTAGCATATATCGCCATATAACATTGATGGGACATGGGATGAGAGGTAAGAAGGAAATATGGGAATATGTGAATTGGCTCACGGAGATGTCAATATAGACCAATGGTAAGTGGTCTGAAGATAGACATCAAATAATATGTAGTCATTGATTATTAGATCAACATTTGAACATATTATAAATGCAGACAAAGTAATAGAAAGAAAAACAATTACAAGGCTATAGAAGGAAGGAATAAGATGAAATGGATATAAAAAACCCCCCAAGAATTTTATGACATAAAATGTTGATCCACAAAGAGCGGGGTCAAACATTCCTACGAACAGTAAATGAAATGATAAACACTGAAATGAATGTATGACATGTTATTAATATAGAAGTCGGTTTACATGGCCCGAGATTACATAAGGGGTATGTTGGTCCCAAATAGCAGTAAGTAAATAAGAAAAGTATTGTAGAAGGGGGGGGGTGAATACAATACACACAGTTTTTCACTTAATTTAATTCTTATTGATTTGAAATCAAGAATTACACATAGAAAACTTTGATTGTTGCAGAAGAGAACATATGAGATATGTTCAAACAATCTTACACATAGAGAATAAAGAACAATTGTAAAACACTTAGAAAACAATTGAACTTCGTAGAGAGAAAGTTGCCAGGCACTTAGAGAACTTGAAGGTAGTAGAGCTGGGTCTTCTGGGTATCTTGCATGTTGAACCATCCTCCATATTTATAGTGCCTCATGCATTAAATGCATGGGACACCTGTTGAGCAAAGGATGGACACAGGTCTTCAGCAAGGTACATGATGTACCTTTTGTCTTGAGGTGTTTTGGCTTGAAGTGTTGACCTGCAGGATGGTGTAGACCTTTCCTTAAAATGGTGTAGGAGACAAAGCTTACTTTATCTGATCTTCATATGAGGTCCACATCAATGCAAGATATCACAAATATACTTTGTCAGAAAAGTACAACGTGAAGAGAGAAATCTTCAGACCTTGAAGATTAAGAAGTCTTCGGCTCCTGAAGATTGAGAAGTCTTCGGCTTCCGAAGATTGAGAAATCTTCGGCTTCCGAAGAAGTCTTCGGCCGAAGAGGTCTTCGGCTCCTGAAGACTGAGAGGTCTTCGGCTCCTGAAGACTGAGATCGGCACCATCCTGGCCAATGGTGTTGATCAAGTAGGCATACTTGGCTTTGGGTTGAGGAGTCTATCTTCAATCCGCTTTGAGAGATATTCTCCTTCTTTGTCTTCTTCGGCTGATCTTCGACTTCACCGAACATTTGTATAGAAACCAAGCTGCTAAAAGAACCTCAAACATATTCTAAGTAAGATGATATAAGATGGAAGATCAGGAGGTCATCTTCAAATCTTCAGATGACCCAACAATCTCCCCCTATTTGAGGATGACATCCATACTAAAGAATAGAACAAAGAGTGTACTGAATAAATTCATTTTGACCCATTTTTACTCTTTTTGGGTTCTTTTCACATAGACCTTTTTTTTGTATATCTGACATTTACAAGGAAATGAAAAAGTATAGCTATACATACGAATAAATGAATACAATGAATAAAGAATGAGAAAAAAAAATACAAAGATACAGAAGACAGTAGCCGGGATTGTTTGAACTTGAGTGGTTGGTTTCTCCCCCTCAATTCATACTCCCCCTCAGCTAATGTCAGGTGGCTTTGATCACATAGTCCATTGCAAAATTAGTTTCAGCAGAGTTTAAGCTTGAGTGGTAAGATGTCCCCCCTTAACTCATACTCTCTCTTAACTAAGAAGTCAGAAGATTTTCGGGATCCTCCGAACCTGCTCCTGGAAGGGCAGATTCATCCTTGGATCGTGCAGAAGCATCAGGACTGAGAATCCTGGGTGATAGGCTGTGAGGTGGAGAAGAGGCACCTTGGATAGGGAAGGAGTCCAAGTCATCCTTATCAACCAAGGAAAAGATTGATGAGAGAATAATAGGGGTCCCCAATTTTACAATTGTATCCTTTTGTGAGGATACAAAGGAGGTGGTTTTGGGTTTAGCAGAGTCCCCGGGCCCGAATGGGAAAATTTCAACACCTGCCGATTGTGGAGAATCGGTGGGTGGAGTTTGTGGCTTGGCCCTTGAAACCTTCCTCAGCCTCTTGAGAGGAGAGGGATGGGAAGAGGTAGAGTGCCACCGCTTTGAGATATGGGGTGTGACCTGGGTAACCGCCGAAGGTTCTTTCGGTGGTATGGTCATTTGGGCAAGTGCGACGGTGCCAGTAGCAGTTGAGGATTTATTGCTAGCCGACATCACTAAGGAGGGGGAAGAAGGGTCCACTACAGTTGAGGGACCTTTGGACACCGGAGTGTCCTTAGTATTACCCCATTGTAGATCGGGAGAGTTTTTGAAGGAAAACATACCTGGGCTGAGAGCTTGATTGGTGGATAGAGAGCCCTTGTTGAGAGAGATCTTCTTGAGTTTCTAAGTGTTGGTAGGAGAGTCATCACCAAATCAATTTGTGACACAACAATTTTTCTCCCCCTATTTGATGATGACACCAACACACAGAAAAAATGGTACTGACACGAAGAAAAATTACAAGACACGAAGAACTCTTATATTCAGTGGTCCATTGTTTTTTTTTGGGGGGGGGGGCTCTTTTTTCATTTTTTTTAACAGAAAAGAGGAAAAAAAAGAGGGGAAGAAAGTGATAGGTAAAAAAAATAGGATGAGAAAGGTGGAAGGAAAGGGTTTGAAAAAGATAATGTAAGGAAAAGGAAAGATGTTGGTAGGATGTGGAAAAAGGAAAGGAGGGGATAGGTAGTAGGGGAAGTCTTGGGAAGGAGAAAATGAGAGAAGAAAAAAAATAAAAAGAATGTGGTAGGGGGAGGGGGGTTGTTCGGCTAAGGGAGAGTAGGAAAGAGAGAGTGATGTGAGGAGAGAGAGAGAGAGAGAGATGCCGAAATGAAAGAGGGGGGGGGGGAAGTGGGTGGAGGGGGGTCTTCGGCTAAGGGGATGTTGAGGTGGGAGGGTGTGTGGCCGAAAAAAATAAATGGTGAGGGTGTTGGGTTCGGTGGCTTCGGTGGCTAGGGAAACCGAAGGCAAAGAAAAGAGGGAATTTCGGTGTTGTGTGGGCCGAAGAGGGAGGAGCCGAATGAGAGGGTGAGAGATAAAGAGAGATAGCCAAGGGATTGAGAGAAAGAGAGAGAGAGAGATTTTCGGTGGGTTGTGGGCCGAAGGAGAGGGAGCCGAAGGGAGAGGGATAAGAGAGATGGGGTTTCGGTGGGTATAAGGGGAAGGGAGTGTTAGAGATAGAGAGAGACCGAATGAGGGAGAGAGTTAGAGAGAGAGATAAACCGAAGGGGGGTTAGAGAGAGAGAGAAGCCGAATGAGGGAGAGAGTTAGAGAGAGAGATAAACCGAAAGAGGGGTGAGGGGGTGTTTGGTTCGGTAGAGAAGAGAGAAAGAGAGAGAGAGAGGGATTTTCGGTGAGGAGTAAAGGAGAGGGGATGAGGTTCGGTGGGTAAGGGGGAGGAAAAGGACAAAAGGTGGAAATGGTGGTGGGGGTTTATGATGGCCGAAAAAATGAGGGGGGGGGGGACCCTTCGGTCGAACAAAAAAAAAGGGGGGGTATTATCGACTAACAAAAAAAAGAGGGTTGAGGATGATAAAAATGAAAAGTGGGATAGGTTGTGGAGGACAAAAATTAGCTGTGGGATTGGGTTGTTGGGGTTATCGGTTGCCGAGAGAGAAGAGAAAAGGTGGTCTTGGGAAGAGAAAATTATTTAAAAAGTTCTTCATGGGAAGGAAAAAAAAGAAGAGATAAAAACTATTTTTTTTTTGTTTTTTTTTAAATTCAAATTGGCGAGAGGATTATTTAAAAAAGATTTTTTTTAAACCAAACCTAATGGCAGGATAAGGAAAAAAATTTTTTTTTTAATTTTATTTTAAAACAATCGGCAGCAGACCAAAACAAATTTATTATAATTTTTTTTTAAGATTCATCGGTGGCCGACTTTTTTGAAAAAAATAATTTTTTTTTAATAATGAACAGTAAATCGGCAATAGTATCGGTAGCCTAAGATTTTTTTTTTTAAACAACCATCGGTAGCCAACTTTATTAATTTTTTTTTTTTATTTCTTGGTTTTCAAAACCGACCGATTGGAATGATTTTTTTTTTTAATTTAAAGAGAGGAGTGTCATTGAAGTTTTCATAGGAGAGCAATTTTAAAAAAATCTTTGAAGATCATGAAAAATGTAAGCTCTCCCATCATGCTCATCTCATATCAAATTTACGAGAGAGACAAACTCCCGACAAAGAGATTCAACGAAGGCACCAAAGATGATGGCATCCACATAGATTTGAGTAAGAATGATATTACCTGTTGTCTTCTTGAGGAACAAGATGTTGTCGACTTTACCTTGTGAGTACTTATCTTCTAGCAGAAAACTGGACAAAGTATCACACCAGGCTTGGAGAGCCTATTTGAAGCCATATAGAGCTTTGTCCAATTTATACACATAGTCAGGATGTGAATGAAAGAGAGATGGAAGATCGGCTGGAATAGGTGAAGAAAGAATGTCTGGTTGGTTGAGAAGGTGGGATGATTTGTGGTGAATTTTAAGGTTGAGAGGAATATGGGAATGATGGAGGAAGGAAGGAATATGATGAGAAATGGGAAGAATAGGAGTGAAGGGATCTTGATCTTCAGAGATGACTATCTGAAGATCAGAGATTGAAGACGAAAAGATAGGTAGGTCACCATTTTGATGAGTTTTGTCTGAGGAGGAAAGGAACATACGGTTTTGATCTAGATGAAGGATTTTGAAAATCTTCACCAACACATGATGAAATCCATCAATCATCATCTCATGAAGAGATGATGACTTAAGATCATCAAACTTCACATGAGTAGATGCAGTTTTTCGGAAGATGGTGGACTCGGTAGGCTTTTGAAGAGTGAGAGAGAGGGGTCGAAGATAGTGAGAGAGGTTGAGGGCCGAAGATGAGGGAAGGGAGGTATAAGGGAGGTTTGTTCTTTGGTGGGTTTAAGAGGACGAAAGAGAGAGATGAGAAGAGAGAGAGAGATACCTGGGTAGATGAGGTAGAGCACTCAGCAGACACAAGGGTCATAGAGAAGGGTTAAGCTTCACTGTTTATCAACATCATCTATTCTAGCCATGAAGCAGAGGTTGACCATTTCTTTATCACTTTCAGAAGTGGGTTCATCTGCCCAATCATGGGTTTCAGTCATTTGACCTTTTCCCTTTTTGAGCAAGGTTTCATTTCTCTCCTTCTCTCTCTTATATTTTGCCTTGTATTTCTCAGCCCGGTCAGACTTTGAGGAGACAGACATATTTGTCTTTTGGAAAGAAGATTGATTAGAATTAGACTTGGTTCTGACAAACCTAGAGGAGGTACGGTTAGAGGAGGGTAGTCTGGATTTATCAGAAGACCTGCTTCTGCACTCAGAAACAAAGTGTCCCTTCCTCCCACACCTGTAACATTCCTCATTTGATTTGTCAGATGGAGTGTTTTTAGAAAAAGAACACCGTTTATTACATACAATATCTATATACGACACTCACAAATTTGTTACCGAAAAGATAAAAAAGAGCTAGGCTAAATGCACCCAATCTATTAATTTTATACTCACACACATCAACAACATGACATACCTTTTATGTTTTTAATGTATTATTGATCTGTTCTAACCTTAATAGGGGTGCCTATAGGGGTGATGCTAAATGCACTATTTTTAATGTCAGAATTAAGTCAAGTCATGTATTAGAAATATGAAAACAGGTGTTGATATTGACGTGTGTAGGGCTGTAAACCAACCGAACGAACACGAAAGGAGACTTGTTTGTGTTCGCTCATTTAACTTAACCGAACAAATGGACGAACACGAATGGTAAACGAACGTAAATTTTTGTGTTCATGTTCGTTCGTTAAAATAATGTGTTTGTTCGTGTTCGTTTATGTTCGTTCATTAAATGTTAAACGAACGTAAACAAACGAACATAAACGAACAAACACAAATGAACAAAAAAACCCACTATTAATCATCATTTCCTTGCTAAAAGTAACATAAAAAAAATGAAAAAATGAGGTAAATTTAGGTGAGATAGAAAAGGAATTCTAATAATTTAATTAATTATTTTATATATTAATGTCATAATATATAAAATATATTTATATATATAAACAAATATAGATGGACATAAACGAACATTAACAAACATAAATAAACGAACGTTTACAAACGTTGAATTAACAAGACTATAATTCATGTTCGCTTATTTAAATAAACAAATAAAAAAATTATTCATATTCGTATATTTATTAAATAAACGAAAAAAAACCAAATTTTCGCCATTACAATCCTAGACGTATGTGAGTAGAGTGCTTTTACGATTTACCCCATCAACAATCCAAGAAAAAGAAAAAAAAAAAGGAAAAAACAGTCGGTGACTATTTAAGTACTAGTTGGTCAACCAACTTTAGGTTGTAGAATCTTCAACGTGTCAATTAGTCATTGGTTGGTTTAGATTTATATGAATACAGCTCATCTAGATAAGATGATAGTTTATTTTTATCAAAGATTCTATAATTTATAATTATTCATAAAGACAGATCCACATGCAATCAAAATTCGTTCTAATTAGGCAAATGCATGCTACTCAATTCCAAAACATTTTTTTTTGAGTAAATTACGAATTTCGTCCCTGTGGTTACATGAAATTTTGGATTAGGTCCCTCAAACGAAATAAGTACAAATATGGTCACCATACTTTTAATTTTGTTATGGATTAGGTCCCTTGCCTAACTTTGTTTAATTTTAAGCAGTTAACTTTTCTCACATGCCTTTCACATGATGGTCATTTCTGTCATTTTAAAAAATTTTAAAAGGCGTGAGGAACATTTCTTAAAAAAAATTAAACAAAAACTTAAATAAAGTCTCCCCCTTCACACCATCTTCTCCAGATGTGTTGGCACTTCTTATAGGCAAACACCATCCTCCCCCTAAACCATCTTTTTCATGAGAACCTTCATCTACTTACAGAACCCATTTATTTTTAATATTTATTTTTTATTTTATATTTAAAATGATTTTGTTGTTGTCATAAAAACTTAAATGAAGCCTCTCCCTTCACATCATCTTCTCCCGTCCCACCCCATAAAATTCTCAAGACCGTCGGCGCACTTGCCGGAACACACAACAACAGTAACACCTATAATGCATACTAGATAAACAAGAACACATACTTATGAAGAACACAATGATGTATGATTTTTTTTTTGTAAAACATCATCATCTACAATAACACCCATCATTTTCGAGTGAGTATTACACCAAGAATTGACAAGCCTTTAGTTGTACGTTCGAATAAATCGAGTTTTTGTTGGAAGTTTTACAGGGAAGGTTGAATCTTCCATTTGATGCACCTGGATCTGCTCATCGGTTGGTTTTTTTTTGGAGACGGATGATTCACCACATCTCTAGATCACACCTTACTCTCTGTTCAAATCTGGATCTGATCAACGTTCGAACTTTTACAGAGACGGTTGATTCATCATAAATCTCTTGATCGTACCAATCTCTCTATTCGAATCTGAATCTGGTCATCAATCGAACTTTTACAGGCACGATCGATTCACCACCTTCTCTAGATCACACCTTTCAGTCTGGTCGAATCTGGATTTGATCATCGTCTCATTAGATGAATTCTGGATCTGGTTTCCTATCTACTCACCTCACTCGATGAAATCCCCATCCGAACCACGACGAGTCTGGATCTGGTTTCGTTTCATTCTCCGAACTCGTTTAAATCTTGATTTAGGTTTGCTTTTCTTACCAGGTTTGCGATCTAGAGATGGTGAAGGTGGTGCTTTTCACTGATTTCCTCCCATTCTTCATCAACCTTTGAGTTGCAGATTTGAAAGGAAACGACGATATGGTAGTGAAACGGGATAGGGAGAGAGACAGAAGAATGGGACGGTGATGTGGTGGGAGGGAGATAGATCGGAGAAAATGACAGGAGGTAACCGGAGGGGGATGTTTTGTAATGTAAAATGTACATTTATATTATATAATATTTATGTAATATATTTTATAATTTTTTATTTTTCTAAAAGAAAATGTAAAATGACTAGAAGACCCTTTACTTAACGGAGTTAAGTTGATAAAGTTAAAGGCAGGGACCTGATCCATAATAAAATTGAAACCATGGTGACTATGCTTGTAATTATTTTGTTTGAGGGACCCAATCCAAAATTTCATATTACCACAGGGACGAAATTTGTAATTTACTCTTTTTTTTTATATACAAGATATATATAATCTTAAATATTTAAGTAACAAGATAATGTGTTTAAACATTAACAAATTATCATGTTGACACTACAATAATGACTTGGTATACAAATCAATAATATTTTATGACTTGATGAATGATTTGGATTTATTTTTGCTGTACAAAACTAGATTGCATAATGCATATGTACAAGTTTGAAACGTATATGCTTTCACATCCCATGTGATGTTCAATTATCGCAGATGGTTTCAAGCTGTTGACAACGAAACATGGTTTCAAATTGGGGTGAGTCCTTTTTACTACATGTTTCAGATCCCACATGGATTTTAAAAAACCAATTAAAGACAATATTTTATCGATAACAAAACCGTTACTGCTTGTAGGAAAACAATAAGTCAAACATCATCAATTTGATATTCTCTGACGATAACGAACTGAGGATTAATTATTATTCTTCCTTGAGCCATTGCTTTAAAAGAAGTTTTAAGAAACATTTATTTACTCAAACCCTTCTTTAATGAAAAAAAACAATATAAAGAAAAGAGTAACATATGATTTTTGTACTTATGGTTTGATGTTTATAACGGTTTTCGGCCATTGTCTATTTGTCTTTAAAAGCTGTTTTTTTAGTACATGCAGTTTCTATTTGCTTCCATTTTCATCTATCTATCCAATTTTATTAAAATTAAGTATTAATTCATTTAAAAATTGAATAAGAAAAATACATATTTGGTCCTTGTGGTATATAAATTTTTACATTTTTTTTTATCATAGTTTACATTTTTTTTACTTTTTCTTTATTTATTGTATTTTATCAAGACATTAATTTTTCTATTAATTATATTGTATATTTTCATAATTATTATAACTTTAATTATAAAAATAATCAAATAATTTAATTAGAAATACTGATAAATATATGATATTTTTTTCAAAGCTTTAAGAATAGATCTCCTAAAATTAATATTTTTTATCTATTGATTTATTAAATTTTTTTATTTATTTTAAATTACCAATGGAAAATTTTTAGTATAATTCGAGAAAAAAATAGTATTATTTTATAACAACCAATTGTTTTTTGTTAAATACACTTTACTCTCATTATTCTAGATTTTCATTTAATCTTTAATTTTAATTAGTTAATCAAAATTGTTTAATACTTAAATAAAATATACACACACATACACACACATCATTTTAAATTAAGTTATATATTAAAAACAAAAAATAAGACAATAAAAGGATAAGAAGATTTCAATATGGTGTTACAAAAATCATGCAATGGCCATGACGTGGCACAAAATTAATGTGACGTCAAACACAAGCCTTATATCTCATGTTACTTATAACCTTGATATATATATATATATGTGTGTGTGTGTGTGTGTGTTTATTTTAAATATTAAACAAATTTGATTAATTAATAAAAATAAAGTTTAATGAAAATATGGAATAGTAGGAGTTAAATGAATTTAACAATAAACAACCGATTGTTATAAAATAAGACTATTTTTTTCTCGAATTTTATTAAACTTTTTTCAATGGTAATTTAAAATAAATAAAAATATTTAATAAATCAATAAATAAAAATATTAATTTTAAGAGATTTAAAGTTAAAACTTTGAAAAAAATATCATGTATTTATCAGTATTTTTAATAAAATTATTTGATTATTTTTATAATTAAAGTTATAATAATTATGAAAATATACAATATAATTAATAGAAAAATAAATGTCTTGATAAAATACAATAAATAAAGAAAAAGTAAAAGAAATGTAAATTATGATAAAAATGTAAAAATTTATATACCACAATGACCAAATATGTAATTTGCTTATTCAATTTTTAAATGAATTAACACTTAATTTTAATAAAATTGGATGGAGGGATGAAAATGAAAGCAAATAGAAACTACAAGGACTAGAAAGACAGTTTTGAAAGACCAAAGACAAAAATTGTTATAAACATTAAACGGACTAAAATCATAGTTTACTCTAAAAAAAAAGAACAAAAATAGGGTCTGCTTCTTCTTCTCTTCTCTTCATCTCGTTGCGACGACAGGAGCCAATGGTCCAAATTTCAGATTTATAAATTTAAATTCTAAATAAAAATAAAATATATTTTGTATTAAAACTCTACGTTATTAGTCATGTTATCAAATATTATTGATTTATATGCCACGTCATTTATTGTGTCGACATATATAGTAACTTGTTAATGTTTAAATAGGTTACCCAAGTATTTAAATATGGGGAGGCTAAATGTATCAATTTTTTACTAAATACACCAAAAGTGATTGAGAAATGATTGTGTTTTTTTTTTGTTTTTTCGTTTTTTGTTGTCTTTTTTATTTTATTATATATATATTTTTATTTGTATTATATAGTTTTAAAATATTTTTTTTACTCTTTGTTTTGATTTGAAAAGAAATAAATATTTATAAATATAAATATTACCAATTTTTTTTTTAATTTTTTTAATTATATAATTATAAAAATAAAACATAAATATTGCGATTTAACATATAAATAGAACATAAAATAATCTATATTACATTCGATTATTATAAAATAACATTATCCGTAGTACAGTTAACACGTAAAAGTTGCATCTACTTCTTTATTCGCTCTGAATACGGGGTAGCCCATCCAGCAACACACGGATAACTGTAATGGAAAATAATGTCCTACAATTTGATGAAACGGGTATCTTTCTTCTATATCTAATTTCACATAATGGTTACCATTAACGTATCCGATTGTAAAAACAACATGTTCATACCACACTGGCGGAGTGGACCTAAGCGACAAATACGTCCCACTACCGGTCATACTTATAACATGTAATATCACATAATATTTTGAAGCAATCAAGACACCTATTTCAGACATTGTCATCCAGTGTTCAAATGATGCACCTTGATCTGATCGAAAGATTTTTAAAGTGTTGTAAGTAATATTCTAATGTTCACCTCCAAAAACGTTGATGTACTCTGTCTTGTATGTATCTAACTTTTCCATCAAGTTATATAGAATTATGGGTCATGTATCTTCATGAAGACCTAGAGAGACAGTTATTGCTCGGAATTCGCAATTTCCATCACCTATCACATTATGTACCTGCTTGATGTAAGGGTGAATTTACAAAGTTATGATAAAATCAAAAATTACAAATTTATAAAATAAAATAAAATCAAAAGTTACAAATTTTATAAAATCAAAACACACACACACACACACACACACACACACACACATATATATATATATATATATATATATATAAAAGTGAAATGACACTTTATTAAAAATGATTGGATCCAAAATCAAAATGACACTATTTGCACTTTTTGGTGCAAATAGTACCCCCTCTTAAATAATGACATCTTTATTAATGTCAAAATCAAGTCATTTCATGCATTGAGAATGTAAAAAGCAGAATTTGATGATGATGTGTGTGAGAAGAAAATCATTTATAAGGATGTAATTAACAAAGTATAGGGTGCCATTAGCCTCCCCTTTACTTAAAATATCTTAAAAACAACCATTAAAACTTTATGTACTACATTTAATGTTATTTATTAACTTTCAATACTTACCTCTAACCACTTTATTGATATTAAGTATTGTTTAACGATACACAATACTTAAAATTCAAGATTACAAGTCAATGAGTCATTATGCATGGGTACAAGTTTTTGAAGCTATATGTTTGAATTCATAACTAACTGATAAACATAATCAAAACAGAATAAACATCTCAATTTAAATATAAATAATTTAAAATATATAAGATAATCATTGAATTCTAACAAAATACTTAATTTTTTTATATATAAAAAACATTATATTATTAAGCTTAAATTAAACAAATTTATAAAAATACATTATCAATCTCTCAAAACCATCCAAAATCGTATTGTAAATCGATAAAAAACAAAAAATAAAAGGAAACATTAAAATCGTGATGTATCTCACTGCATTGCACGGGTAGTATATCTAAAAAAATAAACCCTTAAGATTATCCGAATACTCAATATTATGTAAGCGTTAGTTTTTGTAACATAATCATTTTAAAAATCTTTTCTAAAATCTTAAATAGAATAAAAAATGTACACTACAAATTTAGATGATATTATAAACACTATGGGGACGTTTGGTTCGCAGAATGTTTTTTGATGAAATGAAATTTGTCAAAGGAATTTGACTTTGAAGGAATTGGAATAAAATGTTGTCAGGTTTGACTACCTATTTAGTTAACAGAATTGGAATGAAATCTGATAAATGAATTGAAAATTTTCTGTTTGGTTCACATATTGTAATTTTATAATTGAAATGAAATTTTGGTAAATGACCAAAATACTCTTTTTAATTATTGTAAGTTTTTTCAACAAAAAATATTTTAATGAAATAATTATTAAAAAATTTAATTATTAACTAAAATTGCTTTGATTATTTTAGCACATGAATGGTGAAGATAAGAGGAGAGAGAGTATAGAGGGAGAGGGAGGAGAGAGATAGAGAAAGAGGATAGAGAGATAGGAGAGATAGGGAGAGAGGAGAGATAGATAGAGAAGAGAGGAGAGAGAGATGGTGTCGATAATCAATATCAGTAAAGTTTAGTTTGGGATAAGGGTAATTTTGGAATTATGAAAATAACAAATTTCATTCCATTGAAATATTTGGTTTGATAATAGAATGTTAAAATCTTTTAGGTATAGAATTTAATTAAATTGGAAAATTTCATTTCATTGAAAACTTTGAACCAAATAAGAGAATGAAATCTGGTAAAAGGAATTCAACATTCCAATTCTACCCGATTCCATCAAATTCTGCTAACCAAACGCCCCTATGACTTTAATTAAGCAAGCGTGTTTAACATTTTATCGATAAAAACATAATTAAACAAAAGGAAGATAATTTTTTTATCACGAATACAAATACAATAAACGTAATTGAGTCAAAAGGTTAATTTTGCTTCTTTTAAGACATAAAACTTTTGACCACCGTGATGAAGGACGGATTGTTGATGCTATAACCACCATCCACCACGAGGTTCACCCCACTCACATACTTACTCGCATCGCTACCCAAATACAACGCCGCCTCCGCCACATCCTCCGCGGTTGGCATCGTACCTTTCAAGGTGGCCGCTGCACGCACCGATTCCTCCACCACCTCCTTTCGCATCCCCACTGCATCAACCAGCATCGGCGTAGCAACGCCGTAAGGTGAGATGCAGTTCACCCGTATGCCGTGTTTTCCTAATTCGACACACAAATTCTTCGTCAACCCCACAACCGCATGCTTCGACATCGCGTATGCGTGTGGCGTCTCGCCCGCAACCACCGAAGCCACACTTGAAGTGAACAGAATCACCCCACTTTTCGCCGGGATCATGAACCGAGCCGCGTGTTTGGCTCCCAAAAACATACCCAACACGTTCACATCGAAAACCCGTTTGAAATTTTCGATATCAGAGCCTAGGATCGTGCTATTCATGTCGCCGGTGATGCCTGCATTGTTGAACATGATGTCGAGCTTTCCGTATTTGGAAACTGCGGTGTCGACGACATTCTGAACATCGGAATCAATAGTAACATCACAATGAACATAAATGACCGAAAGTAGTTCCTCACAAAGGGAAGTTCCTCGTTCGTCTTGGATGTCGGCGATCACCACTTTGGCGCCGTGTTTGGCGAAAAGCCTCACCGTGCTTTCACCGATACCGCTAGCACCGCCGGTGACGATGGCGACTTTGCCTTGCAATCTGTAGTATATATATATTTCAAACAGTTAGTATATATCAATTTACGACTAAAATCAATTTTATGAAATTAAAAGTGGACTTGTGAAATATGAAATCCCAACGTTGAATTCCTACCTTTTTGCAAATGGGGATGGTGAGGAATTATCCGTCTGCATGTTGAATTATTATGCAAATGGCTGATGTAATGGTATGTTTATTTATATAGATATTAGATCATCCAAGACTAAGGGCCTTTTACCCAAACGCTTGTCCGGTAACAACATCATGTGCAATAATTAATCCTAATAGCGTTAACCGGGTAAGAGTCGTAACCCCTCTCTTACCGGGTAAGACTCTCGATATTTGTCATGGCTTTTACAAGGTAAGATTCTACGTCCTTGCCATGTATATTTGATAAGGTAATTAACCCGACAAACACTTATCGGGTAAGCGTTTGGTAAACGGCCCATAAGTTTTTTCGATGAAACACACCACATAAATAACACTGAACTTTCAAAGCAAAACCATTGTGAATGTTTTACAGTGAAGGTAAAACCTTTGTGAATGTTTACGGTGTTATTTTGTATCTATATATACTAATGTTCGTTGTTAAGTTCTAGTCTTATTTTATAGTCTCACACTTCTCAAAAAACATGTTAGTGTCACCCTGTATATATATTCACGGTTAGAAAGCTAAAAGAAGTATTCAAAATTATAGTAGTGACTGACGTGGATTTTAACATAAAATAGAAAATATACATATTTTAATTCAAATGGTATCACATTTAGCATCAGTACTATCACTGATGTAATTGCAGGCTTTTGTTTTATTATCGTGGTTTGCAGTACTAGGACAGATAAAAAAGAAGGTGGTGTATGTACACGTTTATATAAATTAAAATTAAGTTTAATAGATGGTTAGGTGATTTTCTGTCTTTGCGATAAATTTCAAGGTTGTTTAAAGTATTCACAATCATGAACCTCTGAGGTTCATGATTTTGGCACATCAGTTTTCTCTCTTTGCTATTGTTTGGGTAAAAAAGTCCAACAGACTATAGTCGTACGACATAAGGTAAAAGGACGATCTTTCTTCAGGTGACTTCGACTAAAACGGTTAACTATCCGTCCAACGAATACCATCGTACGACATGATTTCAGTTACTAACCTACAATATACATTATGTCATGTTTTAATGCAGGATTCAAAGATATTTATGATTAAAGATTGTAACGATAGACACCATCAATAACAAGAAGCATAACGGACGCTATCATCAATATCAGAAACGGTCATATGCATTCAAAGACTTGGAAAACGAAAAGATGGAGTATAAATATGGGATTGAAACTGCACATTGACACATCTGATTCTCATACCTTACAAGCTCACGAATTACGCTCTTTAGCTCACTCAATCTCTCTGGAAGTTCACAAGGCATTTTTTGTCGTACAACGCACGACTGAAGTTTAAATACACACGACACACGACCGACTTTACTTTATCGTATTGTTCTACATTATATTACACTTGTAACACTTGTTCTAAAGGACGACGTCCCTGATTGACGTCCATAGTGCACGACGACTCACACTCGTCCGCGGTTTTTACCCATTTTGGGGTTTTCCGCGTCACCAATTCTCTCGTCTTATTTACTTTATTTTTATTATAGTCGTACGATTATTGTTGTTACTTTCTTTGGTTGGATTAAGCTTCACGATTACCTTAAATTTTCCTTGGAAGATTTTTGGCATAAACAGTTTGGCGCCCACTGTGGGGCCCCATCCAAAGGAAATCTTCAATAATCTCACGACAGACTAACGTTTTCTCTTAGTGTTTTCTTGTCCAGTTGTTCAGGATAATGGCATTCCAAGGAACACAAGATCATGTCGTAGCTCAAATGAACATGGAGCTAACAGTTGCTCGTGCTCGTATTGACGCCTTAACAACTCAAGCTCGACAAGCAGCTGAAACCATCGAGAATTTGAGAAACCAAAATGGGAACAATATGATGGGGACTACAAATGCTTATGTTGGTACTTGGAATGTGCCTCCTCCATTACCAAACTATCCTCGTCCACCATCAATTAACCCTGCAACTTTTATGATTCCAACTATGCCTATAACCTCTATTCCATTTAATGGATATGATTCTGATGCCTCACAGCAAAATAGCCTCAATGGGACTGGTTATGTTCCATTGGGCACTCCAAATGGTGTTCCCTTAGATCCTGTTGCACAAAGATTAAAACTTCTGGAAGAGCAAAATGAACGTGTCCTTTCAATGTTGGCCAAATTACCGGGGGCAGCAATTCCAGTCGATGTCGAGCCTTGTACAGGGTTTCAGGCGTCGCCGTTCATTGACGAGATCGCGTTGGTGGACGTCCCAAAGAAGTATAGCATTCCAACCTTCAGTCCAAAGTACTCAGGCGTCACTGATCCAACGGAACACGTCGCTCAATACAAGCAACTTATGTGGACTGTCTCAATACCGCACCAATTCCAAGAAGTTTGCATGTGCAAAAGTTTTGGGGCAACCTTGACCGGGGCAGCTTTACAATGGTTAATAAATCTTAAACCTAAAACTATTGGGTCTTTTGCAGAACTGGTGAATCAATTCACTCAACAATTCGCCAGCAGCCGAAAAATGGAGAAGCAAACAAGTGACCTCTACTACGTCGTGCAGAAGAGTGGAGAGTCCATCCGGAGCTACTTTAATCGGTTCAACGCGGAGATGATTAGTATCCGTAATTGTGATGTAAAAACAGCAATCGAAGCATACAAACGAGGTCTGGACGATAGTTCCGGGTTATATCTTGATCTTACAAAATATCCTCCGGAAACCTTTGAAGACGTACGAGCACGGACACTTGCCCATATGAGGGTCGAGGATGACCTTGCATTCAGAAATAAACATTCGGGCGACCGAAAAAGCCTTAGTGTTAAAAAGCCAGACTTCAAACCAAAGTCAACCAATCGATCAGAGCCTACTCGGCAGATTTCAAATGTCAGATTTGAAAAGAAAGGACTCACGACTTCTAAATCTGTCCAGTATCCTAAGGTATCATCTTATGGTTTCCCTGGATCAGCTAAAGACGTCGTCGTATCCTTGAAGCAACTTCAGCAAAACGTACGATGGCCAAAGAAAAGTGACAAAGACAGTGACAAGAAGGATAAAACTAAATGGTGCGACTTCCATGATGACTTCGGTCATATAACGGAAGATTGCATCGCCTTAAAGAAAGAGTTGTCCTGGCTCAATTCAAAAGGTTATTTGCAGGAATTGAAGGAAAAGAAAGACGCACGTCCCACATCCCCAGAGCATGCCAAGGTGATTAATTGTATCACTGGAGGTTCTGATATCTGTGGGACCACCTATTCAGCTGCTAAAAGACATGCCAGTCGCGGTCCCGACGACCGACCAATTCCAAAGGAGGCACGACTCAAAGAGGACGCAGAATTGGAGGCTATGCCCTTAACGTTCGACCAGGCGGATCTCGATGACGTACATCAGAAGCATCATGACGGACTAATTATTCAATTAAGCATTGGGAATTGTCTGACCAAAAGGATACTCGTCGATGGAGGTAGTTCAACTAACATTATCTTTTTTGATGCAGTGAAAGCAATGGGCATCGACAAATCTGAGATTACACGACGTTCGACCACACTCGTTGGGTTTAATGGTGGAGCGACAAACACTATGGGTGAAATCATACTACCAGTATATGCTAAAGGAATCAACAGACAGACGAAATTCAATGTCGTCGATTGTTCATCAGCTTATAACGTTATTCTTGGGCGACCTTGGATTCATGACATGAAGGCTGTACCTTCGACATATCATCAAACTTTGAAATTTCCCACGCAATGGGGAGTACAGGAAATCAAAGGCGAAAGAAAGGTTGCTAGGGAATGTTACAAAGTTTCCTTGAAGCCCCCGAAGCAGACAGTATAGCAATTACAGAACCAGGACGTTCCTGGGACTAACGACGATTATCGCTTGGAAGCTGTCGTCTTAAACCAGGATAAGCCTGACCAGATGGTTTACATAGGTTCTACGCTCGACCCTTCTTTTAAAAAGCAACTAATTTCTTTTTTGCAGGACCACTATGATTGTTTTGCTTGGACACACAAAGACATGGTGGGTATTGATCCGAATATTATTTCTCATAAACTCAACATTGATCCATTATTTAAACCTGTTCAACAGAAAAGGCGAAAATTTGCTCCTGAGAGGAATAAGGTTATCAACGACGAAGTTGATAATTTACTTAAAACAGGAAAAATACAGGAAGTCAAATATCCAGATTGGCTCGCTAATGTTGTAGTCGTTCAAAAGAAAAATGGCAAATGGCGAGTCTGCATCGATTTCACAGACCTTAACAAAGCATGTCCGAAAGATCCATTTCCATTACCACATATCGACTCCATGGTCGACGCTACAACAGGACATGAGCTACTCACATTCATGGATGCATATTCTGGGTATAACCAGATATTGATGCATTCAGACGATCAGGAAAAAACAGCCTTCATGACGGATAAAGGTATTTATTGTTACAAAGTAATGCCTTTTGGTCTTAAAAATGCAGGTTCGACATATCAACGATTGGTGAATATGATGTTCAAAGAACATTTGGGTGATACTATGGAAGTATACATTGATGACATGCTTGTCAAATCAAAACATGCGGACGATCATATCGGACATTTGAAGCAGTCATTCGACATCTTGCGTGAATACAAGATGAAGTTGAATCCTACGAAATGTTCCTTCGGGGTTCGAGCTGGAAAATTTCTCGGTTATATGGTCACACGACGAGGAATCGAAGCTAATCCAGAACAGATTAAAGCAATTATTGAGCTAAAATCGCCTAGAAATTTTAAAGAAGTCCAACGTCTTACAGGACGTATAGCAGCACTGAACCGGTTCATTTCTCGATCGTCCGACAGGTGTCATTTATTCTACAATGTCCTACGAAAGAATAAAGGGTTCGAATGGACAGACAAGCATGAAGAAGCGTTGCAGCAACTCAAAAAATACATGATGTCGCCTCCTTTTCTCTCTAAACCTGAGCAAGGTGAAATCCTTCAACTTTACCTAGCAGTCAGCAATAATTCGGTAAGTGCAGTCCTTATACGAGAAACCGACGGACGATAACTGCCGATTTACTATGTAAGTAAAACTCTATTAGATGCTGAAACCAGGTATTCGTCTATAGAAAAACTTTTACTTTCATTAGTCATGGCTGCTAAAAAGTTACGACATTATTTTGAGTCACATCCTATAATTGTGGTAACTAATTTTCCTTTAAAATCTGTGTTAAGAAAGCCCGAATTAACAGGACGACTAGCTAAATGGAGTATTTACCTCAGTAATTTTGATCTGGATTTCAAGCCCAAAACAGCGATCAAGTCGCAGGTCTTAGCCGATTTCATCTCAGATTTTAGTTCAGAACTAGAAAGCACGATTGTGTCCGACAAAATTGTGGCGACTTTGCACGACACTACATGGACACTCGACGTTGACGGTTCGGCAAATATACGTGGCACAGGCTTGGGTGTCGTCCTACAGTCCCCACAAGGGGGCAAAATGGTATATTCCATACGATGCGATTTCAAAGCAACAAATAATGAAGCAGAGTATGAAACATTGATTGCAGGAATCAAAATTGCTCGTGAATTGGGGGCAACACATTTGCACGTCCGAAGTGACTCATCCTTAGTTGTTAACCAAATCAATGGAGAATTCGCAGCAAAAGATTCAAGGATGATTGGCTATTATAAAATAGTAAAAGAAGAAGCAAAGAAGTTCGGTCACTTTGTAATCGAGCAAATACCAAGAGATCAGAACACTCAAGCTGATGCACTGGCTAATTTGGGGTCAGCACTTAGTCGAACGACATTCGACAATATCCCAATAGTTCATCTTGCTATTCCTTCCATTAAGGAGGATGATAATATTTCAGTCGCACCAATTGAAGAAGAAAATTCTTGGTCGGACGACATTTGGAATTACTTAGAACACGATCAATTACCCGATGATAAAATGGAAGCAAGAAAAATTAGATTCAAAGCGTCGAGGTACGTTATTATCAGAGGACAATTGTATCGACGATCTTCAACTGGTTTGAATTTGCGGTGTATCACCAGCAAGGCACAAGTACACAAAATTTTACAGGATATGCACGATGGTGAATGTGGAAATCATTCCGGAAGTCGCAGTTTAGCTAATCGGATATCAAGACAAGGTTACTATTGGCCGACGATAAGACAAGATGCGACTAGGTATGTACAGTTATGCGACGCATGTCAAAAACACGCAGGTATGTCTCATAAACCTTCTGAACCTTTGCACTCGACTTTGATCCCATGGCCCTTTATGAAATGGGGAATGGATATTGTTGGGAAACTACCACCTGCTCCCGGGCAAAAGAAGTCGTTTCTTTTATCCAAACTAACATCATTTGCAGGTTTGGAATTCCATCTGAAATAACGTGCGACAACGGGACACAATTCATCAGTGACCGAACGCGAAGATTTTGTGAAGAAAGAAATATCAAGACAAACTCCCTTTTCCTTAGTCTATGGATGTGAAGCTGTGTTACCTATCGAAGTACGACTACCAACTTCAAGACATACGTATGTTGAACATAACTTAGTCGATCTAAGTTATGATCTTGACGCCCTAGAGGAACTTCGGGAAGCTGCTTACATTCGCATGGCATCGCAGAAGCAAGCTGTTGAACGACATTTCAACAAAAATATCCAAATCAAAGTTTTCCAAGAAGGCGACTATGTCTTACGTCGAGTGTTCCAAAACACTCAAGAACTCAACGCAGGTAAAATTTCCATTAAGTGGGAAGGCCCTTATCAAATCTCTGGCGTCGTGGGTAAAGGAGCTTATAAGATCCAAACCCTTGATGGTCAAGATATCCCACGAAATTGGAATGCAGTTCATTTAAAGAGGTATTTCTTTTAAATTATGAATTCTTTTCCTTGGATTATTTCTTAAAAAGATTACTAACTTAAGCATCGGAGGGTCGTTGGTCAAACCAACGACCACCACGTTAACAATGATCTTCGCAGGGACGCACGACTTAACTAAAATTTTCATGTCAAATAATACTCATGTGATCGCGTGAAGATGGTTGGTTGTTATTATTGTTAAAGGTTAATCTTTTACATTTGACTCCCAGTATGTATATTCATATATACGAAAACCATTATTACGATTGCACTTGTTCGATTGTAAAGTTCAGTTGATTCCATTATAGCACGTTGATGAGTGATGATTTGGTCGAATGTATATAATGATTTTTGTATCTTCTTAAATTTACTTGACGTGCTTTTGGAAAAACAAAGCAAGTGACGAGCATTGATAAACAAAATAAACTTTTTTCATTACTAAAAAATTACAAGTATAAGAGACGACCACCGACGACCGACTCTTATTTGTAAATCTAAAGAAAAATAAACTAAGTAGGAGGAGCGTCAGACTGTTCCTGCGTGACGTCCGTCCTCACTACTAGCTCCTCTTCTCCTCCTTCACTCCCTTCCAAATCATCGTCCTCGTCGAGATCCCTCTCAGTCCCCACCTTCTCAAGGTAAGTCTTAAGCTCTTCAGCGGCTGACGCCATGGGATTCTTCCCATTCAGATGACGTCTCATCAAAGCAGCCCTGGCTGTGAGACGAGAAAAAGCTTCAAGTTGTTGATTCTCTTCTTCTAAATCTTTGACATTACCCTCTAAGCTTTCAACTTTCTTGAGAAGAGAACTGACTTCATCAGCAGAGGCAGCAGCAGCAGTAGTAGCCTTTATCTTCTCCACCTCCAGCTTGGATGTCGAGGCCTCAAGTTCAAGAACGTGATCCCTGAACTTGATCGTCTCACTTTGAGCTTCGACAAGTTTGGTCTTAAGACTCTCGACCTTCTTCTTCTCGATCTCAACCGTCTCTAAGGCGACCTTCTCCCTTTCAAGAGCCTCGTCGGCCCTTTTCTTGATGTCGGGAAAGGACGCCCTAAGACCTTCCGTATGAGCAAAGAAGCTCAAACAAGCTTGGAAAGCCTGTACGACAGAAATAAAAAGTTAGTAGAAAGAAAAGTGAAGGGAGTAAAGAACAAGTGAAGACGTACCATGAAGGAAAGACCAGCAGCATGCGCTCCCGTATCCTCGACCCGAGACTCCTTGTATCGGTCGTAGAAGGTCGGAAGAAGGAATTTTCCCAAGTGAGGAAAAATGACGTCCCTCTCGAGGACGTCATTTGCCATGAAGTCAGATGGGAGAGTGACTTTGAATGTCGTCTCTCCCACCTTCTCCTTGTTCTTCTCTTCCTTTAAAGAAGAAGAAGTGGGCTTATTAACGCCCGACACCCCCGACAGGGGAATGTCCTTCGTTACCTGAGTCGAGCCTCCGAGCTCGACACCAGAAACGGTTCCCTTCGTCGGTGACGCCCCTGGTAGGGACGTCATAGTAACGTCGCCCGTCTTTTTAGGCGAAGAACGAGGTTGCTTGCCTCGAACTCTTCTTGGATCTACCCCTGTGGAAGCGACAGATCTTTTCTTTGATTTTTCCCTTCCTTGACGAGCGAGCTCTAATTGCTCGGCTCGCCTGACAGCAGCTGACTTGGCAGTTGCATCTCCTAAGTAAAAAGAGACAGATAAGAGCAAGTTAGAAAATACTTACGATTCGTAAGAAGTAAGTATTGTTGAAAAACTTACCCGTCATCTCTTCTTCTCTTTCTCCTTCTCTCTCTTCTTCTATATCCTCTCCTTCCTTCGAAGGATCCTCAGTAGGTGCAACTTCACTGACTAGGACGACTTCGTCCTCCTCGTCGTTCGACCGAAGGGAGAAGGAACGATCAACAATACTTCTCTCTAAGATTCTTTGAACCTTATTAAGAGAATCCCTCTTTGGCTTCACTACACTGAAACCGATCACTGCAAAAACAAAGAAAAACATGAAGCTAAAACGCACGAATAAAAACGCACGACAAAAACGCACGACAA
This sequence comes from Arctium lappa, assembly GCA_023525745.1. Lineage (NCBI taxonomy): Eukaryota > Viridiplantae > Streptophyta > Magnoliopsida > Asterales > Asteraceae > Arctium > Arctium lappa. The sequence continues at coordinate 10,102,063 of CM042054.1, read as the reverse complement.
TAAACCTACCCGATTCATTCCAGCCTGATGACAACCATTGGCTGTCTTCATCACTTACAGATGCCACTTGAAGGAAGACATACCGATGTTTCCACCCACGGTCGTTCACCGCAGTATTAAGTATCATTACGTTATCCCCCTTTGAACGAGGGAATAAGCTATAACGGTGATAACCATCTGGTCGCACGCTATAAGCTGTCAAGAGGTCGTTCACATTGAACGGTACCTCCCACTCGGCTGTGAGACGATCAATCACTTGGACAATATGCCAGAATTGAGGCATTAATTGTCCAGGTGTCAAATCGAAGGCATCTAAAAACGCCCTGACTAAAGGGCTAAAAGGCCAAGAGAAACCTATCTTAAAGGGGTACTCGTACAAAACACAGTATCCCCTCGGAACCTCGTCCGGTCTTAAATCTTCCGGCGACACTATATTTATCTCATCTGGAAGTTTAGCCAAAAGCTTGAAAAAGTCTATATGTTCTTCTTCTCTAAACAAACTCACTGGTTCATTCGACATCTGAAAGTCAGGGATGTTAAGAGTCGCGCACCAATAACTCAAAATATCCCAAGCTTTCCTAGGTTTTCTAGCTATAGATTTTCTATGCATAAATCGACACAGGAAAGACTCAGAAATCGTACCTTAAATAACAGTCTAAACCTCGAATTCAGAGTGGAAAAGATTCTGATCGCTCGGAAATCTCGCTGGAAGTGTATATTTTCCAAAGAATTGTAAGCGTGAAGAAGGAAAGGATTAACAACAATCCTTACTTATATTATAAATTTGGAAACTGAATCGACCGAAAAAATAGATCGCCAGTCGTCGTTTGACACGTGTCTCCTGTATCAAAGGAAATACTCGAGTATGTCCTTTCGAAATACGACACCTGTCTAAAATTAGCTGTCTAACTGTTTACTTATGCAGGTGGTGACGTCATTATCTAGTTGGAAAGGAACTAATTTGATTCTAATCGAAAGACCCACGTTCTCTTTTGCAACACGTGTTTTAATCTTAAATTTAAATTTCAAAAGTTGCCGCTTGAATTTTAAATTTGGGGGCAAACTGTTTGGGTAAAAAAGTCCAACAGACTATGGTCGTACGACATAAGGTAAAAGGACGATCTTTCTTCAGGCGACTTCGACTAAAACGGTTAACTATCCGTCCAACGAATACCATCGTACGACATGATTTCAGTTACTAACCTACAATATACATTATGCCATGTTTTAATGCAGGATTCAAAGATATTTATGATTAAAGATTGTAACGATAGACACCATCAATAACAAGAAGCATAACGGACGCTATCATCAATATCAGAAACGGTCATATGCATTCAAAGACTTGGAAAACGAAAAGATGGAGTATAAATATGGGATTGAAACTGCACATTGACACATCTGATTCTCATACCTTACAAGCTCACGAATTACGCTCTTTAGCTCACTCAATCTCTCTGGAAGTTCACAAGGCATTTTTTGTCGTACAACGCACGACTGAAGTTTAAATACACACGACGCACGACCGACTTTACTTTATCGTATTGTTCTACATTATATTACACTTGTAACACTTGTTCTAAAGGACGACGTCCCTGATTGACGTCCATAGTGCACGACGACTCACACTCGTCCGCGGTTTTTACCCATTTTGGGGTTTTCCGCGTCACCAATTCTCTCGTCTTATTTACTTTATTTTTATTATAGTCGTACGATTATTGTTGTTACTTTCTTTGGTTGGATTAAGCTTCACGATTACCTTAAATTTTCCTTGGAAGATTTTTGGCATAAACAGCTACATCAGTTTTCTATTTCTTATACATTTCATAAACATTTTACACCCAATCATGAACCGGTTCATGATTTAAATAATAAAAATTATAATGATTAAAATTTACTTATTATAATTAAATGACAATAATTAAAAACTAAATTATAATTAAAGACTAATAAAAGTCAACGATTAAAAATTACAATAATTAAGAACAAAAAATTGATTATATATTAAAAATAATCAGACGTAGATGAACCTGAGTATTAAGTCCTGAATTAAAATTTTAGGTACACGGTTGGATTGATGAAACTTTTTATGACCAAGAGAGGGAGTAAGAGTCAACAACTGTGAAACCATTGTGGTACTCAACAGTAAAGTAAGAAGAGAAACAATCCAAGCAAAAGGGCCAATTTGGCCACAGGCCATTGATAAGCAATATGTATGACCAACAAAACAAATAAGAAACAAAGGTTGGAAATTCATTGTGATTACCAACAAAAAGAAATAGAAAGAGGTATAGATATAAATCAGGAAGTAAGAACTCAATTGGGCAATCAACATCAGGGGTTGGCATAAACCAAATCATACAACCCATAAGCTGAGACCCACCACCTTATATCAACAAACCAAAGGTTAAAGACATGTGAAATGGCCAAAGGCCATATTTCACATATATGATCCCGAGTCAACAAATGTGCCCTTAATCCATAAAGATCAATAGTACAAAATTCCCAATATCCATATACTCCCCATTTGATATCATGGACAGGGAAATGCCAACATGAATTCCTTAAGCAATAGCATATGTTCACACCTAGCAACCAACATATCAGCCTCCCAGTCCACTTCCATTGCCAATTACCCATCCAGTTCCAGAAATGAAACTCAAACTGACCTAAGTACACAACATCCTCCTTACTCCTCCAAGGCCCATGAAAAAAAAATCTATAATCCACAAGGAACTAAAGGAATGTTCCAAACTGGATCTAGATAAAACAAGTAAACCCAAAATCCCTCTTCCCCAGTTTACAAATATTAGAATGATCAACCACATTTCCCTGTCCACCAGATATAAAGAACACCAACAAACCACCCAATCCTCCCAAAAAACTCCCTTGTCACTCCAAAACAAGTTCAAGGACCTAATTCCCAGTACCCTACACCCCCTTATACCATCATCCCTTTGCCCCACCCCAAAACCCCAGATATGGACCAGTAGACCAATAAAAGGTCATGGGAACAAAAACTGAAATACTATTATAGTATTCAGTATAAGAAAGAAATAAAGCAGCCAAATAATGATCAAACTATTGATTTTATTTGAAAAATTATTGAATTGCACCTTCCAACAATACAACTTCTTATAGCTCCAGATATGTAACTCTACCACTACACATATCATATACATAAGAACCCACACACAAACATTATGTATGTAGAAGTTCCATTTCCCAAAAGAAGAAATCAAAGTACCTGGCAAGAGCCTTTTAAACATCTGAATGCCTAGCCATATCTGCTTCCCTATTGTATGAAAGGAATTTTATGAAACAGGAAAGAAAATCAAATTAGTCGAACAAAGAAAAGGGGAAAATTTTTGGTAGAAAGGTCAAAATTGGATCTGTGGGATTAATCAGTAAAAAAAACCTTGAAACTTATGAAAATCCAGATTATTCCTTCCATCTGAAAAGTAATGTAACACCCCAAAAATGGGACTAACAAAAATTTCCGAAAAATAGAAATGTGGTTTGCATAACTGCCAAAGCACGAGCTCATACAAAAGGGACAACAAATGCCTGTTAATTACAAGTTTGTAATAAGACATAATAATAGATGACAACTCCCTAATCTAAGTCTCGCTAGACATAAGATTACAAAAAGGTTGTCAACTATGTCCAAAATAATGGTCTTCAATATTGGCATCCCAAAAATGCTCCCAAGCTCACCACTAAAGTCGATTAGGCTTCCTTGGCGCTCGCGCCGCTAGAACCTGAGATACATATCAACAATCAAGTGTTAGACCAAACGGGTCTAGTGAGTTACATAAAAGCATAGCATATTAACATAACATATATTATGAACAAATATGACACTTCAATCATCAAAGTCCTTACGGGGTCAATCATCGGGGAGACCCATCACACCAATGAGTTTTACCTCAAGTCAATGTACCTTGATGTTCACTCGCTTGAGCAACATCCCGAAGGCCCGACACACTTGAAGACTACCTCCCAGGCATTACTCCAAATGGTGGAGGTCTAGGTGCATACCATTATAGTGGCACCTAAAACTACATCCTCCTAGCACTTACTCATGGTTCTTTCTTGTGTACTTACGATGTCCGTCTCTATACATAGTTTCATGCTCATAAGATACATGTATAAGACTACCACAATCCCAAACATAACTTAGGTACAAAACTCTAAGATATGCAAATACTCAATATTATCCATGACTCATCAAGACGAATATGTAAACATGCTCAAACATCAAGAATAATAACCTCATTCATGTCCATAACCATATTCAAGGCTAAGATACCAATAATACCAAACTTAACAGTTAGGTCAAACTTATCAGGTGATCAGATCTTCTCATAACAATAATACATTAAGTATAAAAGCATATAGAATATGTATCTCTTTTGAAAATAATGCAAGAACTCACTATCTAGGGTTTTATACAAAACCCTAGAAAACTTGGATTGGATGGAGAGAAGGTGGAGACTTGAAATGTGGCTTGAATGCTTCCTTTGAGTGATCTTCTAGTTCCCTTAGACACCAATAAATGTCCCCAACTAATCTAGGGTTTCAATAAATGTTTGGTGGGTTTAGAAGTAGAAGAAAATCGCCCAAACTAGCTCTAAGCCGGCCCCAAAACGATTTAAGATGAGAAGTGAAGTCAAAATAGTCAAAGTTAGATTTTTATACTCTCAGACACCGCCGGCGATAGTGCCTGGCGATTGTGCCCATGACACTATCGCGAAGGCACAATCACGACACTCAAACGACTTACGGTACATCCCAGGCGATAGTGCCCGACGATTGTGCCAAGGGCACTATCGCGAAGGCACAATCGCGAGCAAACCCGACCTCATGGTACAAATCCAGCGATAGTGCCAGGCGATTGTGCCAAGGGCACTATCGTGATGGCACAATCGCGACCATCCCCTTTGACACCGAAAACTTGACTTTCTAAGGTTCGATAAAGAGAAGCTAAAAAGCCAGATTAACATACACATAACAGGTTGATAAAACGCCAATTAAGCACACAAAGAGATTCTCAAAATAATAAAAGTAAAGGAACGAGGGGAATACTTACCTTAGATTTTTCGGGTGTTACAATCCTCCCCACCTAATAGGGATTTCGTCCCCGAAATCTTATTCACTAAAATAAATGAGGATATCTTTTCCTCATGTCCTCCTCCGATTCCCACATCACGTTAGCACCCCTATGGTGTTTCTATTGAACCTTCAACATAGTCACTTCTTTATGCCTCAATTGCTTCGTCTTTGACTCTAGGATAGCTTCTGGTTCTTCTACACATCGATTTCCGTTGTCCACTCGTATTTCCGTCAACGGAATAACACTTTCTTCTTCGGCCAAACACTTGTGAAGATAGCAAACATGAAAGGTAGGATGGATTCCGTCCATCTCCGGCGGTAGATCCAACCGATAAGCTTGAAGTCCGATCTTTTCTAAAATCGTGAAGGGCCCAAGGAAACGGGGACTAAGCTTCCCGCGCTTCCCGAAACGGATGATTCCCTTCCATGGCGACACCTTCAACATAACCCAGTCTCCCACTTGGAAGTCCATCGGTCTTCGTTTTTTGTCCGCGTAACTCTTCTGTCGGTCTTGGGCCGCTTTCAATCGCTCTCGAATGCCCTTCACTTTATCCGACGTCGCTTGCACAATTTCCGGACCCGCAATTTGCTTTTCTCCCGCCTCGAGCCAACATACCGGTGTCCTACATTTCTGCCCATGGAGCGCCTCGAATGGAGCTATCCCGATACTCGAGTGGTAGCTATTATTGTCGGTGAATTCTACTAATGGCAAGTGCGAATCCCAAGTCCCTCCAAAGTCTATGACGCACGATCGAAGCATGTCCTCGAGAGTTTGGATCGTCCTCTCACTTTGTCCGTCGGTCTGGGGGTGATATGTCATACTCAACTTAACTTTCGTGCCCAATTCCCTTTGTAAACCATCCCAAAACTTGGAAGTAAACCGACTATCCCTATCCGAGACTATGGATAACGGAACACCATGACGAGACACCACTTCGTCAATATATAACTTAACAAGTTTGTCCATTGGTAACGTCTCTCTCATTGCCAAGAAGTGAGCACTCTTGGTAAGCCTGTCCACTACCACCCAAATGGTATCATGTCCCTTTAAGGTCCTTGGCAATTTCGTGACGAAATCCATTGTGATGTGCTCCCATTTCCACTCCGGAATGGTTAGTGGTTGCAAACTCCCGTAAGGTCTTTGATGCTCCGCTTTAACTTGAAGGCATGTGACGCACCTTTCCACATAATTCGCCACGTCGAGCTTCATTACCGGCCACCAATAACGAAGTTTCAAATCCCTATACATCTTGGTGCTACCAGGATGCATGGAGTACTTTGACTTGTGTGCCTCCGTCAAGAGCAACTCGCGGTTTCCCCCGATTTTCGACACCCAAATCCTCCCTTGAAATAACTTGAGACCACGACTATCCTCCGATAATAAATCCTTTTGCTTCACCATGACTTCGTCCTTGAGGTTCTCCTTGCGAAGTGCTTCGACTTGACTCCTCTTGATGTCCTCCATAAGACTTGATATTACCTCAATTTTCGCAAACGTTACTTTCCTTTCCCCTCCGTAGCTCTTTTGGCTTAAGGCGTCCGCTACCACATTGGCTTTACCGGGGTGGTAAAGCAATTCACAATCATAATCCTTCAAAAGTTCCAACCATCTTCTTTGCCGTATGTTGAGCTCCTTTTGGTCAAAGATGTACTTTAAACTTTTATGATCGGTAAACAACGTACACTTCGTCCCATAAAGGTAAAGCCTCCATAACTTTAAGGCGAAAACCACCGCCGCTAACTCTAAGTCATGCGTGGGGTAATTCTTCTCATGATCCTTGAGTTGTCGCGATGCATACACGATCACTTTCCCTCTTTGCATTAATACACATCCGAGTCCAAGCTTGGAGGCGTCGCTGTAAACCACAAAATCTTCGGATCCTTCGGGCAAGGATAGGATCGGTGCTTCGCATAACCTCTGTTGGAGGGTTCGGAAGGCTTTCTCTTGTGCCTCGGTCCATGAGAATTTCACATTCTTCCTAGTCAATGACGTGAGTGGAGACGCGATCTTCGAAAAATCTTGGATAAACCGTCGGTAGTAACCGGCTAAACCCAAGAAGCTCCTTATCTCCGTTGGGCTCGTCGGTGGTTCCCAATTCATCATTGCCTCGATCTTGGCCGGGTCCACCTTTACTCCATCCTTTAACACCACGTGGCCCAAAAATTGCACTTCTTGTAGCCAAAATACTCAATATTATCCATGACTCATCAAGACGAATATGTAAACATGCTCAAACATCAAGAATAATAACCTCATTCATGTCCATAACCATATTCAAGGCTAAGATACCAATAATACCAAACTTAACAGTTAGGTCAAACTTATCAGGTGATCAGATCTTCTCATAACAATAATACATTAAGTATAAAAGCATATAGAATATGTATCTCTTTTGAAAATAATGCAAGAACTCACTATCTAGGGTTTTATATAAAACCCTAGAAAACTTGGATTGGATGGAGAGAAGGTGGAGACTTGAAATGTGGCTTGAATGCTTCCCTTGAGTGATCTTCTAGTTCCCTTAGACACCAATAAATGTCCCCAACTAATCTAGGGTTTCAATAAATGTTTGGTGGGTTTAGAAGTAGAAGAAAATCGCCCAAACTAGCTCTAAGCCGGCCCCAAAACGATTTGAGATGAGAAGTGAAGTCAAAATAGTTAAAGTTAGATTTTTATACTCTCAGACACCACCGGCGATAGTGCCTGGCGATTGTGCCCATGGCACAATCGCAAAGGCACAATCGCGACACTCACACGACTTACGGTACATCCCAGGCGATAGTGCCAAGGGCACTATCGCGAAGGCACAATCGCGAGCAAACCCGACCTCACGGTACAAATCCAGCGATAGTGCCAGGCGATTGTGCCAAGGGCACTATCGCAATGGCACAATCGCGACCATCCCCTTTGACACCGAAAACTTGACTTTCTAAGGTTCGATAAAGAGAAGCTAAAAAGGCAGATTAACATACACATAACAGGTTGATAAAACGCCAATTAAGCACACAAAGAGATTCTCAAAATAATAAAAGTCAAGGAACGAGGGGAATACTTACTTTAGATTTTTCGGGTGTTACAAGTAATTGCGAGCTATGAAAATCCAGATTAAAGTTTTTTACATCAACATTTGTTGGTCTTACTCTTTCCAAAAACTTTTCTCAACCTTTTAGCAACGTCACATGTGATTTACTGATTCAATTGGTTTGGTTTGGTTTACATAGGTTTTTATATCTTGATCCCCAAAAATTGCAAAGGTTGATAGAACATTAAAGAAAGTATGTAACCTTGAGGATCCATATCAATGTCAATTAATTCATTTTTTTTGGTATCTATTTTAAATTTATAAACATTATTTAATAGCCAAATCTTGGTATGATATTCCCAGTAAACTCACTTTCAGGTGATGTAGTCTATAATTCTTCAGTAAGCATGTAAACAATACCGTTTCTCTTATTCAATCAACCAAAATATGCACCATTATTCCAAGAAAACGATACTACATTGATGTTTCAAACAAACAAATATAGATTACAAACTTGATAAGTAAAATAACATCAGAGATGAAACCAGATACCTTATTGACATTCAGATTGGGAGGCAGAAGTGAAGAAACTTGAAGAAGTAATCAAAACTTGTAGCCAACAGCCACCGCTTGCTACTTCTTTCTCCAGCCTCTACTCTTCCACATACTTCTCCTCATCCATCTTCGCGTTTTTCGCATTGCTTTCGTTCTCCATTGATTCAGTGGTCACTTCTTCCTCTCTCCCTCGTTTACCGCCGTTAGCCGCCTCTCTCCCTCATTAATTCGTTGATTCCGTGATCCATCTCGTTTCCAGATCCATCTGTTCGATGAATATCAACTGATAGAAGCTCAAAACTAAACATATCTAATTCGTGCATCCAAATCAACAGATGAACCCAAATCAGATATGAGGTGTTTAGCTGCAACAACAAAATCAAAATCAAGCACATCAGATTGATTTGTTAAATGGATGAAATCAGAGGATGAAAGCACCAGGGAACATTTATTAAATGGATGAAATCAAGAGTTAGGGTTGCCTGAAATCTTTGGAGCCATCGAATAGTAGGTAGAAGAAATCTTCCATGGTTGTACTCTCAGTACGGTCTGAGGCTGTGAGACGTGAAAAAAAAGAAGAGGAAGCGTGTGGTGTTCACGGTATGGGTCGAGTAGAAGGGTCGGTCCTTGTGTAAGAAAAACAGAAAGGGTTTTACTTGTACATCATGCATAATAAGTTGTAATTAAGAGTTTTTTTTTATATAAATTAAAATTAAGTTTAATAGATGGTTAGGTATTTTCGTCTGTGCGATAAATTTCAAGGTTGTTTAGAGCATCCACAATCATGAACCTCTTTAAAGGTTCATGATTTTGCCACATCAGTTTTCTCTTTCCTATAAATTTCATAAACCTTTTACACCAAATCATGGACCGGTTCATGATTTAAATAATAAAAATTATAATGATTAAAATTTACTTATTATAATTAAATGACAATAATTAAAAACTAAATTATAATTAAAGACTAATAAAAGTCAACGATTAAAAATTACAATAATTAAGAACAAAAAATTGATTATATATTAAAAATAATCAGACGCTGTAATAAGAGCATCTCCAACAACTTCTCCAAAATGGAGAAAATAGGGAAAATGGAGATTTTAAGTTATATTTTTGCTACAACAACTTCTCCATAACCATCCCAAAAACGGAGAAAGTAGGAGAGAGAAGAAGTTTTTCTCCAAATATGAAGATAATCCCAAAAATGATTACTAGTTATGAGCACCAATAGAAACCTTGGAAAATAGATATTTAGGAGAGAGAAATATTATTTTAATATATCAATGTAATATTTTAATATTATAATTAATGTTTGATTCTCCAAAATAGAAAATCTGTTGGAGATTGATGTAATTTTTTTTGGAGATTTTGACATTTGGTTCTCTATTTTAGAGAAATTTTGGGGAAGCTGTTGGAGATGCTCTAAACTAATTTATTTATTTATTTAATTAAATTCTTTTTAAATATTATATATTAAAAATAAAAAATAGAAAAATATTTTGGTTTTAAATATCACTAATAGATAAGTAAAACAATAGATATAAATTATAATGGTTGTTGTGTTTTAAATGGAGTTTGATTATTTTAATATAAAATATTATGTGGGGCCCACATCTTTAGAACTAAAGGAGTGATTCCTCTGTAAGGACCGCTCCGTTGAGTTGGCATTTAGACCTTTTCTTCCCAACAATCTTGAAATGCATGGACCGATTCTTTCTTAGTGCCATGTGTCATGGACCTCCCCATTGGGGATGCTCTTAGTCATGAAAGTCGAAAAGAGGTCGTGGTAAGAAATTGTATTTTTTTTTTGTTTTTGGAGTAATGGGGTTTGGGGATGGTATGATGGTTGGCATTGTATTCCTTGGGGTTGGGCTTTAGGGGAGTGGCGAGAGTTGGAGGAGCTTATTCGGAGTATTAGTCCTTTCTCTAATCAGAGTGACTACTATTTTTTGGTAGCTTAGCAATGACCTGGATTTTTACGTGAGGTACATTAAGGATTTGGTTGACTTTATCTCTTCTGGTTCTTCGACTGATAATGTGCCTACAACTTAGAGCAAGCTCGTTCATGCCAAAGTCTGTATCTTCATCCGGCGACTAAAGCTTGGGAGAATTATGGTTCGGGTTCGTCTTGATCAGATGGAGATTGACCTTCACTCGGTCATTTGCCCTTGGTGTGATAGAGTCGTCGAATCAATGGACCATTGCTCCACGACATGCTTTTTGATATCGTTGTTGTGGGGCATAATTTTGAAGTGGAGGGACCTCGCCCCTTGGGTGATTACTTCGGTTGCGGACATTTTCACTTTGGCCGAGTTCTTCCTTACTTCAACCCCAACGAGTAAGCCATGGACAACCGTTATCTGGATCACCCTTTACTCAATATTGAGCTTTTGAAATAAGCTATTGTTCGATAGTTCTCGTTGCGGTAAAGACTTGTTGACCGACATCCAACTTGCCTTTTTTCGCTGGTTGTCCCATCGTGCCAAAGCTTTCTCTGGATTGTGGGCGTTATGGTGCTGTAACCCAGCTGGTTGTTTTTTCGTTCTAGGTGGGCTCGGTTGGCAGTGTATTTTTCGTTTGTTTCTTTCATTTTGTTGGTCGTCCTATGTGGGTTTGGGTTTATTTGTAGCCTCCCTCCTTTCTATGCCTTGTAGATAGAGGTTTTGAATACTTCTCTTTTGTTTGTTTCATTTAGTTGAACCTATTTTTTTTGATTGACTTCTTTATTAAAGTTGTACTGAAACTCTTTTGTTAAAATAACAATCATGAAATTTCTTTATCCGATTTATCTTATTTGGTCTTGTTTTATAACATTTCAGGGATTTCAGGGGCTATTTGGTCATTCTTTGATTGTTGAGGATATAAAGGGCTGCGTCTCACATTCTGGGAAACATGAAGGGCAACGGAGTAATTTCTTCCAAAGTTCAGGGACTGGAGTTGCAATTTCTGGATTTATATAAAAAGGAGTTCTTAGATTCTTTCTCTCACTGCGTTTGGTTTGCAGGATTTGGAATGAAATGAATTGAATTTCGAGTAAGAGTTTGGATTTGGAGGGATTTGGATTTGAGGGAATTTGAAATCCTGGCCCATTACAAAGAAATTCCAAATCCATCAAGTAAATGATTTTAAAGAGGTCAAAGGATTTCAAATCCGGTCAACAAATTTCATTTTTGCAAACCAAACATAGAATTGGAATAGATTTGGAATCCAAATTAATTCTAATCCCGCAAACCAAACACGCCCTTACTTTTCATCCCGATTTCTCTTTTTCTCGCTAGTCTTCTCTCTCTCTCTCTACATTGTTTTTATATTTTATTTCTCTCTCTAGTTCATAGTTTTAACTAGAGATTATAACATTTTGAGAGAGGTTTGTTGTTCTTTAAAATGTTTGCTCAAATAAATCGGAATAAAACTTTTCAGAAGTTGTATTTCAAAAAAATTAATATTAACATATGCATGTGAAAGATATTAATATGAAAATATGTATTTAATAATCAAAGATTTACATTTAACCTCTCCATACTTAAAACACTTTTATAACCCACGTTTATCATTATTATGTTTCTTGGTGAGATGTCACATTCTTGTGAAAGGTGTGAAAAACAAAGCAATATATAAAGTAAGAAAAAAAAAAGACAATGGACCAAGAATATCTTTAAGGGTCTGTTTGTTAGCAACTTAATTAATGAGCTTAATGAGACTCATAACTTATTTAGTCAGCTATGTATGATTGTTTGGTAGTGATTTAATGATATAGAAAGTGGTTTATTCAGTAAGATTTCAAGGGGAGCTTAATGCAGAAAGCCAAGTTTTTTTCAAACCAATTCCTCTTATTAAAAAACACGTACCTTCCATCTAAGAAAAAACTCTCTCAAATAAAAACCTTCTAAATCTATACAGACAGATATCACACAGACAACTTTATCCATACAGAACTTAATGAAAAACCAACAAAATAAACCCTGAGTTTCTTATAAAAATTACTAGAGTAAATTATGTTTTTAGTCCCTGTGGTTGTTGTAAATTTCTATTTTTGTTTTTGTAGTTTTGAAATTACGATTTTATCCTTATGGTTTGTAATTCATCATCCTTTTGTCCTTATGATTTAAATGTTATTGTTTTTCTCATTCCTATGATTTACAATGCATTTCTATTTTAGTCATTCATGCTTAAAAGTAGTGTTCTGGTCTCAGAAACGAAAATAGAAATGAATTACAAATCATATGGACGGAAACTAAAATTTCAAAACCACAGGGACAAAATCTGCAACTTTTATCAAACAACAGGGACGAAAAACGTATTTACTCAAATTACTATTAGAAAGAGTTATTATAATAATCTTATTTTATTTGAGTTTTTTTTTTATAATAATCTTGGTTTCTACTTTGAATTTGATATGAAGAAACATTTTATTAGTTTTTATGTATTTTCTTGATTTTTATATCTTATATCACTATTAGAGAAATAGTTATACTACTCTGTTGAAAAATGATATACTACCTAGTTATATAACCGGGTCCTATAAGGGGGCGATAGTAATGTCACTATTATACTACCCGGTTGAACAACCGGGTTGTATTTGCCTAATAGAGCCCGATTTTTATTATTCCACTAGGTAGTATCTAGGTAGGAATTGGCATAAATGTTGCTTAATATAACCCATTTCTTTTTAAGTAACCGGGTAGTATCTTTGCCGATATGACAAATGGAACCAGGTTTTTTTAAGAAATCATGTAGTATTAGTATGTTTTTCTATTATCAAAGAAGCAGGAGCATGTGATCAGATCGATACTAGAAAATCACATATTATGAGTAATGAAAATAAATTTTTTAAAAAGACCCATAATTAGACTTGGTATACCACAATAATCAACGAAAATGTAGATAAACAGAACATATCTGTAGATTTTATCGATAAAAACATAATTAATCAAAAGGAAGATAATTTTTTTTATCACAAATACAAGTACGATAAACATAATAGAGTCAAAAGGTTAAATTTTGCTTCTTTTAAGACATCAAACTTTTGATCGCCGTTGAGAAGGACGAATTGGTGGTGCTATAACCACCATCCACCACCAGGTTCACCCCACTCACAAACTTACCCTCGTCGCTACCCAAATACAACGCCGCCTCCGCCACGTCCTCCGGCGTCGGCACCACGCCTTTCAAAGTGCCCGATGCACGCAACACTTCCTCCACCACCTCCTTCTCCATTCCCATCGCGTTAACCAGCAGCGGCGTAGCAACGCCCCAAGGTGAGATGCAGTTCACCCGAATCCCGTATTGTCCTAACTCCACACACAAATTCTTCGTCAACCCCACCACCGCGTGCTTCGACATCGTGTAGGCATATGACGAATCGCCGGCACTCACCGTCACCAGACTTGCAGTGAACAGAATCACCCCACTTTTTGCCGGAATCATGACCCGAGCGGCATGTTTGGCTCCCAAAAATGAACCAAGCGCATTCACCTCGAAAACCCGTTTGAAATTCTCAACACTGTTGCCTAGTATCGTGCTATTCGGGTCGCCGGGGATACCGGCATTATTGAACATGATGTCCAGCTTCCCGTATTTGGAAACGGTGGTGTCGACGAGATTTTTAACATCGGAATCATTGGTAACATCACAACGAACATAAATGACGGAAAGTAGTTCCTCACAAAGGGAAGTTCCTCGTTCGTCTTGGATGTCGGCGATCACCACTTTGGCGCCGTGTTTGGCGAAAAGCCTCACCGTGCTTTCACCGATACCGCTAGCACCGCCGGTGACGATGGCGACTTTGCCTTGCAATCTGTAGTATATATATATTTCAAACAGTTAGCATATATCAATTTACGACTAAAATCAATTTTATGAAATAAAAAATGGGCTTGTGAATTATTAAACCCCAACGTTGAATTATTCCTACCTTTTTGCAAATGGGGATGGTGAGGAATTATCCGTCTGCATGTTGAATTATTATGCAAATGGCTGATGTAATGGTATGTTTATATATATAGAGAGAGAAAGAGAGGTAGGTTAATACGAGAATGATAACGATTTAAAAGAATAAATTTCAGCCAATCATAATAATTAAATTAATTTTTTTTCCTTTTTTTGATTTATCATAAGGATAATTAGGTCATTTTACCAATATGAATATTTTTGGATAGTGATTATCATCCAAAATTAATGCGATATTCACTCCTCCTTCTTCCTATCCATTTCGTATCCAAAAACCAGTATGATTTACTCCCCGATTATGCAATTTCATCCCCAATTCCCATATCAATTTCGACCACGAAGAACCCTTAATCGGTTTATATGGAGTTTTCAAGTCACATATTTTCTACCAATGGAAGCAGCGAATCGATGGATGCAATTGATGTGCATAAGAATTTTGAATTCGGTATCAGTGATGAGCAAGGTCGACGGGATATCAACGTCGTTGACGATGTTCTTCAAGATGTCACAGATAATTGTTTTGATTTACCTTAAAATTTATTTTTTTACAATTAAAGTGTTACCCTGTTTTGAGATTGATGTTTTCTGTCATTGGTAAGTTATAAAATAGGGTTTAGTTGTGTTTTAAGTTGAATGGAGGTTTGAAGACCTTGATTATCTTCCAGATTTTATATGCTGATACATTGGAATAGTAATTGCATCACTTATGATTTTGTTGTTACATGTAATGACAATTAGTTATTTATGGTGCTTCAATTCACTGCGTTGAATTTGTCATTATATAAATTAACAGATTTTTATAGTACTACATGTGCATTGTAACTTTAATTATATTGTGACAAACACTTATGTTTTTTAGAAGATCCGGTCATACCGAATGGCAATTCCATTGGGAATACGAATGGGTCCTTAGATCTTACTGGTAGTACCATGCTATCCATGAATGAACGATTCAACGATCCCATTAATTACGTCCCGAATGTTCCTGAAGGTCTCATACCGGTGGTTGGGTCGTTGTTTCAAACAATAGGTCATTGTCTTGAAATGTACAGGAAGTACGCCGAATACGCGGGTTTTGATATTAGGCGATCAACTGAAAAGAAGTTCAACGACAAATCTATTAGAATTAAGTATCTTGTATGTCATCGCCATGGATTACCCAACAAACGGTCAGTTGACAACACTAATCTTGGTCAACATCGGAAGGTCTTGCGCAACTCCAACTTCAAAGTGACTGGATGTAATACTCAAGTTCGTTTTTGTAGGGTTAAGGGTACTTCATTGTTTAAGTTGTACCATTTCAACCCGAACCACAATCACCCATTGTATGACGAGAATGATAGAATGCTATCTCGAAGTAGGAGACAGTTGAAGTTCTCGGATAAGAGAATAATACATCGGGCTTGTAACACCCTCAAATCTGGAAATAACAACTTATTTAAAATTTTCTAAATACATCAATAATTGAATCATCTACAACCACAAATTAGATTCAACTTCAATACACAGACATTCAATCTTTACATACAAACTGTAAAAGGACGGGTGCTACCAAAACCCAACAATAGTCGCTATCTCCAACTTGCGGAAGACTTTCCCAATTACTTACTTTAGTGTCTAGCTAAGGCTCTACGCTTCATAGAACTGCTAGAACTCAACTCCCAACTGGAACCTGATGCACATGCCGACAAATAAAAGGGTTAGGCTTAACGCCTAGTGAGCTTAAGAGTTTTCAACATATATAATTAAATCATTTAGAAAGGAAGGATGCGAATAAAATCATAATCTTTCAAAATGATATGCTTCACTTATGAAAACGACTCGTTTACCAATAACGATGCACTTTGTACGAAAGAGGCACCGAGTTAACTGTTAACCAAATCAAACTGCTTTAAAGACGATGATCTCAATATGCGAAGCAATTATGTAAAGTAAACCGGAACTTGCTAAAAAGGTAAAATAGAGAGCGGACTCCCAATTTTATAAAACACGGTTAATACTTTATAACTTGAAATACCCAACACGGGTGAAACGTGACACACAACCCATAAATCAAAGATGAAGATCTATATAATTAATCATCGTCCGGAACACGGCTTTAAACCCAAAACTCACACGACCATAAAATGGACGAGAATGAATACCGACACATGGAAATGATGCGGTCCATGCAAACCTCAGTATACGTGGGAAGAACCCAATATTAAAACCATCATTTGCCGTCAACCACTTAAAAACTCATTTTGGTAAAAATACCACATTACCCAAATAAAATACCACGAATCAACGATGAGGAGATCCGTAAACACCGAGAATAGAAAACACGTAAGTAGGCCGTTCACGCGACTTCCTTACATGTCCTCTAAACATTTCCATCTTGGGTGGCGAGAACACGTGAATGGGGCCACCCTTGATGTTGTTAGATTTCACCACGAACCCCGGACTTAGTTCCCATGCCATACCAGACATCACAACCTCAATCCGTATTACTGCCTCTAGCCCTACTCCGTCGAGTTCCACCCCAAGGACTTACGGGCACGGGTGCCTATCCAACCTAGACGAGTTACACCTTAACGGCTCGTGCCGCTTATTGCCTACTCGCTAGCAAACCCGAGCGGTCACTAAAAGTAACCCAAAACCTCCGGCCTTACAAGACCGACAGAACTTACGTGCCTATGGATCCATTACAACACTGTCTAACGTTACATGACTCAAATTGGATGACCACACACCCAAAACATGTAACTCACCAACGATACGAAATTAATCGTCATCTCAGTCAAAACCCCCGCTGGTTATGACTCCGGACAAACGTCCACATGACTCGTTTAAATCAAAACCCCCAGCTGGTTAAAACTTCGGATAAACGTCCACACGACTCGTTTTAAATCAAAAACCCCGCTGGTTATAACTCCGGACAAACGTCCACACGACTCGTTTTAAATCAAAAACCGAGCCAAAGGCCCAACGCCTTACATAAATTTCCAACGAAAGCCTTTGTACATAAAAACACGTTTAGCCGACTGACAAAGACACAACAGTCCCAAAAGTGTAAAAATAACACAAACTCAACATTGATTGCGACGAACCATTTCCCAAATAAACTCTTTACTCTTATTTCCCAAAATACCTCGCGACACAGTCATGCACATTTTCCAAATAGACGTAAGTACAAAATCATGTAAATGACACTTACATCAAATGGACTCCATTTATATAATGTACGTCAAAGAAACATATCAAAATGCTTTATTTGTCAACAAGCCCAAATTCACCAAAAATGCATGATTCATGAGTTTGTAAGGACGGATATAACCAAATACTCAACTTATCAGCAGTTAACCATTTCATGTAAAACACTTTAAAAATAAACATTTTGGCATGTACACCGTTTTCACAAATCAACTTGAACTCACCTTGGTAGATTTAGGCTAAATCTAGATTTCACCCCACTTAAGCTCCTTTGAAGAACTCATGAATCCTCAAGCCAAAAACTCCTGAAACCTAGATCCATACATTTCCAACCATAAACAATCATATAGAAACATTCCCCAAACAATTTACATAAAGATCTCAACTTATGTCAAAACCCTAATTTCCACAAATGAAGAAAATGGATGATTACCTCAAACCTCAACTTGAATCCATCCAACCAAAACCCTTGTAGAACACCAAAACGAACCATAAACTTCAAATCTTCAAATGGTGAAAGGGTTAGATGAAATCCTTAAGAACTTGGTGAGGAGATGAAGATGAAGGTTTTGTGGTTCAAGATCTCAACTAGCTAAGTGATGGTGAAGTATGAGGGTTGAGGAGGAAAACCCTCCAAATAGGTAGAGGTTCGACATTTGAGGTTTGGGAGAGAAGAGGGAAGAAGATTTAGGGTTTGGGTTGAGAGAAATGAGGTTAAATTGCTGAAAATCGGGTTTTAGCTCAACAGGGTGCTCCGCGGGTTATGCCGCGACCTTAAGTCGCGGCATAAGCTGCCCGTTTCCCCGAATACTCACATCCAGTGAGTTACGCGACTTGTGCCGCGAGCCAAAGTCGCGTGCCAATCGCGGTAGTCCCAAAACTTCGGTTTTCTCGTGTCATTCGAACCAGATTTGATTCCCGATGATTCCAAAGTAAAACTTGCCTGAATTCCGATACCTTTACGTCCCACGAGTCAACCGACTCCCAAAATAACACCTCAGGAAATTCCCAAATTTACGGGTGTTACAATCCTCCCAACCTTGGAATGATTTCGTCCTCGAAATCCACATTCCCAAAAGACCTTACCCGCAGAAAGATTTATCTTAACCCAATGGCCCGCACCACTATCACAACTCTTACACTGGTACTCCCAACAACTGCCCCTCTTGGGCGCGTTATACCAATAATCGAGCGAACACTTAACTTCCCAAAGTAACCTTTTACCCACAAGGTTACGTTCGTCTCCCAACCTTAGATTTCTCATAATACCCCGAAAGCAACTTACGACCTCATCTAGTCATTTCCATCAAGAATACCCCAATCCGAACTATTCCTTAGATACTTCTGATTACGACACATCAAAGTCTCCTCAAAATTCATTTGTACTTAAAGTCCACCTCGACATTCCCACCAAATGTCTCCAAAATCATCATCACTAAAGAGTTATTGTCCTTTGACGAAATTTCCTAATGACTAGTTTGGTCTGAACCATCGCAACCTTTAAATTCGTTCCTCAAAGCTGACCCGGGCACAATGTCTGCAAGTGTTCCCCCACTTCTATAGACCCAAGCATTGTGTTTCCACCATAAACATACCATTACGCTCTACAGATAGTCGATTATCCCAATTCCCATGAATCCTCAGATTCCTACAGATCCACTCCTAATATTGATGAAGATGTCCTTCCAAGGCGCACCAATGCGTCCTTTAGGTAACTGGCTAACCCAAATTCAGCTATCACTCAACTCCGATCCAACACCAATCTCACAACATTCCTAAAGTAACATCCTTATCACCACAAGAGTGTTTGCGTACATCGATACTCAATCCTCAATACCCAACCCCTTTCACTAACCATCTTCGAAAGGTCAATAATTTCCATCATCCAGCCGGGATACATCCCGAACATTCCAAGATCCATTGACCTCAAGGAAACAAGTTGACGCCTAGGACCTAGCGGTGACCTCGAAAGTGTGGACATTCCGCCCAAAATTCCATTCCAGACGAATTGTCGCACTAAGGTTGACGCCTAACAGAAAACTAAGATTCCAAATCTTACATTTTCGACAGACAGATCACCAAAATTTCCTTTAATCGCCGAACCTACTACGACGGTAAGCCAACAACATAAACCATGATGTTACACCGACAAGCAATCCACCAACACGAACCCAAGTTACACGAAGATAATTACTTAAGACCTTATCCCGCATGATTACCGAAGTACCAAATTCAACTCTTAAATCACTGGGGAACTTAATTCCACTACTTCAATTAAAACCACTACGCACAGATTCAAAAACGAAACCCAAAATCCAAGACTGACCACCAGTCGGATCATCCGACGATTCAAAACCCAAGGACTCCCTTAGTCCCTAATTACCATTCCTCACACGACAGGGGTTCAAATCTATAGCTCTAATGAGTTCAAGGTTTTTCAATTACTATGCCAATTCAACTTTTATAAAACTTTCACATGCTAAGCTTTATATAACCATTAAACGCGCGGTAAAATACACTACCGTTCACTCGATAGGTTTCAAAACTGGTTACCAACACCACGCATACAAAACCTTTTCCCACTCATTTGATCAATACTTACGTAAATAAAACGGTAACGAACGTGTGTAGCAAAGTTTACATTATCAATCATGGAAATAAATCCCTGCGCATCGACGTGCGCAATAAAAGTTTGTACTGCTACAAAAGAGAATTCCAAAATCTTTGATTGGGTATCTAGGCGAATTAGGAAATATAAGATCGATTGGAACATGTGGGTAGCTGACCCGAGAAGATGCCTGGGGAGCGGCTGATTTTGAAGTGGACTGCAGGTGGCTTGGAGAGGTGGTAGGCGCGTCGTATGTAGCTGCTGATTTTTTTGTAAGCATGTAACTGCTGATTGATTTCGTGTGTGGTTTTCAAGTAGCTGTTGTTTTAGCTCTGTACCATTTGTTTTGGTGACTGTGGATCAGTGGTTGGATGTGGTTTTTTTGGTGAAGGGTTGGTTTGATTCTTGCAAACCATTCCTTGTCCTTTCCTTTGTAATGGTTTAATTATAAAAGTGTTTTAAAAAAAATATTTCAAATTTCTAAGGCGCTATTCTTTAATTAAAATAACAATCGAATGGAAGAATATAATTATTAAAATTGAGTTTAGATAAAAGAAAGACTTTTCAATTGCATTTTTCTTAATAAAAATAGATTTACAATTATTTTTTAAATGCAAATTATAGTATTAAATATAGTAAATTATGGTTTTGTTTGCGGTGGTAACAGTACCGTAAAGGCTTGTCCTTGCATTTGTTTATTACGAAAATAAAATAAAATAAATCTAATGGTATACGTTTTGTTTTGGTTTAGGCGGCTCGTCTCGATGCTTATTATGTTTGTTGTTAACTTTGATGGACATTTTGGTCATTTTAAAAATCCGATATTTTGGGACGAATGGAATAATTAATTATATTCTCAAAATTAACAAAAACAAAATAAAAAAGATGAGAGAGAGAGAGGGCGAGAGGTTCTACCGGAGAGTGGGTGAGGAAGAGAGATTAGATTCGGGCTATAGGAAATCGAGTAGTTATAACGATTCACTACGAAACCGACGTACCATTGGAAACAAGAATTCAAAGATAACATCGTTGCTCTTTTTCAACTTTCCATAGGGATGTGATGTGGGTTACCTATGAAGGATATTCAAGAAATTTGGAGTAGTTGCAGACATATACATGGCGAACAAAAGGCTAAGGAACGGGAAGAAGTTCGGGTTCGTTCGGTATAAGTTTATGGAGGACCGGATGGCATTAGAGAAAAAGCTTAACGATATCTGAATTGGAACGTTTAGATTGAGGGTGTTCCTGGAAAATGAAAAGATAAGCAAGGAGAGAGTGAAGGAGCGTACAAAGAAGATAGGGGAAGCCTTTGACGCAGGAGGCATGTAACACCCGTGATTTTGGAGACCCCTTAACCCACAACATCGTAACTGTATGACCATCATAATGGATATTTAGTAAGGTTTTACTTCCCCATTATATCGGAGCCTTTGAGGATTGGATCGGGCGCAAGAATCGGAAGGAAAACGAGGGAAAAGGAGCCTCGCGGTCTTGGGTCGCGGCACAAGCCGCGCATGTCACTGTGGTCGACAAGGGGAGACACACGCAGGCTGACCCGCGACCTTAAGCCGCGGGCAAAGCCGCGTGAGTGGTCTGAGAGTTTAAAGTTCAAGATTTTAGGGTTTTCTCTCATTTTCACTTCTCCTCTCCATGCCTCTCTTCCTTGGGGCGATTTTGGGGGCTAAAGAATCGTTTAGGGGAGCTTCTTGGTGTAGATCTGTAATAAAAAGATCAAGGAGTTGGTGGCTTGAGGCTTGACTTTGGAAAGAATGGAGGATTTCATTAGAATGGTTGATTTGAAAGGCTTCAAGTTTCGGTTGAGGTAAATCTCTTGTATAACCCAAGTTTTAGTATAAGAATCCTTGTAGATCTAAAGGTTTTACTTATTGATGGTTTATTCTAGACTTGAAGAAATGGGTTATTTGGAAGCCCTAGCTTATTGTTGGTGATGACTTAAAAATGGTGAAATCTACACTATTGGAGGCTAATAGTTGGATTTGGAAACC
Organism: Arctium lappa; assembly: GCA_023525745.1. NCBI lineage: Eukaryota > Viridiplantae > Streptophyta > Magnoliopsida > Asterales > Asteraceae > Arctium > Arctium lappa. The sequence goes on along the minus strand of CM042054.1, from coordinate 10,079,615 downwards.
TAGGTTTAACTTAACCTACCAAGGTGAGTTCAAGTTGATTTGTGAAAACGTTGTACATGTCAAAATGTCCATTTTAAAGTGTTTATGTGTTTTACATGAAATTATCAATTGTTGAGTTATTTGGTAACTTTTGATTATTTGAAGTGTTTAACTTTATATACTTTGTAAAACACCCACATTTGGGATTTTGAGCATTTTGATAAACAAGTCATGAATTATTTCAATGATTTATTGCATAAATAGATATTTGGTCAAAAATGCACTTTTAGTGTTTGTCGGGTTTTATGCATCATTCATGAAATGAGATGTTTTGAAAAGTACGAATGTGTGAGTTCTTTGGTTTTTGGTCATTCCCGACTTTGGGAACATTTTAAAAATGGTAAACCTTTTAGTTTTGGGCCGAAGGCCAATTGTGATTTGAGAGACAAAGATTTTTTGAGAAAAGACATATTTTGGTTTTGTAACCCTATTGGCTCACGTATTTTAGCCAATCGTTTATTATGCCTTTTGGGGCTTGGTTTACACTCAGATGAGTCTTTGAAACATTTGTTCAGTTTTGGTAGCTTGTTAAGGAGTCTGGGACGTATGGTGTACTTAGTTACATCTTATTTGAGAGTTACATGTTCTGAATGTGTTAGTTCATTCGTTTGAGTCATGTAACGTTTTAGAATGTAATGCATTGGATTCATAGGCATATGAGTCAGTCAGTTGGTTTAGTTAGGGACTTTATCCCCGTTTTGGGACTGGAAATTGTTTATGGCTAGCGGGAGCTCGAGGTATAGATCATGGGTGGTTGAACTCAATAACCGTGTAACCTTTATTGAATGGCTCGAGGTATATATCGTGGGTGGTTGAACTCGATGCCCGTTTTTAATCCAGTCTGGTTACTCATCGTGGAATTTAATGTCCGCATTTGAAGTCTAGTGAGTGGTCCCCAAGTCATGTTTTTATGGAAGCTTGTGGTGGTGCTCTGTAGAGCCATATACAGAGCTAAGTCTTGCGTTGGTGCCCATTGTGAGCCGGATACGGGGACTTATGGCTTTTGTGGTGACACTAATCTAGAAGTCGAGTAGACACTAGAGGCATTTGGGTATCTTGCGGTGGTTGCTTGGTTGGGAGCCGTATACGGAGATCCATGGCTCTATGTGAAGCTCGAGAACATTGATAAGTGGCCTAACTTTGTGTGCCCGCCACATTCGATGGAATTCGGGTCTTCCCCTTCACCGAAAGGTGTTGTTTTGTGTATTGAATTTTGTTATCCAAGTTTTCAGTGACGTTTTGTATATATGGATCTTATCCATGATTTCTGGGTTGAGTATTATGCCCTACCCGTGTTTTTGGTTGTTTCGGGATATAAAGTTTTATCCGCATTTCATAAATTGGGAGTTCAATTTTTATTCACGTTTTGAGTGAGTTTTGGGTTGAATTTAATTTACGAAATAACGTTTTATATTGGGATCTTCGTCCTTGAAGTAGTTTGGATTGAAAAACGTTTATATTGGTGTTTCTTTGCCTAAAATGCATATTATTGGAAAACGAGTCGTTTTCATATTTGAGACTTATCAAATTGAAAGATTATGATTTAAATTGCATTACTTCTTTTCAACGATATCTTTATTCATGTTGAAAACTTTTGAACTCACTAGGCGTTAGCCTAACATTTTTATTTGTCGGCATGTGCAACATGTTTCGGTTGGGAATAGTCCTAGTGACACAATGAAGCGAAGAGTGCTAGTTGTGTGCTCGAGGAGGGTTTAGCTTGTCAAAGTCTTCCGCAATTGTTTTGGGAAGAGCAACTTGCGTTTGGGGATTTAGTAGCACCCAACTTTGGTTTAGTCTTTGTGTATTATTGGAGTTTGTATTTGTTGAGGTTATTTATCGAATTTCATAATTGAAGCGTAATGAGTTTTGAATTGTAGGAAGATGTGTTGATTTATTTGATGTTATATCGAAAATTTTCATTAGTTGCTCTTACCAAATTTGAGGGTGTTACAGGGCAAGAATAACGCAGATAGGAGAAAGGAAAACATGTCTTACGCAGAAGTGGTAAAGAGAACTCGACGGGATGAGGCGACACATAATGATGAAAACCAACAACTATTGGGGGTGTGGGAACAGACGGCAAGGCAATGGATTATCTACAGAAGTGTGCGGTAGGTCAAGTGGAAACAATGGAAGACATCGAGGACATTCAAGCACTATTCAAAACAAAAGAGCTCTCAGAGTGTGGGATGAAATTACTGGGAGGAAGGAGCATCCTTTTTAACTTTGAATCAGATAGAGGGTTGATGAATGTAATGAATAACAAGGAACACGGGATTCACTGCTGGGTAAAAGATATGAGAAGATGGTCGTTTGGATTTCGACCCTCCAATAGATTGGCGTGGTTAAGGATAGAAGGTGTTCCTCTACATGCTTGGAATGAAGTTACGTTTATGGAAATTGCAAAAAAGTGGGGTAAGGTATTAAAACATCAGAACTGTAATATGGAGGAAAGCCCGATTCTAATGTGGGGAAAGAACCTGATCAGTATTGGATTGGTAGCTAAAATAGAGGAAACAAAATGCATGTAAGTGGGAAAGTTGTGTTACGTGATTAAAATATAGGAGGAGGACAATAGTCTAATGGGATGCCGAGTGAGGGAGGAAGATGAAGACGATGTTTGGAACAACGGGTCTGAAGGAGAAGAATCTGAAACATTATCGATTTGGTCGGAAGGTGATGAGGGGAGTGAAGATGACTGGATTGTAGAAGAAAGCAGATTTGAGGTAAAGAAAAAAGACGAACAGGAAAAGGGCGGCATCGACGGAGGCGAGGTGCAGTCTGCCAGGAAAACACATCAGCCGGAAAAATAATTAATGCAAAAGGAGGTGAGGTGAAGTGCCAGAGAGAGAAGGGGGTGTCGAAACGTCAAAAGAGAAGGGGGAAAAATAATTAATGCAATAAATTGTGAAGGGGCGTCGTTTTCCGAGGTAAAGGCGACTGAAGAAAAAAGAGAGAATAAATAAAAACAAAATCATCTTAATCTGTCTTCAAATTCAAATGGGCAATCAAGTGGGCTGTTGGGTAATTACAACATTGGGCCTCATTTAAATTCTAAAGGAGAGTTAATGGATCAGGGAAGATCAGATGGACTTACGTTCGCTAAATTAGATGATAAACCTGATATGGGCCTAAAATCCCAAAATACAAGCAAAGCAAGTACTGGTGGTGACGCTAGGGGGCTTGACGGAAATAAGGAATTCCAGAACCGAGGGCTGAAGAAAATGATGGTGGATGGAGAAAAAGGAAAATAGTTTCGAAATCCTAAATATAGATATAAGTTGGGTCGTCTCATATAGTTGGTAATTGTTTTCAATATGTAGGAGTTTTCTTAGTTAATAACAAGAGATCTACTATATTCTAAAAAAAATCATGTGGATGGAATAATCAAAATAGTATGTGTGGAAGATGAGTAATATAGTATTTATCAATGTTTCTAGTCAAAAATAGTTTTTAGATAAGTAATGGATAAAAAAAACTAAGAGAAACGATAAACAATATTATAAAATAAAAGACCAATTAACTTTTTACAAATTTTATTGTCCAATGTAATTAATTAATACATGTTTGAGCCCATAATATAATACTAAAAGATATAATTGGGTCCTATTATATACTAATTTTTTTGTCTTTTGAATTAGTTTTTTTAATACTATTATATAGTATATATGTCAAAATTTTGGGCCCCTATTTCCTTTGGGCACTGGGCGTACGCCAGAGCCGCCCTCCCCCAGGAACGGCCCTGGATGTCATGGATCACAATGCATACACAGATTATAAATAGATTATAGAAACTAGAAAGTGAAGAAGACAAAGATAGATTATTGTAATAACCTAGAACCCAATTTTTACAGTAAAGAAAGTTTAAGGTTGTTTTTGATAAGTGATAGATTTTTTATGGTTAACTTGGGGTATAAAAAGGAGTTTTTCCTTTTCCTTTTTACTTTCCAGCCGACATCGGCTTCTTCGTCCTCCTTTATTCTTCAATCTTGATTGACACCTTGTGTGTGTGTGTGTGTGTGTTTAAGCTATGGTGGAAGAAAGAAATCACAACAAGGAAGCAAAGAAGAAAGAGTTATGGAGGTTTTAGTTTGAAATATTTATTCTCTTAAGGTATGGGCCTTATTATTTTTATTTATTCGTTTCTTTTATCTAGGGTTTTCTCTAGATTTTTGGATTGATGGGTTGTTTAGATTTTATGATTAATTCTAGTCGTCTACAGTTTTGCTTGAAATAATCATCTTTGATTTTTGGTTCAAGTTATGTTCTTTTGATTAATTTCTTTGGATTGATGTGAGTTAACCATTGATGTTGGTGATGATAAAGGATTTAATGATGTTAGAAGAGTGAATCGTGGATTTGGTCCCTATGGTTTTGTGTTTTCTTTAACCATGATTCTCATTCTATGTTTATTGTGGATATAGTACTTGTGGTATGCAATATATTGTGGCTAGGGTTACTGAACACTAATACCGTTAAGTTTGAAAGATTAAATGTATCATGTGCCTTGCACACTATGTGTATAATTGTCAATTTATTTTTTCTTTTCAATTTAACCTATACACTTTTTAAAACAAAGAATACTAAATTGTGGATTTGGTCCATATGCATCACTCATCATCTTTAAAACCCATCTATCATCTCTCTTAAAATTTTTCATTCATTTTTCATTGTCAAAGTACAATAAAAACTAATTTGTTAAAGTACAAAAAAAGTTACTTGCATTTAAAAGTAACAATTGTTTGAAACCAACAGTATATCCCAAAAAAGGCAACCCATCAAAATAAAAATTGTTTAAAACCAACATAATAGTGTTATTTTCATTCGTTTTTACTTACCTTTTATCTTTTTACGAAACAATTTATATATTTTTATTGTTAAAAATAAAAATTGTTTGAAACCAACATAGTAGTGTTATTTTCAAAATAACAATTGTTATTTTGATGTGTTGTCTTTTTTGGGATGTAGTATTGGTTTCAAGCCATTGTTTGCAAATAACTTTTTTTTGCAATTTAACAAATTAGTTTTTCTTGTTCTTTGACAATGAAGAATGGATGAAAAAAATTAAGAGAGATGATAGATGAATTTTAAAGATGATGAGTGATGCATAGGGACCAAATCCACAATTTAGTATTCTTTGTTTTAAAGTAGTATACGTTAAATTGAAAAGGAAAAGTAAATTGACAGTTATACCCATAGTGTGCAAGACACATGATGTCTTTAACCTTTCCAAGTTAACGGTGTTATTGTTGAGGGACGTACCCTAGCCACAATATATTGCATACCACATGGACTATATTCACAATAAACATAGAATAAGGACTATGATCAAAGAAAACACAAAACCACAGGGACCAAATCCACAATTCACTCGATGTTAGAAATTATAATTAGTTGCTTCTTTGGTCAATTTTATGGTTGAGGCTTGCTTTTGATCAATTAGAAGTCTTGGTATTAAGTTGATTTTGGGTAAAGGCTTGAATCCAGGAAACAAGGGGCGAATCAAATGAATCAGTGTTTCCCGCACCTAGGTCGCGTAACCCCCTATGGTATTGATTTTTGGGTTTTTGTTTCATGGTGTTTACTGTTTAGGGGTCTTTTTGAGTATCGTTTAAGGTTTATACATTGGGTTTTAAGGTATGGATGATGGTTAACCATCGAGATTATAATCGGTACCTTATTTGTTTAGATTTCGGTGTTCGGTTTGGGAATATCTAGTCGTTAAGACTCAGAGTGGAATAATTGAATCTAAGGTGAGTTGTCTTATAACCTTTTTCAAACTGAAATGGATATGTTATCAAATGATTTCTTTTTCGATGTTATACCATATTTGGTATGTTTTGATTATTACCTTTAACTATATTACGGTGTTTGAATACATGTTTGAAATCGAGATTAATATTAAATTTTGTAAGAACCTAGTTTTTCATTAAAATGTTTTGCTAGACCACTTAAATTAAAGGTTAGACTTTAAAGACTTCCTTAATATTAATAATCTTATTACTTGTTATACATTACTTTCTGCTACGACTTTTAATATTATCTTGGGTGAATTTTACATCAATGCAAGTATATAAAAATGATTGGAATTTGGGGTATTTATAAGTACTAAAATATGTATAAAATAGATCTCAAAACATTAAATTTTAAAATATGTTTCTAAAATCAAATCGAGTAAGAGTATATCCCTTGCATGCAATATAACATTCTAGTCTAAATTATTTTGGTTCTTACAAATAACTCAAAAATTAAATATATAGCAATTTCAAACGAAGGTTATTTTGTAACAAAATTAGTAACATGATGACTAAAACCATTTAATCTAACATCTTATTGTATTTTATTTTGTGTAATCTACGATGACATTAAAAATATAACAATTGGAAAACATATTTTCTTATATTATAATTAAAAATATTAAGAACATGGATGCTATTCTTTTTTTTACCTCTAGATTTCCTTACAATCTTAATGCAGAGGCAGGACTCATTAGTCATTATGCATCTTTTTGGAGGTAAGTAACAGGTATTTTGTCAAAAATTTGAAAGGTATAAATATTTCTCTTGAGTGTGCCAATATGAAGCATAAAAAAAAAGTTTATTGGTGGGGACCCAAGGCCCCATGGTCCCCTTTTGGAGACCCTACAGCCGTAACATATTCAAAATAACCATAAAACCAAAAGAATTGAAAGGGAACAAAAACCTCGTAAATAAACCATGGAAACAAATAAAAGCATATTCAAAGCTATTTATATGTTTCTTTTAAATAAGGTATAAAATAAAGACCTTTTCATAAATATAATGAAAGAAAATCATACAAAAGAATTATGCGCATATGCGAATGTATGTAATTAATGATGTATACTTATATTTAAAAGTAAAATAAAATAAAGTAAGTAATCGAAGAAGGGGACCTTCAAAGACTTTCGTTGTAACAACCCAAACTTACAGAAGTAAGCATAATCAACTATCAAAAAAGTGTTATGCCAAAACGGCCCCAAAACAATAAGATTCCAAGGTTCGCAGAAGACAACCTATTATATAACTGAGATTTTAAAACAACTAACTATAAGGATGTCTTCTAGAATCGGGTACCGCTCGCACCTTCTTTTTGCCTTTACCGGATCCTCCTATTTCGCGTCTACCTGAAAAGGTTTTTAGTTTTGAAAAAGCGAGGGTTAGACCATGAGGTATAGTGAGTTCCCTCTAGTAACAACATTCACATCAACAACAATGTTTAAAACAGTTTGATGACGTTTATAAACAATTCTCCACTTTAAAACGTTTAAACTCTTACTCGCAAACCATATACGTAATCGGCACACTGAAGTCACGCCACTCGTGACCACGTGTCAGTCTCAAGCTGCCTTAACTGGAACACACCGTGTCAGTCTCACACTGCCTTAACTGGAACACACCCTCCATGGCATAAACGGGACACCCCCCCCCCCCGACGTAAGCACTGGCGGAACACACCCTCCGACTTAGCCGTTACACACCCACACCGAAATGTATGCATACAACCATTCAACTTTTACACATAGCAAAACATGCGGTTCATATATCAGATAAGTATACGGTCTCACAACATTTCATGAGTTTAATATTAAAACACAAGTTACCACACTTTCAGTTAGAAAGACTCCCATTTAATTAAATCCCACATGCATAAAAGTAGCAGGAATACCAACGGTAATTTAATAAATTTCACATGCGTACAGTAGCATAAACAAGAGGAAGTCTCTGGTTAGAAAACTCACCTGATGCTTCCTGCTTAAATCCTCTCGTTCACGCTAGAAACCGGTAACGTCCCCTATGGCGTAAAAGAATAAATATGAGTCCTCTAACAACTACTCTCGAATAAACGGACTTCACTCGAAATGACAAACTTCCTCTCGAATCAAGTACGAGGCTCGATTACGGGTTAAACCCAAGTCTCAACAGATTTTCGGGTCTAACACACCCTCGGATTACTGGTTGGCTAACTCACCCGGTTCCCGGTTTCGATGACAACCCGGGATCACCTTAGGTCTTCTCTCTAGGGTTAATTCATCCTATCCCATTTTACAAAATAGCCCCTCACACGATTGTCACATTCGTCTTGTTAGAAGATGAATATGGTTGAAAGAGACGATGAAAGTGCTGAAGGTTTGAAACCTCGATATATTGATTGAGAGAAAACGTACAATACGAAAGGTAAAATTATAAGAGTAATCTAACCTAGACTACAAAATACAACAAATATATACGTAGACTAAATGGGCTTGGGCCATATACTAACATGGGCCTAGGCCCTCTATATACATTAACATCCCCCCTCAAACTCAATCGGGAGAAGAATGAGTCAGATGGAGTTTGGAAACTAGATCACGAAACCGTCCTGGTAAATGAGCTTTAGTGAAAATATCAGCCGGTTGATCAAGAGTCGAAATAGGCAGAAGCTGAATAGTCTTACGAGTCACATGTTGACGAACAAAATGACAGTCAATTTTAATATGCTTCGTTCGCTCGTGGAAGACATCATTGTGAGCAATCTGAATGGCACTGTTGTTGTCACACCACAATGGAGTTGGAGACTGTTGAGGAGCCCCCATGTCAGAGAGTAGCCAGCGTAACCACACAAGTTCTTGAGCTGTGTCAGCTAGTGCTCGATACTCAGCTTCAGTACTGGACCGAGCTGTGAGAGATTATTTCTTGCTTCTCCAGGATATAAGAAAGTCACCAAGAAAGAAACAGTAGACGGTAGTGGAGCGACGATCAGTCATGTCACTGTCCCAATCAGCATCAGAAAAACCTCGCAAGGTCAACGATGAGGTGGATGGAAAATGAAGACCATGAAACATGGTCCCTTTTAAATATCGAAGAATGCGCAGGACAGCAGCGTAGTGATCAGAACAGGGTGCTGACATGAACTGACTGACAGTATGAACAACATAGGCAATATCAGGTAGAGTCACTGTCAGATAGACAAGTGACCCCACTAACTGACGATATAAAGTAGGATCACGCAGAGGAGGTCCAGCATTATACTCAAATATATACGTAGACTAAATGGGCTTGGGCCATATACTAACATGGGTCTAGGCCCTCTATATACATTAACACGTCTACAAGGCCACCTGAAAATTTAAGGATCTGAATGGGTCCATGATGGAAGGGCCAACAAACAATTTTGAATCGTTGTCAATGTTAATGTATATAGAGGCCCAGGCCCATGTTAGGGCCCAAGCCCATTTAGTCTACGTATATATTTGTTGTATTGTAGTCTAGGTTTATTTTTTTTTTCACTCTCATAATTTTTCATATTCATATTGTAAGTTACTCTCAATCAATACATCGAGGTTTCAAACCTTTAGCACATTCATCGCGTTCTTCAATCGTATTCATCTTCTAACATGGTATCAGAGCTTTAGGCTTGTTCATCGGTTTACTGTTCATCGTCACAGTCGACTCGCCGCCGCCGCTGTTCTTGCCATCGCCGCCGTTGTTCTTGCCTCACTGCCTCGCTCTCAATCGTCGCCTTTTGTTTTTTTTCTTTATCGGTCGATCGATCGATTGGTTGGAAACCCTAGCCGCAACACCGGTCGAATTTCTACCGGTCTTTAATCACTTCGGTCGAACATCACTTTGGTTGAACTTTTATCCGGTCGAAACTCCCTTCGGTCAAAACCCTCTTCGGTCGAACATTTATCCGGTCGAAACCCTCTTCGGTCGAAACCCCCTTCGGTCGAACACTTATTCGGTCAAAACTCTCTTCGGTCGAAACCTCCTTCGGTCGAACATTTATCCGGTCGAGCCTTTCTCCGGTCTTTAATACTGTTTCTCAGTATCTTTTCCTTTTTCATGGCTACCAACTTCAGTCACTCAAATCCTATCTCCGTTGTTTTCAACGGCAACAACTATATTATTTGGCATCACCATATGACAATTCTGTTAAAGTCTTATGGTCTTTACACCTATGTTACTGGCGCATCCAAAGCTCCAGTTCAAGAAACAGCTGAGAATGCTGTTGACTTTGCCAAACGAATGAACGAGTGGGATATTAATAATGCTCGTATCTTGGGCTTCATTAATGCCTCCACTACTCCTGAGATCAACCAACAGTTCCTTAGTTATATTACAGCCAAAAGTCTCTGGGATTTTCTCGCCAAACGGTATACATCATCTGGTCTATCTTATCAGTATCAACTGTGGACCACTTTTCAAAGCAAACGTCAACTTCCTGATCAATCCATCAATTCTTATATCTCTGAAATGCAGTCTCTCAGAGATCATATCAGTCTTGGAGCACCTCAGATTTTTGATGAAATCGCTCAACAGTTCACCGCCTACTTCAACCAGCTGCATCTGATCACCATTTTGATGGGCTTGACTGATAATATTGAGAATGTTCGTACTTCACTACTTCATAGGCAACCTTTACCTACTCTTGAAGAAGCAATCTCAGAATTGCTAAGTGAAGAAACTCGTCTTCACATGCGGTCACCAGTGCCAGCTACTGATAGTGTTCTCTACACATCTCATTCCAAGCCAAAAGGTAAATGAACCAATAACAATCATTCCAGATCTGTGGGCAAGACGAACACATCCGAGTGTGCCTTCTGTCATTCTCCTGCTCATCTTCTTCTTGATTGTCCTATCCGTAAGTGCCGTAAGTGTGGCATCACGTATCCGCGCCATTATGAGACTGACTGTCCGAAGAACTCAAAGCAACCTAGTTCTCAGAACCGGACTCATGCTGTTGTTGGGCCTGCCATTGCTGATACTAAGGCTTCTACAGCTTCCTCACCTGACCTAATGGAACTGATGCGTCGCAATCAGGAACTTATGGAACAGATCATGTCAGGTGCTATGGGTATGAACTCTCCACACTCAGCTGCATCAGGTAACGTATGGCTTTTTGATTCTGGGTGTTGCAATCATATGACACCTTGCCCTGATGGTTTTGCTTCTAATAAATCACCTCAGCAATTTACGTCAGTAAGAACTGCTGACAACACTGGTCTACCGATATCTTTTAGTGGCAATGTTTCCACTCCTCTTATACAATTACCGGATGTTCTAAATGTTCCAAAGCTATCTCTGAGCTTAGTTTCGATTGCACAACTTCTTGAATCTAATTTGATCATTTTATTTCATTCTTCTGGTTGTGTTGTACAGGATCCAAAGACCAAGCATATCCTTGGACTCGGCCGTAAAGTTGGACGGATGATTGAAGTGGTCTATCTGCGTCTTCCTTTACCCTCTTCAAGTTTTGTTGCCTCGGTCTCTAGCACTTCTTCCCTCGAGCTGTGGCATGCCCGCCTGGGTCATTTATCTCTAGCAAGAATAAAGTCCTTAGCTAATTTAGGTGTTTTAGGAAATTGTGTATCAACTGACACTCTTTCTTGTTTATCTTGCAAACTTGGCAAACATCATGCTTTACCTTTTGAAATGAATGAATTTAATTCCACCTCTTCTTTTGATATTATTCATTCTGATGGATGGGGACCAGCACCACATCCATCCATGGGTGGTGCTAGATATTTTGTGATTTTTATTGATGACCATACCCGGTTTACATGGATCTATCTTATGAAACATCGTTCGGAATTACCTCAAATCTATATTATGTTTGCTCGGATGATTCACACCCAGTTCTCAAAATCTATAAAGGTTCTTCGAGCTGATAATGCTATGGAATACAAAGAGTCATCCCTTCTCTCCTTTCTTCATTCTCAGGGGACTCTCTCTCAGTACTCCTGCCCTGGCACTTCTCCTCAAAATGGTCGTGCTGAACGCAAACACCGTCATATTCTTGATACAGTTCGCACTCTTCTCATCTCTGCAAAATGTCCAGAACGATTTTGGGGTGAAGCTGCTTTTACTGCTGTTTACACTATCAATCGTCACCCTACTCCCATCCTTCATAATAAGTCTCCTTATGAGGCTCTTTATGAGGTCACTCCTGCCTATGAACTGCTAAAAGTTTGGGGTAATGCTTGTTTTGTTCAACTGCAATCTCATGAACATACCAAACTTGAACCTCGCTCCAGACTGTGCTGCTTTCTTGGATATGGTATTGAGCACAAGGGCTATCGCTGCTGGGATTCTATCTCCCAGCGTCTTCGTATTTCTCGCCATGTTACCTTCTGGGAACATGTTCCGTTCTCTTCTAATCTCACACCTCCGTTTTTTACTGATGCTTCTGTCTCATTGGACTCACTCTAATCTGACATTATATCACCTCCACCTATTGTTCCAACTTCTTCTGAGTCAGCCTCTCCTAGCTTTCCTGATCATCATCAATCATCTGGTCCTTCCGCACAGCCAACATCTGAGGTACCTGCTGAGTCTTTGGCTCCTGAAACTTCTCAATCTCAAAATGTTAGACGATCAGAACGGGTAAGACAAGTTCCTTTTCATCTTCGTGATTATCATGTTTATGCTACTCTGCTATCAAATCACGAACCTACTTCCTACAAGGAAGCCTCTTCTAACACTGATTGACATAAAGCTATGGATGAGGAACTTCAGGCTCTTGACAAAGCTTAAACTTGGGATTCTGTCCCTCTTCCACCAGGCAAGAAACCCATTGGCTCCAAATGGGTGTTCAAAATCAAAACCAAATCGGATGGTTCTATTGATCGGTACAAAGCTCGACTTGTGGCCAAGGGCTTCAATCAAGAGTATGGTATTGATTATGAGGAGACTTTTGCACCTGTTGCTCACGTCATATCTGTTCGCAGTCTTCTTGCCATTGCTGTTACCAAACAATGGCCCCTTTTTCAGATGGATGTTAAGAATGCTTTTTTGAACGGTCACTTATCTGAGGAAGTCTACATGACACCTCCTCCAGGCGTCCGTCTTCCACAAGGTCATGTTTGTCGTCTTCGAAAGGCTCTTTATGGCCTAAAGCAAGCTCCGCGAGCTTGGTTTGAGAAATTCAATACCACTGTCACCTCTTTGGGCTTCTCACCCAGCAATTATGATTCAGGATTATTTACTCGGACAACTGAAGCTGGCACAATATTACTTCTCCTGTATGTGGATGACATGATTATTACTGGCAGTGACTCTACAGGCATAGCCAATCTGAAGTCATCTCTCAGCTCCTGTTTTGAGATGAAGGATCTTGGTTCTTTACACTATTTTCTTGGTCTTGAGGTGCTATCTGATCCATCGGGTATTTATCTGTGTCAAGCCAAGTATACCTCAGATCTCTTGTCGAAAGCTGGGATTACTGATAACAAAACAGCATCCACTCCTCTTGAACATAACCTTCATTTGGCTCCAAATGCTGGTCCACCTCTGCGTGATCCTACTTTATATCGCCAGTTAGTAGGGTCACTTGTCTATCTGACAGTGACTCGACCTGATATTGCCTATGCTGTTCATACTGTTAGTCAGTTCATGTCTGCACCTTGTTCTGATCACTATGCTGCTGTCCTGCGCATTCTTCGATATTGAAAAGGGACCATGTTTCATGGTCTTTATTTTTCATTCACCTCATCGTTGACTTTGCGAGGTTTTTCTGATGCTGATTGGGATAGTGACATGACTGATCGTCGCTCCACTACTGGCTACTGTTTCTTTCTTGGAGACTCTCTTATATCCTGGCGAAGCAAGAAACAATCTCTTACAGCTCGATCCAGTACTGAAGCTGAATATCGAGCGTTAGCTGATACAGCTCAAGAACTTGTGTGGTTACGCTGGCTTCTCTCTGACATGGGGGCTTCTCAACAGTCTCCAACTCCATTGTGGTGTGACAACAACAGTGCTATTCAGATTGCCCACAATGATGTTTTCCACGAGCGAACAAAGCATATTGAAATTGATTGTCACTTTGTTCGTCAACATGTGACACGTAAGACTATTCAGCTTCTTCCTATTTCGACTCTTGATCAACCGGCTGATATTTTCACTAAAGCCCATTTACCAGGCCGGTTTCGCGATCTAGTTTCCAAACTCCATCTGGCGCATTCTTCTCCCGATTGAGTTTGAGGGGGGATGTTAATGTATATAGAGGCCCAGGCCCATGTTAGGGCCCAAACCCATTTAGTCTACGTATATATTTGTTGTATTGTAGTCTAGGTTTATTTTTTTTTTTCACTCATAATTTTTCATATTCATATTGTAAGTTTACTCTCAATCAATACATCGAGGTTTCAAACCTTCAGCACATTTATCGTGTTCTTCAATCGTATTCATCTTCTAACAGTCAACATCCAACAAGTACTCTGGGTGTTTTATGTTTGTATATGTACGTAGTTATGGTGTTTTATGTATATTTGAATATCGAATATTAGTTTGATATTTTTTTGCAAGAAAATTGACTATTGAACTTCATTATAAATTCATTTATATACTCTTATTTTATATATATATATATATATCTATATATATATATATATTTTTTTTTTGAAAAGCAAGGAATTTATTACCCACCAACCACCAAAACCAGACAGAAGCTTGTGTTCCTTATTTTATATACTATGCACTCAAAATTATTAGATTTTGTCAAATATATATCCAAAAAGATTAATTACTACAAATTTAAATAATAAAAACACATATAAAACAATGTCTTTTACACTTTGTTTGTCGAATTAAAAGCTTTTGGTTTTAGAATGTTTTAGATAAACCAAATGGCATGTTTGCTTATTTTAAATATACATTGTTCTAAATAACTTGTTATGCTTCGTTATAACGCGTCATGACATTAAGGCTGAGGTTTTTCATCACGTTAATTAACCCCTATATATGGTTTAACTCTAAGGCTTGGTTTGCATCATAACACATTATGGTGCGTTACGACGCATTATTATGACTAATCAGGACAAGCTATTTTATAAGGTGTGATGTTATTTTTAACATATAACTTGAGGCATAAATAATAATTATGTACGAGATCTAAGATTTAAATAAAAATAGAAAGGAAACTTAAAAACTAAAACATTAAATAGGTACCTGATCTTCTCATTCCCGTAGACGAATAACAGGTTTGGTATGAACAAGATCCATGATGAACCCTATCTATATAAATTGACATAAATTGTATAAACTGAAAGCTGAATTTATAAATAAGAAAAATTAAAAAAACTCAATTTTGAAACCATTTTTAGAATTAGGCTTATTTAAATGATTGATATATTTTCTATAATAGTATTATAAACATTACGAGTTCAAATAACTCGTTTTATTAACGAAGAAATAAAAACAGATTTTCTCACAATATGTTACATCACAAATTTTGTACGTGAAAGTACAAGATACATAGAGTTTGTAGATGCATAAATATATAGAGTAAAAGGGTTTGTTTCTTAATTTCAAGACATCAAACTTTTGATCGCCGTTGAGAAGGACGAATTGGTGGTGCTATAACCACCATCCACCACCAGGTTCACCCCACTCACAAACTTACCCTCGTCGCTACCCAAATACAACGCCGCCTCCGCCACGTCCTCCGGCGTCGGCACCACGCCTTTCAAAGTGCCCGATGCACGCAACACTTCCTCCACCACCTCCTTCTCCATTCCCATCGCGTTAACCAGCAGCGGCGTAGCAACGCCCCAAGGTGAGATGCAGTTCACACGAATCCCGTATCGTCCTAACTCCACACACAAATTCTTCGTCAACCCCACCACCGCGTGCTTCGACATCGTGTAGGCATATGACGAATCGCCGGCACTCACCGTCACCAGACTTGCAGTGAACAGAATCACCCCACTTTTCGCCGGAATCATGACCCGAGCGGCATGTTTGGCTCCCAAAAATGAACCAAGCGCATTCACCTCGAAAACCCGTTTGAAATTCTCGACACTATTGCCTAGTATCGTGCTATTCGGGTCGCCGGGGATACCTGCATTGTTGAACATGATGTCCAGCTTTCCGTATTTCAAAACGGTGGTATCGACGAGATTTTTAACATCGGAATCGTTGGTAACATCACAACGAACATACATGACGCCGTTTCCTGATTTAGAAAGTAGTTCCTCGCAAAGGGAAGTTCCTCGTTCGTCTTGGACGTCGGCGATCACCACTTTGGCGCCGTGTTTGGTGAAAAGCCTCACCGTGCTTTCACCGAAACCGCTTGCACCACCGGTGACTATGGCGACTTTGCCTTGCAATCTGTAAGAATGTAACATATATTAATTATACATCAATTAATTAGTATATAAACTAATTACCATTAGAAATGATAATTAAGTTTCATGAAATGAAAAAGTGTGCATGTGAATTATGGAATAATCCCAATTAATGTTGAATCTTGACCTTTTGGCAGAAGACATGCTGGATTACTACGTATGATTGATGGGTAAAGTTACATGAATGATACATATATTTATATATATATATAGAGTTGGAAATTAAAAGAAAAATTAAAAAAATATATATACCGGTAAAATGGCAAATGAAATGGGAAATTAATTAAAATGGACGTATTTCAAATCCGTATTACCCAAATGCCCCAAATCTCGTTCAAATCGCCGAAATACCCCTTTTGTCCGGGAATAGTGGCCGGGAATCCCGGGTTGGGTTGTGTGGCCTAAAACAACCCTAATTTTCTCAAACCCTAAAACAACCCCGGGAATCCCGGCCCTAACCCCGGGAATCCCGGCCCTAACCCCGGGATCGAGTCAGATTTCGGCCGAACACGTCCAAACACGGGATTCCCGGCCACTTATCCCGTACATAATGGGCATTTAGGCAAATTCGACGTGATTTGGGGTATTTGGATAATACAGTGGTCAAATACGCCTATTTTAATTAATTTCCCAAATTAAATTATATCGTACATTTTACCTCATCTTTTCTTAATACCATCGTTAGGGTTTGGAGAAGGTTGAAACTTAGAATAATTGTTGGCTTTTCTCTAAGGCAAATTAATACTAGTTAAAAATTAAAGGGGGTATTTTTTTAGGACTTGAATATATTTCTTGATTTTGTAATCACCCTTTAAAATTAAATAAGTGATCGGATCATTGTGAATTTAATCACAAAACGGAAAATATATGACATGTGTAGCGAAGGAAAATAATAATTGAAATAGCAAAATGTTTTTTTTTTTTAATTAATATACATACACATCAAATGATCAAAGTAAGTAATTTAAACAAATTATGAGGGTTATTTTGTATAAACATACAAAAACAATTTAAACAATTTACATACTACATTTTTTTTATTTTATTTTTTATAGTTTTGGATTTAAGCAAATCTTAATTGCACAATGATCTTTTTAGCAAATTCATTAAAATAAACCACAATTAGTGTTGATTTTTTAATTCTAATATTTATTTAAAAAAAATTATTTTTGTGTCTACAATAAACATTTTAAACAAAAAAAATTTAATAATTTTCAACCATTAGTATTTGTTTATGAAGTTATAATATAATTCATATTTTATTCACAAAGTTATAGCATGTTTCTAGATTTTATCGAAGACATCATACATTCAACAACACATAATTGTGAAATTAGGTTTACCAAAATATAAACAAAACAAAATATATTTCATTTTAATGTAATTTGCTCAAATATATATTAAAATAGGGTTTTGAATCTTTTTTTCAAAATTTAGTTTTATTAGATATAGTCTTAATTTTAGATATGTATTACAAATCAAACAATAATGTTAATGTACCAAAGTTTTTGGTCGATAATCAAATAATACCATACATTGTTTTATTGTCAACATTGTTGCCTTTATTATGGTTTGGTGAAGGTTGAAACGTGAAAGAAATTTTGGCTTTTCTCTTATTAGATGATATCTCTTATTATACGTTTTCTATTAACTCTATTAACACATTACATTAATGGAAAAATTGCATTTAACACATTACGTTTTCTTATTATAGATGATCTCTCTTAGTAAAAGTGTATGTTTTTAAAACATATATTTTTTGTAACGGAATATATTCTAGAACGTTATTAATTAGTAATTACTAAATGTGTTTATATAATAAATGTTTGAGTAAATTATGGATTGGTCCCTAAGGTATGTCAAAAATTACAGATTTAGTCCCTTAATTTCATTTATTACATAAGAAACCTCCGGGTATGTAGATTCTTATGGATTTGGTCCTTCACACTAACGTCTGTTAAACATATCCGTTAACTACAAGGGTATTTTTGTCTTTCTATTATTTTCTCCATTTTCAATGGGATTTTTAATTTTTCTGTTTACTTTTATTGAATCTCCATCTTCTTTAAGAAGATCTAAGAAGGAACAAAAAATTTACACAAATGAAGAAATATATCCATCCAAATGGAAGAACTAAGAATATAAACACAAGAGAACACCAATAATTTGATTTGATGTATATACCAACAATCAAATAATCCCTAAAAACATAACATAGATCAACCCTAAAATCAAAATGCTAAATTAAAATATTAAATATTAAATCTAAAACCAAAAATCAAAAATCAAAAATCCGATTCAAAATCTAAAACCAAATCAATGGAAGCAGATCATCAAAAATTCTAGATATGCATCTACGGAACAGATCTGTGAGAGAGAGGAGAAGCCATCGATGGAGCCAAATCAGTATGGAAGCTGGTGGAGGTGGTTACAACAATATTCAATAAGTGTGGAAGCTGGTTGGAGGAGTGTAACACCTTAAAAATAGGGATAACAAAAATCCGGAAAAAACGGACAAATGGTATGAAATTGCCATAGCAAGAGCATCCCAAAAATGAGGAATATTTAAACCTGTTTAATTACAGTTGTAATTTAACGGAAATAGACAACAACCATCTAATCTAATTTCTATAACAGAAAGGATATTACAAAAGGGTGTTGTCTATAGATCAAATCAATGCCTTCACAAAAAGTGTGTCCCAATGCACCTTCCCCAAGCTCTCACCAAAGTCCGACTAGGCCTGCTTAGAAGCGACGTCACTAGAACCTGAGATACACATCGACACCAAACAAGTGTTAGGCCAAAAAGCCTAGTGAGTTATACAAGCATTAATATTCCAATCAATATTATAATACTTATCAGCAGTTAACAAGGAATTTCTCATATGTGGAGTTAATGGTGGAGACCCATGTAATATCTGGATCCAAAATTTCGATAATTTTGATAGTTGGGTGAAAAATTAAGCGATACCCAAAGTTCAAGGGGGTTAAATGAAACTTGGGTTATATATATATATATATATATATATATGTTTTAATCCTAAGATATTTATCAGAATTCATTCCTGATATTTAGTGGAGCGACTGAAGGAGACGAGAGCAGGGAGAAGGGGAGACTAGGTCTCGAAGGATCGTTCGGTTCTCTTCAAATCAAGGTATGATTCTAGTCTAATACTTTCTTCTGCAGTAAGTTAGTCGGTAAATGATCTCGTTGTCAAGCTTTTAGCCGTTGCATTCGAGATTTGAGAGTTATTTTGGTTCTGTTCGAGTTTTGAATCGCCCTGGGCGAGTTTGTTTGAATATCGACCGGACCAGAGAGGGGCGCAGACCGGTGTTGACCGGTGTGGTGACCGACCGGTGTCGACCGGGGTGGTAGCATAGTGTGTGTTGTTGTCTTTGAAATGTTTAGAGAGGGAAAGAGAGTTATCTGCGAGTTAGCTTACCGTTTTTATTCAGTATCGTCGTAGGTGGTGTTAATCGTTAGAAAGCGGGCTTTAAGCGAGAAGGATCTGAGGTGAGTCTTTCAAACTAAATCCGTTTACGATTACGAAAGTTATTTGATAAATGTGAGTTTCTGAACTGCACGCCTTTATTATCAAAAGTTTGTGAAAGTTTATTGAAAAGGTTGATTTAATTATGTTGGCATGTTCATGCTATGTTTATATAATCTCGTTTTATATATTTTTGATGATTAGATGTATACATACATTTAATTCGAAAGTTTTGACCTAAGTCGGGAAGTGTGGCCCACCTGATCGTACCGAGGAGTGTGACCCGTTTATGCCATTGGGGTGTGTCCCCAAAATAAGGCAGTACGAGACAGACATACCGTCTTTGACGACAGTGTTGGTCAGTAGTGTGAGTTACGCTCGCGAGGCGTAAAGTGTGGTAAATGTTTGTTCTGTAGAGTAAGTTACGCTCGTGAGGCGTAAGGCTTTGTTTAAATGTTTTAAATAATATTTGAACTGTTGCAGTAGCGCTTGGAGGGGACTCACTAGACCATCGGTCTAACCCTCGCTCTTTCAAAATTATAATTTTGTTTTAGGTTATCACAAGGTAGCAGGTACCGGTAAGGGTAAGGAGAAGATGTGAGCTATTTCTAGGAGCTAGAAGACTCCTTGTAGTAGTTTCCTTTTGACTCAGTTGTGTAATAGGTTGTATTTGTAAACCTTGTTTGAATTGTAGGTTTGGGGCCATTGTTTTTGGTATGGATAATTACATTTTGATGTAAATAAAGTTCGAGTTGTTACAATTGGTATCAGAGCCATAGTTTAAGGGATTTAGGTGACCGGATGAGCCTAAACTTAAACTGTCAAATAGAGGGACACAACTGAGATTTAGGAAGCCTTTAAGGAGTCATTGGTTTTTGTGAATCGGGACGATAATAGTGAGGACTCTCATGTAAGGTAAATTCAGAATTGCATATGACCAATGCCATTATGAATATACAGGTGCATGGGTATACTCGAGTACTATTGTTGGGTAAGTCGGTGGGTGTAGTTTTGGGTAGTGAGTTCTATCATTGAAACGATAGCGTTGGTCTTGCGTGCTATGCGAGCACGTTCATGGGTTTAAGGTTAATACCTTCTGGGATGAGTATTGTGTGGGATGTAGATGTTTCGTCTGGAGGAAGAACTTCTTGTGTCTGAAAAGGGAAGATTGACGATTGAAGGTGAACTGGTCACTCCAAGGGAGTCGTCGGTTTGGTAGTTTGTGATGTCGATCAATGGACATCAGGAGAGTTCACCCTAAGAATCGAATAATAGATTTGAGCCTTTTGAATCAGTAGTTAACTGAAATTTGGCGAGGGTGGCTAAGAGACGGTATCCGTGTTAGCTAATAGATGGAATTAAGACATGATGGAAATGAGCTATTGTTGGTAAGCTTAGTTGGACCAAAGTAAGGATGCAGGAATTGCAAATCAATGGTCGCGTTGGTTACTGGTAGTAGAACATACCAGAATGTTGGGAATCATTGGTGCTGAAGATGGATGCAATTGTGAGGGACCTGACTGGTTGGTCGTGAGTAAGGGTCGGTGGTAAATTGGTGTGAGTGTAATCGGTCGACCTTACGAGAGCGAATTGCCTTCAATGAAGTGGGAGTATCATGCATGGTGTTTTCGAATAAGTTGCTTGAGTTTTTCATGTCAGGTTTATTGGTGTGTGTGCACCTTTGAGTCATTTGTTTTGAAAATGAGTTAGCGTGTGTAAACGTGTGTGGGTTTTAGAAAAAAGGGCAAGTTTATTGCTCGGTGTGCTAAATTTCGAACTCAGTAATTTGGTAGTATTGCAATTATTTTATAAAGGAGTCATCTTTTGTGGAAAATATAACATCTTTTGACCGGTATGGACTTAGTCATGCCAATAAGGGCAGAAGTCGACTAACTCACTCAACATAAGTAATTTTGTTAGAACTTCTTGAAATCGCTTGAGTAAAGTTTCATTGAAAATATTTTCAAACGTGTCAAATAATTTCAAACTAATATGTTGTCATGCATGAAGGCTATGAACTCGCTAGGTCGTAAGGAAGCTTTGAAGTTAAGGTTGAGGAAAGGGGTGGAGGATGAAAAGTTATTGACGTCGAGCTGGAGTTTTTGAGTTGGTCTGGTAATCAGCTTCTATCAAGTAAGTCATGTGCCTTCAACGTGCGAAGTCGGTGGGACACCGAGATAGTTATGTGTTGGAAGGAGATGGTTCCTTTGGGAATCCTTGTTAGTCGAAAACATTGTTTTTGGTATGGATAATTACATTTTGATGTAAATAAAGTTCGGGTTGTTACAACCCATAGCACCAATCAAGTTCTACCCAAAGAGTCGATACACCTTGATGCCAACTACCAAGAGTGACATCCAAAAGGCCCGGCACACCCGAGGACTACAACCATGGCATTACCCTGAATGGCGGAGGTCTAGGTACGTACCTTACAGTGGCACCCTAGACTGTATCCTCCTAGTGTCTACCGACTTGGTTCGTCCAACAATATCATTAGTAGGTCTCAAGGCACATAATGCACATGAATAATCACAATACCAACCATGGGTACAATATTAGACCATACCGTTCACACATTGCACATAGTCTATAACAAGGCTAGTATGAATGGATTAGTATCAATATAGTCATAACTTCACCTCATAGTGACTCAAGTAATATATCATCCCAATTCCATAGTATATACTTCATCAAGCAATAATAAGCAACTTATTATCATGTATTTGTCAAATAATCCAATTTCCCAAAATTAGGTCAAACCACCCATATAGACCATTGTCCAAAATTAACTCATACAAGTATATTTCCCATTTATTTAAGGTCAAAGAGTCCCAATATCGTCCTAGGGAAGCTCACCCACATAGATTAGAAGGATTTAGACTTACACATAATGAAATTCACAAGAAACCGTATTTTAGAAATAAATAGTTCAAATAAGGATGAATGACAATAATAAATAGCAAGATATGATGTGTATCTAGTTTTAACAAAGTTTAGGAACTCACAATCTAGGTTTTGGTCAAAAACCTAGAAAAGTACCAAACCTTAGAGGTGTTGAGGAAGATGAAGTCTAGGAGTATTTCCCAAGCTTGAATGTTGATCTTTAATGCTCTTTGGATGAGTATGGAAGAGGAGTAATGGCACCTACCAATAATCTTGATGATTTAATGAAAAGAGAAGGTAGGAGGTCAAGAAATCGCCCCTAGAGAGCTCCAAAAATGAACCCTAGCTGATTTATGTTTGAAATGAGGAGAAAAATCGATTTTCCCGCTTTTTAAAACGCACAGGGCGCGCACGCAGGTCATGACGCGATTAGACTCACGCGAAGAGGCGTGCCGACCTCTGGATTTGTGGTCGAACAGAGCCTCGCGCGACTCTTGGCGCGGCTCCACTTGCGCTGCCATCCGCGTGGGGCACTGTTTTCATCTTCTTTCATATGTTAGATTTTGGGGAACAATGAATCATGGTACAAGCATAGGTAATAGGCTGATTAAATATGATTATAGGGTCATTCTAAATGTGACAAATGTGACTTACCTTATTAGAAGAAACACGAGCGTTACAATCCTCCCCACCTAATCAGGATTTCGTCCCCGAAATCGAGCACTATGCAAACAAGTGAGGGTAGGATGTATTCCATCCATTTCTGGTGGTAGATCCAACCGGTAAGCTTGCAATCCAGGTCTTTCTAAAATGACTAAGGGTCCAAGGAAACGGGGTTTGAGCTTCCCACTCTTCCCAAACCGGATAATCCCCTTCCATGGAGATACCTTCAACATAACGCGATCGCCCACCTGAAACTCAACCGGTCTTCTTTTCTTGTCCGCGTAACTCTTTTATCGGTCTTGAGCCGCCTTCAATATTTCTCGAATTTCTTTCACTTTGTCCGTCGTTTCTTGAACGATTTTCAGTCCGACGAATTGCTTCTCGCCTGATTTAAGCCAACAAACTGGGGTTTTACACTTTCGACCGTACAAAGCCTCTAATGGTGCCATTCCAATACTAGAATGGTAACTGTTATTATAAGCAAACTCCACTAAAGGTAGGTGTGAGTCCCAACTTCCTCCAAAATCTATAACACATGACCTCAACATGTCTTCGAGCGTCTGAATTGTTCTCTCGCTTTGGCTATCCGTTTGAGGATGGTATGTCGTGCTCAGATTTAATCTGGTGCACAATTATTTCTGTAGACTAGCCCAGAAATTTGACGTTAACCGACTGTTCGTATCAGACACGATAGATTGCAGAACTCCATGTCTCAACACTACCTCATCAATATATAGCTTGGCCAATTTCTCCATTGGCAAGGTCTCTCGCATCGCAAGAAAATGTGCACTTTTGGTTAGGCGATCCACGATCACCCATATAGTGTCATGGCCTCGCAAGGTCTTCGGTAGCTTTGTCACGAAGTCCATTGTGATGTTGTCCCACTTCCACTCGGGAATGGATAATGGTTGCAAACTCCCGTACGGTCTTTGATGCTCCGCTTTGACTTGAAAGCACGTGACACACCTTTCCACAGTTGTCCACGTCAAGTTTCATCACCGACCACCAATAGTTTAACTTTAAATCTCTATACATCTTGGTGCTATCGGGATGTATAGAATATTTCGACTTATGCGCCTCTTCTAGGAGTAGTTCCCGATTTCCACCAAACTTTGGCACCCAGATTCGGCCTTGAAAGAGTTTAAGTCCACGACCATCTTTCGTCAATAGTCCCCTTTGCTTCACCATAACCTCGGATTTTAGGTTTTCTTCTTTTAGTGCTTCCGTTTGACACGTCTTGATGCTCTCCAACAAACTTGATACCACATCGATCCTAGTGCGGGATAATTTAACACCGCCTTCATAGTTCCTCCGACTTAATGCATCCACTACCACGTTGTCCTTACCGGGATGATAGAGCAACTCGCAATCGTAGTCCTTTAGTAGCTCAAG
This sequence comes from Arctium lappa, assembly GCA_023525745.1. Lineage (NCBI taxonomy): Eukaryota > Viridiplantae > Streptophyta > Magnoliopsida > Asterales > Asteraceae > Arctium > Arctium lappa. The sequence continues at coordinate 10,055,018 of CM042054.1, read as the reverse complement.
CCACCTTCTTTGCCGCATGTTGAGTTCTTTTTGATCGAAGATGTACTTTAAGCTTTTGTGATCGGTAAATAGAGTACACTTTGTCTCATACAAATAATGTCGCCAAAATTTCAAGGCAAAGACCACCGCCGCCAATTCCAAGTCATGAGTCGAGTAATTCTTCTCATGGTCCTTTAGTTGTCGTGACGCATACGCTATCACTTTTCCCCGTTGCATTAGCACACACCTAAGACCCATCTTGGAAGCATCGCTATACACCACAAAGTCATCCGATCCCTCGGGTAGGGATAGAATGGGGGCTTATCATAATTTGGAGAAGTCTTGAATGAATCGTCTGTAGTAACCCGCCAACCCCAAGAAACTTCGGATCTCCATCGGACTCGTTGGCGGTTCCCAACTCATCATCGCTTCAATCTTTGTTAGGTCTACCTTCACTCCGTCTTTAGACACCACGTGGCCCAAGAATTGCACCTCTTGAAGCCAAAACTCGCACTTCGAGAACTTTGCGAACAACTTTTCTTTTTGGAGAACTTCTAGCACTTCCCGCAAATGTTTTCCATGCTCGGCCTCGTTCTTTGAGTAGATCAAGATATCTTCGACGAAGACGATCACAGATTTGTCCAAGAAAGAACGACACATGCGGTTCATCAAATCCATGAATACGGCCGGAGCATTGGTCAACATAAAGGGCATCACCAAGAACTCATAGTGGTCGTATCTCATTCAGAAATCCGTCTTCGGAATGTCCTCATTCTTCATCCTAACTTGATGGTATCCGGATCGAAGGTCGATCTTTGAAAAGCATCCCGCGCCTTGGAGTTGACCGAAGAGGTCATCGATGCGAGGTAAGGGATATTTGTTCTTCACCGTGACTTTATTCAACTCACGGTAGTCTATGCAAATCCGCATAGACCCATCTTTCTTCTTTACGAACAAAACTGGGGCTCCCCAAGGTGACGAGCTCGGTCGGATGAATCCTTTCTGTAAGAGCTCTTGAAGTTGTGTCATCATCTCTTGCATTTCTGCTGGAGCCAGACGGTAGGGAGCACGGGCTATCGGAGCCGTTTCCGGAGTAAGGTCGATTTGAAACTCCACTTGGCGTTCCGGCGGTAGCCCAGATAGATCCTCCAGAAAGACGTCTGGGTAGTCTAGCACGATCTTCACATCTTCTACAGATTTCTTCTCCTTCTTTGCGTCCACCACATAGGCTAGATACGAAGGGTAATCCTTTGCTAGAAATTTGCGGGCCTTAAGAGAGGAGATGATAGGACTGCAACTCTTCCCTTTCTCTCCATAGATGGTGACTACACCATCTCCCAACAAAGGCACTTGGATCATCTTCTTGGAACAAAGGATTTCAGCCTTATACCTCGACAACCAATCTATGCCTATGACTACGTCAAACCTGCCTATAGCCATAGGTAATAAATCCACCCCAAACGAGTTCCCATTGATCTCTGAGGTACAGTCAACAAAACACTCGCGAATGATCACTTGATCTCCATTAGCCACCTCTACTACTAAGGCATCATAAATAATACTACTAGGAGTGACGAATTTCTTACAGAAATTATTCAACACAAAAGAACACGTAGAACCCGAATCAAACAACACACGAGCGGGCAAGGAGTTTACTAGAAACGTACCCATGACGACATCGGTGGTCTCCTTCGCCTCTTCGGTGGTCATCCGGAAGGCTCGGCTCGGCGTCCTCGAAGGTTGCTCGACTCTTACCGTCGATCCAAACGAATTCCCACGGTTGCCACCCACTAGCTTCGGGCAATCCTTCTTCATATGACCCGGTTCCCGACATTTAAAACACACCGACCCCCGGATAGGGCAATCTCGGATGGCATGACCCTTCTTCTCGCACTTGGCACACTCGACGGGACCCGAGTGCGACCTCGGATTGCATGGACCAAAGTGCTTGGTCTTGCACTTGTGACACCATCTTCCGCCCACAAACGGTTTATTCTGACGAATGGGCCCTGACGGCCCTTCCCACTTCCTCTTATCCCCAGGTTGCCCCCTTTCTTCCCTTCCTTGAGCAATATCATCCTCTACAAGGAATTACTCTTCATTAACTTCTTCTATCGTTGACACCTTGGCATTCCTTACCGCCATCTTCATCTCGACCGATAATCCCAACAAATAGGCCTTGATCTTTGTCTTCTCATCAGGAGCTAGATGCTCTACCAAGCTCAACGTTTCCAGAAACTGTTTTAAGTAGTCAGAAATTGACATACTACCCTTCTTGAGATTATGAAATTCTTGCTCGATTTTGTCCAAAGCTCTTTCACTGCAATACTTGTTCAGAATCTTCTTCTTAAATGTTGGCCACGGGAGTTTGGCCAACACCACGGGAGTGAGAGATGATCGGGTGAGATTCCACCAGCTCAGGGCCTCGCCCTTGAGTAGATGAGAAGCAAATTTTACTCTTTGAGACTCGTCGCATTTACTAGCCTCGAAGGCCATTTCCACTTCTCTGATCCAATATATGCAGCTGACAGGATTGGCGGTACCTGCAAATTCGGGTGGCCTGCACCCCAGAAAAGTTTTATAGGTGCATCCCATCTCCTTCCATTTCTCCCGAACGATAGTATGTTCTTCTGTCCCCACGACGGCCGGTCCACCACCCAAACCTATCACGGCATTTTCCGCCACCGTCTCGGACCGTCGGTGACTGGCATTACGATCTTCCAAAAGCTTGATGAAGAATTCTTGTTGTTGCGCCATGGCAAAATTCATGTCTAGAATCATAGCGTATCTGATTCTTGTTTCCATGGTCACTTCTTCCATGACTGGGTTAGCGGAGGCAAGATTGATCTGTGGTACATGTTCGAGTCCCCCGCCCCATACATTGGTTGCGGGTGGCCCTTCTGTAGTCACGACCAAAGGAGGTTGGTCAGCGGTAGATCCGTCTTCAATTTGACCCTCCTGCGGGTTTTGCAGTCTGTTCCGTGTGTTTACCATGGTTATCTGCCACACACGCACGAGAAAAAGGGGTTGAGAAAAGACTAAGTGAGTTAAAACTCATGGTACGTACTACTACACATTTCAGTCATCATAATTATAGTAATTCAAGCATACTCACGTAACAATACATTCATAATAGCAGTAGCTAAGTTAAATTATGAACGAATTATAGACAAGGATTCTTGTCACCACCATTACAACTCTCAAATAGTGTAATTCCGTAAGTCCTAACACTCTCCCCACCTATGACTTTTACACCAAGGTGAACAACTTATTATTAACGCTTACAGTTTAAGTCTAGATATGCTAAGGTCAACACCTAGTTCGCTTAAACTAAAATTCTGATACCAACTTGTAACACTCTAAAAATAGGGATAACAAAAATCCGGAAAAAACGGACATATGGTATGAAATTGCCATAGCAAGAGCCTCCCAAAAATGGGGAATATTTAAACCTATTTAATTACAGTTGTAATTTAACGGAAATAGACAACAACCATTTAATCTAATTTCTATAACAGAAAGGAGATTACAAAAGGGTGGCGTCTATATATCAAATCAATGCCTTCACAAAAAGTGCACCCCAATGCACCTTCCCCAAGCTCTCACCAAAGTCCGACTAGGCCTGCTTAGAAGCGACGCAACTAGAACCTGAGATACACATCGACACCAAACAAGTGTTAGGCCAAAAATTCTAGTGAGTTGTACAAGCATTAATATTCCAATCAATAGTATAATACTTATCAGTAGTTAACAAATAATTTCTCATATGTGGAGTCAATGGGGGAGACCCATAGCACCAATCAAGTTCCACCCAAAGAGTCGATACACCTTGATGCCAACTACCAAGAGTGACATCTAAAAGGACCGGCACACCCGAGGACTACAAACATGGCATTACCCCAAATGACGGAGGTCTAGGTACGTACCTTACGGTGGCACCCAAGACTGTGTCCTCCTAGTGTCTACCGACTTGATTCGTCTAACAATATCATTAGTAGGTCTCAAGGCACATAATGCACATGAATAATCACAGTACCGACCATGGGTACAATATTAGACCATACCGTTCACACATTGCACATAGTCTATAACAAGGCTAGTATGAATGGATTAGTATCAATGTAGTCATAACTCCACCTCATAGTGATTCAAGTAATATATCATCCCAATTCCATAGTATATACTTCATCAAGCAATAATAAGCAACTTATTATCATGTATTTGTCAAATAATCCAATTTCCCAAAATTAGGTCAAACCACCCATATAGACCATTGTCCAAAATTAACTCATACAAGTATATTTCCCATTTATTTAAGGTCAAAGAGTCCCAATATCGTCCTAGGGAAGCTCACCCACATAGATTAGAAGGATTTAGACTTACACATAATGAAACTCACAAGAAACCGTATTTTAGGAATAAATAGTTCAAATAAGGGTGAATGACAATAATAATAGCAAGATATGATGTGTATCTAGTTTTAACAAAATTTAGGAACTCATAATCTAGGTTTTGATAAAAAAAAACCTAGAAAAGTACCAAACCCTAGAGGTGTTGAGGAAGATGAAGTCTAGGAGTATTTCCCAAGCTTGAATGTTGATCTTTAATGCTCTTTGGATGAGTATGGAAGAGGAGTAATGGCCCCCACCAAGAATCTTGATGATTTAATGAAGAGAGAAGGTAGGAGGTCATGAAATTGCCCCTAGAGAGCTCCAAAAACGAACCCTAGCTGATTTATGTTTGAAATGAGGAGAAAAATCGGTTTCTCCCTTTTTAAAACGCACAGGGCGTGCACACGGGTCATGGAGAGGTTAGACTCGCGTGGAGAGGCGCGTCGACCTCTGGATTTGTGGTCGAACAGAGCCTCGTGTGGCTCTTGGCGCGGCTCCACTCGCACGGCCATCCGCGCGGGGCACTGTTTTCACCATTTTTCATATGTTAGATTTTGGGGAACAACAAATTATGGTACAAGCATTGGTAATAGGCTGATTAAATATGATTATAGGGTCATTCTAAATGTGACAAATGTGACTTACATTATTAGAAGAAACACAGGCATTACAAGGAGAAACTGTCACCATCACTAGTACAAAAATGACCTTTTGCCACGGTTTTGGAAATACAGATTAGCCACGGTTAAGCTTTAAACCGTGGCCAAAAATCATAAATAAAATTAGAGTGTTGTTTTAGCCACGGCTTAACTCAATAATTGTGACCATTTACAAACACATTTAAACATAATGTCACGGTTTTAATAAAATTGTGACTAAATGCTTTGATATGGTGACATCTTTTTTACTTTGCCAATAGCAGTCAAAAACCATGACCATATATAGACATATAGTCACGGTTTTTTTGTCTTAAACATGACTTTATGTTGTGACGGTTATAGTCTGTGACTATAGATAGACATACGGCCACATGGAGCCAATTTTCTATGGCTAAAAATAAAATATATATTGTCACGAAACCTTATTAAACGTGGCCAAAAGACAAGGTGTTTATGGCCACTGTTTTCGTTATCTTGTATCACCAAAAGGTAACAAATAGCTACGGCTTTACAAATTAAGCGTAACTATAGGTCGTGAATTGGCAATGGTTAGTATATATGAAACTTTTATAGCTAAAAGTATATAGTTAAGGCCACGTTTAAAATAAGTCGATGGCTAAAAGGTAACCAATAGTCATGTTTCTAACAATTCAGTTCATGTGACTAATAAGTAATTTATTGTCACGGTTTTTATTATTGTGTGTGATCAACTGTTAACCAATAGTCACGGTTCTCAAATTTAATTGTAACTATATGTCATGAATTAGTCACGGTTTTTATCATTTTTGTCGCCAAAAGTATAACCAACATATGTGTCCACAAGGTAACCAGTAGTCATGCTTCTAACAATGTAGTTCCTGTGGCTAATAAGTAGTTTATGGCCAAAACTATTATTTTTGTGTGTGACCAAAAGTTCACTGATAGCCAGGTTTCAAAGCTTAAGTGTAACCATATGCCATTTGGCCACGATTATAAAAATTAAGCATAAATATATGTCATGATTTGGCCACGATTAATATCAAACTTGCGTGGTAATAAGTATAATTAAGGTCACGATTAAAATAAATTCATGTGGTTTTAAGGTAATCAATGGTCGTGAATTGTGTGGCTATAAGTAGCTTATAGCCATAGATTTACTATATATGTGTGTCCGAAATGTAACTAGTATTCACGTTGCTACAAATTCATCGTAACTATATGCAGGGGCGGACCTACAACTACGGGAGGGGGTCCCGTGCACCCGCGCACTTGATTGTCGTAAAAGAAAAAAAATAAAGGCGTCTTGAAGGTGTGCACCAACTTGATTTTAAGGGTGCCCTGAAATATTTTAAATTTGAATTTATAACACAAATAAGCAATTTGTGAGATGGTTTGTGGTGGTTAAGTTAAAGCTTCCTTTAGCTAGAGGTATGGGGTTCAATCCCAACACTCTGCATGGCTAAAATAAACTGATCACAGTAAAAGATAACCAATAGCCACAGTTTCAACTATTTTATGTAGCAAAAAGATAACCAATGGCCATGGTTCTACAAAATAAGCATAACTATATGATATGAAATGACCACAATTAAGATGAATTAACGTGACTATACGTAGTTTATGGCCACGGTTATATGAAAAATAATAAACTACCAATTTGTATGATAACGTTATGGCTACGACTTTTATGTTATGGCTACGTTTTTTCATGTGATATAATGACACAATTTAAAAGTGGCAAAAAGGTATCAATATTCACTCAAGAATAGGTTACTGTTTGATTGGGAGAAAAAAAATTGTGGTCAAAGGCCTATGGCCACGGTTTTTAACCGTGGCAAATGTGAGTTTTTGTACTAGTGCATTGTCTGCAAGAACTCGTATAAATCAAACACAAAAACCGTTGATGTCGTCTCCTTTACCTTCTTGAAATCGGTCCAAGTTGGAGGGTTCAAATATGGCTTTGAGGTTGAAAGGATACCCAAGCACAAAATCAGATCCAAATCTGTAAGCTATGTTGTTGTCCCCTCTTCTATTTCTCCGTCAGAGATGAAATTAAACCGAGATCAGAGATCAAACCAGTCCAAGTTCGTTCGTGAGTCGATGATTCTTGGTTCGTCCTGCCATTGCAGATCTACAGGTCAGTGAGTTCGAACCAGAGTTGCAGATCTATGGTTCTTTGAAACACCCCTAAAATTTAAAAATAGCAAACAAATAAAAACTTCCATAACTCCTTTAAATACATAACTTGAAATAACAAATATCTAAAGTTTATAAGGGAAGAAACACTACAACATGTATCAGAGTTCTGATGGAACTATCTAGTCCCACAAACGGGGACAAAGTCAATCGGGTTTTACTAAAACATTAAACTCTGCTATCTCCTCAAAACCGAATGACGTCTCTAACAACGTCCTACCGGAACTTCTACCAAGCTCCACACACCACTCAGATCCATCTAAGACCTGATATACACTACTAGAAAAATGTGAAATACCGACGACAATTACCGACGGCAAAAAACAGTCGGTATTTACCGACGGCAAACCAACGGTATCTTTTTAATTTTATTTTTTATTTATTTTTAATAAGTCGTCGGAAAAATTAGTGAAATACCGACGGCTTACCGACGGTTGTTTTTTTCATTTTATTTTATATTTATTTTTAATAAGTAAATACTGTCGGAAAACCGTCGGTAAGCTGTCGGTAGTTGTCGTCGGAAAACCGTCGCTGAATATTACCGACCAGCTTTTTACCAACGATCATTCCCGTCACAAAACCGTAGCTAAAGCCTTTTTCCGACGGTTTCAATCGTCGGTAATACGATTTATTTTAGTAGTGATACATGTCGATAAGAAAAAGTGTTAGGCTTAACGCCTAGTGAGTTAAAGCAGTTTTCATTATATAAATCATAAAACGTTTAAGACGAATATTTTATTCTAAAAATGACCGTCCCTGAAATATAAGTTATGAAAAGGCTTTAGTTACAAACCATGTTACTTTCAATACCAAATATCCCTTTTTAAATAAATATTCATTGTTCAATTTCCCCAAAACGCACCCACGAGGTATTTCATCAAAAATACTATTTATATAAATAAAGTGGTACGTTACAACACCGAAAGTGCGGGTAAGGGAATACCTGATAAATAACACATTTCGGTAACGGGGGAGACCGAGTTCCATCGAATGTGGCGGGAACACAAAGTTAAGACACCTATCAACGTTCATGAGATTCACTTCGAGTCATTGATCCCTGTATACGGCTCTATTGAGCAACCACCGCAAGATACCCAAATGACCCTAATGTCTACTCGACCTCTAGATGAGTGTCACAAAAAAAGTGACAAGTCTCCGTATCCGACTCACCATGGGCGTCACCGCAATACTTAGCTCCATATACTGCTCTCCAAGGGCACCACGACAAGCTTACATAAAAACATGACTCTGGGACTACTCACTAGACTCAAACATGGACATCAAAACTCCATGATGTACAAAACAACTTCTATTCCTATGGATCCATTGCATTACAGTCTAAACATTACGTGACTCCAAATGAATGAACTAATGCATTTAAAACATGTAATAACCAACATTTGTGTAATAATTGCATTTCCATTAAATGTTCCATATTGAGTCATTTAAACCGGACAACATCCCAAAACTCCTCAGAGTATAAGTTAAGCCATAAAGAACCATAAAGCGTTTGGCAACTAAATAAAGCCAATAAGGCTACATACGTCGATGTACAACTTTCCCAAACCGGGTATGTTCTCCAAAAATAATTGGCCAAAGGCCCAATCCATAAAATTCCCATTTTTCTAAAATGTAATTAAGGTCAAAGGGTGACCGTTTCCAATAACTTACACTTTTAAATCCAAAAGGGCTTAAAGTCCCAACACCCAAAACTCGTAAGTTGGATAAAATCCCTAAAAATGAACCATAACAAAACATTTGTCTATAAGATTCTGACTCTTAAAATCTTTCCATTTAAAACCACTTGTAACCCATTTTGTACATATTAGAAAACAAATGAAATGAGTTGCTTAATCCTTCAAACATCGAATAAAATACCTACTAGTGGATCAACATCCTTTTGGTGGCCAAAACGTCCCATATCATATTGTAAATCATTTTATAAACATTTAACTCCCAATATGCTCAAGAATACCAAAATCACTAAAACCTATTAAATATAAAGTGAACACATAATTATATGTTTAAAAACCCAAAACATTTATATTTTGACATGTATATAGTTTTGTAAAGTAACTACAACTCATCTTGCTAGATTTAGACTAAATCTAGGTTTTATCCACAAAGCTTGAGTTTCTTGGCTGAGATCTTGAATCTTTTCACTAGCTCCAAGTTTTCCACAACAATCCTTAGCTACAAACATTTCTAAGTTATACCATGTTCCAATAAATGAAAAGGAAATGAGAACCATAAAACCTTAATTTCTTAGGTGAAGGAAAATAGAAGGTTACCTTACCACAACTTGTATCCACCAACAAGAATACTTCTAGGGACTCAAAGTGGACACCAAACTCCAAACCTTCAAAAGAATGGAGGAGGGATTGGTGAAACCCTAAATTCTTAGAAAATGAGAACAATAAAGAAAGTTCCCCACCTTCGCTTCCAAAACCTCTCCAAAACGTGAAGTATCACTTTAAACCTTCAAGAATCGGGGCCTTGAATGCTCCAAGTGCCAAAATAAGGGAATGAGTTTGTTTGAGAGAGAGAGAGAGAGAGAGAGAGAGAGTGGGAACTGAATTGAGGGAGTCATAAATGCGAAATAGGGCCCACAAACTGATTTAAATCAACCTGGGGCCGACCGCGATTGTGCCCTGGGCACTATCGCCGAGACTGTACCGTGGGGGACACGACCCACGCGGTTGTGTCACGCGATTGTGACCGAAGTCACTCTCGCCGGGCACTCTCGCCCTGCTCGTACCGAGAGCATCCTCCTCCACGCGACCTTGCCTGGCGATTGTGACCATTGTCACTCTCGCCGTGCATTCTCGTTGGGTCTTCCCAACCTTCGAAAATCCAGTTTAACTCTTCTGAAATGTTCCCGACCTGTAACAGAGGCAACAATAAGCATTTCCCAAACCATGGACCTATAAAATGTTGATTGTCGTCCAAAATAGGGACACTTTTCTCACTACGAAAATCCGGGTGTTACATTCTTCCTTGCGTTTTCTCCGGTGTCGTCTCAACATCTATGGTGATCGAAGGAACAAAAGAGAGAAAAAGAGATAGAGGGAAGAAATAGATTGATGGAACAAAACCAAATCTGAGGGGAACACACCGGAGGGGGAGGAAAACACGATCGATGCATATGGATTTCATTAGGTTTCAATCTTATAACATGAGCTTGAGTTTACAGATTTGGTCTTTGTTGTTTGAGTAAATGGTCAAATAAATTAATAAAAAAATATTAAAAAGACTAAGGGGCTGTTTGGTTGGTTTTCCATTAAGTTCTGTATGGATAAAGTTGTCTGTGTGGATTAATCTGTCTGTATAGATTTAGAAGGTTTTTATTTGAGAGAGTTTTTTCATAGATGGAATGAACGTGTTTTTTAATGAGAGAGACTGGTTTGGAAAAAACTTGGCTTTCTGCATAAAGCTCCCCCTTGAAATCTTACTGAATAAGCCACTTTCTATATCATTAAGCCACTACCAAACAGTTATATATAGCTGACTGAATAAGTTGTGAGTCTCATTAAGCTGCTAACAAACAGACCCTAATTTTCCCTCATACTTAACAGATACACTAGACGACTGTTTGCCCTAAGGACCAAATCCGTAACAAAATGCATACCTGGAGGTTTCTTTTATAATAAATGAAGTTAAGGGACTAAATCCATAACTTTTGACATACTTTAGGGACCAAATCCGTAATTTACTCTAAATGTTTTTAGATGAAATATGATAACAATTATTATTATTATTATTATTATTTATTTTGTAAGGACGACTAATTAATATTTTAAACCTTAACCTATTTTATTATATTTAAAAAATTATTATGAATCCAATTACATTTCAAATTAAGTATTTTTTTTTTGTGATTCAGATTGATTAGTAAGATGTAACTAATTATTCATTAAGGGGGTTGGGACATGTCTCTAACCCATCTTTATCCCAACAACCCCATGATGTTTGTCATTACTAATGGTTTAGGTAGAGTAAATTACGGATTTGATCCTTATACTGCTTGGATTATCTTTGTTTTGGTTCATATAATTTATTTATTTATTTTATAAAACCCACATGTTTTAAAATATGATATTTGAAATTTCATGATGATATTTATATTGATGATATATTTATCTCATATTTACATTATGTATTGGAAATGATTTAACGAGATAAAATAAACCATATTTATCTCAGGATCTAATAAGGTATGAAAGATATCGAAGAAGATAAAAATATAACCAGCCTTTCTATTTTATTATTTGATGTTGATCACTTATAGACGATGTTGCTTATTTAATGATTTCAAATTTGATATAAAAAATTTATCCATTGTTGAGTTTATAATTTAAGGCCATCTTTTGGTTAAACACTTAAACCTTATATTATGATTGTGAAATAGTCACACCCTCATAAATTTGGTGTGACAAAAATGGGTGAAGGACTAGGGCATTTAAACATGGGTCACATAGGTGTGTTTTAAGAAGTTTGGGACTTTGGCGCCTCAACCCTTGAACTGATATTCTTAAGTCATCCATTTAATATTTCAGTCTAATTCTATTTTAATAGTTGTTATCTTTGTGAAGAATAAGGTGGAAATATATGAACTTATCTAGTTAAATCAATAAAATTATTTAAATTAAGTATAAGCGATAGACTTGATGTATTGCTATATGAGATGATCCATAAATTTGAATATGGAAAAAAAAAATGAATTTGAGGTATCGAGTGGACATTTGTAACATATGGTCACAAATGAGTTTAAATGTTGCAAGCTATCTATTGTCTTGAAACATAAGTCTATTAGGTATATTACAAGATTGATGTAATATGTATTTGGCTATTCAGGTGTTAGTGTTGAGGCCGACTACCTTTATTATCATGATACTAGAATGTTGGACCTAATGTGTGATATTAGAACATTGGACCTAATATGACTTTCATGTGCTTATTTTACTCGAAATGAATGAATTATTTTAAGGTAAACTATGTTAATGAAATTGATGTTTACATTATTTAAGGGATTCATGCATATTTGCTTACATATAACTTGTGTTTCAAAGATATCATGAATCCTTTTTGTTTCACATTGGTTTGTATGTGAGTCGGTTTAACTCACATAGTGGGATCGAGCGGGTGTCGTTATGATACTATAATAGGTTTGTTTGGGAAATTGCTTTTGTATGCAAGAATTTGTTTCTTCTCGACACAAAATTATTGTTTTGTAAAAATACATTCTTTGCCAGGTTTGTCACAAAAAAAAATCTTCTTATTTTATAGATTTGTATACAATCTACTAACTATAAGCGTACTCGCGCAATGCAGCGAGATACATCACGATTTTAATGTTTATTTTTATTTTTTGTTTTTTATTGATTTACAGTACGATTTTGGATGGTTTTTATTGAGTTATAATGGTTTTTTATATATAAATTTGTTTAATTTAGGCTTAACAATATAATGTTTTTTATATAAAAAAAATTAAGTAGTTTGTTAAAATTCATTAATTATCTTATATATTTTAAATTTTTTATATTTAAGTTGAGATGTTTATCCTGTTTTGATTATGTTTATCAGAATTCAAATTTCATAATTTTAGGATTTGGGGATTAGAGATAAGGATTTTGGGGGATAAGGATGAAATTTATTTATTAGGGTTAAAATCATTTAAAAGTAGTACATATTGTTTCATTAATTATTTTTTAAGATATTTTAAGTAGTTTAACATTAAATAATAGTACATAATGCTTAATACATCACGATTTTAATGTTTATTTTTATTTTTTGTTTTTTATTGATTTACAGTACGATTTTGGATGGTTTTTATTGAGTGATAATGGTTTTTTATATATAAATTTGTTTAATTTAGGCTTAACAATATAGTATTTTTTATATAAAAAAATTAGGTAGTTTGTTAAAATTCATTAATTATCTTATATATTTTAAATTTTTTATATTTAAATTGAGATGTTTATCCTGTTTTAATTATGTTTATCATAATTCAAATTTAATAATTTTAGGGTTTGGGGATTAGAGATAAGAATTTTGGAGGATAAGGATGAAATATATTAATTAGGGTTAAAAGCTTTACAGGTAGTACATTAACCTTTAGTAGTTATTTTTAAGAGATTTTAAGTAGATAGCTTTAAATGATAGTACATATAGTTTAGTGAGTTGTAATTAAGAGTTTTTTATGTCATCTTTATAATATAGTATAGATATTAATGAATAGATAAGACACATTAAGTATTTTTTTTTTAATTTAACGATTTTGAGAATAATTTGAAAGCTATACATATTTTTTTAAATGTCTCAACATGGAGAATATTTTTTACATATGTGCCAACGTTAAACATAGTTTTCCAACTTTCACAATGGAAAATTCCAAAATCAATCATATCAATTCATGGTTAGTTGTTTATCAATTTCCAATTACAAAGCAAAAATAAGAATAAAAGAAATTCAGGGGAACCAAACCTCCTCAAATAAACCCTAGAAGTACATAAAAGCAAATTAGTAGCATTCAATTCTATTTGTTTATTTGTAAATAAGGAATCAAATTAAGACAATTTCTTCATAAATGTAAAGAACAAAAAGCATATAGAAGTATCATCCATAGATTGTGCATATATATATATATATATATATATATATATATATATATATATATATATGTATGTATATTTAATCATGTATAATCATGCTTTAAATTAAAAAAAAATAAAAATAAAAGAGTAACAAGTCCTGCAGTTCAAAAACTTTTGTCCCATTTTCTGGGGCTAATTGTAACGTATGGCAAGTAGGGGAAGGTAGAAGTGGAGGGAAATTTTGAAAGTGTTAGTTAGCTTGGTTTAGGAGCCATGAATTTCAGGAAGAAAATTAAAACCATTCTCTGGATAAGTGTTTTTCTCCTATTTTAATCGCTTTAGATATGAGTCTCGAACTCATGATGCATGTTATACATCGTTGGGCATTGATTTAGTGAGCAAAAATGAGGCCGAGATCTCATAGGTCGGATGAAATTGGGTATGTCTCTTAATCATGTATAAAGTAGTATAAAAATCTTGATATAATCAATGTAAATGTTGTCGGATTCGCTTGAGATTAATTATATGTTACGTGAAGTCATAAATTACCACCATCATTCTGTCAAGAACCTTGTGTTTAAAATGGATTTAGGGTCATCGAACCTTGGTCGGAACCCGATAGAGAAACCGTTAGCCGAAGCCAAGACTGTCCGCGCTATCAACAGCGAAGCCATTCAACGACCAAGACCACCAAGGAGTGTTGTTGGGTGTGGGTTTGAGAGGTGGAAACCTGCACAGGTCCCCTGGTTTCCGGAGAGGTGATGACCAAGGTGGGCATAAGAGATTTTGCGATGGTCGGAACAAAATAAAAACCGGCATAACATAGAAGCCCTTTTTTCTTGAGGATGGCTCTGTCATGCATGCATGTCAATATGATCTTCTATTGTTGAGTCGAAATTAAAGGGTTTAAACCCAAAAGAATTTTTAGTGGTTGTCACTACAAGAAAACTGGGTATTAGCGACAGAAAAATCTCTCGCTAATTAGCGACGGATTGACGACAGATTAGCGAGGGAGGAGTGAGATGGTATGGACTTCACGCGACTTAGAGCACACCACCCTTCCAGGATCCTCGAGAGGTTTTGGCAGCAGATAATTGATGAGGTTTTTATCTTTGTTGTGAGCTTTGTGCATTGTCATGTGTTTTTTACCGACTTATGTGTTATGTTTTTAATTGGTGTAGGATAACAAACGTTGAAGACTCACGGCACACCGGGGGATGAGGAGGTGTCATCCAGGCACATCGGGGGATCGATCACTGCCTCACAACATCGACACCAGATGGTAAGTATACAATTATTTTGAATATGTAATTAGATTTGTATCTTTACTAACTACTTAAGTTAATTGTCTATTGTAGACATGAATATTTGGTTGCGAGCCAAGTAGTTCTGAGGTGTTTGAGCGGATCCACTGCACGAACCAGAAGCTCGTTTCGGGTTCGTCCGACCCGCTTACCGATCCTCCTCAGTTCGTTTACCCCAAAGCGGCTAGAGCGGCAATAAGTTTTCTAAAACCGTTACTTTGTTTTATAGAACCATTTGGTAGGTTTAAAGTAATATGTTTTAATAAACATAGCGATGCTATTAGTTTAGGTTGTCACTGTTGGGCAGACGTTCGGCTAAGTAGATATGTTGGTTGACAATGTGACCACCACTAGTAATTAGAATGATATAATTGTTAAAAATAGGCATTTGATACATTTGATTTACAGTCGTTATGCTGTTGAAATGTCTACAAAAATAATTAAGCACACCCATTTTTGTTTTGGCAAACCATAGGAACACTATCGAGAGTTTAGGGATGCGACCCACTCTAATGCACAACCCGACACCCCTTGATGATGCATCTCTTTAGGAGTAGATTGTCGGAGGAAGGAAGGAAGAAAGGTCGTCCTTTTGGTTTCGGGACTTCCCAAGATCCCTACTATGCTATGATTGGAAAATGTAGCGGTAGCAGAGCGGGAGATCATCCGTTACTGGATCGGCAACTGATGCATGTTTGGTTATAGTATTATGTTACTGATTATTGTCAAATATTGAATATTTACAACTAGCTACATTGAGAGCGAAGATGGATGAAATGGAGGAACGCCATCGGGTTGAGCTGGAGGCCGAACGAAAGAGAAGGGAAAAATTGGAGATCGAACAGACCAATCAAGCTACCCGGTTAGCCGAGCAGTTTTTAAATAACTAAACATCAGCGAGGGATTGGCGATAGAAAATCCGTCACTAAAAGTTAGGATCCCTTGCTAATCCGTCGCTAATAAGATCCCCCGTTGATTTCAATCACTCGCTAATTCGTCACTAATTAAATCCTTTACTAATCTGTCGCTATTAAAATCTCTCGCTAATCCTGCGATGATGTTATTCACTTGCTAATCCGTCGTTGATACTAGTCCCTCGATAATCCATCGCGGATAGTTGTCCCTCGCTAATCCATAGCTGATGTTCGTCGCTGATAGCATCACCCACGACTTTTAGAGTTTAGCCCCACCGACTACAGCGATGAATCTGATTTTTAACGAGGGATTTTCCCTCTGGTGGTCATTTTTGTAGTGTGACTTGGCATTTTTTTTAATATTGAGGTTGTTTATAATTATTTAATTAATTCGTAATAGATTTGCAAAACGATTTAGTGGTCGTCGATTAAGTTAGAAATTGGGTTTTATGATTATTATAAAAATGTTGTTTATATGATCAAGTTTATGAAATTCTTCATTTCAGCAAAACACTCGAGCTTTTCTATGGAAATGAGCTTGAACTTTTAACAAACGTTAATATGTGCAAGTTAAATTAGCATGGTTTATAAAAGTTAAAGTTGAGTCGGCTATTAAGGTAGACTTTTAAGTGATCAACAAGTAAGAATTTGTATTAGTTATAAAAGGGTCTTGCTGATCCGGAGAGTAATTTGATTAAAGTACTCGAAAAAATTATATGATTTGTATAATTGTAAGTTTAAAGGGATCGAAGAAGCCTACACACCCAGGGTGAGTTAAAGTGATTTATAAAATGGAGATGCATGCATAGTATGCAATATGTTGCAAAGTTTTATGTATCGAACTTATGTTTATAACATGTTCTATGTAAAATTTTATAAAAGTTATATATCTGTGAAAGTTTTATGCAAGTTGTTATGAAGGGCAAGTGACATTTACATTAATTCTCAATCATGTGTCGAATTTACAACGGAAAAGTAAAATTTATACCGGTATTGAAAGGTTATTTGCATGGGAAACAACCCTATATGTTTGGTAAGCTTTGTGCAAGGCCATTTATACGGATGGGGAGACAACCCAACATGCATGGCTGAAAAGTTTGATTCACAAAGTTTTGAAGTTTGCAAGTTTTTACAATATTCTTATAATATATGTTTACATAAATAATCATATTTTTTAGTGATACGTAAACAATGTGAATTAACTCGGTGAAAACTTACTTCAAGTATGCATCTCTCAAAAGTAGCTAAAAAAGGCAAGGAGGAAGTTTAACAAGACTTGATGTAATAACGGGGTCTCAATGTTAAATAAATGAGGATTAGTTTTATATGAAACCCCAAGGTTTGGGGACTAACTTGCAAATACTAAGAAAAGGGGTTAAAACCCTAAAGGTCATTATCCTCTAATCACTTCTTGAGTGGAGGCTAGAGTTACTCTGTGTATTTTTGGTGCATACGTGGAAGAGAAGAAGATCAAGAACTTGAAGGAGAAATCAAGGGAAGTTGTGGGATTGGGGGGAAGTTGTGGGATTGGGAGGAAGTCTTACCTCAATCATAATCAAAGGTAATCTCTAATTTCATCTATTATTGATAAATAATTTATTTTATATATTTTAACATCAAATTATCTCAAAATTTACAAGTTTCTAGATTAAATATTACCCCTCTAAGTGTGGTTTGTGCTTATATTTATTAGAACAATTAAAAGAAAAAAAACATTTTATTTGATGGATTTATAATTATTTCTTGATGGCAGCAGGTAGTAAAAGAGAAAAAAAACCATTGTACTTTTTTTGATGGTCTCATCAATCATGTATTAATGTGTAATTGTGTATTGCAGCAAAAAAAAAAATGTGTTGCAAGCCCATAAGTTAGAGCCCACGTGAAAAGAAGAAAAAGGAAGTTGAGAGAGAAGCCCAATTTGCAGCAGACCCAGAAGTGAAGGAAAAGATGTCGAGCAATCCAGGCCCCTCTCTCTCGGCTCGTTCGCATTGGCCACTCATGTTCGGCGTTTCAAGACCCGAGCGGATTTTCACGCGAGTTTAACCTGCTCCCAAAGTCGCGTCTTCAAAAAATCGAGAGGCTACGTTTAAACGTTTTTTTTCCTAATAGAGGTATAAAGGGGATGGGGTAGCCATCGTTTGAGAGGAATCGATCAAATTTTTTCAAAGGTGTACCACGAGAAGCGATTTCCAGATTTTGGAGAGCAATGGAGTCGATTTTGGATTTCTTAACTAGGGTTCTTCATTGAGTTTCTAGATTTTTAACATTTGTAAGTAATTTTGCATTTTAAAATAGGATTATGAATAGCTAATTTTCTATTTCTAGTGATGAGATTTTAACTAGTTTGATTTAGATTATGTTGAGACTTGAATTGCATTTCAATATCAGTTGATTTTCCATTTTTGCAATATCCATTATAATTGATGTTCATATTCGAGTTATTGAGTTTGAGTAGGATCCCTCATATTTTCTTATTCGATTATGAGTTGCTATCATAATTTGAGAATCCGTAATTGTTCTTAAATTTTGGACAAGTAGCAAGTAGTGCAACTTTTGACAGCAAAATCAACCGACTTGCACTACGAGGTTGCTTATTCTAGTTTAAATGGTTCGGCTTCTGATCGTTAGCTAGGATTGGTGCTTATCTCAACTTTAATGCAATTGGTAGGTAAATTTCTATGTTCGTAATAAGAATTAGCTTAATCAGTTAGAAACTAATCCGTCGGACGTCCAATGCTAGTTTAATCATAAGGATAAGCGGAGTGTTTAGCGTGTGTCGACACTCGCGGCCGATCTGGAATCAATTGAGAAAATGCATTTATACAAGTCAGTGATACATAGTCTTATAGAAATCGGTTAAGCTTATCACTAGAGCTCGTTATCTTATTGTTTATAATTTGTTTTAATTTGATGTTTAGTTTAATTATAAATCATCCACCACCCCCCATTTATTTATTGTTTTAAATTACTTGCATATGACGTTGTCTTGGACTTATGGTTGACACTGAGTCCCTGAGGAAACGACCCTACTTACCACTATCACAAGTTATTGTGTTTTAAAGGTAATAGGTTACATTTTAATTATTTATTCTTTGTCGGACTCGACACCCGTCAAATTTTTAGCGCCGTTGCCGGGGACTCGGCAGGTTTAACTGTTTTATGCCAAGATCGTTACGTGTGGGATCGTCAATTCCTATAGATCTAGAAATTGAAAGGACCGCGAAGAAAGTAAGAAAGTTAGCTAAGCTTCGAAAAAAAGCAAGGTGAGACATCTACATCATCGGGTCCCAATTTTTGGAAAGACATCGACCTCTCTACTAATTCAGATTGTGAAGGAGAGAAGTTGGTCCACAAAGTGATAAAAGAAGAAGAAATGGCGGCTCCGGAACGCACTCTGAGACAATAGACAGCCCCCGATGTCACACAACAACCTCTATGCATCACATATCCTACGAAAGAGGTAAGTGCTAATTTAAAAATCAGAGTAATCCATTTGTTACCTTGTTTTCATGATCTAGATAGCGAGGATCCGTACAAGCACCTCACAGAGCTTCATATGGTTTGTATGGGTATGAAACCGCATGGTACCACCGAGGAGAGCATCAAGCTAAAGGCATTCCTTTTCTCCTTAGTTAATGAGGCTAGGGGGATTGGCTCTTCTACCTTCCACCGGGGTCTATCACCTCTTAGGCACATATGGCAAGGGCATTCTTGGAAAAGTTCTTTCTCGCATCAAAAGTCGTTGGGCTTTAGAGACAAATTTGTGGGATCAAGCAAAAGGATGTCGAGACACTTTACGACTATTGGGAGCGTTTCAAGAGGTTATGTCTAAGTTGTCCTCAACATGGCATATATGATTAATTACTAATACAATATTTTTATGAAGGTTTATTGCCAATGAAGAGGAAGATGATGGACGCAACGTGTAGCTGGGCAATCGCGAACAAGACTCCAACGCAAGCAAAAGATTTGATCGCAACCATGGTGGAGAATTCGAAGCAGTTTGGAGCTTGAAATGACTTCACCCGAGGAGCTAATGAGGTACATATCCAATCCTTAGAGACTAAGATTACTGACCTTACTAATCTTGTTAAATAGTTTGCAATGGGAAATGTACATCAAGTCAAAGCATGCGGGATTTGTTCTACCGTAGGACACCCGACCGATGCATGCCCTACGCTACAAGAGCCATTCGAGCAGGCTAATGCCATAGGGGGTAGCAACTTCCTAGGCTCCCAAAACTGTGGGTTTGATCCGTTCTCTAACACTTATAACCCCGGTTGGCGAAGTCATCCTAACTTGAGTTATGCCCCTAGGCAAGATCAAGGTCAATTCCAACAACATCAACAATTTCAAGCACCGTCGGGTGCTCAGTTCCATCAACCATCTTCTCAAGCTTCTCAGAGCTCAGGTATGCCTTTAGATGAGATTGTGAAGATCATGGCCACTAATGCTCTTCAATTTCAGAAGGAAACACAAAAGTTCCAACAAGACGCATTAAAGTTCCAACAAGAGACTCGAACCAACATTCAGAACTTAGAGGCGGCGGTTGGACAATTGATGAACAAGGGTAAGTTTCCATTCCAGACAGAAACCAACCCGAAGGCACATATGAACGCAATCACCCTAGGAAGTGTTAAAGAGTCTCAAGGCGACAAGAGTAAGAATGGGAGGATCGAAGAAGTCAAGGCGTCGGAAAATAAAGTGCTTGACAAGTATGTTATACGCCCTTTGTTCCCCGAGCGTTTTGAGAAATCAAAGAGAGAAAGAGAAGAGAAAGAGTTCATGGACACCTTCCGAAAGGTGCAGGTAAATATTCCTCTCTTAGATGCAATTAAACAGATCCCTAAATATGTTAAATTCTTTAAGGAATGGTGCATAAGCAAAAAGAAGTCTAAGGAGATAGAAAAGGTAGACTTGACTCAAAATGTATCCGTCGTTCACTATACCGTGTATAGTGGGCAATCTCACGGTTAATAAAGCAATGTTTGATTTAGGGGCCTCTATCAATGTTATGCCATACTCCCTTTATGCATCTTTGGATGTCGGGCCCCTAAAACCTACAAGTGTGGTAATCCATTTGGCGGACAAGTCCATTGTCTATCCTAGGGGTGTGTTAGAGGGCGTTCTAGTTAAGGTGAATGAATTGGTCTTCCCTGCTGATTTTTATATAATTGACATGGAGGAGAATAATGCCTCCAAGTCAAGTATGATGTTATTGGGAAGACCATTCCTTAAAACCTCTAGAACTAAGATTGATGTCTATGATGGTACCCTTACGATGGAATTTGGTAGTGAGGTCATTAAGTTTAATATTCATGACACGATGAGGTACCGAGAGATGTGCATTCTTTGTGTTTTGTGAATGCTTCTACACCTTTGACTAATAATGTTTATGCTATAACTAACAATTTTGTTCTGAAAGGAAATTTTAGCGGAAATGAGAAGGTGGAAAATTTGGTGAAACTCACAAAAGCTCTCGGTTTGAATGATGAGACTTCAGAGAAGATTCCATGGGTGGAAAAGGGACATCAAAGGTATGACAGTATTGACCATCATGTGTCTTTTGCTAATTCAAAGCCTTTGTCTATTTTTTTACAGGCACCAGAAGTTGATTTAAAGTCATTGCCGGATCTAATGAAATATGAGTATTGGAGTGCGACGAAGATGGAGGAGGTGCCACTTGGATGGATGAATGCCAGGTTGGAGATGAAAGTCCCATGGTCGGGTTGGGATGCCGGCTAGATTGGACGCTTGAAGGGGGTCTAGCTAAAGACGATAAAGAAAGGCGTTGCGTGGGAGGTAACCCACGAATTTTCGTTCCTTATTCTACCACTTTCCGTTATTTAGTTTTTTTTTTGTTAGGTTCTCCAATTTCGCTCTTAGCTCTTTCTGTTATTCTCAGGTTCACCCGAATGGTTGGAAGCTCAAGGGGACGCAACCCATCTTCAAAGATTCATACATTGGAGGACAACTCACTAACTTAGGGGAGTTTTCTGTTCCATTTCTTTTACTGTTTAGAGTGTCCTATACATATTGAATACATTGAGGACAATGTATGAATTAAGTCTGGGGGTGGGGGAGATTTGCATGATTTGAAATGATTTGGGTAGATAAATTCTTCTTAGGGTAAATTTTTTGCAAATTTTGTGCTTAATTGTGGGTCATTGTCCGGTTGGTAATGTGTTAACATGTTTTTATGGGCTTAACATGTTGAAGATGACGAGTTTGGATGCATATATAGCATGATTGAGTTTGATTGATAGCACTTAGAGTCGATTAGTGGTAGTATATCGGTCAAGGTTAGACTTTTACTAATCTCGTGAACTAGCTTTAACACCGTTAGACTTTGAGCCTATTAGACTAAACACTTGATATTAGTCTCAATTTCATTTCTTGTGTGATTACGTCGTACCTAGTTATGTATTTCTAGAACTTGATTTGTATCTCCTTAAGATTACATGGTACTTACATGCTAATAAGTATGATAAAGGTCACCGTTTGTTCATTTTTAGTTAACCCATTAGCCTTAAGCCTACCATTATGTCATGATTATCCTTTTTGCATACCACTTTGAGCCTTTGCTTATGTCTTTTGTCACCCACATTATGAACCGATCCAAACACGACTCACCCGACCAATCACCAATGGAATAGTTCCGGTATCCCTATGTGCTTGAAAGTAAACCGTATACGTTGGGAAAGAAAAGAAATTTAAAAAAAATGAATGAAAAAAAAGAAGAGAAAAATTAAAAAATAAATAAATAAATTAAGAAGATCTATGAGTAAATATGTCGTCAAGAAAGAAAAAAAGTGAGACGATGGAAATGATGATAAAGCTAAATATATATGTTTCATCTCTACTTCTTATCATCTAATGGGAATGTATTTAAAGTGTGTATATCAAGATCCCATGTGTTAAAAACATCAAATTAGTTTATCGATTTCTCCGTTGGTGTACGGTCCTTAGTCACTCTTTCCCGATTGTATCCCCACCTTACCCAAAACCTTGGTTTACATTACATCCATAAAAGACCTTTTGATTTAATTGCATGTATTTATCCAAGTAGTGGAGGTTGAGAGGCATTTCAAGCTTATGGTAAGTACATACTAGCGTATGGACGGTCTGAGCGATACACTTTAACCCAAGAGTGAATTGAGCGTGTTGTTATTATCTCATTTGTGAGAGTTCTCGAAATTAGCTTGAGTCTGCTTGATTACGTGTGTGCTCACTTTTTGATGCTAAGTTGCAAATCTTAAGTCCATGACATGCTATATGCGTTAATGATCTCGTTTGATTCATTTATATCTCTACGTGCTAACTTAAGTCATTGTCGGGACAGACAATGATCTAAGTGTGGGGGTATTTGATAAATGATTTATTTTGTATATTTTAACATCAAATTATCCCTAAATTTACAAGTTTCTAGATTAAATATTACCCCTCTAAGTGTGGTTTGTGCTTATATTTATTAGAACAATTAAAAGAACAAAAAAACATTTTATTTGATGGATTTATAATTATTTCTTGATGGCAGCAAGTAGTAAATGAGAAAAAAAAGACCATTTTACTTTTTTTGATGGTCTCATCATGTATTACTGTGTAATTGTGTACTGCAGCAAAAAGAAAAAGAAAAAATGTGTTGCAAGCACATAAGTTAGAGCCCACGTGAAAAGAAGAAAAAGGAAGTTGAGAGAGAAGCCCAATTTGCAGCAGGCCCAGAAGTGAAGGAAAAGACGTCGAGCAATCCAGAACCTTCATCTCGGCTCGTTCAATTCCAGGACGTCGGACGACTTTTGCAGCGGCTTTAGCCGCTGCCCTTCTCGCGTTGGTCACTGATGTTCGGCGTTTCAAGACCCAGGCGGGTTTTCGCGCGGGTTTAACCCGCTCCCAAAGTCGCGGCGTCGAAAAATCGAAAGGCCACGTTTTAAGGGTTTTTTTTCCTAATGGGGGTATAAAGGGGATGGGGTAGCCATCGTTTGAGGGGAATCGATCAATTTTTTCAGAGGTGAACCACGAGAAGCGATTTCCAGATTTTGGAGAGCAATGGAGTCGATTTTGGATTTCTAAACTAGGGTTCTTCATGAAGTTTCTAGATTTTTAACATTTATAAGTAATTTTGCATTTTAAAATAGCATTATGAATAGCTAATTTTCTATTTCTAGTGATAAGAATTTAACTAGTTTGATTTAGATTATGTTGAGACTTGAATTGCATTTCAATATCAGTTGATTTTCCATTTTTGCAATCTCCATTATAATTGATGTTCATATTCGAGTTATTGAGTTTGAGTAGGATCCCTTAGATTTTCTGATTTGATTATGAGTTGCTATCCTAATTTGAGAATCCGTAATTGTTCTTAAATTTTGGCCAAGTAGCAAGTAGTGCAACTTTTGACCGCAAAATCAACTGACTTGCACTACGAGGTTGCTTATTCTAGCTTAAATAGTTCGGCTTCTGATCGTTAGCTAGGATTGGTTTTTATCTCAACTTTAATGCAATTGGTAGGTCACACTACTGGAAAATTGCTTATTTCCGACCAAGATTTCCGACGGATATTATCCGTCGGTAATTACCGACGGAACACCGACGGCAGTTTAATTTTTGCGACGGATACATTATCCGTCGATAAATATAGATATTAAATTTTTTTTTAATTATTAAATCCGTCGGAAATCCGTCGGTAATTTATATAATTTATTAAGTATTATTTTTTTCCTGACGTTCGTCGGTAATCCGTCGGTAATTACCGACGACATTCAGATTTTCGTCGGTAATCCGTCGGTAAATTTAATAATTTAATGAATATTAATTTTTCTGTGATCATGTATGTATATTATATATATATATATATATATTTATATGTATGTATGTTTGTATGTATGTATGCGATCATGTATGTATATATGTACATGTACATATGTGATCATGTATATATAGTATGTATGTGATCATGTATGCATGTATGTACATGTACATATGTGATCATGTATGTATATACACATGTACGTATGTGATCATGAATGTATGTACACCATGTATAGTATGGATGTGATCATGTATGTATGTATGTATGTATATGTACATATGTGATCATGTATGTAATATGTATGTATGTACATGTACATATGTGATCATGTATGTAATATGTATGTATGTACATCATGTATAGTATGTATGTGATCATGTATATATGTACATATGTGATAATGTATGTTAAAGCCCAATTGGATACGTTAAAGTCCAACTGTGTACATTAAAGCCCAACTGGATTCATTAAAGCCCAACTGTGTACGTTAAAGCCCAATTGGATACGTTAAAGCCCCACTGAATTCATTAAAGCCCAACTGGATCTGTTAAAGCCCAACTGGTAACGTTAAAGCCCAACTAAATCCATTAAAGCCCAACCGGGTTCGTTTAAAGCCTAACCGATCACATTTGGTCCCTGATCTAACTGGAATTAACGGGAAAAGATAACGGTCGTTAGTTGTTTCCATTAAGTCCAGTTACTTCAGGGGTATTTTAGTCAATTTAAATACAATTTGATAAATTAATTAATAATTTTAAATATAATTTGATAAATTAATTAATTAATAATTAATTTATTAATTTTAATATTAAATAATATATTAATTAATAATTTATTTAATAATTATAATTTTAAATATAGTTTTAATTTAAAAGTAATTTATTTAATATTACTGTTTGGGTAAAAATTCCAATAGTCTATTGTCGTACGACCAGAGACAACTGACGCCCTTCTTTTAAGGCGACCTCGACTAAGCAACCCAAAGACCCACCTGGCAAGTTCTGTCGTACGACCTGGTTTCAGTTACTAATTTGCAACATACGTTATATTATGTTTTAATGCAGGATTCAAGGATATTTATGACTAAAGATTGTAACGGTAGACATCATCAATAACAAAAAGCATAACGGACGCCATCATCAATATCAGAAACGGTCATATGCATTCAAAGACTTGGAAAACGGAAAGATGGGGTATAAATATGGGGTTGATTCTCATACCTTGGGGGCTCACGAATTACAAGTTCACTCAGTTTCTCTCAAAGTCCACAAGGCTTATTGCTGTTTGTTACACGACGCATGACCAAAGTCTATTTACACACGACGCACGATCGACTTTATTTTATTGTATTATTTTACATTACATTTCATTTGTAACACTTGTTAACAAGGACGACGTCCCTGATTGACGTCCATAGTGCACGACGACTCACACTCGTCCGCGGTTTTTACCCATTTTGGGGTTTTCCGCGTCACCAATTCTCTTGTCTCATTTACTTTATTTTTATTATAGTCGTACGATTATTGTTGTTACTTTCTTTGGTTGGATCAAGCTCCACATTTACCTTAAATTTTCCTTGTGAGATTTTTGGCATAAACAATTACCGACGGATATAATCCGTCGGTAAATACCGACGGAATTTCCGTCGGAAATCTGTCGGTGAATTTCCGAAAATTCTTAAAAAAATAGCAGGCTTAAAGCCCTAATCTGTCGATTTTCCTCTCAGTCTCTCGTCTCTCCCTCTCGTATCCCTCTCTCAAATCACCGGCGGCGTCAACCGACTCTCGTCATCTCCATCTCGTCTCTCCATCTCCATCTCGTCTCTCCATCTCAATCTGTCCCTCTCACTCTCGCTCTCAGTCTCACTCTCGCACTCGATCTCTCCATCGGCGTCGACCTCCACACCGGCGACGACGACCTCCACAACCTCCCTCGTCTCCTCTCGTTTCTGACCTCGAGCGACAGCCACCGACGGCCACCGACTGCCATTGTATCCTCTCGATCAGGTATGATTTTTTAAAGAGTAAACTATGATTTTCATCGATGTTGGTTTATTGTTTATAACTATTTTCGATCAAAAGGCTGTGATGTTAAGTTTGTTTGCATCTAAGTAGGAATCTCTGTGTGTGTATGTGTGCAATGAATAAATGAATATGTGTATGTGAATAAATAAATGAATCTTTCCATATTTAATCCATATTTGATGTATGTGTCCAAATGGTTTATTGATAAGTTTATAAATATGGATCAAATATGTGATTATTGATAAGTTTATAACTCAATGAACAAATATGGATCAAATGTATGTGATTATTGATTATAAGTTTATAAGTATGGAAAGAAAATCTTTGTGTGTGTTTGTGTCCAAATGGTTTATTGTTTATAACCCAATTGTTGTGTTTATAAGGCTATGACTACACGTCAAAATGAACAAAATGTATGTATGTATGTATGTATGTATGTATGTATGTATGTATGTATGTATGTATGTATTGTAGATTGAAATTGATATGAGCATATTGTATATTCAAATTGATATGAGTTGTTTTAGCTTATGAAAACGCCATTTTTGGTTTGATAAACTTGTGATAATGTTTTTGTTTGAGTTTAGCTTATGATTTGGTTTTTGTGAAAATGTTTTGGTATGATTTGGGTTGATAAACTTGTGATATTAATTAGTTGGGTTGTCATTTATTGGACAAACATTAGGTTGATAAATGGAGACATTTTGTATGATTTAGGATTTGATTATACTTGATTTTATTTATTTATTTTAGTTGGGTTGCCAATTGTTGGGCAAACATTAGGTTGATATATGGAAATATTCATTTTATAGTCGTTATGCCGCCGAAATTTTAAAAAACATATGTTTGACTTTCCAATAATCAAACCATTACATTTAGAGTTTTAGAGTCATCCAAAACTCCTCTAAACCTATGGTTTGAATTTCTAATAATCAAACCATTATATTTAAATTTTAAAAAAACATATGTTTGACTTTCCAATAATCAAACCATTATATTTAAATTTAAAAAAAACATATGTTTGTCACTGGGGAGCTCAACGTAGTCGCCACAAATGATGAAACTAGTTAGGAAGATGCATTAGATCATGAAGCTAGCAACGAGGAAGAAGAATTTGAAGATATGGATGATGATGAAGATAACGAAGACGAACTTATGTTATCTGATCACTTGTCTGATAACTAGTGTGTCGTTCTTATGTAGACATTTTTCGTGGATATATGTTCAAATCACAGTTGAAATGCTGCCGAATTTTCTATAGGTTAGTTGACTTGACAATGTCTAATTTGGTAAACTGTAGGATCCCTACCATCGGATTAGGGAGGAGGAGTACCCGGACTTACCTCCCGGCACTGTACCTCCCAATGACGTCGAGTTGTGGGAGCGTAGTGTCGGAGGACGGCTTAAGGGCCTTATTTTTGGATGGGGGACCAATCAGGATCCCTATTATGCTATGACCGGTGAATCAGATGTCAGTTCGAGTGAGAGCACGCGCGACCGTCGCGATGAGGAGGTATATTTGTCAAATGTTGTTTAACATTGTTAATCATATGTTTGTTAAATGTTGTCTGACATTGTTCTATATATGTTTGTCAAATGTTGAATTTCAGTTGGAGGAGCTGAGGCAGAGGTTAGAGAGAGAGAGGAAGCAGAGAGGATCTAGTAGCAGGAGCGACTACAGAGAGAGGAAACAGAGAGGATCCGGATGCAGGAGCGAATGGATAGAGATGAAGCAGAGAAGAGACAGATGCATGAACGAATGGCACAGTTTGATGCGTTCATGATCAAGTTTAACAATCAGCACCCCTTTCCCCCTCCGTAGGATTACGTTTATGTATTTATAGATATTTTGAACAGTTTAAGACTTAGTAATATTTAAAAATTGACAGGTTTTGTACAGAATAAAAACTGAAAAATTTTAATTTTTAATTATTTTTAAAAAAAAATAAATTACCGACGGATCCGTCGGTAATCCGTCGGAAAATATTTTTTAATTTAATTTTTATTTAATAAAAATCCGTCGGAAATCCGTCGCTAAATCCGTCAGAATTAATCCGTCAGTGAATAGCCGTCGGTAATCCGTCGCTAATAGTCGACCGTCGGTGATCCGTCCGAAATAACCACGCCGTCGGTAACCGTCGGAGATCCGTCGGAAAATTAAATCGTCGGTGATCCGTCGGTAATACCCGTCGGTGATCTGAACGTCGACCACCTTTTTTACCGATGGATCACCGACGGATTTCGATTTTATCGACGGATTCATCCGTCGATGATAAGCCTTTGTTTTGTAGTGTCAATTTCTATGTTCGTAACTAGAATTAACTTAATCAGTTAAAAACTAATCCGTCGGGCGTCCGGTGCTAGTTTAATCATAAGGATAAACGGAGTGTTTGGCGTGTGTCGACACTCGCGGCCGATCTGGAATCAATTGAGAAAATGCATTTATATAAGTCAGTGATACATAGTCTTATAGAAACCGGTTAAGCTCATCACTAGAGCTTGTTATCTTATTGTTTATAATTTGTTTTAATTTGATGTTTTGTATAAATCATCCACCCCTGACTTACGGTTTACACTGAGTCCCTGAGGAGATGATCCTACTTACCACTATCACAAGTTATTGTGTTTTAAAAGTAATAGGTTACATTTTAATTATATATTATTTGTCGGACTCGACACCCGTCAATTATCTTTGTTGATTGATCGACTATTCTTTATTGGATTCTTGGGTTAGAGAGGGTAAGCATTCTATTGATTTTAGTGAAAATCTTTCTAGTATCAATAGTTAATGATAGGATTTTGTTGTGAACGATTGTTTCTATAACCCTTTGTATTTTGGGGGTAAAAATATGATTATTAGGAGGTTATTTTCTTAAAATGGGGTTTTGGGTTCGCACCAAACCCTTAATCGCCCAGAACTGGGACAACACCCGGGAGACGGGGTGGACCGGGAGACTCGAGAGTCGGGTGCCTCGAGAGTCGGGATGGACATCGGGAGAACCCGGGAGGCAGGTGACCCTGGAGTCAGGATGGACACCGGGAGACCTGGGAGTCGGGAGACTCGGGAGTCGGTGTAGACACCGGGAGTCAGGTGGGCACCAGGGGATCTGGGAGTCGGGGTGGACCCAGGAGACGAGCGGACCGGGGGAGACCCCAGTGGCGTGGGGGGCCGGGTGGGACCCCGGGCAGCGGGGCGACCCACTTGGTTTCTAGTACACTATTTGAGGATTTCATAAATGTTTTGGTACAAGCAAGATCCATGATGCTCGAGCCTCATTGGATCGAGATAGCATAGGAGGATGTTGCAGCATCGTTGATTCATTTAAATCATTTTTGTAATTTTTTTCTTCACATAAATCATAAACCGAAAATTGAATTGATTAATTAGAAAGTAAAATCCTAATTGAACAAGTTTTAAAAATAGATTTATTTAAATGACTCATATATTTCTCATAATATTATAAAGGTTACAATATATATATTTTTTTTCCGAACAGCAAGTAAGAATTTATTAACTAAAAAGATCGAAGCAACGGGCAAACAACAAAAAAGAAACGAAACCTTACAAAATACAAGACAAATGAACAAACCCACCCGATACACAATAAAACACCACAAAACAACTGATAAGTATTCTTTTAGGGTAAGAATAAACCACAAAACTTCTGTAAAAACATCCCTCTTTTTCATTGAAAGAGCTAGGTTTAAATACATGAAAAGAGACAAACTACTCCCTTAATTCTAGTCCACTAACCCAACTAAGGACATGGCTTCAACCGCCATTTGAGAGACTCCAAACATAATACCACTAGTCCACTGCTAATAAATAAAAATAAAATAGAATAACAAAAAATAAATAGCAATGGAAATTAACGATACTAAATTAATACTAAATTAACGATACTAAATTAACCATCAGTGACTTCCTAACAACAACAATATAAAGGTTACAAATTTAAAGAACACATATAAGCACGATTACTAATAAACCAAAAATACAAATTCTCTCACAAGAGTCATAGATGTATGAATAGAGTGATTTCAAGGCATCAAACTTTTGACCACCATTGTGAAGGACGGATTGGTGGTGCTATAACCACCATCCACCACCAGGTTCACCCCACTCACATACTTACTCTCGTCGCTACCCAAATACAACGCCGCCTTTGCCACATCCTCCACTGTCGGCATCACACCTTTCAAGGTGCCTGATGCACACACCGATTCCTCCACCACCTCCTTCTCCACTCCCATCGCGTTAACCAGCAGCGGCGTAGCAACGGCGCCAGGTGAGATGCAATTCGCCCGTATCCCATGTTCTCCTAATTCCACACACAGATTCTTCATCAACCCCACCACCGAGTGCTTCGACATCGCGTAGGCATGTGACGTAACTCCGGCCGTCACCGATGCGGCACTTGAAGTGAACAGAATCACCCCACTTTTCGCCGGGATCATCACCCGAGCGGCATGTTTGGCTCCCAAAAACGAACCAAACGCATTCACTTCGATTACCCGTTTGAGATTATTGATACCAGAGCCTAGTATCGTGCAATCCGTGTCCCCGGAGATGCCTGCATTGTTGAACATGATGTCCAGCTTTCCGTATGTGGAAACTGTGGCGTCGACGACGTTCTGAACATTGGAATCAATAGTGACATCACAATGAACATACATGGCGACGTTTCCCGCTTTAGAAAGTAATTCCTCACAAAGGGAAGTTCCTCGTTCGTCTTGGACGTCGGCGATCACCACTTTGGCTCCATGTTCGATGAAAAGCCTCACCGTGCTTTCGCCGAAACCGCTTGCACCACCGGTGACTATGGCGACTTTGCCTTGCAATCTGTGTAAGAATTTAACATACATATGTTAATTAATGTATGAACTTACGATTAAAAATCAATTTCATGAAAATAAAAAATGGGCATGTGAAGAATTATGGAATCCCAACGTTGAGTTTTGACCTTTTGGCAAATGGGGATGGTGAAGAATTATTCATCTGCATGTTGAATGACTACGTATGAATATGGGTGACAATATACATACATATACTCCTATATATATATATATACATATACATATACAGGGTTGGGGATTAAAAGAAACAATGTAAATACAGCAATAGATTATTTAATTTTAATCATCACGAAAAGAAATTAAAAACACCAACTAATTTTGATGATCAAATCATAGCATGCATTTTACTTAATTCATCCTTATGTAAAATCCATTGTTGTTGCCATTATTATGGTTTAAGGAAGGTTGAAACTTGAATAAATTTTTGGCTTTTCTCAGTTATAATTAACACCTCTTTAATGTTGAAGAAAAATGTTTAAAATATAAAAATTCAACATATGTTTTTTTTAACAAAGTTGTATGTTTTTATTTAATCACAACCTAGATGACAATTTTTTTATCATAGGTTTTTACACAATATATATATCAAGGAACAGATTGTAGCTCATTAGTGTTTTATTTTGTATAGCAACTACATTGATTTATTAATGATGGAATTATGAATATATTATTGTAATTAATTATTAGTAATTTTGGCGTTTGGTTCGTAGATTCTGATGGAATTGAAATGTTGAATTCCATTGACCAAATTTCATTACTTTGTTTGGTTCATTATTTTTCACGGAAAGAATATCTAAATTCCACCAAATTCCACAAATGAGTGAATTTAACATTACTCGGCAACTACAAGGTATTTTGATTTAATGGAATTTTTTTTCTTCATAATACCACATATGTCCTCAATCCAATATAACCTAATCACATAAAACCTATCTGATTAAACCATGCCTCCATCAGTTCCTTTTCTAAACCACCGTCGACCACCACCGACCACAACCGTTCTGAACCACCACCGACCACTACCGATTTGAACCACCACTGACCATCGTAGACCACCGACCAGCGCCGTTCTGAACAATCACCAATCTGAACCACCGTCGACCACCGTTGATCTGAACCACCGTCGACCACCGCTGTTCTAAACCATCATCGATCGACCATCACCGACCACCACCGACCACCACTGTTCTGAACCATCGTCGATCTGAATGAACCACCGCCGATCTGAACCATCGTCGATCTGAACCACCATCGACCACCGACCACCGCCGTTCTGAACCATCGTCGCACCGCCGACCACTGCCGACCACCGTCGATCTGAAACACCGCTGGCCACCGCCGATCTAAACCACCACCAACCACCGCCTATCTGATCGAACCACCGCCGACTGAACCATCACCGATCTGAACCACCGCTGACCACATCTAATCTGAACCACCATTCTAAACCACCATTGGCTACCACCAATCTAAACCACCGTTACAAATAAATTATTTTTAATGACTATTTTATTAAAGCATTTTTTGTTTAAAAATTTTAAAATTATCAAAAAGGATATTTTGGTCATTTATCAACATTTCATTCCAATTCCAAAACTACATTCTGTGAACCAAACAGACAGATTTCAATTCCTTTAACAGATTTTATTCCAATTATGTCAACCAAACATGTAGTCAAACCTGACAACATTTCATTCCAATTCTTGATAGGTTTCATTTCATCCAAAACATTCTACGAACCAAACAGTACCACCTATAGATAACTCAAGGCCATTTACAATGTTTTTGGAAATATGCAAACATATTCTTTGACAGATTTTATGTTTACTAATATTTTAACAATTAAAAGGTTCTTAACTCGTTAAAAAATAGTGATTTATCCAGAGATAATTGTTCTCTTATGTCTTTCATATTAAATAATAATGTTAAAATGCCAAAGTATTTTGATCGACATTCAAATGATCATATCGTACATTTTACCTCATCTTGTCGTAATTCTTGTTGCCATGTTGTAGCCATTATTATCGTTTGGTGATGCTTGAAAATTGATGAGTTTTTGACTTTCTATGCTATTAATTAAATAGGTTTTTGATGATTTTATTTTTTATTTATACAATATAATCAATGGACAGATTGCATGCAAATGAGATATATTATTACTGAGTTTCAATTTTAAAACATACTCTACAAATCAACCATTTAGGATACACAACATATTTTTACACACATTACGGTAATCAAACGATTACGTACTAAAAGATTTTTCTGAAAGCAAATATATCAAAACGTTACTTATAAAGTGTGCTTAATTCAATAATTATTTTTAGAATAAAAATAAATAATATTTATTATTAATATTCTTTGTTATAAAATCATTTAGATAATTTTTTTTGAACGATAAGTTAACGCACACATACGTTCCAGTGGTATCGGGCCTCCATTACGGGCAATCTCACTAATCCGCTGGGACCCGGCCCAACCTTTGGCTGAACACGACCGGCAGGGTAGAGGGTCCCATAGACTGGACCCACCCAAACCGGTCCCGAAGGACCAGACCCAGAGTCTGGATATCTCAGAAAAGTGTCGCTCGCGGCCTTAAAATTAATTATAATATTTTAAATCAGGGTAAAAACGAAATTATTACTTTATTGTTTATTACAAAATATAATTAACTATAATAACAACATATTTTTAATAGTTACAAATGTTTTAAAATAATATAAATCGTTTAACATGTAAAATAATTGTTTTTAAGATAAATCATTTCTTAACAAAAGTTATAATATTTTTTTAACAATAATAAATGCTTTTTTTATTTAAATATTTATAATATTAATCATATTTTTAAAACCAACCTTTTGTGCATATAAATATACCTCTACACACAATTATTTGGTTACCAATAAAATATGTTATATAAATCATAAAATTTTCGTTTTAAAAATATGCTCTCCAAAAAATTAAGTACAAGTATATTTCATTTTAGGGGAAAGCTAAAATATCCAACAAACTATCATATTTTAAGTGATTAAATTTTTAAACCTTATTTTTGAATAGATAAATGCTTAAGGTTTCTGAAATCAAATAACTAAATTCTTAAACCTTTTGAAAGCAACAAAAAAAAAATCCAACGAACTTGTTTATTTTAAACGATGAAATCTCTAAATTTTGGCTCAACTCCTTACACTTATAAAAAGAAAATAATATAATATTTCTCAATCGTTGTATCCATATCAATAACATAGTACAATAATACAACAAAAAAATATTATATATCATTTTCATTATCCATTATTCATTTTTTTCATATTCAAATGAGAGTCATAAAAGAAGCTAATAAGTATTTATTTTTCAAATTCAAATGACAACCACTAGATCATAACAAACATATGTGCTTATCATTTAAATCTGAAAAAAAGGGTTAAAAAATGGCGTGTTTTTCTTTTAATTGATTTGTTGTACCTTTTTCAATTGATTTGTATATACATAGAAAAAGAAATGGTAAATTTCTTTTGTTTTATAATTGTAATGATTTATTCGTTCAAAAAAATGTTCATGAACCTAATCCTTCAAAATATGAAAGTTCATTGAGTTTCTGTCGGCTTTAGTAAGTTCAAAGATTTATTTGTTCGATTTCAGTAAGTCTAAGGACGTATTTGTTTGATTTCAGAAAGTTTAAGAATTTATTTGTTAAAAAAGATTTAGGGACTTAGGCATCCGTTTGGCAAAAATAAGCTACCTTAATCACTCCAAATATAATAGTTCCTTGGATTATTTTTAAACGTTTCCCTTCATTTTAATACAATATGATCTATATTAATTAATTAGGTTTATGTACAAACAATTTACGGTGGTTATTTTGTATCAAAATTATTACAATGATGATCGGAACCATTCAATATAACATCTTTTAGTGCTTTATTTTGTGGTTATTATGATGAGAAATTAAATTTAACCTTGATTTTATATGTCTTATGTATCAAATATTAATAGGTTGTTTTTTTTTTTTAAACATCTTAATGGCTCTTAAGTCTGAATCGTTCAGACATTTTTACACACCACCTCTTATTAATTATAACTAAAATAAGACTTCAAACTTTAGACCTCTTAAAAAACAAACGGCACCTAAATGTTATTTATCACATCCATATATATTTTTTATATATAGTGTTGTAATCCAAGCGCAATATTTGCCTAGAATTTGTATTCCTAGCTTCTTGCTAGTGGTGGTTGCGTTTTAATTAAAATTGTTGTCAAAAAAATTTATATTTTATATTAAAGTACAAAAATTTTAACTCACGATTTAATAATATTAATCTTAAGTTCTTAACTAAAAGTTAATTAATTACTTAGTAGAAACTATATATGAGGCCAATTAATACTTTTTACGACCTAATTAATTGGATACGGGGTCCATGACAAGCGACTTGCAACTGATAACTTTCATTCTTTCAATCATATATCAAATTTGCAAAGCTTCATGCTTGCTTTTCATATGAGTTTTGAAGATTGTGACATCCCAATAAAAGAAATATATGCATATAAGGGGTATTGGCCAGAGTTTAAAAAACAATTTTCATAAAAGAGAACAAAACAATCATTTGAACCATTAATCTATTTTAATCCAAAGATTATTTTTTTTTTTTGTACGGCAACTTGGGCTACGCCCCCCCCACACACGTATCTGTGGTATCCGGACATCCAATTGGGCATAACCGACTAATCCGTGGCGACCCGGCCCAACCCAAATGAACTGGACCCGCCCAGGTACGACTAAGTCCGGTCAAGACCGAACCCGCATACCTATAGACTAGTATGTCCGTAAACTTGGACCTGAACCGACCCGAAGGCCGACCCAAGGTCTGAGTATCGCCGAAGTGCATCCCCCAGGATTCGAACCCTGGTAGATAGGCATACCATGCACTATCCCCCCAGGGCCTTACCACTAGGCTAGCACCTCTTTGATAATCCAAAGATTATTAATATAGGTTGTGGTTATATTTGAAGTTGAGTCATCTACCTTTTAAGTCGAAATAGGGATTCCACTGTTTTATGAGTTTTTGTTTTCAACCTTCCTCATATATATAGTGATAGGTTCAAATAAGAAGTGCTAAGTGTGTGAAAAATAGAGAAGTGGTTCTAGCCTTTCATCTGGTCAACATTTGAGGTTTGACTGTGAAGCACAGAATAATTCTGTCGCATGGTATGTTGAAGATAGAGGGGTAGTCTTGTAACTTTTACAAATAGGCGGCAAACAGGTTCATATGTGAACCCGTGTAATTCACATATGAACTATCCATACATATATGAACCATTGTGATTCACATATGAATTATTTAACTGATTCACGTATGAACCGACCTGTGTGATTAGTTATGATTTCCATATTCACATATGAACTATTTAACTAATCACACGGGTTCATATGTAAACCGGTTAAATAGTTCATATGCGAATCACAAGAGTTCATGTATGCACAGATAGCTCATATGTGAATCACACTGGTTCAAATATGAACCCGTTTGCCGCCTATTTGTAAAAGTTACAAAACTACTCCTCTATTTTCGCATAGCCGTAAATTTTGACAAGTCAAATCAACAAATTTTGACCAATCTTGACCGTATGAAAGGCTAGCATCACCTCTATACTTCTCACACACTTAGCACTTCTCATTTGAACTTCTCCTTATATATAATATATTTTTTTTAAAAATATTCACAATGTGTTTACTTAGTGTGCACGTTTAATTGTGCGTATATGCTATGGAGAGAGGAGAGATGAAAGAGAAAAGATAGAGTTAAATTATATTTTATTCTTTAAACTAATTTTTTGTGGTCTATTCTCATGAATTAGTTTGTAAGTAAAATATGGCACCTATAATATATCATTAGATTCAAGTAAAATATGGTACTATTAATGTATCATTATTTTTCAATTAAATATGGTACTATTTTGATGATAACATGTACGAAAAGGTTTTGGTTTTATGAATTTAATTTGGATATTAAATATATGGTACGGTACATTGAAATTATTTATCAAACTCAACATTTGAAATACCCAATATTTTTGGGTTAGTTTGTAAAGAAAGTATTGGTGGGGGCTACAGTTGTCAAGTAAGAAAAGAACCACTTTACTGAAAAGGTGGGGAATGATTCTGTCACTGACTACAAATTAGGAGAGACGTCAGATGAAGCCAACTCCTGGGAATTCGCTTAAGAGATTGACATGGAGTTTTTCTCTTGTTACCGGATTATATGGCAAAGACTAGCAAACCAAACTTCATCATTGTTGCCTCACTAACTTAGAGCAAAACCAAACAAATGATCAGGTTTTTTGTAAGGAATATGGTGGTGTTTAAAGGAAATAAAATTAAGGTTGCAACAATGAGTTTCAAGGAAGAACATGTTGATTGAGGTATGATTATTGCATAAAACTCTTTTCATGATCAGATGGTAGCCTTACAAGTTAAAGGATCTATTTAGTTGTGATTGCTGGTCTCATGAGGCTTTAAAGCCACCAAATTGTTAAAAAAATAAATAAATGACCATTCATGTCGTTAAGCATAAACAATGAGAAAAGGCACTATTTAGGAGCCTTAATGTTGTTTAAGCAAACGTATAATGATAAAATGTTTTAGATATGCATGTTAATATTGTTTATAATAAAAAAAAAAAAAAAAATGATGCAATATGAGGTATCAGGACCAAATTCGATTTGGACAATTGACTACATTGAACAAGAGGCCTTTATGCACCGAAAGGGGGCTTGAGAAGGAGGTTATTTGAATCGAATCCAAGATCCTACCCGTATCCATGACCAACCCATATTTAACATCCATGGACCCAAGACCCGTCCACCTACTATTTGGTTACAACCTGTTCGAATACCACCTATCGTTTGGGTTTGATTTCATCAAAAAATTCACCTGTTTCTTGCATATCTTGATTTTTAACACAATTTATTACATAACCTAACATGATTCATTAAGTAATCCACACAAATCAAACCCAAAATCAGTAACATTAGGATTACTGTTGCACAATTAAAACTCAACTAAACCATTTGATATCCTAAATAACATCAAACACATAATCAATTTAAAATTTTGCATAAATCATACCTCAATCAATATCAAAAATCGCAAAATCTTGATCCCACTTTATAACCCTATTCTCTCTTGATAATTGTTCATTTCAGGAATTTCTTTTGAGGTCTTGCTTGAATTTTTGCTCCAAAGAAAGTGGTGCAAAGTGATGGTTTTCCTCCAATTTTGAATTTCAAATGTTTTGCTATTTGGCACAACAGATCCTTAGATTTTTGTTATTATCACTTGCGGCCCCTAAGCTTCCACCAACTTTGACAATTATAGTTTTAGTCCCTTGTTTCTTCTCTATATTTCATTTCAGCCCACATTTTTACTTTAACATAAAAGCTACTTATACATAATTTTTGGATGTTATAAAAATCATCCATATATCATTTCAAATTTCCAGATCTAATCATACTACATAATGAGTAACCGTTTCACATGAAACTCATTAAATTATTAGGATTATACTTTCTGAATTTAGATCGATAATTTTCTTTCTTTTCATATTATTTATGTATTTGATTTATACTTATGTCGTCATATAGTGGGTCTTATCTTTAACGATGGATTGGTTATATATAAGAATATCACTACACTTCATTTGATTTTTCCTACTATCATGGACCGTGACTTGTTTTTTTATGGGTTTTTATGATTTTAGTAGATGATAATCATAAATTGATATTTATTTTGTAATGAATATATAATAGGGAATTTAATTAAAATGCCCTAAGTTGAAAAATCAGTACCCAATATGCCCCAAATCTTGTAATTTTTGCCAAAATACCCCCTAGGTCCGCGTTTTTCACTGTTACACGCGGACCTGGTCCGCGTTTTGGCCGCGTTTCCCCCTACACGCGGACCTGGTACGAGTTTTGGCCGCGTTTCCCCCTACACGCGGACCTGGTACGCGTTTGGCTTCGATGCGCGTTTGATCCGCGTTTGGTCCGCGTTTAGGCCGCGTTTGGGCCGCGTTTTCTCCGCGTTTTCCACTATAAAACGCGTACTTGGGGGCCGACCCATAGTGTTTATTTAGGGTTTAGAGATCGACGGTGTGGATGCTTTCATTTGTAGGGTTTGCTAATATAAATAAGTGTTTCCCCCACCAATAACCCCACCACCATCACTCTCAAAGGTATCCCATATATTTCACTCTCTCAAATATATCGTGTATTACACACGCTCGGATCTCGGCTCGGTTGGATAACATTTATAAAAGTCGGATATGGGTCGACCACTTTCTTCGGTAAGTTTCCTTTAACCGCGTTTTAATATTATATTTATTTTAGTGATTATGTGCTAATTTTAGAGTGTTGCGTTTATTTTGATAATATGTTAGAGGTTGCGTTAATTTTAGTTTTACATATTACGTTGATTTTAGAGATTGCGTTAATTTTAGGATTGCGCTACTTTCATAAAAAGTTTTACATATTACGTTGATTGTAGAGATTGCGTTAATTTTATAGATTGCGTTTTTTTTTGTATAAAAAAGTGTAGAGATTGGGGTTGTTTTTGGGATTGTGCTAATTTTATTAAAAAATTGTAGAGATTGCGTTTTTTTTTTGTATAAAAAATTGTAGAGATTGGGCTTGTTTTTGGGATTGCGCTAATTTTATAAAATAATTGTAGAGATTGCGTTAATTTTATAGATTGCGTTTTTTTTTTGTATAAAAAAGTGTAGAGATTGGGGTTGTTTTTGGGATTGTGCTAATTTTATTAAAAAATTGTAGAGATTGCGTTTTTTTTTGTATAAAAAAACTGTAGAGATTGGGCTTGTTTTTGGGATTGCGCTAATTTTATTAAAAAATTGTAGAGATTGCGTTAATTTTAGAGATTGGGCTTGTTTTTGGGATTGCGCTAATTTTATTAAAAAATTGTAGAGATTGCGTTAATTTTAGAGATTGCGTTTTTTTTTGTATAAAAAATTGTAGAGATTGGGCTTGTTTTTTGGATTGCGCTAATTTTATAAAATAATTGTAGAGATTGCGTTAATTTTAGAGATTGCGTTTTTTTTGTATAAAATAATTGTAGAGATTGGGCTTGTTTTATGGATTGCGCTACTTTAATAAAAAAATTGTAGAGATTGCGTTTTATCTTAGAGATTGCGTTTTTTTTTAGTATAAAATAATTGTAGAGATTGGGCTTGTTTTTTGGATTGCGCTACTTTCATAAAATAATTGTAGAGATTGCGTTTTATAATTTTTTTTGTATAAAAAAACTGTAGAGATTGGGCATGTTTTTGGGATTGCGCTAATTTCATAAAATAATTGTAGAGATTGCGTTAACAACATCCTTGCATTACTATGTAGGACGATTTTGATAACGTCGATCTTTCGTTCAAATGTCGCATCGCCATGGCTAAGGAAATTAGAGATGCTTTTGAAGCGTGTCCACCTGAACGGGCACAACGTTTACACCAAATGTTTAGCCGCACGTCTTTCGCATGGACTATAAGTAGATGCTCCGGTGAAGTAGTATTTCACAACTTCATATCTATCCTTTCTACCCTCACTTTCATTTACAAATATTATCTACATTCTATACATTATCTACATTTTCATTACTTGATGGCTGGAGGTTCACGCGGTAGGGGGAAAAGGTCAGCGAATGGGGCTGACACTTCACGCTCCGTGGACATCGACCAATTAAATGATGGAGCTTCAAGGATTGACTGGAATGCACCAGATACACCGGAGGATTGGGCGCAGTTTGGGTTAACTGCTTACGATGAACCGATAACGCCTCAGGAGTGGGAGCAGTTTAACAATGCCCAAGCCGCATACTACGCTGCTCATGGAGGAATGCCCCCTCCTACGTATCAATCCAACCAGGGGCCAGGTCTAACAATGTCTCAGGTACTGCCTACCAGGTTGAAAAGGTCTTGTGATGAGGCAAATGAAGAGATACGAAATACAGGCAGGACGTGGCTACAAAACATGGAACTTCAGAAGGACAAAGAAGCAACTATTGCGGAGCAGAAGGAGCTCCTGGAGAATATGAAGCGAGATGTCAGGGAGAAACAAAAGGAGATTAGAAAGTTAGAAGATGAACTGGTAGACATAAAAGAAAACTACACCGTCATGGAGGACCATATGAAGGCAAAGGCTGGCTGGGTTACGAAGTGCCGGGAAATCTACCCGTAGTAGGTTTCTCAAAGGGTGGTTGTTGTATGGATGCACTTTAACGTTTAACCTAAGTTTTATTTTATGCATTAATTTTTACTTTATCGATGCTTGAATGTTGTACGGATGCACCATTTCGTTTTCTTTAATTTCAATAAAACGATGCTTTTATGGTTTATCTTTTATTTACACATAATATAATTTCACAATCACGATAAGGTAGATAAAATCAACAATTAACATAATAACAATATCACTTAGCATAGAAGATGAGGTGGTTACAATCAAGGGAAGTCAATGTTAAGGTCAATGCTATCACGCCTTAAAGTTCCATGTGGTTCTAGGTCCGATGACCCTTGAGAGCGAAATCTTTGGCTAGTAGAAGCTCTCCTGGGCACGGTTGAAGGGGCAGGAGTTGGACATTCACCACGAGTATGTCCTACTGCTCCACACCTAGTACACGTTCTCTGTATCAGATCCTCACCACGAGATGGACGTCGATCGTTCTTTCTTGGTCTCCCCGCACGTCTCTTGGTTATTAACGGTGGATAGCATGGCGGAAGGGGGACGTGTGGCAAAACCCATGATTGAGGGGGTCCAACAGGATAGATCAACTCATGATATGTTGACCGGTAAGTACTGGACGTGTAGTAAGATATAGCCAGATCGCTGCAATCTCTACGATTCATTGACCTTGCAGCAGCGATGGCATGACCGCATGGTAAACCAGAATATTGCCATTGGTTACATTCACAAACACCGTTGACCATATCGACAGTCGCGTGATAACGGATATCCCGAACGTTGAACTTACCATGTCCAATCTGACTTACCCTCCATGTCGCAGACTTTCCC
Source organism: Arctium lappa (assembly GCA_023525745.1). NCBI lineage: Eukaryota > Viridiplantae > Streptophyta > Magnoliopsida > Asterales > Asteraceae > Arctium > Arctium lappa. Next base: position 10,012,243 of record CM042054.1, on the reverse strand, counting down.
GACCTTCTGCTAATTATCTCCCCCGCCATTGGTGTGAGATGATTATGCATTTCATCTACAAATATGTGTTAATTGTGTTACGATTTATACGGAAGACGAAAAATGCAACAAACATATAAGTTAACGATTTTAGAGTTTATCAACCTCCCTTTCGTCGTCGAAGTTGGTACCACTCTTGTTGAAAATCTCGGAAGTACTCTATAAGGCCGACAATGGGTAACCTGCGTGCAAAACGGGACAGTGCATTCACCGACTCTACACTATTAGAGGTCATTATGTTATACCGTTGTGCAGGGAAATGGGCCCTTGACCACCTCTCTTTACCAGCCTCGTCCATAACTTGTGCTCCACGAGGTACTTCATATCGTAGTGCATTCATGTAGGTCTCGAACTCCCTAATAGTATATGCTTTGCACGCCTTCCAATACGTGGTCTTGTTTGTTGTGATACGTTTGTCCGCGCTTTTCACGTTCATCTCCAAATGTCGACAACATAGGGCGTGAGGGGTGGAGGGGTACACGGCAGAAATTGCCGCGCTTATGGAAGGAGCCCTGTCGGACATAAACACCAACCCTTCCGGGGAGCCGATACATTCCCGCAACATGTTCAGAAACCAACCCCACTCCTCCCCCGTCTCGGACTTTCCTACTCCGAAAGCCAAGGGCACAATGTTGTTATTTCCGTCCATGGCAACCGCCAAGAACATCATACCCAGGTAATGCCCCTTTAAATGGGCAGCGTCTATTACAAGGACAGGACGCAGATTTGTCAAAAACGTTCGGATCTGCAATAAATGTATGTGGTTATTATTTGTAAATGTTAAAATTCATAATATGTAAAGCTACGATGATTTAATATACTTACCGCACATCCAAGTGCAGCGAAACACAATTCGAAATGTCCGTTTGAATCCGTCCTTATTCTGGCGCGTGTACCCGGATTCTTCAGCTCCAAGTTATATAAATACGCAGGGAGTCGTTCGTACGACTCCTCGGGAGTGCCTCTCACCATTAGTAGTGCCTTGCATCGCGCACGCCATCCTTGGTGGTAACCAATGTTTATCCCGTACTGCTGATTTATATCGTTGACGATGTCCTTCGGCCGAAATGACCTGCTAGCGTCAAGAAACTTGTCTTTCAGTATGTGGCCCAAAGTCCTTTTGTTGGCCTGCCGGTGGCTAGCATTTAGTTGTGTCCTCGAACATGTGTGTACGTCGTTCAACTTTCTAACGACAAACAGCCCTCCTTTAGGGCCCACGGACTTCGCGGACATACTCCATTCACAATTTTGTTGGTCACATACAGCCTTGTATCTGCGTTTGTCGGATTTCTTCGCTCTAAACACGAAACCCTCTCGCAAGAACTTCATTCCCAACTGTACGGTCATTTCCTCCTTCGTATGAAATATTTGACCTTCATGTATAGTTGTACTACGATTGTAAGGTGCGGGTTGGTAGGCTGGTATATGGGTCTCCGGGTTAGGAAGGGAAGGGGGCATATCAAAATAATCGTTTAACGCACCAAATGATTTATTGCTAGGGGTATATGTTTCTTCGTCCTCGTCATTATCGGTATCTGATCTGTCCAGATCAGATATACCAGTTGTGAAAACATGTGTTTCGTCATCAGCAACTCCAACAAACCGTCTTTTGGGGTCTGCTGCTGCTTCTTCTTCTTCTTCTTCTAGTTGCGTCTCCGGAACAACTTCGGGATAAGATTCGTTAGGACGATATGCATGATCAGAATAAAGTGTGGTGTCGTAGGATGCCTGAAATTGAGAGTCAGGCTCCAGTTGACTACCACCGACATGGATTTCGTCATCATCTTCGTCATCACCTTCGTCATCATCTTCGTCATCGCCCATCGATGGTGCGACATACACAAAAAGTTGTGGAGGTATTTCTGAATCGGCTGCAAGTAGCATAAAACCAAGGATTTCGTCATCGTTGGTTATCTCCATCAGTGAGCCATCTGCACGTCTGAACACCAACTTGCAAGCAGCAGAATCTCCGATTCCACACTTTCCCACGACGTAATCGATAAACGTCTTATACGCAACCATTATTGGAATATATACACCACGCTTTGTGTAGCCAATATAATCCCACCCATTGTTGTTTTGCACCCATTGACCATCGAAACATAATAAGACTCTAGTTTTTTGAACAGATGAACTCATTTTTCAGTAGTATGAAAAATGAAGCAATTCAAGTGGATGTGATGAACGATTTTGCATCTAATCTTACTAATCTTTATAGGAAAAATTGAATGGAGAAAATGAATGTGAACCACATATTCAATGACAATGGTACACTTATTGTATGAGAATCAGACTAAAATGTGGAAAAAAACAGTAAAATCATTCAAAAAATACGTCACAAACAGTTGACCACACATGAAATCATAGGCCTGAAACCCTAATTTTCAAAACCCTAATACGGTTTACACTATTAAACGCGGACCTAACCCTCGTTTTTAACAAAAAACACGGCCCAAACGCGGACCAAACGCGGCCCAAACGCGGACCAAACGCGGACCAACGCGCATCGAATGCCAAACGCGGACCAGGTCCGCGTGTAACAGTGAAAAACGCGGACCTAGGGGGTATTTTGGCAAAAATTACAAGATTTGGGGCATATTGGGTACTGATTTTTCAACTTAGGGCATTTTAATTAAATTCCCTATATAATAATGGTGAATATTTTAATTAAGGAGAGATGTAAAAGGCATTAAAGTTATAAACGAAATTTAATATTACCTTTTATCATATAGGAGTGAGTTTTATAATTTTTTTCAAAAATGAAATTACCAATTTTTCTTTTACTTATTAAATATTGACTTAGGGGTTGTTTGTTTAAAAAAACATCTTAATAACTCTTAACCGAATCGTTTATACCTTTTCAGATTTAGACTGTTTGTTTTTTGTTTCAGTGTTTAGAACCTCTTAACTCTTAAATACGTCTAAAATAAGAAGAGGTGACCTAACTTTTTAGAAGCTCTTATCGTCACCTCAGTTCATATGATCTTCTTTCTCTCAAGACACCTCCAAATGTTACAGAAACATACAGTGTTGTTTAGGCTTAGTAATATTTAAAAATTGGCAGGTTTTGTACATGTTAAAAACTGGAAATTTTTATTTTTTAATTATTTTTAAAAAAAAATTAAATTACCGACGGATTATCCGTCGGTAATCCGTCGGAAAATATTTTGTAATTTAATTTTTATTTAATAAAAATCCGTCGGAAATCCGTCGCTAAATCCGTCGGAATTAATCCGTCGGTGAATAGCCGTCGGTAATCCGTCGCTAAATATAGACCGTCGGTGATCCGTCGGAAATAACCCACGCCGTCGGTGACCATTGGAGATCCGTCGGAAAAGTAAGCCGTCGGTGATCTGAACGCCGACCACCTTTATACCGACGGATCACCGACGGATTTCGCTTTTACCGACGGATCACCGACGGATTCGTCCGTCGGTGATAAGTCTCTGTTTTGTAGTGCATCTCTTATTAATTAGATGTAAAATAAGAATTCAGACTCCAGATCTCTTAAAAAACAAACGACACCTTAGTGGTGTAAAAATCAATAAAGACAAATGTGCATTTATGTTGTCTTTTCTTTTTTAGTACTAGCTTGGTATGCCCTTTCAATTTGCTTTATTATCACTCCAACTTTCTTTTATAAGGAAGTTAAGGCTATGCTTAATAAGTGTTTACTCATATAGAACCTTATATATTGTGATAATTGTGATCATTATTGTTGTCGGGTATTGTTTTATATAATATTTTTTTATCTAAGACTAAATTTAATATATTAATTAAAATATATTTATTTCACAACGTTTTTGTTGGGTCATCTGAAGATTTGAAAATAACCTCCTGATCTTCCATCTTATATCATCCTACTTAGAATATGTTTGAGGTTCTTTTAGCAGCTTGGTTTCTATACAAATGTTCGGTGAAGTCGAAGATCAACCGAAGAAGACAAAGAAGGAGAATATCTCTCAAAGCGGATTGAAGATAGACTCCTCAGCCTAAAGCCAAGTATGCCTACTTGATCAACACCATTGGCCAGGATGGTGCCGATCTCAGTCTTCAGGAGCCGAAGACCTCTCAGTCTTCAGGAGCTGAAGACCTCTCAGTCTTTAGGAGCCGAAGACCTCTTCGGAAGCCGAAGATTTCTCAATCTTCAGAAACCGAAGACTTCTCAGTCTTAGGAGCCGAAGACCTCGGAGCCGAAGACCTCTCAGTCTTCAGGAGCTGAAGAACTCTTCGGCAACCGAAGACTCCTTAATCTTCAAGGCCTGAAGATTTCTCCAACACATTGTACTTTTCTGACAAAGTATATTTGTGATATCTTGCATTGACGTGGACCTCATCTGAAGATCAGATAAAGTAAGCTTTGTCTCATACACTCTTTTAAGGAAAGGTCTCTACTATCCTCTGCAGGTCAACACTTCAAGACAAAACACCTCAAGACAAAAGGTACATCCTGTACCTTGTTGAAGACCTGTGTCCATCCCTTGCTCAACAGGTGTCTCATGCATTAAATGCATGAGGCACTATAAATATGATGGATGTTTCAACATGCAACATCAACCAGCTCTACTACCTTCAAGTTCTCTAAGTGCCTGACAACTTTCTCTCTACGAAGATCTTATTGTTTTCTAAGTGTTTTACAATTGTTCTTCATTCTCTATGTGTAAGATTGTTTAAACATATCTCATATGTTCTCTTCCGCAACAATCAAAGTTTTCTATGTGTAATTCTTGATTTCAAATCAATAAGAATTAAATTAAGTGAAAAACTGTGTGTATTGTATTCAACCCCCCTTCTACAATACTTTTCTTATTTACTTACTGTTATTTGGGACCAACAAGTGGTATCAGAGCGGTTCAGTTTAACTCAATAAACTAGATCCGCAATGGCAGCCTCTTCTTCTTCTTCTTCTTCTTTGAAAAATGATTCTTCTCAAAACACCACTGTTGTATCATACGACAATGGCTCTATAGCCAAACCACCAAAGTTTAACCCCAATAACTTCTTCCTGTGGAAAAGTCGTATGATACTCTTCTTAGAAGGAGTTGACAACAGATATCCTACTATCTTACATGAAGGTCCTTTTCTTCCTAGGGTTTGGGACCGGTACAATACCAAAAAGGCAGATAAGGGAAATGTTGATGAGGACTCTTTTGAGGAAGAAAGAACTCCAGCAAATAGGAGATACATTGTAAAGGATCCCAGCAAATATAATGATGAAGACAGACGTCTTATAGCTCTTGATACTAAAGTCAGAGCCATCATTGCCCTTTCTCTACCTGATGAGGTCTATCACTCCCTTGTTAACCTTTCTACCGCTAAAGAAATGTGGTCCACTCTGTGTGTTCTTTATGAAGGTACGTCTGAGGTGAAAAGGAGCAAAAAGATTGCTCTTGTAAGAAAGTATGAACTCTTCTCTCATGAGAATGGTGAGTCTCTCTCAGACTACTACAATCGCTTTAACAGTCTTCTCAACGATCTTAAACTTGTGGGTCGCATTTATGATAATGAGGAAGTCTTGTGCAAGTTCATGGACTGTCTTCCTGAGTTTTGGGAAAACATTTGTACTTGCATCAAGTCTACCAAGGATCTTGACTCCATGCCTCTCACTGCCTTGTATGGTACTCTCTTTAACTATGAGCAAACTAAATTGCTTAGGAAGTCTATCACAAATGACATTAAAAGCTCTTCTCTAGCTCTTGTTAGTGATTCTTCCAAAAACTCTGTGTGTGTTCCTAGAATCACCTATCCCTCCGATTCTGACCGTGATAGTCAAGAGGACCCTAATGATCCTTCAGAAGCCTATCTTAGTGAGGCTGATGATGAAGGTGAGGAAAACTCCAATAACCCTCATTTCTCTTCTGGAAAATCTAAGTTCTCAAGAAAATCATCTTCAACTTTTTCTAAAACCACTCCCTCTGACAAATCAAATGAGGAATGTTACAGGTGTGGGAGGAAGGGACACTTTGCTTCTGAGTGTAGAAGCAGGTCTTCTGATAAATCCAGACTACCCTCCTCTAACCGTACCTCCTCTAGGTTTGTCAGAACCAAGTATAATTCTAACCAACCTTCTTTCCAAAAGACAAATATGTCCGTCTCCTCAAAGTCTGACCGGGCTAAGAAATACAAGGCAAAATATAAGAGAGAGAAGGAGAGAAATAAAATCTTGCTCAAAAAGGGAAAAAGTCATATGACTGAAACCCATGATTGGGCAGATGAACCCACTTCTGAAAGTGACAAAGAAATGGTCAACCTTTGCTTCATGTCTAGAATAGATGATGTTGATAAACAGTGAAGCTCAATCCTTCTCTATGGCCCTTGTGTCTGCTGAGTGCTCTACCTCATCTACCCAGGTACATCTCTCTCTCTCTCTCTCTCTCTCTCTCTCTCTCTTCTCATCTCTCTCTTTCGGCCTCTTAAACCCACCAAAGAACAAACCTCCCTTATACCTCCCTTCCCTTTCTTCGGCCCTCACCTAACCTTCGGCCCTTACCCTCTCTCACTTTCTTCAGCCTCTCTCTCACTCTTCAAAAGCCTACTGAGTCCAGCATCTTCGGAGAAACTGCATCTACTCATGTGAAGTTTGATGATTTTAAGTCATCATCTCTTCATGAGATGATGATTGGTGGATATCATCATGTGTTGGTGAAGATTCTCATAATCCTTCATCTAACTTAAATCCATATGTTCCTTTCTTCTCAAGGCACATCTCATCATAATGGTGAACTACCTATCTTCTCATCTCCAATCCCTAATCTTCAGATAGTCTTCTCTGAAGATCAAGATCTCTCCTTTCTCCCATCATTACTTTTCACACCTACCGATCTCATTTCTCATCATATCACCTCTCCTTCCTCCATCATCCATATTTGATATCTCATCCTCGTCTCAACCTCAAACTTAACCACAAATCATCCCACTTTCTCAACCATACATTCCTTCTTTACCTATTCTTGTCGATCTTCCATCTATCTCTCTCAAAGATGTTTCATCCAACTCTCACCTACAATATTCCTTTCTTCCTCTTCTAACCGAACTTAAAAAAAAAAACCTTCGGTTGTATTGTTCATCGGCTACCGAACATTAAAAAATAAAAATAAAAAAAATTCGGTTACTGTTCATCGGCCGAACTTAAAAAAAAAATCGGCCAACCGAACTACTGTTCATCGGCTGCCGAAGATTTAAAAAAAAAGTTAATTTTTTTTGGCTACCGAACATTTAAAAAAAAATTGGCCAAAGTACTGTTCATTTTTAAAAAAAAATTCACAATTTTCGGCTAACCGATGGTTTTTTCAAAAAAAAAAAAAAGAATTGAATTTTTTTTAGCCGAAAAGCTTTAAAAAAAATCTTATTTTGTTCAAAAGGTGGCTGCCGATGGACAAGTTAAAAAAAAGGTTTTAATTTTTTTTAAATTTACAACCGATAGATTTTCAATAAATAAAATAAATAAATAAACAAAAAGATTTTAATTTGCCGTGGTTGATTTTTTCAAAAAAAAAATCAATTTCTTGGGATGGAGAGCCGTCGATTTGGTTTTAAATTTTTTTTTCTTTTTCTTAAAAAAAATATCAGTGGCACCCTTGTTTTTAAAAAAAAGAAACATTTTTTTTAGAATAGAGCCGCCATTTTGAGAGTGACTCAATTTTGTTTTAGAGGTGGACATCATCAAGACCCTCACCTCCACTCCTCATGCCTCCTAGCCGACTACCCCCTAGCCGAAGCCACCATCACCACACCTCCCATCCTTTTTTCTTCGGTAACCGAACCAAACACCCTCCCCATTTTTTTATCTCTCGGCTACCACCCTCCCCGCCCAACGTCCCCTTAGCCGAAGACCCCCCTCCACCTAACACCCCCTAGCCGACACCCACTTCCCCCCCCCCCCCCCCTACTAAGTGAAAAGAAAAGAGATAAAAGAAAATCGTAAAAACAAAAAAAAAATCGAAAAAAAAAATTGTTTTTTTTGTTTCCTCTCTCTCTTCCCTTTCACATCCCTCTCTCTCCCCTCCCTAGCCGAAGAACCCTCTCTCTCCCTCACCCTCCCCACTTCGGCCCCCCCTCTCCTCCCTCCTCCGGCCCCCCTCTCCTCCCTCCTTCGGCTCTCTCTCTCCTCCCTTCCCTCTCTCACCGAAACCTCCCCTCCCCTCCCTTCCCTTCCCTTTCGGTTTTCCCTCTCTCTCTCCTCACCCCCTAGCCGATCCCCCCCTAGCCGAACACCCCTCCCTCCAACCGAAAACCTCCCTAGCCGATCTCTCTTCTCTCTCCCCTCTTCTTGCCGACCTCTCCCCACCGAACCCCCTCTCTATCCCTCTCCCCACCGAACCCCCCTTTCTCCCTCTCTCTCTCCTTCTCCTTTCGGTTCTTCCCTTTCCTCACCAAGCCGAACCCAACACCTCCTTCTACCCTTATTCCTTCGGCCCTCCAACCCCAAGCCGAACTCCTCTCATTCCTTAATCCTTCCCATTTTCGGCCCCCCCTCCACCGAATACAACCCAAACAACATTTTTGTTCTCACCCACCGAAAACACCAAAACCCAACCCCCCTTCTTTTTTTTTTGGCTTCCTCACCCCCCCCCCCTTCGGCCGAACCCCCCCCCCCCCCCAACCTCATTTTTAATTTTTTTTTCTAACCTCTCTTTTCTTTCCTTCTTTCCCTAGACTTCCCCCCTACTCACCCATCCCATCCCTTCCTTTTTCCACCTACTCCCAAATATTCCACACCTCCCTCCATTCCCTCTCCTTACACACCTCCCTCCCATTTCTTCTCCTCATTTATTTACCAATCCTTATTTTTCTTACCCACTTCCATTACATCAACTCTCATCTCTCACCTCTCTTCCCATTTTTCCTCTCTTTTCCCCCATTATCTCTTCCCTTTTTTTTCCTTTCCCAAAAAAAAAAACAGAAAAGAGCCCCCCCCCCCAAAAAAAAGGGCCACTGAGTTTATGAGTTCTTCGTGTCTTGTAATTTTTCTGTGTGTCGGTATTTTTTTTCTATGTGTTGATGTCATCATCAAATAGGGGGAGAAAAATTATTGTGTCACAAATTGATTTGGTGATGACTCTCCTACCAACACATAGAAACTCAAGAAGTTCTCTCTCAACAAGGGCTCTCTATCCACCAATCGAGCTCTCAACCCAGGTATGTTTTCTTTCATAACCTCTCCCGATCTACAATGGGTTGATGCTCTCGACACTCTGGTGTCCAAGGCTCCCTCATTTATAGTGGCCCCATCTTCCCCGTCCCAAGTGAAGCCGACTAGCAAGAAAGAATCTTCAAAGGCTTTCGGCACCTCCGCACTAGCTAAGATGACCATACGACTGAAAGAACCTTCGGTTGTTGCCCCGGTCACACATCCCTCTTCAAAGTAGAGGCACTCACCTTCTTCCCCTCCCTCTCCTCTCAAGAGGCTGAGGAAGGTTTCAAGGGCCAAGCCACAAACTCCACCCACCGATTCTCCACAATCGACAGGTGTTGAAATTTTCCCATCCGGGCCCGGGGACTCTGCTAAACCCAAAGCCACCTCCTTTGTATCCTCACAAAATGATACAATTGTAAAACTGGGGACCCTTATTATTCCCTCATCAACCTTTTCCTTGGTTGATAAGGATGACTTGGACTCCTCCCTAATCCAAGGTGCCTCTTCTCCACCTCACAGCCTATCACCCAGGATTCTCAGTCCTGATGCTTCTGCACGATCCAAGGATGAATCTGCCCTTCCAGGAGCAGGTTTGGAGGATCCCGAAAATCTTCTGACTTCTTAGTTAAGAGGGAGTATGAGTTGAGGGGGAGCAACTTACCGCTCAAGCTTAAACTCTGCTGAAACTAATTTTGCAATGGACTATGTGATCAAAGCCTCCTGACATTAGTTGAGGGGGAGTATGAATTGAGGGGGAGCAACCAACCACTAAAGTTCAAACAATCCCGGCTATTGTCTTCTGTATCTTTGTATATATTTTTCTTTCTCATTCTTTATTCATTGTATTCATTTATTCGTATGTATAGCTATACTTTTTCATTTCCTTGTAAATGTCAGATATACAAAAAAAAAATGGTCTATGTGAAAAGAACCCAAAAAGAGTAAAAATGGGTCAAAATGTATTTATTCAGTACACTCTTTGTTCTATTCTTTAGTATGGATGTCATCCTCAAATAGGGGGAGATTGTTGGGTCATCTGAAGATTTGAAGATGACCTCCTGATCTTCCATCTTATATCATCCTACTTAGAATATGTTTGAGGTTCTTTTAGCAGCTTGGTTTCTATACAAATGTTCGGTGAAGTCGAAGATCAACTGAAGAAGACAAAGAAGGAGAATATCTCTCAAAGCGGATTGAAGATAGACTCCTCAGCCTAAAGCCAAGTATGCCTACTTGATCAACACCATTGGCCAGGATGGTGCCGATCTCAGTCTTCAGGAGCCGAAGACCTCTCAGTCTTCAGGAGCTGAAGACCTCTCAGTCTTTAGGAGCCGAAGACCTCTTCGGAAGCCGAAGATTTCTCAATCTTCAGAAACCGAAGACTTCTCAGTCTTAGGAGCCGAAGACATCGGAGCCGAAGACCTCGGAGCCGAAGACCTCTCAGTCTTCAGGAGCCGAAGAACTCTTCGGCAACCGAAGACTCCTTAATCTTCAAGGCCTGAAGATTTCTCCAACACATTGTACTTTTCTGACAAAGTATATTTGTGATATCTTGCATTGACGTGGACCTCATCTGAAGATCAGATAAAGTAAGCTTTGTCTCATACACTCTTTTAAGGAAAGGTCTCTACTATCCTCTGCAGGTCAACACTTCAAGACAAAACACCTCAAGACAAAAGGTACATCCTGTACCTTGCTGAAGACCTGTGTCCATCCCTTGCTCAACAGGTGTCTCATGCATTAAATGCATGAGGCACTATAAATATGATGGATGTTTCAACATGCAACATCAACCAGCTCTACTACCTTCAAGTTCTCTAAGTGCCTGACAACTTTCTCTCTACGAATATCTTATTGTTTTCTAAGTGTTTTACAATTGTTCTTCATTCTCTATGTGTAAGATTGTTTAAACATATCTCATATGTTCTCTTCCGCAACAATCAAAGTTTTCTATGTGTAATTCTTGATTTCAAATCAATAAGAATTAAATTAAGTGAAAAATTGTGTGTATTGTATTCAAACCCCCCCTTCTACAATACTTTTCTTATTTACTTACTGCTATTTGGGACCAACAGTTTTATTTCATATGTATTCAGTTCAAAATGTTGAACTTTTTAGTTGTGGTTTTTTGTTTCACAAACACATAATTTTTTTTTCCACATTATGAAACAAATATATGTTAATTAATATACTAAATCCAGGCCATAGATGGAAAAAAAAACATATAAAATAGCATATGATGCATATGTTCTCAAAGTTATCACAATATTATGGGTTCTCAAATGAAGACCCCCCAAAAACAAATGTTTAACATATGTTAAAGAGTTAAAAACTTAAAATGCAATAAAACAACTGTAAACCATCCTCAGGTAGGGTGCACAAAAACCCGGAATAATCCAACTTGATGTTTGATCGAGTTGTAAAATTTTCAAAGAGTAGGTATTAGGTTACAGTCATTTGAACCCAACCCAATTCAGTCTGAGGAACCCGATACCCTTCTTTTCCTAATTAATGATTGTTAAGTCTCATATTAATATGTACATTAGAATGTTAGACTATCCCTCTTGATATACACATACTTTAAACCTCTTCTTCGTTTCTAAATAACTTCTACAATTGTTTTCGTGTGTGTGTGTATATGTATACTAGTTGACTACCCGCGCAATGCGGCAGAAGGCATGAATGTAAATGATTTTGAAGCTTTCGTGGTTTTGTCAAAGGAGATTTTGTGGTTTTGTTAAACGATATTGTCATCATGAATGGCCTCTATTTGAAACAAAGATTCAGTTTCTTTTAGCACATGCCTATTTGATCACGGTCTCTATATGCATGTGTCATGTGTGTGGGTTCGACTATGCTTCTGATTCTATAAAAAGAACGTCCAATTGTACCCCACATCCACTCAGGGTGCATATGGGAAGTCTATGTATGTTATTTGTGGTTTTACATATTTTGTAACTCAAAGAGTGACTTTCTAACCACAAGAAAATAATATTAATCTTATTAAACATAAACATGTATGTCAACGTCAACAAAGATATATACAATACATCCTTTATTAAATTTATTGAAGCCACACATATGTCGATCCAAGTAACAAATAAGTTGCATCTAATAAACTACAACATGCACATAAACAAAAGAAACAACAAACATAAAATAGGTAAAAACTTTTTTCAACAACCCTAAATTAAAAAAACTTCATATTCCTAAAGCTTGGAAAAATCTTAGGGGTCGTTTACTATACACTAACCCGGGTAATGACTTACCAGAAAATTTTAACACTATTATTTATTACCAGGTAAGATTTCAATCAAATATCATATGTAACCGTTATCCGGTAAGCACTAACCATGGCAAGAGTTGTCGCTTTCACTTACCAAGTAAGACTCTCAGTTCATGCATTTGCTCTTACATGATAGGACCATTGGTCTTTGTCGTAGTCATCTGTGAAGGTAATGTGATTTAGGAAACGCTTACCACATGTAAAAGTTTAGTAAAATGACCCCTTAAACAACAATTAACCCACTTATTTGTTAATCAAAGTCATGGATAAGAGTCATATATATATATATATATATATATATATATATATATATATATATATATATATAGGACGATAATCAAACGAGAACCAAAAATAGGTTGAAAACCATGAAAACCAATCTAAACCATTGATTCATTTTAATCCATGGTCATTAAAGGCAATGACAATTTTGAAATAAATTGTAAGTGAAACAACTTTTAACTAAAACCATAGGATCAAAACCAAATTACGGCTTAGATTGGTTCTCACTGTTCTCAATCTTTTTTTGGTTCTCACATGATTTAACCCATATATATATATATATATATATATATCTTTCAAAAGTGGGTTCATCTTTTTGTGTAATAACAAATCTTCAATTGCATATCATCACCGATAAGAATAAAGAATAAAAAAGCGAAGAGCAGAAACAAGCATTTTTCTTCCTTGCTAAATAGATCTCCAAGTAGTTAAAGGTGATCAATATTATACATAACTACTGCGGATGCTATAAATTAAAGGTGATCAATATTATACATAACTATTGATGATGCTACAAATTAAAGGTGATCAATATTATAACTTTTGAATGAATTTGAGTTCGTTAATTATGATATGCATGACCATGATCTTGTTTCAAGCTTCCTCCAAAACCGAGACTTTGATTTATGAAAACAAATTAAATGCTTTCTTGTCAAATCTAAGACCAGGTAGATAACAGGAGTAGTTGCATTTGAACGAATTCACCCACTGATATGTGCAAAGATGTCTTGATGATTCTAAATTATCTTCCTCTTCCTTTAGAACCACCTACTCATTGCAATCAAAACCCATGATCAAAATTAATTAATTTCAAATATATAATTACTTTCAATTATATAATTAGTAACAAACGGTTGAACGATGATATACAATTAATTAATTAAGGTGCCATGCATGAATAGATTTTTTCAACAGCAGCCATAAATGGGAAACGTATACAGCAACTGTGACGTTACCGACAACCCAAAAAATATATACAGTTCAAACATCACCTCTTTGTAAAGTCTTTATAAAAGTAAGATACATATTACCTGTTGAAAGCGAGCAAATTCACTCATAAAACCACCACCATCCATAGCCAAAGCCCTGAAGTGCTTAAAGCCAAAAAACAGATTAAACAAGCAATGATGGCAACTTGGCATTATAATAGCCTACTTGATAAGCGTTTAACGAATGGAGTGATAATACGTGTTGAGAATCTTACTCGATAAGAGTGATGATATAGACGGAGTCTTACCTGGTAAGTGAGGATGACGATTCTTACCGGTAAGCGTTCACCGGTAAAATGGTGCAAAAAATCATCGCATATACTAAATTGAAAACATATATTGATTCCTAAGTGGCCTTGTTTATTCATATGATCATCATGGCAAATATTAAATTCTTGATTATTTCTTCCAATAACATCAACTTTGGGTCTAACCTTGAAAGATGCAAGAGCTAAAAAAGGCCACAAGCATCAATCTTAAAAAGCAAATGCCAATATGGCCAAAGGTCATTGGCAGAGGATAGAAAAGACCAAGAAAAGCATAGAGAAACAAAAACTAAATAACCAAAATAATGGTATTCAACAGGTTTAGAAAGGTTTCAAAATAGAACAAGTGGCCATTTATCACCTTATCACTCCACCAAAGGTAGTAAAGATCATCCATATGCTTGATCCATAAACCAAAATAAATCAAATTAAGATGATACCTTAAATACAGACCAACAGAAGTAGAAAAGGAGCAACAATCGGGCCAAGTTAAAAGAACCCAATACCAAACCAATCTTATACCTCCAGAGCAACAAACCTCCTTATAGCTCCAATTTAATAAACACAGGTAAAGGCCCATTTGGCCTAAGGCCATTGGCAACCAATAGGTTAGACCAAAAAAAGAGAGAAGAAGCAAATGTTGAACAACCAATATGGTGCACAACAGAAGAAAAGAGGTAGTGAAGTAATGTTTAAAAACAACCAGACTCTTTTCACTCCAAGTCATAAAATAAACCACAGTAGATCCATAAATGGTGAGAATGCCCAAGTCCCAAATACCTTTATGTAAAAAAGAGCAGGCAACAGAAATCCAATATCAATTTAACAGGTCTTCAAACCTCCACCCAGTGACATCAGATCCAAACACTGTAATGGCCAAACGCTAATTTACATACCAATTATAGGCAGAATGGGAATAAGGCTGCAAGAAGCAGCAAGGCTGATCCATATGACCTACGGCCATGTGTAGGCAGTAGATAAGTCATAAGACCAAAAGGATAGATGAGAAACAAAAGGTAAAAAAACATTATGGACTTCACCAGAGAAAAGGAAGCAAGACCAGAGCTGTCTTGATCATAAAACCCCTATCATTCCAAAACAGAAGATGAAAATCAGCTCTTCTATACAAATTACAACTCAGGTTGTGGATTAACATCATTTCAATCCACCATCCACCCTTATAACTCCCACAATTAAAGCAATAATTTTTTGGTTACTTTAAGATCTTGGTTTCATTTCTGGGGTGTGTTTTTCATTCTGATATTATTATGTGTAATTGGGGGTTAGTAAGTAAGTTTTTTGCCCCAATTTCCTGTTTAAATCTTGGTTGGCCTTTTGGGAACTTGGGTTGTATTAGTATGCTCTGCTGTTATCAGATCATAATTGGCCAACATAAGTTTCTTAAGGTAAGTATATCGTTGATAGTTAACGACGGCGAATCAGAAAAATGCGGGAGGGCTCTGTTAAGGTGGATTTGCGTCTTATTTGTTGGGATTAAGCAAGAGGACATACGAACAAGCAGGGATTGATACAGACGAGAATTCATCTGGGAGTCATAAAGAACCTGGGATCGGTTGGATGACTGGTTTTTTGTTTGTTACCAACTTTGTTGGTCTTTTGGCTTTGGTTCCTCTCAAAAAGGTTTGTAGTTTGTACCTTGTGCTTCTTGACTTTAGCTATCATACAGTTTCTGGGTATCAACAACTTTTTTGTGTTGTTGTTTTGTAGATTATGATCATTGACAGATTGATATACCCAAGTGGGACAGCTCGAGTGCTCATCAATGGCTTCCTGTCTCCCAAAGGATACAAAATGGCCAGATATCTTGTAAACTGTTTGTTCGTGTTGGTTCGTTTAACTACAAACAAACAGACACAGAATGAACACAAACGTGCATTAAGAAAATAAGTTTATTTGGTTGATCCTTTTGACTCGAATTTATCCAAAATGCCCCCAAACAACATATACTTATTACATGGCCTAAAATTTGCATTGCAAGGAGTAGTGTGGTATGGTTCAGACTGTTGATTTACCAACATCCATATCAATGTTCATCCAATCATACTCGATCTATGTCCATGTTAGACCTATACTAGGCAACATTTTATGATATATAGGGATTTACAATTCCATCATCTTTCTAGAGCTTGGGTATTGGGAGGATGATGTTAATTTTGCATTGTGAAGGTTTCCGTAGCTATTATGTTCTTGTTGTCACATACCATATAAAATTTTAATGCGGTAACATCCAGCATCTCATTTTCTCTAAATCTATGTTTAATTTCTTTTTCTTATTAAGGAATGTGGGTCTTTGATGCAGGGCTCCACAAGTGAGTATGATGGGTCAGGGTGAGTATCTCAACAGAATCAAATTAAGGATCTTTAGAGTCTTTGAAAGACAAAATTGTGCAACAAAATTCTAAGTTTCATTCTCTTCACTCTTCTCTTGTTATATATATCTTTACTAACAAAATTAGAAAATCATGAGATCAAGATTCTTAAAAAACACAACTTACATACAAAGAACTTAAAAAGAACCATCCATGTCCACAGAGACGGATCTAGAAATTTTTTCATACGGTGGCACCATAAAATATAAACAAAAAATAATTATAAAAAGTACGGATTTTATCGACATGTCTTCATCTTTTTAATGTTCAATATTTCTTGATGTGTTTTTATTCTCATTCCACAATTTTGAGGGATTTCTTAAAGTTTTTTGCTTGATTTCGAAGGGGTTTTTAGGTTTTTTTATCGATTCTGAGGGATTTTTTCGATTTTTTTGATTGATTTCAAGAGTTTTTTTTTCAGTTTTTTGGTTGATTTAGAAAGGTTTTTTTGTTTTTTGGTTGATTACGGGGTATGGTTGCACCTTCTTGAAGTTTCTGAAATAATACGGTAGCACCTTCCAAAACGATACGGTTGCACCTTTCATAAACCTAAATTTTTTTACCCTTCCCCGGAGAAATGATACGGTGGCACGTGCCACCATGGCCACAAGAGTAGCTCCGTCCCTGCATGTCCATGGTGGAGTGGTACCCAGGTCCCACTTCTGATAAAAAAATACATAAAAAGTTGAAATTGATCTCATTAAATGAATACCCAAATAACTGTAGCAACATATCTCAACTTATAACTACAATAAAAATTGAATCTTGAAAACATAAAAAGAGTTTCAGTCTTTTACTGAAGATAAAAAATAGGATAAGCAACAAAGCTGTGAATCGAGGTTGTGAATCATCTAAGCAAACAAGTGAAAACACAAATCAGTGACAATCCAACACAATTTCAGTGAAAATCAAACAGAAAAGCCGAAAATCGACCAAAAACTCAAACATTAGATGCATAGATGAAGACAATCGATTGAGTAAAGACATACCTAAGCGGAGACGATGGACGGTGATGAGAAGATGAGAGACAGATGAGACGATCGTGGAGAACCAGATGAGAAAACGCTCTTTCTTCGATTTCAATCGGTGATTGTCCAGGTTCAATTTGTGAAGAGGTGATGAATGGGTGGTCTCACTCTTTCTCCGCTTCACATTGTTTATATGTAGATAAGAACGTTGGCTGAGACGTGAAGAGGTAGAAGGGGAGGTCAGAAGTAGGTGGAATAAGTCATGCTTTCTAAAAGAAGCCACACTCTCCGTCCTATCAATCTCTGAAGAAAGCTTATGAAGAAAGCGTGTGAGGTAAGTGAAACAGGTATGGTCGGAGTCTCTGATTTAAAAATTAAGCGTATGAGGTCGAGAGGTTTGGTAAGGGTATGGGCCGTATAGATAGATTTTCAAATTTTATGTTTAAAAATGTTGTACCTTATGCATATAAACTTGTAATTAAGAGTTTTTTGAAATTCTTGCACAAAATAGTAGTACCATGTGCTTTAGAAGTTGTCTTTAAGACATTTGGTGTAAACCAATATTAAGGTAGTATATATATATATATATATATATATATATATATATATATATATATAGAGAGAGAGAGAGAGAGAGAGAGAGAGAGGGGGGGGGGGAAGGATCATGCGAGAAGTTAAACATTTTGCGAGAAGGCGAGAAGTGTTTAATCACATATGATACACAAGATTAATTATATATGATTAAACACATGTTATTTGTGTATCATATGTGATTAAACACTTCTCGCCTTCTCGCAAAATGTTTAGCTTCTCGTTTGAACCTGCCCCTATATATATATATACACACTAGTTGTGTACCCGCATGATGCAACGCGCATGAATCACAATTCTAAAACAATGAATGAATTACAATTCTAAAGCAATAACTTATTGATCCCCTAATTTATTAAGATAGATTATGATAAAAGCAAGCCCAACACATTTTCCACACTTGTTGCTTATGTGTAAGCCTACTGAAGTTTTCAACGAACTGAGCAAAAATTCTTATGAAAATACAAGTATGGTGTGGAAGAATGGTACACTAAAATAGAAAATAGAAATTTACCATAGCATAAATGGTGCACTAAAGTTGTGATGCATCGCCCACTAAAATAGAAAATAGAAATTTACCATGAATGAGCAATGGAGGAATTCACGGTATAGCGATTTTGTTTATGTCAGTAATTAAAAAACATTACTAAAGATAAAACCCATCACCAAATCCTTACACAAACTTGTTATCACCTAGGGATTGTGGATCTCTATAATCAAACTAGGGTTGGGTTCCGGTAACAATTTAGCCAACTCATTACTTCTCAAATATGAATACGAAATGGGTTTTCTCTAACTTATCAGTCTTGTTTGACAAATACTAATACTTTGTTTGAATTAATTTGAAAACTTATATAACCATAAGTGAAATTACATTTAACGTCTTATTTTTGTCCATTAACCACATGAATGCAAATCATCACTGAAAGAATGTGAACTTGAATAAAATAATCCTAAAATATATATATAACGTTTCTTAATTTTATTGATGGGATAAGAACAAAACATGTGAATTTGATACAACATATTTGTATCCAAATAGTAGGAGGTTTTACGTGATATCTAACCTCCCAACTAGGAGTGCTCAAAAACCTGACCAACCCGACCCAACCCCACGCAAAATAATCAAATCTGAAGCAACCCGATGTTTAATGGAGTTGTAAAGTCTTCAAACTGTAAGTAGGTATTTGGTTGGAATTAGTTACGATCATGAACATAACCTAACCCAATGACATCGATATCCTTTTATTTATTAGATTTAACTATTTGTGTACCCGCGCAAAGCGGCGGGATACATCTTAATTTCGAGGTTGACAACTAAGACCCATAATCTTGATCATGCTTCTCTCTATTCTATATTCAAGTTGATTTTATTTTATTGTTTTATATTGCTTTGACTTTAAGTTGAATAGTGGTTGTAACTTAATGCAACTCATAATTGACAAATAAAACTTGATATGTATGTTTGAACAAAATAGAATTATAATCATCTGTGACAATAAAAACTTGTATACATAGAAAACGATAAGATATCACTCGGAGCATCCATCTGTAGACTTGCCCTGTAAGAAATGGCATATGATTATAATAGATACAAACAAAATGTAGTTGTAACAAATGTATAATAATAAGTAGTCATTTGTACATTGTCAATCGCGTAAAACTTCTTAATACACCACATTTGCTGTGTAGACTCTGCCACGATTAAATTTTTTGGCAGACTTTACTAATACCTTCGTATTTTCACGTGAAGTCTCTCTTGACAATGCCACGTAAAGTTGACCGTGCGAGAATACCGATTCTGGTAGATAAACACCAACATTTAGAATGGTCTGTCCTTGAGCTCTATTGATTGTCATAGAAAACAAATAATAATCACCGAAGACTAAATAACAGAAAGAATTTGAGAGCGAGCCCACAATGAACAAGTATCAAAGAATAAGATATATATTACTACTGTAGTCTTCTAACATCCAATAATTTGGTATGTGCAGGGTCTTCCTTTTATGTAGACATTTTCATGTATCACTATTAATTGATATATTATATTACTATAAATTTGTTTTAATTATATTATTAAATATATAATTGCTTATTTTTTCTAGATGTCATTAAAATATATAAAATAATTATTGAATTTTAACAAAATACTTAATTTTTTTATATAAAAACATTATATTATTAAGCCTAAATTAAACAAATTTATAAAAACATTATCACTTTCTCAAAATTATTCAAAATCGTACTGTAAACCGAGAAAAAAGAAACAAAAAAAAAATCGTGTTGTATCTCGCTACATTGTGCAAGTACGCTTCTAGTAACATATAAGGTATGAATAATTACTGATAAGTTATATTAGTAATTATGGTATACTTAAATCTAACTTATTGTCTTCTATTATTGAACTAATTGATTATGATAAACCATATGTTTATCTATTATTAGGTGTTTTGCATTATATGTATTGTTGATAAAAAATATATATATGTAGCATAATACATTCATCATTATAATAAGAATGGAACAATCATAATTGAAATTTATGGAAAATGGAATTGATTATTTTAATAATATAATCAAAATAAAAAATCAAACAAAGTAAATAACCAAATAACCATAATAATTTAGACTTTTGTCTTAAGAAAGCAATCCAACCAAAAGAAAAACCGTAAACAAAACAATTAAAAAGTTTTCCATCATGAAAAAACAAATTACTTCTCAAGTTTGGGGATTATCAGTTTTGTAACGACTTCTTCTTTCTCAATTGGAATGCATGTTTTAGGAGATTTTGTTGCAGACCCTTTCATTGCATCATCAACATCATAAATTTCATCAAAATCACGCTTCAGATCAACACTTCTACATATCTTTTTCTGATACGTTTTTTCTTGTGACACCGGACTATCTGTTGTGCTCTTATCAACATTGCTTGGAGTCGCATTCTCACCCGTAAATGAAACAACATCCTTCAAATAAGATTATAGTGACATGTTATTTGTTCTCCATTTATTCAATCTACTTTTTCTTCGAATAGTCATACTTAAGTTTTTCATTGCAACAAACCATACTTCTTGCAAAAGCGTGAATGATTGATTTTGGACATATTTCTGGGAATAATAAAAGCAAAAACCACCATCTTAATTTTATACTTTTTGTCCAAAATCGTTGTAAGAACTATGGTTTGTTGCAATAAAAAGCCATAATATGATTCAGAAAGATAATCAGTACTCTTTCTTGGATTGATTCTGTCGCTGCATTACTTAGTACCAATTATTAGTATAGTTACATCCTAAGAATCATATAACAGTTGTAGACATGCAGGTATAGGGAAAAACATTGGGATCTTAAGCAACTTGTGGGATCAGGCGGCATGCAGGGAGATGTGAAATGGCTAACCCTTACGACAAAGAAGCAACTTATATACCAGCCACAGAAAGCACCTGAAAGTAAAATGGAACACCAATTCAATGAAAATGAACAGACAATAAAAAGAAAGACTTAAAATTATCTCAAATCAACCCCATGAATCATATTGATATTGTCATTAGTCCATCAAGATATCTTCTATTAAACCAGATATTCCATGTCACTTCTCAAATATTTGAACCCATTAGGTTCGTTATTTCATAAATCTTTCTTAAAACCCATCATCATTCCTTGATGATCCGTAGAAAAATGTGGGAAACGAAAAGGTATTTTTTAAGTTAAAGCATGTTCAATAATTCAAACCCATAAAAAAATGCACAACAATTGAATGAACAAATGGTTATAATAGTTGCAGGTCATATCAATGGCGTTTTAAAAAAAAATGAGAGTGATAATTTTACCATGTAAGCTTCCCATGGGCATGTAATCATAAACCAAAAACTTTTCTTCACGATTGCAATAACAAGCTCTTAATGGAACCAAATTCTCATGATCCATAGCTCCTACACCTTCAATTTTTCTCTAAATTCCTTATCCGCCATTGTTACATCCTTCAACCTTTTCACGGCCACCAGAAAACCCATCTCCAGCAACGCCTTATAAGCAGTCCCAAACGTCCTTTTTCCCAAATCCTCCGCGGATGCTCTCAATAAATCCTCCAAATCAAACTTAGCTAAATCCTTCAAAAGCCAAATCTGAGAAATCTTACAAAATTGAAATAGACAGTGGACAAAACAAAAACAAAATTTGATATCAGTATCCTTGTTCAAGTAAGAGAATGTGTGTGATTTCAATGTTTATCCTTTGATTGGAAAGCACTTCTTTCAATAGAAACAGATTTCAGTCAGCAGGTGTAAGATTGAGAACATAAATCTAATGCAACTATATTTTAGAACAAATCGCAACAGATCCTCAGAAAATGAATCGGAATTTACATCACAAAGTCAGAAAGTTGTATGATCAACCAACATGGATATCTCTGTAATGAAGAGCCTTTCAATAACAGGACAATTTGTATGAATTTTGCATACATAAATGTGTTTGGAAAAATTAATTCTTAAACTTGAACTATATATGATATTTTCTAGGTGCAATTGAGAACAAATTAACGTAGATCGATTTCGATCAGATTAGTAAAAACAAATGATGAAATGAATTTCTAATCCTACATAAAAGTAGCTTCGGGAAATAAAAACTTTAGAAACATTCGTTAACCTGTTTCCACTGTGGCCTCTGCTAATCAACCATGAGGTTTATGTTATACCTTAAAACCTCGCAATGCAAACTTGATGGCGCTGCTAAAATTCATGCATGTTTTCTCCAAATCTAACTACAAATTTTGAAGGCAAGTTAGCCAATGATATTTTTCCCTTATCTTGGACTAACCACACCCTAATAAGCTCAAATAATCAAAGCCAATAATTATAAAACGCATTAAAAAATTAATCGGTAATACAACGATAGTATACCTGTTCAACAAGATGATGGGTTGGGGTAAAAAAAACACATTTCTTCTCAAATGGCTCCTTTTTATAGAAACTGCAACTTCTTTTATGATCATCATTATTTTTGCAGCACCAATGTCCAGATGTTCTATTGCATTTCGCCCACATCCTGATACCTAACAGAAGGAAGGTCAATGAAAATATAAATTTTACCCAAAAAAAAATAGTCAAACCCACATTAATCCAAAGTAAACTAAGAAACCCAATTTCAAACATATAATACGCGATTCTCTCCTTTTGTTGGTGATTCTGCATAAGTTGTGGTCAATATGTTCATATGAAATCATATATTAGTGACAATAATCAACCAAACAACAAGAGTTAGCCATTGCAATTACACAAACAGATGGTGCACTTACAAAACCAACAAAATCAAAGAGTTAAAAAGGGAGAAATCACAGAAATCATGGAGGAAGAAGAAGAAGAAATTACCAGGGTAAGCGTTTATTAATCCAAGAATGGTTGCAATCTGGAAACATAGAAGTCCAAATCCACCCATTTATTACCTTACAACCCGAACCCATCATCCAAACAATTTTGCAGTGATCCTAAATTGTAACCTGAATGAGAAAAAATCTCAAGTCAATACTCCACCCCAAGACTAAGAAATTCCATTTGGGGAAATTTCGACGGAAGAACACAGAAGGTAGATTCCAGCCACAAGAAACGGTATTAGAACTTTTATAAGGTAGTATAGATATACAGCCACAGAAAGCACCTGAAAGTAAAATGGAACACCAATTCAATGACAATAGTCTCCAAGGATTGAAGAAAGAGAGCATGAAACTCATTGTGGAGCCTTTAGACCAAATGATGCTAACTGATCTATGAACGTGTGATTTTTAGTTCATGAAAGGCCACTAACAACGTATATGCATTTCAGCCGTATCAAAAACAAAATTGAAGGTCATTTAGTTGGATCTTTATACACACCATAAGAGCAAATAAAACAGGAAATTTTCCCATTTCCAAACAGATAAATTTAACAACACCCAATAATCTAATCATGCTTCAGAATCCAAAACCCATTTAAAAGATGAACGTAATCATATATAATTTGAAAAGGAAAAAAAACAGAAATAAAAGAAAAAGTTACCTGAAAGATTTTACGTCCTTCATTGACTGATTTGAAGGTCATTTAGTTGGATCTTTATAGACACCATAAGAGCAAATAAAACACGAAATTTTCCCATTTCCAAACAGATAAATTTAACAACACCCAATAATCTAATCATGCTTCAGAATCCAAAACCCATTTAAAAGATGAACGCAATCATATATAATTTGAAAAGGAAAAAAAACAGAAAGAAAGAAAAGAAAAAGTTACCTGAAAGATTTTACTTCCTTCGTTGACTGATTTGAGAAGCTGCAGAGCCAAATTCAAAGCAATTTTCAAGGACTGCAACCCTTCAACATCATCATCATCGAGTTGTTCTCCACTATCTTTCAATTCCTCAAACAAAGGGCTCAAAAGCTTCACTCTCCACAAAGATCTACGTCTCAAAAATTAGTAAATAATAACTTCAACTAACTAAACACAATTAAGAGATTTTTATAATTGAGCTAGATCTTGAGACTGAAATAAACACAATATTCAAAGATCTACGTCTAAAAACACAACAATTAGTGAAGCAAAAGAGTAGATCCGAGCGAGACACTTACAGAGCCATATTTCGTCTTTCTTTACCTGAGATTGAATGATAGAGATAACCCGAAATTGAGAGAAACATAAATAAAACCTTGTTCCTATATGAGAAGAAAATGATTTGAGAGAAACATAAGCAAACCCAACTGTGAAGAAATCGTACGTGAGTGAAATACGCCTTGAGGAAACCAAGAAACCCTTTGTGAAGACTCGATTTGAATCGATTTGCAGACCTGCATATTTCGTCTTGGGAGGCCGAAGCGTCGTCTTGGAGGGTCAAGTGTCCTCGTGAGAAAATGAATGCCAGAGATAGCAGCGATAGATGAGGATAACAACGTCGATTGAGAGAGCAATGGCGATGATGGTAGGGTTAGGGTTTGGAAGCAAAGATCGAGAGCAACGGCGATTTGTACGAATTTGAATTTGAATTTGAATTTGAGATACTGTGTTTCGTTAAGTTGTACCAAAGCATTATGAAGTTGTAAATTAAGTAATTGACTTTAATTAGTTGTATTTTGTGCTTAAGATGTTGTAATTAAGAGATTTTTATGTCTCTTTTATAATATAGTATAGATAATTATGTTTCATTAACTTGTAATTTTGAATTTTAACTAATATATCTATACTATATTATAAAGCATTTGCTCTTAAAAACTAATTTTTATGCATTAGGTACCACTTATTAATACATATTACTTAAAATCCAAAAGTACAAATTGATTAAACATAAGTACAACTTATAAAAGTTCAATGTTTGAATTCATGTAACTAACTACAGATAAACACTTATTTTTATTTTCTAAAATATCTAAAATTTGTAACTATTGATATAACTAATCGATAAATATAAGAAAATTCGAGATAAATCACCTTATTTTTATTTTTTATTGAAGTATGTTATTTTTTTAATTTTAAATATAAAATATCTTAAATATAGTTATCATTTAAATTAAACATTTTTTTGACCTGTAACAAAATACTTTATTATTATTTTTTATAACAAACCATAATTAAACTAAACTAAACTAAACTAAAATATATTTTTGTTTTAAATCTAGGTTTCTCAAAATCATAAAATAAAATAAAATAAAAAATACTAACAAAAAGTATGAATAATGATCGAGGGTTCGAGTTCTAGATTTCAGAAACCCGCTGCATTGCGATGGTACATTTCTAGTTTCTTATAATACTTTTATTTTTTTCCTCTTCCGTAAACAACTATATTGAAATGCATATGAAATTTTGGAAACATACCTAATTTTTTTCCTCCAAGCTCTAAAGTCACTGACTTAAGATTACTTTTTGCAGCCAATTCTTGCATAATTTTACCAGTTTCTGTTGAACCTGTAAAAGCAATCTGCAAATGCAATAATTCAATCATCAAATTGGATGCTAATAAACATGATATAAGGAATTCACATATGAATTACTTACTTTTGTCAACATCCATGCACCAGCAGTGGGACCAAAGCCTGAAACTATATTAAGAACACCAGGAGGAAGACCAGTCTGTCCCACAAAACTCGTACGTAAATATGCCAGTTAATAAACCAAACGAACACATTATATCCCATACAAAGGTAGGATTATTTTGACCATAAAGAAAATATTATGCTACCTCAAGGAGCAATTTCGCAACATAAAGAGCAGTCAATGCTTAGTCCTTCTGAAGATCATCTCAAGTCAGTGTACAAGATCTTTCACTACCTCAAAAAGAGTGCTGGCAAATGAATTATCTTCTCCAAATATCAGAACAGGCAGGTAGAACTCTTTACAAATCCCGTTTGGGGATGACGTGCAGAAAACAAAAGACCTACATCAGCATATTGCACATTTGTTTGGGAAAATTTAGTAACATGGAAAAGTAAGAGCAGCAAGTGGTGGGTCGAAGTAGTGCAAAAGCTGAATTCAGGGTAGGAGTTCTTGTAATATCTATTTATCAAGAACTAATGAATCAAAGAAGTATGGATTGTCTCAATTATTTCTGCAATCACAAAGATTACTCGTTAATAAGTTCCAACGTTGGCAGTTACGGTTTACTGTGAATTTTCTGTAAAAAAGTTAGCTGATTCTACATCATGGTTTTCTAATGTCAATGTGTCATCTTGTTTTGTAACTCATTTTCCATTTTGTATATTACTATTTCAATTTTACTGCTTAAACACCATTCTTAGGACACATGACAAGCTAAGGTTTGATAGAACAACCTTCAGACTTGCCAAGTATTTTCTATGCTTCTGTCTTTGTGAAAACTATGCACCAAACATAATGATAACTTTACTATGCATATGAACATAAGCATGATGATATCAAGTAAAGTCATAAACATGATTCATGTACCTGCAACATTGCCAAGCATTTCCTCCATATGAATATACTTATACCACAACTGATCCACTCTCGGCAACAAAGTAACCGCCCGATCCCACACATTCCTCGCATGATTGATGAACTTATTCTTCATCTCAACATCAGCGTATTTCAACCACATTGTATGATCTCTATAATCGACATCAAGAGCTCGTTCCCATACCGACCTCGCTCGATTAAAATCCTTCTGTGACTCCTCCCACTTGGCATACTTCACCCACACACTCTTGTTCCACCTTGCTCTCCGAATTAGGTCTTTGAATTCCTTACGTTTACGGAGACGATAGTCTGCGAGCTCTGTAGAATCGGTGATTTTCTGCTTCGGTGGTCGGATTTCAGCTTCTTGGCATTCTCGTGCTTCCCGCAGAATCTGTTCGGCTGTGATTTGGATAGGAGCAGGGGTTTTGTTCTTCACCCTAGTTGGTCGGGGAAGCTTGACCTCGGTTTCCTTCCGAGTCAAATAACCTAACGCAGGATCTCCCTCTCGGGATGCAATGGTTTGATTCGAGGTTTTTCAGAAACCCGCTGTATTGCGATGGTACATTTCTAGTTTTTTATAATACTTTTATTTTTTTCCTCTTCCGTAAACAACTATATTGAAATGCATATGAAATTTTGGAAACATACGTAATTTTTTTCCTCCAAGCTCTAAAGTCACTGACTTAAGATTACTTTTTGCAGCCAATTCTTGCATAATTTACCAGTTTCTGTTGAACCTGTAAAAGCAATCTGCAAATGCAATCATTCAATCATCAAATTGGATGCTAATAAACATGATATAAGGAATTCACATATGAATTACTTACTTTTGTCAACATCCATATGGCTAGCAAGAGCTGCACCAGCAGTGGGACCAAAGCCTGAAACTATATTAAGAACACCAGGAGGAAGACCAGCCTGTCCCACAAAACTCGTACGTAAATATGCCAGTTAATAAACCAAACGAACACATTATATCCCATACAAAGGTAGGATTATTTTGACCATAAAGAAAATATTATGCTACCTCAAGGAGCAATTTCGCAACATAAAGAACAGTCAATGGAGTTTGTTCTGCAGATTTTAGAACGATCGTGTTGCCGCAGGCAAGGGCAGGCCCAACTTTCCATGCAAACATAAGAAGAGGAAAGTTCCATGGAATGATCTGACCGGCAACCCCGATTGGTTCGTGCAATGTTTGCACATGGTAAGGTCCATCGACTGGACCGTTAGACCATGGCGTTTATCCGCCCAACCTGCAGGTTTCAAGAACACAAAATGTATCTTATGACATATTTCTTGTATAATTTACCGGATATATCGATAGAATTACATGATTACCTACCAACATAATAACGAAATAAACGTGCAAGCATTGGTACTTCAGTTTTCGCAGCCTGTTCATAATGTTTCCCGTTGTTCAATGACTCAAGAGCTGCAAGCTCATCGTTGTGTTTCTCCACCAAATCAGCAAATCGCAGCAAGACACACGACCGTTCCTGCAAGGTTGAAATATTGTTAGAGTCCCACTTTAATCTGATGGGGTTCTACGTTTTCTTACAAAAATAATTTACAAAAAGCAAACAGGGAATAAAAGAGGGATACTAAAGATTTGGCATGATAAGTTGTTTTACATAAGCAGTCATTTTAGACCACGGGCCTTCATCAAACGCCTTGCGAGTAGCAGAAACTGCGCGATTTATATCCTCTGCATCACCTTCAGCTACATCGGCAATGACATCCCCCTGTCCGCGGATCCAAAGCTGGAAATGTCTTTCCTGAAATCAAGATATAGACAACTTCTAGTTAACATTATAAGATTAATATACATAATCAAATTCATTACGAAGTCTTCACGGAAACAACCGTTTTGTTTCTACTCTTTTGAGTTTCTGTCAATTTCAAGAAAACCAAAAAATGGGTGTGTTTGGTACGCATATGGTACTGTAAGGCAGGATTGGACGGGCAAGAGCGAGATTGGCGGGTGAAAAATGCGTTCAAGGTTTTAGGGTTTTAGTTTGACATGTGTAGGTTACTAATTTACCAATCTTTTTCTCATCTCCCCGAATTTTGTTCCACCTATTTTGGAGGGACAAAAAGAAATGCATTTTTGTCCACTTGATGTTGTCCTGTCTCGGTCTTAATGTTGCACAAAACATGACCACGTGGTACAGATCATGTCCCGTCCTGTATTGCGTACCAAACATACTGCTAAGACACAAGAAAGCAAAACTTAAACATGACACACACACACACACACACATGTATAAGTAATCAGGATGTCGTACATATGACACTTTGGACTCGAGACGAAAAATCCCTTGATTTGCAGGTGTTCGCAAGTCCAAAATCCTGTAGTTCAAACGGGTATCCTGATTAACACGAACAAGTTTTTCTCCACCCTGCATAATTGTAATAACCATTTTAAAAATACAATAAAAAATGAAAAAGGTTGGTGGCAGTTGATTCGGCTCTCTGTAGTGCATCTATTTTATCTCAAACAACGTAGAATTGCCAACAGGTATTAAATACAAAATCTACCAAAAAGTTAGAATTTTGAAGATTAAGTTTGAATTCCTCATAATATACCTCCGCAACCTTCTCGATTTCAACCTCACTTCTGGCAGCATCCTCGAAGTTCATCGGAAGCACAGGAGTGGACCTGTGTACACAGTGAATCTTCCTAACTTGTACTTCAACCTACAAATGTTGAATTCAATGTTCCAAACCATTCAGATCAATAAGGCAGATTTCGCAATCTAGTTTGCACACATTTTTGTACATGAAATAAATCCTGATTCAAAACACCAGCCATCAAATTAATCACTGAAAACCATCGGATGTTATTGATTACTAAACGGAAAGCTTGCGAACTGGAAGTTGATGTTGGCTCACAAGTTAAATAAGTAATTGATATATAAGCACGAAGGTAATTCACCTGCTGAGAGGCACCTTTAATGGCATCAGGTGGAACCGTTACGATTCCTTTGACTTCAACCAAGGATTCTTTGCTGATAGCTGCAGCGTACTTAACCATTTGGGCGCTAACAAGGTCGGGAGCCACCATCAACACACACTGTACGGTACACCTCGATTCTCTCACGGTCAAGAATACCATTTTTTTGCCAACGACACGGATCGCCTGGGCCCGCCCTCGAACGCCTTTTTGCTGGTCTCTTGCTGTTGTTGTGATTCTGGTTCCATTGGAAGAGTGCTAGGGTTTCTGAATTCTGTATTGGTGAAGATGATGTTGAAGTTGCTGATGCAGTCATATTGGTTGAGTTAGGGATCCCTTCTTTTTAGGTCACATGTGGCTGAATAATTCCTCCTACTCTTGAGGAACAAGTTTGAATTTTTCTAATTTACAGAGTCTCTCCTGTTTTGTAGGTCCAGTAAAGTAGTGGGTTTGTTATTTCCTTTCTGTTGCTCTGTAAGGCTATAAATAGCCATCGTAGTCTTCGATTAATAAATAAGTCTTTGAGTCATAATTCAGTGAACTATTTGCTTCTCTCTCTCTCTGTTTTCAACATCTGGTATCAGAGCCAGTAGGGTGAAGCAACAAAGACATGGCATCTGAAAGGGAATTTGTGCAACCAGCCATTCCAAGATTTGATGGTCACTATGACCATTGGAGTATGCTGATGGAGAATTTTTTGCGTGCCAAGGAATATTGGAGCCTGGTGGAGACGGGAATTCCTGCAACAACAGGAAAGGATCTCAACGAAGCAGAGAAGAAGGCCTTTGATGATCTGAAGTTGAAAGATCTGAAGGCTAAGAACTATTTGTTCCAGGCCATTGATCGACCGATCCTAGAGACCATCTTGAAGAAGGATACTGCAAAGGATATTTGGGATTCTTTGAGACAAAAGTATCAAGGCACAACACGTGTAAAGCGGGCTCAGCGACAAGCTCTTCGCAAGGAGTTTGAAGTATTGCACATGAAGGCTGGGGAGTCTGTCAATGACTACTTTGGAAGAACTCTCACTGTAGCAAACAAGTTGAGAATGACTGGAGAGACGATAGACGATGTTCACATCATCGAAAAAATTTTGAGGTCCATGACATCAAAATTTGACTATGTTGTATGTTCCATTGAAGAATCAAAGGATCTAGACCTCATATCTATTGATGAACTCCAGAGCAGCATTTTGGTGCACGAACAAAGGATGAGCACGCACGGGGAAGATGAACAGGCTCTTCAAGTCTCTTATGGAGCAAGAGGTAGAGGACGAGGCTCCTACCGTGGAAGAGGACGAGGACAAGGACGAGGAGGTCGGTCAGCGTATGACAAATCTACCGTTGAATGCTACAATTGTCACGAATTAGGACACTTCCAGTGGGAATGTCCAAAGGACGGGAGTCAAACAGCTCATTATACAGAAGCAAAGGAGGAGATGTTGTTGATGGCTCTTGTGGATTGCGAGCAAACTAGTTCCGAAAACATGTGGTTTCTTGATTCTGGCTATAGTAACCACATGTGTGGCAACAAAAACATGTTTTCTGAACTTGACAACAGCTTTAAAGAATCTGTGAAACTTGGGAATAACACAAGGCTTACGGTACAAGGCAAAGGTAAGATTCGAATGGAGGTAAATGGTGTTGTATTGGTAATCACTGGAGTTTTCTTTGTACCAGACTTGATGAACAATCTTGTGAGTCTCGGTCAGTTGCAGGAGAAGGGAATTGGAGTGTCGATTCAACATGGGATATGCAAAGTCTTTCATCCACAGAAAGGCTTGATCCTGGAAACAAAAATGACGAATAACAGAATGTTTCCGTTGTTCGCACGTTGTGTACCAGCCGAACAACGATGCTTCTCATCAATTATCACGGATCAAACAAGCCTGTGGCATTGTCAATATGGACACCTAAGTTGGAACAGCCTCAAAGTACTCCAAAGAAAAAACATGGTGAACGGACTACCAAGAAGCTGTGAAACATGAAAACTCCGTCATATCAAACTCCGTCATCATAGATCTCTTAAAGTCGTCAAACATGCTCTCATCATTACCTGTATAAAATGAGATCATCTACATAGAGACACACGATTAAAATGTTACCTCCAGCTGCATACTTGATGAATAAGGTGTGCTCATAAGGGCATTTGCTAAAGCCTTCCTTGATGAAATGTGCCTCAATACGACTATACCAGGCTCGGGGGGCCTGTTTTAGTCCGTACAAGGCTTTTTTGAGTCGATAAACCTTGTATTCTTGCCCCTTCTGTTCATAACCTGGAGGTTGATCGACGTATACTTCTTCACTTATTTCTCCATGTAGAAAAGCCGACTTGACGTCAAGCTGACAAATCTTCCAAGCTTTCTGGGCAGCAAGTGAAATGATCATCCGAATGGTTTCCAAGCGTGCTACTGGTGCGAATACTTCAGCATAATCAACTCCATATTGCTGATGGTATCCCTTAGCGACTAGTCTCGCCTTGTACTTGTCTACCTTTCCATTTTCATTGAGCTTCGTCTTAAAAACCCACTTCACGCCGATGCTTTTTCCTCCTGGAGGTAGCGTCGTTAGCTCCCAAGTGTCATTTTTCTCGATAGCTTGCAATTCTTGATTCATAGCCTGCCTCCATTTTTCATGTTTCACAGCTTCTTCGTATGTTGTGGGATCTTGATCCGCGATCAAGGCCGGTAGCATGAGATCGGGGTCTTGATCAGTGAATAGCGCCAAATGTGTCATCTCTTCATCTTCTTCATCAAAGAGACCATCACTTGTTTCAAAGTCTTTCATCCAAGTTGGTTTCTTCCGTATTCGTCCTTCACGGTGCGAACGATCGACATTTGAAGAGTTACTTTGAGTGGGTGAGCTTCCAGCATCTTGAGTGTTTTCCTTGCTTTGAGCGGGTGATTTCTCCATTTCTTCTCCACTTTGGATGGATTCCACTTCGGTCTCTACTATCTCTTTTCCATCACCTTCGATCTCGCCCCGTGAATCTCCATCATCTTCCCACTCAAGATCAGCCAATATTGCTTGCTTGTGACTATCATCCCAACTCCACTGCTGATCTTCTTCAAATACGACATCCCTGCTAACAACAATTTTTTTCGAAATAGGGTCAAAAAAACGATATGCTTTGGATTCGTCACTTACCCCAAAAAAAATGCATCGACGACTCTTGGCATCGAGCTTCACTCTCCTCTCGTCAGGTACATGTACATGTCCGATGCATCCAAAAATTCGAAAGTGCTCAACTGATGGTTTGATCCCACTCCACGCCTCTTCAGGAGTCATGTTTGTTAGTGCAAGAGTCGGACATCGATTCAACACATGTACAGTCCAATTAACAGCTTCAGGCCAGAAGGTTTTGGGGATTTTCTTTGCAGACATCATACTTCGCACCATATTAAAAAAAGTGTGATTCTTTCTCTCCGCAACGCCGTTTTGTTGCGGGGTATACGTAGCAGTAAGTTGTCTCTGAATTCCATTTCTTTCACAGAAATGTTTGAATTCCAGCGAAGTGAATTCTCCTCCACGATCCGTCCTCAGAATCCGTATCGGTGTCCCGGCTTCTTTCTCAACTCTTGCTTTGTAAAGCTTGAAGGTTGGAAATGCTTCTGACTTCTCAACTAGGAAGTAAATCCAAGTCTTCCTGCTAAAATCATCAGTTAGAGTCATAACGTACCTTTTCTTACTGCTTGACGTGGGGGAGATTGGTCCACATAGGTCCACGTGGACCAGTTGGAGAATGCTGGAGGCCCTCCATTTGCTTTTGTTGGGGAACGAAGTTCGATGTTGTTTGCCTGCTAAACAATCTTCACACACCTTTTGAGAGATTGCGAGTCTTGGTAGTCCGTTCACCATGTTTTTTCTTTAGAGTACTTTGAGGTTGTTCCAACTTAGGTGTCCATATCGACAATGCCACAGGCTTGTTTGATCCGTGATAATTGATGAGAAGCATCGTTGTTCGGCTGGTACACAACGTGCGAACAACGGAAACATTCTGTTATTCATCATTTTTGTTTCCAGGATCAAGCCTTTCTGTGGATGAAAGACTTTGCATATCCCATGTTGAATCGACACTCCAATTCCCTTCTCCTGCAACTGACCGAGACTCACAAGATTGTTCATCAAGTCTGGTACAAAGAAAACTCCAGTGATTACCAATACAACACCATTTACCTCCATTTTAATCTTACCTTTGCCTTGTACCGTAAGCCTTGTGTTATTCCCAAGTTTCACAGATTCTTTAAAGTTGTTGTCAAGTTCAGAAAACATGTTTTTGTTGCCACACATGTGGTTACTACAGCCAGAATCAAGAAACCACATGTTTTCGGAACTAGTTTGCTCGCAATCCACAAGAGCCATCAACAACATCTCCTCATTTGCTTCTGTATAATGAGCTGTTTGACTCCCGTCCTTTGGACATTCCCACTGGAAGTGTCCTAATTCGTGACAATTGTAGCATTCAACGGTAGATTTGTCATACGCTGACCGACCTCCTCGTCCTTGTCCTCGTCCTCTTCCACGGTAGGAGCCTCGTCCTCTACCTCTTGCTCCATAAGAGACTTGAAGAGCCTGTTCATCTTCCCCGTGCGTGCTCATCCTTTGTTCGTGCACCAAAATGCTGCTCTAGAGTTCATCAATAGATATGAGGTCTAGATCCTTTGATTCTTCAATGGAACATACAACATAGTCAAATTTTGATGTCATGGACCTCAAAATTTTTTCGATGATGTGAACATCGTCTATCGTCTCTCCAGTCATTCTCAACTTGTTTGCTACAGTGAGAGTTCTTCCAAAGTAGTCATTGACAGACTCCCCAGCCTTCATGTGCAATACTTCAAACTCCTTGCGAAGAGCTTGTCGCTGAGCCCGCTTTACACGTGTTGTGCCTTGATACTTTTGTCTCAAAGAATCCCAAATATCCTTTGCAGTATCCTTCTTCAAGATGGTCTCTAGGATCGGTCGATCAATGGCCTGGAACAAATAGTTCTTAGCCTTCAGATCTTTCAACTTCAGATCATCAAAGGCCTTCTTCTCTGCTTCGTTGAGATCCTTTCCTGCTGTTGCAGGAATTCCCGTCTCCACCAGGCTCCAATATTCCTTGGCACGCAAAAAATTCTCCATCAGCATACTCCAATGGTCATAGTGACCATCAAATCTTGGAATGGCTGGTTGCACAAATTCCCTTTCAGATGCCATGTCTTTGTTGCTTCACCCTACTGGCTCTGATACCAGATGTTGAAAACAGAGAGAGAGAGAAGCAGATAGTTCACTGAATTATGACTCAAAGACTTATTTATTAATCGAAGACTACGATGGCTATTTATAGCCTTACAGAGCAACAGAAAGGAAATAACAAACCCACTACTTTACTGGACCTACAAAACAGGAGAGACTCTGTAAATTAGAAAAATTCAAACTTGTTCCTCAAGAGTAGGAGGAATTATTCAGCCACATGTGACCTAAAAAGAAGGGATCCCTAACTCAACCAATCTGACTGCATCAGCAACTTCAACAGGACTTTAAGAGATCTATGATGACGGAGTTTGATATGACCGATCTTGGAAGAATGAGGTACTTTCTTGGTATTGAAGTGTTACAGAAAACAGATGGTATTTTTATCGGCCAACGGAAGTATGCCCAAGAGATGCTGAAGAAGTTTAATATGGATGAATGCAACCCGGTACACAATCCAGTAGTTCCAGGTTTCAAACTCACAAAAGATGAAGAGGGCGTTGAAGCTGATGGTGCAATCTATAGGCAGATGGTGGGAAGTCTTATGTACCTAACCACCACACGTCCAGATCTGATGTATAGTGTTAGCTTGATCAGTAGATACATGAAGCGTCCTACCGAGTCTCACTGGCTAGCAGCAAAAAGAATTCTCAGATACGTCAAGGGTACAATCAACTTCGGGATGTTCTACAAGAAGGGAGGAAATGAAGAGCTCATTGGGTACACAGACAGCGATTACGCGGGCGATCTAAATGACAGAAAAAGCACGTCAGGGTATGCATTCCTGATGAGCTCAGGAGTTGTTTCTTGGTCGTCAACAAAACAGCCGGTAGTCACACTCTCTACCACCGAAGCTGAGTTTATAGCAGCAGCTTCCAGTGCATGCCAAGCTGTGTGGTTAAGAAGAATTCTGGAGAAACTAAGTCAAGTGCAAAATGGACCAACAAAGGTGTATTGTGACAATATTTCAGCTATCAAACTCTCGAAGAATCCTGTGATGCATGGTCGCAGCAAGCATATAGATGTAAGGTTCCATTTTCTTCGAGATCTTGTCAAGAATGGAGTGGTGGAGCTGATTCAATGTTCTACCCGAGAGCAGATTGCAGACATTCTTACCAAGCCGTTGAAACTTGATGCGTTCTTGAAGATGCGAGGCTTGCTGGGTGTGTGCGAGTGTCCGAGTATAAACTGAATGCCAATATCATTCAGTTTAAGGGAGGATGTTGAAGTTGCTGATGCAGTCAGATTGGTTGAGTTAGGGATCCCTTCTTTTTAGGTCACATGTGGATGAATAATTCCTCCTACTCTTGAGGAACAAGTTTGAATTTTTCTAATTTACAGAGTCTCTCCTGTTTTGTAGGTCCAGTAAAGTAGTGGGGTTGTTATTTCCTTTCTGTTGCTCTGTAAGGCTATAAATAGCCATCGTAGTCTTCGATTAATAAATAAGTCTTTGAGTCATAATTCAGTGAACTATCTGCTTCTCTCTCTCTCTCTCTGTTTTCAACAGATGAAACATGCACAAAGTCAGGATGTGGTTTTTGTAACCCAAATCAGTAACAAAAATCGTAAGCTAAATTAGTAACAAAAATCGTAAGCTAAATTAGTAACAAAAAAACAAAACCCTCCCAAATCATAACCCTAACCAGTAACAGAATGGGTGGGAGGGTACTGGTTTGGTTTAATCAGATATAATATGATGCATTACCAGATGGGAAGAAGAACTCGACCTTTTCTTGGACTGAGTTCTGAAGATTTGGACTGAGTTATGAAGATTTCGTCGCTGGTTGAGGCGAAGGAGGAAAAAAAATTTGAACGGCGATAGTAGATAGAAAGGATGAGCGGCGATAGAAAATTCAGGGTTAAAAGTTGTACAGGTAGTACATTACGCTTTAATAGTTGTTTTTTTAAGAGATTTTAAGTAGATAGCTTTAAATGATAGTACATAAAGCTTAGTGAATTGTAATTAAGAGTTTTTTATGTCATCTTTATAATATAACTAGCAGCGTACTCACGCAATGCAGCGAAATACATCACAATTTTAATGTTTCTTTTTACTTCTTATTTTTTTTTTATCGATTTATAGTACGATTTTGGATAATTTTAGCAGTGATAATGTTTTTTTTTAAATAAATTTGTTTAATTTAATAATATAATGTTTTTTATATAAAAAAAATTAAGTAGTTTGTTAAAATTCATTAATTATCTTATATATTTTAAATTTTTTATATTTAAATTGAGATGTTTATCCTGTTTTGATTATGTATTTTTTTATCGATTTACAGTACAATTTTGGATGGTTTTAGAGAGTGATAATATTTTTTTTAAATAAATTTGTTTAATTTAGGCTTAATAATATAATGTTTTTTATATAAAAAAATTAAGTAGTTTGTTAAAATTCATTAATTATCTTATATATTTTAAATTTATTATATTTAAATTGAGATGTTTATTCTGTTTTGATTATGTTTATCATAATTCAAATTTCATAATTTTAGGGTTTGGGAATTAGAGATAAGGATTTTGGGGGATAAAGATGGAATTTATTAATTAGGGTTAAAAACATTTAAAAGTAGTACATATTGCTTCATTAGTTGTTTTTAAGAGATTTTAAGTAGATTAACATTAAATAATAGTACATAATGCTTAATGGGTAATTTAAGCTTAATAATATAATGTTTTTTTATATAAAAAATTAAGTAGTTTGTTAAAATTAATTAATTATTTTATATATTTTAAATTTTTTATATTTAAATTAAGATGTTTATCCTGTTTTAATTATGTTTATCAGAATTCAAATTTCATAATTTTAGAGTTTGGGGATTAGAGATAAGGATTTTGGGGGATAAGGATGAAATTTATTAATTAGGGTTAAAAGCATTTAAAAGTAGTACATATTGTTTAATTAGTTGTTTTTAAGAGATTTTAAGTAGATTAGCATTAAATAATAGTACATAATGCTTAATGAGTTGTTTTTAAGAGTTTTTTATACCTCTTTTATAATATAGTATAGATATAGATATGATTTTTAAGTCACTACTAATATGTATATTAGACTATCACCATCATTTACCCTCTTGATATACATACATTTTCAAATTTATAATCCATTCATCTTCTTCAAATTTATAACCCAATTCAATCCTAGATGATGGACACCTATATCCTTGGCTTCAGTTTAGGTTGGTGCGGTACGGTTGAGACATTTTAAACGAAATCTTGAAAACAAAAGATTATATTAAAAATTCAAACCAAAAACACTACATATTAGTGGTTGATATTTATAATCATTCTCGAAATATTACAATAATCAAATTTTATGTCTAATTGTCTAATCATAAGTGTAAAAATACATATTACAATACTAAAATGACACCATGAACAAACAACGATGGTTTTCAACTTCTTCGAATCCAATGTTCTCTTAGTTTTGAGTTTCTTTATATTGTATACGATTAAAAAAAAAAAAAAATAGACTCATTAGATATGGACTATGTACTTGTGTCATAGACATTTATAATTAATAATAGAGGAAATTACATTTTTGTTCATGTTGTTGTAACTCACTGTCAACTCTAGATTATATTTTGAACTAATTACAGTTTTGGTCAATATGGTTGTCAATTTGTTTCACTTTTGGTCCATCTGACTAACTATTGTTTAAAAATAAGTAAACTACAAATTTGATCCATGTGGTTTGTCAAAAATAACACATTTCGTCCATGCGGTTTCGAAGTTACAAGATGACCGTTGTGATTTACAAAAACGTCCAGATTTAATCGTTTCTTCTAACGACATTTTAATACTACATTATAAATATATAAATATATATATAGAGAGAGAGAGAGAGAAAGAGGTGGATTCATACGAGAACAACATTTATTTAAGAAAAAATACCAGAATAGACGGGTACATATAAAATCATATGATTTACATACAAAATCATATATGATTCGCGCGACTTTAGGCCGTGCCCAAAGTCGTCTGCGTCCGTTTTTTTCGGGTTAATGTAAAATCACATATGATTTTGTACATGATTTGTTGTTTTTTGTTGTTTTCTTGTTTTCTTAAATAGTCAGCGTTCTCGTTTGAACTTTCTTCTCTCTCTCTCTCTCTCTCTCTCTCTCTCTCTCTCTCTCTATATATATATATATATATATATATATATATATATATAAAGGGGGGGGGGGACAAATCAAATACAAATTGCCTATATGTTACACACCATACAAACCAATCTCAGCCCATGATTTTGTGTATTATGAAATTTTTAGGAATTTACAAAATAAGTTGCATATAAGGTTGAGAGTTATTTTCGGAATTGATCTAATCCAAATTGTTGACGTTGATTTGATAATCTGAACAGACAGTTAATATTAGTTTGTATGGTGTGTGAATTGTAATATATATTTAGACGGTGTGTATTTGATTTCAAATGCAATGGTCATTGGTTCTATTATGATACTCGGTTTTCCAAAACTGTGAAAGCCTAGCCCTCGCCACAATAGCATCTCGGGGTTAGGTTCCATTTGTATACTTGGTGGAATTTGAGCAGGCCCCTTATAATTGTGTCGTTGTCCCTGGGACTCCCAAGCGCAGAAGGGACTGAGACACGACTCAAACTCCTGGGTATTGCAGTAAAAGCAAGACGTGTAGGTTGATCGACTCATCATGATGGACTGACGCAATTATCAGGGGCACGCTCTACCCACTGAGCTAATAGCCCAAAAACCTAAGGGTTCCTCTGCAAGGTTCGTTCACGGAGGGTAAGTCAAGGCCTAGACCTACGTTCGACATCCCCCTCTTTGCGGTTAAGGTAACGACTCGTAGTGAGTTTTCAAGAAACTGCTCGAGTTTTAACAAAAGCAGCTTCCCCAACATCCAAATAAATATAAGAAAAAAAAGAGAGAGAGACTATGCCTTTGCCATATGAAATCGCTACAAATCAAAACAAAAGTTGAAGATTTAATATGGCGTACTCCTCCTGTCCGAACCAAGGTTTGAAACCAAACTTATATAACCATACACAATATTTTCTATATAGAGAGAGAGAAATATATTTTTAAGTATTAATGCTTTATTAACAACTATATCTATTATATATACATTTTTTCTGTTTTGTTTTATTAAATAGTAGGTTTTTAAAAGAAAATGAATTATAGTTAAAAAAAATTATTCTTTGCTTCTAGTTTGATTTGATATAGAAAATATAATATATCCTTTATTTAAACATTTTTTTTAATGAAAAGTATTATATTTTTTTAAACATTTTTTTTTCAAAAACAATAATATTAAGCATTTTTTTTTGTGTAAGATGTTTTGTGTGTATATCGAAAGAGAGATTTTAAAAGTTGGTTTCCGAAATAAAAATCGGAATAGAATGTGTTTTATTTTTTATATAATATCTATATCTATACTATATTATAAAGATGACATAAAAAACTTTTAATTACAACTCATTAAGCTTTATGTACTATCATTTAAAGCTATCTACTTAAAATCTCTTAAAAATAACTACTAAAGCATAATGTACTACCTGTAAAGCTTTTAACCCTAATTAATATATTTCATCCTTATCCCCAAAATTCTTATCTCTAATCCACAAACCCTAAAATTATGAAATTTGAATTTTGATAAACATAATCAAAACAGGATAAACATCTCAATTTAAAAATAAAAAATTTAAAATATATAAAATAATTAATGAATTTTAACAAACTACTTAATTTTTTTTATATAAAAATATTATATTGTTAAGCCTAAATTAAACAAATTTATATATAAAAACCATTATCACTCAATAAAAATCATCCAAAATCGTACTGTAAATAAATAAGAAAACAAAAAACAAAAAATAAATATTAAAATCGTGATGTATTAAGCATTATGTACTATTATTTAATGTTAATCTACTTAAAATCTCTTAAAAAACAATTAATGAAGCAATATGTACTACTTTTAAATTCTTTTAACCCTAATTAATAAATTTCATCCTTATCCCCCAAAATCCTTATCTCTAATTCTCAAATCCTAAAATTATGAAATTTGAATTCTGATAAACATAATCAAAACAGGATAAACATCTCAA
The DNA here is from genome assembly GCA_023525745.1 of Arctium lappa. Taxonomy (NCBI): domain Eukaryota; kingdom Viridiplantae; phylum Streptophyta; class Magnoliopsida; order Asterales; family Asteraceae; genus Arctium; species Arctium lappa. Next base: position 9,971,096 of record CM042054.1, on the reverse strand, counting down.
TTTAAATATAAAAATTTAAAATATATAAGATAATTAATGAATTTTAACAAACTACTTAATTTTTTTTATATAAAAAACATTATATTGTTAAGCCTAAATTACACAAATTTATATATAAAAAAACCATTATCACTCAATAAAAATCATCCAAAATCGTACTGTAAATCAATAAAAAATAAAAATAAACATTAAAATCGTGATGTATCTCGCTGCATTGCGCGAGTACGCTTCTAGTTATAATATAATAAAGACAAATAAAAACTGAAACTTTCAACCAACACATGAAAATTGTTTTTATATATAATACTAGAAGCGTACTCGCGCAATACAGCACGATACATCTAATGTTTCGTCTTATTTTCTGTCTTTGTCGATTTTATAATACGGTTTTTGTGGTTTTGAGAAAGCGATAACGTCTTTTCTTATAACTTTGTTTAATTTAATTTTTATTATAATTATAATTTAGTTTTAATAATGATGTTATTTATTTTAGGTTTAATAATGTAATGTTTTTTTATAAAAATAATTAAGTATTATGTTAGAATTCAATGATTATCCTAATTATATTTTATATTCTTTATATTTAAAATGAGATGTTTATCATGTAATTGATAATGTTTATCAGTTAGTTATAAACTCAAACATTCAACTTTAAAAAGTTGTACTCGTGTATCGTTACTTGTAATCTTGAATTTTAAGTAATATGCATCGATAAACAGTACGTGATGCATAAAAATTTGTTTTTAAGAAATGTTTTATCTATACTATATTATAAATATGGCATAAAAAACTCTTAAAAACAAGTCTTAAAGCTTAATGTACCGCTATTTAATGTTAATTACTTAAAAAAACAACCATTAAAGCTGTATGTACTACATTTAATGCTATTTATTAATTTTCAATCATTATCTCTAACCATTTTAACTCTCCTAAAATCATTTCCCAATTTGACTCCCCTAAAATAACTTTCAGCATAATTAAATATATAATGAAAATCAAATTTTAAATATAAAATTATAAAATATAATTAAAAAAATCTAACAAGATATTTTATAAAAAAATTATATTATTAAACCAAAATAAACTACATCTATACTATATTATAAAAATAGAATAAAAAAACTCTTAATTACAACATTTTAAGCACATGTTACAACTAATTAAAGCCAATTACTTAATTTACAATTTCTTAATGTTTTGGTACAACCTTTCCAAGCACTGTATCTCACATAATCATCAATTTCTGGAATGGATACTCATTTATTAATATAACTATTTGTTTTTTTGGTGGAGGATTTTATAAATAATCTATTTTAAATATAGATTTTACATTTAAATCTATATTAATAAGATGTAATATAAAATCTTTTTTCTTCCGTATTTTTTTATATTACATCTCATAATGATTTTTCCATATTTTATTTTATAAAATATTTTTTCATATTTTATTTTATAAATTTTTTTTACATAATGAGATGTAATATAATATAAACTATTTTTTCTTCCGTATTTTTTTTTGCTAATATAAAATTTACACGTATTTTTTTTATAATATAAAATCTACACGTTTTTTTTCACGAGCATTAAAAGAAGAAAAAAGAAGATTGATATGAATTAAAAATAAAAAATAACGAGATACACTAATAAATTATCGTATTCTTTAAAATAAAAATATTTACATTTAACCAAGTGTAAAGAAAATAAAATAGAAACGATATAGATATAAAAATATTCTTCCATATTTTTAATATATTTACATTTAAATGTAAAATCGAAAATGAAAATAAAAGATTTTAAAATATTCCCTACATTCACTATAAATATATATAGCTTCTCTATCTATCATCCAAGTACAAGAATAAGACGAACGGTCGGGTGTCAATGGCGGAACCTGCAACTAAACAAAAGATATTCCACTATATTTTTGTTTTTTGAAAAACTACTTTTTTATATTTTATTTTATTTACTGAGAATTTGTTTATATTTTTCAAAACCACAATCATATTTTTCGAAGTAGGGGAATAAAATATATATACATATATTTATTTTTATCGATTAATACTATGAGGTCTTGAAGTCAATAGTCAGATAAATATGTTGTGAGACATGTTGTTTGAGTTTTATATAATATAATACAAAATTATTACCAATATTATTGCACAAACTCATAACAACAAACGATTAAAAATATATGCAAGTTAACCAATTATGAAAATACATTCGTTTTTCACATTGTATTTCATTAACTGTTAACAGAGAAATTACGTTTCATTTTAACTCGGTTCAATATTCTAACAAAAAATTTATCCTCCCGTGCAATGCACGGGCCCAACACTAGTAATATATATAGTATAGATAATCAAAATATAATTTTAATAGGAAATGAGTATGGGTGTGCATCGGGCGGGTCGGACGAGTTCGGGTGGAAAACCCAATAACTCGATCGGATTTCAAATATGGAAATCAAACCCCAAACTTTGGATTTTAGATTACTTCGGGATCAGGTTCATGGGATTTCGGGTTGGGATCGTCAGGTTTCAGGTACAGTTATATGCAAAAAATATATAATATTCAATCGCTTTTGACGATGACTCAGTTGATTGAGAGGGTTGATGAAATTGATAGTAGGTTTAGTATCTAGAAAAGAGTACATCCGACTAGGATTTAGGGTTTTTGAATAAATAAATGTATTTATAATATATAAACATGTCGGGTTTTTGAACGGGTAGGGTGGCAAAAAATGATACCCAACCCAAAGTAAATATCCCCCCAAAAGTCGGGTTTCAAATTTTTGGATTTCAGAGCATTCGGGTTTTATACAAACACCTCATTTTTAGTTCGGGTTCGGTTCGGATTTTCGGACCATTCGGGTTTTGTACACCCCCTAGAAATAAGTGACAAAGGTATATCAACATATTATGTATATTGAAAAAATACTTGTTATCTAGTAGATATAATATGTAACACCCCTGAAAATGGAAACTAGCAACTAATTTGAAACTCGACGGAAATCGATAATTTAAATAAAAGATATAGGTAAACTAACCAAAAAGACATAAGCTTTTACAAGACAACGAATTAATAAGTTTGAATATCAGAGTTCTATAGTATAGACTTCTATCTAGTTCTATAAGAACTAGATTTAAGTCGGGGGTTACATCAAGTACTAAAACTTGCTATCTCCCAAAAATAAGAGCTCTCCAAAAATCATAAATTAAACGATCCCCGAGCCCTAACAAAATACTCTATTATTATTTTTATAAAAAATCATAATTATACTAAATAAATTACATTTTTATTTTAAATCTAAATTATAACAAAACTTTAAATTAAATAAATAAATCCAGAAAATTAGAATTTTATAATAATTAGTTTGAAACCCATATTAATATATATATATATATATATATATATATATATATATATATATATATATATATATATATATATATATATTGAGATAAAATAATAACCAATAGAACTCTAGTTCTCTTTAGACTATAAAACAAAAGTGAAAGAGACAAATAACAAAACAAAGTATGAATCATGATTGAGGGTTGAAGTTCTAGATTTTAGAAACCCGTAGCATTGTGTGAGTATACTTTTAATATATATATATATATATAAGGGGGCCCTTCATGGGAGAACTGATTATGTTGTGATAACCGTGAGATCCAATCTCAACCACAAATCAAAGGATAATTTAGGAAATTAATAAATTTGGTAATTTTGATTTAAAATTATAATTAAAGGACATTTTAGGTATTTTTAAAAATCTCCTCTCTCCGGCATCTGGTGAAACTAATTCTGACGAAATACACTGTGATACCCTTTTCGATATAAAATAGACCATGATACCCAATGTGATACAAAATACAATGTCATACAAAATACACTGTAATACCTACTGTGATACAAAATGCGATGTCATACATAAAATACATACAATACCCAGTGTGATACCCAAAATACACCCAACACCCAACACCCATTGTGATACCCACTATGACACCACTGTGATACCCACTATTACACCATTGTGATACCCAGAGTGATTCCAACTGTGATACTTATTGTGATACCGATTATGATACCTACTCACATGATACCGATTATGATACCAATTGTTATACCCACTAGCATACTAGTGGGATACCAAGTGGGATACCAACTGGGATACCACTGTGACACCGATTGTGATACCAGTTGTGATACCCATAAATACACTGTTGACATACAATCTTCATTATGTAACACCCGGTATTTTCGCAATGTAAGTTCCGTTCTTCGTTGGTCATTTCTCCGTCTTCCGTTTATCTTTTTGGGTGAGTTATGTTGTACTTTTGAGCCTTAAATTGACACATGCGAGAGTCACGAGTTTTTGGGCATTTTGGGCTTCGGTACATGCGGCGGGATTGTGCCACGCGATAGTGACAGTGTCACTATCGCCAAGGCACTATCGCGGGGAGGATCTTACCCGCGGTACAATCCGCGCGATTGTGCCACGCGATAGTGACAATGTCACTATTGTAACACCCTAAAAATCAAGGTGAAATAAAACCGCGGAATTATAGGCAATATGACTTAACATAAAGTATAAACCTCCCAAACAGGGGTAAAGTACTAAACCTTTACAAAAAACCTGAGAATAAATATGGAAATCAACAACAAACTAATCTAAATACATCTATCTAGATTGCATCGGTTGTCGACCCAAAATCACCAAAAGATGGGACTTAAACAATGCCCAACATTGACTACTAGTCATTCCAAAAATGCCTCTAAGACATGCTCGTCACTCAAGACCTTGGCACCCCACCGCTAAGGGAACCTGTTATACATATCATTTGAGAAAAAGTGTTAGGCTTAAAGCCTAGTGAGAACATACAGTTTATAGAATTCAAGAGATATAAACATTTGTAACATAGATAAATCTTTACAAAACTTTTAGTTTACAAGAGGAGATCTTTATCAGTAAAGGACAATCGGTCCAAAGGTTCATCTCGCGATGACGGGGGATACCCGATTTACCAAGGGTGGTGACGGAACACAAAAGTAGGCCACGACCCGAGTTATGAGCTAAATACTTGGAATCTATGGCCACGAACACTTCGGAACGTACTAAGATGTGAGGGAGGGCCCCCGAGGAAACCAAGTCATACTCGTTCACTAGGACTACATTTGATTCATGACTAGTAACCGGTCTCACATAACCGTACCATAAAGGCCCCCGAGGATCAAATGCATCCATAGCTACAAAATGGGGAAAAGACATCCCAATAATATAAGTCGACTCAAAACCTAGGGATCCACTATTAATAGTCTAAACTTGTCACAATAACACGTGTGACTAACCAAAGCTAAACGTACAGCTTCCAAAACATTTATAACCAAAAATGCCTTTTTTCAAGTTTAACTGCTGATAAGAATGAAAATCATAAAAAGAGTTTATATACATTCTTTCAAATAAATCACATAAATGTGCAAGTAAATCTCCATTTTACTCTCAATAAGATCAAACCCTTTACATTTCAAGAAAATGATTAGGAACCCTAAAATATCCCAAAAACTCAAGTTAGGTCAAAATGCCATAAACTTAGATCCAAAACCATAGAGATATATAGGAGTTCAAAAATGTAACCTTTGATATGTATAAAGTTTGTAAAATGATAGTAGGAACTCACCAAGTAGGTTTTAGAAGAAAACCCCAAAATGCTAGGTTGGACCTCTTGGAGAAGATGACAATGGAGGTGAAGCTTCAAACCCGAAACCTTGAATGGAACCCTTGATTCAAGCAATAAATGGGATGATTGGTGGTTGGAGAAACCCTAGAGGAGTAAATGAGGAGGGAGGAGGTTTGAGAGAGAAAGACTTGAAAGATGAAATAAGAAATGAATGAGATTTGGGAATGAAATCTCATTAAACCCACTTTGAAGAAGCCCCTGACGAAACGCACGGCCCGTGCGATTTTGCCGAAGGAGGAACGCACGACCCGTGCGAAACCTATTGTCGCGGCCCCTGACTTAGCGCACGACCCGTGCGGAATTTCTGTAGACCAGCGCAGGCAGCTCTTGATCCTTTAATTCTACATCACAAACGACCAAACGAGATCCGGGGTGTTACAACTATCGTCGGGCACTATCGCGAGCGGGGTTAACCCCTTTTATTGGACAGATCCGATACTTAGCTCATTTTTATCTTATTTGAGCTACTGTTGGGCGATTTTTCTCTCTGATTTTGGTAAGTTCCCTCTCTCCCATTCCTCCCTCTTCATTAACTCCTTCACCTACTCAACACTCTTGCATTTATTGATCTTGTTTAGGTTATCTTAAGGGTTCTTGGTGAAGGATCTTTATCTCTTTTATGCAAGTCTCTTTCCCCATTTCTAGGGTTTTAGGTTTTCTTCAAAAACCCACTTGGTGAGTTCATATAACCTATTTCCAAACCTTATACATGTCAAAACTTGCATTTTAAACTCCTACATATCTCCTTGGCTTTGGATTGGTGTTTATTACATTTTGACCTAAAAATGGGATTTTCGGAGATTTTAGGGTTCTTACTATTTTGTTAAAGGAAAGAGTTCTATTATCATATGTGGTGAAATAAAGTACTACTTGCACTCTTTAGGGTGAGGTACTTGAAAGAAAGTATATAATCTCATTGTATGATTTTCATTCTTATCAGCAATTGAGCTTGGAAATGTATATTTGGAAATAAAGGTTATTGAGAACTTTATGTGTTATTAATGTTAGTCACAAATGAAATTGTGACAAGTCTAGACTATTACTAGTGGAGCCATAGGTATTAAGTCGGCTTACTTTTGGGATGTTATTCCCCTTGTAGCTAGTTGAGACATTTGATCATCGATGGCCATTTTGGTACGGTTATGTGAGACCGGTTACTAGCCATTGATCATAGTGTAATTCTAGTGAACGAGTATGACTCGGATTCCTCGGGGGCCCTCCCTCGCATCTTAGTATGGACCGGTGTTGTTCATGGCCATGGATTCCAAGTGTTTAACTCATAACTCGGATTGTGGTCTACTTTGTGTTCCGCTACAATCATTGGTAAATCAGATATCCCTTGTCATCGTAAGATGAGTTTTGGATCGAAAGGCCCTTTCGTGGAAAATATTTCAATTGTAAACTTTATTGTCTTGAAGAGATTTCCTTTTGTTACATTGTCAATATTTCTGTAAGTTATAAACTGTATGTTCTCACTAGGCTTTAAGCCTAACACTTTTTCTCAAATGATGTATATAATAGGTTCCCTTAGCGGTGGGTTTCCAAGGGCTTGAGTGACGAGCATGATCTTGAGGCATTTTTGAAATGATTAGTATTTGGCGTTGGGCATTTGATTTAGTCCCATCTTTTGGTGATTTGGGTTGACAACCGATGTAATCTAGATAGTTTATGTTTAGATTAATTTGTTGTTGATTTCCATATCCGTTCACAGGTTTTTGTAAAGGCTTTATACATTTACCCTTTATGGGTGGTTTATTCCAAATACAAACGTCATATTGCCAAATTTTCAATTTTTTTAAATTACTCTAAATTTTAGGGTGTTACACATTAGATGGGAGTTCTTTTAGTATGTAACACCCCAAAAATGGGACGAACAAAAATTTCCGGAAAAATAAAATACGGTAATCATTTCAATGCCAAAGCATGAGCTCGCTCCAAAAAGGAACAATAATTGTCTGTTTAATTACAAGTTTGTAATAAGAAACAAAGATAGATGACAACCTCATAATCTAAAGTCTAACTAGAAATAAGATTACTGTCAGTTGTTATCTACGTCCAAAAATGTTTGTCTTCTAAAATTGGCATCCCAAAAATGCTCCCCAGACTCACATCTAGAGGCCGGCTAAATCTCCTTGGTGGTAGCGCCGCTCGAACCTGAGATACATATCAAAACAATCAAGTGTTAGGCCAAACGGGCCTAGTGAGTTGTACAAGAACATGGCATAACATTTATAAACATGGTATGAACATTTTTATCAATTTAGTCACTAGAGGCCATTAGGGGACCAATGGGGGAGACCCATCACACCAATGAGTTTTACCTCAAGTCAATATACCTTGATGTTCACTTGCCTGAGCAACATCCCGAAGGCCCGACACACTTGAAGACTACCTCCCAGGCATTACTCCAAATGGCGAAGGTCTAGGTGCATACCGTCATCGTGGCACCTAAGACTACATCCTCCTAGCATTTACTCATGGCTCATACTACATACGTACGATACTCATCTCAATACATAATTCCATAACCAAAAGATACATGTATAAGATCGCATATAATCCCAAGCATGTTTTAGGTACAAAACTCTAAAATATGCAAGTCCAAATATAATACCCATGGCTCACCAAAACTACATAACCAAGTTAAATAACATCATTGATAGTCATCATCAAAGTCCACATGAAGTGCCATGGCTAGATTCTCAACAATCTCAAATGTAACAGTTAGGTCAAATTTATCAGGTGATCAGATTTCATCATAAACATGGAATGTTAAGCAAGTAAACACACAAGATATGTATCTCATTTGAAAATAGTAGTAGAAACTCACAAACTAGGTTTTATAGAAACCCTAGAAACTTAGGAGACTTCTAGCTTGGATGGAGAGAAGGTAGAACTTGAATCCAAGATGCAAAGCTTCAATAAATGCTTCCTAGATGTAGTAGATGCCCTCACCAAACAACCCCAAGGTGAAATTAATGAGAAGGAGAAGTTTGGTGAAGAGAAAGCGTCCCACAACAATAAAATTGTCTAGGGTTTTGGGAGAAATCAGTATTATGCATCAAGTCCCGCTGGAAGGCTGTTTTATACCCTCAGAATACGCCGACGACAGTGCCCGACAACATTGCCCTTGGCACTGTCGTGGGGGCATTGTCGCGCCCCAACCCCGACTCTCGGTACATGGTTAGCGATAGTGACTCGACGACAATGCCAATGTCACTATCGTGGGGGTATAGTCGCCGAACTTCTCCCTCCACCACTCTCGGTACCGACCAAGCGATTGTGACCAGAGACAGTGCCCAATGGCACTGTCGCATGGCACTCTCGCGCCACCCTCTTCAGGCCCAAAACTCTAAGTCCGAAATCGATATTGCACTCGCGATGAAACCTCCAAAAACAGAACACGACCATAATCTAAAATGTTTTCATTTGAAATAAAGATTTCTATATTCACCATTTAAACACGATAAATGAAATACGCGATGAGAAAAAATTCCGAATGTTACATAGTATCCATTGGTGTTCGCCATCGAGAATTGGCAGGTCGGTGGTCCACCAGTTATACCAAAACGAAGCGAATGCGGAGCAACAATTGAACATATAGGTTTTGATGTTAGTATAGGAAACACCGTCTTGAACGACTATGCTTATGAGATAGTCGTGAATGATTGTAACACCCAGAAATATTAACGAAAATGGCAGCAGTGTCCCGCGCGACTCCCTGCGCGAATCGAACTGCGTCGTAATCCGCACGAGGCTCTGTACTCCAAAGATTTGTGCGAGCCGAACCGCGCCAATGCTCGTGCGTGAGCACTGTATGCTGATAAAAGATTAAATCGGCCTCCAAACCCCATTTCTCACCAAAACCTCAAACCTCTTCCCATTTTCTCTCCCAAACTGACCTCCATCCTCTCAAATGAACTCTAACTCATTTTTGGGAGTTTTCCTCCTAAAACCAAGTGATTCTTCATCATCTAGCAAGTTTTGTGAGCTAGAACTATGATCCTTTCATCTCTATCTTCTTCACCAAATTTCTTAGGGTTTCATCCAACCCTTTTCATCATTTTGAAGATTGGGAGTTTGTGGTTTATTTTAGGGATCTAGAAGAGTATTGTTGATGGAATCAACTATGGCAAATGTAATATTCTCTTTTCTTCATCTATGAAAATTAGGGTTTTGGTATGAGATGAGATCTTCATGTATAATGTTTGGGAAACGATTCTATATGATTGAAATTATTCATGGTTGGAAACTTGTGGATATAGGTTTTGAAAGGATTTTCTCATGGATTCAAGTTTCTTCAAGGAAGCTCAAGTTGGGGTAAAATCTAGATTTAGCCTAATTCTAGCAACGTGAGTTCAAATTGATTTGTGAAAACGTTGTACATGCCAAAATGTCCATTTTAAAGTATTTATGTGTTTTACATGAAATTATCAACTATTGGGTTATTTGGTGGATTTTGATTATTTGAGGTGTTTGGCTTTAAAAACCTTGTAAAACACCCATTTTTGGGCATTTTGATAAATAAGTCATGCATGAAAGTGTTTTGATGATTTATTGCATAAATGAAAATTATTTGGGTCAAAATACACTTTTAATGTTTGTTGGATATATGCATTGTTTAGGTAATGAGACGTTTTGAAAATACGAACGTGAGAGTCGTTTGATTTTAGTCATTCCCAACCTTGTGAACATTTTAGAAATTGTAAACCTTTTTGGTTTGGGCCGAAGGCCAATTGTGATTTGAGAGATAAAGATTTTGCGAAAAGATGTAATTTAATTTATGTAGCCACTTTGGCTCGCATATTTTAGCCAAACGTTTATTATGCCTTTTGGGGCTCGATTTATACTCAGATTAGTCTTTGGAGTATTTATTCAATTTTAGTAGCACGTTAAGGAGTCTTTGACGTATGGTGTACTTAGTTGCATCTTATTTGAGAGTAACATGTTTTGAATGTGTTAGTTCATTCGTTGGTGTCATGTAACGTTTTAGATTGTAATGCATTGGATCCATAGGCATATGAGTCAGTCTGTTGGTTTAGTTGGGAATATTATCCCTGTTTGGAACTGGAAATATTTATGGTTAGTGGGGACTCAAGGTATAGATCGTGGGTGGTTAAACTCGATGACCGTGTAACCTTTAGTGAAGGGCTTGAGGTATAGATCGTGGGTGGTTGAACTCCATGCCCGTGTAATCCAGTCTGTTTATTCATCGTGGAATTTTAGTGTCCGTATTTGAAGTCTAGTGAGTGGTCCCCAAGTCATGTTTTTATGTAAACTTGTGGTGGTGCTCTGTAGAGTCGTATACGGAGCTAAGTCTTGCGGTGGTGCCCAGCCGGATACAGAGACTTGTGGCTTTTGTGGTGACACCCATCTAGAGGTCGAGTAGACACTAAGGTCATTTGGGTATCTTGCGGTGGTTGCTCGGTAGGGAGCCGTATACGGGGATCCATGACTCTATGTGAAGCTCGAGAATATTGATAAGTGGTTTAACTTTGTGTGCCCACCACATTCGATGGAATTCGGGTCTCCCCCCTCACCGAAAGGTGTTGTTTTGGGTATTGAGTTTTAAAGTAAAATGCCTTGAGAGATTATGATTTATGTTGCATTCTTTCCTTTTGCGACATAATTACTCATGTTGAAAACTCTTGAACTCACTAAGCGTTAGCTTAACCTTTTTATTTGTCGGCATGTGCAACAGGTTCCAGTTGGGAATAGTTCTAGTGACACTATGCAGAGAGGAGTGCTAGTTGTGTGCTCGAGAAGTGGATATCTTAGTGAAGTCTTCCGCATTTGTTTATGGAAGAGCAACTTATAGTTGTGATTAAGTAACACCCGACTTTGGTCTAGTCCTTGTATAAGACTAGAGTTTATATTTGTTGAGGTTAAATAGAAAATTTTATTTTGGAGATTTATCTTTTACTTGATGAAATTTTAAAAATTTTAATTAGTTGATATTTTTAAATTTGAGGGTGTTACAATGATGATGACGCATTGGCCGTCGACAAGAGGGATGAGAGGAGATCGACGAAGGGTTGATGGAGATGCATGGTGGATTTTGGAGATGGGATGAAGTGGTTGGGGAATTTGATGGTGGTTATGGTTATGGTGATGGTGTGGGTTTTGGCTTGGTGGTCGTGTTGATACCACCTGTACAAGTACCATTTGGGACATCAAGGGGGAGACAGTAGACACACAGCTTATTACTCACGATAAGGAGGTTATGACATTGTGTGTGTGTGGGGGGGGGGGGCGGTGGCGTTAGACACTCCCGGTGGTGGATCTACAAAGGCACCAGGCCAACGTCAATGGCGTTGTTTGGGCTCCACATAAACAACAAAGTTTTCTATGGTAAAGAGAATGGGCGCCAGGAGAAAGTAGAGGAGTTGCCGGACCATGAGGGGGTTGGGGAGTCGTCGGAAAACGCAAAGGAAGCAAAGGAAGGTGGCGTTTTATCTAGAGAAAGAATGGGAGGTTTTAGGAATTAGGTTATTGGTAGAGAGAGTGGATATGTATAAGAGATTTTAGGAGATATTCTAGGATTGATTAACTTAATTAGAAGTAAATACCAAATTTACTAAAATACCCTTTTAATTTATTTAAAATTTATGTTAATTATCTTAAATGTGTGGTTCACATTGGATCTCACGATTACCACAAACTACATAGTTCTCTATTTAATATAGTGTTCCATCTCCTATAAATTCCGCCCCTGAACATCATATTAGACTGTAACCCTGGTTGTGACTAATATATGACGTACAACAACAAACTCCAGCTAAGTAGTCAAAAAATCAAGATTGGTTTTATCAAGTAAACATCAAAAATTCATCTTCACAAGAACAGGGGTTTTAGCAACGACTTTTGTTGTCGCTAAAGTCCATTTATCGTCAAAAATAGTTTATAGAGACATGTCGTCGTTAAAAGCACGTCGCTGAAACTCACTTTCTTGTATCCCTTTGTCTCATCAACAACTGCAAGACTCCATTCGGGTTGTCTCTAAGGAAAAAAAGTTCAATTCCTTTTCAATTTTTAGTTACTTCTCTCCTCATTTATCTCATTTGCTTACAATGTATTAGGATCCAAGTTCACAATTTATTACTGCATGCATGTGACTTCTTAAAACTCCATTTATGAATTACACAAAAACAAATTAATAAACATCTTCAAATACATAATAAGAATAGTCATCAGATTTTCTTTTTATATTAAGAAATTGTATTTATTTTCCATTTCGGTTTACAATAAAATCTTACATTCCGCTATATTGCATAGGTATAAAACTAGTTATTTAAATTAATATCTTTGATTTTGTTTCATAATTTTTTTTCCTTTTATGTGACGGTTCTTTCAATTTGAATTACTATATCTTATGAAATTTTAATTATAAAGTCATTCAGAAATGACCAACTAAACACATCTCTACCATAAGTATCAACAATTCTACTTATTGAAATATAGTTTTAATGTAACGTAGTCTTTAATTAGATAGCATAAATTACGTAACCTAGTTAAACACGGTTTTATATAAAATAGAAGAGGCTTGAATAGATGGTCTAACTTGGATTCACAACATTATTTGGGATAAGTGATTTATTGTAACAACCCATACAGAATTAACAAGACAACAATTGAATCTTAATACTAATAATACTGGAAATCCATGCCAAACGGCCTCAAGCTTACAATAGTTTCAAGGTTTGCAAAAAAAAACAACCTATACACAAAGGAGATAAGCAAAATAAACCAAACGCCGGTATTCTAACCGCCCCGCTAAGCCTTCTCCTTGCCCTTAACAGCTCTGTCTAACTCACAGCGACCTGAAAAGGTTTTTAGTTTTGAAAGAGCGAGGGTTAGACCATAGGTCTAGTGAGATCCCTCTAACAGATAAACAACAAAATACTTTCCAGAATTTAAAACCACATTTAATAACTTCACATAAGTAAAACACGCTACGGACCACACGACCGTCAAAGACGATGTGTCTAACTCGCGCTGCCTTAATGTTGGGCCACCCCCCCCCAACGACATAAACGGGCCACACTCCCCGGCACGAGTAGGCGGACCACACTTCCCGACTTAGGTCACATATTCCACAAATAATGTATGCACACATTTAAACATCGACAAAATATATAACACATTTAAAACATATCATTATAAACTTGACATCATGAATAAATCAACATTTGAAAATCAATCATCGCATGCTTTCGATCATAAAGGATTTAGTTCAGAAAACTCACCTGATGTCCTTAGCTCGAATCTCGCGTCTACTCCTATATGTCGGCCCGAAACCTATAAAGGAAACATTGACCGGTAAACTTTCTAAACCTTCTAAATTATAAACGATTGACCTTGACATCGAGATCTCAACGCTGTCTAACTTTAAACCCAAAATATCCCATCACTTCTACTTAAATAAACAATTAACTCTTGATACAATATTAAATATGGGCCACCTTAACAAATCCCAAAACCATAAGTTGCATTGCCCCGAGAAATGGGCTTCGACCCACAACACCGATGACCGGGGCCTTAAAGGATGACCGGATTTACTTCAAGACCGGGACTAAGAAGCCGACCGGTGTCACATCATGACCGAGGTCTTAGACCGATCGGTGTGATCTCTCGCCCGGGGTCCTAGACCGACCGGGGTTCCCACACATAATGACCGGGGTCTCCCCCTCATATGACGACCGGGGTGTCCCCCCCCCCCCACTTAGCGACCGGTGTCTCAAAATAAAGACCGATGGCATCCACTCGACCGATGTCATAGTTTCGACCGGAGTTAAAACGAACCAACCAAAATGAGAAATAGATAACTCCAATTTGCAGATCCCATTCAACTCTTGAAATCAATACAACCTAACCCAGATTTTATAACCAAATGTGGAACTAATTTCACTAACATTTCCAATAACCATATAAATAGCCACAAAACGATTTCCCCTTATTTCAAACCCAGAAAACAATTTCAGATTCAAAATCCCAACCACAACTATGATGTTCAAATCAATACTAAATTGAAAAGTTACAATCACGAGAAGATTTACCTTCAATAAAGACGATCCAAATCTGAAAAATCTTGCAACTCCCTTTCTTCCTCGGTATCTCTCTAAAGTCGCCTCAAGAGTACCTCCTCAAGAATTAGCTGACACACACACTACACTAAAATCCCTAGGGTTAAAAACCCCTTTTTACAATTTTCCACCTTAGACCCCTCCCTTAAGGTCTTTTTATTTCTTTACCCTTAACTTTTATAACACATGCTTTAAACCCGGTTATTACAATATTCTCCCTCCCCCCCAAAAGAATTCCGTCCCCAGAATTCCTTTATCGAATAAACTGGGATATTGGTTCCTCGTAACCGACTCAAACTCCCACGTCACTTCCTGACCCTTGAGGGATTGCCACTGGACTTTCTCCAGTTGAATCTCATTGATCCTCAATTTTCTTCACTTTACAATCTACAATGATCACAGGTTCCTCAACATAACATAGTACCTCGTCTACTCGCATATCGCCCAAAGGCACCACCACATTTGCTTTCACAAAACACCTCTTCAAATAAAACACATAGAATAAGAGATGATTCCCACTCAGATCCTTGGTGGACATAGGTTGTAGGTTACTTCTCCCAACTCGCTCGACAAAAGCACGACCCATCAAGTCTAGGTCTTAACTTCCATTTCTTTCCGAACCGATCACACCCTTCCCATACGAGACTGGTAACTTTACATTTGTCGACGCTTGAGACTAAAGACTCATAATTCCCAATCTAACCCAGATAATACCATTCGATTAACCAAGCCATTCTAATCAATACCCAGACACACGTAACCATCAGATTCATTTCTCGATTCCAACAACTCCTATAACCAATACAATTTTACCAGAGTCAACACCACGACGGCATGCATCACTGATTACACAAACTCTCCACTCGCCAACATAAAACATCGTCAACTGCAGACATAACCTACATCTCACAGTCATGAGTTTCTTCATCATGTAACTTGCCATCGCAAGCAACCACTCTTAGTACAACATAAGTCCAACGCAGAAGCATCTTTTTTTTTCGACCCACATTGATCCAACTCCTCGACATTAGCCAAAAAAAAATCACACGCTAGCATACCTCGTTCCGATGTCATGACTTCAACTTCTCACATGTTGATGGAAACTTCCAAAATTCCAAAACCCTTGTAAACTATCAGTCCCAATTGGCCAACAATGCGACACATACTTCCATTTCTCATTGTATTCACAATCACCCGACCACATGCGCAATACAAACCCCGCTTCACCCGCTCAACACGGAGTGACCAAACTCATACAAACTTTTCCAAATAGTTCACACGGAACAACAGACTCACTTAGAACCCCCTTTTCACTCATTGCCAAACTGACACTATGGTCCTTCGCTCTGAACACTAAATCCCAACACCTCTAACTTCTTCCTTGCAGATTTCAAACCCACTTCTAACAACCGATTCACTGATTAGAGGCGTGGACCTTTGAGTCAGCCGCACGATTTTATTTTTACACTTACACCGCACCAAAGCGCCATATTCTCTCTCTCTCTTACCCACGCTAAGGATTTACAAGCTTGCTAACGGCAACATCTGAAAATGTACCCCCGCCTAATATCTTTACCCTCTTCTCGCTGCAAGATACACTGCTCGTCCAACATTGATTACCCTATTCCTTGATGATTCCCAAAAGTCCAATCCCGTTCACATTACTTTGTTTGATCAACCGACTTTCCACCATTCTTAAGCGAGATAATCAACCCCACTCTTCCAAGGCATTGCCCACTACTCGAAATCGCTACACAATCTTCACTCTCCAAACAGGATTACCCAATCTGCTAGAATCCTTTCACCCTGAAGAAATATCTCGACATACCCACTGATTTCCTATATACTACATAACCCCCCTGAATTAAGTAGTTCGACACTTTCAATAATCATTCTAGGGATATAAGATAATCACGCCCCAAACTTGCTGAAAATCTGAACACACGGTTCCTCTCTTTGATAACTGTCAACCCTCATTTGACAAAATTATTCTCAACTTAGCATCCCAACCGCATTTTTACCACATACAACTCATCCCCCAAAGATTTTCGGGTGGGGACGTTCCTCCTATAACAATAACGCCAAACTTAAACATATCTTCAAGAAATCTCCAAACCCCTTAAATGATTTGCACTCTCCGATATGTCATAAAGACATCGCCAACACATGGTTACAACCATCGCTCTACTACCTCATCCCAGAGTACTACAAATCTCCCCAACCACTGGTCACACATACCCATACCGTTCTCTTCTCACTGGTCATAATACTGAAATCGGACTTTAAGGCATTACACGACCTTGTCTTTCTCGTATCTGAACAAATCGCAAAACTATGATCCTCAGATCCCCCAACAAGATATCGCTCTTTGTCGGCTCAACATGACCTGTTGGAATCAAACCCTAATAGTTTGAAGAATTAAGCATACTACCTCAAAGACTTAAATGCTCAAAGCACAATTCCTCCCAGTTGTGGTATATATAACTTTGCTCTCACATTACCATCAGAACCTCATCAGTAAAGAATCACCTGACCAAACTAAAGATCTTCCACTACCACAATCAACGTTGAGATACTTCCACTATGTCTCCAAACAACAAGG
Source organism: Arctium lappa (assembly GCA_023525745.1). Lineage (NCBI taxonomy): Eukaryota > Viridiplantae > Streptophyta > Magnoliopsida > Asterales > Asteraceae > Arctium > Arctium lappa. Next base: position 9,953,667 of record CM042054.1, on the reverse strand, counting down.
ACCCCTAATGAAATCTACCTCTTCCACTGCGACAATTAACTGCTAATAATATCTTAACGACTTCACGATCCACTCCCGACACAACCATTTACCGATATTCTCATTTCAAGACTCGGAACCAACGGTAAGCTACTGTAGTACCATTATCCTTAATGTCATAGATCAGTGCCTTCATTAATCACATCCTCTACTCACCACCCTTACTTGGAAGGATACCAATATCAAGTACCTTCTACCCTCTGATCGAGAGGCACACTTCCACTCTCAAAACTTTCATCATCCTCAATTGCAACCTTTCCCTACAACCTAGAGAGTTCATAGCCTTCATGCATGACACACCAATAATTACTCTCTTGTCACTTTTGAAAATTTATAATGGACTACATTATTAAACAAACTCGAGTGTACACTACACAACACTGACTAACCATGCACAACGGTTTCAAAAATCGTTCAACCTCCGTTTCACGACAAATTTCTCTTTCATCACACCTCAAAATCGGTGTTGGCACAATTGAAATTATTTTCGTTGAACTTCACCCACCAAATTTATAAAATACTACAAAATTTCTTATACGGAGCGTGTCAAACAAAAGTTAACCAAACTCAATTATAAAATTATACGGTCAAATGTTGTTTTGATTTTCATAACCAAAAGTTAACTCATTTACAAAGAAGTACATAATATTTCCCCACACCAAAAAATCGAAATTTATCACCCAAAGTCATAAACTTGTTTTTCAATCTAACACACATTCGCTCGCGTCAACGCGTTTTTAAAACAAACACTTCATAAGGCACACACATGCCAAAAATATCTGATGTGATTGATATGAAAAGCTCTAGCAATTTATTTGATACACAATGCATGGGACTCAATGACATTGAAGGCTATTTACTCTTACCAAGTCAACTAATTACATTCCCTATAATTTATCCCTGACTCCTTGCTTCCGACCAACCAGTAGGAGTTCTCCACTGTGCCACAACCTCCGGCACCATCGTCTTCTAACAATATTGGAACCCAACAACTAGTCACCACCGTGACTATTGATTCACAAATCAAGCGTCCTCATTCTGACCCAACAACTCGCTAGTAATAACTCATTTCCATCCAATCCTTTCTACATATTATCAGTCAACAATGATATCGTCTCTCAACCACCCTTCAATTAACAACAACTTTAGAAGCCTCAACTCTATCATTCGATTCTTGGTTTAACACTCTCCAGCTTCACACTAAACGACATACCACTCTATCAGACCGAAGACTCCCTTAGGGCAAAAGCCCACCTCCTACTATCATGCTATTCCTTATGGACCCTGGAGGTCCTTTCTCAACGAAACATCCACATCCCGCACGATATGCAACCTACACGGTATTAACCTTACTACTAAAAACGAACTTCCACCACACGCTAGACTAACACTATCAATTATATGGATAAAACTCTCTACTCTGAACCACACTCAACAATAGCAATTGAGCATGCCCATGTACCTGTAAATTCATAATGGCATTGGCCAGATGCGATTCTGAATTTACCTTACATGAGAATACTCACTATTGTTGTCACATCACACGATGATCAAGGTCTTTCTTAAAGGCTTCCAAAATTCTCAGTTGTGTCCCACTACTCCACAGTTTAAGTTTTGGCCTATCCGGTCACCTAAATCCCTTAAACTATGGCTCTGATACCAACTGTAACAGCCCATCCAGAATTAACAAGACAACAATTGAATCTTAATACTAATAATACTGGAAATCCATGCCAAACGGCCCCACGCTTACAATAGTTTCAAGGTTTGCAAAAAAAAAACAACCTATACACAAAGGAGATAAGCAAAATAAACCAAACGTCGGTATTCTAACCGCCCCGCTAAGCCTTCTCCTTGCCCTTAATAGCTCTGTCTAACTCACAGCGACCTGAAAAGGTTTTTAGTTTTGAAAGAGCGAGGGTTAGACCATAGGTCTAGTGAGATCCCTCTAACAGACAAGCAACAAAATACTTTCCAGAATTTAAAACCACATTTAATAACTTCACATAAGTAAAACACGCTACGGACCACACGACCGTCAAAGACGATGTGTCTAACTCGCGCTGCCTTAATGTTGGGACACCCCCCCCCCAACGACACAAACGGGACACACTCCCCGGCACGAGTAGGCGGGCCACACTCCCCGACTTAGGTCACATATTCCACAAATAATGTATGCATACATTTAAACATCGACAAAATATATAACACATTTAAAACATATCATTATAAACTTGACATCATGAATAAATCAACATTTGAAAATCAATCATCGCATGCTTTCGATCATAAAGGATTTAGTTCAGAAAACTCACCTGATGTCCTTAGCTCGAATCTCGCGTCTACTCCTATATGTCGGCCCGAAACCTATAAAGGAAACATTGACCGGTAAACTTTCTAAACCTTCTAAATTATAAACGATTGACCTTGACATCGAGATCTCAACGCTGTCTAACTTTAAACCCAAAATATCCCATCACTTCTACTTAAATAAACAATTAACTCTTGATACAATATTAAATATGGGCCACCTTAACAAATCCCAAAACCATAAGTTGCATTGCCCCGAGAAATGGGCTTCGACCCACAACACCGATGACCGAGGCCTTAAAGAATGACCGGATTTACTTCAAGACCGGGACTAAGAAGCCGACCGGTGTCACATCATGACCGGGGTCTTAGACCGACCGGTGTGATCTCTCGCCCGGGGTCTTAGACCGACCGGGGTTCCCCCACATAACGACCGGGGTCTCCCCCCATATGACGACCGGGGTCTCCCCCCCCCCCCCCCACTTAGCGACCGGTGTCTCAAAATAAAGACCGGTGGCATCCACTCGACCGATGTCATAGTTTCAACCGGAGTTAAAACGAACCAACCGAAACGAGAAATAGATAACTCCAATTTGCAGATCCCATTCTACTCTTGAAATCAATACAACCTAACCCAGATTTTATAACCAAATGTGGAACTAATTTCACTAACATTTCCAATAACCACATAAATAGCCACAAAACGATTTCCCCTTATTTCAAACCCAGAAAACAATTTCATATTCAAAATCCCAACCACAACTATGATGTTCAAATCAATACTAAATTGAAAAGTTACAATCACGAGAAGATTTACCTTCAATAAAGACGATCCAAATCTGAAAAATCTTGCAACTCCCTTTCTTCCTCGGTCTCTCTCTAAAGTCGCCTCAAGAGTACCTCCTCAAGAATTAGCCGACACACACACTACACTAAAATCCCTAGGGTTAAAACCCCCTTTTTACAATTTTCCACCTTAGACCCCTCCCTTAAGGTCCTTTTATTTCTTTACCCTTTTTTATAACACATGCTTTAAACCCGGTTATTACATTTATGCTAATGTGATATGATGCTAACAAATTGTAATAATACTGAAAATATAATATAAAATACAAAAATTGTATATGAAATATAAATAATTATGATGAAATGCATTAGTGATATGTTTTGATTATTTATACTATATTATAAAAACGGCATAAAAAACTCTTAATTACAACATTTTAAGCACAAGTTACAACTAATTAAAGTCAATTACTTAATTTACAATTTATTAATTCTTTGGTACAACCTTTCCAAGCACAGTATCTCACATAATCATCTATTTGTAGACTAGATACTCATTTATTAATATAACTATTTATTTTTTTGGTGGAGAATTTTATAAAATAGATTTTATATTAGCATAATCTATTTTAAATATAGATTTTACATTTATATCTATACTATATTATAAAGATGGCATAAAAAACTCTTAATTACAACTCACTAAGCTTTATGTACTATCATTTAAAGCTATATACTTAAAATCTCTTAAAAATAACTACTAAAGCCTAATGTACTACCTGTAAAGCTTTTAACCCTAATTAATATATTTCATCCTTATCCCCCAAAATCCTTATTTCTAATCCCCAAACCCTAAAATTATGAAATTTGAATTCTGATAAACATAATCAAAACAGGATAAACATCTCAATTTAAATATAAACAAACCCTAAAATTATGAAATTTGAATTCTGATAAACATAATCAAAACAGAATAAACATCTCAATTTAAATATAAAAAATTTAAAATATATAAGATAATTAATGAATTTTAACAAACTACTTAATTTTTTTTTGTATAAAAACATTATATTGTTAAGCCTAAATTAAACACATTTATATATAAAAAAACCATTATCACTCAATAAAAACCATTCAAAATCGTACTGTAAATCAATAAAAAACAAAAAATAAAAATAAACATTAAAATCGTGATGTATCTCGCTGCATTGCGCGAGTACGCTTCTAGTCTATATTAATGAGAAGTAATATAAAATCTTTTTTTCTTCCGTATTTTTTTATATTACATCTCATAATGATTTTTCCATATTTTATTTTATAAAATTTGTTTACATAATGAGATGTAATATAAACTCTTTTTTCTTCCGTATTTTTTTTTGCTAATATAAAATCTATTTTATTTTATAAAATCTACACGTATTTTATAGTAGCATAATATAAAATCTACACGTATTTTTTTGATAATATAAAATCTACACGTATTTTTTTTTTCACGAGCATTAAAAGAATAAAAAAAAAGAAGGTTGATATGAATTAAAAATAAAAAATAACGAGATACACTAATAAATTATCGTATTCTTTAAAATAAAAATATTTCGCAATACTTTCCAAATTAACCAAGTGTAAAGAAAATAAAATAGAAACGATCTAGATATAAAAATATTCTTCCATATTTTTAATATATTTACATTTAAATGTAAATCGAAAATGAAAATAAAAGATTTTAAAATATTCTTTACATTTACTATAAATATATATAGTTTCTCTATGTATCATCCGAGTACAAGAAGACGAACGGTCGGGTGTCAATGGCGGAACCTGCAACTGAACAAAAGATATTCCACTATATTTTTGTTTATTTGAAAAACTATTTTTTTATATTTTATTTTATTTACTGAGAATTTGTTTATATTTTACAAAACCCACAATCATATTTTTTGAAGTAGAGGAATAAGATATATATACATAGCTTTATTTTTATCGACCAATACTATGAGGTCGTGAAGTCAATAGTCAGATAAATTTTCAAGTGGTACTGAGTGAATTTGAACTATACCAGTTGAGTTGCCGGTTACAAAAGATAGAAATCATTTATTTTCTTTGTCATATTTGATGTGAGTTGAATATTGTTAATTAATCTACAGATTTATACGTTCAAAGTGATTGTCAAGTGTTATCGAGGAGGTTTCAGAAAAATTGCAAAATCTGTAAAAACGTATGTTCATATTTATAATTATTTCAATAATAGTGATATGTTGTGAGACATATCGTTTGAGTTTTAAATAATATAATACAAAACTATTACCAATATTATTGCACAAACTCATAACAACAAACGATTAAGAACATATGCAAGTTAACCACTTATGAAAATACATTCGTTTTTCACATTGTATTTTATTAACTGTTAACAGAGAAATTATGTTTCATTTCACTACTAAATAAAAGACTATTTTCGGCGGATTTTTCCGACGGATTTTTCCGCCGGAAATTTTCGGCGGATTTTCGGCGGATTTCCGACGGAAGTCAAACGGGTCAACCCACTTTGACTTTCGCCGGAAATCCGCCGAAAATCCGTCGGAATTTTTTTTAATTTAATTTTATTAAAAAAATCAATTATTTTCGGCGGATTTCCGACGGAATATAATTTTTTTTAATTTTTTTCTTATTAATTATAATTAATTAACTATTTTCGGCGGATTTTCGGCGGATTTTAATTAATTAATTAATTAATTAAAATCCGTCGAAAATCCGCCGAAAATAGTTAATTAATTATTATTTTTAAATGAATTAAAAAAAATAAAAAATAAAAATAAAAATCCGTCGGAAATCCGCCGAAAATCTTATAAAATTTTCGGCGGATTTTCGACGGATATTCTATATTATTTAAAAAAAATAAAAAAATAAAATCCGCCGAAAATAGTTAATTAATTATTATTTTTAAATGAATTAAAAAAATAAAAAATAAAAATCCGTCGGAAATCCGCCGAAAATCTTATAAAATTTTCGGCGAATTTTCGGCGGATATTCTATATTATTTAAAAAAAATAAAAAAATAAAATCCGCCGAAAATAGTTAATTAATTATTATTTTTAAATGAATTAAAAAAATAAAAATCCGTCGGAAATCCGTCGGAAAATTTATAACATTTTCGGCGGATATTCTATATTTTTAAAAAAAATAAAAAATTAAAATCCGCCGAAAATCCGCCAAAAACAGTTAATTAATTATTATATTTAAATGAATTAAAAAAAATAAAAATAAAAATCCGTCGAAAAATTTATAACATTTCCGGTGAATATTCTATATTATTTAAAAAAATAAAATCCGCCGAAAATAGTTAATTTTCGGATCGGGTTGGGCTTTAACGTTCCTAGTTGGGCTTTAATTGATCCAGTATGACTTTAATGGATTCGGTTGGGCTTTAATGGATCCGATTGGGTTTTTAATGGATCTTGTTGGGCTTTAACGTATCCAGTTGGCTTTAACATACCCATTTGGGCTTTAACCCACCTAGTTGGGCTTTAATGGATACAAATGAGCTTTAAGGGATTTAGTTGGGCTTTAACTACATAGTTGGGCTTTAATGGATCCGGTTAAGCTTTAACGTATCCAGTTGGGATTTAACAGGTCTAGATGGGCTTTAATGGATCCGGTTAGGCTTTAACGTATCCAGTTGGGATTTAACAGGTCTAGATGGGCTTTAATGGATCCGATTAGGCTTTAACGTATCCAGTTGGGATTTAACAGATCTAGATGGCCTTTAATGGATCCGGTTGGGCTTCAACATATCCAGTTGGCTTTAACGGATCTAGATGAGCTTTAACGTACTTAGTTGGGCTTTACCGTACCCCGTTGGTCTTTAATGGATCCAACTGGGCTTTAATGGATTCGGTTGGGGTTTAATGTATCCAATTGGGCTTTAATGGATGAAGTTGGGCTTTAACGTTCCTAGCTGGGCTTCAATAGATCCAGTTTGGCTTTAATGGGTACCCGATTGGGCTTTAATGGATATAATTGGGCTTTAACGTACCCAGTTGGGCTTTAACGTACCCAGTTGAGTTTTAACGTACCCAGTTGGGCTTTAACGTACACAGTTGGGCTTTAACACACACAATTGATTTTTAACTACTCCAGTTGGTCTTTAATGGATACGGTCGAGCTTTTACAGATCCAGTTGGACTTTAATTGATTCGGTTAGGCTTTAATGGATCCGATTGGGCTTTTAATGGATCTTGTTGGGCTTTAACGGATATAGTTGGGTTTTAACATACCTAGTTGGGCTTTGACGTACCCTGTTGGGTTTTAACAAATCCAACTAGTATTTAAAGGATTCAGTTAGTCTTTAAAAGATCCAATTAGTTTTTAAAGGATCTAGTTGGCTTTAATGTATACAGTTGATCATTAAGGGATTTAGTTGGGCTTTAACTACACAGTTGGGCTTTAAAGTACCTCGTTGGGCTTTAACGTTCCTAGTTGGGCTTTAATGGATACAAATGAGGTTTAAGGGATTTAGTTGGGCTTTAATGGATCCGGTTGGGCTTTAACATACACAATCGAGTGCTAACATACATATCTGCATACAAACACATTCCTAGTTGGGCTTTAACGGAACGTTTAGTTGTGAATTATTCGATAGTTTAATAATAATGTAATTTATTTTAGGTTTAATAAAATAATGTTTTTTTATAAAATAAACATTAAATATTCTGTTAGATTTTTAGGTTAGTTGAAGTGAGAAGTGATTTTAGGGAAGTTAAACTTGTTAGAGATAAGGATTAAATAGGATTTTTTTTAATTTTTCATTCTTTATTTAGATTTTAAGTGATTATCATTAAATAGCAGTACATTAACCTTTAATAATTGTTTTTAAGAGTTTTTTATCCGTAATTTATAATATAGTATTGATAGATATAGATAGATACACACATATACACACAATTTTTAAGTTAAATCCCTCTAATTTTTCTTTCCCCCTACAATTTTATTAACCCTTATTTCCCTCCCAAATTTCCCCCCAATTATTTGAGGACTCCCTCCCATCCCCACCCTTTGACCCTAATCGACATCCTCTCATCCCCTTCATCCTCTCAATCTCTCATCGATCCTCTCGCCCCCTTCACACTTCTCGACACCAAGCCATCCTCTCATCTCCATCTGCGGTTCTATGCAGACGCCGGCGAGAATTACCATCTGCATCTGCTATCGTTTGTTCGACTATCTCCATCTGCTATCGTTTGTTCGGCGAGAATTTCTCCGACTATCTCCATCTGCTATCGTTTGTTCGGCGGCCAAAGGTGGTTCTTCAAACAATAGGCCAATTACAGGTGGTTCGTCAGGTTCGATTTCTATTTCACAGGTTCGATTTCCATCCCTTCCACCTCTCGTTCGATTTATATTTCACAGGTTCTGCAGGTTCTGTCCAGGTATTGTTTGATTTTGATTTCGTTTTCAAAGTTCCACTTTTCGTTTGATTTATGAACCTGTTATAGAGACTGTGTGTTTATCAAATTTGTGTTAAACAACCCTTTAGAGTTCTAATAGCCATTTAATGTTTATCATTTAATGTTAAACAACCCTTTAGAGTTCAAATTTGTGTTTATCAAATTTGTGTTTATCATTTCCTTTTTTCAAATGAAACCACAGTGGCCAACATCGAAACCAAAATTGAAACCAACTTGAAGGATTCTTGTGTAAACAGTGAAGAGAACATAAAGGCTGCAATTTACAAAAAACCAAATTACAAAAGATTCTTGAAATCCAAAAAATTTTACAAAAAAATTGTGAAGGATTCTTGTGTAAACTGTGAAGGATTCCTGTTCCAAATCCAATACTCATATTAGCTTGTGTAATGGCAGAAAGCCATATTACACATGCCGCATTGCGCGGGTAGACAACTAGTATTAATATATTGATTCCTATGATGTCTTATATTATACCATTGAAGTACACGACTCATCCTTTCTTTTATAACTTTCGGTTATACTTTCTTATAAATCATGGTTCTTATGCATGTAGATTGGGTATCGACATATTGATTGTGCTCAAATTTATGGGAACGAGAAGAAGGTACGCAGTTACTCACCTTTGTTCATCGGAATTTCTTGTTGTTTGGTTGCTATTTGTGCAAAAGGTTATAGGATGGATTGTTACTTATGTGACTAAAGTTATATATTTAGCGAATTACAACTCTATTTAGCGAATTACAACTCTATTGATGAATACATTGAGCTACCATTTGAACTAGGCTATATGCACTTGTGCATATAGTTGGGTTGGTTGGTGATATCGCCCATTTTAACGTCTCTTTCTTGACTTTTTACTTCAAAGTTTGTGCAAGTGTTCGGTTTCGATCGTCGTCTCGGTTAAAGTTTAAATTCCTCGTTTGTCGTCATCGAGGTGAGTTTTTCTTTTAACCATTTTCGAACTGAAACGCATATATTGAAACGCATATATTGATGAATACATTGAGCTACCATTTGAACTAGGCTATATGCACTTGTGCATATAGGCTATATGCACTTGTGCATATAGGTGTCAACACCATGAGTGTTGTTTAACCACTTGATTTATTTGCCACATAAATATTTTTAAACATGTGGGTGGAAGTAGCTACTGTTCTAACCCCATCAGTAAGACATGCATGACCAAGACAGGTTGTTGTCAAGCATCTTGTGCTTATGGTGCTCTTGATTGAGATGTCCACAAACTTTTCTGCATCAAGCCTCTAACCAAATGTGTACTTTTATTTTTTCCACACTACTTGCACCTACATATTCCTTAACTAATAACTATACTTGTTCAAATAAGGTTCACATACAATCTAACTTGTTAAGACGGTTTTAAAGTATGTGTAAGAAGTTTATAACTTGCATCTTGACGGCTTGTATATGCTTGTCAGTTGGCCTATATTTTAAGTGCTAATTTTTGTTTTTATCAGTTGACATACCACTTCTTCCACTGGAAAAAGGGAACACCTTTTGCTGATAACCAGGGTATCTACAACAGGTTGACCTGGTGGGAGCAAATTGATAGTGGCAAGCAGCTCACTCGCAACAGGAAGTTTATTACTCTTGTTCCTGTGGTGCTGTAAGTTTTCCCTTTTTTACTTTGGTATTTATATAAGTTTGGCTTAGAGCGTATATCACTAGGATTTTCTGATGATGCAAATCATACTGAATATTGTTACAATTAATACTTTGTTGAGCTCTATCTATGGTTATATGTCGTTTTTGGCTTGGAAATAAGTGATATAAAGAAATCAAATCAAACTGTTGATTGGTGATATCGCCCATTTTAGCGTCTCTTTCTTGACATTTTACTTCAAAGTTTGTGCAAGTGTTCGGTTTCGATCGTCGTCTCGGTTAAAGTTTAAATTCCTCGTTTGTCGTCATCGAGGTGAGTTTTTCTTTAAACCATTTTCGAACTGAAACGCATATATTGATGAATACATTGAGCTACCATTTGAACTAGGCTATATGCACTTGTGCATATAGGTGGGTTGGTTGGTGATATCGCCCATTTTAGGGTCTCTTTCTTGACATTTTACTTCAAAGTTTGTGCAAGTGTTCGGTTTCGATCGTCGTCTCGGTTAAAGTTTAAATTCCTCGTTTGTCGTCATCGAGGTGAGTTTTTCTTTTAACCATTTTCGAACTGAAACGCATATATTGATGAATACATTGAGCTACCATTTGAACTAGGCTATATGCACTTGTGTATATAGGTGGGTTGGTTGGTGATATCGCCCATTTTAGCGTCTCTTTCTTGACATTTTACTTCAAAGTTTGTGCAAGTGTTCGGTTTCGATCGTCGTCTCGGTTAAAGTTTAAATTCCTCGTTTGTCGTCATCGATGTGAGTTTTTCTTTTAACCATTTTCGAACTGAAACGCATATATTGATGAATACATTGAGCTACCATTTGAACTAGGCTATATGCACTTGTGCATGTAGGCTATATGCACTTGTGCATATAGGTGGGTTGGTTGGTGATATCGCCCATTTTAGCGTCTCTTTCTTGACTTTTTACTTCAAAGTTTGTGCAAGTGTTTGGTTTCGATCGTCGTCTCGGTTAAAGTTTAAATTCCTCGTTTGTCGTCATCGAGGTGAGTTTTTCTTTTAACCATTTTCAAATTGAAACGTATATATTGATGAATGGTTATTATTTTGATGTTATACCAAATTGGTATGTTTGAATTATTACCGTTAACTGTGTACGGTTGTACTAGAATCTCGAATTAATGATTGATTGTTAATTGGAATAATTCAAGATCTTATTTGATTAACATAGATATCCTATTTTTGTGGTTGCAGATCGATTGGGCGTGCAAAGGTAAGAATGGAGCTCATAACGAAAGAGAAGACCCGAAACACCACTTACCATTACCAATGTTTTAGTTTACAGACTACATTGAATTTAGTTTACAGATTTGAAATGATATTGTATTAAAGACAACAGTGTTTTGTAATGGTTTTTGCATATGAATTATCAATGTTTTTTAATAGGTTTTTATACAGATTTTTTGTATTTTTAATTTTTTTTAACGTTCCGTCGGTAATCCGTCTATAAACGTCGCTGTCACGTAGTCGTTGTTAATCCGTCGCTAAAATCCTTCGGTAATACTGATCGTCGATAAATAACGTATCGTTGGTATTCCGCTGAAAATAATAAATAAATAACTATTTTCGGCGGAATATTCCGCCGAAATATTTCGCCGAAAGATTTTTTTAATAAAAATAAATAAATAAATTAAGTACAAATAAAAATAAATAAATAACTATTTTCGGCGGAATATTCCGCCGAAAATCCGCCGCAAATAGTTAAAATTAATTTTCTTAATTAATCAAATCATTTAAATTTTAAAAAAAATCGGATCCGTTTCCGACGGCCAAATCCGCCGAAAAATCCGCCGAAAATCTCAATCCGCCGAAAATGCCGCCGAAAAAAATGATTTGCGGCGCCCCTGTTTCCGGCCGACCAAATCCGCCGAAAATCTGCCGAAAACGCCGATTTCCGGCGGATTTCCGGCGGATTTGGCCGTCGGAAAAGGTCGAAAATTTTGTAGTGTTTTAACTCGATTCAATATTCCAACAAAAAATTTATCCTCCCGTGCAATGTACGGGCCCAACACTAGTATTATGTAATATTGGAATTACGTAACTTTTCAATATGCATTTTTTAGTTATTTTACATTTGTCATATACCTTATAAGCTAGTTTTTCAGCTAACAATTAATTTGTCATCTAACAACTATATTTTCAGGTTCAACCAACAACTAGGTTATTATCTAACAGTTAGCTTATTGACTAGTTTGTCAATCATAGCCTTGATACGTATTAAGAACATGGTCGATAGGGAGGTGGCGGTTTTGTCTAGAGAAAGAATAGGAGGTTTTAGGGGAATTAGGTTATTCGTAGAGAGAGAGAGGGGATATGTATAAGAGATTTTAGGAGATATTCTAGGATTGATTAACTTAATTAGAGGTAAATACCAAATTTACTAAAATGCTCTTTTAAATTTATGTTAATTATCTTAAATGTGTGGTTCATATTGAATCTTACGGTTACCATAAACTACACACACATATATATATATATATATATATATATATATATATATATATGTAGTCCAATTATAACGTTTTAAAGTTTTTACTCTTGTAGCCGATTTAACGGTTTTCGATTCCGACTTTCGTAGAATCTAAGAACAACGGTTTTATTTAAATGAATATCATGTGTTACTTTATCATTTTAAAACACTTTTTTAGTTTAATTTGTAAGACATTTAATACAACATATATTATAGGGAAAATTGCATTAAAATGGAACTAACTTTGGTTTGATTCCTACTTTGGGGAACTAACTTTTAAAATTTTCATTTTAGGGTTTAATACAAACTTTACATATATTTAAGGGTCTTTTTGACCTACGGAAAGGGTCTTTTTGACCTACTAACAATGACATGGGTCCAGGTAAATGCCAACTAAGATTCCATGTCATAATTTAAATTTAAAAAAATTAAAAATATATATATGTACAAGTTTTTAAGGCACATACAAGTCACTTTTATTAAAAAAAATAGAAAATAAAAAAACACACCTAACATCATCAATTCATCATCTTCATCCCAGAGTGACCCATCGAAGCTCCTTCTATGACACCTTCTCTCTCGTTCCTCTCGTTCCCATCTCCGGCTCTCTTCTTCCCCATTCTCATCCTTGACCGACCTCTCCTTCTCTGAAAATTCCATCGCCGATGACCACCCTTTTCTCTCCTTCCTCTCCATTCTAACCCACCATACATTGAAAAAAACTAACAGTGTTATCGGTGGTGAAATTAATTCTAATTTTTTTTGGGAGACGGTGGTCGAAGATGGTGTCGTGCCTTCACTGTCTCTGATGGGGGTACCTGTTATCGGTGATGGCCGAAGATGGAGATGGTTGTTCTCGGTGGTGCAAGGAACACTAGAGGGTCACGGTGATGGTTGATATCGTTGCGATCAGCCAGGAGAAAACGGGGATGGTGGCCGGCAAAGGTAATCGACAACGGGGATGGTGGGAGGAGGGGACGAAGATGGCCGGGAAATGGCCAGAAAAGGTAACCGGCAATGGGGATGGTGGCCGACAATATGGAAGGGGATGAAGATGGGGAATAACATATGGTAGGTTTAGGGACGACTTTTATAATTTAGTTTTTTTTTAAATTTATAATTATTGATTATTTGGCTTTTTTTTAAATCCACATAATATGTTATTAACTAATAGATGTGCCACATCATATTGAGATGATCGGTTACCTACTAAACCGGTTAGCCAGACCCTTGAATAAATATAAAGTTTACTTGAAGCCCTAAAATGATGATTTTATAAGTTAGTTCCCTAAAACAGGAATTAGACCAAAGTTGGTTCCATTTCAATGCAATTTTCCCTATATTATATGATCTTTTATAGTTTGTTTTATTTATTACTTATTGAGTCAAACCATAATTTTGATACATGTGAATTACACTGGTTCATATATGAACATATAATTCATATGTGAATCATACAGGTTCATATATGAACTTGTCTCGCGTATTTTACGAAACTACCCCTCTATCTTCTACAGGCCTCATAAGGAATTATCCAGTGCTTCACGGTCAAAGCCTCAAATGTTGAATAGATAAAGGGTTAGGATCATTTCTTTATTTCTCATATTGTTAGCATTTCTCAAATGAATCTAATCCTATATATATATATATATATATATATATATATATATATATATATATATATAAGGGTTGAGTTCCGGTAAGAATAAAAGTTATGGTGAGAAGGGTAAGAGGGATCTCCACCCTTGGATGCACATTAGGATGAGATGTACTGAGATGCACCAGATCAATTCATGTATCAAACACGATTCATGGGGTGGATTGGAGATTAAAAATGATCAAGATCCAGATCTCTTTTTACCTTCTTAAATTAACACTTCTACTCAAATGATCCTTCGTATGTGTGTGTATATATATATATGTAGGCAAATGATCGTGTGAGAAGTTGAGTTAACGGTGAGAAGCGTGAAAATTGAATTTGAATTGTTGATCACTTTTAATCTCAAGCCTCCCATGAATTGTGGCTTAGAAGGGAGTTGATCTGGTGCATCTTGATGCATCTTATCTCAGTGCATCTCATCATAATGTGCATCCATTTCTCATCCGAAGGTTGATAACCACTTCTCACGATTCTCACCGTTAACTCAATTTCTCACCGGAACTCAACCCTATATATGTATATATAAGGGTAGTTTCACTTGGAAACCACCTTAATTTTGAAAACCATGGAAACCGTTGATTTCATTGGTTAAGTTAATGAAATTGTTTCATGAATTTATAAAATTTGATAAATTGTTTTATATAATTCTTTTCTTGATGAAATGGTTTCATATATTTGTGTTTTTTATGTAAAAATGAAAAAGTTTCATCAGAATGAGAAAGTGCATGGAAAAATTTCATCATAAGGAGAAAATACATGAAACAATTTCATTTTTACATAAAAAACACAACTATATGAAACAATTTCATCAATAAAAGAATTATATGATACAATTTCATCAAATTAAACAATTTCATTAACTTAACCAATGAAATCGACGGTTTCCACGGTTTGCAAAATTTGAGTAGTTTCCATTTGATTTATCCCCTATATATATGTGTGTGTGTGTGTGTGTGTGTGTGTATGTAGGCGAATGATCGTGTGAGAGGTTGAGTTAACGGTGATAAGTGTGAGAAGTGGATCTGAACCATTGATCATTTTTAATCGCATGCCCTCCTATGAATCACACCTTAGAAGGGAATTGATCTGGTGCATCTCGGTGCATTATATCTCGATGCATCTCATCTTAATGTGCGTTCATTTCTCATTCAACGGTTGATAACCACTTTTCATGCTTCTCACAATATAACCTCAACTTCTCACTATAACCCAACCCTATATATATATATATATATATAGAGAGAGAGAGAGAGAGAGAGAGAGAGAGAGGGTGTTGTTATCCTTACCCCTCCCCACTCATATACCCTCTTCTACCTCACTCACATACGCCCTATAGGAGGGGGTATGGATATAATTCACATATATATATATATATATATATATATATATATATATATATATATATATAGGGGACGTGTCTTTTGCAAACCAGTCAGATTGTGCAAACTTTGTGAACCAATCTTAGCCGTTCATCAAGTTTAATGAATATATGATTTTATTATGTTTCCTAATTTAAAATCATGATTATAATGAATAAACTTAACATTTCCTAATTTAAAATCATGATTATAATGAATAAACTTAACATTTTCATATATATCACAATCATTATTAATGAATCATAATCATTATCCATAAATGTATCTATTGTTTCCTAAAATAGTGGTTTGCATAGTTTGTACAAATTGCTTGGTTTGCAAAAGAAACGCACCATATATATATATATATATATATATATATATATATATATACTAGGTTCGACCCCATGTATTACACGGGATAATTTAAAAAATTAAATCATGCCAGAAAACTTATATTACAGATATGAATGATTATCGAAAGTACGATGCTACTTTTCCAAGTTTTTTTCCCTTCAGAGTTGTTTTTTTACAGTTGGTTACATAACGTCCTTGTTTTAGGCAGTTTTCACAAACGATAATTTTGCAAAAATTTAATAAAAAATATGAATTTATTAAGAATTTATAAAACAAAATTTATAATATAACGTAAATGAAATTATAGAAAAGTATGTAGTTAAAATTGATATGAAATTACAAAAAGAAAAACATGACAATTTAGTGATTATTTGTATCAAATCCCATACTAATTTTAACAAATCTCATACTAATCACGACACATTAATTCGTATATATTTATGATATTTAATAATATAATTAAATTTAAAAGTATTCAATATTTGACTTATTTCGAATGTATTGACGAATCGAATAAAATGGTATAACTTGTAAAAAATAAAAATGTTTTTAATGCATTTTAGTTCATATACATTATTTATGTTTATATGATAAGAGTCTAAAATGAAAAATAAAAAAGTATGAGATTAAAAGTAAACTACATACCTAACTATAAGGGTAGTAAATGTAAGGTATAAATTAAAAAAAATTGAATTAAGGAAAAGTTTAAGGAGGAATGAATATAGATATGTTAAATGAACTTATAATATAAAATGTGTCCAGATACATGTTTAGACGGGAAAATGAAAAAATTGGCTCACAAGAAGATGACACATGTCCTTCTAGTTACTTATTATATATATATATATATATATATATATATATATATATATATATATATATATACTGAATATCATCACGACATATTAATTCGTATATATTTATGATATTTAATTATATAATTACATCAAAAAATATTTAATATTGAAATAATTTTGAAGGTATTGACGAAACGATTACAATGGTATAATTTATAAAAAAAATAAAAATGTTTTTTCAATGCAATTTAGTTCATATACATTATTTATGTTTATATGATAATAGTCTAAAATGAAAAATAAAAAAGTAATGGATTAAAAGTAAACTACCTATCTAATTATAAGGGTAGTAAATGTAAGGTATAAATTAAAAAAATTGAATTAAGGAAAGATTAAATAAGAAATGAAGGTGAATTTGGTAAATGAACTTATAGTGTAAAATGCGTCCAGGTTCATGTTTAGGCGGGAAAATGAAAAAAAATGAACTCACCAGAAGGTGACACGTGTCCCTCCAGTTACTTATTTATTATATGTATACATATATATATATATATATATATATATATATAGGAGAGCGATCAATTAGAAACCAGTATTCCATTGAAAACTTTGTAAACCGAAATCAACCAATCAGTGAATTTCTTTTTTTTATTTTTTTTAATTGAAAAGGTTATTTTTGTCTTTTTCATTATTTCATAATATATATGGTAACTGTTATTATTATTATATTAATAATTATTTAATTTTAATTTAGTTTATATATGGTAATAATAATCATTGATTAATTTAAAAATGAGATATTTAATTTAGATAAAATATTTAATTTTAAATTAGTTTATATATGGTAATAATGAAACAATAATGCTAACACGATGAACCTGATGAATCTATTTTTATTATGAAACAATAATGCTAACACGATGAACCTGATGAATCTATTTTCATATACGGATATGCAACTGAACAGGTAATGAAACAAAAATGGGAAGTTAACAAAAATGACACAAATTCATCATGTTTCATTATGAAACAATAATGCTAACACGATGAACCTGATGAATCTATTTTCATTATTAAATAATAGTGCTAACACGATGAACCTGATGAAATCTATCATCCAATGAAATCTGTAATCCACAAATTCATCCTGTTTCATCACAATATTATATTGCGTGAGAAATTTTATAATAAAATGAAATTAAAAAAAATATTTTCTTACATTTTAAAAGAAAAATAATTTTTTTGATGAAAAGACAAATGCTCCTCGTTTTCATAGTAAGAAAAATAACAAAATTTAGATTGCGTGAGAAATTTTATTTTTGGTTTTAAGTAATCTAAATAAAATAAACCTTTCTTGCCATATTTGAGACACAAAATCAAAACACATATTTACCCTTTTCATCTGTTATTTTTATTTATTATTAATAAATTAATTAATTTATTACCATATATAATTCAAATGAATCTTAACCATTGATTATAAAGATCAATTGCTGAAATTTGGTTTCCAAAGTTTTCAATGAAACTTGGTTTCCAATTGATACCACCCATATATATATATATATATATAGTGTTTGGTTCATTTGAAAAATGGTAAATATATGAGAAATAGAGAAGTGATCTTAGCCATTCATATGGTCAAGATTGGATTTAATTGGTCAAAAGTTACGGCTTTGACTGGTCAAAAATTGCGGCTTTGACTGGTCAAAAGTTACGGCTCTTTCAAAAATATAAGGGTATTTACGTAACTTTGACAAAAACACGCGCGTGTTCATATATATGAAGACATGCAGTCATATATGAATGCATGCGTTCATATATGAATGTTCGTAATTTTAAATAAACACTGACTGCATGCGTTCATATATGAATGCATGCAAAAAAAAAGAGTGACATTCATATATGAACGCCTGTTTTTTGCATGCCTTCATATATGAATGCATGCGTTCATATATTAATACGTACAAAAAAATAGTGACATTCTACTAACATTCATATATGAACGTCTACTAACATTCATATATGAACTTCTGTTTTTTGCATGCATTCATATATGAACACACACGACTAAAAAAAAGAAAAAAAAAGTGATATTCATATCTGAACGCATGCGTTCATATATGAATGCGTTTGGATAATTTACAAAAATACCCTTCGAATAATAAACAATGTGAGGAACACGAGAGTGGACCATGTGAGCAATTATCCCCTAATTCTCGGTCAAAGCCGCCGATCTTGACCGAATTAATGGTTTAAGATCACTTCTCTATTTCTCATATATTTAGTGTTTCTCAAATGAACCTTTCCCTATATATATATATATATATATATATATATAGAGAGAGAGAGAGAGAGAGAGAGAGAGAGAGAGAGAGAGAGAGAATAGATGGTTGGGTTGCTTGGTTGGGTAAACATTAAAAGCATGCGCTTCTAAAATATTTGTGGTGATCCAAGAAAAATAAAAATGACAACCATTTGATGTGAAATATAATGATATATAATAAATATAAGATAAGGATGGGACCATTCGCAATTAATAAATCAAAATGAACCCACTCCTCATGCTCTATTGCAATTTTTAATAAATATCCCCACCCCAAAACTTATTTCCTCATATAGAAATTCTATATAGATATTAGATAATTATTTTTGAAACATGTGTTACTTTTATTATAATACTCCATTAGTCTTCATTGTTAAAACTCATTTATATATTGATTTTTAAGAAACATTATAATCCTCTAATGCCAACATATATATATATAAATCGTACAAGCCCTTCAAATGGCAAAGAAGGCACGTAAAGATTATCTTCGACTCATGAATGATTGTTTCTCAATAGCAAAAACAAAAGCGGGTTTCACTAAAAGATCATTTATCAAACAAGAACAGAAGTTGATCTTAACGATCAATGATCTTACATTTTGGCCTGAAAAATGAAGAGTCTATTACCTTTTTATTTTTATCATAAATATTATTTAAAATTATCCAAGACCTTTGGAATAAACATAGTTTAATTTTTATTTTAAGAAATATAATAGTTAAATCGCAATACTTCCCAAAATATGGTGATCCTTGTCGTCAACATGTGTCTTTGGCCAAGGCTCTAAACGTTTCTTTTACTATATTTGTGTAAGTAGGATTGGTGGTGCTGTAACCTCCATCCAGCACCAAATTAATCCCACTTACATATTTCGACGAATCAGTCGTCAAATACAATGCTGCCTCCGCCACGTCCTCCGCCGCCGGCACCACCCCTTTCAAGACGGATGCGGCACACAGAATCTCATCCACCGCCGCCTTCTCCAGTCCCATTGCATTCGTCAGCAGCGGCGTCGAGACGGACCCAGGTGAAATGCAGTTCACCCGAATCCCATATTGTCCCAATTCCACACACAAGTTCTTCATCAAACCCACCACCGCATGTTTCGACACCGTATACGAATGTGGCGACTCGCCGGAAACCACCGACGCTGAACTCGAAGTAAACAAAATCACGCCACTCTTCGCCGGTATCATAACCCTAGCAGCATGTTTGGCTCCCAAGAATGATCCAAACACGTTGACATCAAAAACCCTTTTGAAGTTATCGTTATCGGTGTCTAAGATCGTGAATTCCAAGTTCCCCGGGATGCCGGCGTTGTTGAACATGATATCTAGCTTCCCAAACTTGGAAACTGCGGTGTCGACAACATTCTTCACATGGGAATCTTGAGTAATATCACAATGTACGAATATAACATCGTAGCCGAATTCAGACACTAGATCGTTACAAAGAGAAATTCCTCGGTCATCTTGAACGTCGGCGATCAAGACTTTGGCGCCGTGTTTAGCGAACAGCCTCACCGTGCTTTCGCCAAAGCCGCTAGCACCACCGGTGACTATGGCTACTTTGCCTTCTAATCTGTATCATATGTATGTATACACACATACAACAACTATAATGTTAACATTCAAATTAATTTATATGTAATAAAAGATGAAACTAAGAACAGAAAAATTAATGACCTTCGTATCGTAGCGAGAGATGAATCGGCACAACCATTGGCAAATAAACCATTCATTGTACGTTTGTGAACTACAAGAATGGTGGAAGGTTATTTATAGGCCTACAAGATTCAAATTGCGCAAACAAATATTATTAATTTTTATTACAAATTTGGTATTTCATTTAATCTATAATATTTTCTTCACAATTTTTCTAAAATAGAAAAGTAAAAGTCAAAATGTAATTATAAAACTAGATTAATATCTTGATATTAATTATATTATTAAAATATTCAAACGTATTTATTAAATAACCTAAATAAAATTTGAAAACTTTTTTTATAAAGTAACTTCATGTTTTTTTCTCTTCTCTTCTCTAAACAAATAAAAATAATAATTAATACATCTTCTTTGGGGGTGTTTGGGATTGCTTTTTTGAGGGGCTTATTAGCTTATTGCGATTTGGCACCGGAGAAAAGCCATTTTGAGTGTTTGGATGGAAGAAGTTAAAAACAGCTTATAGCAGTGCCAAACCGCTGAAAAGCTATTTATGATAAGTCAATTTGTTTTAACTTATGACTTATTGGTCATATTTACATGTATAAGTTAAAATTGTCAAACACTTAAAAAGTGCTTATCAGCTTATTGCGGTGTGGTACCGCTATAAGCTAATCCAAACATTTTTAAAAAACTCCGGTTTAACACCACATAAGCTGATAAACACTTTTCCAAATAAGCACTTTTTCAAATAAATAAGCAATCCCAAACACCCCCTTTTGTCCTCCAATATAATTAAACTTTTGTAGATTTATTCTTTCTCCTTTGTATATGAGCAAATTTTCTTCTCTAGCTCTCCTAGCTTTTTTTTGGAATGAAAATGTTTAGATTTTATTAAACGAACAAAAATAAAAAACTGAAGTTTTAAAATTTGGAGATTTTGTTAGAGATACTAAAGTTATAATCATCAAATTATTACTCTTGTTCTTGTAAAATAAAATAGAATATCTAATATTATAATTTAGAAAATAATTATTAAATGTTTAACTTGATAGTATTTCATAATAACATAATTTAAAGTTAATTATATATATATATATATATATATATATATATATATTAAATCTCTAATTACATGTAATCTATTTTAGAGAAACATAAGAAATCCGTGATCACATATCTTATCTACATTGAAAATAATAAATTTTAACATGTGATGCAAAAAAAAAGGAAGCACATAAACAAGTTGATTGATTGTTGAATTGAACCTAGTATTTACAATTTATAACAAGTCTTATTATTTAGTTAATTATGTTTTAAATAATTTATTTCATAGTATTTCTGGAGTAAAATAAGATTTATGTATGTTTTATCTTTAGCAAACCATACTCTCAAGTAAAATATATGAAACGGTTAAATTGGTTTGTTAGATAATCTATATGAAAATGTCATTAATTAACCATTTTTAGTTTGATATTATTTAACATTATTTTATTAAGGGTATTTATTCTTTGTTTTTGTAATTAATCATTTTGTGTTCTATTTTATCATTTCTAAAGTCTATATGATATTGAATATTATTTTTTTGGACAGTATTTACTTATTGTTTTAAGCATTTTAGATCCTAAAAAAAGGACAAGTTTTGCTATTTACTACGTCTTTGGAATTGTTTATATCAATTCCCCATCATTTAATGTAGAATCGTTGTGATCTAAAGGTTATGTAATTTTTAGCAAAAAACGATTTAAGATTATATTTATTTATTGTTGTAATGTTTACCAGCTTTAACAAATGATCAGAAATTTGTATTTAAAACATCAAGTTAAAATTATATTTAAAATTTAACTTTTTTTTGTAGTTCTATGATATAGGTTGAGTATTATGTTATGAAAGGAGTTATGTTGGTTTATTCCTTATCCATATTCTATCAATGTTGCAAAATATAATAAACAGGGCAATGTAAAAATATGTAGGGCGGAGTAAATTCGTATAGTTAAAGGTAAATAACTTGATATAAGAGGGACCAAAATCATTTTTGATGTACTTTATATTTCCAATCAATTTCTTCGATTAAGAGAATCTTAAAAAAATCTTTTTTTGTCCTTCTAAAATGCATATTAATCTTGTAATCATTAATTACATTATTTTACCTTGTTTTTAGTTAAATTGTTCATCTATTTAATATAAAATCATCAATAATAATAACACACTGACGTTGTCTTCGTCAAACTATTCTTTTATTGTCTGTCTAATGTTAAAAAATTAATTAATTTATTAGAACGATAGTAATATATAGTCAATATAATTATAAAAACATAAATACACAACTAACTAAATGTTTTTTTTTTCTTTTTGTCATATGTTAGAAATTATTTGAGACATAAATGAGGTTAAGCCCACGAAAGGAGGTAGAAATCGCTGAAGATTTAATGCTTACCATTGTGTCCTAAAGGTGGTGGGCATGCCCATGTTATACACCAAAAAGTCACAATACATTAGACCACCAACTCTATTCACACCACATAATCACAACTCAATTACACTTAATATCTATATAATTTTATCTTAATTAGTGCGAACACCAAAGTTTAAGAGTGGTTTAATTCCTTTCTCATAGTGATGGTACCATTTAGTTATAAAAAAACAAAGGTATGAATATTTTTTATAAAGTCAGCATTAGTTTGTTAGTTTGTTTCTTGTTTTTTGTAAGAGAGATGATTTGTGCTCGAATCAATATGAATTAAAAGCTAAAAACCAAAAAAATCTTACAAATTAAATGAGATTCGAACTCATATGGAAGGAGATAAAAGACCATGTAAACCAATTTCACTAAGAGAATCGTATGTTATTTATTGTAGTTTCAAGGAGTATATATAATAAGTTGGCACATTTCACGACTCTAATTTTTTTTACCTATGACGTGGGGACGAAGCGGTGTCCCATGCCACCATATGTACTGTAGAGGGTTTGCCCCTGGTCTTTAGGGTTCGTTTACCAAATACTTATTGAGTATCAATTTCTTTACCAACTAACAATCTATTTTGATGGACGATAATGTTACCCGTAAGTTGAGGTGCACAAGGACCAGGCCTTAACCGTTCCTTAATTGATCCCAAAAGGTTTCGGTCGGGCCTTAACTAGTCCTTGCACAAAAATTTAGAATCAAATACGGACGGACGGTCCTAACTGTTCTTTAATCGGTCCTTGGGTTTTTTTTAAACAACTTATATTAAAAACAAATAAAATATATAAAAAAATTGAAGTGGATACTTTTTTTTATAAAACACCTCAAATTTTTATTTAATTGTAAATTAACTAACGTTATACCCGTCCGTTGGTCGGGTATACAAGATGACTTTAATTTAGATTCAATTATTTGATTGGTCACTATTTTCATCATTGCCGAATGATGTTTTTCAATCGAGCAAGAAGTTTAGTGAAACTATAACCGACTTTCCTGTGCCTTTGACTCTCGATTAGGTACCTTTCGGCTTGAAGAGTCCTTCTGTATCTTTCATAATATATCATAGGCAAAGAAGCGATCAAAATCGGATTACCCCTTCTCGATTTCAAGATTTTCGTGATTTCAAACTCAAGTTTTTCAAGCGAACCGAGTGAAAATGCAGCTTGATCATCGAGTTCGTTTGAGTTAAAATCCGATATCGAATGTGCATGAAAGAACTTTGCTGAAATCGGGGAGAGAAATCGGGGTTGAGAATCTTTTGCAACTTCAGTTGTTGAAGAGCCGAGAATGTGAGAATGAAGCACAAAAAACACAAACGAAGCACCCCAATGGAGTTCTTGTCTGGATTTGGAACTTCGATTTCGGTTGTTGAAGAGCACAAAAATGTATTCTAGCTAGAACTTTCCTATCAAATTCATGGGAAACCAAAATGGGACCAAATAAAGATAGGTATGGGTCTTTCGTAAGTATGATGAAAATATGAAGGGTAATTCCGTCCAAATAAAAATCCAACACTCTTTTCAATTTTCATACACACTTGCACCAATTGTTCCACCAGCAACAATCAAACAGAAACCACCATATATCGAAGCGAAGAAGAGATGAAATTCTTGGGATTCTTCATCATCTTCAAACAATCATTTAAAACTCTTCTCCTTGAAGAAAATCTTCGCCCAAATCACTCACTTTAATCCTTCCTCTCACAATCTCATCTTCGCTCACATGGTGATTTCCCATTTCCTATTTAGAAGTTAATTTAAACGGTCCAGATTAACTCTAAAAGTGGTTAACTCACATGGGTCAATATAATATATAATTGTGTCTAAACAGTTTCTAAATGTTTCAATGTAAATATAATTTTTACCCAATGTTTTATGTTAACTTTTCCAACTTTTTGAATAATTTAAAGCTAAACATCACTAATCAAAGAGACATTAAATCAAATTTATGTGGCACCGTCAAATGTAAGTTTCTATAACATAGATGTTGTTCTTCATTACACAATACCAATTTTTCAATCCCATTAATCACTGCTAAACATCATAAACCAATACAGTAACAAAGTTGTGTTTCCTGAAATATAAAGTCCTTTCAGATTAATAATAAAGACACCAATTTTCAGATGAAACTTTTAAGTATTCCAACCAATGAAAACTCAACTTCAACTATAAGACGTCCATTCAACAAAAAACCCATTGTCGGGTCATTGAGTCCACTCAGTAGCATGAATTCATTTCCCCAACAAACACCTGAGTCCCACAACCAGGCATCAAGTTCTGTAAAGTAGAATGGGATCACAAACCATGATCATAAGATACATATAATAACAATGAAGCAAAACTTAAGCAAATGATGTAAACTACTTCAAAAAAACAAAAGTATTTGACATCAATGCAGATAAGAGAAAAGGTAATGGAATATGGCTTTTACCTCACTCTATATCGACATTATCACATTGGTTCTTAACATGAACCTTGCAATTTGCATAAACTCTAACCATTAAAAAGTAAAGCAACATCATGTATCTCTAAAAAACTCGACAACCATTTTCCTGCTCCTTCTCCATTTCCTTCGGGATAAATTAATAATATCCTGAATTGAAAAAGAAGATTGATAATGCATGTGATCACTATAACATGTGATATCAATGTTCTAAAAAAGTAAAAGTAGCTAAAACCAACTGAAATTGATCAAGGAGTAGAATCTAATTTACCACTTGACTTTTCCAACTTTAAAGATTTCCGAACGCAAAACTATCTCGGTTACATCTGAAAAACTATCGATGGTCCAAGTGTGAGTTTTAATAATTGGCGGAGGCTTTGTGATAAACTTGCATCGATCTTTTTATGCATACTGTGTAATTGCAAAAAGTTCAGCTCCAAACACACATGAATCATTTGCCAGATACCCATTTTCACGATTCTTAAATGAGTCCAGTAATATCAACTTGTTAAAACCCCATTTCATCTTCTTCTCGTGAAACCTTGTCCTATCGTCATTCACGTTATCTATAAACACATTAACAAAATCACTGATATTTTCTGAGATACATATATACATAAATATATATATATATATACATAACTATAACGAAATAAAAAAGTAGTTAATCAGTAAAAAGACAAAATATATTTATTGTTGGTCATGATTGTAAGCGAAAAAATTTAACAACTCCTCTGCAGTCGACTTGAAGACAGGGATCACGCTACCATTTTCAAAGAAATATGCAAGTCAATAAGCCATTATTGCAACTGTTATTTGCATTTTATGCCTGCATTCATTTAATTTAAAATTGCATAGCCATTAAGCTACCATCAAAATTCCAAAAACTATGGTACCTGTCAGCAACTTGAATTATTGCTTCTGCCGCATCAGCACCAACAACTTTAGCAATATCGGCCGGTTGAGAAGAAGATATGTGCTCGAATTTAACATTGCTTCTCTCTCTAGCTTGGAAATATTCAACCTCCTTGGCTCGTAAAGTGTAATGGCAACACCAGAATTCCTTGAAGATAAGCAATTCACAACTTATAAATTAAAAGCACCAAAAGATTTTGATTTTATTATGAGAAATATAGAAAAAGAAAACGGAATTACCTGCTCTGTCGGTCCTCCTAGATCAGTGATATAATCTTCAACATCACGTGGTGGTTCACACTGGAGGATGAAAAAGAAAACTCAGTACAAGAAAGAAGATGTTGATCTCAAAGTACGATTTAAGATTTGATTTTGATTTGATCATACCTGGATAATGTAACACCCTGGATTTTCATTATATTTATCGTTGTATTCTTATGTTAAGTTGTTATCGTTAGCACCACGTTTGTTTTGAAGTTCGAGTTTAGCTTTGAGAACTTTGGGCAAACTAACAGTGAACCACGCGAGTTGCACCGCGACTTGAGGTCGCGACACAACCCGCGTAACCCACTGGATGTTTTGGGTTTTAAGAACCACACGAGTTGCACTGCGACTTGAGGTCGCGGCACAACCCGCGTAACCCACTGGATGATATTGGGGTTTCGGACACGAGCAAATTATGCCGTGAGTTGAGGTCGCGGCATAACCCACGTAAGACCCTGACCGACTTAAGTGGCTTCAGCCACAAATATCTCATTTGTGAGATTTTCTCAAAATCTCTCTCTCTCTCTCTCTAAGTTGGTTTTTTTTTGATCTTCGAGCTTCCGTTAATCGCTAGTATTAAGTGTTGTGCTCGGGGTTTTGGTGTAGAAAGCTTTGTCTCCTCGAGGGGGTCGATATCTGGTTTTTCGGGTTTTCGTATAAACCTGTTGGATGAGTTCCTACTATCATTTTAAACTATATACATATCAAAAGATACCTTTTGGAACTCCTATATATCTCCATGGTTTCAGATCTAAGTTTTCTACATATTTGATATAACTTGAGTTTTGGGATATTTTAAGGTTCCCGATTATTTTCGATTAAAATGATGGGTTCATCTTATTTGAAGTAAAAGGATGTTTTACTTGCACATTTATGTGGATTACTTGAAAGAATGTTTAAAGTTCATTTTCATGATTTTCATTCTTACCAGAAGTTAAACTTGAAAATGCATTTTGTTTATAAATGTTATTTTATACCATATGACTATCTATGGTTGGTCACATATGTTGTTGTGACGAGTCTGCACCATTACTAGTGGATCCCTAGGTATTGAGTCGACTTATATTTGGGATGTTTTTCCCCTAATTGTAAAATGGATGTTTATGATCATCGGGGGCCATATGGTACGGTTGAAACCGGTTACTAGTTATGGATCATAATTCCCCTTTTTGTAGCTACAGATGCATATGATCCTCGGGGGCCATTTGGTACGGTTATGTGAGACCGGTTACTAGCCATGGGTCATAGTGTAGTCCTGGTGAACGAATATACCTTGGTTTCCTCGGGGGCCCTACCTCACATCGTAGTACGGACCTGTGTGTTCGTGGCCATGGATTCCAAGTGTTTAGCTCATAACTCGGATTGTGGCCTACTTTGTGTTACGCCACAATACTTGGTAAAATGGTTATCTTTGGTCATTTGATGACGAGTTTTGTATCGAAAAGGCCCGGTTGTGGCAAAGGTTTCATTTGTAAAATTTAACCTTATTGGGAATATTATCTTATGATACAATTGTTTATATCTCTTGAAATTTATAAACTGTATGTTCTCACTAGGCTTTAAGCCTAACACTTTTTCTCAAATGATATGTATATCAGGTTCTCGTTAGCAGCGGGTTGCCAAGGGCTTGAGTGTCGGGGATTGACCTCGAGGGTTTTGAGATGATTAGTATTGGATTGTTGGGCATTTGTTAAGTCCCATATTTTTGGATGATTATGGATCCACAACTGATGTAATCTAGATAGTATATGTTTAGATTAGTTTGTTGTTAGAATCCTTATCCGTAATCTGACTTTTGTAAAGGTTAAGTATAATTCCCCTTTTTGGGAGGTTTATACTTATTGTTGATGCTTAATTGTTTAGTTTCCGCAGTTTTAAATTCACCTTGGTTCTTAGGGCGTTACAGATAATCAACTTAATATCATTAATATCCCGTCCTCGTGCCGCCACATTCGTAGCAACCAGTGTCAAGAACTTACCCGATCGGAATCCCGCAAGTGTTGCCTATTTAAAATATCACTATTTTTAATAAAAACACATTCAAAATAAAACGGGAAAAAGAAAACATCAACCAAGTGCAAGACAATGTGTAGAATCGATTAGACGCCTACCTCACGCACAGACTGCTGAATGTCCCCATGAAGAGGACAAGCATCAACCAACAGTCCAGAAAGTTCAGAACAATAATCCTTCGTCTCAGTGAAAATAATCGTGCGTCCTCCACTGAGAAGACATACAACAACACATTTAATGAAAAAATTGTACAAAATTTAAAAATATCTGCAGATTGCTAAGATTTGACCATCTACAAATTGTAACGAACTAACCTACTATGATGATGAATGATGTCAGGAATGACCTGGGACCTCGCGACGCTAGAGCAAGGCATGATGATGTGTCTAACGTTTTCACTAGCCTTCATTACCTCAAAACCGACAAGATCCGCAACCTTCTTGTTTGGTTTCAAAAACTTACGCAATATGATGAGACAATGAAAAGAAACATTAATCGCAATCTTAAACAAAAAACAATGATATTCGTAAATGAATCAATCAAATGAGCCACATGTTGTAGAAAGATCATACACATTAATCGTGAAAACATAACACAACCATGTGAGAATAAGAGACGAGACATACTTGATTCACCCACAATGATAATGTTGCACTAAACAGAACTGTTTGAACATTGCTAGCATCGTTCACCTTGCCTTCAGAGACATAAAGAACTGGGGTCAGCTAGATGTAATAATAATAAATAAATACAAAAGACACATAAATATTCAGCCTTGACTCATTTGCAATTTGTTGAAAGGAAAGATTATGATGAACACTTTGAAAATCCGTAAAAAAATGCTGACACTTTTTTCCAAGAACTCAAGCATCAAACTAATAAAATCCAAATGGCTAGATCGAATTAATTTCACAAAGGCAATAAAATATTTCAACGGAATTCAATCTGAAAATAGCAAAAGAATACTTGCCTAGAATATATTCAACATCTTAAACAAAACCCTGCCTCAACATTTCATCAACTTTATCGAGGATACGGAATTTCAATGAGCATAAGTCAAGATTACCCCTCTCTATGTGATCTTGCACATCGTTACCACATTAGATGATGATCACTTCAAGAAATACAAGTTAGACTTAATCCCGCTAAAAACAAATGTATTCAAGGGCAATGTAGTTATGTAGCACCTTAACACGGCCAACAGCTCCCACGACAATATCCACCCCTCTTTTCAATTGCACAGTTTGAGGAGAAATGGATGCTCCTCCACCACCATACAAACAACACACGGTTAGATCGACGGCCTCACCGTAGGTTTTAAAATCTGTAAATACCTATAACACAAACACCGCAGATAGCATAAAAATCTTGCAAATATACAGAAAACATGGTGCAAAAAACTCAAGAGGGAATACATTAACATAAACTTCATCCATAGTACGTGTTTGCTCAAAAAACCTCCTAATGCTTTCTCTTGTGATTGTAACAAAACCATCACCGACTACAAGTCATTTGTTGACACTACCACTTACTTTTCCAGACTTCACATACAAAATCGAGCTTCCATTGGTTCCCGGAATCATCCCACATTCAACAAATTGATCTTCTGCACCTCCAATTTTAGACGGTCCTAGAATTAAAAATTAAAACCTAAAATAAAAAAAAACTCACAAAATCAAATAGAGAATATGAATGCTAAATCCAATAAAACCCAAAAATCAAATAGAGAAAAATCATGATTGTGCAAACTAAGGGATCACAACGAAGCTACACATGTTAAGTTAAAAAAAAGTTTGATTTAAAAAATTTCAGGATTAAGTACCTCAAGAAAAATCAAAGAAATTGGTGAATGCAAAACTAATCATTCTAACCATACAAAACCTATTACATAAAAACTCCATAAAAATACAACCAAAACATACTTGCTATCAACTTTTCTCGTAGCGCCCTTCAATTTAGCCCCTTTCATGATCGAATCCTGCAAAAATCAAACAATAAACCTACGTATTGAAAAATGCCATAAGACAGATATTTGAATTGGTCAGATTTAAATCAAAGCAAATTTAAGAAACGATGAAATTCAAAACAAAAACCTGCTTCAGAATTCGATTTGGGATTTAGGTTTAGAAATCTGGAAATCGGTAGCTTGAGAGACGAGACTTGGAAGCGAGCCGAGAAGGAGGAGAGAGTTGTGAGGGAAATCAGGGCTTGAGGAAATCGTGGGGGAGAGGGAAACTATGGGTTCGTGGCAGAAATTAAGAAGCGTGGGGAGAAAGATTAGCGCTATTTTAGAGCAAAATAATAAGTGGGGGTTAGAATTAGGGTTTAGTACATCATGCTTTATTAGTAGTACTTTTTAATTTAGACGATCCAGATTGAAAGTTGAATGATTTTAAACGGCTAAGATCAAATTAAAAACAGTTAGACTCGTCTCCATCCATATATATATATATAATTAATCGTAGATATAAAAATTAGTTAAGCTACGATATTATAAACTAATTAGTTTGACGTCTTCGTTTTTTTAATACTTTTTGTATCTACAATTTAAACTTTTCTTTATCTTTGTCACATTGAATAATTTTTTATCGCATTTAATCTTCTTTAAGTGATCATATTGAATTGTGTTTAGATCTAAAACTTTTGTATTTCTTTTAATAAGGCTATGTTTGACAAACTAGTTGATAAAATAGCTTATGGTTGATTAGCTAGCGGTTAGTTGATAAGCTAGTTGATGAACTAATCTTGTTTCGAAAAAAACTAG
Source organism: Arctium lappa (assembly GCA_023525745.1). NCBI lineage: Eukaryota > Viridiplantae > Streptophyta > Magnoliopsida > Asterales > Asteraceae > Arctium > Arctium lappa. The sequence continues at coordinate 9,921,928 of CM042054.1, read as the reverse complement.
CTGATAAGAATGTAAAATTGTCAAAAGATGCATCTTGAAAAAACAGTCAATTACAATATTTCATAATATAATTAGAACAAATTTCTAATAATATAATATGTTAATTAATACAAACAAGATAGTAAAAAAATTAAATAATATAATATATTAATTAAAAGGATTTAAAATTCATTATTATATGTATACTATAAATTTTGAATTTTTTAAAACAAATTCTAGAAAAAAAGGTGCATTAATTTATAATCTTAAATAACTACTTACATATAATATGAATAAAAGTAAAATTAGTCAACCTAGCATATCCTAGTTAATTAATGATTTTTCAAAAAATGTAATTAATAATTAAATTAAATATTTTAATAAAATCATTTAACACAGTTTTATCATCTATGAAACAAAATAAGTATAATTTTAATTTTCTATGTTTTACATAAACATATTTAGAATTGTTATATTTAGTTTTTGATAATTAAATATATTGAATAATAATTCTTAATAATTAATATTAATACCAATGTATAATTAAAGTTAATTAATAATTTTTTATTAATATTTATTAATATTAGTAATAATTAATATTTATTTTAATTAATGTAATAAATAATATTAAGTATTAATAGGGTTATAATTGGAAAAGTTGACAAAAAAAAACTCCTAATGTAACACCCGGTTTTTCGCAAAGTAAGTTTCCGTCCTTCCTTGGTATTTTCTCCGTCTTCCGTTTATCTTTTGGGGTGAGTTATGTTGTACTTTTAAGCCTTAAATCGACCCATATGAGAATCGCGAGTTTTTGGGCTTCGGTACAGACGACGCGATTGTGCCACACGATAGTGACAATGTCACTATCGCCAAGGCACTATCGCGGGGAGGATTTTACCCGCAGTACAATCCGCGTGATTGTGCCACGCGATAGTGACAATGTTACTATCGCCAGGCACTGTCGCGAGCGGGGTCTGACGAGTTAAAATCTGATTTTGGCCTCATTTCTCATTTTTATCTCAATCATTCCATTTTAATTCACTCTTTTTCAACCCCTCCTTCCAAGAACCGAACCTAGGGTTCCTTTAACCCTCATTTACCTCTCTTATCTCTAGTTGTTGGGTATTTCTTCAAAGAGTTCAAGTTGAGCATTTATTCACCATCTCTACCTTCATCTTCTTCATCACCTTCATCAATTTCTAGGGTTTTCATCCAACCTTTTTATCATCTTGAGGATTGGGAGTGTATGGCTCATTTTTGGTGACCTAGAAGTGTTCTTGTTGGTGGATTGGAGTTATGGTTAAGGTAACCTTTTATTTTCTTCATTTATGGAAATTAGGGTTTCGACATAAGTTGAGATATTTATGTAAAATGTTTGGGGAATGATTTTAAGTGGTTAAATATGGATATTTATGGTTGGATCCTTGTGAATCTAGGTTTTGGAAGATTTGGCTTGAAAGTTCAGATTTCTTCAAGGAGGCTCAAGTTGGGGTAAAATGTAGATTTAGCCTAAATCTAGCGAGGTGAGTTCAAGTTAATTTGTGAAAACGGTGTACATGCCAAAATGTTTATTTTAAAGCATGTGTGTTTTACCTTAAATTGTTAACTGCTGATAAGTTTCGGTGATTTTGAAATGTTTAGTTCTATAAGCATGGTGAACACCCACTTTGGGATTTTTTGAGAATTTTGGTAAATAAATCATGTTGATATATTTCATTGATGATTTTACATATATAAAGAGAGTTTATTTGATGAAAGTGTCATTTGGTGTATTTGATCTTATAAACCTTTTTGAAAAATGCAAATTTGTGTTATGAGGCATTTTGGGAATATAAGGGTACGAGTCCAGTTGGAAAATGGTTTGCCTCAACCAATGATGATATTTGACTTAATCATACTTTTGGTCGTTGTGTTTGCATAACAGTCGGTCAAACGTGTTTCAAAGTTATACTGGCTTTCATTTGGGGGTTTACGTAAATTGTTGAGCCTTTGGCTCGGTTTTGACTAATTTGAGTCTTGAGGACATTTGTCTGGAGTAATAACCGTTGTGGGATTTTGGAGTATAATGATGTACTTTTTGTGTCATTTGGGAGTTACATGTTTTGGGTTATCAAGTAAGGAGTTGAGACTCCTGTCTTGAATGCTAGTGAGTAGACACTAAAGGTCGAATGGGAACCTTGAGGTTGGAACTCTACTAGGAAGCGAATGGGCACTAAGATCGGGTATCCTTGAGGTGACGCCCGCTACATGGTGTGCGCTAAAGGTACTGTAACAACCTCAAAATCAGAGTAAATTAAAACCTGGAAATCAGACAATGTGACGAAAGTAAATCCATTAACTTCCCATAAATGGGATCAGTCCTTAAGACTTTACAATTCTATACAGGGATTGTATCAAAAGAATGGGACTTAACAATGCCCAACATCAATACTAAATTATCTCCAAAAATCTCGAGACTCAAAACTCGTCTCTCCAAAAACCCTGACACCCACCGCTAATGGAAACCTGTTATACACATCATTTGAGAAAAAATGTCAGACTATAAAGCCTGGTGAGAACATACAGTTTATAAAGCTCAAAAGATATAAACCTCAGTATCATAAAGAAATCTTTTCATAAAGGTTTAGTTCGTAAAGATAACATTTCGCCACAACCGGGCCTCTTCGGTCCAAAATTCGTTAAACAATGACAAACGGACCATTTTACCAAGGATTGTGGTGTAACACAAAGTAAACCACCAAATCCGAGTTATGAGCTAAATACATGGAACCATGACCACGAACTCTTCAGTCCGTACTACGATGTGAGGGAGGGCCCCCAAGGAACCATGTCATACTCGTTCATTAGACTACATCTGAACCATGGCTAGGATCGGGTCTCACATAACCGTACCTAAGTTGCCCCCGAGGATCAAATGTAGCTAACTACATCGGAAGGGGCATATCCTTCCCAGCCATAACAACGGAAGGGGCATATCCTTCCCAGCCATAAGTCGACTCGATACCTAGGGATCCACTAGTACAGTCAGGACTTGTCACAATATTTCATGTGACCAACAAAGCTAGGTAAATAGCTAACAACACATTTATATTTCAAAATGCCATTTTCCAGACCAACTGCTGGTAAGAAAGAAAATCATAAAATCAGTTTATATACATTCTTTCAATAAGCCACCAACATGGGCAAGTAAAACAACCTTTTACTTCTGATAAGGCGGAACCCGTTATTTTAGTCAAAACAGACCGGGAACCCGAAAATCACCAAAAACTTCATTTATATCAAAATGTAGAGAACATGAAATCATACCGTAGAAATACTTCAGATTTCGCAAATAAGAGTTTTGACATGTATAAAGTTTGTAAAATGATAGTAGGAACTCACCGGTAGGTTTTCAGAATAAAACCCGGAAAACCAGATAACGATCACGACGTAGAGGTGAAGCTTAAAACACCGACCCCTCGCTAGAAATACCGGAAACTAGCAACCAAAAGAACCCTTGAAGATCGAAAGAAGAAAATGAAAAGAAAGAGAGAGAGAAACTGAGATATGAGATATTTCTTGTAATATCTCTCAAATGAGATATTTAAAGCAACCTCAAAAAGCAGACGGTCGTGCGCCCTCAAAGAAGGGAATGCGCACGACCCGTGCGCTAGCACTATACCTCGGCCCTGGATCCTACGCACGACCCGTGCGTCCTGTAGACAGCTCCAATAACTTCCTTTTTCTTTACATCTTCGCAAAACAACGAAATTCGGGGTATTACAATCCTCCCCAACTTAGGAATGATTTCGTCCCCGAAATCCCAACTACACAAAAAGGTGAGGATATCTTCGCTTCATATCCTCCTCGGCTTCCCACGTCACATTTGCTCCCCGGTGATGCTTCCACTGCACCTTGACCAAAATGACTTCTTTATGACGCAACTTCTTAGACTTTCTCTCTAAGATGGCGTCGGGTTCTTCCACACAACGATTTCCTTCGTCAACCCTTAACTCTGAAAGGGGAATGACGCTGTCTTCCACCGCCAAACACTTCCGGAGGTAGCAAACATGAAACGTGTTGTGTATTCTACTCAACTCCGGTGGCAGTTCCAACTGGTAGGCCTGCAAACCCACCCGTTTAAGCACTTTGAAAGGTCCGAGGAAACGGGGACTCAACTTCCCACGTTTTCCGAACCGTATAATGCCTTTCCATGGCGACACTTTAAGCATAACGCGGTCGCCCACTTGGAATTCTATCGGTCGCCTCTTCTTATCGGCATAGCTTTTCTGACGATCCTGAGCTGCTTTCATTCTTTCACGAATGCACTTGACCTTATCGGCAGTCTCTTGCACGATCTCAGGTCCAGCGAACTGCTTTTCTCCCGCTTCAAGCCAGCATACGGGAGTCCGACACTTCAGCCCATACAAAGCCTCAAAGGGTGCCATTCCGATACTCGAGTGGTAGCTGTTGTTGTAGGCAAATTCTACCAAAGGCAGGTGAGAGTCCCAACCGCCCCCGAAATCGATGACACAAGACCTCAACATGTCTTCCAAAGTTTGGATCGTTCGTTCGCTCTGCCCGTCGGTTTGCGGATGGTAAGCCGTACTCAACTTCACTCGAGTACCTAGCTCTTTCTGAAATCCATCCCAGAAGTTCGAAGTGAACCGACTGTTGCGATCCGACACGATCGACAATGGTATGCCGTGTCTCGAGACCACCTCATCGATATAAAGCTTCGCTAACTTATCCATCGGTAGAGTCTCGCGCATGGCCAAGAAATGAGCGCTCTTCGTTAATCTGTCAACTATCACCCAAATGGTATCGTGACCTCGAAGAGTTTTAGGCAACTTCGTCACGAAGTCCATGGTGATATGCTCCCATTTTCATTCGGGAATCTCTAAAGACTGAAGACTCCCGTATGGTCTCTGATGTTCGGCCTTAACTTGCGAACACGTCACACAACGCTCAACGTAACGTGCCACATCAAGCTTCATTACCGGCCACCAATAATGCAACTTCAAGTCCCTGTACATCTTTGTGCTTCCCGGATGTATGGAATACCTGGACTTGTGTGCATCTTCTAGTAACAGCTCACGGTTACCCCCTATCTTGGGCACCCACACATGACCGCTGAACAGTTTCACTCCACGGCTATCTTCCGTTAAGAGTAAACGCTGTTTTGTCATGACTTCTTCTTTGAGATTCTCCTCTAATAGTGCTTCCACCTGTGATGCCTTGATCTTCTCAACAAGACTAGACACAAGTTCGATTCTTGAATGGGTAGCTCGAATGCTTCCGCTATAGTCCTTCCGACTTAGCGCATCGGCCACCACGTTCGCCTTACCGGGATGGTAAAGCAATTCACAGTCGTAATCTTTCAGCAACTCGAGCCACCTCCTTTGCCTCATATTCAGCTCTTTCTGATCAAAGACATACTTCAGGCTCTTGTGATCCGTATACAGAGTGCACTTCGTGCCGTAAAGGTAATGTCGCCAAAGCTTCAAGGCGAACACCACCGCTGCTAACTCCAGATCATGAGTTGGATAATTCTGCTCGTGTATCTTAAGCTGTCTCGAGGCATAAGCGATCACCTTGCCTCGTTGCATCAACACACATCCCAATCCCATCTTTGAAGCGTCGCTGTAAACCACGAAATCTTCCGACCCTTCAGGTAGTGTCAAGATCGGAGCTTCACACAACTTCTTTTGAAGGATCCGGAATGCCTTCTCTTGGGTTTCGGTCCATTCAAACTTCACATTCTTCCGAGTCAGAACTGTCAAGGAAGAAGCGATCTTGGAAAAGTCTTGAATGAATCTCCTGTAGTATCCTGCCAGACCCAAGAAACTTCGGATCTCGGACGGACTCTTAGGAGGCTCCCAATTCATCATAGCTTCAATCTTGGAGGGATATACTTTCACTCCTTCTCGAGTGACTACGTGCCCCAGAAATTGTACTTCTTTAAGCCAAAAGTCGCACTTGGAAAACTTGGCATACAATCTTTCTCTTCTCAACACTTCCAGAACCTCACGTAGATGCTGTTCGTGTTCCGACTCACTCTTGGAGTACACTAGTATGTCATCAATGAATACAATGACCGACTTGTCGAGGAAAGGTCGGCACACTCTATTCATCAAGTCCATAAACACTGCTGGTGCGTTCGTCAGGCCAAAAGGCATTACAAGGAACTCGTAATGCCCGTAACGCGTTCTGAAAGCCGTCTTCGGAACATCTTCTTCTCTTACCTTCACTTGGTGATAACCTGATCGTAAGTCGATTTTGGAAAAACAACCCGCTCCTTGAAGTTGATCGAACAAGTCGTCTATTCTTGGAAGCGGATATCTGTTCTTCACTGTAGCTTTGTTTAACTCACGATAGTTAATGCACATTCTCATTGTGCCATCCTTCTTTTTGACAAATAGGACTGGAGCTCCCCAAGGTGACGAACTCGGTCTTATAAATCCCTTCTCCAATAGATCTTGGAGTTGTGCTACCATCTCTTGCATCTCCGATGGCGCTAAACGATAAGGTGCTTTAGCGATCGGTGCAGCGCCGGGCACAAGATCAATTCGAAACTCTACCTGACGATAGGGTGGCAACCCGGGCAAGTCGTCCAGAAAGATATCTGGAAACTCACGCACGATCTTCACATCTTCCAGTTTAGATTTCCCTAACTTAGCATCGATCACATAGGCTAGGAAAGACGAACATCCTTTTATTAAACACTTGCGTGCCCTTGCCATTGTGATTATTGCCACTTCATCCTTCCTCTTTTCACCATAGATGACCATGACTTCACCAGATGGGTCGGGAAGTCGAATCAACTTCTTGGAACATACGATCTCGGCATGATTGTTTGACAACTAATCCATGCCAACCACAACATCGAATCCCCCGATTAACATCGGCAATAGATCGATTGAGAAATCTCTCCCTTCGATACTAAGAGTATACTGCTTCAGAACCTCGTGGATCAAAACTTGGCTACCATCGGCTATTTCTACCACTAATGCACCCTCAAGACTAGTAGTGGGCATAGAAATTTTCCGACGGAACAATTCAGATACGAAAGAGAAACTAGCACCCGTATCGAACAAAATACGAGTAGGTACAAAGTTTATAAGAAAAGTACCCGATACCACATCAGCGGATGCTCTAGCCTCTTCGGCCGTCATCTGAAATGCTCGACTCTGAACCTTAGGAGGGTTCTCCTTCCTTGCTGGCGCGTTACCCGACTTGAGCTTCGGGCAATCTCTCTTCACATGCCCCGGTGCCTTACACTCGAAGCAGACCATCCCAACGACAGAACAGTCGCGGGTGGTGTGATCATTCTTACCACATTTGTAGCAAAATTTAGAAATAGAGTTACAGTTACCATGGTGCTTGGTTCGACACTTCTGGCACCACTTTGCTTCCTGATAACTGCTGAAGTTGCGGTTTCCGACAAAAGGGCGGGTCCGCTTGGGAGGTACTGAACTGCTCTCCCACTTTCTCTTATCAGACACTATCACAGAATTCTCAGATTTGCTCTTCGCGAACATCTCTTCCATGAATTGAGCTTCCTCCACCATCTCTCGGAGGTTAGAAGCTTTGAAATTATGGACCATCGATTGCATGTCCGCAGGTAGGCCATTCAGATAGGCCTTCATCTTATCCTTCTCTGTTGGGGCAGCGTGCCCCACCAGACCAAGCTTCTCCATGAACTGACGGGTGTACTCCCTTACCGTCAGGTTTCCCTTCACCAAGGACCAGAACTCTTTCTCAATTCGGTCCATTGTTCTCTCATTGCAAAACTCTTCCAGCAGCTTCTTCTTGAACTCGGCCCAAGACAACTGGGCCAACACTTCAGGAGATAGAGTGGATTGGATGATATTCCACCAGATGAGTGCAGTGTCCCTCAGCAATTGGGTACCAAACCGCACCCTCTGATCATCACCACATTCGGAAGAGCCAAAAGCTTGCTCAACCGCTCGGATCCACTTCACACACAAGATTGGGTCGTCGGAACCAGAGAACTCTGGCGGTCCGCAACCCAAAAAGGATTTGTAGGAACAGCTTTTCCTACCTCCCGGAGCACCAACAATCCTGTTCTCCTCAGCCCTGACCCCTGCACCAACGCCTCCAGAACCTGCTACGATGTTTTCCACAACCGTCTCACTTCTACGATTGTTCACATCACGATCCTCAATCACTTTTAGCAGAAACTCTTGCTGCTTTGCCATCTCTTCTCTCATTGCCAACATCATGCTGGCCATCATCTCAGAAGGGGAACTAGCATCCCTGATTACTGGGTGGGACGAAGCCAGGTCCACACGCGGAATGACCTCTGGCCCCCGCCTAGTATTTGCTGAACTAGCGGACGCACGACAACCTCAACTCCTTCCGGCTGATCAGCTGTGGAGGCTGTCGCTTCCAGTCCGTCAACACGAGTACGCGGTCTACCACGCGTATTCACCATACTGAACTGTTTCACATAACAGAGACAGAGGTAAGAGAGAGATTGAATAAACACGAAGGAAACGTACTACCACATTACCAATTGTCATATTAACAGTAATTCAAGCACTCTTACGTACAGTATCCTCATAATAACATTAGCTAAGTGAAATTATGAACATACAACACATAACGGTTCTTGTCACCACTACTACAACGCCTGATAAATGTACTTTCCGTCAACTCTAAGACTAACCCATCTTAAGAGCTCTACCCAAATCTCGCGGATCGATTCTTAGTATACGCAGTCTAAGTCTAGACATCTTACATTCATGCCTAGTTCGCTTAAACTAGAGCTCTGATACCAACTTGTAACAACCTCAAAATCAGAGTAAATTAAAACCTGGAAATCAGACAATGTGACGAAAGTAAATCCATTAACTTCCCATAAATGGGATCAGTCCTTAAGACTTTACAATTCTATACAGGGATTGTATCAAAAGAATGGGACTTAACAATGCCCAACATCAATACTAAATTATCTCCAAAAACCTCGAGACTCAAAACTCGTCTCTCCAAAAACCCCGACACCCACCGCTAATGGAAACCTGTTATACACATCATTTGAGAAAAAGTGTCAGACTATAAAGCCTGGTGAGAACATACAGTTTATAAAGCTCAAAAGATATAAACCTCAGTATCATAAAGAAATCTTTTCATAAAGGTTTAGTTCGTAAAGATAACATTTCGCCACAACCGGGCCTCTTCGGTCCAAAATTCGTTAAACAATGACAAACGGACCATTTTACCAAGGATTGTGGTGTAACACAAAGTAAACCACCAAATCCGAGTTATGAGCTAAATACATGGAACCATGGCCACGAACTCTTCAGTCCGTACTACGATGTGAGGGAGGGCCCCCAAGGAACCATGTCATACTCGTTCATTAGACTACATCTGAACCATGGCTAGGATCGGGTCTCACATAACCGTACCTAAGTTGCCCCCGAGGATCAAATGTAGCTAACTACATCGGAAGGGGCATATCCTTCCCAGCCATAAGTCGACTCGATACCTAGGGATCCACTAGTACAGTCAAGACTTGTCACAATATTTCATGTGACCAACAAAGCTAGGTAAATAGCTAACAACACATTTATATTTCAAAATGCCATTTTCCAGACCAACAACTGGTAAGAAAGAAAATCATAAAATCAGTTTATATACATTCTTTCAATAAGCCACCAACATGGGCAAGTAAAACAACCTTTTACTTCTGATAAGGCGGAACCCGTTATTTTAGTCAAAACAGACCAGGAACCCGAAAATCACCAAAAACTTCATTTATATCAAAATGTAGAGAACATGAAATCATACCGTAGAAATACTTCAGATTTCGCAAATAAGAGTTTTGACATGTATAAAGTTTGTAAAATGATAGTAGGAACTCACCGGTAGGTTTTCAGAATAAAACCCGGAAAACCAGATAACGATCACGACGTAGAGGTGAAGCTTAAAACACCGACCCCTCGCTAGAAATACCGGAAACTAGCAACCAAAAGAACCCTTGAAGATCGAAAGAAGAAAATGAAAAGAAAGAGAGAGAGAAACTGAGATATGAGATATTTCTTGTAATATCTCTCAAATGAGATATTTAAAGTAACCTCAAAAAGCAGACTGTCAGGGCGCACGACCCGTGCTCCCACAAAGAAGGGAATGTGCATGACCCATGCGCTAGCACTATGCCTCGGCCCTGGATCCTACGCACGACCCGTGCGTTTTCTCTGAAGGAGGACGCACGACCCGTGCGTCCTGTAGACAGCTCCAATAACTTCCTTTTTCTTTACATCTTCGCAAAACAACGAAATTCGGGGTGTTACAGGTACCGTGGTGCACTAAAGGTGTTGGGGACTTGAGGTGACACTTAAGTTAGTGTGCACTAAAGTCAATGATCTGAGGTGCAGTTCGATAACATAGTTATGTGGCTTAACTCTGTGTTCCGCCACGTACAATGGAATCGGGTATTCCCCGTCACCGGAAGGTGCTATTTGAGTATTTAATTGTGTCATTTTATTATCCATGTTTTCAGTGACGTTTTACTGATGGGGAATTGTTTACTCAAGATTTATGGGTTGTGTATTATGCCCCGTCCATGTTTGAGGTATTTCGAGTAGTAAAGTTTTATTTCATATTCTTATAAATTGGGAGCTATACTTACTATTCACGTTTGGGTGAGTTTGGGATTAAAGTGGTTTTACGAAAGGAGGTTCATGTTGGGTTCTTTGTTTTAAAGGTGTACTTTTGGAATATGGTGTCGTTTGATATTTAAAGTAAATCTTTCTAGAAGTCTGTGATTTAAACTACTTTCTCTCTCTTTAGCAAATGTATTTATTCCCTGTTGTAAACTCTTGAACTCACTAGGCGTTAGCCTAACCATTTTTATTTGTCGGCATGTGCATCAGGTTCCAGTTGGGGGTTTGGTTCTAACAGTACTGAAGAGATGTGCTTTAGTTTTCACAAGTGTAAGTATTTGGTGAAGTCTTCTGCAGTTTTGAGAGAGTGACTATTATTAAGTTTTAGTAGCACCCGTCCTCGTTATAGACCGTATGTAGAGATTGAATTGTGTATGTTTGAGGTTAAACCTTAAATGGTGTTTGTATATGAATCATTCATTGATGTATTTAGAAAATTTTAAGTTAATTGCTATTTTCAGATTTTAGGGTGTTACACCTAATAAACTACTTAGGGTCCGTTTACCAAAACACTTACCCGGGTAAGCGTTTATATCACAATCACTTAGTTAGCGGGTAAGATTTTAGTCCACCAAAACGGTATCGTATGCAACAATTTTCCTGATACGCGCTTACCCGTAAAATTTAACACTATCACTTACTTACCGGGTAAGATTTTAGTCCACTAAAACGGTATCGTATGTAACAATTTTCCCTGTAAGCACTAACCGTGGTAAGAGTCTCCGCCGTCACTTACCAGGGTAAAACTCTTGGTCCTTGCCTTAGCTCTTACCGGTAAAATTGTTGGTCATTGCCATCTTCATTCATAAGGTAACATGACTTGGTAAGCGTTTACCCGGGTAAGCGTTTGGTAAACGACCCCTTACTCCAACTAGTTTATTATGTTTATTCAAACCTGTACTAAACAAATAAGCTATTTTACCAAACAACATCGAAGGAAATCTTTAAGATGTCTATTAAAATTTATTGTCAAATAAACTTTGATTCAATTTAAAGCCTAGGCCGTCTTTATGGGCAAATAAATTAAAACAATGACTTAAATATCATTTTATAAAGTTGTCTTGACAATTTTCTAGGGATTAAAATGCTAATTACAAATTGAAGGAATATTTTTAAAAGTGCAAGATGTATTTTAATTTCTAAATCAGAAAAACGTAACTTTTCAAACTCCAGGGATTTAATCGCATTTTGTTAAACTACGTTGTTCATGTAATTACTATTTAGAAAATTAAGAATAATGCAAAAAAAGGAAAAGAAAATAAATATTTCCTTTTAAATATTTACAAATATGTTTCAAAAAGGCAAAATTACGTAGGCCAAAATTAAGAATGGGCAATCCACCGGGAGGTCCGACCCAAATATTGCACCCACGACTCAAATCCATTTAGATGAATATGTGGTCTTTAATTTCATCAACCCGAGCTCAAATTAACTCCTATAAGCCACAATCGAATCTATCAATTGAGCTTCAACAATAAGAATGTTATCAGGTAATTTGATAAGTTTCAGTTTCTAACATTGATTTAACATAGACCCATTGGTGAATCTATGCTTTAGGTTCGAGTTAATTTTCAAGAGAAAAATGTTTTATGCTATAAATTTTACTTTGTTTTCAAATTTTATCTTGTTTTAACCTTCCAAAAATTTGGCTTGACCCAATAAAAATATAAAATTGTTATTTTCTTGTTAATAGCTAGGGTTAAAGTTTGATAGTTGATGTCTAATTGTTAATTTTTTTTTATAATTTTTTAATTTCTAATTGTTAATTTATGAATAGTTGTTAATTGTTTTCTTAATTCACTAGAAAAATGGAATGCTTTTTAAAAAGAAAAACACCAAAACAATCTGAACCAATGGTAATAATTCTCATAATATTTCTCAACCCAACTTTCCTCCCTTTCATGTGCATGGAAGTTTTTGAATGATCTTCCTTGGGATCCATCTGAATTGAAAGAAAAAATTATGTTACTTAATCATCGATCCCCTTTACCAATATTTCTCTTTTCTAGATCTGTCACTACATAAACCTCTTCATCTCCTGTCAATTGCAACAACATGAACGACCTATTTATATATTTGTATCCATGATGCCATTGTGAAAGCTTCAATTTTCAAATTAGCATAGGTTAATCCATTTCTTTGTTCGACGACTTCTTTTGCAACTATGATTGATATATCTTCTTCCTAGCTTTAATTGAGACTTCTAAAACTTGTAACAAAGTAGTTTCCACCCATTATTATCTACTAACACCACCATATACAATGGCTACTCTCCATTAACCACTGCCTTGCCATCATTTATACCCTCAATCACCAATAATCGACTTACAATAGCATGTTTAGCAATAATATGAAGTGAATCAAATCTTAAATATATAAATCTTATGTTAAATCGATTATTGAGTGTTGAAGAACCCTAGTGCTTTGATCACGAATTAGAATAGATACAACCTTGCTGATATACAATTTGGGGCTTTGATGTGGAGGTAATGGTTAACCGTTTGGTGTATTTATGGTTGATTGTTGAACACATGTCGAGAGATAGTTTCAGAACTCCTCTCAAATTGGACTTTCGGCCTTGTCATATGTCATCAAAAACTTCAATATTTCTTACTTATTTCCTCCGTTATTAAATACAAGATTTGAGGGTTGTTATAAACTTGCACTTAACAAAATTTTATCCTTGAGGTAAACATAGGGGGATATTTGGTTGCCATGTCCCTTTCAAATTCTCATGCAACTTCTTGACGTTCATTGAACTTTCACCAAATATATCTATTTTATCATCAGCTTCTTGGCTTTCTTGTTAATGATTGGTTTTGGTTCTTCAAGCATTCCTCATTTTCTACCTTAACTTCACATCTTTAAGTGATACTTTTATCTTCATGTTTGCAAGACACTTACTCAGATCAGATGCATGGAACATGTCGTAAATGTCTCAACAATTTTTCTGGTAATTCCAACTTGTAAGGTACTTCCCAACTCTCACTTGATCTCAAATTGTTTATATTATGTCATATTCAGTTTTCTCTAATCTAATTTATCTAATATTCTATATTTTATGTCATACAAAACCTCAGCCCCATATAGTAATGGCTTGTATGCAAGCATGATAATCGTGAATACCATCAACAAAATATTAGCCTTTTTCTTGATCATGCAAAAGTCGAAATCAAATAATACAATCCTTTAAAAAAGAAATTTTTTATTCAACTATACTTTAATGATTTACTTGTGGGGTTGGATTACGGTTACATTCAAGTTGCTCATGCACATATCCTGTAAGTATTGTCCTCCTCTAATTAGACTTGTCTTCCTACAAGTTGCTCATGCATTTATTGTAAACTTTGAAATATGATTTATTCCAAATATTAAATGTTTGTTTAATAAGGATTATTTTTTTTTCTTCTTTTATGAAACTAAATTTCAATGCCATGTGCAACCTACATGATAAACACAAAATGTCGGTCATTTTACTTCAAAACGTCCAAAATTTTTGATGACTTTTGTGTCCTGCTAATTGTGACAGGGTACTATTCACATGGTAAATTGTATTTTATTAATTATATATTTTAAAATAATAGTTTACCTATACATATTATTTATATTTTTAACTTTAATAATTTATTTAATTTGTGTTATTAAATTGTGAAACAAATGTAACTTAATTTATTTTTTGATTAAAAAATAAAAATATCGTAATTAAATCTTTGTATAATTTTTGTTAACATTTTATGTATGGAAGAAAATGAAATTTAACATTGAAATTGACTATTAAAAAAAATGAGTTGTTTTCTAGTTCTTAATATCCTATTATTGGTATCAGAATCAGGGTTTACCAGACTCGACACATTTTTTCTGTTCTGTTCTAGGGCACGATGTAGCCTTCATTTGAGGGGATGTCTTAGAGTCTTACATCAACTACATACGGACCATCAAACCCCATATATAGTGAGTTTTTTTTTTTTTGAAGTATTGTCGGCATAGTTTAGGCTCAAGTGTTCACAAGTGTAGGCAAACATAATGGGGATACCAGTATGCTCTTGTGTAACCACTAATTTTTTTTTCCCAACTAAATGTACTTTTTATTATTTTTAAGGATACTGCCATTTGTTTCGTTGAATCCACCTCTATCCACATGTAGTCGTACGTTAGAGCAATTTTAGCTTCTTCACTAGTCCTTCGATTTGAGAGCATCTCATCTCAATACACCTTCAATAACATTCATTACCCATGACTTTACGGCATCCCACATTCCCACCTTTACATTTTCTCTTTTTTCATGTAAAAGTTATCATTTAAATGATTCTTAGATCGTAATAAATTAAATTATATTTGTGACAACCCAAATTGGGGTCAATAAATAAATATGAAAAGATAAGGAAAAAGAAAAAGGGAAAATGGAAATAAAATAAAATGGGTTTTACTTTATTGTATAAAAAAAGTGAAGAAAAACATGAAAGATGCCACTTAACAAAAGTAAGAAGTGAAGGAATTAGTTTGTGATCACTTAATTAAAAGTCAAGATAGGGGTGAAAAGTGTAAATATGGCCAAACCTTTGAAGCCAGGGGGCTGAGCGTCTTTAGCTGATAGTTCAAGGAAGTGTCAGACATAAACTTCCTCATATCAGAGGGACCTGTTTTGTAAATTTATCATATCTGAAAATTTTCAGATTTGAAAAGGACAGGACGAGTTTTATATTCTTATTGGCTCAAATTTTCAACTAGTAAGACAAAAAAAATGCATATAAACGAAGGTAACTGGTTAGAAAGTATTTTGGTTCAAGAAAATCGATATTTGATCGAGGTTAGAAGGAGAAATCGGAGGTTGAACTTCAATGTCGAAAAGCTCCGTTTATCGACGTTTGGAGGTAAAATACTTAACCAAATTCAAGTTCTTTATATGGTTAACTTCGTTTTTAAGTCCTGTATCGAACCTTAGTAGCCTTATGTCTCATATTTTGGTTTAGAAGGTTCGATTTTGCGTTTTTTTACTAATTTTCGAGTAGAATTTTAAACCAAACTTTAAATGAGCGTATGAGACTCAATACTTGATGGTTTTCGTTGACTTTTGTTCCATGGTTGAGGAAAATTATTTTCTATAGTTTTAGCAAAAGAAATCGTCGAAAACGGTCGAAAAATGAGGCCAAACGGACTGAAAAAGTTGTTGCTGGCGACAGCCATTCGCGTCGGGTCAGATATTGGATCTAGGTTTGGACCTTGGCCAAATTGGATAGTGGGCTTGCTGTCTTGGGACTCTTCCTTTTTTATCACTTTTGATTTAAATGAAAGCCCAAATTTCTTATTGGGTATTTATCTGGATAGATGTATTGGGTTTTTTTTTAAGCTTATTCCAACATAATTGAATGGAATCCAATATTAAGGGTGATTTAGCTAGGCTATTATTAGTTTTTAATCAAGTATAGTTTGTTTAATTTATTAGAGATTAATTAATAGTCAGGAATTTAATTTTAATTTTGGTTAATATATTAATTTAAATTATATTTAATTGATATATTATTTTAATTTAGAAATTTCGATTATTTAATTAGTTATTCCAAAAGAAATCAATTGAGAAGCCATTTAATTTAGAAATCAATTGAGCACTAGATTCACCTTGATTTCATGTATGAAAGTTGTTAGGGGTTGTTTGGAAGATGTTGAATGATTAAGCAATGTTTTAAAACCCAGGTTTTTGGTTGACCCGGTGTGGTGACCGGGTCACGGTTCAACCGGTTCAACCGGGCGGTTGACCCGGTTTCAAGAATTTCTATATATAAGACCAAGAATTTGATGTCCACAAGTTCAAACATTAAAAATGCACATACCAATAATCGAAATCCAATAATGGAAGATAAATAATCGAAATCCAATAATGGTTTTTATGCACAAGTGCATATGAATGATGTGCATATAGGAAATTATGGTTGTGGTTCCAATATGCTTCAAAATGTGTTATGAAGACCAAACTGTAAACAAAGGATCATGCTTCATCCCTTGTACCACTGATCAAGATGTTTTTGGAGGCATCTCTCCAGTTTCAAAACACAGAGTCAAGACAGTATGTCTTTGCTATAATTCTGTTGGTTATTTGATGAAACCAAACAACACAAGCATGCTCAAATCTTCAAACCATTTAAGAGCTATATTTGCATGTGCATCTGAAAGGGAGAGACCTTCAAGGTTTGCATTAGGGTCTAGTTCCAGAGAGAAGCAATTGAGATCACTGGATTCTTACTTTGGGAAATCCAAGAATGATAAAAATCAGCCTTTTGCAAGTTCTTTAAACAATTCAAAGCAGAAAGGGAACTGTCTTCTGTTGATGAACTCAATAGAGGTAGCTTATACTGGTTTATACTCTCTTTATCATACATTATTTGGGCTAGGATGATTAGATAAAACTAGTTTTGGTGTAGTTGTTATTTCACCACAAGTCTCATGTTTTTCCTGTTGCAGAAGCACGATGGCTTCTACAAACATTGCAGATGGAACAATAAGCAACTAATACGAGTCCACCAAATTGAACAATAAGCAACTAATCGAACGATAGCAACTACAAATGGAACAATAAGCAACTAATCGAACAAGAAGGTTTACCCAAACGAAACCTAATCGAACAATAGCAACTGCAGATGGAATCGATTCGTCGATTGAAGATCGAAGACGGAATGGACTGTCGATTGGAGATCGAAGATGGAATTGATTGTCTCTGTCGATGAAGGCGCTGTGTAATCGATGATTGTCTCTGTCGATCGAAAAGATGGAATCAATGGAATTGATGAATGGCGTTGTGTATGGATCGTATTGGAAAAACCTAGCCGCTTGTGAAAACTGAAAAGTCATTAAATTAGAAGTCAAGCGGGTCTTTAACGGGTCAATCACACCGGTTCAACCGGTTTTCTCAAAAACCCGGCGGTTCAATCCGGTCCTTAAATCCCCAAAAACCCGGTCCTAGTTGACCCGGTCCCTCGACCGGTTCCCGGTTCAACCGGCCGGGTCGACCCAGGTTTTAAAACATTGTGATTAAGTTGTCAGAATGATTAAGAGACTTTGTATGATGTGTAGAATGAAAAAGCATTGTTTGGTAAATGTTATGAAGGGATAGTCTAAATGGTAGAAAATTACCATTTTAATCCTCTATATGATTTGGTGTTGAAATATAACTGTTTATTTAGTGTTATGAATTAAACCACCACCATGCATAATATATATATATATATATATATAGATATAGATATAGATATAGATATAGATATAGATATAGATATAGATATAGATAGATAGATATATATATATATAGAGAGAAGAAGGATCATGCGAGAAGTTAAACATTTTGCGAGAAGGCGAGAAGTGTTTAATCATATATGATTACACGACATGTAGATGTGTTTAATCATATATGATTAAACGTATATGTATTGTCAATATAACATGTGTTTAATCATATATGATTAAGCTTGTGTATCATATGTGATTAAACACTTCTCGCCTTCTCGCAAAATGTTTAGCTTCTCGTTTGAACTTGCCCCTATATATATATATATATATATATATATATATATAGGGAGAGATTCATTTGAGAAATACTAAATAAATGAGAAATAGAGAAGTAATCATAGCCTTTCATTCGGTCAAGATCGGCTTTGACTAGTCAAATATTGCGTCTTTGACTAGTCAACAATTACGGCTTTGATTGGTTAAAAGTTGTGGCTATTCCAAAAATAAAAGGACAGTTTCGTAATTTTTACAAATACACAGGACGAGTTCATATATAAATTTGTATGATTCACATATGAACTATATGTTCATATGTGAACCAGTGTAATTCACATATAAACTCTTTTAACTGATTCATATATGAACCAATTAATTGATTCACATATGAACTAATTAACTGTAGGTCAATATGTGAATCAGTTTAACTAATTAACAGATTCATATATGAACATTTGTGATTCACATATAAACTAATTAACTGATTCATATATGAACGTATAGTTCATATATGAATCAGTTAAAAGAGGTCATATGTGAATTACATTGGTTCATATATGAACATATAATTTATATGTGAATCACACAGATTCATATATGAACTCGTCCTGCGTATTTTACGAAACTACCCCTCTATCTTCTACAGACCACACAAGAAATTATACGGTGCATCACGGTCAAAGTCGCAAATGTTGACCAGATAAAGGGGCTACGATCGTTTCTTTATTTCTCATATTTTTAGTATTTCTCAAATGAACCTAATCCTCTCTCTCTCTCTCTATATATATATATATATATATATATATACATATATATATATAGGGTTGGGTTCCGGTGAGAAGTGGTTATCAACCGTTGGATTAGAAATAGACGCACGTTAGGATGAGATGCACCAAGATAAGATGTACCGAGATGCACCAGATCAATTCCCTTCTAAGCCACAATTCATGAGAGGGTTTGAGATTAAAAGAGATAAACGGTTCAGATCCACTTCTCACGCTTCTCAATTTCTCACACGATCCTTCGCCTATATATACCGTTGATCTCTTTTAATCTCAAGCCCTCCCATTAATTGCTGCTTAGAAGGGAATGGATCTGGTGCATCTCATCCTAATGTGCGTCGATTTCTCATCCAACGGTTGATAACCACTTCTCACCGTTAACGCAACTTCTCACCGGAACCCAACCTATATATATATATATATATATATATATATATATATAGAGAGAGAGAGAGAGAGAGAGAGAGTGAGAGAGGTGGTTTCAATTGGAAACCATATTAGATTGGAAACTTTGGAAACCGTCAATTTCATTGGTTAAATTAATGAAATTGGTTCATAAAATTGTTTAATATGATCAAGTTGTTTCATATAATTCTTTTGTTAATGAAATTGTTTCATATATTTGTGTTTTTTTATGTAGTTTCATCTATTTTTCTCATTCTAATTAAATTGTTTCATGTATTTTCGCAGTCTGATAAAACTTTTTCATTTTTACATAAAAAAACACAAATATATGTAGAGATTTCATCAATAAAAGAATTATATGAAACAATTTCATCAAATTAAATAATTTCATGAAACAATTTCATTAACTTAACAATGAAATCGAGGGTTTCCACGGTTTTCAAAATTAGAGTGGTTTCCATTTTATCGCTCCCCTATATATATATATATATATATATATATATATATAACAAATTTTTATAAATCATTTCATTGTTCTGGTTCAAGTACTTCGGTTGTGCCTGTGATAACCCTCGTATCTTAGGGTTATTTGTCTTTCTTTTCCTTACTTTTTCCCTTATTTCTATCATCCTAAAAGACCATTTTGAGCCTTTTCTCTTTCTTTGGTCCAAAGTACCCAAAAAGTCATGAAATAGTTTAAAAATCAAGTTCTGAACGTTTGGGACCGTTGTGGCGAGTCACCACAGCAGTGCAACAGCTGGAAATTTTTCTGCAGATTTTATTTCCCAGTTTGTGAAAGAGAATTGCAGGTTGAAAATGAGTCAAAAGTTGAAATCTTGCATGGAATAGAAGAGGGTGAAGACAAAAAAGAAAGCATGCTTAAGAAAAGTCACTATTCATCCTTTTAAACACTATTCACCCTTTTTGACTATAAAAAGGGGTTTTGGGTTGACATTGAAGAAGCATCACTCACTACTCAAGTTTTACAAAAAATACTCCCTTGGAGCTCCCTGAGATTCTCCAAGTCTTTAATTTTTAAGTTCTTAGCTAGTTGTTCTTGTATTGTTAATTAGATTTTAAGCCTAGTTTCAGTTTTTTTGTAATTGTGCTTAAATAAGTTGATACAAATGACAAAAAATGTGTATTTTGGAGTCTTAGGGGCTGTTTGTTTTTTCAAAAATCCTCTTAATGACTCTTAAGTCTGAATCGTTCAAACTTTTTGACATTCAGATTGTTTGTTTTTTTCTAGTTTTCAGAACCTCTTAATGGCTCTTAAATACATCTGAAATAAGAAGTGGTGACCTAACTTCTTAAAATATCTTATCACCGCTTCATTTCATATGCTCTATTTTCTCTCAAGACGCCTCCAGATGTTAAAAAAAACAGTCTTATTGATTCAGATTTTAGACTTCAACACCACCTCTTTTTAATCAAAAGTGAAATAAGACTTTAGACCTCTTAAAAAACAAACATCACCTTAAAGTGTTTTCCTTAAGAATTATCAAATATTGTTTGTTACTTGATGAAATTGTATATTTTGCACATTTGGTTTTATAAAATCTTGAGAAATGCATTTTTTTTGGAAGGCAATGCGGCATCGAATCCACGATCGACTACCACGAACACACGCACACACACACGCACGCCTTCCCGGCGGTATCGGACCTTCCACCTGGAGCAGCCCACTAATCCGCCGCGACCGCAGCCCAGCTTACGCATTGGGCCTATTCCTAAACTTATTAGGAAGGGGCGATAGCCCAGTCTTTGACCGGATCACCTAAGGTCGGCCTAACCAAGGTTGGGCGGATGCTCCTCATGCTCCAAAGCGTCCCCCTAGACTCGAACCCAGGTAGACTGGGATACTATCCACGATCGACTACCACGAACACACGCACACACACACGCACGCCTTCCCGGCGGTATCGGACCTTCCACCTGGAGCAGCCCACTAATCCGCCGCGACCGCAGCCCAACTTATGCATTGGGCCTATTCCCAAACTTATTAGGAAGGGGCGATAGCCCAGTCTTTGACCGGATCACCTAAGGTCGGCCTAACCAAGGTTGGGCGGATGCTCCTCATGCTCCAAAGCGTCCCCCTAGACTCAAACCCAGGTAGACTGGGATACTATCCACAGCCCCCCCCCCCCCCCCCCCCCCCGCGCGGATGTTACCAAGCTTTGGGAAACCACTTCGGCAACTCATGATTTGCTTGAGAAATGCATTTTTGATAATAAATCATAAATAGGCATGGGAATGGGGAAGGTACCTCAATCCCAATCCCGGTCCCGGTCCTTCATCTCAGTCCCCATCCCCAACAGGAAACAGGGATCCAACGGGGAAACAGGGAATTTTTTTTCTGTTTATGTAAGTTATTTTAAATCAAATATGTGGGGACCATACATGTTTGAATCTCACATATCCCCAATAAACTTACAAAAGGAATTTAATTTAATACAAAAAGATTACAACATCATATAGTAATTAATAACCTGAAACCAAAAGAAATTCAATTTAATCAAAAAAAAAAAAACTTAATGTCACACGTACCAAAACATATAGAGTAAATATCCAAAACCATATCGAGTAATATCCAAAACATATCGAGTAATTGTATTTTTGACATGACATCCAAAATATTACGTACGAACATTCAAAAAAAAAAATAATTTTTGATTCAAACCCTAGTTAGGAAATTATGAATAACCGATTTAGTTGAAATAATATATATATAACAGGTATGGGCGGGGTGGGGAGTGTGATACCCGGGGCCCGTCCCCATCCCTGGTTTGAGATAAACGGGGATCCCCGTCCCTATTCTCGTACGCGTCCCCATCCCCGATCGTGGGAGGGGGTGGACCGGGTTCCCCAACAGGTCGGGGTCCATTCTCATGCCTAATCATGAAGTGTGTGGATTTTGATAAATTTGTCATGTGTGGATTATTTGATGTTAATGCACTTTTGATATATTGATTTTATCTATACTATATTATAAAGTACGGATAAAAAACTCTTAAGTACTAATTATTAGGCACAAGTTACCATCATTTTATGTAAGATTTTAAAAATCTCTTAATTTACAAGTATCAAAGCACAAGATACATATTACTACTGCAGACTTCTAACACCCACCAATTTGGTATGTACATGGTATTCCTTTTATACATATCTTTTCATGTATCATTATTAATTAATATATTATATTACTATAAATTTATTTTAATTATATTATTAAATATTTAATTGGTTATTTTTCTAGATGTCATTAAAATATATAAGATAATCATTGAATTCTAACAAAATACTTAATTTTTATATATAAAAAACATTATATTAAAAGCCTAAATTAAAAAAATTTATAAAAAACATTATCACTTTCTCAAAACCATCCAAAATCGTACTGTAAATCGACAAAAAAACAAAAAATAAAATGAAACATTAAAATCGTGATGTATCTCGCTGCATTGCGCGAGTACGCTTCTAGTAAATCTTTTAAAAATACACATGATTGAGTTGTTAGTCGCAATAAAAACATTTACAGTGTGTAATATTTATACGGTTTGTTTTGATTTGTCCTCTAATAATATATAAATATATATATACACACATAAACAAATATAAATAAATGAACATTAACAAACATAATTAATGAACGAAGTTATCATTTATATTTATTCATTTAACTAAACGAACAAAAAATGTTTTCATATCCGTTCCGTTATTAAATAAAATAACATCAACGCTTTGTAAAACATTCAGTTTGTTTAGAACCCTATTTTATATGTTGAATATTATTTTTGAACGGTATTTCCAAGAAATTATATCGGCCATATAAATAGATTCTTTTATAGCTTGATCCATACGAATGAAACCAATCAAAAAGTCACTTCCAACTCTCTTTTGTTTTTATTTCCAACGGAACAATGGACTAATTTAAAGAAAAGTCTAAAATGATTCCAAAAAAGAATATTATCATTATTATATATACATCATGCATTAAGATTTGTACTTTTATTTGGATTTGTCCCATCAAAACACCCTTAAATTCTTCAAAAATCATATAACCTTATCATTTCTTCCTTCTTCTTTTTTTTGGAACACTTGATAACAAGAATGCCACCATGGTTGCTACCCTTCTTCTATTCACTAATATTTGTCCAATCTATCACTTCATCTTTTGCAAAATTTCCACCATCGTACTTTCCTTCTTCGATTATGCGTCCTGAAACACTGTCTTTATCCAACAAAAACGAGCTTTACAAAACAAAGTACTTCACCCAGATTCTCGATCACTTCAATTACAATCCAGAAGGCTACCAAACCTTCCAACAACGGTATTTGATCAACGACACCTTTTGGGGTGGTGCCAAGATAAAAGCTCCAATCTTTGTATACACGGGGAATGAAGGTAATATTGAATGGTTCACTCAAAACACCGGTTTCATGTTCGATATCGCCCCTGAATTCAAAGCCCTTCTTGTTTTCATAGAGGTATCCAGTTCCCTTTATAAAAATCAAAAAATAAAATCACTGGTTTTCAGAAATGTTCGTTGGGTTTCTAAATTTGGAAGGTACATTACAGCATAGGTACTATGGAAAATCAATACCGTATGGAGGTGATAAAAAGAAAGCATATAGGAATTCAAAGAGACTTGGATTCTTGAGCTCAACACAAGCATTGGCTGATTATGCTACACTCATTATTGATCTCAAGAATAACTTGACAGCTATCGATTCTCCTGTTATAGTCTTTGGAGGTTCCTATGGTGGAAGTAAGTATGATTTCTTTAAATTGTATTATGGATTTAAAATTGTTTTAATTGTTTTCTATTATAATTTTATTTAATTAATTGTTTTGTTTGTAGTGTTGGCAGCATGGTTTAGGCTCAAATATCCACATGTAGCCATTGGAGCATTATCATCTTCTTCACCAATCCTTCAATTTGAGAACATTACATCTCAATACACCTTCAACAACATCATTACCCAAGACTTTAGGGTATCCCAACTTTACCCTTTTCTCTTTTTTTTTTCTAACTTTTTATAAAAATAGTTGTAAATATTTTTTTAGCTGGATTGTAATGTTGTAATTATATGTTAGATATGATAAATGCAACGAACGAACAATTCATATCACTATGACAAATTGTGATTGTATTATATCATAGAGCGAGAGTGAAAACTGCTATAAAGTAATTAAAGGGTCGTGGAAAGAAATCGAAGACATGGCTAGTTCACATGGAGGACTCGAATTACTTCGAAAATCATTTCATATATGCAAGTAAGATATTGATTTCGATCCATTATATTATTTAATTGATATGTAAATTAATCTTTAAATTATTAAAATTAAAAATAACTTTGTGGTGCAGGAATTATATTAGTGGAAGTTATCTTGAAAGTTGGCTTTCAACGGCATTGGTCTATGTATCAATGACGGATTATCCAACGCCCTCTAATTTTCTTACTCCATTGCCGGCTTATCCTATTAAAAAGGTATTTATAATTTATATATGATTATATATATATATATATATATATATATATATATATATAGACTTAAGTTCGCGTGAGACCAATCAGTTTTCGTGAGACCGGTGAGACCAAGCTTTAAAGTATGAAACTTCACACCAAAAAACTGTGAATGTAAAAAAAATCGAACTTTTCATAGGGAAAACACCGTAAATGTTACGTTCACGGTGTTTTTCACTATGAATGTTCGTTTTTTTTTACCTTCACAGCGTCTTCACTGTGAAGGTTCGGATATACCTTCACTGTCTTTTAGCTGTGAAGGTTTGATTTTTTTTAACTTGGTTTAGGTTTTTTTACCTTCATAGTGTGATTACATTATGAAGGTTCGAATGTTTTTTACCTTCACAGTGTTTCGGTGTGAAGTTTCATTTTTAAGGCTTGGTCTCACGCGGTCTCACGGAAACAGATTGGTCTCACGTGAACCTAACCCTATATATATATATATATATATATATATATATATATATATATATATGTGTGTGTGTGTGTGTGTTTGGTTCATTTGAGAAATGGAAAATATATGAGAAATAGAGAAGTAATCCTAGTCATTCATATGGTCAAGATCGGATTTGACTAGTCAAATATTGCGGCTTTGACCGGTCAAAAGTTGCGGTTTTGACCGGTCAAAAGTTGCGGCTATCCCAAAAAATAGAAGAACAATTTCGTAAATTTTACAAAACACACGAGTTGTGTTCATATATGAACATATATAATTCACATATGAACTATATGTTCATATATGAACCAGTGCAATTCACAACTGAACTTTTTTAACTGATTCATATATGAACCTTTGTGATTCATATATATATATATATATATATGTGTGTGTGTGTGTGTGTGTGTTTGGTTCATTTGAGAAATGGAAAATATATGAGAAATAGAGAAGTAATCCTAGTCATTCATATGGTCAAGATCGGATTTGACTAGTCAAATATTGCGGCTTTGACCGGTCAAAAGTTGCGGTTTTGACCGGTCAAAAGTTGCGGCTATCCCAAAAAATAGAAGAACAATTTCGTAAATTTTACAAAACACACGAGTTGTGTTCATATATGAACATATATAATTCACATATGAACTATATGTTCATATATGAACCAGTGCAATTCACAACTGAACTTTTTTAACTGATTCATATATGAACCTTTGTGATTCATATATGAATCAGTTGAACTAACTAACAGATTCATATATGAATCTTTGTTATTCATATATGAATCTGTATGAATCACAAAGATTCATATATGAATCTGTTGAACTAATTAACAGATTCATATATGAATATTTGTGATTCATACAGAAACTCATCCCGTGTATTTTACGAAATTACCCCTCTACCTTCTATAGACCACACAAAGAATTATCCGGTGCTTCGCGGTCAAAGCCGCAAATGTTGACCAGATGAATGGCTAAGATTACTTCTCTATTTCTCATATATTTACCATTTCTCAAATGAACCTCTCCCTATATATATATATATATATATATATATATATAGAGAGAGAGAGAGAGAGAGAGAGGAGGGGGGGGGGGGAGGGGAGGGGAGGGGAAGGGGAAGGATCATGCGAGAAGTTAAATATTTTACGAGAAGGCGAGAAGTGTTTAATCATATATGATATCACGGCATGTGGGTGTGCTTAATCATATATGATTAAACGTCTATGTATTGCCAATATAACATGTGTTTAATCATATATGATTAAGCTTGTGTATCATATATGATTAAACACTTCTCGCCTTCTCGCAAAATATTTAGCTTCTCATTTGAACCTGCCCATATATATATATATATATATATATATATATATATATTTAGTAATTAAATATATAACATTCTTTTTAACAATATAGAAGTTGATATTTTTTTGTAAACACCATCAGTTTCGCTGGTATTTGTAGTGATTATTAGTAGATAAATAAATTAATTTATAAAAAGATTCCAAAATACCTTTGCATTTTATGAATGTTTTCATGAACGTATTTATATCATTACAGTTATATATATATATAGTGGAAGGATATTTTGCAACCCACATCTTAACCGTTGGATTCATGATCAACGGTTATTTTATTTTTATTTTTCTGTTTTTTTAATTAAAAATATTGGGCCCCATATCTATTGTAACCGCCGATTATGAATCCGACGGTTAAGATGTGGGTTGCAAGGTTTGCAACATTTTTAAGGGTTGCAAATGAAACAACCCCTATATATATATATATATTTCAAATAAATTAACTGACATGAATAATTGAATAGGGACACAAAGGCATTAGATTGAACAATTTTATGCATCCAATACGTATATATTTTAGACCATATCGAGATTATTTGATCTAACTTTAACTAATATACATAGATGTGCCACGCAATTGACGATCGTACCCTCGGGAACGACACGTTTGCAAAGTTGTATCACGCAGCTAACATCTACTACAACTACACCGGTGATGTCAAGTGTTTTGATCTTGCCGATGATTCTGATCCTCACGATCTTGGAGGATGGCAATGGCAGGTATTAAATATTACCATTATCTTAAAAGCAACAAAAAAAACCTTTATAATATTATCAAATATAGACATTTTTGTAAGAAAACTTATAAACTTTGTAAAAAAATCTCGTATCCTGTATTTATATCATTTTTTTTTAATTTTATAATTTAAAAAGTCAAAGAAAATAGCTAATTGGATTTTGGGCCAGGCCTGTACGGAGATGGTAATGCCGACAAGTGGAAATAATAAGGAGAGTATATTTCCGGCTTCAACAGACAGCTACATGGGCCATGCCCAATACTGTGAAGAAGTTTACAATGTCCAGCCCAGGCCCACTTGGATTACCACAGAATTTGGTGGCCATGTATGTATACATGATTTCATTTTTAATTTTTTTTTTTATATGGATAGAGTTGGGATCATACGAGAATAGTGATCGAATAAAAGAATATGAGAACGATTGAATCACCTGTGATTTTATACTACAATCACGTGTAAAGTCTCATGTGATTACATATGTGTTGACCAAGTTTTGTGCAAAATCACATGTGATTTGACCGTTTATCGACTTCTCCTATTTTCTTATGTTGACCATGTTCTCGTTTGATCCTCTCTCTCTCTCTCTCTCTCTCTATATATATATATATATATATATATATATATATATATATATATATATATACACCTTCCGGGTTAGAGGAAAACTAGACCCGGCTAAACGGCGTTAGGAGAAAGAAAGGGATTTAGCTTGAGGTCTATATAGACGATTTGACTCTTTGTCAAGTGAGAGTCAACTTCTGCAGATCGGGTTCTCACTACCAGTCCAAGTGGGAATTCCATGTGAACCAGTTGGGCTCAAGCGAGCCATAACAGAGGAACCCAGAGAGAGATGAAGTATCAAGCGAGAACAATGCTTATTTAAAAGAACACGAGAACTAACAAAATCATTAGTGATTTTACATCAACGGGCAAAAAAGCCACGCAAACCTAAAGTCGTGGCCAAAGTCCTGTTTTTGTGTGTTAATGTAAAATCACTAATGATTTTGTTAGTTCTCGTGTTCTTTTAAATAAGCATTGTTCTCGTTTGAACATGACTCTCTCTCTCTCTCTATATATATATATATATATATATATATATATATATGTGTGTGTGTGTGTGTGTGTGTGTGTGTGTGGAAACATTCTTTGAGAACCAATGAGATTGTGATAACCCTCAGAATTAGTGCATCATGTGTTATTTCATATGATATATTTTTTTTCATCTAAGACTACAGAATACATATGAAACAAATACATTAACAAATATATATTAATCAATATACTAAATTATAGCCTTAGATGAAAAAAAAATGTAAAACAATACCTTACAATAATTATTGTTGGAGTTGTCACAATATATGAGGTTCTCAAATAATTAAGCCTCTATATGTTACTTTATAGTACTTTACATTATTTATTTTCAACCTATATATTTAATTATAATATATAAAACAACACTATGTTTTGTACGGATACATAATTTTGTTTGTTTTTTTGGTTCGAAAGAGTTCATTTTTAAAAACTTCAATATGTTTTTCTCTAATTTCATAAGAATGGACATTTGTTTGCAATAATTGTAATGATTTTTAATATTTTAATCATTATTATCAAATAAAAATTATGATAGAAGGTGAACATTATCTAACTTTTCTATAACTTTTTGTATGAGACAGGATATTAAGAATGTGTTAAAACGATTCGGTAGTAATATTATCTTCTTCAACGGTTTGAGAGACCCTTGGAGTGGTGGCGGGTATCTCACTTTCCTATTTTAGATATTCGTATAAAGTGTATATATTCAAGAGTTAACAGTGTTTTATGTAACAGGGTGCTACATAATATATCAAAAAGCATTATTGCAATAGTTGCGGAAAAAGGTATGGAAAATATTCATAGTATTGTTTGGCATTTTTTTTATGATGATTGTTGAAACTTTAAAATCATCTCTCACCAAGTGCTAAGACAAATATTAAAAATTATCTCAGAGTATCGTAAATTTATCACAAGTCGCTTAACAAATACATAATATATAAATGATGGATATAATTCTAAGAAACGATATGCTTTTTGTTATGTTCATTATTCATCATGTCGTGGCAGGAGCGCATCATGTTGATCTAAGATTTTCAACCGATAAAGATCCAGACTGGCTTCGAGATGTAAGAAAGAGAGAAATCAATATCATGAAAGATTGGATATCAGAATACTATCACATGCATTCCAGCTAATTCCAATGCATGTTAGTAGCATACAAACGGATCTATAGCATATATGTCGATCTTTTGCCTTTCTTTATTTTGTCAACTATATTATGAACGTTTTTTTTCCCATATATGATAGTGGGTCTAATAATTTATATATTTCAGTTTACTTTAAACATTTATATATCAACAGTTATGCATTCATAGTAAGTAGGAAAACGACATATAGGTATGAGATTTGACAAGACAATTAGGATACCCATTACAAGTATTTTATTGTGTTTTATACACTTTTTCAATCAAATTAAATTTTGTATTCATTTAGTTCATAATCTGAAATAGGGGGGGATCTATTTAGAGCCGAACGGGCTCCCGTGCACCCACTAACTCAATTATTTTAAGAGAAAAAGGTGTACCCATTTGATTTTAAATGGTAATTTCAGATATGTTGAAATTAACTTGATAACAAATATCAAACATGGTGAGATGGTTTAGATACTTATTAAATAGTGAGATACAATAGGTTCTAGGTTTGATACTTACATCTAGCAAATATTTAATTTTTGATCTTTTAAATTTTGTCTCCCAAGGTCGACCCATGGGCCCTACAATGTTATTACTAACAATATTAAAAATAAAAATACAACTACTAGGTTTGATCTCACAACCTCAACCACAATTATAGATATAATTACCATTACATCAAAGCAACTTCTTATTTATTATTCACCCATTTGGTTTTAACTTTTATTCATGATTTATTTCTCTTTTTCATTAGAAATTCAACTTAAAAGTCATTTTTTGTCTTGTTTTCAAAGCAATATATACTTGCTTTTGAAGATTAAGGTGATTTCACTTGAAAAATAAATGCATTTTATTCTTCAAATCAACATAATTAACTTTTTTCTAGGTCAAACCGCATAGACTTTACCCTACGTCAAACCGTTACTTGTTTCTGAATGTATCATTGATCTGAAACATAAATTTCATCAACGAATTTAAGCCATATGTCAGGAAACAAAAGTTGACTACAAAACACCATGGTGTCATTGGTCCTCTTCTACTATCTCTTCTTTACAAAGTTTCCATCTTTAAAATAAAAACAAGGTTTACAAAACAAAATATTTCACTCAAAATCTTGATCACGTCAAAGTAAAATTCACGAAGTTACTTAGACCTCCAAATAAAATATACAGAACATTTCAACAATTGTTCATAATATATACTATATAATTTAATAAAAAAATATAACATATTAAATAGAGAAATTAACAGAAAAAAGTCATTTTATCCGATCAAAAAGTCACTACCTTCGTGTTATACCGTGGGGAGTGTTATTAGATAAGTCGGGGGAAAAGATTGTCCTGGTTAGGAAGTCAAATATAGTAGTCTATGGTAGGCAGGGGCGGAGCCAGGATCTTGCATCAGGAGGAGCACCGAAAGTAGAGATGGCCAAACAGTTCTAGCCGACAGAGGACCGGAACCGATTTGGGACCGGGTCCGCCCACTCGGCGAAGAGATATCGGGACCAATTATACATAGGTCCGCCCGATTCCTTTTATAAAAATGAGTTTTTATAAATTATATATCAAGTTTTTCATGATTTCTATAAGATTTTTAAGTTCTTTTTTAATGTTTTTCAAGTTCTTTTTGGTCCTTTTTTTTATGTTTTTGTAAGCATTCCTCTTGGTGATTTTGTATTTGAATGACCCAATTATAAAAACATCTTTCTCTAAATTCCTCTTGGTGAATTTATGTCTCGTTCTAAATTCGTCTTGGTGATTTTGTATCTTAAGCCTCCCTTAACCATTCAACATCTTAATTTCATTACGAGAATCTTGTAATTTTGTATCTTGAGCGTCCCAAATCAGAAAGGTTTAACCTCAAGCAAAAGCACTAATCAAAAAGGTTTAACCTCGAGCAAAAGCACTAATTAGAAAGGTTTAACCTCAAACAAAGCGTTAAGACTATTATACTAAATTACTATTATTCATGAAATAAACATTAACAAATCAATGCAAAACATAATCTATAATTCTCAAATCTCAATTCTCAATAAAATAACAAAACATTGAAACCTAGAAATCAGAAACTCACCTGTCTGTGACTCTGAACAAAAGAAGGGAGAAGCACTGAAGCAGGAGAAATCGAGAAGAAGCAGGAACAGATTGTCGATGTCGTCTGTCGACTTGTCGCAGGAGCAGCCGAGCAGGTTGTCGACTAATCAGAAACCAGGCAACCAGCCTCTACGGCTCTGCCTGATGCTCTCGTTCGGTCATTCCAGCCGAGCAGCCGAAGCTCTCGTTCCAGCCGAGCAGCCGTCGATGCTCTCGTTCCAGGCTTCCAGTCAAGCAGGTTGTCGAATCGAATCTCGATGACGATGGAGTTTTTTGTCGGCTTGTCACTGCAGAAATCGTGAAGTGAGAACTGAGAAGTGGTAAATGGTAAATGGTAAATGGTAATCGAGAAACTGATATGAAATTGGTCTGAAACTTGGACTAATTTTTTTTTTTTTTCAAACTTTAGGGTGGGCCAGTGCCAGATGGTAGGAATGTACAAGTGGAACTATTGTGGTACAAGTAGGTAAAGCAAGGTGATGAACCGGTTAGTTTAAATAGGGAGGTTGGGTTTGTAAAAGGGTATCGATAGGTTTAGTGTGTGTTTTTGACGAAAGCCTTTGGAAACATCCGGCAGTCTCGAAGTGCCTGGAAATCTATTGTAACCTTACGATTGTGAGTAGTTAATAGGAATAATATCACCCATTTTGTTGTTATCGTTTCGGCATTTATCACTTTGCAAGTAATCATTCCTCAACTTGCAATGGGTCAAAAAATAATAATAATAATAAAGAGTTTTTGAACATGGTCCGCAAGTAGATGGACCAAATCTGTTATTTTGTATATATCCCCATTCCCCAAGTAAATAGTCCGAAATTTGAGGAAATATTTAAATTAATTTACAAATTTGGTCCATATACTTATTGTTGAGCATGTTCGAAAACTTTTTTTTTTTTACTTTTTGTACCCTTCCGAAGTTGAGAAATGATTACTTACAAAAGTAATCACCAAAAAATAAATTGACTAAAAAATAAATTTGATCGGGTAAAATAACTAAAAAATGTTAAAGGGAAAAACAAATAGAACAACAATATGGAGAGAATAACAATAAGACAGAAAGAAGAAGTCTGTAATTCTCATTAATCATAAGCCCTTTAAATAGAGAGGAGTTACAAGTAGATAGTTAGGAGATATTTCAGTTCTAATCTAACTCTGATATATTTATCTCTATCTCTATCTCTATCGTCATATCCTTTAGACGATGGCACACTTATCCTACAACACTCCCCCTTGTGCCGAGTTAAAGGAGTGGTGGTGCACAGTTGTTGCCTCGTTAAAACCTTACGCCAAAATAAAACCCAGTGGGAAAAAATAAAATATGACGAAGGAAAGAGTACACGCACCAGTTTCCTTTGCAATACATAGACTTATCCTTCAGTCTAGTTTTCTCTTAGATTCATACTTTAATCTTGAGAGTTAAGAAAACATGATGGTATATAAACAGTTGCCTCACTAAAACCTTACACCAAGGAACAAAACCCAATGGGAAAAATAAAACCTTGGTTGAAGGAAAGAGCACAACATACCAATATCACAAATATAGTAGACCCCCCCTTTTGTCTACTACTCCCCCTGATTCGTGCATTAACCAAGGAAATTTGGAAAACATTTCCATTTACTTTTTACACGTTTCCCAATATATGGTTTTAGGTAATGACTTGGTAAAATATGTCACATTCTTTTGACACCTTACTTGATTCACTTGAATCTAAAGGAGAGTCTTTTATTGTTGATTGTATAGAAACTTAAGCAGAATATGTTTTGTGTTATTACCCCTGATGTATCTTATGTTCATTTCTTCGATACATGATACATTATTTCCATATATGCAAGTAGGATACTGGTTGAACCCAGAATTACTAACTCCTATAATATATGTAATGATAGTCCTTAATCATATACATTATTTTATTATCTCATGGAGAGTAATATTCTTGGATTAATTCAAGGAGGTAATTAAAAAGGATTGCTTAGTTTACTTCCAAGCAATCGACGTGTTTCTTGTGGTAATTCTTTATTCAGTTTGGGTCAGACAGATACCTAATATCAGCAAACACATACCAAGACATTATTTGGTGTTTTTCTATAAGAGCTAGTTAGTATTTTTGCTGCTTACATTCTAAGTAGGTATTGAAGTTCCATTATCAATCCCATTTTTCTTTCTATAGGGAAAGTATAAACCATGTCAATGGTTTCAAAAGATTAATTTAATATCATTCCAATGATTTTGCGTTGGCGCTGAGCTAAATCTAGCTAACAAGTTCACTGAGAAATACAATATATGGTCAAGTGTATTATGTTAAGTACGATAATGCACATATTGTACTTAAATAGGGAATTCCAGCTCCCAGCATCTTTCGTCATCATCCTTTAGACGAAATGGATATTTCCTTATATCCGACACTTCGACCGATCATGGGAGTGCTAACCGGATGCGTTTTGTCCATATTAAATTGCCTGCTTATTTTTTGGACATATGCGATCGGTGAATTAATATTTCACAAACTCGGTGTCCTGTCTCAAATATCTAGACAAAACCAAGTTTTCCCAAGATCTTTCCTCTCAAAATCAGATTTCAAGTAGCTTGTGATTCCTCTCATTTCATCAAGAGTGCCTATTATGCTCATAACATTGACATATAGAGCTACTTTGAAAATCTGGAACTTGTTTTCCATAATAAATAAGCAAGAGAACAGTTCATCGTTCTTATATATCATTTCCCAATCAAGTATTCCATTAGGCGGGTATACCACATCCGCTTATATTGTTTTAATCTATAAAGTGGGCGTTTCAATTTATTGCAAACGCATTTCGTGGTTTAGAGTTGCTTGATTTTGGTAATGTAATATCATCAAGCACTTTTATATATCTCTAAATCTAGATCCCCGTAGAGATATGTGGTAACCACATTCATGAGTTGCATTTCCAGTCCTTCGGAAACTACTAGGCTAGTAAATTATACGGATGTCATAACATCCATCATGAGAGAGTAAGTCTCCTCGTGGTCAATCCAGGGCGTTGTGAGAAACCTTGCGCCAAAGAAAAGTCTCATACATTATGACTTAATTATTCTCATTACGCTTTAGGACAAATGATTTATCTATGTCTTACAGGCTTTACACTTGGTGGGTTAGCACTACCAAACCAAATACCTGTTCATTTGTCAAATAATATGATTCTCCTGGATTGCTTATTTAGGCCAGTTTGCTCTTTGTTGATATTTTCCAACTGAGCATGGTTCGATGTCAATGTGCTCTATCACCTCATAAACAATAATATATGCGAAATATATCATCAATAATTATATATGATCTGTCCATCGACTCATATGTGCTCTCATAGTTCATTTGAGATTAATATTCATCTCTAGAATCAATATTAACTTCGGAGCGTCCTCCAGTGATGATTCATAGACATAGTTTAATCAGAGACAATCTCATGAGAGGTTTATGTATTGATGACAAATAGTTGTGCCTTACTCTTCTCTTCCTTTAGATGAGTATCTATCGAACCAAGTAGCTTCCCCCATTTCCGTTTGGAAGCTACGACCTCAACCACACCTCCACTATGTGTGATTGCAACGCACTTTCCAATGGCGTTGTGCCCCTGTTGGGGACTTTTTAACCTTGCAAGTATATTTGCAGCTCGTATATGTGATCTTGTCACTTTTGGAATATTAAACGTATCAGGTATCGAGTCTGATTCGTTTGACTTCAACATTACGTTGTGAAGTTTTGGGGATCGAAATGAGACAGAGTGGGAATATTCAATGACACTTCCTGTCGTTTCCATGGAAAATCCTTTTTCCTATCTCCCCCTAACGACGGGAAGACTGTCTCATGAAAGTGACAACCCGCAAATCTAGCGGTAAAGAGATCACTAGTCAAATATTATAATTAGCGGATAATTGTTGGGGATTCATATCCAACATATACCAAATCGTCTTTAAGGACCCATTTTGATGCGTTGTGGGGGCGCAATTGGCACATATAATCAAACATGCGTAAATGTAAAGTATCAGGCTTATATCCAGTTACCAACTGGTACGCATGAGCAAGTAGTGGGTCTAAAAACGAAAAAATGCTGCATATAATAATTGCATAACCCCAGGTAGATGTGGGTAAATTGGTGCGCATTACTAATACCCTAGATGTCATCATATCCTTTTGATGACAACTTCTATGAGACCATTTTATATATACACATGGGGTATAGGAAACTTTACATTGATCCTAATACATATGCCATCAAATCCTTATGATGTAAATTATCCAGCATTCAAAGTCATGTAGACTTGATGAAATAATCAGGGTGGTGAGACCTTAAACGTATAGCTAGTGCTAGGAGTGCAGTATTTCATGTGGACAATAATACGACATGCGTTCATCGTGTCGAAACCAGAACCATAAAGTACTTTAATGGCCCGCATTCTGGATGTTTATGTCCGTAAATATCACCTTGTATTCGTTGTAACAATGGAATATTTTTGTATTATGTCCTTAGCTTTAGGATAGTCTCAATCCTGTCTTGGCTAAGGAGTATGTTATATACAAAAGTTTTAGGTATTCGAGAGGGCATATAGCAATGTTGTTTCTTATGCTACAGAAGTCAACAGTTGCAATTTTCCTCATTCTGTCTTTCACTCGAAAGAGAATGTGTCTATGTGTATTTTGCAATACACGGATCACTATGTCATAACCACGGTGTCCCACATGGTCAAGCCAAAACATATATGTGTTATTGCCCCCCAAAAGTTCTTTATTGGTGACAAAATATGTTCCGATGACCCAATAATCTACTAGTTTGACACATTAGTTTCCATGATATATGTTTACTTTCATATATTCATTAGAACTTATGTATATATATGTTCATTTCCATTTCCATTTGATACGAATATCTTTACAAGGTTGCTATTAATTTTGTACCAACAAGAGAGTGACAGTCCATCGTCTAAGTAATTTGGTTGGATGTATTATAAAACAAGTATTAGTCTATCTTTTTTCAAGGGTGTGATAGGTCAAAAAAAAATCAATTCTCCTCGATACATTCCTACACGGAACGGAGAATATATATATATATATATATATATATATATATATATATATTTTGTATTTGTTTTGATGTATTTCTTTACATCTATAATGGTTACATATTAGATTTTACTTTAGCAAAGAAATTAATTTTTGGTACTTGAAATTAATTTCAAAGAAACATATGCATAATCAATATTAAATATTAAAACAAATATGTTATATTTCATTTTCAACGTGTTCCTTTTATTTTTTATTTTTTATAGAAACACTTTTTAGTGCATATCTTATTTGATTGTCCATTATCACCTGGGTAGTAGTTGTATCCTACTCCAGGTGTTGAAAAATCCTTACTGACTCTTACCAATACCCTGACCCTTTATAGGGTCTCGTCTACATGGTGCAGAAATGTCATATGTGTGAAATTATTTTTAACTCACAATCCTTTGGAGTTGTTTCCACCTCTAACACTTTCACTATCGATATCGGGAATTTTCTTTATCCCGACATATGTGGTGTTATTCGAAAGAACCTTGTTATGTCTCTCAACCACTTGCATTAGGTTGATGAGTTTGTCTAAATGTTGCATTCCAACTTATATTTATATTTACTTATATATAAAAGGTGGAAATAATGTTAAAAATCATGTCATCTTCTGTGAGTTCCTTGCCACAGAAATTGAGACGCGTTTTGGATATAACATTTCTTTGTTGACATCAGTTACCTTTTTTTTTTTTGATCGAGTAAGTGGGTTTCATTCCAATGTACGATTAGTTCGGGAAGTGCACATTCATGAGTACTCCCGATTATCCCTTTCGGGACATCCCACATTTCTTTAGGGGTTTCTAGTAAAGGTATTCCTATGAAATTTAGGATTTATATATCGTCTCAAAACATGAAGGTATTTGCTTGTACCTTTTCAAGAGGTTGGTTTTAGAGTCAATGAAGAGTTGATGGACTTTAGGTATTTTCTTGTACATTTTCAAAACGAGATTTATGTACCCATTTATGATACTCATATTCTTTTGAGTTTATGACATTGATTTTGAGATGAGTTGTTTCAACCATTTACATATATAAATAATAATATATGATTTTGTTTTTGATAAGGAAATGGATTTTGGTTATGAAATTTCATTATCATAACAATATTGGATTTTTGTATGCTTTAGTTTTATTGATAATAGTTCATCAATATTTCAATTTGCAAAAAAAATCACTCAATCTATTGGATTTCCAGGTAGTAGGGGAATCACATGGATTTCTTAAATCCCTACAAACCTTAGGGTTGTTTACACCCGTTTGACAAAATTCAGTCGATATTTTGTAATTTATTTCATTTAAATATAACATTATTAATTATAGATCATTTGACATGAGACCAAATTGACTACGAGTTTGGCATATGAAGCCAACTTTAATGTTTAAATACCTTAATGGTATTTTGAGATATTTTGTCATGAGACAAATAAATATTGGTTTTGATATAATAATAGTATTTTCCTTTTTGGAGCTTTTGGTTAAAGACTAGAATATATACAAGTTGGAAGTGTAACTTCCAAAAATTAATTATAAGTTGTAAATTTATGAGTATGAACTCGCGATCAAGATAAATGTTTAAATAAAATAAACATTTATATAATTGAAATTATAAGTAGAAACTTATAATTAAAGTATTCATTTGAATATGTATTATGTACAAGAATAAATCCAAATACAAACTTCATAAATCAATTTAAGATAACCATTAATAAATCAATTTAAGAGGAAAAAACGATAAAATCTAGAGGAATTATACTAGTTAAAATTAAGATAACCATTAATAAATCAATTTAAGAGCCGTAAATCTTCATTTAATTGAAAATATAATAAACAAAAGAAAAATGGTTGATAAGTGAATAAAAGAATCCATAGATTTGTTTTAAAAAAAAACTCCACCCACTTCAAAACCCTAAGAGGCGGCAGTAGGAGGCTTCTTTCTCACAATTGACTCTACGACAAACAGTAAATAGTTCGGCGGCGTATAAGAAGAGCTCGGTTTCTACACAACGGTTACCTTCAACTCGAGCTCATGATTTTTCGATCCTATCTATAATGAGGCCATTCACGAAGTTCAACTATGGGACCCTAACTCGTTCTACCAAAAAGATTACTCATATTCGGTTTCGAGGTTCTTAAATCATTAGATTAGGCTTTTATTTCAGTCTTTAGGTATCGGTTTAAGTTTCGATTTATGGGTTGTAAAGGTGGGTAACTATGAATTTTGATCTTTGTGCCTTTTAGTATTATCGATCTAACATGGTGGTGAGAGGTGCAAGATGGCAATTATATTCACATGAATTTATATTGCAAGATGGAAATTATACTATAATAAACTTTCAGAACCAAGTTAAATTTATGTTCACATAAATCACAATTCATATTAAATCTATAAGCTAAAAGTATATGTTGCTTAATTATTGAAACACGATGGCAATTACAAAACAGAAGTAACATAACTAGATCTCTTGACAATATTGAGAGCAAAGAATTTGGAAATTCTTACTTGGATTGCGCTGCAATTGATTAAGCGTACGTGCTGATAACGTGTTAAAGGGAAAAATAAATAGAACAACAATATGGAGAGAATAACAATAAGACAGAGAGAAGAAGTCTGTAATTCTCATTAATCATAAGCCCTTTAAATAGGGAGGAGTTACAAGTAGATAGTTAGGAGATATTTCAGTTCTAATCTAACTCTGATATATTTATCTCTATCCCTATCTCTATCGTCATATCCTTTAGACGATGGCACACTTATCCTACAACATGGTCCGCAAGTAGATGGACCAAATCTGTTATTTTGTATATATCCCCATTCCCCAAGTAAATAGTCCGAAATTTGAGGAAATATTTAAATTAATTTACAAATTTGGTCCATATACTTATTGTTGAGCATGTTCGAAAACTTTTTTTTTTTTTACTTTTTGTACCCTTCCGAAGTTGAGAAATAATTACTTACAAAAGTAATCACCAAAAAATAAATTGACTAAAAAATAAATTTGATCGGGTAAAATAACTAAAAAAAACATTGTTGTATTTACCATGTCGGTATAAAGATTTGCCGGTTCCCAATGTATTTGATTGTAAGCCAGGTTGTCCACTTCCAAATATGGAAATATTTTACATCTACTTTTCTAAAAAAAAGAATTTCGTATTTACCTCAAATATTTATCTAACTTTTAGGGTTATTATCATAAATAATTACATTAAAAAAAAAAATTTAATTTTTAGCCACCTTTAAAGAAAATCAAAAAATAGCCAAAAAATCACAAGACAATATCACAATACATTTTTTCTTACGTTTTGACATTTTCTGACGTATCCAAATGAAAAGTTGGCTTATCGCAAAAATAAATTGAAACACCGCATCTTGCGGCATCACAAGGACATGCGTCGATCCATAACCCTTAGGGGGTGTTTGGTTCATGGATTTTGAAGAAATTTGAAGGAATTGAAATGAATAATTCATTTGACCAAATTCTAATTTCTTTGTTTGGTTCACATATTGATCATGATGGAATTCTTTGAATTCCACAAATCAAGGAATTCATCATTCTTTAGTTAAGATGAAAAAATTGAGGGGGCGTTTGGTTCGCAGAATGATTTATGAAGGAATGGAATCTGTCTAATGAATTGGAATCTAGAAGGAATTGGAATGAAATGTCATCAGGTTTGACCAAGTGTTTGGTTGGCAGGAATGAAATGTAATCAGTCAAATGACTTGAAATCTGTCTGTTTGGTTCGCAAAGGAATTGGAATGGAATTATGAAAAATGACAAAAATACCCTTTCTTTTATTTTTATTTTTTTAAATGCCGAGAGAGAGGGGAGAGAGAGAGAAGAAAGGAGGGAGAGAGAAGAGAGAGAGGAGAGAGGAGAGAAGAGAGAGGAGAGAGAGAGAGAGAGAGAGGAGAGAGAAGAGTAGTGAGAGAGGAGAGAGAGGGGAGGGAGAGGAAAGAGAGAGGGGTTTTATAAGCGGCTAGAGTTTTTAGAAAAGGTAAGGAGGGTATTTGTGTCATTTTGAGAAAATCTGATGGAATGGAATTCAATTCCATCAATTTTAAGAAGGAATGACCAAATCCATGATTAAAGGAATTCATGGAATTCAATTCCATTCCATTGGTAACCAAACAGCATAATGGAATTTGGTCAATGGAATTGACCATTCCAATTCCATCAGATTCCGGCGGAATCCAGCGAACCAAACGCCCCCTGAATTTCATCCAATTCATATCAACCAAACGTGTGGTCAAATTCCATTCCAATTTCTTAAAAGTCAATTTACTTTGATGGATTCAAATTCCATTCTACGAACCAAACGCCCCCTTAGTTTTACTATTTTAATCTCTGGATAAAATCATATTTGGAAATATAAAAGGGGTCGGTTTAAATATGTAAGATTTACAAGAAGAGTTTAAATTCCATTTTTTGGGAGTTCATGTAAAAGGTTTTATCAATATCTTGCAACATTTTCCAAAAAGAAAATGATATTGTTCTTAGGTGTTATTAAATCGTGCAAAAAGATTGTAGAATTAAAATTTATGAATATAAAAATTAACATTAGAAGGGTTCATATGAATAATTCAAAAACAAATATTTAGTATAGAAACTATGATTGGGTCATGAGGAGGTTATCGAAACACCATGGCAATAAACAAGAATAGCAATTTATTGTTGCAATCTTATCTCAATTAATTCAATTCCAAATAATCTTTGATATAAAAATAGATTTTTATTTTAAAATACTAATTTTTAAACGACTAAATTATATTTTTAATTCTTTGTTTATGACTGTTTTTTTAGTTTTGATCCTCAAAATAAATAAAATATACTATTGATTATCCTTTTTTTATGTTTCACATTTCAATGTAGCTCCTCCTATTAACGCATGAATTTTATCTTGACTTATATATCTCTCAAGTGATGGACATTTTGGTCTTTTTAACCTCTCTCTCTCTTACCAGTTACTGGTATGTGAAGGAAGGAGGCTAAAAAATACCAAAATGTTGCTCATGTGAGTAACACATGACTCACCTAACAGACCTTAGACTAATGGCCTTTACTTAATGGAAGGGACTACATTAGGTTGTAAAATACAAAAAATGGACCACCAATATATTATATGAATTTTAGGAGACAAAATCAAAAAACAATCATAAATAAAAGATGAGAAATGCAATTCACTCTTTTTAAATCGAAAATAAATACTTAGAGCATCTCCAACAGCTTCTCCATTTTAGAGAAAATGAAAAAAATGGAGATTTTGAGTGTAAAATGGGTTTCAACAGCTTCCCCGAAACTTTTTCCAAAATGGAGATATCCCCAAAAATGATTATCAAGAGAGATAAGTTATTTTTTATTATGTTCCACCAGTGAGAAACTTTGAAATGAATTGTTTAGGTGAGATAAATAATATTTTATTAAATATATAGAATATTTTATAATATAATCAATTATTTATCTCTAAAATGAGAAGCTGTTGTAGATGGTTGTAATTTTTTTTTTGAGATTTTGACTCTTAATTCCATTTTGGAGAAATTTTAGAAAAACTATTGGAGATGCTCTTATAAAATAGTCGTTTATTTTAAAACAAAATAAAATATAAATATAAATGTATTTATTGAAATTTAATACATGAAATTGATTATTGATACGTGTTGTTATATAGGAAAGGAGTAGAAGTGAGGGAGTAGTCATAATTGGCCAGTGAGAGGGACAAAGGAAAGGACCACCCCTCTCTACTCTGCCATAGGGGTGAGCATGGGATCAGTACCATACCGAACCGGTACTGTACCGAAAATTCCCGATATCGAAAATGTGGAAAACTCGATACCGAATACCATACCGATTAGATCGGTATGGTACCGGTTCGGTACCGGTACCGGTAATAATAACGATATTTCGGTACTAGTACCCCATCTGTACCGAACCGATTATCGATTATAGGAAAAACATGGAACCGATTACCGTACCGAAATACATGGGACGGTCCGGGATCGGTACGGTACCGGTTCGGTATCGGGATTTGGGACTCCTTGCTCACCCCTACTCTGCCAACCTCTCATTATTTATTCCACGTCTTAAAAGTTTGAAACTCAATAAACTATTTGATTTTGGATAATTAAGTATTTAAACTATTTTTTATTAATAAAACCTTTAAACTTTTTGAAACCGTTTAAATACATCATTTTAACCTATAAAAACAAATTAATATAATAAAATTTTGGAAAAAGTTTTAAAAACCTAACAAACTATCTGATATTAAATGATTAAGTCCCCGAGCTTTTTAGTATATGAATCTATAAACTTTTTCCTAAATTTTTTTAACAAATAAATTCTTGAACTTTTTTTGAACAAATAAATTCCAAACTTTAAAAAAAATCATGAGCTTAATTTTGAACCAATAAATTCAAATTTTTTTTTTTGCATGAAAAAAAATACAAATCCTCTTATGACAATAAGTAAAATGAACCAATTAAAGAGAGAAAAATATACCATTTTATTATTAATTTCGAAATATTCAAAAGTTATGCCTAAAACATAAATAGATACACACAAAAATTATATTTATTTTTTCACAAAATATACTAAAAAATCATCAATCATTTCACAAAATATACAAATATATATATATATATATATATATAGTGGAAAGATATTTTGCAACTCTTGAAAAGGTTGCAACTCTTGCAACCCATATGTTAACCGTCGGATTCATGATCGACGGTTATTTTATTTTTATTTTTATTTTTATTTTTTTTAATTAAAAATATTGGGCCCCATATCTGTTGTAACCGTCGATCATGAATCCGACGGTTAAGATGTGGGTTGCAAGGGTTGCAACATTTTCAAGGGTTGCAAAATATCCTACCCCTATATATATACACACACACACCAAAAAAGCACTCATCCATTCACAAATATGCCAAAAAATGTCCAAAAGATATGTTTATCTCACTAAGAGGAATATACCTAAAGTTATGTCATTTACGGTAACAAGTGATGTTTAATCAACCGATTGACATTTATGTACCTATCAACTAAATGAATGAGACACATACCTGCAAAGGAAATACCGTTTGGTATATTCATGTTAGTATGTTGAACATATCTTTTGGTATATTGTGAAGGGATGAACATTTTTTTGGTATATTTTGTGAAATGATGAGTATATAATTTTTGTATGTATTTATTTATATTTTATGCATACTTTTTGAATGCTTTGAAATTAGTAATAAAAATGGTATAATTTTTCTCTCTTTAATTTGCTTCATTTTGCTTTATTGTCGGTGAAATGAATTATATATATATTTTTTGTTCATGCAAAAAGAAAAAAATTGGATTTATTTGTTTAAAATTAAGTTCATGATTTTGTTTTTTAAAAAAAGTTTGCGATTTATTTGTTCAAAAAAAGTTCAAGAATTTATTTAGTAAAAAAGACTTAGGAAAAAGTTTAGAGATTTTATTTGTTAAAAAAATTCAGGTACTTAAACATTCAAAATCAGATAGTTTGTTAGGTTTTTTTAGATTGTTCCCAAATTTTTATCACATTAACCTGTTTTTACAGGTTACAAGGATGTATTTAACCGGTTTTAGAAAGTTTAGGGGGTTTATCATTCAAAAAAATAGTTTAGTAACTTAATCATTTAAAATCAGATAATTTATTGAGATTTTTAAGACTTTTCCCTTTAGTTTATCTAAAAATAAGTGTCAACTTTTAAAAACACATGTCTATTTTTTCATTATATCCTAAACTATATAATGGAGAAAATTTCTCTTTATACAATTAAGGGTAAAATTGTACTTTGATTAATTAAAAGGTGTAAATTATTACACACTGTGCACCTTTTTTGTACACATTTATTTTGGGACCGATGAATTTTTTTTCCTTAATTATTTTATTCGTGATTTTATTTGAACACCTATCTAATTAGAGCATCTCTAACAGATTTTCCAAAACTTCTCCAAAATTGAGAACTAAAAATCAAAATCTTAAAAAAAAAATTACATTCATCTTCAACAGATTCTCCATTTTGGGTAACAAATGTGGCTTTTTGATGTAAAAAAAAGATTCTCCATTTTGGAGAATCCAACATTGATTATATTATTAAAATATTTCATTCATCTCTTAAAATATTATTTATTTCTCTAAATATCTACTTT
The DNA here is from genome assembly GCA_023525745.1 of Arctium lappa. NCBI lineage: Eukaryota > Viridiplantae > Streptophyta > Magnoliopsida > Asterales > Asteraceae > Arctium > Arctium lappa. Next base: position 9,876,987 of record CM042054.1, on the reverse strand, counting down.
CAAAGTTTTTTATTGGTGCTCTCATTTAGTAATCATTTTTGGTGTTCTCTCCATATTTAGAGAAAAACTCATTCTCTCTCATACTTTCTCCATTTTGGGATGGTTTTGGGATATCTGTTGGAGCAAAATTTCTCTCTCTAAATATCTACTTTCAAAAATATAACTTAAAATCCCCATTTTGTTCCATTTTGGAGAAGTTGTTGGAGATACTCTTAGGAGGCGTTTGGTTCACAGAATGTGATGAAATCTGGTGGAATTGGAATGTTGAATTCCTTTGACCAGATTTCATTCCCTTGTTTGGTTCAAGCTTTTCAATAGAATGGAATGTCTAATTCCAACAAATTCCATAGATGGAGGATTTTAACATTCCATCAATAAAACCATGTATTTCAATGGAATGGAATTATTCTTTTTATAATTCCAAACTTACCCTTTATCCCAAATAAACCCAGTTCTTTTCATTACAGGTCGACATCCTCACATCCATCTGCTCTCTCTCTCTCAACTTCTCCATTAGATCGACATCATCGAAGAACAATTGTCTTCTCCATCGATCTCAATTTGCTTTCTCATCTTCTCCATCAATCTCAATCTATTCTCTCTGCAGGGCGCTGCAATCTTCAGCCATCCATCATGTTTAGGGTTTGCAATCGTCTTCAGCCATCCATCGAAGAACAATCGTCTTCAGCCATGTAATAGTCGGGTTCAGAATTTAATAATTTTAGAGCTTGGGGAAAATGTGGTCAAAGCCCAAAATGCAAGGGGGGCAAAGTGTAAATTATAAAAGATTTTTAGCCTAGGGATTCCCTCATTCCCTTGTTGGCGGCTGGAGAAAAATTGAGAGAAAGAACAGGAGCAGCGTGCGATTGAAGAGGAGAAAGATTGTAAAGGTTTTGGGCATTCCTGCTTCATTCAAGGTAATATTCTAATTCCAAAATTGTTGGTTTTCTTTTAAGGGTGCGTAGATTGTTGTAAAACCTCTAGGGTGGAGTCTGATTTATGATTTTGGTATGGACTAAGAATGAAATGGAAACCCTATTTTGTTCCTTAAGATTTGTTTAATGATATTGAGATGCTATTAATTTGTTCTTTGAGGGTTGAAGTCCAAACCCGTTCAATTGATTAGTCTATCTGGTGGGATTAGGAGTTTGGGCGTTTTTTGTTCGAGAAAACCCTGCGTTGGACGAGTTGAGCATCCTAAGAGGGGTGACCCCGGGGGACCGGGTGATTGAACACCCCGGACGGTGTGAGGCCGGGAGTCGGCACGACCCGGGCGAAGGGGGGCCGGGAGTCGACATACCTCGGGCGTCAGTATGAACCGGGAGTCGGTATGGCCCGGGTGAGGCCGGGAGTCGGCCGAATCCGGGGTTGGGAAGAGAGATCGGGGCGCACCGGGCGAGGAAAGGAAACCGGGGGTTGGGGGCATTCCGGGAGGGACCGGTCGTGGGATTTTTTCCAGTGGACTGAGTCTAGCTAGGGGAGTGTTTTATCTTATTTTAGAGGGAGAGTCTGACCGTCCACCCGTCATTTATTAGGAAGTGCGTTACTTGTTTATCGTACTATCGTAGGTTGTGAGATCGCGAGATCAAGAGCTAAGCAAGGACCAAAGTTAAGTTTTCTGAACTAAATGCTTTTATTATCAAAAGTTTATGAAGGTTTAATTAAAGTGTTGATTTAATTGTGTTGGCATGTTCATGCTAGGTTTATTTAAATATGCTTTGTAAATTGTGGATAATTAAATGTATGTATACATTATTTTCGGAAGTTGTGACCTAAGTCGGGGAGTGTGGCCCGTTTATGTCATTGGGGGTGTGTCCCAAAATAAGGCAGTGCGAGTCAGGCACGCCGTCTTTAATGGTAGTGTTGGTCAATAGCGTGAATTACTCATGAGATGTTTATAAATCTGTTTGATTTAAAGATTGATGTTGTATTGTTGCATAAACGCTTAGAGGGGACTCACTAGACCATCCGGTCTAACCCTCGCTATTTTCAAAATAAAAACCCTTTTCAGGAGAATGCTTCGTAGAAGATTTCAGAATTGGAATGAGAAGCTGTAAGTTGGGAGCGGACTTTTCGAAGACCGTCAATCCTAGTTTCCGACCTGGTCGCTCTTATACTATCTCAGTTGTGTAATAGATTGTTTCCGCGAACCTTGTTAGTTGAATAGTTGTTTGTTTTGGGGTCGTTTGGCATCGTTTTATATTAAAGTCGATTAAGCTTTATTTTGTGAGTTTTGGGTTGTTACAAGCCATCCATCTCTGCATGGCGCTGCAATCTAGGTCACCAAAAATTCGATTTTCATCATCAACTCGTTTCAGCTGCTTTTGCTCTATTCTAATTTCAAAATTTGGTGTTAGTGAACCTTAATCATGTTTAGGGTTTTGTTTGAAAGCTTGGGTTTGAGGTTCTGACTTTTGAGTTGGAATCTTCAAAAATTTGGACCCAATTCTCTCTTCTCCGATTTCTTTATATGTATCAATCTGTATCTATATATTGATATAGTTATATGTTTGGTGGATGGATATACAAATAAATTCTTGAAACAAGGTAATCTATAAACAAGGTAAATTTGAAAAAAAAGGTAAATTTGTAAACAAGGTAAATCTGTAAACAAGGTAATCTGTAAATTTGGGTTGATTCAAGTAAAAAATTTGAAACAAGGTAATCTGTAAATTTGCAGGTTCCATTCTTGTCTTTCTTTCCAAAATTAAAATAATGAAAAGGGTATTTTGGCCATTTACCAAAATTCCATTCCAATTCCAAAGTTGCAATATGTGAACCAAACAGACACATTCTAATTCATTTAACAGATTTCATTCAAATTTTGTCAACTAAACAGGTGGTCAAACCTGACAACATTTTATTTCAATTCCTTCAAAGTCAAATTTCTTTGACAGATTTCATTTCATCCAAAAACATTTTGCGAACCAAACTCCCCCTTAAAATATCTTGAACATATTTTTTTAAAATAGAGATTTTGTAATTTTTTGTTATAACATATTCTCCAAAACCATTTGAACATATATCAATGCCTAATCATTACTTAATTATTATTTTTTGGTTACTCTTTTAATTAGAGTAAACCTTAATTTTGGTCTTGTGGTTTGTCAAAAATCTCGGTTTTGGTTCATAAAGTTTATTTAATATAAATTTGTCACGACTGTTTGTATTTTTGCATGTTTTTTATCCCTCCTACTAACAGATGTTAAATAAAATCGTTAATTCAGGGGAAATTTGGTCTTTTTTCATTTTCTCTCATTCTTTGTTAAATAATTTTAAATCAAATTATTTTTCAACCAATTACGATAGACACGTATTTGGTCACCCTCCCTTTCCCATAGGCAAGTCTAAACCTTTAATAGGACATATACATACAAGTTATCACTCCTGGGAAAACAAATTTAATTTAGGTTTGTCATATTAGGTTCATTGGAAGAAAAGAAAAAAAAAGTTAGGCCTCATCTGTATCCGTCTAAGCCTCCAATGATCATCTATATCTAACAAGCTAGCTGTTAGTTCAAAAGTTAAGTGATAATTGTCAAGTTTGGTAAAAACTAGCTGATAATGATAAATTTAAGAGACCATATGATGTGTTTCATTTTTCTTTGCACCACAGTTCTAATCACGCATTAGATGAGAAGAGTCATACATCTTTGTCTCCCACAAGCAATCATCATCATTGATAATCATGATAATATGATGACAAAGATTTTAATCGATAAAATGCCACACAACACAATTGATAAAAGAAAAGAATATGAAATAATGTTTTTCTTTCCAAAAACCCATTTTTGTAACATTATGTTTTTTTCTTTTTTCTTTTCAGAAAGATTTATAAAATGTAGAAGTAATTAAGAGGTTCATCGATTGAAATCTAATGGATTTAGCTGGATTTGGTCCAATCATCCAATGGGTGTTGCATTTTGTCATCCGATCCAATCCAATTAACATTGGACATCAGATCCAAACAATTTCAATGGATGATTGGATTGGATCGGTTTCATCCATTAGATGTTACTACTAGTTATCTATTGGATCAGATTGAATTTATCTAGAGATGAGCATGGGTCGGGTCGGGGGAGAAAACACATAACCTGACCATGTTTCGGGTTTGGATACGTGGGAACTATTTTTATGACTTGGTTCAGTTTGGTGGGTGGAGTACATCTATTGCTGTTCATATGATTCCTAGGTACAGTCATATTTCCCTTTCCACACCTTCGTTTTAATGTCCTATATCTCTAAATTTATAATTAAAAATAATAACAACATATATTTTACGTTAGTTTCGAAAAAAAATATGTAACGTATATTTAGATAACAAGTCTAGTGTCACATATATTTAAAAAAATTATACAGAAAAATATCGAAAATTTAATATAAGATAAAAGCATTTTAAACATGTTAATTAAAATTAGAAAAATGTTGTGTTGGCTATGATGAACGTAGTTCTTTTTGTAGATTTTGATTTTTTAAATATGGTGACAATGGTGTAAGGAGAGTGTTGTTAGGAGAGGGAAGTTTTTGGGGAAATTGACCAAAATAGTCAATCAATCAACTTCACTTTTTAACCACTTATTTTAATTGAATTCTCATTTTAGCCCGTGTTAAGCAAATCTCTTATGTATTTGTATAAACTCAATTTTCAGATTAAAAAAAAAAATTGTGTAAGAATTCAAATTTTTACGTAAGCAGTAAACTCAATTTTTAGATTAAAAAAAAAAGAATAAATATTTTTTTTTATAAGAATTCAAATTTTTACACAAGGATTCTTTTTTAGATTATTTATGCAATTATGTAAATATCAACATAAAGAAAGCTAAAAATAACTGAAAAAATGAATTTAGTTGATGAGATTAACTATTGGGAATTAATTAAAATAGCCATTTTTCAGTGGTGATTTTACCTCTTACACATTTCTCTTTGAGTTTACCAAAATAGCTATAGGTCTACAAAAGCTAGGTCTGTAATTGCGGATAGGGATGTAAATGAGACGAGACAACTCGCGAGCTATTCGAGATCGACTCGGTCATAACTCGGTCAACACTCGACTCAAATAGGCTCGACTCGAATTCGAACTCGACTCGATATACTAACGAGTCGAGTCGAGCAACCTGATACTCGACTCGATAAGCTCGTGAGATACTCGATAATCAAAATAATAGTAATAATTAGTAATATTATTTTAATTTAATTGATAATAATAATAATAATAATAAACTCAAGTTTTTTTATTTTTTTTTGGAAAATGATGGTGTAAAAGACATGGGTAAACTTTTGATGGTGTGTCTAATCCATCCCACATTGGCGGGATATAGAACCCAATGCTTTGAATTCCACTATTATATAGATTTTTCTCCTCCCTTGTTTTACATCTTTTGTCTTTGTTAAATGGTTTGAGTCTATGTAGGGGTGTAAATCAGATGAGACAACTCGCGAGCTACTCGAGATCGACTCGGTCAACACTCGACTCGAATAGGCTCGACTCGAACTCGAGCTCAACTCGATATACTAACGAGTTGAGTCGAGTATAATGATACTCGAGCTTGACTCGCATCATTTACACCCCTAATTGCGGACTTAGCTCAAAAACACCTAAAAATACGAATTTGATTGATTTTCCTAAAAGAAAATTCCCTTTTTGTATATTGTGGACTTAGGTCCGCTAAGTCCACAATTACGGATCTGAGTAATTTTTTTTAAGGAAAATCGATTAATTTCGTATTTTTTTGGTACTTTTGAGTTAGGTCCCTTTTTTTTTTTTTTGGAGAGGGTATCCCAGACCACATTGGGCCCAGACTAATCCCTGGCAATATGAGCCGAAGCCCGACTGCTAAAGCATGCAGCCCGGGGTCGAAGCCCCCGTACCTCCAGGATGCGTCCCCCCAGGTTCGAACATGAGACCGCTACTAGCTAGTCCACATGCCTTACCACTAGGCTAACACCCCTTTGGTGAGTTAGGTCCCTTATTGCAGACCTAATTTTTACGGACCTATTATTTTGAGAGCATCTCCAACAGCTTCCCTAAAATTTCTTCAAAATGTAGAACCAAAAGTCAAAATCTGCAAAAAAAAATTACAACAATCTCCAACAATTTTCCCATTTTAGAGATAAATCATTGATTATATTATTAAAATATTATTTCTTTCACCTAAACAATTCATTTCAAAGTTTCTCATTAATGGAATATAATAACAAATAAGTTATCTCTCTTGGTAATCATTTTTAGGGATATCTCTAAATTTAGAAAAAAATGTATTTTCTCTGCTACTTTCTTCATTTTAAAGAAAGTTTTGGGAAGCTATTGAAGATCGTTTTACATCCAAAATCTTCATTTTTTCCAAAATAGAAAATCTATTAGAGATACTCGATAAAACTCGAAGTGAATTGACTAAGAGGTAAACTACCAATTTAAAATAGCTATTTTAATTAATTGCACTTTTAACTAATTCAGTGATTTTACGAGGTTGGTCATTCTACCGTGTGGGACCCACACACAGTATTTCCACGTTAAAAACACACATCATTTCTCTTTCTTTCTTTCTTTTACTGTGTATTTGCCATGCTACAAAAACAAATTAATGTCCTTCAATCACCACCATATCATTTCATACTCATGGAAACCACCCACCACCACCACCCTCAACCACCGTCTCCCGCCTCCCATTTCAACCTCAACCACCATCATCAACCACCCCAAGATAATTTCTTACACAATAATAACCATCATCATCACTTGGCTAACAAAGAACCCATGTTTCAAAAACCCTTGACTCCCAGTGACGTCGGAAAACTCAACCGCCTTGTCATTCCCAAACAACACGCCGAGAAATACTTTCCACTCGGCGCCGACCAACAGAAAGGTTTGTTGCTGAGTTTCGAGGATGAGTCAGGGAAGCTATGGCGGTTCCGGTACTCGTATTGGAACAGCAGTCAAAGTTACGTGTTGACCAAGGGTTGGAGCCGTTACGTGAAGGAGAAGAAGTTGGATGCCGGCGACGTCGTTTTGTTCGAGCGAAATACGTTGGATTGTGAGAAAATGTTTATAGGGTGGAGGCGGCGTTCTGCCGCCGTTCCGTTTGGAGTTGGAACGGCGGCTCAGGCGGTTGTGGTTGGTGGCGGTGGTCAGGGCACGGCGGCGTTCCATGATGCGCAGTTTAATTATCCTTCGCACCCATCACTTCCTCTTTCATACCAACCCGACTTTCTTCATGCAGGTAATTTTTTCTTTTTTTTTTCTTGGTTAATTTGTTGTAATTTTTTTATATAAGAAATGTGGTTTTATAAAATAGGTTATTAAATTTCCGAATGTACAGTTAATTAATGCGACATATAATTATATTAATTTGGACAAAATTATCATTTAGGGGGTGAAAATTAATTTATTCCCATTTTTAATCCTTAAAATTTTTATTTTCATTTTTATTTTTATTTATCAACCTGAACCAAACAGCCCCTTAATTTACAAAAGAATTTAATAATTATTAGTTAATGTCTAAAATCGTTATTCTATTAAAGACACTTAAGCATTGGTTGGTTCAGGTAAGTGAATGAAAATGAAAACATATGAAAATGGGAATGAATTTGCATTCTTCCCTGTTTAACCTGGGTTTGTGAGAGGATTAGACCAATTATATTATATAAAATCAAATAATTTCTTTTATTTTCGATCCTATTAATTAATTATTGTTTAATATCTTTAACTAAATACCCTTATTTTAGGATTAAATGAGTAATTTATAAAGACTTTATTTTGGAATATTTTATTTAATTATAGTAAAGTAAATGATTTTATAAAATGAAAAAAAAAATTAAATGCAGGAGGAGTATTTGAAAATGTAGATAATTGCCAAAGAGGAGCGGTAGTAACAAGACGATTGAGGTTATTTGGGGTGAACCTTGAGTGTCCAGATAACTCTGAACCATCGACGTCTGATGGCTCGAGCCATGGTGGTCATTCAGACCACCAATATAGCTACAATTCCAGCGATCTCTATAACAACATGGTTAGTTATATCTTTATGTTTATTTTATATTATAGAAATGATTAGATGATTCGTTTAATTTTTAATTCTATAGTTTATTTAAATATATAAAACATAATTAGTATTAAAGTAAGTAATATTTTATGGAATATTATCTGAAATTTTGAAAATGGATATATATATATATCGTTGGGATACTCCCCATGTGTTTTTGTATAATTAATTGTCAAGTAATGATTTTGTTGCCTCCTATTACGAGACAAATATATTTTATGTATTTAATTAACAATCAAATACCGCTACCTTTTAAGTTTTTATTTTTTTATTTTTTTTTAACCGTAACCAAGATATATTAAAACCAACTCAAAAGAAGAACACAAAACCCAAATCACAAACAACAAAAAGAGGATCACCCTCTTACCAAAAAACTACAACTTTTTAAGTTTGAACCTTGAATCTCTCTCTATAATCTTTCTATAGAGTATGGGCATGCGTGTCCCCCTTGGTTTGGATACATGTGGACATGAGCCTATTCATGTACCAGTACTACTACCAGTACCTGTCTCTGAATGCATAGTTGTAATCGTAAACTTATTTACTAAACCAACTAAAAGGAATAACAACGAGAAAACAAGTTTATGCAAGAAGCAGAAACAAAGTAGAAAGAAGATCACAACCACCTAAACAAGTTCATTAAAAATTCTTAAAAAATCATTTAAACCCATTTTTCTTTAAATAGAACTAGAAACTAGTAATCATAGAATAGTTGGATGGTAATAATCTAAAGTTGTTAATTTCCATCAAAATCACCCAAAAAATCCTTTTTCATACAACAAGTTTGAGGGTTGGTCCAACTAGATATGAAGTCCCTACTTTCTTTTTGGCATCATGTACAAGGAAAGAGTGGTCCAATTTGCATGTAAACACATCCTATATATCTAGTTAGATTCTAACTAAATTGGTTGCTACGATCTTAATTCATCAGGATCTGTCCTAAAGATTCGTACCTTAATGTTTATTCTTAATTGCTAACTAAATTGGTTGCTTTATTGTACCATATATAAATCTAACATATAAATCAGTGATTGAATTCATTTGCATATTTCATGTCCTATGATATATGTTAACCATATAGTTAATGGTAATTATGAATCTGTTAAAATAATGTAATTAATTAAAATTCACTTATTGATGTTAAATTACAATTAGCTCCTTCAGGTTACTGTCATAACCAAATTAAGTTGGTTTATATATATGTGTGTGTGTGTGTTCGATTTAAATTTACCTAATCCTTAACATAAAATTACTTGTGAGGTTTTTTTTTACTGTTATTGGTATAGTTGAAAATAACTTGAATATATATATATATATATATAGTTCAAGGGAAAACCTCAAAAAAAAAAAACGAAAAACTGAGGAACCTCCTGGTAGCCCTTCATCTGGACGATATGCACTAGTACATACAAGTAATTTGTAACATGCACATTGCATATACACAAGTGCATACCGTCCAGATCAATGGCTAACAAATGTTCCCCAGTTTTCCATTCTTTTGAAGTTTTTCCTTGAACCTTATACATACATGTAATTAAATTTTAAAATTTTAAATTTGATATTTCGATACAAACAAATAAAATATATTTTTATAATTATAAAGGTTCTTTTTCCCCTTTTTGTAATTATATTTTTTACTTGTCCGACAATTTGCAATGTCTTTTCCTAAAAGATAATATTTTTTAAGAAATTAATATGAAAAAGTGATTAATTTGCTTGAAAACGAATATAATGATGTAAAAACAGATCTGAATTTTATACCTCAATAAATACTCAAATAATAATACTTATCTTATTATTAATTACAAAAATTCTTTTAAATTTTAATAAATAAATAAAAACATAAGAAGAAAATAAACAAATAAATATTATTGAAGCATAAAATGAAATAATGTTTGTTTATTGAGTGGGAGCTGATTGGATGTTTGTATGGTATTGTAGCAGATGAGATATCAGCAGCATGAGGAAGGATAAGATGTGTAGAATTTGAGTCTCAATTATTTGTGATTGGATGGCACAAAACCAGGGAGATCCCAGATTTTCAGGCATTTTTTCTTCTCTTTTATAGGACCAAATCCATTTCAAATAACTGGGTTTTTTCCTAAAATAAAAAATTAATAAATAAATAATAAGAGTTGGACATCATAAGATGATGTGATGGGGAGATCTGAACCATTGGAAATCAAGCAGAATGGGAGATGAAAAGGACATGTTCAACAGAAGAAATGGGGAAAGGGGTATGTATGAGAGAGAGTTGGGTCCCACCTAGGGTGATCAGATGGGGTTGTAATTGGCAACTGTTATGATTCCATAGATACATATATACATATGCATGTATGTATAGTAAACATGGTACCCACACAATTGTATGCAATTGCAATGTATAGTAAAAACTGGTACATGTGGCCCCAACTTTGTATTCCTCCCTCAAATTTAATGTTGATATTTCTTTTCATATATACCATAATAATAACATTCAATAAAACACCAATGAACCAACCATCATTTGTGTATATATATATATATTTATATATATATATATATATATATGTTGTTTTATTTGCAACCCTTAAAAAGGTTGCAAACCTTACAACCCACATCTTAACCGTCGGATTTATGATCGGCGGTTACAATAGATATGGGGTCCAATATTTTTAATTAAAAAAATAGAAAAAAAAAATAAAATAACCGTCGATCATGAATCCAACGGTTAAGATGTGTGTTGCAAGGGTTGCAACCTTTTTCAGGGTTGCAAAATATCCTTCCACTATATATATATATATATATATATATATATATATATATGAAAAGAGGCATTTAATTTTGATGTATATAAATTGGAACTTATAGAAAAGGGAATCAAATTTAGAACCACCCCTTTCAAAAATAACCAACTATAAATCAGTTATACCAAAATTAGGGTAAACGTTTACATGGTAAACACTTACCGACAAAGTCTCTCATTACCTTATCGGATATCCTTCTTGGCCATTACATTGATTTTAGTAGCCATCTTTTACACAGTAAAGTCTTCTCCTCCACTTACCAGGTAAGATTCATTTGTTGCTCACCCTGTAAGGGAAGTAACCATCGGTAAGCGCTACCATTAAGCGTTTGGTGAACGGGTCCTTAGAGACCATTTACCAAAAGCTTATTGCATAAGCACTTGGTTGTTGTCATTTGCCTTAACAGGTGGCATGACCAAGATCAAGAATCTTATGCAGTAAGAGACATAGTAAGGACCAAGGATCTTATGTAGTGAGGGAGAAGACTCTCTCACCTGATAAATGCTTACCTCGTAAAAAACAATTACCAACAATGCATTTTAATGGCCTTGATAAGGCAAGTGAGGTTGGTACTTGAAAGCTATGATTATAACATACACCAGGTTTTTGTTGGATTCAAACATGGAGGTACAACATGCAGCAGATAAAACACAAAAACTAACAGTAGACAGCTACTCACCACAATTATTACATTACAGGAAACATGTACCATTTTATACAAAATCATGTACATAACAGTGTATACTAAGAAACAGTGTTAACTGCATACCACCAGAAGCAGACTCTGCAACAATCTGGAAACTGCAAATAAATAAAGTTCAATTCTTAAGTACCACAAATCTCGTGGCGTTAGCCATACAACACACCACAAGATTAACCAACCAACATCGTGTTACAACGTACACAGATTTTCACCTAGTAACACAAATCCAGTAAACGATCAAGGTCCATATCCGTATCTGCAATATCTGATATCCAATGCCATATTTGGATTTCAGATATTGCATCTACGTTTCCAAATATCCACATCCACAGTCGTTATATAGTTACATATCTATTATCTAATGTATTAGATTTAATTAAATTTATCAAGTTCAAAATATTAACCAAAACCTTATAATTGTAGTGATTTAAATCATATATACATGTGTTTATTTTGTGAAGCCCGTGATCTTTATTTTTATGCTTTTCAAAATGATTTTGTTTATATGGATACAAACGTGGGATCGTGTGAGAATAACAGTTATGGTGAGGATGGTGAGAACACTTCTGACCCTTCTAGTGAGCTCACTTTTTAATTTAACTTCATTTTCCTTCAACTTTCTTCAACCACCTTCATCTAATTTATCTTCACTTTTAGTTACTTTCACGAACTTTAACATATATTTAAATCACTTTCACATGCATGAACTTGTTAAAGTTTCGGTAATGATTATAAAAATAGGCAAATAAAGGTAGATGAAGATATATGAAAGTTTTGTTCCCACCATCTCACCATACCTCTTATTCTCACCGGAACCCAGCCCTATAGATGCAAATGTCAATGTTGGATATTTTGAGTGCAGATGTGAAGTTTCAAAATTGGATGCAAAGATGCTAGAAGTTGCATCGTCTGTTGACACTAGGAATGAACACAAAGCTCACCTCATGTCCAATGGTTTCAGTACCAGATCAAGATGAGAAATATGTCTTCCTGTTGAATTTAATCAGTTGTGTATGGTTAGAAGTTTCTTCCGTGATTGCTGGCTGTGCTCAATCGGCAGACTCTGTGGGGCTCGCCTCTGTAGTTTCCATTTCCTTCACCTTCTCAAGCTGCCTCAAAAGATCCAGCCTTTCAGGTCCATAAGTCGATGGTATCTTCACAACACAAATAAAGAATTTGTCGGTCTTTATGCAAGAAACGAAAGAAGGGAACTCAAGCCAGATATGCAGCACTCACCAGAGACGGTACATATCTTTGAATAGCAGCCAACATTGCTGCATGTCCAACTGCAGTGACCTATAGACACATCATGGCTCAGGTGCATCTTGAACATTAGAGAATGAAAAAAGAAATATAACGGTTTATTTTCTTTTCTTTAGTTTTGGTCCCAAATTATGGCATATGCACGAGTTTGAATTTTAAATTGGGTGTTCGAAATCAGAATATGATCTCTACTTTATGTTCAGGTGGCATTTTATTAGCAACTACAAATACCATAACTACACTGAAATTATATAATATCAATTTGTTAAGGCTATCTCTTGCTCCATAATATTCCCTCTGTTCCATGAAAAAGGAGCTAACTTTATAATCTAGAAATAATTTAATTTAACACGATGACCATTTATCAATCTCCAAAAAAGGGGACACTACGAAGCATGAAATCTGTCATCGTGTCAAGTTTAAAACACGATTTTCTTTGGGATTGAAGATTAATAGTGAAGTCTTTTTTTAGTACCAAGACAACTACAATGGACCCTACGATGAACATTTATCCCAAGGAAAGTGGAACTCACAGGTAGTAGCATGAGAATGCTGATCGGAATTACTGATGCCAAGTCAGTTAAAGTTCTTCGAAGAGCTTGTTTTTCTTTGTCAGTCAATTCATCCCCTATAAGGGACCTTCTAAGCAATCCTGTAGCTGCAGCAGCATCTATGGCTAGAAGTTGAGTACCCTGTAAGACATCCTGTTTATAGAACTAATTTGATCAGTCACCAGCACTGTGGGGGTTGACAGAAAAAATGTGAATTTTAATCAAGAAAGATTTCCAAAACTAAATGTTTTGTAAAGCGGATTAAATAGATGTTCAGAGACTAGATTTCTTGAAACAGTACTTTAAGGGGCTGTTTGTTTACCTCTTAATGGTTCCATTAAGAGGCAACCTCTGAACCGTTAAGAGGTAAATCTTATTTGGCAGAAAAAAGGTTTGCCTCTTAATGGTTCCAAAACCCTTTGAATGATTTTGTATCTTGACCCTGCTTTAACCATTCAGAGCCTGATTTCATTCTGAACAATTAGCAAACAACCATATTTCATTTCACACTATATCATAAAAGACTCTAAACCATTCTGACCACTTAATCATTCTACACCAAACCATTCAGCAACTGCCAAACAACCCCTAAGACTACCCTCTGAAGCACATTGGGACATTCAAATGATTCAGCTCTTGGTTCTTTAATTGCTGCTTAGAAAGATGTTTCACTTTGTTGCCAATACAATAAACAATAATCACATTTTAGGGTAACATTGTCATCTGAACAAAAGTGAAATATAATCAAACCTAAAAGAGGAAGAAACATATGGTGTGAATATGAGGTCACACTTTTGGTACTCTGATTAAACAAATTAAACAGAATTAAGTTTACAGAGTGAGGGGGGAGAGTTTACCGTAGTAGTTCCTTTGAACTTGCTTATGGACCTTCCGATGATATTCTCTTTCTCCGGCACCTTAACCACTAGAACCCCTTCAGCCTCTTTAGAATAATTAGCAGGATCATCAGCCATTTTAATATCCTCCTATACACAAATACAAATAATACGACCATCATCAGCCATTCCAGTATTTCTTATTGCCGTCTTTTTATAGTTTCTTCTTTGGGACTTTAGGTGAAGGGAATAAGGGATCTCATCAGATACATGACAAAAGGGAGACAAAAATTGACAATCCTAAGAATGTGTGGGGTTAGCATTAATATAACTCAAAAAAAAAATTTGACTCATGGAACAGAAAAAGAAAACAGGACGCATTCCAAATGAACAATATCCTATGGAACTCCTGAACCCCATTACTACCGCTAACCCTTACGTTAAAAGAACACCTCATATCATATCAATTTCTTTGCAGTATTCCATTTATATGATTCACATTACCAAAAGCCCTTTATTTCCTTGGACCATGGTCTGAAGCAATGGAGTAGTTACGAAATCTTTTCTTCTTATTTTTACTTATTTACTTAGTTGATATTTTATTGTGTGTGTGGGGTGGGGTGGGGGGGGGGTGGGGGGGGGGGGGGGGAGAGGTCATGCAGGGCCGTCCCTGGGAGAGGGCGGGCCGGGCCCAGGGCCCAAACGAATTAGGGGCCCAATTTTTTTACTATATACTATATATTAGTAGTTAAAAAAATTGTAAGTAAAAAAGACAAAAAAAAATTAGTATATAATAGGACACAAAAATAATTTAGCATTATATTAAGGGCCCAAGCATGTAATAATTAATAACATTGGACAAGAAAATTTGTAAAAAAATTATTTAGGGCATCTCCAATGGAGGTTCTTATAAAAACCTCATTTTTACACTTTTTGTTGTCACATCACTTCCAACTCATCAAAACAAGAACTCACATAAAATGCTACAATGGTAGTTCTCACAAGAACCTCTTTGTGGGTCCCATATAATACTTATATAAGTTAAATATATAACATTAATGTTTGTAAAGTCAAGAAAATAAAAAGAAAAACTAGTAATATGTCACTTCACAACAAACATTGCTATAATCCTTGGTATATACTCTTTTCATTATTTCATCCACATGAATTTTATTATTGTGTTAGAATATAGTAGATTTCTTGTTATTAACTAAGAAAACTTCTACATTTTGAACACAATTACCAAACTATATGAGACGACCCAACATATATCTATATTTAAGATTTCAAAAATACTTTTTTTTTCATATATTATTGACTATTTATTATCTAATATTGGGTGCATGAATCTTAAGTACTCTCTTATTTCTAAAACAAGAATAAGATTTCAAACTATAATCAACACCAACTTTTGATTCTAAGATTGATGGTTCTTAAAAAGTTTGTTTCATCCCTAAAAGTATAAAATGATGAAAAACATTAACATTAGGTAACATATGTAATATCTACTGATTTATGTTGATTTACTTAAACTGTTATTTCGAATGGTCAATGTAGTGACGTCAAATGATTTCAATCTATATATTAAAGGTATATCATAAGATGTTTTTGATGGTGGAACTGATTGACGATGTTATGTAAAAATGATATGGTATATAATATTAATTTAGAAATGATTATTGATTGATCTTGCGTTACGAATACCGAGAAAATCAGTTTTATATGAATTATTAGTATTTTTTGAATTCAATGTTATTTTTTATGATATAAACAATATATTGAAAATAATTTCACAGTTATCGATGGCTCATTTTTACATCTCGCCCAGGGCCTAAAAAATGTCAGGATCGGGCCTGAGGTCATGCACTAGAAATAGAATATGTAACCAAATCAAACAAGCCCAGTACTTCCCTAAATAGGATATGTAACATAATTGCTAAAGAGGATTTGGATTAAAAGAAAACCTCTTCATTCTCAGTCCGTTTAGCACTTCTTTCGACCCGCCTTTCAAGTTCTATCAGCTCATTTCTTAATAATTCAAATCGCTGGATTTCATTTGATTCCAGTACACCTGTATCATCCTGCAAAAAGACGATTAATTCCAACTTTCAACTATAAGCGACATTGTACATTATAAAACATAACATATTCAGGCTTGTACAAACTTGATTACTTGGCCAAAAGCAGAACAGACAAGAACATTTTTCCTAAAGAATTTCAAGCATAGAGCACACTTGTTTCGACAGAATTGCATCATGAGAAGTTACTGTCAAAATCAGTGAGCTTCCACAATGGCTCATCATGCGACAACCCCATTTTCATGAAACAAGGCATATTTCTCTGAAGGTCTTTTCTCATCTTATAAATTGTGCCTGGCATATGAATCTGAGATGAGGGATTTAGCTATTCATGTAGGTTTCTTGCCTTTATTCCATGCTCTATTACCATCAGAATTTATAGATAAGGGAGGGGATTCAATTGCCTGTTATGAAGCTTAAAAACGCAACATCAACTTAGGTCGGAGGTGCCAATTAGCTACACCTCGTATGTTCTCAATGGGTTGTTCTCACATCAATAAAACACACTGGCCTTTCCATGCACTATTCATGAATCCTAAGCTATCTTCACAAAATCTGGACTCAGAAAACTACCATATAAGTTGAAGAATTGACTTACACAAGACATATAGACCTCGTATATGTATATAATAAAGTATAGATCACCAAAAATGTAATTCTGAGGCATACACTTCCGTAGGTAGTCTCTGATTGGAGGTCGGTAGTTGGAGTCACACGGGGTACCAGAAAGTTCCATAAGCCATCAGGTTTACTATAGAAGAAATAAGAAAGAAGAAAAATATAAAAATCAAGCAAATGAGGTGTGCACAGGCTAAAACATTATTATGAAACGATAATCTTATGTTACGTCCTCAAAGTGATTTGATGAAGGAATATACCTGCTGGATGCATCCATCTCGTTCTTGCCTCTAACAGATTGCCTATCGTTCCTATCAGAAGACTTGGGACGACCATCATCCTGTCCCTAGATACAAACAACATGTAAAAGCCATATACATAAAAAGTTTGCATCCATGGTTTTAATCATAGGGTATGTGGTAAGAAATATAGGATATACTAATATCTTTGATTTTGGATAGTATGACCACCATATAAACTTTTATACTAGAATGTTACATGCAAGTGCTGGATCTGGCTTTTGAAGAGAGAAATCCAAAAGAGAAGCAGTTCAATTTGCAGAAAGGTCATATCCATGAACATGGGCGGACCTAGTAAGAGGGGAGTGGGATCCCGTGCACCCGCTCACTCGATTATTACAAGAGAAAAAAAAAGTAAACGTCTGAAAGGTGCACCCGCTTGATTTTGAAGAATGCTCTTAAATACTTTGGAATCAAGTTTATGACAGAATTTAAACATTGGTGGGATGGTTAGACTAGCACTTTACATTCAAGAGGTCATGGGTTCAAATCTTATTTGATGTAAAATTTTAAACTTTTTATCTTTTAATTTTAGCCTCCTGGGCCGGCCCAAAGCATTAACTCAGGCCCTAAACTTTTTGTTAATTTTTCTCCCATTTTGATTCTATTATTTTTCTTTTTTAAGATTTATTTTCTTCTCAACGCCAATTCATTTTAAAAATCATCCCTTTTTATCTCATCTTCAAACAGTACCCTATATTTATTTTAAAGATCAAGATCAATTCCATTTGAAATAATGCATTTTATTCCCAAAATCGACACAATTGACTCTTCTATGGTCGAACCGTATTGATTTCCCCTAGGTCAAACCGCGATTCTTAAGGGTGCACCCGCTCGAAGAAATTCCTGGGTCCGCCACTGTCCATGAACATAATAATGTACAAAGAGCAGCTGTGTTCTTAAGAGAACGTCCTCGTGACTGAGGAGACAATAGAGTTTTCTTCCAGCAATCAGTTTAGCTTTGTAATTTGGCACCAAAGAACTTTGAAGGGTAGTGATTATTGTTTATAATTAAGTATCCCCAAACAGTTAGGAGCAAGTCAAGCTCGGTCAACTTTTAACTTTTTTCATCTGAATACGTAGGTTGCTCCATACTTATTCGTTAGCAATTGAGGGTCATATCCTAAATGCACAGAGCATTTATACAAAATCAGTTATTGACAGTACACCTTTATATCAGTCAAAGATGGCAAACTAGGTCATTGCCAACCAGCAGCAGAACCTCAGACTGGCCAAATTGACCAGTCACACCCAAATTTCTAGGAGACGACACAAGTTTGGCCCATCCTGACAAGTTTATTAGCTCATTTTCTAGTAGCAGTTTTTGAGTCCTAATAAGCCCTCTACTTTATACATTTATTTCACCAAATCAGTAACTTACAAATTTTAAAACATTCCAGTAATCTATTATACTTTTTTCTCTTTTCTCACATCTTTTTTCTATAATTTAGGCCAAGTCCTCCCTCCTTGGGCCAAGTAGTAGCACTGAGTATGGTGGGCACAAAGCGAGTTGTGAAAATCCCTTAATGGAGTAAAATATAAGCATCTAGAAAAGCAGTTCACCGTACTAGATGCAATTGCAACTATAAAGAGAACTTATGAAGCTAAAAAATGACCAAATTATGTGATAGGGGACAACCATGGCAGACGTATGTAAGGAAAAACAATCGTGCAGATCATCAATCCCAAGTTATTGAAGAAGTCAAGGTGGGAAGAAAAAGTGATAGAAGAGTGGTAAAAGCTGGTGATTAGTGGAGGACAAAGTCTTGTGCAAGTGTTGTTAGTGGAGGCAGTTTTTAGGAGTCGGTTATTTATTTTTTGTATGAGATCGACGAGACGGAGTTTTGGTCCTCGTCGACCCCATACAAAAGATAAATAACCGACTCCTAAAAACTGCCTCCACTAACAACACTTGCACAAGACTATGTCCTCCACTAATCACCAACTTTTACCACTCTTCCGTCACTCTCTCTTCTCACTTTGACTTCTTCAATATCTTGGGATTGATGATTTACACGTTTGTTTTTCCTTACGTACGTCTGCCATGGTTGTCCTCTATCATTATGTTCCCCTTATTTTCTGGCAATTAGGTATGATGGAGATAGGGATAGAGGGACGTGTGTTTTGCTTTACCTTCCCTTTTCTATGTGTATCTTGCCTTATTTTTCTAAGTTTAATGTACCTACGCCTTACTATTTCTAACTCCTCTGTTTTTTGTGCTTATCATTTGCTAGTCTTTGTTCCTCTTCCCCTTCTGCTCGCACTCGTGCACAAGCCAGGGGGTCTTCATGGAAACAGACGTTCTACTATAGAGGACATGTCTACATGCACCCCACCCTGGACCCTACTTTCGAGTGGGATATATTGGGTCGTTTGGTTTGGTTTGTTTTATGTCATGTGTAATGAAAAAGGTAAAAGAAATAAAGCATGAGTAACAATCAGCACAACAGATAGCACAGAGGACATCATGTGTGACATTTCACCTGTTTGCACATATCTCAAAGAAATGAGCATCGAATTGTGCATGTGAATGCTTTTTTTCTGTTCCTCTTCCATTTTGCTTCAGATAACTATTAATATTAACCAGTGTAGTAGGTCATCACTTTTACCAATTCTAAACCAGTAGTAGTTCAACTAATTGTATCTTGTACATCAACATTGCAGCTCAGGGAAACTATGCTAAGTTGGTACATCATTGCGGAATAACCAACAATTATACATCCTCTTGATCTTGCAATATATTGACACATCAGTATTATGTTTCGTTAGACAGTAAAGAGTTAGGGACTGTTTACTACCTGCTGACCGCTTTTTACTGGGTAAGAGGTGCTTACCCGGTAAGAAGGGATTTTTTTTAACAACACACTCTGACCCACAAATATGTTGCCCGAGATGTTGACTCAGTAAGGAAGGGGTTGCTTTCTGACTTGGTCAGCTCTTACCACAACCATTTTCAGTCGGAGCTTACCCAGACCGAACCTGTAACGCAGACACACTCTTACTGGGTTAGCGCTTACCCAATTGGTAAACGACCCCTTACTGATCAATATTGCACAGAGAAGAAAATTTATCTTGGTACTAAATACTGTGGTGAGTGGTGACAAAGAATCTCCTCATTAGTTGAGCAATTGTTTTAGCATATATGGATCATTTGCATATACTATGATGATTTGTAATAACCAAAAGCAGATATAAAGATTTTCAGCAAGTCAAGCTAATTCTGTAAGCCATTTAATCAAGAATCTGTAAAGATGTGAGTTTAGTATTTTCATTTTTCCTAGTGTAGTTTTACATCACAAGGAAATATTATTATGAGGTAGATTGTCACTATTTTAAACATGCAGATACCTGCTGAAGGGAATCCGCCTTGGCTCTGAAAGACGCCTCAAGAAATTCAGCCTCTTTTTTAAGTTTCCTAATCTTCTCGAGGTCAGAACAAGCAGCTTTTAGATGCTCCTTTCCAGAACTTGAGCTGGATACGTGTAACTCTTGAAGTAACTCCTCAAGCCTAATAAGGGCTCCATCAACACTTTCCAGGGCCTAAACGAATTACCATTCACATTGTCACTGTAACCATACATAAAAATTTTCCATTTCCAAAAGACTAGAACAAGAAATGCCCATGCAAAATGGAATTCAGAAGGAAGATAGAGATCAGAAGCAAACAAAGTATACGCCAGTGACCTAAAGAACTCCTAGAAGAAAATGTGATATTTTTCAGGACCGGGTATCCAGTTTAAACGATAATAAGGAGCAACCCTAGAACTCTATGACACACCAAATTCCGGTTGATCAAACAATTTGAAGTGCAGGCCAAGCATAGATAATCACACCAAAGACAAAGAATATTGAAAAGTAAAAATGTTAACTCAACTTTGTAAAAGATGAAGATACCTTGTCAAAGGAATCTAGTTCTTTTTTCAATGGAGCATAACTTTCTGAACGAGTAATCTCAAAAACATTTGTGTTACTGCTTTCAATCATCAGCTTCCTGCAGTAACATTTCCATATTCTATAAGTGAATGGATCTTTACAAAATTATAAAAAAACACTCAATGAGAAGATGCATTTTGCAGAAAGTAGCAAGGAACTAAGAGAAGGAAAAACCAAGATTGTAAGCCCTGGACCACTTACTGATAAGTTCTACACATATTGGAGCATCATACTTGCCTACTTGGACCATCAGGAGTTGGCTTTCCATGTATAGGTTTCTTTAAAGACGTTGAAGGAGTTAATTTTAGATAGGAGTGCGTGAAAGTAGGCCTCTCATGTAGGAGGTTCACCTTTTTATCTCTTCTATAATTTCTTTTCAGTTCATACTTAGCCTACCCAACTGGGTTCGGATAAAAAGCTCGTTGTCGTTGTAAGGCAATATAAAAATATGTGTGCACTACATATTTCTCCTAGTTTCCATAGTTCTAGTCTTGAATAAGGGCCTACCTTGTAGCTACCACCTAATTGATTCGTGTGACTTGGCTCAACACACAAAATGTCTTATATGTAAAGAGATAGATTTGCTGCCTTGTAGTCTATCCAGGTGATACAATTTAACCAGGTGATACGATTTAACACTCATCACAGAAAATGTAAATATGTACAGAGACAGAACAGAGGTTGGCCACACAGCATTCTACTTACTTGGGTATGCCTAATTCTTCCATAGACTCTTGCAAGATGTTGTGCCTGAGATAAGAAAAATACGACTTTGATCACCTCATTAAGATCCAAATTCTATTTGAAATCTATAAAGAAAAGCAAAAAAGAACAGATGGCATACCCTCTAGAGAGAAATCTTGCAGCCTTGACATTGGAAGGGTTCTCAAGCCATTTACTATATTTAATAAAGCTCTGAATCCAGTGTGAACAAACATCTAAAACAAGAGGGACAGCATCCTCATTTGGAGGACCTTGTTTACTTCTATGGCCATGTGAGCCTTTCTGAGCGTCAATATCACCGGGATAGAATGGAAGCCAATCCAACTCTTCACATACAACCTGTTATATGTTGGCCCCTATCAAATTTGCAGATACATCTGTACATGATATATTAATCCAAATATGCTAACCTCAACATACAGTTGATAAGAGCTTATTGATGAAAGCTGAGGATAGTATAGCACACTGCCACCAATAAGATACCTGCTTTGAAAAGAGAAATAATCACGTTCAGATTAAATGCAAAGTTGACATGAGAACGCTGATCAATAGAAAAGCAGCCCTCATCCGAAAACTTTACCTGATCAATCCTTCAATTGGTTTAGGTACTGCCTCAAAGTTATTCGCAGATAGGAATAGCTGAGTCCTCCTTCCCAAAGCGATGAAGAATCCAAAAATGGCTAGATCCTTATCCAAAACCTGCATGCATAAGAATAAACTTAAACTACTGCAACATGACTAACGTAGCTGGGATTCAAGCACAAGAGGCTGTTCTTCACGTCTCACAACTTGCCCTCGTTAAAACTCCAATCTAAAGAAGTCCAATTTCAGGGAAAGATGTTATTCACCGCATTCTATATTTATCTCAGCTTGTATATATGGAATGAAACCTTAAATCCAGCTATAAATGGTGAAGTAACATTTCAGCTCCAGTCAGTCTTGTTTATCAAAGTCATAATGAAGTAGGCAGACATAATTTAGCAAATATCTACAAATAGAATGAACTGCTTTGTTGCATATATGGTTCTGAAGCAATATCTATACTTCTATATCTCTACCAGATGGTGAAAACCTCAATATTTTTACCTCAATGCTTTCACAGGTCGTCAATCTTGACCATATTCTCTCTCTATCAATAGCCCGCTGTAGCTGCTTCTGTACAAGATTCACCCAAAATAGGACCTCCTCTGTGCCTTGATCATCTTTCACTCTACATGCTGCGGCTCGAGGTCCGAAATGGACCAGAAATTCTCTGCGTAGGCCAATCTCTTTTATGGAATTATAAGCTTTACTTATGGAAACAAATTCAACCAGCATGTCCATCAGTCTACCAGTTATCTCAGGAAGAACAGAGTAAAACTGTGTGCACGCAACTTTTGTAGGGCCTAGTTTTGTTATTGCAGCAATGCAACTCAAAGCAAATAGGAGCAAAGATCTGTCACTTGAATCCCATGAACTCAAGGACGCTCCTTTTCTGAGCCTGGAGAAAAAGAATAAATTAGCAGGATGTATAAAAAATCCGCTGCATATTTGAGGTAACTACTTACACCCCAGTAGCAGCAGCAAATCGTTGATCCTTCTCAAAATAATTGACAAAACTGGACACCACAGATGGCACTTGCTCAGACCAAAACCAGTCATAAAGTTCTGGCTGCTTGTCTGATAGTGCATCCCGGATTACACTTTCCAAGGGAGCAGAATGCCGTGACAGACTGCATAAAAGCTATTATTAGATTATATATGAAAAGCGTATCTGATAATGAAATGCTACCTTTATAATCAGCAAAGCTTGGAAATACTATAGATAAACAAAAAAACAAAACACACACTTCCCAAGTATCAACTTCTCCTAAACGAATCAGGGGACGTCTTTATATTAGGAAGATTAACATACTGAAAAAAGAAGAGGGAAAAAGAGAAGATAAATGGAAATTCTCCTGTAACATATTTCAGCAGGTCGCTTATATCATCACTCCCAACCGGAAAATCTCATCCCAGGCTAAAGGACCATAGTTGGCTTACCAATGCCACTCAAGCTGATCATTACTTTTAGTTGAATTTAGTTGGAGCTTATAGTGAACCAACCCAAGTCAAAATCCCAAAACACGATATCATCAAACTGAGATAGTCATTGACAAATACTTTGAAGTGTATTCCCATCTGCCTCTGTATTTGGTGACTTCCATTGTTTGGTGAATGCAGACTATAAAATGAAACAGACTTCCACACAGACATCTTTCTTGATTGTATATGTAACAAAATAAAAATAAATGCATATTTTCTTTCCTCATGCAGACTGGAGACATCTAATGAAGTAATAGAACCCAAAATCCTTACCTCCGCTGAACAAAAACATTGATGTCTCGGTCTCTTCTATCTCCACGAGATGAAATCTCACATGCTGCTAACAGTAACGAATACACTGAGGCCTGGAGTTATTAGGAGTTATTAGCTTTATGTCATAAGTTGAAAGAGCCCATGGGTAGCTAATTAACCAGAATCCCAGGGGAATATCAGCACCAAGCAGCATAGTCAAAAGATCATAACTGTGAATTTACAAGATATATAATTGTCATGCAAATTCTAATAGAAATTTTCTCTATTTCAGGAATTCAAAGCAGGATTTGGTTCTTTTCTTGGATATGGATTTAGTAACCATCATGGCCATTTGAGATACATAGTAGATTTCTATTGAACTTGGCAACCAAAATTTTAATTTTTCATATGGCACAAAGTCACAAACCCATTCAGGTTCAGAGATGGTGAAAGCCTAATATGTAAAGCATGTGAAATATTTTAATTTAAAAGCAACTTTAAAGGGGTGACCCTCATGCACTACAGTTCCTAGGGTTTGGAAGGGAATTCTTTGTAGCCAAGAATTTCAACCCCAGGTCTAGTTGGTTACACAATCCAAATTAACCCCAGGTGATGAAAGTTGACAGGTCCAAAAACATTTAAAAACACAGGCATGTTCTCCCCACTCTCAGGAGCCCCATGATACAGATGGAAGTTTTTGGTGAGGTCAATTGAACAAGCCAACTTCCCAAGAATTACCTGCAACTGTCAGGTCCAATTTTGATGTTCATCGTAAGTATTCTCGGTAAGACAAACGCTGATTAATTTGGTTGGGGCCTTCCAAATACTGAAAGATCATAATTATAGTGTATTGTTGCTTCTCAAGACCTCTTTGAGATCACTTCCTAGCTTCGCTGTGAAAAAATCCACAACTAGTTGGATATTTGTTCATTTCTTGACTTGTTGAACCGTTGGTTATGTGCCTAGTGTACTTATGAGCAACCACATCTAAATAACTCTGCCAAAGAAACGATTTCCATGCAACTGATATTTGTGGAGGGTGGACCTTCCCGTGGATCTTTGCTGCATCTTTAGAGGAACAACAATAACCTTATTCTTGCCTATCAGAAAATCATTTCATCTCGTAGAGGTAAATTCCACCACCAGTATAGTTGACCAAAGCCAATTAAATTAGAAGCGGCTACACCTGATTAGAGATTATATCTAGACCGCATTTGTGTTTCGTGATGGAAGTGCATTTTATGACTATGAGTGATTTTTACCCTATCTCTGTGACATTCAGCTCCTAGGACCCATCTCTATTGAACTAAGAAGTTACCGAAGTCCCATCTTTGAATTAACACCAAATATAATGCCCCAGTGATTTCCTTCTAACCAAAAATGGTATTGTGCAACGCCGAAGAGAATTTTTTGAAAACAAGACATATAGCTAAGGCACACACAAAAGAGCGGTAAAAAGCTTACAATTATAATAACTGTGTCAAGAAGCTGTTTAAGATTTTCACAAGTAAAGTTTAAAAAAAGATAAAGGTGGTTCTTTAAAACGTTGATAAGCAATCTGAAATAACAACAGCAGACAACTGAAGCTGTAGCATTCAAGTTTCACTTTCACATTACTTTGGCAATGCTCACTAGTCACTCCATATAACCATTAATTACTCATCACCGTTGGTGGGCTCTAAATTTCAGCGTCTGCACTTTTTTATATAGCATAAGAAAAATCGTAGGCCCATTCTGATTCAGAATATGGATAAACAAATATAGATGATCCGCTAATACTTAATATTTCGCGTTTAACTTCAGAAACTATAATACAGTCATACACTTATTTTCTTTGAATAATCCATTACTAATGTTCTACTTATTCAACTAGAAACCTATGCGTAAAAACAATAAACTCAAAACTTCATTGACATCAATTTCATTTCATGGGAAAAAGAGAGTCACCATAAGAGCGTAAGACTGATAGAAGTACCATGTGCAGATCTGAAAACACTAAAATATGCCTACTGTGGTATATGCATATGGGGTTGGGTTCCGGTGAGAAGTCGAGGTTAACATGAGAAGTGTGAGAAGTGGTTATCAACTGTTGGATGAGAGATGGATGCACATTAGGATGAGATGCACCGAGATAAGATGCATCGAGATGCACCAGATCAATTCTCTTCTAAGCCGTAATTCATTGGAGGGCATTTGATTAAAAGTGATCAACGGTTCAGATCCATTTCTACGTTTCTCACGTTAACCTCAACTTCTCACACGATCATTTGCCTATGCATATATGTATATATGTGTATATATATATATATATATATATGTGTGTGTGTGTATACATTCACTTAGGTGCGGTGGGGGCGCTCCACAAGGTGGCGTATACCCCCCCTCCCCCCGGGCGGGCCTACACTTTCATTTAGGCATGTATTAATTGTCTCCCTAGCATGAACATGAGATACACGTCAAAAGCATGTTAGGAACGAACCTGATAAGATAAGGCCTTGACCCAAGCATTTTGGTCTATACCAAGCCAGGCGGTTGAGAACCATGATAACTTGGATGCAGAGCACTTCTCTTTAATTGCCAGCTCATACACCCTTGCAGCATCATGCAATGATTGGATAAGTGCACTATTATATTCTTCATTTTGCAATGACCGATCCAGCTTGACCCTCAGTTCCTCAACCTCACCACTAGTACTTGTTTGAGGATTACCATTAACTGTTACACCATCATCAGCAGAAGCAAAAGGCAAAAACTGTCTCCTTCTTCTTGATTTGCCATGGGTCGAGCAGGATAATCGAGTCTCTATTGATCTGGGACTAAGACCGAGAGTCCCTTCTAATAAACAAAGACTTATCTGGCATCTTCTCCTTGAATACACCTTATTGAACAGTAAATAATCCACAGCAGCTACCTTCTTATGACAAAAACATGTTTTGGAATGTTTACACGGAATCCATGGATTCAGAGATCTGCATCATGTATGAAATGTTAGAAAGGTAAGGGTTTAACAAGTACAAGTCCTGCTACATTCCCCTCTCTTTAATATTACAATACTAACTCTTTTTCTAAGATATTTTGCTGATAGCCTAACCTTGATAGCTTATTCGAAAAGTCATTTTATAGAGCAAGACCGTTACTAAGAAGGAAAAAGGCCATTTTTCAGGAGTCGATACAAATAGTCGTGAATCAAAAAGGATGTTTGATATCCGCTTATGTTCTTCTTACTTCCACTAACTCTGTCTGCCTCATTAACATGTTACTTTGAGAATGTATTCCTGATATCCCAGACCATTATGGTAGAATCCAATACCACTATCAATTGCTTAAGTAAATATTCGTAATAGCCAGTTCGGCCTTCGGCCAAAAAGGCCATTTCAGTACTTGAATTAATGCCCTAGCAATTGAGTGATGCTTTATAATTCACGATGGCTAAGCTTTACTTGATCATCATCAAACAAAAAACTACCTCTAAAACAGTTCCATGATCCAATCATCCAACAACTAATATGATACCTACGATATTCAGTTATTCACAATTCAAGATTGAGAACTTTAACTTAACATCAAGACACCTACACTAAAATCATCGAGTACACACCATTCAACTGCGTCGAATTTCCACTAGACTAGCTGCAACTCAACACAATTACAAAAGATAAACAACCACACAACTCGAATCAAATAGATACTTAAGTAAACGAAAGAAAGGGAATGCTTACTTCGTTAATGAAGTGGAACGGGGGCAACAAACACTGGGGAGAGCGTGAGGTTGAGAAATGGTCATCGATCATAAAAATGATTTGATAATGTTTAGCCGGAGACCGGTGGTTTGATGAAGCGTTAGGGTTTCGGCAACAGAGGAAGTTATGAAGATAACGAAAGGGGGGTGATCGGCGGAGGAGCGAACGGCGAAGAGCCACGTCGGTGCGAGGAAAAGCTTGTGGTGTTTGGAGAGGTGAAAGTGAGGGATAGAGAGAACAAAAACGGATTCGGGTCGGGTGATGGATCGTTTCCCGTTCAGTTTTGGCGGGTGGGTCTTAAACCGATTCTGGGTCCAAGTTGATTTTTGGGTAAATATGTGTGTCAAATTCTATCAAATTTCATTCAGATTCCTTCAAAGTCAAATTCCTCCAATGAATTCTAATTCCAAATTTCATGTTGTGAACCAAAGTCCCTTAGTTTTTTATTCATTCCACCAGTGAGAGTTGAATTAATATCATTTTATATAGAGTTTTTTAAAAAATGTATTGGGATTATAAAATTATAGAATATTTAAATAATATAATTAACGATAATTTCTCTAAAATAGAGAATTTGTTGGAGTTGAATGTAATTTATTTAAGAGATTTTGACTTTTAGTTCTCTATTTTGGAGAAATTATATAGAATCTGTTAGAGATACTCTTAGAGCATATTCAACATATTCTCTAAAATGGTAAAATAAGAGTACCGATCTTTTATTTAGCTGATTAAACTAATAAATTCAACGATCAAATTCATATCTTACTGAATTAGGTATATGTATGCAACCTAAACTTTTTGTATGCGAGTGAAAACCAATATCATCAGCCTGATATTTTGCAACGGTAGACGGGAAAAAAATGACAATTCCTTGTATTGGCTGTCATGGCTTGTGATCTAGTAATGGTTCAAACTAGCATAATAGTTTTGGAATCTGTTTTTTTCTTTTAGTAACAGAATACTCAATCGTCATAGGGCACGAATTTTGTAGGAATCAATTCAGTTATTCTTATATTTGAAGGACTACTACAATATCAATGAGCGAATTAAACACATGATTGTTGAAAACGGTCTCGTTGAAAGTGAATATGTTATATTGGTTGAAGGATGAAGCCACTGCACAACTCCAAACAATTGAACCACATATCCGAAGAGGACTATACTAGAGAGAATAAAAATGAAAATCAAATAATACAGACTTAAAGGACGATAATTGAAGATCTTAAAAATAAATATTATGATAAATTATTTCATTGAAGATCTATATATTTTAAAATCGAATATCTAACGATTTTAATATTTGTAGATACAATTTTGTCAATCATATATACCAAAGTTATAACATAACAATTAATTTGAATCAATATGATTAATGAAATGGTTTTTCAAACAATGTAATAATAAATTAAGGAAAACTATATATGTATAAAGGACCGGCCCAAGCCCAAATGACCGACTCGAGCATGGTTTTCATGATCTTGATAAGTTATCAATATATAAGAGTTGTTTTCTTATTATAAACGTGTGAACCAGACTTATCAGGCTTGGGCTCAAAGACCAATTGTTGCACATCTATAGTTCCAAACAACAAAACAACCAACGTTATCGTTCAGTAAAGATGCAACAACCATCAATGTCATCAACACCAAGTAGATATTCACCAATGATAGTCAAAGAAGCGGCAATGGCTCAACGCAATTTCATTATAGAGGAAGTTGTGAGTGCCAATGTGTCATCTTCTTATCTTACAGTCCCGGCCATGGAAACCATTTTCCGACCAAAAACGTTTTTCCGGCGAGAACCCTTTTCCATCCATCTCCTTCACCAACACCGACAAACTCATTTCTCTTTTTTTCCTTCCTTGTACCACCATCGAGCCCCTTATCCTCTAGCACCGTCTCTGGCCCTTTTCACGACCACCCCATTTCCCGCCGATACCCATTTTTCGGTGAACTTTACTGCATCACCATCCTCCCCGTCTGTAATACCCAGTTTCGAAAATTTTGTTAATTTTGGAAGTTGGGGGAAAAAGTGAAGAGAGACCCAAAGTTCAGGGGGGTAAAGTGGAAATTTGGTTTTATATAATCAAAATTATCAAATATTTGAGATTCATGTCTCAAATATCAGTCGACTAAGTTTCTAACAAAGAAAGAGTGAAAGCAAGAGCAGAGAGAAAGAAGAGAAAGAGATCGAGAAGGATTCGATTGTTTTGTCAAATAGAGGTATGTTTTTAGCTTCATACTTCTATCTGCATGTTATAGTCGGTAAATAGACGTGTTAATCAAGCTTTTAACCGTGTATTTGATCGATTTAATCGATCAAAAGAGTTCTGGGTTTAGAACTGTGTAAACCGACTCTGTTCTTGAGTAAGACCGGAAGATGAGGTATCAGTCTTATGCATTAGACCGATGTGGTATTAGACCGGTTGAGGCATTCGACCGGTGCTATGTAAGACCGATTGATACCTCCGACCGAAGATGAGTAAGACCGGTGATAAGTAAGACCGGTAGTGTTATTCGACCGGACATGTGTTCGATCGGAGGTCTGCTTGACCGGAAGGTCTGTTCGACCGGAGGTCTGCTCGACCGAAGGTTTGTTCGACCTGTGGTGTGATTCGACCGATAGTTTGTTAATTGGTCCAAGAGGTTTTTAATCAGTTTGGTTTTGACTGGGTTAAAAACAGTAGATTTCAATTGATGAGTCTTTTGAAAGAAAGAGTGTTAGTTGCAAATTAGCTTACCTTTGATTTAATACCATCGTAGGTGGTGTTAATTGTTAGAAGTCAGAGTTTGATTCAGAGGAATTAAAGGTGAGTATTTTAACTAAATCTTTTATGATTTGAGCAGTTATTTTATAAATGTGAGTTTTG
This sequence comes from Arctium lappa, assembly GCA_023525745.1. Taxonomy (NCBI): domain Eukaryota; kingdom Viridiplantae; phylum Streptophyta; class Magnoliopsida; order Asterales; family Asteraceae; genus Arctium; species Arctium lappa. The sequence goes on along the minus strand of CM042054.1, from coordinate 9,846,233 downwards.
ATATACTGCGCATTTATAATATGAAAGTTAGTAGAATTATTTCAAATGATTTGATTTAATTAGTTGAGCATGTTTATGCTCAGGGTATATAAACTTGTTTTATATACTGGCAGGACCAAATGTATGCGTACATTTGAGTCAGAAGTTTGACCTAAGTCGGGAAGTGTGACCCGCCTGCTCGTACCGGGGAGTGTGGCCCGTTTATGCCATTAGGGTGTGTCCCTAAAATAAGGCAGTGCGAGACAGACATACCGTCTTTGACGGGAATGTTGGTCAGTAGTTGAAAGTACGCTTGCGAGCGTAGAAAGTGATTAGTAATGGCCATTACATTGATTTATATATGTAAAGCATAAATGTTTTAAAGAGATTTTCAAGAGTAGGCATGTATTGAAATATATGCAGTTATGTTTAAATATTTTAATTAATATTTGAACTGTGTAGTAGTGATTGGAGGGGACTCACTAGACCTTTTGGTCTAACCCTCGCTGTTTCGAAACTTTAATTCTGTTTCAGGTTATCACAAGATAGCAGATAAAGGAAAAAGATAAGGTGTGAGCTTAAGCAGGAGATAGAAGACTTCCTGCCATAGCTATTCTTTTGAGAAACTCAGTTGTGTAATAGTTTATAGTAAAGATATTGTAAGCTTGGGACAGTATTTAGTAATAAATGTTATTTTATTATGTAAAATATGTTCAGGTTGTTACACCGTCCTCCACCACCCATGTCACCCTCTTCCCCCTTACCCTCCTCCTGCAGATTTGGTTCATGTGATCACCATCTCCCGACTACTCTGATCAAGGATCTCACTGTTGCTCCGACCGTCAAACCCTTTCACCCTCTCCGACCATTTTTCGATAAGATTATTTCAAATAGATGTTCAACACATTACACACCCTCTCTCCCTCTCCTTCCCTCAAAACAGTCGTGGTGGTGGTGGGTTACGATGGTGGGGTGCGTGACGAATGGTGGTTTCACGGTGGTAGTTCCTGAAGGACTCTATGTGTGTGTGAGAGAGAGACTTGTGATATATATATATATATATATATATATGTATGTATGTATGTATATATATGTAGAGCTAGGTTATTTTGTTAACCACTAAGATGTTATTAACTTTGTTAGCCTATTTTAACCAATAAGAAAACATCATTTTCATAGGTTGATTATCTTCATTAAATAAATCCTTAAGGGTAGAGTTGGTATTTCACTTTGTTGATTTTTAATAGTATCATTAATGAGGAGTTACAATAATTCTAATCCATGACTATAGCTTTGATGTTATGATTATGAATCAATATGTAATCTAGTATGTCACGTTGAAGGAATCACAAGGTGAGCAAAACTACATTCCGCATCCTTTCTTGAACGGTTCTATGAATCCCGGGAGTTTAGGCAATGTTGGTGGAAGAGATGACATATTACATTGTTCGTCGTTAATAACTACAACGTCGGATATATGCAATGGAATGATTATGTGATCGTGGTAATATATTGTGATCAAAATGTAGGCAAGTTTTTTTTTTTTTGTATAAATGTTATTGGTTTTGATAACTTTTTTCTTTTTAAATAAAATACATCGTTCATAACAAGATGATGTTTTTTTTTGCATAAAATATAACTTATATTGTTAGTATCATGGTATATTTTATGTTTGGATCATGGATGTTCATTGAAACGGTATAAACTTGGGTATGTGGTTTAGGAAGTGATATATGACCTTTAAGATCATAGTCTAATGCATACATTGGGTTGAATATATATATATATATATATGACAATACACCTTTATGAACAAAAAATGTTATAACAGGTTCACAGTTCCTTATTTAAAAAAAACATAACTTGTGTTGATCACATGGCAGTGAACATTTATGAACAAAAAATCATAAGAATAAAATATGCAGACATTGAACATATGTCAGTGAACATTTATGAACCAAAAATCATAAGAATAAAACACCTTGTGTTGATCATATGGCAGTGAACATGGACGAACACTCTTAGCCGATTTTTTATGTTTAAGAGGTTTGAGGATTTTTTTCCCTAAAATACCCTTTGTCACAATGGTTCATTGAATCGGTTACTAATTTAAAATATTTAAATGATTATTTTTTTAGATCCAATCTCATCATCAATGGTGATGATCGGTTTACAAAGTTAATAACAAAAGTTTGGTTAACAAAATAACCCAACCTATGTATATAAGTATATAAATGAAATGTTATTTTATAATATAGATATAAATTAAATTAAATGAACTTTGTTAATAGCCCTTCGAGTTATAATATATACATTATAGCTATTGATTTGAAAAGATTAATTTAAAAAAAATAAAAATAAAGAAAAAATGCTAAAAGACTTTTATACCCTCGACTTTAACGGATCTGGTTGACGTTCGCTAGGCCGAAGGACCAAATCCAACATAAATTGAATACCATTGACACCAACTCCATAATAAATGAAGCATAGGGACGAAATCCATAAAAATCGACAAACCACAGGCACCAAATCCGTAATTTACTCAAAATTTAAAGTTAAAAGTGTAAAATTATAAAAAGGTAAAAAAAAAAAACTAAAAGAAAATATATATATTGAAAAAAGCTATGCATTGTAAAAAACGCATGTCATTGCAAGCCTTAAGCCACCATGACGTGAACCATGCCTTACATTAACGCTATAAATCTTATCACAACAACGGTGACATATCTTACGCCATATCCTGGCATAACACGTCTTTTCAAATACTGCTAAAGAACCTCTTCAATATTTCATGGCTTTCGCTTTATCGAAGGTATTGAGAATCTAGATAATAATTAAAATGGGCGTATTTCAAATCCGTATTACCCAAATACCCCAAATCTCGGATTTATCGCCGATATACCCCTTATCTACGGGAAACGAGGCCGGGAATCCCGGGTTGGGTCGATTTATCGCCGATATACCCCTTATCTACGGGAAACGAGGCCGGGAATCCCGGGTTGGGTCGTGTGGCCGGGAAACCCGGGTTTATGGCCGGGAATCCCGGGGTTGGGGGCCGGGAAAAGTGGGTTTGAGGTGATCGATGGCAATGAACGGTGGGGATTAAAAGGAATTAGGGTTATAGGGTGTTGGATTCGATTATAAAAGAGAGAGGGGACCATTTGACACCCCACACAACATTCTAACTCTCTCCCTCATTTTTAACTCTCTCATTGCAATCGTGTATATCACGTTCGGATATGTCTCGTCTACTTACTTCTGTAAGTTTTCTTAACCCTATTGTAGTTTTATATTTTCTAAAATATTTATTGTATGTTTGTTAGACTATATGTTCGATTATGCTTTTATATATGAGATTATGTGTTATGTTTACGTCGGATAATATGTTATTTTTTACAAATATTTTAGAGGACATGTTTTTTGGAGATTGGGTTAATTTTAGAGATTGCGTTAATAACATGTTAGAGTGTTACGTTTTTTTAGATTGTTGTTTTTTTTTATAAATATTTTAGAGGACATGTGTTTTTTGGAGATTGGGTTAATTTTAGAGATTGCGTTAATAACATGTTAGAGTGTTACGTTTTTTTAGATTGTTGTGTTTTTTTTATAAATATTTTAGAGATGACATGTTTTTTGGAGATTGGGTTAATTTTAGAGATTGCGTTAATAACATGTTAGAGTGTTACGTTTTTTTAGATTGTTGTGTTTTTTTTATAAATATTTTAGAGATGACATGTTTTTTGGAGATTGAGTTAATTTTAGAGATTGCGTTAATAACATGTTAGAGTGTTACGTTTTTTTAGATTGTTGTGTTTTTTTTATAAATATTTTAGAGATGACATGTTTTTTGGAGAGTGGGTTAATTTTAGAGATTGCGTTAATAACATGTTAGAGTGTTACGTTTTTTTAGATTGTTGTGTTTTTTTTATAAATATTTTAGAGATGACATGTTTTTTGGAGATTGGGCTAATTTTAGAGATTGCGTTAATAACATGTTAGAGTGTTACGTTTTTTTAGATTGTTGTGTTTTTTTTTATAAATATTTTAGAGATGACATGTTTTTTGGAGATTAGGCTAATTTTAGAGATTGCGTTAATAACATGTTAGAGTGTTACGTTTTTTTAGATTGTTTTTTTTTTTTAAATATTTTAGAGATGACATGTTTTTTGGAGATTGGGCTAATTTTAGAGATTGCGTTAATAACATGTTAGAGTGTTACGTTTTTTTAGATTGTTGTGTTTTTTTTATAAATATTTTAGAGATGACATGTTTTTTGGAGATTGAGTTAATTTTAGAGATTGCGTTAATAACATGTTAGAGTGTTACGTTTTTTTAGATTGTTGTGTTTTTTTTATAAATATTTTAGAGATGACATGTTTTTTGGAGATTGGACTAATTTTAGAGATTGCGTTAATAACATGTTAGAGTGTTACGTTTTTTTAGATTGTTGTGTTTTTTTTTATAAATATTTTAGAGATGACATGTTTTTTGGAGATTGGGCTAATTTTAGAGATTGCGTTAATAACATGTTAGAGTGTTACGTTTTTTTAGATTGTTGTGTTTTTTTTATAAATATTTTAGAGATGACATGTTTTTTGGAGATTGAGTTAATTTTAGAGATCGCGTTAATAACATGTTAGAGTGTTACGTTTTTTTAGATTGTTGTGTTTTTTTATAAATATTTTAGAGATGACATGTTTTTTGGAGAGTGGGTTAATTTTAGAGATTGCGTTAATAACATGTTAGAGTGTTACGTTTTTTTAGATTGTTACGTTTTTTTAGAGTGTTATGTTTTTTTTTAACTTTGGTTTATTAGAACTTGGGTCCCTAGACTTTGGTTTATTACAAATTAGGCCCCTTAACTTTGGATAATTTACAACTTAGGCCCCTAGACTTTGGTTTTTTACAATTTAGTCCCCTTAACCTTGGTAAATTTACAACTTAGGCCCCTAGACTTTGGTTTTTTACAATTTAGTCCCCTTAACCTTGGTAAATTCACAACATATCGATTTGGATTTTGTCAAACGGGTGTAAATAGCACTAAGGTTTGTAGGGATTTAAGCAATCCACGTGATTCCCCTACTACCTGGAAGTCCAATAAGAGTCGTTAGGATGATATGAATGATCAGCATAAAGTGTGGTGTCGTATGATGCCTGGAATTGATAATCAGGCTCATTTTGACTACTACCGACGTGGATTTCGTCATCACCTCCGGCATCATCTTCGTCATCACCTTCGTCGCACATCAATGTTGCGTCATACACAAAGACTTTTAGAGGTCTTTCAGAATCGAATGCAATTTGCATAAAACCAAGTATCACTTCGTCGTTGTTTAGCTCCACTAGTGAGCGATCTGCACGTTTGAACACCAACTTGCAAGTATCAGAATCTTCGATTCCACATTTTTCCATGGCGTAACGAAGAAACCTCTTATATGTATAGATTACTGGAATCTGTACACCACGCTTTGTGTACCCAATATAATCCCACTCATTGTTGTTTTGAACCCACTGACCATTGAAACATAAATAGAGCTTAGCTTTTACAATAGGTGAACTCATTTTTTCAATAGTATGAACAATGAAGGAAGAAAGAAAAATGGAATGGATGTGATGATGAACGTATTTACCTTGAATTATACTGACTCTTATAGGAAAAATTTATAGCCAACGATGAAATTGAATCGTACATACCATGACAAGTATATATTTATTGTACGAATAATGGAAAAAAAACGTGGAAAAACAATTGAAATCAGGCAACAAACACGTGAAAAACAATGAAAACACATAAAATGATAGTTCCCACCCTGAAACCCTAATTTTTTTCTCAAACCCTAAAAATCCCGGCCATGACAACCCCGGGAAACCCGGCCATGACAACCCCGGGAAACCCGACCCCTAACCCCGGGAATCCCGGCCATAACCTCGAACACGACTAATCCCGGGATTCCCGGCCTCTTTTCCCGTAGATAATGGGTATTTCGGCGATTTGAACGAGATTTAGGGTATTTGGGTAATACGAATTTGAAATACGCCCATTTTAATTAAATTCCCAAATCAATATCAATATGCATAAATTAAAATTAAGAGTAAATTACGTTTTTAGTCCTTGTGGTTTGTTAAAAATTTCTATTTTCATCCCTATTGTTTTGAAATTAAGATATTCATCCCTATGGTTTATAATTCGTAACTTTTTCATCCTTATGTTTTAATTTTTATTGCTTTTTTCATTCCTATACTTCACAATTTATTTATATTTTAGTCCTCATGCCTAAAAGTAGTGTTTTGGCATCAGGAACATAGAAATGAATTACAAACCTTAGGAATGAAAACTAAAATTTCAAAACTACAGGGACAAAATTCGTAATTTTTAATAAACCACAGGGACTATAAACGTAATTTACTCTAAAATAAAATTAATAATTAAATATAAAATAATTGGCGTACAATCTCCGTATATCTGACTGAAATTTTGGGGTGAGAATGTTCCACCAACTTGTCGAAGTCCTTTTTATGCTTTTCGTCCCCCCACCGCAAACTTTAAACCCATTCACGCATTTCCTTTTGTTCCTTAGCCTCATTTCGATTTAATTACACTTACACCCCTCAATAAAACAATATTTATCTATTTTATTAATTTATCTAGTATTTAATACTTTCATTTTAAACAAATATTTGACTGCTGATAGAAATTAATGACTTCTATTATGTCCCAGCCGATTATTTTAACATTGTTGTCTATTGCTTTGGTCATCGGTCAACTTTCACATTTTTCAAACTCAAAGGGTATTTTCGTCCTTTTACCATCTGAACCAACTATTTATACTCCAAACTACAAAACACTCCCACTCATTGCTTTGCTCCTTCAACAAGTAACCGGTGATCGGAAACCACCACAACCGCCATGTCCACCGCCACCGCAACTCCATCACGCGCCGCCGAGATTTCCTCTCTGCACACCGATATACTAGAGTCACATATCCTGACTCGGCTCGACGGACAAACGTTAGCTTCCGCCGGCTGCGTCTCCGCCACGTTACACTCCCTGACTGAGAGAAACGACCACCTCTGGTCCGACGTCTGCCACTCCACATGGCCGTCAACCGCTGCCGGCGATCTCATCACCGGAATCATCTCCACTTTCTCCGACGACGACAGCAACGGACCTCGTGAATTCTTCTCTCAATCGTTCCCTTTACCTTCTCCCGATCCCACCGACGCGTTCCCGCCACCGCGAAACGTTCCACGTCACCGTCCGTCGTCGATTTCATCGCCGCCGTCTGGTTTGATCTCCGCCGTAGATGTTTACTACCGTAACAAACTGATTTTCACGAAAACGGAAGAAACGGAAACCGTTACCGGTTGGTTCCGGTGCTCGCCGTTTAGAATCGACCTGTTAGACCCGAAAGACACGGTTCCGACCCAAATACCACACCCGAACGGTGAGGACACGTGTACGGCTCTGATCGACGACATGACATTAAGCTGGATCCTAATCGACCCGATATCCAAACGTGCTGTGAACCTGTCCTCCCATAAACCGGTGTCCGTACAACGCCACTGGTTGAGCGGCGAAGTGCAAGTCCGTTTTGCGTCGATACTCGCCGGCGGAGACGGCAAGCAGTCGTCGGAGGCGACGGCGCTGGTGAAGTGCGGGATAATGGTGAACTGCGGCGGGTCGGAGGGCGGAGAGATGCAGATGAGGGAGGTGAGTTTGGAGGTGGAGGACATGGATGGGAAACATTTGAATGGTAGGGATAGTTTGGTAATTTTACAAAGGACGATGGAGGGTAAAAGAGGAAATGGGGTGGAGAGAGAGAAAGAAGCGAGAAATAGGCACAAAAGATTTGAAGAAATGAAGAGAGAGAGAGGAGAGAGAAAGTTGAGGATAGAAGCGACATTAGACACTTTGTCTGTGGCTTTTGGGTTATCGATTTTTGCTGGTTTATTTTTTATTTTCTGTTAATATATATATACAGAAATTTAAAAGTGAAAATAAATAGTTTTATATACATAATTAGGGGTGTTCGTGGTGCAGTTTGGGGCAAAATCGCACCACATATGCGGTTTGAACATTTTTTTAAACCGCAAACCGCACCGCATATACTTTAAACCGCACCAAACCGCGTGCCGTGCGGTGCGGTTTATGCGGTTTGTACTTACGCACTTTACACATACAATTCAATAATTATAAGATCAAAACTTTATTTTAAAATCAATGAAAACATGATCGTAGTCCAAAAAAAGAAAATATTCAATACGTTTGATTCCTAAATACATATTATATAAATATTACAATTATTCTTATATACATATATGTGTGTGTAATATATAAAATTAAAATATATATATATATATATATATATATATATAATGTGCGGTGCGGTGCGGTTTGAATCGCGGTTTGATAACTCAAAACTACAAATCGCACCGCATAGTTCGGTTTGGTAAAAATACAAACCGCAAACCGCACCGCAGAAGTTCTAAACCGTGCTTTGCGGTGTGGGCGGTTTGACGGTTTAGATGAACACCCCTAACATAATCAGATTATTGATTTATAAACAAAGTCTGTTAATATAAGTTGAAAAAAAAATATATCATGCGTATATAAAACAATAAATTAAACGAGTTGTATGAATATATAAAGAGTGAATTACATAAATGGTCCCTCGTGAATGCCTGGATTTCACTTTTTGTTCCTCGAGATCTGAAAGTACATTGGCGGTCCCTAAAAGTGAGATATGGTGCCCAAACTCGTCCCTGACGCTAACGCCGTTAGTCTAGGCTCCGTTAGAGCAGCCATGTACCCCTCACGTGAGGGGCATTTTGGTCATTTCACCTGTTCCCTCTATTTCCTTCTTTTATTTATGTTTTTTTTACCAAACGACCTTTCAATCTTTATCTCCTTCATCACATCAAACACTCGATTCCACTGAGCATCACTCCCTGCACTCGATTTCACTTACGACTAAATGCAATGAGACGAACTCAATGGCAAATACGAAGTAGCGCAGATGATACTGATTATCCAGAGATATATGGTATGTAGAATTTCAGTCATGAATATTTTCATCATTGATTACACATTGATTTGAGCTAGGTTTTTGAAGATACATCATGGAGGTTTGTTCACAAAGAAACCAGGAAGGGTATACGTGAGTGGTAAAATTAACTTTGTAGACTTAGTTGATACTGATGAATTCTTTGTACATGAGCTAAGTGCAATGCTTGCTGACATGGGTTACAAATACCCTTTGCCTATGTATTATCACTTTAAAGTTCCAGATATGGATTTAGATTACGGTCTAAGGCCTTTAGGGAATGATGATGATGTGTTGCACTTTTTTAAATACTTTCCAAAACATAAGCTTGCTGATGTCTTTATTGAACATTGGAGGACTCATGTTAGAACATATTTTACCTCACCCAATGCACATAAAGTTGTAATAGAGGATCTTGACGAGGATGTGTCACCTGAACTCAATAGGAGACCAAAGAAGTCTGTCAATGGGAATGGTAGTTCTTGTAAGAAAAAATTGTTTCTTGGTTGGGTTAATTGTAACACCCTGAATTTTGGGGTTGGGTAAAAAGTTGACCGTTACCCAAAGTTCAGGGGGGTTAAATGTAACTTGGGTTATATATATACAAAAATAAGTCTTGCTATTTTGTAAAAATATCAGATCAGATTTCTTGCTTTCTTTGAAGTCATAGAGAGAGAAAAGCAGGTGAAAAGTGGTTGATCGATTCGGACAAATCAAGGTACGAATCTAACTTAATGCTTTGATCTGAATGCTTTTAGCCGTGTAGAATCTTGTTGTGAAGGTTTTAAACCGTTCCATTTTGAGATCTGAGTATTTCTCGTTTTGGATCTGGGTTCTGCGTCGAGTGTTCTTAATGAACAAGACGACCGGACTTGTTAGGACCGATGAGTGTTCGACCGGGAGAGTGTTTGACCGGGAGGGCATTCGACCGGTAGGTTGTGTTCGACCGGGAGAGTGTTCGACCGGGAGGGCATTCGACCGGTAGGTTGCGGTCGACCGGGAGAGCGTTCGACCGGGAGGTTGCAATCGACCGGTATACCCTTCGACCGGTAGAGTGCATCGTCCGATATGCTTTCGACCGGATTAGATCCTGCTCGTTGTTAGCTTATGTTATTTTGAGTTCTAGTCAGGTAGCGGGAGAGTTATCTGTGTTTCGACTTACCGATTCTTTCGGTGTTGTCATAGGTAGCATTCTTTAAGAAGAAGGAAATAGAGGTGAGTTCCTACTAACTTTTCTAAACTGTTATATATGTCAAAGATTGTGTTTTAACTCCTATATATCTCTACTTTTTCGGATTATCCGTTTATTTCAAATTTGATGTAACATGGGGTTTCTGAGATATTTTAGGGTTCCCGAAACGCTTTTGACTAAAATGAAGGATTTCATCTTGTTGAAGTAAAATAATGTTTTACTTGCACAGTGTGTGGCTTATTCGAAAGAATGTATATAAACTGGATTTATGACTATCTTTCTTACCAGCAGTTGGTCTGGAAAATAGCATTTTGAAATATAAATGTGTTGGAAGCTATTTATCTAGCTTTGTTGGTCACATGAAATATTGTGACAAGTCATGACTATACTAGTGGATCCCTAGGTATCGAGTCGGCTTATGGCTGGGAAGAATATGCCCCTTCCGTTGTAGTTAGATACATTTGATCATCGGGGGCAACTTAGGTACGGTTATGTGAGACCGGATCCTAACCATGGGTCAAATGTAGTCTAATGAACGAGTATGACATGGTTCCTTGGGGGCCCTCCCTCACATCGTAGTACGGACCGAAGCGTTCGTGGCCATGGTTTCATGTATTTAGCTCATAACTCGGATTTGTGGCTTACTTTGTGTTCCACTATAATCCTTGGCAAATCGGGCAATCCCCGTCATCGAAAGATGTGTTTTGGACCGATTGCCCGTTTATTGTTAAAGAACTGCATCTTGCATAACTAAACCTTTGAAAAGATTTTCTTGATGCATTCGATTATATCTCTTTGAGATTTATGAACTGTATGTTCTCACTAGGCTTTAAGCCTAACACTTTTTCTCAAATGATGTGTGTAACAGGTTTCCCTTAGCGGTGGGTTGTCGGGGTTTTGGAGAGACGAGTTTTGAGTCTCGAGGCTTTTGGAAAGGACTAGTATTGTATCTGGGCATTTGTTAAGTCCCATTCTTTTGGTGAATTATGGATTGTCAACTGATGTAATCTTGATATAGGTATCTAGATTAGTTTGTTGATGAACCCTATATCTGTACAGGTTTTGTAAAGTCTTAAGGACTGATCCCCTTTTTGAGAGGTTTATAGCAATACGTTCGTCATGTTGCCAGGATTTCCAGGTTTTAATTTACTCTGATTTTTGAGGTGTTACATTAATGAAGAGCATGTTGATGAGACTCACACAATAGGGGGTACAGGGGAAACTGTAGTAGAGAATGAATGTTTGGGGGTTAATATTGATGCAACAAACACAACAAGGGAATCTGTGGATAGGAGTGAAGTTGGTGGTCATGAAGGAGTAAACAGGGTCGGTCCTGACATTTGGGAGGCCCTGTGCAAAAAAACTTAAATGTGATCACATGTTTTTCCAGTTATATTATTTATTAAATTTTTATTATTAAATTCAAAAATAAATTCGCTTATATTAAAACATATGTTAAAGTACAAATAATCATAAACAAGATTCAGATAGAAATCAAACTGATATTTATATCTTAAGTTAATTATCATAAATCTTATATGGTTAATCTATTGATAATAATAAAATTAAAGTTAATTAGTAAGAAAATTAAAATAATCACATAATAAGTATAATATACAATATATAACACAATAGTTTATTAGTAGTGAACATAAAAAGTTATTAATTCTTCAATAATAAATTGACACAACTGTGTACATTTTCCAAAAGAACACAAACAACTTGACATTACTAAATAGATATCCTAATACTTTTAGAAGCAATATCATCTAATCATAATTTCATAATCAATATTTGATAGAAACTTATAGATTTATAATTATAAGGTTTTAACAAGAGATTCCTAAAAAAAATTAAAGAAATAAGGAAGCATGATTTACAAGGCCTAACAAAATTAAATAAAGAGAAATATAACAACTCGATATTTTAGTATTAATCAATAAAAAATAATTATAAAATAACAGAATCATTAAAACTATTTATATAATTAAATTATCTTAGAAGTCACAAAAACTTTATATAATTAAGTTATCAATTTTTTTTTAATTTCTAACTAGGCATATATCCGCACGATGCAACGGAATGTAAGTAAAGAACGAACAATTAATTTTACTTCCTTATATACATGTCATCAACAATCAACCATGACCTAAGAATTATAACTTATGAAACTTAAACTCATAAAGATATTCAATAATTAGTTTATATTACAATTATTGACCAAAAAAATTATAATGATATAATTTATAATAAGAATGAAACGTATTTTACGATTATGTATTTTTAACGTGCTATCGGTGGAAAAAAAATAAAACGTATAGATAGAAAACAAATTATTTCGTAGATATTCATGATATTTAATAGTACGGTTAAATTAAAAAATATTCAATATTGGGCTTGTTTTGTAGGTATTGGCAAAACGATTATAATGGTATAATTTGTAGAAAAATGAACGTATTTTTTCATTGCATTTTTGTTAATATATGATAATTTGTGTTAATATGATAATGATGTATTATGAAAAATGAAAAAGTAAGAGATATAAAGTAAATTAAATAAGTAATTGTAAGGATGATAAATGTAATATTATAAAGGTGGTAAATTTAATTGTATAAAAGTTTGTACAATAATCCGTTTTAGTTTTTTCATTATATAGTATAGATTAAGTTACTTTGAAAATAAAAGAAAACGCAAATTGTTTATGTAGTTACGAAATTGTGGAAAGAAAATAATTGAAAACGCTTTTCAAGAAAAAATTGAAAACCAAAGGACATATGGTGGGAATCGAACCTGAAGTAGGTTATGCAGAAAGGAGGGCTTTAACCATCTGCGCTACATGGTAATTTGTTTATTTTAGTTCATTTTCTTTATTATATTCTAATACTTATACATATAAAAATAAAAAATTGGAGGCCCCCGACGATCGGAGGCCCTATGCGGCGACACCTCTTGGCACACCCTGAAGAATGGCCCTGGGAGTAAATATGGATAAAAGTCAGGTAGGTGGTCAGGGTGGATTAGATTTTGACCTTAATGACATAGACTTAAATGATTTCGACATATTTAATGACTTTAATCCTTTTGATGATGGAAACAATGACATTGGTAATGAAATCAACATGGGTGAACAACCTGGAGTAAATGTGGGTCAACCTGAGTGTGATGAAGGTGGAGTAGATGAAGATATTGCCTTGAGTGAGGGACATGAACCTGATGAAGATATTGCCTGCAGTGAGGGACATGAATCAGATGAAGACATTCCGTTGGGTGATGAAGCTGGAGTAGATGATATAGAAATTGACATGTTAGAATTTAGGAATAACATTGACATAGATGCAGAGTGGATAAGAGTGACAAAAGATGATAGTCCATTGCGGGATGATGACCAAGCATTTGCAGCAGACCTTGAAGACTTTGACAGTCCATTGCGGGAAGATGATTGTGAGGTTGATAGGAAAGCAGGCTTGAGAACACTCAGGGGAAAAGCACCAAGAGAAGGAAGTGAGAATCACAGTGGGTTTTATATTGGGCAACGTTTTGGCACAAAACAGGGGATTAAAAAGGCACCGCAACTCCATTCCATTAACACAAGAAGAAAAATTAGCATTGTAAAAAATGACAACAAAAGGGTTAGGGCAGTGTGTAAGGGGATAATACCATCACTGCCTGAAGACAAAGGAGATGATAGCAAAGGCAAAGAAGTCAATGCAAGTGGGAAAGGATGTCCATGGGTCCTACACATATCCAAAGGCAAGCATGATGACACGTGGATGGTCAAGACTTGTGTGGATACACATAAATGCCTGCAGTCTAGAACAATTAAAGCTTGCACTGCCTCTTTCCTCTCCCAACAGATCGTAGACCAACTAGTGCATAACCCATAAATACCAAGTGCAACCCTGAAACAATCCATGGAGCAAAAGTATGAAGTGAAGATTGTTGGAATGGGTGTCCAAAGTCATAACTAATTACTCATGACTTTCCATTAATAGTAGGGTCCTTTTTGGGTTGCCCTCGATTGTCCAAGGGTTATTAGAATAATTAAGAGATAGAGATAAATGGTTTATTAATTATTATTTGATAATAATTAATTAGAAATTATTATGGAAATTTTTTATAGAATTAATTTAGAATTAATTGGAATTAATTTAGAATTAATTCAGAATTAATTTAGAATTAATTGGAATTAATTTGTGCCAATTAAAAGTGTAAGAAGATGAAATGACTTTTCTCTAAATCCTAAAGCTACTTACCACTATAAATAGAGGTCCATGACTCCTAAATCAGGGGTACAATCTCAAGCATTCTTCCTTGAGTTTTCTCTTCTCTCTTTGCTCCATTCCTTGTGGGTACTCTTACTACACTTGTGTGGATATTCAAAAGTCTAATAATCTTGGACAAATTGGGTACAAACCATTAGAGGTAATCTCCTTTGGTTACTACCTTCCTAAGCAATTTGGAATCGAAGTGTTCGAGTTCTTCACGTGAATAAATCCAATTACGAGTTTGGATTAAAGGTTGGTCATCCTTTTTCTTTCTTGTTGTTAATATCATTCACTAAAGTTTTCCTTGTAGGGTTTTTGTTATAGTTTCCGCTGCATTGTTTATTTATAGTTTATATAAAACCCAACAGTGGTATCAGAGCCATTAGTTGAGATGATATTAGCACTTGTTTAAATCTTGTTTGCTAAATTTCGGTATATATATATATATATATATATATATATATATATATATATATATGTCTGTTTGATCGAAAATTAGGATCATTTTATTTGTTAAAAATGTTGGTATTTTTGCTATTATCTCCTAACTTTTGGTAAACAGTTATTAAATGACAATTATACAATGTTCATCTAATAGTCAAGATTTCCGAAAATCTTGAGGATTACATGAAAGATTGGATAATTATGGCTATTATATTATTTGGCAAAATTGAAAGATTTAATAGGCTCATATTTTAAAAGGTTTAAAATTGAAAGAGTTTTTATATGCCAACCATGTTTTCGTTTTTAATCATTATCATATGTCCTCATATGATTTAAGTTTAATTGGCAAGATTTAAATTTCCATATGATTCAATCTGATAATTAGGATTAATTGAATTGCAAATAGTTTTTTTTGCATGTATTATTTAATGTTAATTATTAACATGTGACCTCACATGTTTAGAATGTATAATTATAAAATTAAAGTTATCTTGTTAGGTTACTTGGTTAATTAGAATTAATTTGATTAAATAATTGGTAAGTTTTAAAATGTTTAAAATTTACCCTATACTTATAAATTGTTTATACAGTATATAGTATAACCTAAGGTTAAACACATCGTAGTTGGATCACTATTAGACCCATCAAACTCCTAAAACTATAAGAAGGTACTAGGAGTCTGCCTATAAAATGGCGGCAAATGAGAAGGGCTTTCAAAACGCCATGTGTTGCCAGCTCACCGACCTTTTGTGTGAAGGAGTGCGAGTTATCGAATGGATCCAATATTGTCGATGTTAAGATTAAAAGTATTAATCTAAAACTTATATCTAATTTAAATTCCCTTCTTAGATACACATAAGAAAATGTGAATATGTATGCAAATCCATGAAAACGCACATCACTTCTAGATGGTCTATTAATGGAGCGTGCGTGGATAACCGGCACATTAATTTGAGACTATGAAAGGCAAGGTGATGTGGCAATTCGGTTTTATAGTTTATTGATGGAGCGTGTGTGGATAACCGACACGTCAATTTGAGAACTATAAATAGAATGAATGTGCCAACGCGATTTTTTGCATGGTTAATTCACAATCTTAATTGTGGTCTTCGGCGTCCCAGCCACAATGAGTAAGATGTATATCCGAGACTAAACATGCCCTTGAATGTACAAGGAGTCTCTAACGTTCCAGGAATTTCATAAAGATGAAATTGGCAAGTTGTATGCCTACCTAAATTAAATTCATATATAATTACGACATCCCTCTTTATATAATGAATGTTAGAAATTGGATCCTAGCCTTAATATATTAATTGGGTAAATAGTTAAGGATTATTTAAATATCACTAACTAAAACCACTTGTCTTATAGATGTCTGGAATCAATAATGATCTTCCTCCTACTCCTGCTCCTACCGGAAACTCCGGTTTCACTCTCCTTCCTATTCTGGCAAAGGAAAAGCTTATAGGACCCAATTATCTTGATTGGATGCGTGCCCTAAGATTGACCTTACGCTATGAAAACAAGGAATACGTACTCGATGAACAAATCGTTGAAATCGATCAGAACACTGCCTCTCCCGAAGAAATTACTGCTTACAACAAGCATTGCACCGACTCTACCAAGGCATCTTGCATCATGGTGTCCACCATGTCCTCTGAACTTCAAAAGATGTTCGATGAGAGCTGGGCATATGAAATAAATGAGAAACTTCGCGAAATGTTCGCTAAGGGACAAAGGCAATAGCGCTTGGAGGTTCTTAAAGCCCTGAAAAAGTGTCAACACAAGGATGGTGAGTCAGTATGTGCCCATGTGCAAAAGATGCAAAGGCTCATTGAAAGACTCGAGAAACTGGATGTGAAGTTTGACAAGAACTTGGCCATTGACATGGTCCTTGATTCACTTCCAGATTCTTATGATCCGTTCATTATGCAGTTTCATATGAATGATGGTGAGACCAATATGATGCAACTGCATAACCTTCTGCAAAGAGCTGAGCAAGGCATGAAGAAGTCTCATGTCTTATCAAGCTCAACTGTTGTTGCACAGGTAAATGCCATTCGGCCTGGAAAAGGGAAGAAACGAAAAGCCACTACTCAACCCGTTTGGAAAGGGAAAGCCCATGTTGGAGAGTCCAACAAAGGGTCAAAGAGAACGGTTAATCGTGACATCCCGCCTTCCAAAGATCCGAAGCAGGCAATGTGTTTTCACTGTGGACAACCAGGGCATTGGAGGAGAAACTGCCCAAAATACCTTCAAGAGTTGAAAGAAAGCAAGGGCAAATCGTCAGCCACTGTTTCAGGTATGTACTTAATCAAACACACAAATTTGAAATGTTCAAATTCCTGGATCCTTGATACAGGATGTGGTGTTCACATCTGTTCTGTTTTACAGGGACCAAGTGAATGCAAGGAGTTGCATCCAGGAAAGTTAAATCTCATCATGGGCAATGGGCGTTCTGCACCTGTTACGAAGATAGGGATTTTTGAGCTTGTCTTGGATAGTGGGTTTAGATTAGAGTTAGTAAATTGTTGTTATTCATCCGATATGTCTCGGAATATCATTTCATTTCACGCATTGTTTAAACAAGTATTCCGTTATTACTTTGATAATTTGAATGGAGATATTTTGGTTTTTAAAGATGACTTATTTGTTTTTAAAGCTACTCCTTGTAATGGTGTTTATGAATCTGTTGTGTGTGATAATAACTTGAGTAATGTGCTAGCTATTAATTCTTCTAATGAGTTAGACCATGCATCTTTGTGGCATTGTCGTCTTGGTCATATAAACAAGAAACGCATCGCCCAACTCCAAAAGGATGGAGTTTTGGAATCATTTGACTTAAAATCGTATGATGCATGTGAGTCTTGTTTTCTTGGCAAAATGACCAAGTCACCATTCACCGGTTCTTTACAAAGAGGTGAAGGATTGTTAGACCTAATACATACAGATGTATGTGGTCCATTTAGATCCACCACAAAAGATGACAATCGCTACTACGTGACTTTTATCGACGACTATAGTAGATATGGTTATGTTTACTTGATTAAACATAAGTCGGATACTTTTGAAAAGTTCAAAGAGTTCAAGAACGAAGTAGAGAATCAATTGGGTAGAAAGATTAAAGTACTACACTCCGATAGGGGTGGTGAGTATCTTAGTCTTGAGTTCAATGAGTATCTTAAGGAATGTGGAATTGTTTCACAATTGTCGCCTCCTAGAACACCACAACTTAATGGTGTAGCCGAGAGACGCAATCGAACCTTGTTAGACATGGTTCGCTCCATGATGACTCGAGCTCCTCTTTCGACCTATTTCTGGGGATATGCCTTAGAGACAGCCGCCCATATCCTAAATCTTGTACCAACAAAGAAGGTTGAAAAGACACCTCATGAAATGTGGACTGGGAAGAAACCCTCACTCGCACATATCAAGGTTTGGGGTTGTGAGGTTTTCGTGAGACACGAGAGCCAAGATAAACTTGCCAACAAATCTGAGAAGTGTCTATTCATCGGTTACCCACAAAAGTCTTATGGTTATTTGTTTTACCGACCCACTGAAAATGTGGTGTTTGTAGCTCGAAGAGGAGTCTTTCGAGAAAGAGAACTTATAGCTAAAGAAGTCAGTGGGAGTAACATTGATTTTGAAGAAATTCAAGAATCAAATGATGAAATACCTGACGTTGGCACTAGCACTCAACCTGAGGTAGAAATACCTGTTAAGCCAGTTGATAAGTCATTACCTCTTCGTAGATCCTCAAGAGTTAGCCACCCTCCTGAGTTCTATGGTCTTCATATTACTGCGGAAGGGGATACGTTAATAAGTGATAGAACACTTGTTAATTTGGATGAACCAGCTAACTATAAGGAAGCCATGGAAGGCCTTGAGGCTGCTAAATGGAAAGAGGCAATGGACAGCGAGATTCAATCCATGTATGATAACCAAGTTTGGAATTTGGTTGATCAAACACCAGGTAGTAAGACGGTCGGTTGTAAATGGATCTTCAAGAAGAAGATCGACATGGACGGGAATGTACACACGTTCAAGGCTAGGCTTGTGGCAAAGGGTTATACTCAAACCCAAGGGGTTGACTATGATGAAACTTTTTCACCGGTAGCCAAGATCAAGTCTATTAGGATAATGCTTGCCATAGCCGCCTTCTATGATTATGAAGTATGGCAAATGGATGTCAAAACCGCTTTCCTTAATGGGAAACTTTCAGAGGATGTGTATATGACACAACCAGAAGGTTTTGTAGACACCAAGCATCCTAATAGAGTGTGCAAGCTTGAAAAGTCTATTTATGGACTTAAACAAGCTTCTCGCAGCTGGAATCTTTGCTTCCATGAAAAGGTCAAAGCGTTTGGATTTTCTAGAAGTGAAGATGAGTCCTACGTATATGTCAAAGCTAGTGGGAGTACGATAACCTTCCTAGTCTTATATGTGGATGACATACTCCTTATAGGAAACGATATCCCAACCTTGAATGGTGTAAAAGCCTGGCTTGGGAAATGTTTCGCTATGAAGGATCTAGGAGAAGCAACGTACATACTGGGTATAAGGATTTATCGAGATAGAACAAAACGTCTAATAGGACTAAGCCAAAGTACATATGTGGATAAAGTATTGAAAAGGTTCAATATGGAAAATTCCAAGAAAGGGTCTTTACCCATTCATCAAGGCATAAAGCTTAGTAGATCTCAATGTCCCGTCACTCGTGATCAGGTGGACAAAATGAGTCGAGTCTCATATGCTTCGGCTATAGGATCGATCATGTATGCCATGACATGTACTCGCCCTGATGTCTCGTATGCTTTGAGTATGGTGAGTCGATATCAGGGTAATCCGGGCGAAAGTCATTGGATAGCAGTGAAGAATATTCTCAAGTATTTGAGAAATACGAGAGATATGTTCTTGGTGTTCGGTGGGAGTGAGGAACTTAGAATTAGCGGGTATACTGATGCCAACTTCCAAACGGATGTGGATGACTGTTGTTCACAGTCCGGTTGGGTGTTTCTATTGAATGGAGGTGCAGTGACATGGAAGAGTTCCAAGCAACCTACTGTGGCGGAATCAACCTGTGAGTCCGAATACATTGCAGCTTCTGAAGCTGCGAAGGAAGCTACATGGTTGCAAAACTTTATTGGTGATCTGGAAGTCGTTCCAACTATCAGTGAACCCATAGAGATCTTTTGTGACAACACTGGTGCTGTCGCCCTTACGAAGGAACCAAAAGATCATGGAAAGACCAAGCACATCAAGAGGAAATTTCACTATGTACGACATAGAGTGGAGGATGGAGACATCTTAGTGAGTAGGATATCATCGGAAGAAAACCCGGCTGATCCTTTCACAAAGGCACTTAGCAAAACCAAGCATGACCTGCATGCTAGGAGCATTGGCTTGAGACAAGATATTAGTTTTAGTAATTAAGTGATATTCGAAACATTGTAACAGTAATAAATTGTAATTGATTTGGTGATGAATAATAAAGATTATTTATGTGTTAGTGAACTGCCATTCGAATTATTTATTATTGTGTTTTTTTGCATGTTTAACTTCCCGAGTATTAAGTCGATGTTTATAGAGATAAACATAGCATGAGAATGCGACTGAATATTCAAAACTCTACAGTCGGTCATACTCTTGGAAGTAAGTATTGATTTAAGACTGTCATGGAGTGTTAGTTGATGTCTATAGAGATAGACATAATATAGAGATGCATCTAACCCTCATGAGTACTTAAATAGAGATTTAAGTATTAGAGAAACCCGCACTTAGAGATTACTTAATGGATTAAAATCACAAGTAATTCTAAGATGATAATATCTGTTATTCTTCAAATGGAGATGCATGAGTTTAAGTTTATGATTCAATTATGCATTGGTACATCTAAACGCTACCGTATCTGGAAGTTATAAAAGATGTTTCCATGTATGATTTGAAGAATAGATTTGGACTATGTAGTCAAAGTTTATTCGTTCCTTTTGTCTATTAATGGAAAAGCGATATATGTGGGCCCCTCGGTGATTTAATGACGACATTATAGTGCTGGGCCCAGCCTGGACTAGATTGATGTGTTCAATTCAGTAGTCTAATAAAGTCCTCATAAATCGAAAATTGGGAAACAACCTTGAACTTGAGATTGATCCATGTCCATGACTCAGTTCATACGATATCTTGAAGAACGAAGGAATAAGCTGATCACTTATCTAGGGCTGTCTCTGAATCAGAGTTCGGCAGTTGCTAAGGAAGCACTCTCTGCTGATTGTTTGGTTAGTTTATGACTAATAGTAGTTAATGACTTGTCCAAGTGGGAGACTGTTGGAATGGGTGTCCAAAGTCATAACTAATTACTCATGACTTTCCATTAATAGTAGGGTCCTTTTTGGGTTGCCCTCGATTGTCCAAGGGTTATTAGAATAATTAAGAGATAGAGATAAATAGTTTATTAATTATTATTTGATAATAATTAATTAGAAATTATTATGGAAATTTTATATAGAATTAATTGGAATTAAATTAGAATTAATTTAGAATTAATTGGAATTAATTGGAATTAATTTGTGCCAATTAAAAGTGTAAGAAGATGAAAGGACTTTTCTCTAAATCCTAAAGCTACTTACCACTATAAATAGAGGTCCATGACTCCTAAATCAGGGGTACAATCTCAAGCATTCTTCCTTGAGTTTTCTCTTCTCTCTTTGCTCCATTCCTTGTGGGTACTCTTACTACACTTGGGTGAATATTCAAAAGTCTAATAATCTTGGACAAATTGGGTACAAACCATTAGAGGTAATCTCCTTTGGTTACTACCTTCCTAAGTAATTTGGAATCGAAGTGTTCGAGTTCTTCACGTGAATAAATCCAATTACGAGTTTGGATTAAAGGTTGGTCATCCTTTTTCTTTCTTGTTGTTAATATCATTCACTAAAGTTTTCCTTGTAGGGTTTTTGTTATAGTTTCCGCTGCATTGTTTATTTATAGTTTATATAAAACCCAACAAAGATCTCCCACATGAAGTCTTTTAGAGCTAAAACAATGGCTCTGAACCAGCTTAGAGGTGATTATGTGGGTCAATACAATGTTCTAAGGGACTACCTGTGTGAGATTCAAAGAACAAACCCTGATACCACTGTGAAGTTGGAGGTAGAGCTTGAGCCTAATCCTAATGAACCTACAAGAAAGTTTAAGAGGATCTACATCTGCCCAGGAGCATTAAAGAAGGGGTTCAAGGCTGGGTTAAGGGATCTGTTAGGGTTAGATGGAACTTTCATGAAAGGACCATTTCCTGGGCAATTACTCACTGCAGTTGGGCTTGATGGTAACAATGGAATTTATCCACTGGCTTATGCCATTGTTGAGGCTGAAACAACAAGTTCTTGGAGTTGGTTTCTAGAATACCTCAGAGATGACTTGGATTTGTGTCCTAATGCTAATTTCACATTTATCTCAGACAGGCAGAAGGTATGTACCTTTACATTTTGTTTGTTACTTACCCATAATGGAATATGATACTAATATTGGTATGAACTAATTGCAGGGTATCCTTCCAGCAATTACAAAGGTTTTTCCATGTGCTGAGCATAGGTACTGTCTTAGACATATCAGTGAGAACATGAAGCTTCAATGGAAGGGAAAGGTTTTTAAAGATCAACTTTGGAAGTGTGCCATAGCTACTACTGAACCAGAGTTTGAACAAGCCATGGCAGATATGAAGAATTTGAGTACAGATGTACATAATTGGTTAAGGCAAATCCCTCCTGAACATTGGAGCAGAGCTCATTTCACAGGTATATTCTTAAACTGTTATGCAAGTAACATGAGAATCATTTTTGTTTTAATGTGGATACATATATGTTTACAGGTAGGTGTCATAGTGATGTTCTCCTAAACAATATGTGTGAGGTATTCAACAAGCAATTGGTGGATGGGAGGGACAAACCCATCATCACAGCCTTAGAGTTCATCAGGCAATATATGATGAAAAGGATGGCTAAAGTTCAAAAGTTGATAAATTCAGGTGATGGGCCCCTTACACCAACAGCCACAAAGCTGTTGAATTCAATTAAGCAAGAAGCCTCAAAGTATACAGTGATATGGAATGGGGATGAGATGTATGAAGTGAGTGGTCCAGGTTATGACCAATGCATTGTTGACTTTCAAAACAGGTATTGTTCTTGTCGAAGGTGGGAACTGAATGGCCTTCCATGTAAGCATTTTGTTGTTGTGCTTTGGAATATGGAAAGCAATGGACTTTCATGTGTAGCACCTGAAGAATTGGTCAACAAGGCCTATTATTTGGAGACATGGAGGAGTATGTACAATTTCAAGCTTAAACCAATCAATGGAAGAATGATGTGGCCTAAATCTGAGTGTCCCACAACACTTACTCCACCAAATCATCATGCTCAAATAGGGAGGCCAAAAAAGAAGAGAAAGAAGACTGTGGAAGAGTTGAGTCAAGCTTCCAACAAGGTACCAAGGACTGGGATGAGAAGCAGGTGTACCAAATGCAAGCTCCAAGGCCACAATGCAAGGACATGTAAGGGTCTGGCTAGTGGAAGTCAAGCTTAGGTAATTTAACTATGGAAAAACTTTGTAAAGCTCTGTGTAATGTTGTTTATTTTGGGAAACTTGTACCACTTTTTGGCCATATGGTGAATTTCCAGATGCAGGTTATGTAATGGACAACATGGGCTTCAATGCCCTTTTTGGTGATATTTTAGTATGAAATGGTTTGGCTATGTATTAATTATGGATTAAGTTTCTTCATTAATTTGTTTTATAGTACAATAAATACATAATGTATAACAGTGACACTAACACCCTTTGAAGAACAATAATTTAGTTAAACATTAAAATGTTTACATTACTTAGGAAACAAACATCACTATCCAACTAAACAGTCAAACACTGTTTTACATCAAATAAAAAAGTAGGAAACAAACATCACTATCCACGTGAAACAACAAAAAAGCTTCCATCTTTGTCTCTGCTTCTGTATTTCTTGAATGTCACCTTCAAGCTTGTTCTTTGATTTCAATAGGCCATTTATGATTGCCTGAGAACGTGAAGAAATTGGAGGGTCAACACAACTAAAGAAACCACAATTCCATACCTAATCAAGAAAATAGACCAAAATCAGACCAAATTACCCCAAAATCACAACATAATAAGACAAAAAAATGTGGAACAAGGGGACATACATTTCTCGAACAACAGTTGAATCGGCGCCCTGGATTTGTTTTTGTCCACGATGTTCGAGTGATGGCAGGTAAACCGCAGTTGCAATACACCATGGGTGGAACAATCGGACGAACCATGGTCGATTGGAGAAGCAGAGTGCGAAAGAGAGAGACAGAGAAGAGGGAGGTCGATGGGGACGATGATGATTTAGGAACGTTGGGGAGCCGTTTGATAATGAAGAAGGAAATAGAGGGAACGGGTGAAATGGCCAAAATGCCCCTCACGTGAGGGGCACATGTTGCCTCTAACGGCAGCTTAGTGGACGACGTTAGCGCCAGGGACGAGTTTGGGCACCATATCTCACTTTTAGGGACCGCCAATGTACTTTCAGATCTCGAGGGACGAAAAGTGAAATCCAGGCATTCATGAG
The DNA here is from genome assembly GCA_023525745.1 of Arctium lappa. NCBI lineage: Eukaryota > Viridiplantae > Streptophyta > Magnoliopsida > Asterales > Asteraceae > Arctium > Arctium lappa. Next base: position 9,821,690 of record CM042054.1, on the reverse strand, counting down.
GGACCATTTATGTAATTCACTCATATATAAATAACCAAACAGTTTTTATCCATGCAATCACCTTGTGTTTGTCACATTTAAACCCCAAACACAAAACCATTATTTGAAATTCTAATTTCTTTTGTTATTCACTTATATTTGTATAGTCGATTAGTCTCAATATATATTTATATATGTAATGGAATGTTTAAATAAAAAAATTAAATATTTAAGAAAATGTTAAAGGTATGTTCATATATAAATCATTGAAAAATCTATTTGAATATGTATATGTAAACTCATATAAATAATCTATAACGTCAATTCAATATGCATATTCAAATGTTTTTTTTATTCTTTAATGATTCACATATGAATATTTCTTTAACTTTCATATTTTATCTTCTTACGATATTTAATCTTTCTTCTTTAAACCGACCTTTATGTATGTATAAGTGTATATATATATTAGAGACTCTTTTATTTGGTAAAAATGTTTCTTTCAAGGTAAAAAAAAGTTGGTTTTGTGTCATTTTAATATTATTTTTTTATGTTTACACTAGAAGTGTACTCGCGCAATGCAGCTAGATACATCACGATTTTAATCTTTCATTTTATTTTCTGTTTTTTGTCGATTTACATTACGATTTTGGATGGTTGTGAGAGAGTGATAATGATTTTTTTTTATATAATTTGTTTAATTTAGACTTAATAATATAATGTAATTTATTTTGGTTTAATAATATAATTTTTTTTATAAAATATTCTGTAAAATTTTTTAATTATATTTTAGATTTTTTATATCTAAAATATGCTGAGAGTTATTTTAGAGGAGTTAAAGTGGGAAATGATTTTATGGGAGTTAAAATGGTTAGAGATAATGATTGAAAATTAATGAATAGCATTAAATGTAGTACATACAACTTTTATGGCTATTTTTTAAGTAATTAGTATTAAATAACGGTACATTAAGCTTTAAGACTTGTTTTTAAGAGTTTTTTATACCATCTTTAAAGGATAGAAGTAGTAAGAAAGGAAAGTATGGTTTTTATGGAGAAGAGGTATCGGATAGGAATATAAAAGTGGTTCAAATGTCCACAAATTGAAGAAAATGTATCAACCACCAAAATATTTATATTCACTTTCGCAAATGAAATTTTAGTTTTTCCTATAAAAATACATAATCACTTTCCAAGGGTCTTAAAAGTAATTTTACAAGAATTGAATGTATGTGTGATGAAAATGGAATGGAAGAAAATAATTCAATATTCAAAATTATTTGTAGTGTAACAACTAAAATTGCTAATTTTACTAAAATAATTTTATTCTTGATTAATAAATTAATAAAATATACTAATTTTACTCTTTTAATCTATTTTATCTAATATAAATATTATATTATCAAAATGTCTTTGGCCTTTATGGAAAATCAGGGGTTTAAATTTCATTGATTGTAAAAAAAAATATGTGAGTTTACTTATTGCAATTATTATATATAAATATTATATAATTTTTAAAAAAATATTATATTATATTTTAATTTATTTTCATTAATGAAATATCATATATATTTTACTTATTATTGATGTTGTATATTTTATCTATTTTTCTTGAATAAAGTTTCTTGAGACCCGTTCCGTTTCTCAAGAAAATGTTGGTATTTAAATCATTATAATTATTATATATAAATTAAGTCATTTGCATACTCCAACCCGGGATAGGCCCATCAATCCCGGCCTTACCCCACTATCACGACATTTTTTTAGCTAACCCCGGGATTTGTCAAATCCCGGCTTAATATCCCATACTTAATGAGTATTTTGGCAAAAAAATGAGAGGTTTTGGGCATTTCGATAATATACTTTTGAAATACAGGTACTTTAATTAAATTCTCTTTCTTTAATTACTTAAATATACTCAAGTACAAGTTTGTAAATACAAAATTAATTTTCAACTTCATATTTTCAATATCTATATATTCTATACTATATTTAAAAAACGACATAAAAAACTCTTAATTACAACATTTTAAGCACAAAGTACAACTAATATAAACCAATTACTTAATTTACAAATTATTAATGCTTTGGTACAACCTTTCCAAGCACAATATCTCATATAATCATTTATTTGTGGAATAGATACTCATTTATTAATATAAATATTTGTTTTTTTGGTGGAAGATTTTATAAAATAGATTTTATATTAGTATAATCTATTTTAAATGTAGATTTTACATTTAAATCTATATTAATGAGATGTAATATAAAATCTTTTTTCTTCCGTATTTTTTTATATTACATCTCATAATGATTTTTCCATATTTTATTTTATAAAATCTTTTTACATAATGAGATGTAATATAAACTATTTTTTCTTCCGTATTTTTTTTGCTAATATAAAATATATTTTATTTTATAAAATCTACACGTATTTTATATTAGCATAATATAAAATCTACACGTATTTTTTTTCTAATATAAAATCTACACATGTTTTTTTTTTCACGAACATTAAAAGAAGAAAAAAGAAGATTGATATGAATTAAAAATAAAAAATAACGAGATACACTAATAAATTATTGTATTCTTTAAAATAAAAATATTCCGCACTACTTTCCAAATTAACCAAGTGTAAGCAAAATAAAATAGAAACGATGTAGATATAAAAATAATTTTCCATATTTTTAATATATTTACATTTAAATGTAAAATCGAAAATAAAAATAAAAGATTTTAAAATATATCTACATTCACTATAAATATATATAGCTTCTCTATGTATCATCCGAATACAAGAAGAAGACGAACGGTCGGGTGTCAATGGCGGAACCTGCAACTGAACAAAAGGTATTCCACTATATTTTTGTTTCTTTGAAAAACTATTTTTTTATATTTTATTTTATTTACTGAAGATTTGTTTATATTTTTCAAAACCCACAATCATATTTTTCGAAGTAGGGGAATAAGATATATATACATATCTTTATTTTTATCGACTAATACTATGAGGTCTTGAAGTCAATAGTCAGATAAATTTTCAAGTGATACTGAGTGAATTTGAACTATATCAGTTGAGTTGTCGGTTACAAAAGATAGAAATCATTTATTTTCTTTGTCATATTTGATGTGGGTTGAATGTTGTTAATTAATCTACAAATTTATACGTTCAAAGTGATTGTCAAGTGTTGTCGAGGAGGTTTCAGAAAAATTGCAAAATCTGTAAAAACGTATGTTCATATTTATAATTATTTCAATAATAGTGATATGTTGTGAGACATGTCGTTTGAGTTTTAAATAATATAATACAAAATTATTACCAGTATTATTGCACAAACTCATAACAACAAACGATTAAGAATATATGCAAGTTAACCACTTATGAAAATACATTCGTTTTTCACATTGTATTTCATTAACTGTTAACAGAGAAATTACGTTTCATTTTAACTCGGTTCAATATTCCAACAAAAAATTTATCATCCCGTGCAATGCACAGGCCCAACACTAGTTATAACTAAATAATGGAAAACTGAGGAACACCTTAGTATCCTTTCATTTAGACGGTATGTATTTGTGCATACAAGTAAATTTTGTTGTTTTTTGGTTTATATGCACATGTGAATGTACAAATTACTTGTATGCACATACCGTTCAAATGAAGGGCTACCAGGATGTTCTTTAGTTTTCCGTTTTTTTGAGGTTTCTTTTGAACCATATATAAAGCTTTGTACAGTGATATAAAAAGGCCAGAGTATACAAAACTTGGGAAAAGAACATTAAGGCTATGTTTGATAAATTAGTGAAAAGCTAGCAGAAAAAGTAGTCATATACGGTAAAAACTAGTTGATACGTCATATGACAATGTAAAATGACCTAATTGAAAAACATAATTAGCTTTATAATTAGAAAAATAGAAGAAGAAAAAAAGCATAATTGAAAAAAGGTGGAAAAAATCTTCTACGATTTATTGAAACACTACTTGAAGTAGTTTTTCTAAAAGTTAGGGGTCGTTTATCCAAACGAGATAAACATTTACAAAAGTCAACACTATAACTTACTTTACCGGGTAAGATTGTAGTCCGGGTATACACCAGTTTACCCGATAATCGTTTACCGTGTAAGATTCTCCATCCTTATTATCGCTCTTACCAAGTAAGATTCTCGACCTTTGTCATGTTCATCCGGTAAGATAAATAACCCGATAAGCATTTATAGAGTAAGCGTTTAGTAAACAACCCTTTAGTCATGGATAACATAACGGGATTTTTTCAATAAACTCAAAGAAAAAAAAGTAGGTTATTATCACATCTGCATGAAGGTTGCCCAAAAAGCCGGAATGTTATAGTTCAATCAAAAAAGTGGCACAACCTTAGAAAGGATCAACAATGGACAAACATGGTTCAAGAGGAGCCAAACATATTTCGAAAAGATCCATACCATTCAAATGTTTATGTATCTATCCCTTTCCTTTTAAATATTTTGTAGAATTGTTTAAATAGAATTATCTAGATGATTGGTTAGAGTAGTACAAATAAAGACAATCTCACATTTGTAGAAAATCCACTCAATTTTAGAGAAGTTGACTAATGGAGAGAGGGGTTCTCTCCATTTCCAATTTTGCATGTTAGTTTCACTACAACAATATTAGGTTTACATGACGTCTAAAATTGTAACATCCTAAAAATATAAGTAAATTTAAACCTGAGAAAATGTCGTAAACTTGACATTTCTATAAGTAACAATACCCAAAGAGGGAAGAGTAAGTAGCATTTACAACTCTGTAAATGGGTATTGATAATGACAATACACTAATCTAACAATATCAAGCCTAGATTAATACAATTGTTAACAATTCCCCCAAAGAGACTTCTATTCAATCTGAACGCCCAAAAATCTCTAAATGGCATAAACTCCAAAAGATGCTGCTATTGGCCAATACGCTCATCCCTCAATAGTTGCGAGTCCGTCGCTATGAGAACATGGTTCACATGACAATCCAAGAAAAAGTGTTGGGCTAAGCGCCTAATGAGATCAAGCAATTAATTAAAAATAATTATAAGTACGGGAGTAAATCATGTAACTTCTCGTTTCACAAAGTTGTACATCATATCCTTATAGTTATTGGAGAGGTATTTGATAGTGTAGACATAAACTCTATCCGAGTCTTTAGTCGAGTGGAACATCAACCCAAACCGGGTCTTTAGTCGTCTTAGACATCAACTCAATCCGAGTCTATAGTCTCATTGGACATCAACTCAAACCGAGTCTTTAGCCTTGGTAGACATCAATTCAAACCGAGTCTTTAGCCTTGTAGACATCAACTCAAACCGAGTCTTTAGCCTTGGTAGACATCAACCCAAACCGGGTCTTTAGCCTTGGTATACACACATGATTTGGGGAACCAATTATCCAAGGGTACCCCAAAAGTAAGTTCCAAGTTCCTAACCTTATTTTACCAATTTAATCCATCACACCATACAAGTGAACATAATCAACAATTATATGAATGTATGTCCATATTTCAAGTATAATTCTCATCCCAATTCTACCATTATGGTGAGCATCCAAACCCCTTCAACATTTATAAAATTTGGGAATAATGACCACATTAGGGTAGCAAGTTATTTTTTTCAAGTTCATTCCTTCATCAAAATATGTCTCCACAATCCCATCTTGACCCAATATTTTCAAAGTCTCATAAATGTGAGAAAGGGGTAACATACACCTTGGGAGACAATAATATACATATAAACACCATTAGATTCTCACCTTGAGTGCTTTTACCAACTTTATCAAAACCCTAAAATCCCTTAAGATCAAAAGCTTTGGTTGGGTTATCATAAGTGTAACAACAAAGATAAAAGATAATCATAAGTAAGATAAGGCGATCTTAATTATATACATAGTTCTAGGAAATGAGAATGACTCACCAAATAGGGTTGTTAGTGAAAACCCTAGTGGAGATGAGAAGGAGAGTTGAGCTCCTATGACCCTAAAACCTTGCAATTAATGGTGGTGGAGTCCTAGGGTTGCAATAGCTTCACTTGGATCCCTTAGATTAACAATCAATGAGAAGAGATGGTATGGAGGGACTGAAAATCGCCCTAAAGATGGAGAGAGTTCGTATTTGTGATTTTAACAAATGCTCCCTTAAATCAAATATGCGATTCAGAAGGCCTCAGCCCGCCGATGACAATGACATGCGAGTATGCCCTTGGCATACTCGCCCATTCGGTACCGAGACAGGACTGCTCTGCGCGACATTGACACGCGAGTATGCCCTATGCATACTCGTCGGACATACTCACTCAAGGTGTACCGAAGGGCTGCTCCACCCCGCGACTTTGAGGCATTCTCGCCCAAGCTCCCCGGTTGCTCGATTTTTCCGATTCTTGACCCGATTCGACTCTAAACAATTTGACCCACGATGGAATATCCTTAACTTGATATTAGGCACGATAAAGCTAAAATAAATATTTCAAAAGATTTCTACCGCATAAGTGAAGTTGAAAATAGCAAATGGTTAAGGCGACATACTTACGTAATTTGGGTTGTCACAAAAATGTCTAAACTTCATAATAGAATATTTTATAGGACTTCGATTTATAAAACCAAACGAAAAAAATGTCTTCTAAAAATGTTACAATAGGTTTATATGACGTTTTCGGTCGTCTTAACAAGTTTTTTTAGGATGCTTATAATAAATTATCACATTACTCATTTTATAGGGTATCATTTGAAAAGATTATTCTATAAACACAAGTGTCTTATAAAAAATGAGTTTAAAATGTCCTATAAAATAAATAATACGACACTTTATTTTTAAAAGTGTCTCAAAAAACTTGTTAAAATACCTAAAAACGTCTAAACCTATTAGAACACTTTTTTTTTGTACGACAACTTGGGCTAAGCCCACACACACACGCACCCGCGGTATCCAGGCATCCAGTTGGGCAGCACCGACTAATCCGCGGCGACCCGGCCCAGCTAAATCGACTGGATCCGCCCAGGTACGACTAAGCCCGATCAAGACCGAACTCGCATACCCATAGACTGGTATGCCCGTAAACATGGACCCGAAGGCCGACCCAAGGTCTGGGTATCGCCGAAGTGCATCCCCCAGGATTCGAACCTTGTTAGATAGGCATACCATGCACTATCCCTCCAGGGCCTTACCACTAGGCTAGCACCTCTTTAATCCTATTAGAACACTTTTGGATATATTGTTTTATAGTTTTGTTTAAATATTATAATTCATATTCTGTTTATTATTTTTTATTATTTAATTAGTAAACATTGTTACTCTATATCATATCACGGCTCTTGTATTGTATTAACCAATATTTTTAAGTTTTAAGTTTCTTGATTAATAAATGCTAATAATCTCAAATAAATAAGATTATTATTTGATTAATGTATTTAATCTGATTTTTTTTGTATTTTTAAATAAATAAAGTAGTGTGAAAGGTGAAGGCCAAAATTCTTGTGATTTAATCATTAATATCTTTACCAACAAAAGAGAGAAATATAGCACTAGTTGCATGGTCAACTTCAACAAAATAAAAAGTCATAGTTTTCACAGGAGGGTTGGTTAAACCTCAACTTTGTTTTGAGTCAATCATTGGAATTAATTTATGGTATTTTAAAGAAATGTCTCATTAATCTATACTATATTATATAGTTGGCATAAAAACTCTTAATTACAACTCACTAAACTTTATGTACTATCATTTAAAGCTATCTACTTAAAATCTCTTAAAAATAACTACTAAAGCCTAATGTACTACCTGTAAAGCTTTTAACCCTAATTAATATATTTCATCTTTATCCCCAAAATCCTTATCTCTAATCCCCAAACTCTAAAATTATGAAATTTGAATTCTGATAAACATAATCAAAACAGGATAAACATCTCAATTTAAATATAAAAAATTTAAAAAATATAAGATAATTAATGAATTTTAAAAAACTACTTAATTTTTTTATATAAAAAACATTATGTTGTTAAGCCTAAATTAAACAAATTTATACATAAAAAATCATTATCACTCAATAAAAATCATCCAAAATCGTATTGTAAATCAATAAAAAATAAAAAATAAAAATAAACATTAAAATCGTAATGTATTAAGCATTATGTACTATTATTTAATGCTAATCTACTTAAAATCTTTTAAAAAACAATTAATGAAGCAATATGTACTACTTTTAAATACTTTTAACCCTAATTAATAAGTTTCATCCTTATCCCCCAAAATCCTTATCTCTAATCCCCAAATCCTAAAATTATGAAATTTGAATTCTGATAAACATAATCAAAACATGATAAACATCTCAATTTAAATATAAAAAATTTAAAATATATAAGATAATTAATGAATTTTAACAAACTACTTAATTTTTTTTATATAAAAAACATTATATTGTTAAGCCTAAATTAAACAAATTTATATATAAAAAACCATTATCACTCAATAAAAATCATCCAAAATCGTACTGTAAATCAATAAAAAACAAAAAATAAAAATAAACATTAAAATCATGATGTATCTCGCTGCATTGCGCGAGTACGCTTCTAGTAATTATATAAATTAATAATATTAGAGTGAAATCTTAAATTAATAATTATATAAATTAATAATATTAAACAAATGTCCTTCATGTTGTAGCCCAGTGGTAAGGTAACATCCTGGGGGGTCAGTGGATGGTATCCCTGACTACCCAGGTTCAAACCCTGTGGTGAGCATCCTGTGACATCCATGATCATGGGTCTACCACATAGTGGTACCCTTAATTGGGCTGGGTCGTGATCGACAGGGATTAGTCGGGTGACACCCTTAAGTGGGAGCCCGGATACCCCGGGAACGTGTGCGTGTGTTAACTTGCCGTTCAAAAAAATAATAATAATATTAGAGTGAAGAATATTTTAAACATGTGTATTAAAAGTGTCGGTAATTTGTATGTTTTGTTTGTAGGCACTAAAAAAATGTAAGAGTTTTGTTTATTAGTAGCTTAATGAGCTTAATGAAGCGTACAACTTATTCAATCAGCTATAAGTAACTGTTTGGTAGTAGTTCAATGACATAGAAAATGATTTATTTAGTAAGCTTTTAGTATAACATTAAGTTTTTTTCCAAACCAAGTTGGAAACATATACAAAGGAATTTTGGTCTTTTCGTTTGTTATATGTTGCTTTTTTTTATTTAATTTGGAATTTTTCCTCAAGAAATGAAGACTTAAATTACAAGTTACAACAACTTGTCTTAAAATACACCAAATACGACTGGAAAATTATAACAACTCCTGTGGATTTGTAGCTAATTTAAGGTTCATCCAAAATTCTTTCGTTACAAAACCAGTACACATGTCGTTAGTACAAGAATGAACATCAATTAAAAAAATATAAAACGTTTAATTGAGTTTATTCTTGGTGTTTAGGCTATTGAGGTTGCGAATCTTTTTCAGAAGTACACTGTTCACTTTTGGTGAGGTTGAAACCCATTGACCTTTAGGAATGTTGGTTACCGAATACCACTGGACCACCGACCATGGCCCATTGATATATAAGGTTGCTAACCTTTTGGTGAATGAATACATCTTGGGGTCATTGCACTGTTAAGCATGGATCTTGAATGAATACATGAGGCCAGTCATTTCAATCATACAAAATAAACAAAGAAAAATATCACGTTAACGAGTTGTGCTTGTAGCCTTGTCTCCCGGTGCCTAATATATACCCTGATCAGGGGCGGATCTAGCTAGTAAGATATGGGGGGATGGGCCCCCATTAAAATATAAAAAAACAAAAAATTTTAGGTTAAAAACAATTTTTTTTACTGTTTACCTTAGTTTCCTCCAGTAAATTTTTGTCCGGGCCCCCACAAAACAAAAGAAGTACTTCGAGATCAACCAAAAAAACGGAAAGATATCTCTCGAAATCAACCAAAAAAACCTAAAAAGTCCTTCGAAATCGACAAAAAGAACTTAAAAATCCATTGAAATCAACCAAAAAACTTTAAAAAACTCTTGAAAAAGTGGAATTATACTAAAAACACATCGGCCGACTTCATGACCTTTAATCTGCCTTAAAAGGTGCCTCATCAGAGAAAAAAATCCTGGATCCGTCCCTGATCTGATCACCGAAAATTCTGGATGCGTTACTAATACTTGAATTTAGGGCATCAAGTTATACCTTATCTACTCGATATGTGGATCTATTATTATTTTATATTATTATCATTATCATTATTATTATTGTTTTTTATTTATTATTTTTGTTATCAACTATTGACATATCACTTCTTTAATGGTCACCATCAATGCAATATAATAAAAAGCCCATACTTGAATTTTGCAGGGATGATAAGGTCGCAGGGTATTAATTGTCATGCCTAAGGTTTTTGTGATGTTGTCATTCATTTGGATGTATGACTCAGCTGTTTGATTGGTTTTTCATTCAGTCTTGTATGAATAAAGTTGTCTGTGTGCAGGGTCGGAACACAAACCTTTTGATCGCAGGGGCCAGGGCCGTGCCTGGGGGAGGGCGGGTCGGGCGCACGCCCAGGGCCCACAAGAAATTGGGGCCCAATTTTTTTTGTATATACTATATAGTATATATAGTAGTAGTTAAAAAAATTAGTAAATAAAAGAGACACAAATTTTTTAAGTATCTAATAGGTCACCAAAAAGAATTTAACATTATATTAAGGGCCCAAACATGTATTAGTTAATTAAATTGAAGAATAAAATATGTAAACGGTTCATTGATCGTTCATTTTATAATAATGCTTATTTAATTATTGTTTCTCTAAGTTTTTTTTATTCCGTACTAACATATAAAACTACTTTGTCCAACAAACCTTGATATATTTTTCATCATTCATCTTTTACTAACTCTTTTAATTATTCCATTTGTACAGTGGATATATTTTCCATCATTCATCTTTTACTAACTCTTTTGATTATTCCATCTGTACAGTGGCAGATCCACGATGTTTGCCCGGTGGGGGTACCTTTAAGGTAGATTAAAGACCCGCAAAATCGTTTGATGTGTTTTTAGCCTAATTCCACAATTTCGAGGGATTTTTTAAAGTTTTTTGGTTGATTTCGAGGGATTTTTAAGTATTTTTTTATCGATTTCGAGGGACTTTTTCGGTTTGTTGGTTGATTTCGAGAGACTTTTTTGGTTGGTGGGTGCACAGACGGAAAATTACTTGGAGGAACTATGATAAGAAGTTAAAAAAATGATTTTTAACTTGGGTAAAAATCTTTTCTTAATGGGGGCTCACCCCCCTCCCCCCCCCCCCCCCCCTTTTTACATGCATGAATTCTATTTTTGTATTCGCATGAATTCTATTTTTGTATCAGACTATAGTAGTTTTCTTGTTATTAACCATGAAATTTCATACATTTTGAAATTTTTTCACCAACAAAACGAGACGATCCTACTTAGATTTCAAAACTACCCTTGTTTTTCATACAATATTGACTCATATATCTAAATTAAGAATAAGATCTCAAACTATTATCAACATGAACTTTAGATTCTAAGATTGATGGTTAATAAAAAGTTTGTTTTAACCCTAAATTAAATTTTAATTGGTGATGAAATCATTAACATGAGATGACATGGAAACTCTAACCCAACATGATGTCAATCTATATATTAAAGGTATATCATATGATGTGTTCAATGGTAGAACAAATTTAGAGTGATATGTAAAAATGATATGATAAATAATATTAATCTAGAACTAATTTTTTATTAAGTCTAGGAATACTCGGAAAATGGTTTTATATGAAATATTAGTATTTTCTAAATTCGTTTTAATCTAATGATAAAAACAACATATTGAAATTTTTATCGTACCTATCGAGGGCCCATTCTTACATGTCGCCCAGGGCCTATAGAATCTCAGGAACGGACCTGCAGGGGCCAAACCTAATTTTTTTACGTGTCACATGGACGAGTCTAATTTGATTTAATGTAATATAGTAATACATATAGAGAGAGTTTCAAATATAAACCATATAATTGTTATAAACCCTACAAACCAAATAGACTATTATATATAGAGTTTGTAACAATTACATAGTCTGTATTTAAAACTCCTTATATATATATGTGTGTGTGTGTGTGTATGTGTGTGTGTGTGTGACATAAAAAAACAGTATTTCAACGTTATAACATATTAAAACTCTAACACAAGACAAAAAATATGTAATTTTTAAAAATCATTCATCTAAAAGCTTATTGATCTTTTGGAGCTTTGAGTCTTACACAATATCCTCCAAACTAATATTTTCAGCAATTGCCTTTTCGATGAATCAAAGCGAGCCACTCAAAACTAATCATCTTTTATTTTTAAAGAAATTGTTAAATAACAACCTAATAATCTAAGAGTAAAATTAAATAAAGAATTACTAACCTAAATTGACTAGATCACTAACACAAAAGTAGTATCTCAAATCCTTGTAAAATTTAAAGAAGCCTTAGGCATTGTTTGGCAAAAATAAGCTAGCTTATTTTCTGGGTACATGTTTGGATGACCATAAGCTAGCTTTTTGATAAACTACTTGGAGTAGCTTATGAGGAGCTTTTTGTGATTATTCCAATTATGCCCCTCATTAATATTCATAATTATATATTAATTTTTAATTATAAATAAATAATTAATGTCTTTTTTGGTAATTTAAATGCTTATAAGCTAGTTTTTAAACGTGACTTTTTCATCAGCTAGTTTATCAGTCACCAGCTAGCTTATCAGTTAGTTTGTCAAACATAGCCTTAAATGAATTTAAGAATAAACAATGATCACTAGCTAAAAAATCAAATATTTTGACATTTTAAATATGAATTTTATATATTTGTACGTGAAACTGTTGCGAATAGAAATCCAATTAATCTTTTTTGGGTTTATATTGGTAAAATTCTGATATTTAGACAATAGCAAAACAGAAATTATTTTACACTTTTTTTTTTAACTCCAGTGGCCAAAATATGAACTTTAAGACCTTTAATAAAGAAACGGTAGTAAAAAGCCAAATTATGAAACTCAAGATTTTTCATAAGTGTCTTTAAATGCCCAACATGAATTGGGTCATCTTCTTGACTCATCCCTGTAAAAGCATCTCACCTCCATAGATAAATTTTAAAGCTTTAAATTTTATTTAATTTTTGTACAATTTCACTCTAGGAATTTTGTTCCTTACTCTTGCTAAACCATCCATAACAAATGGCATTGAAAATAAGCTCAAAAAGGAGGACTTGGAAGGTGCAGGGCCAAGTGAAAAACCAAGTAAAAAATGATTTGTTTACAAAATCAAACCTATTAAACATTAAAAAAAACAGGGGGCCATGGCCCCCCATAGCCCCAATTGTGATCCGTCCCTGTCTGTTTGATCAATCAATCAGTATAGATAGGGAAGTTTTTGCTTGAAAAGGTTTTTCATAGATAAAAGGACCTTGTTCTTTAATTGGGAGGGGCAAGTTTGAAAAAAAAAATACTTTCTGCATAAAGCTCCTCTTAGAAACTTATTGAATAAGTCATTTCTATATCATTAACCCACTATCAAACAATCGTATATAACTGATCGAATAAGTCCAATCTTATTAATTAAACTGCTAATAAACAAACCCTAAAATTATTCCATTGATTTAATGCCAACATATTAATTAAAGAGTAAAATTTTTATCTTTTAAAATAAAAGTAACGTATATTTGCATCTTATTCCTTGATTTGGTCTAGTTTTACATGTTCAAAAGAATCAAAATTTTAATCATTTAAAAATATACTATTATCTTAATTAAATCTTAAACCAGTAATCAGCATAATTATTTAGTGGATGAATTATGATTTATGAGTATACTACAACCACCATAATATTATTATTTTTATTATCATAAGATAACATGACATAAAAGTTAGAGTAAATTACAGATTTGGTCCCTATGGTATATGCTGGAATTTGGTCATCAAACTTTATTTATTATGGATTTGGTCCCTATCGTATGCACTTTTTCACAGATTTGTTCCCTGACTCAAACAACCGTCTATTTCTGTTAATCTTGAGGGCATTTTTGTCCTTTTAAAATATCTTTATTTTTAAAGTTAAATTTTAGTCTTTATAAGTATTTTTATCTTTTTAATCACCACTTATACAATGCCACCTGATATATGCTTTAAAACAAAAAAAGTCGTCTTCTCTCACCCCTGAAATTTGTCCGACTCATTTTCGGTGAACCCTCGCCAGACCCCTTCTCACCGGCATTAACCTCCTCCATTCCTCCCACAACTACACACATCACCATCATCCTTACCTAACCTCAACACCCTTTACCCACACTCTCCACCCAAACCCACGATGAGCAGCGACGATGTGGTGATGGAGAACGACAACGGTTGGGGTGGTTCACCAAAATGACAGCTAGAGATTTGTGATGATGCGATGATGTTCAACGGGAATTAAAGGAAGGTGACGTTTGTTTTTTAAGAGGTATGAAGTATGAAGTCTTATTTCACTTTTGATTATTAATAAGAGGTGGTGCTGAAGTCTGAAATTTGAATCAATAACATTGTTTGTTTTTGTAACGTTTGGAGGTGTCTTGAGAGAAAGGAGAACATATTAACTGAGGCGGCGATAAGAGGTTTTAAGAAGTTAGGTCACCACTTCTTACTTCAGATGTATTTAAGAGTTAAAAGGTTCTGATAACTAGGAAAAAAAAACAGACAGTCTAAATGTAAAAATGTCTGAATGATTCAGACTTAAAAGTCATTAAGAGCTTTTTTCAGAAAAACAAACAGCCCAGAAGAGAGGAAATATATATATATATATATATATATATATATATATATATATATATATATATATATATAATTTCTATGGTCACATGTCATTTTATATATGGTGATTAAAAAAGTTCAAAAACTCAAAATAATAAAAACCCACTAAACTTAATACTAAAAAAAGAAATATAAAAAGATGCAAATGCACTCGAGGTTAACGGAGGAAAGAGACGGACGTTTGGTCAAAGGACCAAAGCCATATTAAATGAAATCTAAAGACCAAATTCATAAAAATCAGCATACCACAGGGACCAAATCTGTAATTTACTCTAAAAAAAGTTAAAAACAAAATAAGAAAATGGACCCATCATTGTTAAAACATTGTCATGCCAAATTATTATTGGATAAGTTTGGTGATACGTCTAATGTAATTTTTATTTATTTTGTTTTGTCTGAATTCTTTAAAATATATTTTTTTAATTAAATGTTATTAACCCGAAGAACTTAAAAATGAGATGTGATAGGGACGGTAATTTGCACCTTGACTAATTTTATGAGGTATGGAGAACAGTCCAATAAATAACCAATACTCAAGTGAGAAGACGGTGGTGATAATTTAAGGAACGCAATCGTCCTACAACACTGGTCGAACGGTCATCATAGAGAGGAAAATCATCACGTCCTAGAAGCAAGCATATGGGCAACGCCAGGGTTCGAACCCAAGACCTCACATATGGATTGCTCACATCCCACCACCTCATCAGCTATGGCGAGGACAGTTTAACCAGTGCTATAATCCGTTATAAAAGTAGGCATATTTTGGATTCTTAACTTGATTACTTGGCAGGATCGGGAGAAGATGGTCAACTTCAATAGAGCTAGAAAGCAATAGCGGCTAGAGTTGCTAGTTCGAATCTGTTCAGGGCCCCATGAGATTAGTCAAAGTACACATAAAAACTAACCTGACATCCACGATTACCAAAAAGAAATATGAAACAGTACAAATGTCTGTGAAAAGAAACGACCGTTTTCTTGGATATAATTTGAACTCCCAACAATACAACCATAATAATCCTGTAGTGTTCCAAGCAAAGTAAATGAAATCTTACAACATCCAACTTATCTAAGACGATATCAAACTAATTTGGCGTAAATAAAATTTCATGACATGAACGGGCCACACATCTGATGATTTGGGCGATAAGCCGACTATATGCAAAGCAATCTTACAATCACTTCCAGACTCGATCTACAGAAGGAACTTTCTTCAACTATGTTACGATTGATGTACTTTCAGTAAAGCTTGGTAGAACATGTCGATGAATTGATTATCCTGCACACAGATAGCGACCACCAAGAGTAAGAACAATGCTCATGCCAGAGTTCTTTCAGAAAATCCATATAATGATCAACCTAAATTACCACACAGAGGACATATTTAAACATTTACATAAACATCCATCAAGAACCACATAAACCAGCAGATGGCTTGGTAAGGTAACAGGATTACAAGTTAAATCTTAACAATCAATCAAATTAGTCTGTTGTTTTCATGTTGAGGAGAACGAACATTTGAGTAAAACAAATCCTGCATGACCTTTTAGGTTAATTATGCAATTGATTAACAACTACTTAGGGAAAGAGGATGATAATGCTGAATATATTGTTCCAAAGCAAGTAAATAAAGGGAATTCAATCAGCAGTTGCTGCACGAAATTGATTAGCACCTGCCTAATTATGTTTTAAAACACGCACTTTGTTTGGTCTCCACAACCAAAATGGCAAAATACATGCCTTCAAAGAAAAATTTGGGCAACCCTAAACCAATTTTGTGTAAAACTCAAGACTAATAAACAAGCCAGATGACGGGCTTCTGAAATATGGAGTGACGGACTTTTTAAACCATCATGCTTAACTTTTCATGGCAAACAATTCATCATTCTTGTGAAAATGCCCAAAAACGGATACACTTTGCAAGAATGAGCGATTTTGGACAAGAAGTGCCCAGTATAATGGTTGTTTTGCATTTTCATGATTTGTCTAGTAGCTCATTCATGAAAAACAAAGTATTTGTTGGCATTTTCACAGTAAAAATGGTTGGTTTGCAAGAATGAGCGATTTTGCAAGAAAATGCCCAAAAACGATTGAACTTGCAAGAA
The DNA here is from genome assembly GCA_023525745.1 of Arctium lappa. Taxonomy (NCBI): domain Eukaryota; kingdom Viridiplantae; phylum Streptophyta; class Magnoliopsida; order Asterales; family Asteraceae; genus Arctium; species Arctium lappa. The sequence continues at coordinate 9,804,764 of CM042054.1, read as the reverse complement.
TGGGCGATTTTGGACAAGAAGTGCCAAGTATAATGGTTTCTTTTGCATTTGCTTTCATGATTTGTCTATTGTAGCTAATTCATGCAAACCAAAGTATTTTTTGGCATTTTTACAATAACAAAATAACAATGATTTGCTTGCAAGAACAAGCTGGATAGAATGATTCTAAAAGTTGATCACACCTAAATGTAAAAACAAAAGCTGAGACACCAGAAACAGGATGCTGAGGTGAAAGTAAAATAGATGTTAATACCTGTGAAAGCATTACAAGTGCATCACGAACTTTTTCTCTGCTCAACGATCCATAATATGGAGCAGAAGTGGAAGTAGGAGTGAGCGATGGTGGTGGTGTGGGTGGGGGAAATGGTTGAAGCAAGGGAATGCCAACGTTTCGTTGTACATTCAGGGGGGGCTGAAGGGCAGGAACTGTCACAGATGAAGAAGGCTGCCGCATCAATGGAGAGGATGCAGAAGAGGGTGTAAAGAAAGAAAGAGGCTTGATAAGATTGGTTACATGATTGCTGCTGTTAACAGGGTCAGGATTGTCATGGTGAGGCATTGCAGGGATGGATGAAGGGATCTGCAATGGTGGACCGTTAACCACCGGAGAAGGCGCATCACGAGGAGCTAAAGGAACTGTTGATGAATTATGGTAAGGCTGTATAGAATTACCCGGATTCGGAGCATTATGTCCCAAATTCATAGCAGTCTGCAGTCACATACATGCATAAAAATGAGTCAAAGTTGATACAAACAAGAGGTGAACCATGAAGATATTCAGAAGCATGCATAAATCCATGAAAACATGCATGCATACACATCACTTGATAAACCTCTTTCCGAGTGGTTTCACATGACAGCATATAAAACAAAAACTTACAAACCATTCCACTGAGAATACAAAGGGACAAAGGCTAAAGAGAAAGCACTTAAAATCATCAATTCCATTGAAAATGGTCTTAGAGCATAAACCAAACCAAACGAAACCCATATTTCCCACACCTAGGTAGGGTCTGGGGGTAGGATGTACTCAGACCTTGCCTCTACCCCAGTGGGTAGAGAGGTTGTTTCCGCAAAGACCCCTGCTTGCAAAACAAGAGACAATGGTCTAAGTGCATATCACCACAAATTCTGCTAAAGTACAACCATATGCAGCAGACAGAAACTTAAGAGGTGCGTTGACAGATACATACACTAAAGAAGTTCACAAATGAAGAATCCTCAGGTACATCTGTAGAGCGGGAGGTAGTCAATCCTGGTTCCAATGGTCCTTCAATTACAGAAGAGGTAGGTACTGCTTCAAGTTCCTCGAACTCGCTACACAACAAAAATGTAAACAAAAAGTTGTCGGCTGGACTGTAGTACAAACTTTGCTATGAAATACTGACAAATTGGAACTGAGAACTTAACACCGACCGGGCTGCATAGGATATTCCCAGCTAACAGAACATGTTATAACTTAAAGACTCCTTGTTCCCATGTTGTAATTAGCAGGCAAGTGCTAACTTTGCTAGCGCTTGCAGAGACTCCCTTTTTTATCTTTAAAAGGATCACAGAAAGTGGGGGAAAGACAAAGTCCAAACTCTGGATTATTGCAAGTAAAGGATGGCCTTCACTACTAACCTATACCTTTTCTTTTGTCTTTTGTTCAATTCTGATGTTCCTCTTCTCCTTTAGCTTTCTCTAATTTTCCTGTTGGTAATTTTTAACTTTTAGATCCATCCGTGTCAATATTTACAAGTCATACAGAGTGGAAAACTACTTTGTAGTTAGAAGGCACAAGAATATGTTTACGCTTCACTATGAATCACAATAACTAGTCCATCTCTTCTTTCAGTTGTCTGCTGTATACCAATATTTATCCAACTAAAGCAAGGGTCGGATTTTGGTATCCAAAATGGAGCAAGTACACAATAAAGAATACACATGCTGGATTAGATGCAAAAGCTATATCATAATACCAGCTACCTTTTGTTCACTTTCTGCTTGGGGGGAACCTTTGAATATGCACCAAGTATCCTGGAGGGAGAAAAAGAGTGATGATGAAACAAGTGTATTTATGCCACATACACACCAAATACATGAATAAATTTCCACTAAAAAGAAACAGCGGATTGACATAAAAAGATTTTGAAGATTACATTGAAAACTTATTTCCTCGCTATCATGAAACATATAGAAATCAGGAAACAGTGACAACTATGACCTATTAAAAAATAAATGACAAATATCACAATAAATAACGTAAATGAAGTTGGTAATAGTTTTTGTGTTCTCAAGTATCGTTGAAGTTTGATGCAGCACAGGAATATTTCATATCTAAAGATACAGAGCATTAACACGCTTTTTGAGTCTTTAAATAGAGAACTACCATATTCAGTACAAATCTTAAGTATTTAGTTCATCATATTCATATTTCATAGGACTTATTTGTCACTATATACATACTAGCAGTCTCAAAAACATACATGGATCAGGAATTTTACAAGTTTAATTTGATTAAGAAATCTTCGATATTATTGTATCATATGATTTGGGGTGTCAGAGTGAATCAGAAGATTCAGAACCAGCGTGCCTTTTTGTAGTTTAAAATTTGTTATCAACAAAAAATCAAAGAGCTCGGAAAAGAAATATTACTTAAAAACCTCCAAGACTGCAAAAAGAGAGAACTTTGCCAGGAATTCTTTTTGGCCGGCGTATTAATTAAATCTTCTGGTTACTCTACTATTATATCTATTTATCTGGTCACTGAACTTTGTGGTAGGCTTATGCCTACTAGTCCTACTTTCCAGCCAAAAACTGGCATTTCCAGGCACCTTTTAATGAGCATAAATGGGTAGGCAAAAGGTGGGCAAAGCCTAAGGTATAGTACCCAAATAAAGAAATAAACTATTGCCTGGAAAGTAAGACTGGTAAGCAGAAGTTGGTCAAAACATAAGGTATTGTAGCTAAATAAATGGTTTATAATAAAATGCATAATAGTATAAATGCAAGCACATATTTTTCTGATTTTGCCACATCCTAAAAACAATGAAAGCTTGTAATTACATACGTATACAAGATAATGACATATAAGATTTGATGTTTCATGGCTTAGCTAGGTAACATAAAAGACTGGTCGCAGGTGTCATTTGAGTCAATTCAAGCAACATACATCATGTATCACTTATCAACAAATGGATATGGTGAGGCAAGTTAGCATAAAGAAATGAATATAAGTACCTAGTAAACAGGTTTGCAACATCCTCACACTCACGGGAATTGTAGAACCAAATACCATTGACTTCTTGAACTGCATTCCGGTACAGAAGATATGGAACTTGAAGTTCAAACTCAAAATCCCCTAGGAGATTCTCCACAAGGTTTTCTGCCAATTACCAATAAATATGTCAAAGACCATAAAACTAAAACACTCATCTGAATCCACATCCTTATTGCAAAACAGATAGACAACAATTAATTTGGCTGACATATATAGCTCCTTTATAGGACAGCTTGACAACCTCAAAGGATCATTATCAAGTAAGAATCATCAAATCTTTCAGCATGACCTGCTTGATCCAGAAAGATTTCTTTGAGTTTCCATATACCACAAGAAATAGTGGCAATCAGATGAACAAAAAAATTAACTTACACACTCCACTCATCACCATCTTCCCAGACACCATAATCCAACCTTTGACCACACCAACTCAACTTCCTATGTCAAAAATTTCAGATTGAAGTTCTCCATGCTTCTGGTTAACTTTATGTATGGCAACCAATAGAAAGGTTATTCTTACTCGATAACTATGACCCTGGAACTCAGAAGTACACATTTTAAAGGTATAATTACATAGAGAACTAATATATGTAAGGAGCCAGATTCATCAGCTTTTACCTAAACAAAGGAATCTATCAGAAGGACTATATGTCAGTGTCATTCAAGAACTACAAAAACAAAAATGTAACAAAAATTAAAGGGAGGCATGCCTGTATTTCGCCGATTCATTACTATAAACTGGAACCTTGGCTGGGAATTCCTGTAATCACAGCAAAGAATATACATATCAGTTCCCATTCTCCACAGAAAAGTATCAAACTACAAATTCATTTCTCTTTCTGTATATTAATATGACCCTGAAAACAATTTGATAATTAATGTCATTCACTTATGCAATATAGACGCGATTGGCCATAATTGTTAGACCCCTTGGTAATCACAGTCAGTTTAAAATTAAAAAAAATTAACAATATAATGTGATTTGCATTAGCTACCACCTCTTAACGACAAAGAGAGACCCTTCAACATCCTTGCGACTCTGAGAAACAAAAGAAAAATAAACAAATAAGAAATGAGCTAAAAAACTACTTAAAAAATCCTTCCATGAGGTAGTTGCAAAATATCTTTTATGAGCTTAGTCCAGGTTCAAATTTAAGATCTATATATGCAAAAATAGGCAGGATCTCTCTAACTAAAACTTTTCTCAACAGCTTCAGCAACTTTGAGCTTGAGGTGTTCTTATGGAAGACTTATAGAATGCATAAAATGAGCATGCAAGCACTTGATACAAGTCAGTATCAATACTAACATTAAATATGTATTTTACCCATAAATGTATATGCATGAACACTCAAAACACACATATGTACATTCACATATCCTGGGCTATAACTTCAATTTTGAGGAAGATGCTTGAAAAGCTGGTGTCAAATTAATAATAAGCTACATGGTGTGAATTAATGATAAATAGAACAATCATGATATGCGCACATAGCAAGTACCTAAAATCCTAGATTGGTGAGTTAAAAATATGTTGATGCTAGAAAACCTAGTCTCTCTCTCGTTTGCCTGCCAGTAGTACAATTACAAAGCTTTAATGTATCTTAAATTTTAAGGGTCCATTCCTTCAGTGCATTTTATTTTTCGTATTCATTTTTTTGTCATGATGCAGGGATAAATATAAACCAAATCCAAAACCACCAAATGGAGACATATAAACTAAATAAGTGGAATCTAAATAAATTGCCAAAGGAAAAAGAATATGACAAGGCAACTCTTCACTTACACCTTACACTTCTGTTAGGGCTGTTGTCAATCTGAAATTAGAAATGAGAGGCACTGGAGGAAAGCTTATGACATGGTGAGATGATGCTCTAAAGTTGAGCAAGAGCAACTTTCCTAAATGTTATGTGTAAAGAGAGAACTGATGGGTTGGTGATATTTTAAGATTCTTCTAATGACAACACAGTGGTTCCTGATTTAGAGGTCAATTGCTAGGATGATGTGTCAGCTGGAGCCTGGAGCATATGATAGGAACTTGTTATGAACCGACTTAACTAAGTGAATGAAACAGTAATTGAATGGAAAATGAATGGAAAATGAAAGACAAATGATAGGAACCCTAGCAATTCGAGAGTGCTAGTCTCTCCCAAAAGAACCCACTAAATTTCTGCATACCTTCACTCTACCCCCTCCCTCCTATTTATTAACAACTATAATAGAATCAATACCAAAAATACCCCTTCTAGAACATATCCTATTAATGGGTCTGGGCTTGGGTCAGTACATAACATTACCTCGCCCCCAAAGAACCACCTTGTCCTCAAGGTGGGTAGAAAAAATAGAGGTAGTGTTGCTTCCAAGTTACATCTTCCCAATCAGTTCCTACTGAAGTCAAATACTCCCAATCAATCTCCTTTTCACCTTCATTGAAGGACCAACTTCTGTCATCACCAATCATTGAACAACTTGTAGCTATAATGATCTCGTTCATCCTCCTCTTCACATGTTGAACTTGAATGTTCTTAATTACAGAAAACTCAGCCATCCGCTCATATTCATTAACTCAATATCCATAGCAGCCCCTTTCATCCGGGATTTCCCCACTTTGACACTCTCTTCTAGCATCATGGGTTGAATATTCACGTTCTGCAGTGGTTGTCCTAAGAAAACATCATATGGACCTCCATATTTTTCTGCTGACAACCCCCTACCCTTTTGCGACCAAAATCCCCAAACATCTTCGCTTATGAAGTCGTTCAACTCACTTTGACGGTCGAAGAAACATATAACTGGATCAATGAGTGTGTACTTATACTCATCTAAGGCTCGTTCCTTCATGAGACAACCAAAATGGTGTCCAACAGATTCTAGGTCCAAGGGAATTAATAGTGGAGAGGGTTGGTCTATAATCAACTTAACAATTAACCCAACAGACGAACTTAATTGAACCATTCCCTTAGCAACATCCATTTTTGGTTTAACACCCTTATTTGGGTTCTTTTCAAATTTATAAGTAACCACATGTGACTCCTTTGGTAAACGGTTCATCCCACCAGTGAGCAACACTTCACTTTTCCAAACCCTAGAATCATCACATTCCACAAATCTCATCATCAACGCTTCCTTTGATGCGTTTATTGAATCCTGAATGCTAACTCGCTGACCAAGAGTCGTACTAACATCCTTTGAATTGCCGAGGTTAGAAGTCGACCCCAAAAGAAAGTGATGCTTTGACAAAATTGGATTGGGCCTGCCTTGGGCAGTCTCACGGCCCATACAGCGACTGGGCCAAACCTGATCACGGTCTGATACTTCTTTTCTGGGGACTGATGAATCATGGATCGTCGTCCAAAACCCCACCCCACTCAAAGTCGAACTCGGTTTAGTAGACGATTCCACCAGCAAATTGACCTTAGGGTTTTGGTGATACAGATCCAGCAAACATGGATCTGGAGATGAATCAAATTCCCTCGTTTCTGGTTTGTTTATTGAAGAACTCATTGTCGATTTGTTGTCTCTACTTTCTTTTGCCTTCTCCTTAAGTTCTTCTCCTTCATCCTTGATCGCTGATATAACCACGACATCATCATGGCTGACATCTGGACTTTGTCCATAGACAAACTCCTCATCATTGGAGGTAAAACCTCCAGATTCGATATGTAACTGTGGAGAAGCAGTGCAGAGGACAGTTTTGGAAACAGTGTTACGTACCTCTCGAACGATGGCGTGAGTTTTGGCATTCTCAATCGCCATCTCGTCCAACTTCTGATTGAGGAATTGATTGAATATTGCCATCTGATTTTGGAGTTCTTGTTGAAAATCAGAAACTATGGATTTTAACGGAATCATCTTCATCTTCGTCATAGAATCAACCTTCTGAAAACTCATATCTATAGCCATGGATCGGGACTGCTCTGATACCATTTGTTATGAACTGACTTAACTATGTGAATGAAACAGTAATTGAATGGAAAATGAAAGACAAATGATAGGAACCCTAGCAATTCGAGAGTGCTAGTCTCTCCCAAAAGAACCTACTAAATTTCTGCATACCTTCACTCTACCCCCTCCCTCCTATTTATTAACAACTATAACAGAATCAATACCAAAACTACCCCTTCAAGAACATATCCTATTAATGGGTCTGGGCTTGGGTCAGTACATAACAGAACTGAAACACCCTTCTTACTATGAAAGAAGAGCTACAGTTTTTTGTAAAAAGGAAGTCTCTAATGTGCATGAAAGTTGGAATATAGAAGAGAATGGAAGAAGACTGATACAAACAAATTTGGCATTACGTATTCCAGGAGAGGAGCAAAGTAAGGGTAAATAAGTCTTTTGTATAAAGTAGAGGTCGTTAGTCGGTTGGGTCAGATGCGTTTTTGGTTAATCAGTTCAGGGAGTAATAGTGATATAAATAGAGAGTATAGGTCAGATGGGAGGATATGTTTTGTGTTCTGTTGTAAGGAGAGTCCAACATCTCGAATCGTTGGAGTGATTTCAATACAAATCATTACATTTGACCATATCGATTGCAATCCCTAATTGAATTGCATCAAATGGTATCAGAACAAATGACGCGTTCAAACGCCACACGAGCAGAGGCAGATGAGCATTTTCAGGCGAGGGTGATTTCACTGGAAGAAACCGTTCAAGCCATGGCACAACAATTAGCGACAGTGATCAGACTACAAGAAGAGGCAACAAGAAGAGGAATTACAGAGGAATCACCGGTGAGGGAAGGTGAGAGAAGAGTCCGTGTTGGCGATAGACATTTGGAGGGAGGGTCGTTTTTTGCAATTAAAGGACGACGTCTTGAATTACCAGTATTTGATGGCACAGATCCGGATGGATGGATACTGAGGGCTGATAGATACTGTCAGTTGAATCGATTGAGTGAGGAGGAGAAATTGGAGGTAGCGGTGATTTCTTTGGAAGGAGATGCATTAAAATGGTTCCAGTGAGAGAATAAAAGGAGGCCAATAGTGACGTGGGAAGAGTTTAAAAGATTGTTGTTGATTCAATTTCGATCGGTGGGAGAGGGGAGTTTATGCGAACAATTTTTGTCCGTCAAACAGGAGACGACAGTGAAAGAATACAAAAGGAAATTTGTAGAGATGGCAGCGCCACTTGAGGGAATCACGGAAGAGATTTACATAAGTCAATTCATCAACGGCTTAATTCCGGAAATTAGGGCAGAAGTACGGTTGCTATCACCGGTGGGATTGGCTAAGGCAATGGAGATCGCATCCATGGTAGAGGAACGAAATAAAGTTGTAAACAAAAGTAGATGGTCCAAGGCAACGTCCTTTAAAAGAATTGGGGAAAACAATCAGGAGGATAAGGGAAGTACGAATGGTGGTATTAAGAATGGAAGTGCAAAGGTTCCTGAATGAATTCAGAAGGTTGACTGATAAAGAGTTGCAGTTAAGAAGATCGCAAGGCCTGTGCTACCGCTGCGATGAAAAATATGCGCCGGGTCACCGATGCAAACGGAAAGAATTGAGCGTCTTGGTAATGCAAGGAGAAGAGGACAGTGAGAAAGAGACAGAAATTGTCTAATCTGTTGCAAGAACGTGAAATAGAGGTATCTTTAAACTCAATTGTGGGATTTTCCACACCAATTGATGCAATTCAATTAGGGATTGCAATCGATATGGTCAGATGTAATGATTTGTATTGAAATCACTCCAACGATTCGAGATGTTGGACTCTCCTTACAACAGAACACAAAACATATCCTCCCATCTGACCTATACTCTCTATTTATATCACTACAATTACTCCCTGAACTGATTAACCAAAAACGCATCTGACCCAACCGACTAACGACCTCTACTTTATACAAAAGACTTATTTACCCTTACTTTGCTCCTCTCCTGGAATACGTAATGCCAAATCTGTTTGTATCAAAGACCCTTCATACCATTATGTCAGATAGGTAATCAATCAGAAACAAAACGATATTGCCAATTTCTTCTGAATAGCCCAAGAGGAAACGACTTTTTTGAAATTAATTGATGCTTCTTCCATTATTAAAGATGGTGAGATTTGTTTGAACTACTTGATGGAGTAGAGGAGGAGATTTGGAGAGAGAAAGGTGGTTCAAGCAGTGACTGATGTTGCTCCAGCTTATGTATTGGCTGCTTCAATTTAAGAAGAGAAGAGAAAAGGTTTTTTGGTCTCCCTTTTCCGCACATTGCTTTGACATGATGTTGAAAGATACACAACTTGTCAATGTTCAAAGATACCATAATCCTTTCTAACGAAGTGCAGTATACATTTATCCGCATAGTTGGGTGCTTCTCTTGCTTATAACATTTCCAAGAAAAAGAACTGGCAGCAGCGGGAGGCAAAATTCTGCTACTTTCTTACTTAAAAGAGTCATAATAACAAGAAGATTTGTATATTTCATTACCACTATGCTTCTACAATGATACCAATGGGGTTGAGCAAATAGTTCTGATTGATTCAATATTATGAAGTACAACCACAAAGTGCTACAAACTTGCAGCATTGTTGTAAGCTGTAATGGTTAAAGAACTATGTGTATGAAGCTATGGATCTTGGCATTGCTAAAGAGAAAATTTGAGGTTCCAATTAAAGGCAAAAAGGTTTTATCGAATTCTGAAAAATAATTAACACTAGATGACATTTACAATTTTGTAAGGCACTACATCTGGTAGGATACTTGTAAACCCAAAGTTAGCTTACAACAACTTGTCAATCATTTACATGCTGCTTCTGCTGTATAGTTTTGAGGTCAGTTGGAAGCCATGTTTTCATGTGACTTTCTATTTTGATTTGCTTAACTTTCATATACTTTATTGTAGTTTCAATATCATCCCAAGTTTTAATTCTGATAAAGATTGAAAAAGAATTGCTCACAATAGTTAAGAAGACGTATCCAAATGCAAGAAAAAGAATGAAAATTGACATGCAATTGGGGAAGTTTAAGAGAGCCAAGTATATGGGCGATAAGAGGCAAGAAATAACTGGGTAACAATATTCAATGGCTATTTGAGTAGAGATACATGTTAATAGTATTTTGTCGTACAACATCATCGATTTTGGTTTATAGCACTGTGGTAGAATACATATAGATACATTTTGAAGTAATTCAAGGTCCCTAATTCAGCTGAGAAAAATAACAGTAGGGAGGAACAGTAAAGTTGAACTAAGGAATAGAAGAGTGTAAGCTACTCTGGTATTAACTCCCACTTATAGTGCCACAGGGTGTCGGAGAAATTGCAGCACCTTTTATCACATCAGGTCCAAAAAGAGAAATTTGAGGCACTGACCCAATGCTCTTGTATTTCTCGCATACAAAATTCCGAGTAGAGACTTAAAAGAATACATATACCATCCAACGGTTGGAGCACTGAGAAGGAATCTCCTTGTCTTCCATTGGATGTTACATAAATGAATGTCCATGAATACTTCCAATAAAGCATGTAATAGCAAGAGAATAAGTAAAAACTGAACCTACTTTACCGCTTGCACTTTATCATGTGAACCATTTAAGAAAAAAGTTAAGTGAATCTACTATTCGGTTGTCTCCACCGACAAAATTTACACAGTGATTATCACTTTGATTCATGAGTTGACAACTACGTAAAGAAGTACAAGCTATAGGCCTAACCCTATAATATACGTGAGAATCTAGTCATATACAAGTTAAAAATAGCAAACTTAATGGAATTATTACATGCATAATCCGCAAGAGTTAGATTAAAGCTTTGATTTGAATGATATCCACATATCTCTTTCAAGTGTGTTGATCTGTTCAATACCTCCCCCATAACATTTCACTACCCTGCCTCCATCTCATTCCTTGACAATCAACATCCCAAATACCAATCACCATATTCCAAATTAATCTTAAACTGGCTACTCCAGAAGATAACTATGCTGCTTTTTTCATTAATATAACTAAAAATCACTAGAATTTGGGATTGATATGCAATTAATTCCTTTTCATTTTACAAATTCTAACATTGCAATTCCTCTATTGATCATCCATCACAAATTGATTAAAAGTTTGAAACTATACTTCAATACCTATATCGAACATCACAAAAGGGGATAGCTTCTATAACACTTCATAGTGTCCAATGGATTCAATGACAGTTCTATGTTATTGGAAGTGAAATCATCACTTGCCAATCGAAGCTTGCCAATAAAAGTAATGAAGTATATGTTAAACCAATTCCTATCACCGCTATCAATTAATCAAATAACAATAAGCAATTAAAATAAATAAATCGCATTCGCTAATGCACAACCAACCTCAGATTGCTCTATAAAAGACTAATGATTTACACTTGGGAACATAATCAGCCACAAACAACCATCGCTAAAGAAAAAAAAACTGAGTTAAGAGAAAAAGAAACAAACAAACCCATTGATTGAGGTCGACGTTGAACTCATAAAAGGTAACATGAGCGGCAGTGATCAAGATCTCCTCGATGTAAGGATCCATCCTCTGAAGAACAGTAAGATTAAGGATCTTTGTACTATTTTGGTCGAGATTAGGCATTAATTTTCCAGTTTGAGACATATTTACTGATGATTGATTTGATAGAGATGAATCAGATGAGGAAACCCTAAATAAACCCAGTTGATAGAAGAGAGAGAGAGAGAGAGAGAGAGAGAGAGAGAGAGAGAGTATTTGATCTGGTGGGTCTCGCCTCTCTCTGCTCACATAAAATGATCCACTATTTCTCCATCTAATGTTTTATTGGCGCTAAATAATTAAATTGCAATGTTTTTAATTTTTAATCTTATAATATATAATAAAGTTTTTTTTTCTCGATAACATATTTTTTATTCACCGGTAATTTATCATTTTCTCTGTCTCAAAATAAGTGTTCATAATTGACTTGACGTATAGTTTTTAACATGCATAATTATTACATATTTTTATTGTCAAATGACATTTTTATCTTTATTTAACTTTTATCTCTCTTGTGAGCATCTCCAATAGTTTCCTCAAAAAATTTCCAAAATGTAGAATCAAAAGTTAATATCCAAAAAAAATTACATTCATCTCCAACAGTTTTCCCATTTTGGAGATAAATCATTGATTATATTATGAAAATATTTTATATGTTTAATAAAATATTATTTCTCATGCCTAAACAAATTCATTTCAAGGGGCGTTTGGTTCAAGCAGCGGAATGAAAATGGGAATGGAAATGAAAATGACAAATAATGGAAATGGGAATGGATTTTCATTCCCCCCAATTTATCCTGGAATGAAAATTTGGGCTTCTGAAGGAATGAACCCATTATATTATATAGAATCAAACAATTTCTTTTATTATCATTTCTATTAATTACTGCTTAATACCTCCAACCAAACACCCTCTCAACGTTTCTCATTGGTGGAATGTAATAAAAACAATTTCTCTCTCTTGGTAATCATTTTTGGAGATATCTCCAAATTTGGAGAAAAATGTATTTTTTTTTCTCCTACTTTCTCCATTTTGGAGAATGTTTTGGGGAAACTGTTGGAGCTCATTTTACACACAAAATCTCCATTTTCTCCAAAATTGAAAAGCTGTTGGAGATGCTCTCGCAACTCTTATATATTCGTGTATTAATTAAGGGTAAATGTGATAATCGGCTTAAACACGGCTATGCTTCGCTCTTTTTAACTATCATTAGTTTGTGAAAAAGATTTAAATTTTTGGTCATTTAGTTATCTACTTTTTGAAAGTTGACACTTATTTTGGGAGAAAAACATATATAGAAATATGGACACCTATTTTGAGGCGAAGAGACGAGGGAGTAATCTTACAACATTTATTGACGTTTATAATAAGTTATCAAAATTATACTGTACAACTGATTACGTGGGACTATTAAGTTAGATTATATTACTATTTTGTATTAAAAGTTAAAATAATATATTAATTTCAGCTTTTGTATTCAAGTTGGATTGAAATTGAACCCGACAAGGAGGCGATTAGTGATGGATGTAGCGCATCTTTCGTGACTCTTATCCCAAAAAATGCAAACCCAATTGGGTTAAGTGAATTTAGACCCATTAGCCTTATTGGGATTATGTACAAGGTCATCGCGAAAATATTGGCGGAAAGAATGAAATCGGTAATGGGTAAGCTAATTAGTAACGAACAAAGTGCCTTCATTAGAGGGAGATCGATTCTTGACGGGATCCTTATAGCTAATGAGGTGGTGGAATATTTGAAAAGATCGAAGAAGCGGGGACTTATTTTTAAAGTCGATTTTGAAAAAGCATACGATACGGTGGAGTGGAGATTTCTTTTGGATAGCTTGAGAAATATGGGGTTCGGCTTAAAATGGAGAAAGTGGATTGAGGCGTGCTTAAAATCATCAAGAATTTCCGTGTTAGTAAATGGGGCGCCAACGAATGAATTCCCAATGGAGAGGGGACTTAGACAAGGAGATCCGCTAGCCCCATTTATTTTCTTGATAGTTGCCAAAAATCTACATTATATGATGGAGGAAGCGGTGGAGAAGAAATTATTCCAAGGAATAAAAATTGGGAAGGAAGAAATCATGATATCTCACCTCCAATATGCGGATGATGCCATCTTTTTTGGAGATTGGAACTTCTCAAACGTGATAAATTTAATGAAGATTTTAAATTGTTTTCATATGGTTTCGGGGTTAAAGGTGAACGTGAATAAAAGTAAAATCTTCGGAGTGGGAGTCTCGGATGGGGAGGTGCAATCTTGGGCGCAAAGATTGGGGTGTGGCCATGATAAATTACCGTTCACTTACCTTGGCCTTCCGGTAGGTGCGTCAATGAGAAGAATTTCTAATTGGAAAATGGTGATCGATAAAATGAAAAATAAACTCTCGGATTGGAAAGCAAAAATGATATCATTTGGAGGAAGATGGACGTTGGTTAGATCGGTACTTGGTAGTGTCTCGTTATACTATTTTTCCTTGTTTCGTTCCCTGATGTGCGTATTGAGTGAACTAGAGAGGGTAAGGAGCCAGTTTTTTTGGGGAGGGGGGAGCGGTGAGAATGGGATTGGGAGGAATGGTCGAGCATGGGTTAAATGGGAAAAGGTGTTGGGATCATTTGAAAAAGGAGGATTGAATATTGGGGGGCTTAAAGAAATCAATTGGGGGTTGCTCGGGAAGTGGTGGTGGAGATTTCATAATGAAACCGAAAGTTTTTGGGTAAGGGTTATAAAAAGCATATATGGGTGGGATGGGGGGCTAAAGGTGTGTGATACGAGGGCTTTGGGGGGTAACTCAATTTGGGCAAACATAATCAAGGTAGGGAAAATGATAGATAAGGTAGGAATTCGTTTCTCGGAATCCTTTGGCAAGAAAGCGGGGGACGGCACAAGCATAAGGTTTTGGGAAGATAGGTGGGTTCCATGTGGGAGGCTAAAAGAAAGATTTCATCGGCTATTCTAACTTGAAGAGGACAAAAAGGTTATGGTGTCGGATAGATGCAAGGAACAAGATGGGGAATGGAATTGGAAATGGAATTGGAGAAGAGAACCGAGGGGTAGGGAGAGCGGTGAATTGGAGGAATTAACGAATATGGTAGCGGCTCATACACCAAGGGGAGGTATAAAAGATAGAGCGTCATGGAGCCTAGATCCTCAAGGTGGGTTTTCGGTAAAGAAAATAAAGGAAATTTTAGAGGAAAAACGTACATCGTCAGAAGGAAATATAGAAGCAACGGCGTGGTTAAAAGCAGTTCCGATAAAGGTAAATATATTTGCATGGAGAGCAAAATTAGGTCGGTTACCATCACGGTCGGTGTTGGAAAAATTGGGGATCGATTTGGACTCAAACCCTTTGCCCAAGATGCGGTAAAGAAATTGAATCCATCGATCACGCGCTTATTAATTGTGAAGAGGTTAAGACTTTGTGGAAACTTGTAGGAAGATGGTGGAAGATTGATGTGGATTCGGTAAATTCGGTGAATGACGTGATGAATGCGGGGGTCCAATTCGGTAATAATGGAAAAGGCTCGAGACGATGGTTGGCAATGGGGTTGTGCTTTCTTTATTTATTTTGGGCGAACCGGAATAAAGTGGTTTTTGAAAAGTTTAGAGGTCCCTTACGGAACTTATTTTTTGAGTTCCAATTAAAAGCCTTTGAATGGGTCTCAAGAAGAGATAAAGAACTAGCACTTGAGTGAACTACGTGGCTTTCGGAACCGTATGGTATAGAGGGTTGAGCTTGGAAAAAGGCGGATAAGGGAATCGTCCAACGTAGATGAAGATTAGTGGTAGAAGCCTGAAGTTCACGTTGATGGTTGTTGGGGTAAAAGTAAAACTGGGCTAAGTCGGGGTAGGGGGGGGGATAACTTGGTTGTGGGTTCTGTTTCGGGGGTTTGCTCCTTGCAAGTTGTCCCTTCTTCTTCACTTTTATTTTGTTATATTTCTTTGGTGGTGTGGTAGTCGATGGGTGTGGTAATCTTTTGTGTGTCTTTGCTTTTTCGGTTCGGACTGTGGAGGGTTTCGAACAACATCTTTGCCGACCCTTGTTGTAAGTGTCTTCGGACATTGTATTTGTGTAATAAATTTATTCTTGCTGCTCAAAAAAAAATGTCAATTTTTTTTTTGCTATATCGATTAAGAAAAAATATATATCTTCATGTATTGTATTTAATACATCTTGTCCTTTTTAACTCTTTATGTTTTTTTTATTGTTTGATTTTATGGTCTTCATTAAGTTCCAATTTAAATTAAATTATTTATTACCAATCATTAAAGTCACCATGATACTTTCATTAAAAAAGCAAACTACAAATTCGGTTCATGTGATTTATTAAAATAACATTTTTTCGACAGTTTCAAAATTATAAGATGGTCATCGTGATTTGTAAAAAGTACAATTTTAGTTTCTTTATTTAACGGTCGTTAAATGAGTACATTTTCGTTCATTCATTCGGTTTTTTATCTTCTACCCAATCAAAATCACATAGACTATAAATCATAAAATTGATTTTAATTGTGTAAAATACAAAAAATCGATTAAATTATGAAAATGTCTATCATTTAACGAAATTTATTAACGGCCATTATAGGGAGAGATCAATTCTGGACGTTTTTGTAAACCACGATGGCCATTTTGTAATTCCAAAACTACATGGATAAAAAGTGTTATTTTAGATAAACCACAGGGACCAAATTTGTAGTTTACTCTAAAAGGGTTGTGTTTTATTATATAGAAATACTCCATTATCCAAAAAGTAGAAAATTAACCTTTGATTTAACATGTAGTATAGAGATATACGAATAAAAATCAGTTGTCCCAAAATTCCATGTCTCATTTATGTCTGATCAATGAAATTATGACACGATAGATTTTATTTATTTTTGATTTTATTTAATTCAAATTTATATTCTCTCTCCGATGATATGTATTCATGTGATTGGTGGACATGAATAAGACATGATAATTTAGAATAGGAGATTTTTATCCAGAGATAGACGGGGTTTGAGACCCTTTTGATTCAACAATATGTTTGGTTCAAATGCGTGGGTTCGTCAATTTTTCTTAGGTATTCAGTGCAATAGTTTGATGATTTTGATTAGTTGGACGACGATCTAAATTATGTGAGATGCGAGATAAAAATAGGAACAATGGAATTTTTGATAACTCATACCATATCAATAATAAATTAAAATTAAATATTACAACTAATCATCAATCCAAATCAACACCTTTAAGAACTCAAGAAATGCATAAACAATCCCTTGAATTTTGAATGAAAAAAAAACACAAGTCGCAAACATAACTTCACAAGTTTTAAAGAGAAAAGGCAGACAACACGACCAAGACCATAAGAATGACCACCGAGAGAAAAGAAGCCACCACGGCCCCACTAACTTTCTGACAGAAATCGTTAAACTGTTGACAGATTGCAGGCCAATTCGCATCTGAATTCCCGTTATGAGCCAAGTAGACTATGGATGCAGCACCACCAGCTGCTGCGGTTGTCAAAGCAACCATAACCTGAGATCCATTAAAACGAGATATTTAGCAAATAAAACCAAGTATACATACCAAACAGTCATTGGTTGGGCTGTACCAGTACCCCAGTTACTGGTACAGCCCAATTGAGGCCAGCAAATTATTCTTGTTAAGGGATCTTACGGTATCAAAGAACATTAGGACGACCCTCGGCTTGATTGCATGTGGGCGTACAATGCACACAATCGAGATTGGAATCGAGAGGACCAGGTAACTTGCAGTTATAGCGTTCGCAATCACAAAAAACCTGTTTAGTGTCACACGAAACTGTTAAATAATTAAAATCAACATCTTAAAAAAAGTTAAATAAAGTCAAACAACCCATCTCAGGATAGATAGAAAAATAAATTTGTGAGCCAAAGTTGTGAGCTACAAATAATTTTTATCAGTTATTTATAGAGGATTAACTAACTTACGTAAAAGCCGGTAAATCATCGTAGTTGGCTTGAAACTGGAAGAACTGAGTGAAAAAAGGTAGAGTCTGGTCTGTTGAACCCATGGCTATGGCTGCTGCTAAAGCGGTAGCCACACCGGCTAGCCTTAGAACCACATCGAACACAGCTAATCCTCGCTTGTATCGACCACCCTTTGTTGCAGCCGCGAATGGTTGAACCACCACTGGTTTGGTGGTGCTACTGGTTGAACCACCTGGTGGAGCTGCCAAAAGTGGTGCTTTTCCCTTCCTTTCCTTTGGTGTCTCCATGATATTAATGGCAGTTGAATCCCCTTCCATCCTGCTTTAAATTAATTCTAAAAGAAAAAAATATATATGTATATATATGTATATGTATATGTATATATGAAAGAGATAATAGAGAGATGAAGATGGGAATAAAACAGTAGCTAGCTAAGGTGGTTTATATAGCAATGAACATTAAGAGTTGGTGACATAATTTGTGATTAATTATGAAGTTGATGGAGGAATGAAGAGTTGTTGGTACCAATTTTATTTTCTTTTCTAATGCAAAAGGTGGGACCCTTATCAAAATTTATTGGTTTTACGAGGTCGGATCAAACCGGAAGCTTAAATTATTGGCCCAATGGTGTCGGATTACTGGTACAGTTAGAGACAGACCCATAAATTTTTTCATACGGTGACACTATATAATATATTACAATAAGCACGGTTTTTATCAACGTGTTACCAACGTTCAATATCGTCCGACGTGTTTTTGGCCTAATTCCGCAGTTTCGAGCGATTTTTATAGTTTTTTCCTTGATTTCGAGAGATTTTTAAGTTTTTTTTATCGATTTCGAGGGACTTTTTCGGTTTTTTGGATTGATTTCAAGATTTTTTTTTGGGGTTTTGGTTGATTATAAGGTACGGTTGCACCTTCTTGAACTTTTGAATATCATACGGTGACACCTTTTAAAACAAAATGGTTGCACCTTTCATGATCATAAAAATTTTAACTCTTTGATGAAGAAATAATACGTGCCACCGTATTCCCTACACTAAGTTCGTCCCTAGGTACAGTTGAGGCTCGTGGAAGGTTAATTTAGGTTAAACTCTATTAAATATGAAAAGTGTATATCTATACTATATAATGAAAAGTCTAATACGGTTATTGTACAAACTATTGTACAATTACATTTACCACCCTTAATCTTTTATACAATAACATTTACTATCCTTATAATGTTACATTTATCACCCTTACAATTACTTATTTAATTTATTTTGTATCCCTTACTTTTTCATTTTACATTTTACACCGTTATCATATTAACACAAATAATCGTATATGAACAAAAATGCAATGAAAAAATACGTTCATTTTTTTACAAATTATACCATTATAATCGTCTCGTCAATACCTTCAAAACGAGCCCAATATTGAATATTTTTTAATTTAACCATACTATTAAATATCAGAATATATACGAATTATCTATACTACTAAAACGGTTATTGTACAAACGGTTATTGTACAATCTTTTGTACAATAACATTTACCATCCTTACAATTACTTATTTAATTTACTTTATATCCTTACTTTTTCATTTTTCATTTTACACCATTATCATATTAACACAAATAAACGTATATGAACAAAAATGCGATGAAAAATACGTTCATTTTTCTACAAATTATACCATTATAATCGTCTCGTCTGACCTTCAAAACGAGCCAAATATTGAATATTTTTTAATTTAATCGTACTATTAAATATCATGAATATCTACAAATTAATTTGTTTTCTATCCATACGTTTTATTTATTTTTCTACCATTAGCACATTAAAAATACATAATCGTAAAATACGTTTCATTCTTATTATAAATTATATCATTATAATTTTTTTCGTCAATAATTGTAATATAAATTAATTATTAAATATCTTTATAGGTTTAGGGTTTTATAAATTGTGATTCTTAGGTTATGATTGATTGTTGATAACATATCTATAAGAAAGTAGCATTAATAGTTCGTTTTTTACTTACATTCCGCTGCATTGTGCAGGTATATGCCTAGCTATATAATGAAAATTCTAAAACGGTTATACGGTTATTGTACAATCTTTTGTACAATAACATTTACCACCCTTAATCTTTTGTACAATAACATTTACTACCCTTACAATGTTACATTTACCACATTTACAATTACTTATTTAATTTACTTTATATCCCTTACTTTTTCATTTTCATTTTACACCGTTATCATATTAACACAAATAATCGTATATGAACAAAAATGCAATGAAAAAAATACGTTCCTTTTTTTATAAATTATACCATTATAATCGTCTCGTCAATACCTTCAAAACGAGCCCAATATTGAATATTTTTTAATTTAACCGTACTATTAAATATAAGAATTTATACTATATAATGAAAAAACTAAAACGGTTATTGTACAAACTTTTGTACAATTACATTTACCACCCTTACAATGTTACATTTATCACTCTTATAATTACTTATTTAATTTACTTTATATCCCTTATTTTTTTCATTTTTCATTTTACACCATTATCATATTAACACAAATAATTATATATTAACAAAAATGCAATGAAAAAATACGTTCATTTTTCTACAAATTATATCATTATAAGTGTCTCCTCAATATCTTCAAAACGAGCCCAATATTGAATATTTTTTAATTTAACCGTACTATTAAATATCATGAATATCTACGAAATAATTTGTTTTTCTGTCCATACGTTTTATTTTTTTTTTCCACCGTTAGCACGTTAAAAATACATAATCGTAAAATACGTTTCATTCTTATTATAAATAATATCATTATAATTTTTTTCGTCAATAATTGTAATATAAACTAATTATTGAATATATTTATGGGTTTAGGTTTCATAAGTTGTGATTCTTAGGTCATGGTTGATTATTGATGAATTGTATATAAAGAAATAGTATTAATTGTTCGTTCTTTACTTACATTCCGCTGCATCGCACGGGTATATGACTAGTATAAATATGATTGAATGATCACAACTTGAAAGAAACACAATGGATTATTGTCACTTGCCACAAAACTGCTCTCTTTTGACCTTAAAAAGGTGATACACAACGAATAAATTTATATATTTTTTGTGGTCTTAAAGTAGAAAAGCATCATTTTGACAACAAGAAATTCCCATTTTTTTAATATTTTCTGTTCATAAACCTAACAAAAACGTATGTTTTCTTATGTCCTAATTTCTCGTTCTTCATTCATATCCACTAATCATATAAATACGTATTATTAGATAGACAATGTAAACTTAAATTAAATAAATATAAAATACATAGAAATATGATGTATTTTAATTTAATTGGTAAGAAAGATGAAAGATTGAATTTAAATCGAATAGTGTTTGGGTTTTTTTTTTTTTTTTTTTTTTTTTTTGCATGGAGACTAAAACATGGTTTTGCTAATAAAATACTATTTACCTTTCCAACTATTAAGTTTTCTTTCTTTCCATAATATATAATTAATTAAATAATTAGTCAACTGACCAACTTTCTTTCCCTACTCCACTGACCACTAATCTACATTATATGCTAAAACCAACTAAACCTTTTCTTATAACAGTTTCTATAAGAAGTTGTGTTCCTGGTGTGTGTATGTATATCTATACTATATTATAAAGATGGCATAAAAAACTCTTAATTATAACTCACTAGGCTTTATGTACTATCATTTAAAGCTATCTACTTAAAATCTCTTAAAAATAACTATTAAAGCCTAATGTACTACCTGTAAAGCTTTTAACCCTAATTAATATATTTCATTCTTATCCCCAAAATCCTTATCTCTAATCCCCAAACCCTAAAATTATGAAATTTGAATTCTGATAAACATAATCAAAACAGGATAAACATCTCAATTTAAATATAAAAAATTTAAAATATATAAGATAATTAATAAATTTTAACAAACTACTTAATTTTTTTTATATAAAAAACATTATATTGTTAAGCCTAAATTAAACAAATTTATATATAAAAAACCATTATCACTCAATAAAAACCATCCAAAATCGTACTGTAAATCAATAAAAAACAAAAAATAAAAATAAACATTAAAATCGTGATGTATTAAGCATTATGTACTATTATTTAATGCAAAATTACTTAAAATCTCTTAAAAACGATTAATGAAGCAATATGTACTACTTTTAAATGATTTTAACCTTAATTAATAAATTTCATTCTTATCCTCCAAAATCCTTATCTCTAATCTCCAAATCCTAAAATTATGAAATTTGAATTCTGATAAACATAATCAAAACAAGATAAACATCTCAATTTAAATATAAAAAATTTAAAATATATAAGATAATTAATAAATTTTAACAAACTACTTAATTTTTTTTATATATAACCCATTATATTGTTAAGCCTAAATTAAACAAATTTATATATAAAAAAATCATTATCACTCAATAAAAAACAAAAAATAAAAATAAACATTAAAATCGTGATGTATCTCGCTGCATTGCGCGAGTACGTTTCTAGTATATTATAAAAACGACATAAAAAACTCTTAATTACAACATTTTAAACACAAGTTATAACTAATTAAAGCCAATTACTTAATTTACAATTTCTTAATGTTTTGGTACAATCTTTCCAAACACAATATCTCACATAATCATCTATTTGTGGAATAGATACTCATTTATTAATTTTTTGGTGGAGGATTTTATAAAATAGATTATATATTAACATAATCTATTTTAAATGTAAATTTTACATTTAAATCTATATTAATGAGATGTAATATAAATTTTTTTTTCTTCCGTATTTTTTTATATTACATCTCATAATGATTTTTTCATATTTTATTTTATAAAATATTTTTCCATATTTTATTTTATAAAATCTTTTTACATAATGAGATGTAATATAAACTCTTTTTTCTTCCCTATTTTTTTTGCTAATATAAAATATATTTTATTTTATAAAATCTACACGTATTTTATATTAGCATAATATAAAATCTACACGTATTTTTTTTGATAATATAAAATCTACACATATTTTTTTTCACGAGCATTAAAAGAAGAAAAAAGAAGATTGATATGAGTTAAAAATAAAAAATAACGAGATACAATAACAAATTATCGTATTCTTTAAAATAAAAATATTACGCAATACTTTCCAAATTAACCAAGTGTAAAGAAAATAAAATAGAAACGATCTAGATATAAAAATATTCTTCTATATTTTTAATATATTTACATTTAAATGTAAAATCAAAAATAAAAATAAAAGATTTTAAAATATTCTCTACATTCACTATAAATATATATAGCTTCTCTATGTATCATCCGAGTACAAGAAGAAGACGAACGGTCGGGTATCAATGGCGGAACCTGCAACTGAACAAAAGTTATTCCACTATATTTTTGTTTATTTGAAAAACTACTTTTTTATATTTTATTTTATTTACTGAGAATTTGTTTATATTTTTCAAAACCCACAATCATATTTTTCGAAGTAGAGGAATAAGATATATATACATATCTTTATTTTTATCGACTAATACTATGAGGTATTGAAGTCAATAGTCAGATAAATATGTTGTGAGACATGTCGTTTGAGTTTTAAATAATATAATACAAAACTATTACCAATATTATTGCACAAAGTCATAACAACAAACGATTAAGAATATATGCAAGTTAACCACTTATGAAAATACATTCGTTTTTCACATTGTATTTCATTAACTGTTAACAGAGAAATTATATTTCATTTTAACTCGGTTTAATATTCCAACAAAAAATTTATCCCCCCGTGCAATGCACGGGCCCAACACTAGTATATATATATATGCAAAAAAATAAAAATGTCGAATGCATGATAGATGAAGAACATAATTTTTGAACTATTTGGAAACATTGAAAATAACTCTTTTACAATATATAAATTGTTGTGTAGACGGTAAACCAAATGAGAAGAATTTGCTCTAAACGTTTACGTGACATCTGATCACCGATGATTACAGATGCATCAGGATCGGTCATTGAGCCTAGTTCAACAAAAAAAAAATGTCATAACTAATTCTTAAGGACCTGAGTCGGGCCTGAACCGATCTTCATCCTGAAATTTGTGTTTGAACAGGTTCTTTGGTCCTTAATCGGTTATATTAATTAGAAAATTTATTATAAACCCAACAAATTAAATTTCTTATAATGTCCCTCAATATAACCGCTACGAGAGATGAAAATGTATGTCTACAAGTTATAAGTAGACATTTGTTTCACCTTTTTGACCAAGCCTGACCGACCCAATTAACCAAGCTTGGATCGGTCTTTGCAATAACAGGTACTCGATCAAAAATTTAAGACTTGTCAAGCTTTTGTGCGTAGATCGGACTCACAAGGACACTTCGGTTTCCTTTTCGTGCTACCTATTAAGAAACTATGAATTGTGAATCGTAGATTTGCCTTTCAAGTTAGATGGTTCGACCTTTAGTACCACAAATCCCCTCTATCAGCATTGTAATGCAGGGAAGTGCGAAATTGAAGCAAGTAACAAGTTCACGCCTTATAAAAATTCAATAATTTCTTGTTTTTTTGACAATTGTGAGTGTTAAAATCAGTTTATGCGTACCTAGAATAACGCCATAGGCCATTACATGACACGTAACTATATTTGCGGCTTCTGAAGCTAATCACTTGATTAACATGTTTAATCTGTTTTTCTTGATTATTAGCAAAATATATGGAGGTTCATTTAAAACCTCATATATTTTGAAAACTCGAAAACCACATATTTTATGTAGTATTCATATTAATAGTCTTCAAAAAATAATATTGAACATTATTCATCATAAACATCACAACAATCATCATGAATATTTATCATGTTATTAATCACATAGAATAGGTGGTTTACACATCCTCAAAATATTTAAGTGCTCCAAACCAATGTTTTAAAACTCGGGTGGACCCGGCCGGTTCAACCGGGAACCGGTCGAGAGACCGGGTCAACTATCACCGGGTTTTTGGGGATTTGTGGACCGGATCGACCCGCCGGGTTTTTGAGAGAACCGGTATGATTGAACCGGTAAAAACCCGGGTTGACCCAGTTAAAAAAATCAATTTCTTATATTTGTATTTTTTATGTTTTTGGATTGATATAAAACTTCTTGTTATGTGTTTTTTTCAATGTTTTTGGATTGATATAAACATTTTGTTATGTGTATTTTTAATATTTTAACTTGTGGACATCAAATTCTTGGTTTTATATATACATACATACATACATATATATGCAAGAAAATGAAAAATACATACAATTTCTTGAAACAGGTCAACCAAAAAACCGGTTTTTAAAACATTGCTCCAAACAACATATGGCCATAGTTTGATACCACTTTTATATAAATCTACAATAAATGTTCAAACAAGTTTCAATTTTGATGCCCAATTGCAACAAGCAAAAGGTTCTTGTTGAAAAAACTAATATGAGTTTGTTTTTGTTGAAAACTAGTAAATTTTTTGACAGAAAGTAGTTCTTGCTTTTTAATAACTCAATTGAAATCTCTAATGCCAATACTTTCAAAATCTAGAAACAAAACATGACCAGTCTAAATTATAGATGATGAACAAAAACAAATCCACGATTCTAGTGTTTCCAAATGTAGCAAAACAAAAAATGGACACAAACCGCAACACGCTTTTAACTCAGTATCCACCCTTGAGATCATTGACCACATCGTAAGGAATTGGAGTAACGGTCTCTAGCGTAGTACCTTCCACCATAAACCCTGGTTTGGGTCCCAAAGGTTGCCTCTTGGTACTGATGACGACACCCTTAGCCTTGGCTTCAGCCTTTAGTACATCGTTCTTCTTAACCCTCTGCTTGAACTCTTCGGTGCACCTGGAGGGCATCACATGCTCGATACGCACATGGATCCTTTTCTTGATTATTCTGTTTCCAACCTTCATTAACCAATATCAGAATATCAGATCACACATAAAAGAAATTAATCCAAGATTATCTTAACAACTTTCAACAACTGAAAATTATATTAATAATATACAATTTGAGTTGAAATAATGATGGGTTCAGCACAAATTGTAGAACTTGTAATCACATATGGTTTGTTTATAGCATCTTAAAAACCCTGAATGCCAAACAAGAACAGATGGAACTGATGAAAGGTGTAACTGGCTAACTTAGGGGATCTTTACCAAACGATTATCGGGTAAGAGTCATTTCCCTCGCTTACCGGGTAAGAGTCATTTCCCTCGCTTACCGGGTAAGAGTCATTTCCCTCGCTTACCGGGTAAGACTCTCGGTCCTTGTTATGGTTCTTATTGGGTAAGATTCTCGGAAGTTTGCATCCTCAATAGGTAAAAACCGTAAGGTACGTGATAACGCTAATCGCTTACTAGGGTAAGTATTAGTAAACAACCCCTTGATGAATCTTTAATTTCTTAAAAGGAAATTAAACATATTACAAATCAATTAAAAGAAAGTTGATCATAAACCATGATAGATCCCTTCTTTAATTTCAAAGAAGACCCAACTGCAAAATATTTTAGGAAGTCCTAATCAACAAAAATTGAAAACTTTATGCTAATCACAAAAATACCTATAATTAACAACTCTACTTTCTGCATCTCCTATTTTGTATTGTAAAAATGGACTAAAGAAATGTATCCCTAACAACCAATATAAAACATCAAAGCTGAGCGTTCCATAAACCATTGCACATAGCTAGCCAGACAAGTTACCTACTACGAGAATAAATGATTAACGAACACAAGGGAAAAGCTGATTTACACAGGTTACATATTTTAATTCTTTGACTCAACAAGATGATGGAATTAGCAAAAAAACATCTTAAACCCTAAGGAGACACGTAATCGGCTCCATGACCAAGATCCTTAGAACACTGCCCATGTTAGTGTTCCACAATTAGCTAAACATGGACCCTTTCTCTTCAATATACAATTGAACCTCCCTTCTCTCCTCCATAACTCTTTTAAAAAGTGATCCAATGAGTTTCCAGCTCTAAACTACCATAATATCAGTGCGGTTGTCTACAACACTATGGGCAATCTGTACCATCTAACATAATATCAGTGCCGATAGGGTTCCAAGTATTCTAACAGCCCAAAACCAGTAAACAGTCATGGTAATGTAACTCATGAAAAATGGAGAATTGATGGCAGACCTAAATTAAACTTTAAACATCATCGACAACAAAGTACCAACAATCAGCTTAACGAATCAGTTGTAAGAAGATTATCATGAGAACATTATCATCAATATCTACTGATCTTGTTAGCCACATACACGAACAAACTCATATCCACACAAATTAAACACCAAAAACACAAAACAGCAACTCTTAATCCAATCACTTCACTAAAACACCAAATGTCGTAAGAGTTTTCCACAACTACTTCACCAATTTTCACAGTTTAGATAAGTAGAGTACAGAGATCGACCTGCTTGTTCATTTCAACACCGATGGCGCGCTTGGTGACGTTCCAGACCTGGCCGGTACGGCCATGGTAAAACTTATGAGGCATACCTTTGTGAACGGCGCCGTTAACCTTGATATCGACATAATCGCCGACGTGATAAGTTCTGAGATAGGTGGATAGATGAATGGTTCCCTTCTTCCTGAAACCTCTTGCAAACAAGTCTCTGGTCCTCGACCTCAATCCATGTCCGGCCGGCATCTTTACCTTTCACTCTCGATCGCAAAATCACGCCGGACTGAAAGTACGAGTGTGTAGGCAAAGATTTCAAAACCCTAGATTTATCGCATTTAAAAGGGCTGAATTTCGTTAGGGTTTCTTGTTATTGGGCCATGAATTATTGGGCCGAAAGCAATTATAGAAGATTTTAATGTTTATTTTTATGGGCTTGATAAGCCCAATAGTGGATACCAATTGGGTTTCACTTTGAAAGGGGATTTCAGCATTTTTATTTTGTAATGTAAATAAAAATATATTTTTCTTGGCCAGATGTAAATAGTATTTAGTTTATATTGTCCTGAAAATACCTTCTTTTTTTTCAGAAATATTTATCTTTAGTTTAACGATGTGTCATTAAGAAGTTATTTATTAAATTATGTGATAATTATTTATTATTTATATAATATAGTTATTATGTTTTGAAAAAAAAGAAAGATCATGTGAGAAGTTGTGTTAACGTGAGAACCATGAGAAGTGGATCTGAACCGTTGATCTCTTTTAATCTCAAGCACTCCCATGAATTGCGGCTGATGTGGTGCATCTCGGTGCATCTAATCATAATGTTCGTCCATTTCTCATTCAACAGTTGATAATCACTTCTCACCGGAACCCAACCCTTTAAAAAAATGGAATAATGATAAAAGAGTGAATTGCAATTTTGGTCCCTATGATTTGATGTTTGTAAAAGGACCAATATGTCCTCATGTGCAAGTCACGTGGGAGTTTTAACGATGAAAATCTGACGGATTTAGTCAGAGGGACCAATCTAAACATTTTTGCATACCACGAGGGTTTCTTGCAATAAATTTTTTGTAGATATACTAAAAAAATTGCATTAAAGTGTATATATACGTATGTTACCTTGAAAATATAAAATAATTAATTTTAGTATATTTGATATTTCATTTTGTAGTTAAAAGAATCAGATTGTAAAGAAAATGTAAAAGAGATTTCATATTTTAAACCATTTTGGAAAGGCGGATTTAGATTATTTATAAATGAAGACGTGTTTTGTATCAATTAAATATATTCCAATGTTTATTTTTATTAATATAATAATTGAAAACCATAGAGAAAAGTGTGAAAATGTCAGCTTTTATTTTTCTTGGCAAGTTGTATATGTTCCACATTTCACACCTTTTTCTATGGTTTTTAGATATTTTAG
This sequence comes from Arctium lappa, assembly GCA_023525745.1. NCBI lineage: Eukaryota > Viridiplantae > Streptophyta > Magnoliopsida > Asterales > Asteraceae > Arctium > Arctium lappa. Next base: position 9,776,160 of record CM042054.1, on the reverse strand, counting down.
TATAATTCATTTTTATGATTTTTTAATTATAATTTAATGAAACATGTCTTGCATTTTAATAATCTTAACAATTAAATGATTTATATATACACGAAAATTTGTAAATTTAACTTCTTATATATGCATTAGCTGATAAATAACGATTTTTTTTTTATAAATTATAAATCAATTGAACTACTTCTCAATTTTATAAAGTCATTTTGGTAACTATCATATAATTATGATATCAAAATTTACTTATTCTTAGATACTTGCGATGTGAATCGAAGTTGGTGAAAAGCTTTAAGCAATCAAAATGTGTGTTATTTTTTTTTTTGGTGCAAATTCTTATAACAGGATTAGTTTTGAGGTGTTTGTTTTTAACTTAATGAACTTAATGGATGGTTAGCTTAATTGGTTAAGTTATATTAAGGTGTTTGATTTTAACTTAATACTAACAGATTGACTTAACATGTTAGAGCATCTCCAACAACATTGCTAAATTAGAAAATTTTGGTTTTTTGTTTTATATACTTCTCCAACAGCACTGCTATCTTGTCTGATATAATAGAGAATCATGAAAAATTCTCTAAATATAGAGAACTCTCTATAATTCTCTAAATGGTTTTCGAAAACATGTATATCATCATTTAACGATATCATTTCAATTAACATTTTGACAAGTCAAATTCAACAAGTTTTTTTTCCCCTGAAAATTGGATGCCATTGTGGCCATTAATATAAATTGTTTTAAAATTTCTAAAATAGCAAATCTGTTGGAGATGAATGTAATATTTTTTAGAGATTTTTACTTTTGATTATCTATTTTAGAAAAATTATAGGAAATCTGTTGGAGATGCTCTTAAGGGGTTGTTCGGTAATGGCTTAATGGACTATATAGCATGTATGACTTAGGGCCTATTTGTTTGCAGCTTAATGAGCTTAATGAAACTCACAACTTATTCAGTCAACTATATATGACTGTTTGGTATTGGCTTAATGATATAGAAAGTGGTTTATTCAGTAAGATTTCAAGGGGGAGCTTTATGCAGAAAACCAAGTTTTTTCCAAACCAGTCTCTCTCAGTAAAAAACACGTTCCTTCCATCTATGAAAAAACTCTCTCAAATAAAAACCTTCTAAATCTATACAGACAGTTTAATACACACAGACAATTTTATCCATACAGAACTTAATGGAAAACCAACCAAATAACCCCTTATTCGCTAAGCCATATATAAGTGTTTGGAAGTGACTTAATGGGCCAGAAAGAGGCTTATTCGATCAGCCCAAAAAAGGTAGTCATATCCACTCAACCGACTTGTTTTACACTCTTACCCTTTGTAGATCATATCCCCAATTAAAAAACAACAACCAGTTCACGTTTTCTCCCATAGATCCAACATATTTTCATCTCCTTCTCTCCCTAGATCCCTCAAACTTGTTCTCAAGCGGCCTCAATAGATCCGACGGTCTCTTGGTATCATCCTCCGGCCGGTCTCCAAGCCTCCTTCTCCGGCGATCTTCTGGTTCTCCGACGGTCTCCTTCTTTCTCGGCGATTTATTGGTTCGTCGATGATCTCCTGGTTCGCGCCGGTGATCTCCTGGTTCCTCGTCAATCCTCCGACCGGTCTCCAAGCCTCCTCCGGAGATCTCCTAGGTTACAGATCTTCATCTTTTCAGTTTTGGCTACAAGAGACCGTCAGATCTATGGAGGTTGACAAGTTTTGAGTTACAGATCTCTACAAGAGACCGTCGGATCTATGGAGGCCGACAAGTTTTCAGTTTTGGCTACAAGTTTTGAGTTACAAATCTCTTCGGTTCTTCATCTTTTCAGTTTTGGGTTACAAATCTTATTTTAGGTTTTGGTTTGTTTACAGATCTTGTAAAGATTCACTTTTGTTAAGGATAAATTTCACTTAATTTTAGGAAAGATTCTATTTGACAATATCTTTTTGTTAGGATTGAATTTGTTATAATTGATAATCATTCAATTTGAGAACAACTGTTAAAGTTAGAATTTTTGTTAAATGATTCATTATAACCAAGAGTGTAAGATGTTAATTATTTTTTATGAGGGTAAAATAGTCATTTTTGTTGTTCAGACCGCTTATTCAGCACAACAACCAAACAACTACTTATTTGTTATCATACAGACAACCTTATCAATACATATAATTTTACCCATATAGGTTTAAATAGAAAATGAACCGAACAACCTCTAAGTTACCACATCCTATCTTAATGCATTAAGTTAGAATTTTTCCAAAATTATCCCTTTTCCTCAATTTTTAATTACACAACTCATTAAAAAATATGTACCTTACCAAGATGCATAAATAAAAAAAATTGTTATTAAACAAAGATACATTATTGTTTTAAATATTTGAAGTTATTAAATATTGTCTTATGAACTCGTTCAATTCATATTATTTATGTTCTTTAAATATTCACATTATTATAAGTTTTTGTCATTTTAAATTTTCTCAAAGAGTTTACTTTCATTAAACACTTATGTAGACATAAGGTTAAAATGGTAACTTTTGTTGTTCATATCATTCATCCAGAACAAAAATCAAAAAATAACTTATCTTAATTTATTCAGACAGATTAATGTTTAAAGACAAATTACTAGATTCAGATTTTAATGAATAAAAAATCAAAATACCCCTTAGGGGTTGTTTGTTTACCTCTTAATGAAAACATTAAAAGACAACCTCTGAATCGTTAAGAGATAAATCTTGTTTGACAAAAAAAATGACTGTCTCTTAATGGTTCCAAAATTCTCTTATGATTTTGTATCATGACCCTCCCTTAACCATTAAGAGTCCTGATTTCATTATGAACAATTAACAAACAACCATATTTCATTTTACACTATATCAAAAAAACTTCTTAATCATTCAGAGCACTTAATTATTATGCACTAAACCATTCAACAACTGCCAAACAACCCCTTAGTCTCTTAAGTTTACAAGTCTATCAACTTACTATGTAGTAACGAAAAATAAAATACAAAATTAGTTATATCGTAGCAGTTTATTCCTTCCCACTTCTTGTTATTGCAAGAAATTTTCATCAAAAATAATAATTTAATTGGTCCTGTATTAAATTAATGAACTTACTTTTTAAGAAAATAACTATAACTTAAAAAAGGTATAAAATACAAGGGTTTTAAGAACAATAACATCTATTGGGCAAAAAAGAGGTTGATACCGGCAATCCTGATCGACCCTATACCTGACTCTGCCTATTCGGGCATCCGTATTATGGGGCATTTTGAGACTCACTCAGCGGTCGTGGCTATTGCGGGGGCCTGGGCTCGAACCCAGGATATGTTAGTTATTGGGCAAGTATCTCCGCCCCATTGCCAACTGAGCTACACGCCATACATTTTCTATTATAAAATTTGAAAACTCAAAATCTCTAAATCAATTTACATCCAACTCCAACTCCAACTCCAACTCCAAATTTGAAATTTTCTACTTTATCTCTCTTCATTTCTCCTTTTTAGCATAGCATAGCATACCTGTTGGAGCAAAAAATTATTGAATCTTCAAAATTTTATATTTTAACGTAGTTGTTGGGTCATCTCAATATTTTTTTTTTGTTGTGTTACACATGTACTAAAATTATAAATCATCTAAACGAGTAATACACAAAATAAAACATAAAAGTTCAAGTCATATTTAAAAAAAATTACAAATTCAAACAATAAAAATGTTTATATAACAAAGTGAGAAGAATATCAAAGACTTGTTTTTGTTTTTGTAACATCCCTTATTTTTAAATAGGATATAGAATATAAAATCCCAAAACGGGTTCCAATACAATATGTTCAAAATAAAATAAAAAGGGTTTAACAACGGAAGTCTCAACTAGAGCCGAAAATCTTATAAAACTATGCAACTTCCATTAATGGAACTACGCCCTTACTCGAGTCCACTTCTAAGCCTTCACACCTTCTCCTTTTCTTTACTAGAAGCACCACTAGCGTTTCTTCCTAAAAAGGGGGTTTTTAAGTTGAAAATACGAGGGTTAGACCATAAGGCCTAGTGAATTCCAGACGAGAGCAGTTGTAAATAATACAGACTTCAATTAATATAAAAATTAAATTACTCACAACGATACATATCAAGCATGAGTGAAACACAAGAATCACTTTCCGACGTTTTGCTTTTGAAAACGACCACGGTCGGGGCCCAAGCAGACTCCCCTCTCGCATCGGGGCCTAAGCAAACTCCCCATCCCACATGTGCAGAAAACGGATTTCACGCACATGTAGCTTACCATATATTTCCAATAAATCAAAGAGATCTCACAACAATTATTCTCCACGTACGGTCTTTCCCACGTAAGCATAATCCAAACAATTTATTTACAATCATAAATAAATTGTACATAAAGATAAGCGGAAAATATCACATATTCGTTTAACCCATTTTCAACATTTAAAACAATTATAAAGTTTTAAGGGAGTAAAAGAGTTGTCGGGAACTCACTTGATCGCGAAGGAATTGACACACAGACAACTCTCACCGAGACGGTTGAACTCCTACATATCAGTACCAAAATGCGATTAAGCTCACATAATAATTTGGAATTATTCTAAACGATCAAATCGAAGAACCCCCTTCAAAACCGATTGGGCAGTGAGCGAATAAACCAACTCCCGGTTGGTCGCGCAAGACCCGGGTGCTCCCGACTCGGTATGGCCCAGGTTCCGGCCCTGCGCTGCCCGAATCTCTCTATTTCTCGGGTCCCCACTTGGGGTGACTCCCGGGAGGACAATACCCGTGTGGGGTTAAGTATCGGCTCCCACGGCCCGGGTGGTTCTCCATTAAAGGTATCCCGGGGTAGCTCCCGGGTGATAAACCCCGGGTAACTCCCGGTTGGTGAGCCCGGGTGACTCTCGGTTTGGCGAATTTGAATGACGCTCGGGTGGTGCTCCCGAGTGGACCCGGTTGAAGTGCTCTAGGTGAGGCTCGAATTCCGATTCACCCCTTCCCCCCGGGTCTGGCGACTCAGGGTTTTGCTCGAACACCTCCCCCCCTCCCCCCCCCCCCCCCCCCGATTCAGATATGATTAACAAAAGGGAAACCTCTCCCTATTTTATCGATTCTCACTCAAATAAAGATTAAAGCCTGGGATTAAGCAGTCCAATATCTAACATCAATCGAGCCATTAAACTTAATACTCCCAACATTTATTCCCCCTTTTAGGTATAACTTAAATCCCATATTAAGAATATTCAAGAGCATATTAATTCCCAAACCTAGTCAACTTAAGGTTTTCATAAATGAAAAGAATGTTTACTTTGGATTCTTAGGGGGTGTTTGGTTTATGGATTTTGAAGAAATTGAAAGAAATTGGAATGGATAATTCCTTTGACCAAATTCCAATTCCTTTGTTTGGTTCACATATTGATCATGATGGAATCCTTTGAATTCCATTGAATTCCACAAATCAAAGAATTCATCATTCCTTAGCTAAAGTGAAAGAATTGAATTTCATCAAATTCCTACCAACCAAACTCGTGGTCAAAACCCATCAAATTCCATTCCAAACCCTTCAAAGATAAATTCCTTCAATGGATTCCGATTCCATCAAATTCCATTATACGAACCAAACACCCCCTTAGCCTCCAATCTCTTAATCGCTCCTTTGCCCAGAGAAAAATCGCCCTGCTTCTTGCTCCTATCCTTAGTCATCGCTCATAAATGCTAGAGGTGCACAATTAGGGATTCATTCCCTTTTTATATCCTCAAGGAAATTACATCCTAGGTCCACCAAGTTCTTATTCTTCTTATAAGACCCCAACTTTTAATAAAAGAGAAATCTACAGTTTTAGCCGTTACAGTTTTGACCACCAAGTTATGAAGTTAAATACTCGTTTTTAATTTTTAAAAAAATTATATAGGTATTTATTGAGTTGGATTCACAAATCCATATAAATCAGTCCTCAAAGACAAGTTAATTTGGACCACAAAATTTTACAAGTCATATTAAAAAACCTATATTAAATATGATAATAGAAGGCTTTACTGTTGGAAACGCTCTAAGTATTTTCCCTTTCAAAATTTAAAAAGTTTATGTTGCATCATGCCCCTTATCATAATGCAGATGATTATTTATATAAGAATAAATTATAAAAGTTTTTAGTTAATTTAAAAAAAAATACATAAGATCGAAACCCTTTTCTATCTCGACTTGCACGAAGAATAAATAAACACGGTTTGGTCCAAATAAAACATTTTGAATGCAATATTTTCCACAACTTGAATTTGGACCTCCAAAAAGCCTCTAGAAGCTTTTCCTATTTCATTATAAATTAAACAAGAACCTCACCAAGCATCACTCCTCATCTTTCCCAATCCCCACCTCTCTCTCTCATTACACAATGGCAAAATCAATATCGAAAAACGCTACCATTATCTTTGTCGTTTTTCTTATATCTTTTCTCGTTGCTGTTGAATCCCAAAAAAATTCAAAAAACTTGTCGCTAAGATCTTTGGGCTTGAAGAAAGAAAAACTGAGCCACTTTCGCTTCTACTTCCATGATATAGTTAGCGGTCCGACCCCCACTGCCATCAGAATCGTTGAGGCCACTAGGACCAACCGCACTGCAACCACCGGTTTTGGTGACATCTCGATGATCGACAACCCATTGACCATTGGTCCAGAACGAACCTCGAGGCTAGTGGGTAGAGCTCAAGGGATGTATACATCGGCGAGTTTGAACGAAATGGGGTTGTTGATGGCTATGAACTTTGTGTTTGTAGAAGGGAAATATAATGGTAGTACATTGAGTATATTGGGCCGGAATCCGGTGATGTCGGCAGTGAGAGAGATGCCGGTTGTCGGGGGAAGTGGGCTTTTCCGATTTTCTCGTGGATATGCACTAGCAAGAACTAATAGTTTTAACATGAGCAACGGTGATGCTGTTGTGGAGTTTAATGTTTATGTCCTCCACTATTAGTTATTTGTATTATTTAAAATTTTGATGTTCTTTTCATGTTGTTAAAGTTTTTATTTTTATTTTTCCAAAAAGTATGCATTTTTTGTGATAATAAGATAAATAATTCATAATTTGTTTCTATCGAATTATCCTTTTCTTTTATATTTAAATTATGCATTTTTGTTGTTTAATTTAATGTATTTTAACTAGTCAAATTCAAATATCATGAAATTCAATGTCTAAGAAATAATGTCACAATAACAATATTCAGGACCGTCCCCGGAGGAGGGTGGACTGGGCGTACGCCCAGGGCCTAAACGAAATAGGGGCCCAATTTTTTTAATATATACCATATATTAGTTGACTAGTCATACCAAAAAACCAGATAGACACTTGTCTTGTCCAGTCCTCCCTCTTGTCCTATCAAGTTTCAAAGTTTTTAATTAACATATTATATTATTCTTACCTTATTTGTATTAATTAATATATTACATTACTATAATTTTTTTAATTATATTATTAAGTATTGTAATTGATTATTTTTGCTATATGTCATTTTTTTTAATTTTACATCTTATAAGCTAGTTTTTGTCAAACGTGACTTTTTTCATCAGCTAGCTTATCAGTCACCAACTAACTTATCAACTAGTTTCCCAAACATAGCCTAAATAGGAACATGAATAGACAAGTTGTTCTAAAAATTAATTGATGATTTTATATATATATATATATATATATATCATATAATAGTTATAAAGGAGACAATCAAATAAAATTTTAAATAATTTAATTTATAAGCAATTTTACATAATTTTCATATATAAAAATATATACATAAATAATACTATGAAATTTGAATGAAGAATATGATATATTTGATGGTAGTTCGAAAAAACTCATTTCATTCAAATGAATTACTATTTTTTCTTCAATTTGGAAGATTCTTATGAATTGGTGGAGGCATGGTGAAGGTTGTTGGAGCAATAGGTATAACCGTATAGGTGATGGTGGTCGGTGAACGATGGTGGATGTGAAGGACGTGAAGATGGTGGATTGTGGTGGTGGAGGAGGTAGTTGTGGCCGATGTGGCGAGGTATAGGTGGTGGTAGGCGGCGACAAGTGGTGGTGATCGATGGAGGTGGTCGACGATGGTAGTGGTGGTGGCTATGAGCGGTGTTCAATTGAAATCTAATGGATTTAGATGGATCCAATTCAATCATTCATACATTGGATGTTCGACTGTCATCCGATACAATCCAATTAACATTATACAATCGACCAAATCCAATATAACAGATAATTAGATTGAATCGATTTCATCCATTGGATCTTATTATTAGTTACCCGTTCGATTGGATTGTATTCACTCAATATTTTGATACAATTTTCAACCAATTAATCCATCATTTCAACTAATTATTCATATATTTTATGAATTTATTAAAAAAACACAACATACAAATATCACCTAAATACAATATTATAAAATATAATCAATTATACTATTTCATAATTGAATGGTAACAACACGAGCAATTGGATGGTAATCAAATTAGAGCGGTTCGGTTTTATTATATTATGGTCTATCTTCAAAGAAACCGATCGATCCAACTTGAATGTTGAAATTTTGGATATGGTAAGATCCGATTATAATTGGATATGTTATGCAGGGGCGGACCCATTAAGGGCCAAGCAGGGTCCCGTGCACCCGCTTAACCAATTTTCGCAAGTAGAATTCTTTTTGTGGTATGAAAAGTACACATGTTAAACTTCGAGGGGTGCTTCAAGATATTTAAAAAATACAAGGAACATCAACAAAAAAGCGATAAAACAGTCCTAGAAACAGAATTCTCCTACTTAGGCTCACTATGTTTTAGGATTTTTTTTATAATATTTATAGACTCCGGATTTTATCAATTAAGATTAATCAATCCGATTTTGGAGTATGAATATGGGGTTTTAATCGATTCATAGGGTCACAATTTGTATCGATAAAATAAAATCCATTGAAATCAACCAAAAAAACCGAAAAAGTTCATCTGAACCAAACCTAAAAAATCTCTTAAAACCAACCAAAAAAACTTAAAAACTCTTCTGAAACGGTGAAATTCGGCTTAAAACACATCGAACGACTTTGTGGGCATTTGATCCACCTTACAGGTGCATCCGTTTGGCTAAAATCGTCGGTCCGCCACTGATCTGATCATGGTCGACCGGTTCAAATTAGATTGAATGATTTTCTGCATACCCTATATATTACGTCTCTATTTTAATAAAAACAATTATTTATAAAAGAATCAAAACTTACAAAAGTTTTTTATTATTATTATTAAACAAGAAATATAGAATATCGAAACCCTTTTCAACCTCAACTTGCACGAAGAATAAATAAACACGACTTGGTCCAATTATAACATTGAATAATTAATGCAATATTTTCCACAAGTTGAATTTAGGCCTCCAGAAGCTTTTCCCATTCTATATAAATTAAACAAGAACATCACCAAACATAACTCACTAATCTTCCCCACCTCTCTCTCTCTCTCTCTCTCTCTCTCTCTCTCTCTCTCTCTCTCTCTCTCTCTCTCTCTCATTACACAATGGCAAAATCAATATCAAAAAACGTTACCATTATCTTTGTCGTTTTTCTTATATCTTTTCTCGTTGTTGCTGAATCTCAGAAATTTTCAAGAAATCTGTCACAACGGTCTTTGGGTTTGAAGAAAGAAAAACTAAGCCACTTTCGCTTCTACTTCCATGACATAGTTAGCGGCCCCAACGCCACTGCCATTAGAATCGTTGAGGCCACCAGGACCAACCGCACTGCTGCCACTGGTTTTGGTGACATTACGATGATCGACAATCCGTTGACCATTGGCCCAGAACGGACCTCGAGGCTAGTGGGTAGAGCACAAGGGATCTATACATCGGCAAGTTTGAACGAAATGGGTTTGTTGATGGCTATGAACTATGTGTTCGTAGAAGGGAAATATAATGGTAGTACATTGAGTATATTGGGCCGAAATCCAGTGATGTCGGCTGTGAGAGAGATGCCGATTGTTGGAGGAAGTGGGCTTTTTCGGTTTTCTCGTGGATATGCACTAGCAAGAACTCATAGTTTCAACATGAGTAACGGTGATGCTGTCGTGGAGTTTAATGTTTATGTCCTCCATTATTAGTTATTTGTGTTATTGGAAATTTTGATTTTGTTTTCATGTTGTTAGAAGTTCTTATTTTATTTTCCAAAAATTATGCATTTTTTGTGATATTAATATATAATTAATAATTTATTTCTACCGTATATTTTTATTTTCCTAAGTTATGCATTTATGTTGTATTATTTTAATGCATTTCAACATGTCAACTTCAATATCATGAAATCCAAAGGCTAAGAAATCATGTGAACACATCATTTTTTTTTAGTTTGTGTCGGTCATATATCTTTATAATTAACATTAACATAATGATAACAATAACCAAAATAAATAAAAAGGAAAGTCAAGAAATCAAGATTGGTTATAACTGTAATCCTTTGTTAGTTAGGACTCTATTACCTATTTGTATTTTATCTATAAATAAGATTCCTTCTCCCACATATTGAGTGTGGAGAAAATTAATTCTAAATAGCTTTTCATCCTTACATGGTATCAGGTTGCCTCCACGGTTAATCCCATTTATCCTTCTCTCTTTCTTGTTCAACATGGTTTCCACCACAAGCGGTGATGGCGGCAACAATGCCGCCGACTCTTCCCTACCTCTTGCTACTCTCATCCATATGATAACAATTAAACTTTCTTCCTCAAACTATCTTCTCTGGAAAAATCAACTTCTCCCAATTCTTGAATCACAAAATTACATGCCATATCTCACCGGAACCACTCCTACACCACCGTTGATTGATCAACATCTTCGGATGTTAATAAACTCATCCTTGAAGAAGCAATGGCCGTCGTTGTAGGATACGACACCGCTCACGCTGCCTGGAAGGCTTTAGAAGAAGCCTTCAACCACTCATCATAAACTCGGGAACTTAGCCTCCGTGTTGACCTTCAACAACTAACAAAAGGGTCGACCACCGTGAAAGAATACGCCCAACGTTTCAAACAAATCTGTGATCAACTAGCCGCAATCGGGAAACCGGTTAATGAATCCTATAAATCACAATGGTTTCTTCGTGGATTAGGTATTGACTTCTCAAATTTTTCGACAGCTCAAATGGCGTTAACCCCTCTTCCGTTATTCAAAGATCTCGTCCACAAAGCCGAAGCTCATGAAATTTTTTCCAAATCGTTGTCTCCGGCTCCGGCAAGCTCTACCCATGTCGCCTTCACTGCCTCATCATCTTTCCGAAAATATTCACGGGGACCAAACACTCGCTTCAATAACAACACCAACCAAGGACGTCGAGGTCGAGGAGGTCGCCGCCCTTATGTTCCACGCTGCCAATTATGTGGCCGAGATGGTCACAAAGCAAATCAATGTTCTGATTACATTCTTCAACGTCGCAACAATAATAACGCAAATCTGGCCGAAGCCTTTAACGCATCTTGTTCGGTTTCGAATCCCGACATCTCAGATTGGTATCTAGACTCCGGTGCCTCGGCTCATATGACTCCATCGCCTGCAAATATCAATATTGCGACACCCTATCATGGTAAGAAACGAGTCATTGTAGGCAATGGAAGTACTCTTCCGATTTCTCATATTGGAAGCCATCCTATATTCTGGTGGTTCCCAATTTGACGAGAAATATTCTTTCAATTAGTAGACTTGCGCACGATTTTCCGATTGATGTGACTTTTTCTGAAAATTCTTTTACCATTCAGAACCGGAAGGACGGCACTCGTCTGGCAACCGGGAGGTGGGATGGTAGTCTTTATCGTCTACAAACTATCGATTCAACACTGTTAGCCAATCTCAACAAAATCTCCGTTAAAGGCTCTTTTGATCTATGGCATACAAGACTAGGACATATTCATAATGGTGTAATTTCTTTGCTCAATAAACAGGGAAAGTTAGATGTATCTTCTATTCTACCAAACCCGACATTATGTGGATCGTGTCAACTTGCAAAAAGTCACAAATTGCCATTTTTCACCGATTCGAAACGGGCCAAACATGCACTCGATATTGTGCATTATGACATATGGGGGCCTGCTCCGATAACCTCTACCGAAGGCTATCGATATTATATCATCTTTATCGATGACTTTTCACGATTCACGTGGTTGTACCCCATGCATCTAAAGTCGGACACTTATGACGTTTTCGTCAAATTCCACAAAATGGTAGAAAACCAAATCAACCGTCAACTAAAAAATTTTCATAGCGACGGTGGCACCGAATTTACCAGCCACAAATTTCAGAATTTCTTATCTTCACATGGCATTCGTCATCAATTATCATGTCCATATACGCCACCCCAAAATGGTCGTGCCGAGCGAAAACACCGTCATATTACACCATAAACCGATTACCCATGTCTCTTTTAGGCAACATCTCACCGTACGAAATTATATTCGGCACACCACCAAACTATGCCATTTTTCGCCCTTTTGGATGTCGTGTATATCCGTGTCTTCGAGAATATACACAAAACAAATTCGAACCTCGAAGCCGACTGTGTGTCTTTCTCGGGTATAGTTCCCATTACAAAGGATATCTTTGTTTTGATGATTCAACCACACGAATATACATCTCTCGCCATGCAAAGTTTGATGAGTCCTATTTCCCGTTCAACAACAAAACCAATCAACATAAAATGCACGAGCTTGACTATAGTACCTTTCTCGAATCAAGCACTCCCAAACATGAACCCACACCAGCAACGACGTCTCCCTCACCACAATCGATGACCTTACCATGCCCTATATGCACCACCAACACCCAAACCAAACCACAACACGCCCCAACCAACATCGTGCCAAACCTAAACCCGCCACCCTCTATCGAGACCCAGACTCAGACTTCACTACAACACTCAACAAATTCGACATATCCAATGCAAACTAGGGCAAAATCCCGAATCTTCAAACCCAAATATCCGACCCTTCTTACCGAACATCATGGTGGACTTCTCACTGCACTCCTCAGTACAACTGTTCCTAAAGGCTATAAAACTGTTGCCAAACATCCAGAGTGGATGCATGCCATGGATGAAGAAATTGCAGCCCTAAAATAAAACAACATTTGGGACCTAGTTCCTCGACCAAAACACAAAAATGTAGTAGGAGCAAAGTGGGCCTTTCGAACAAAATTTAAATCTGATGGAACCATCGAACGACTAAAGGCACGTCTTGTAGCTCAAGGATTTACCCAAGTACTGGGACTCGATTTTACTCATACATTTAGCCCAGTCGTCAAAGCCGCCACTGTGCGTCTCATTCTAAGTATCGCTGTAATGCAAAAATGGACGCTACGACAACTAGACGTTAAAAATGCATTTTTAAATGGCTTTCTCACCGAAACAGTCTTCATGGAACAACCACCGGGCTACATTGATGCCAAGTACCCATCGCACGTATGTCGTCTAAAGAAGGCCATCTACGGTCTTAAACAAGCCCCCCGGGCATGGTTTCGGAGATTCAGTGATTTTCTCCTCTCTATTGGCTTCACAAATAGCCGGACTGACACTTCATTATTCATTTATGCCAAAGGGTTGTCCCTCCTCTATCTACTTGTCTATGTCGATGACATTATTGTCACCGGCAATGATAACAATCTCCTTCAATAGCTCATTAATCATGTTAACAAAACGTTTGCCATCAAGGACCTCGGTCGGCTAAGTTACTTCCTCGGTCTTGAAGTCACTTATACGTCTACTGGTCTGTTTCTCGGACAATAGAAATACGCAAATGACATTCTCCTCCGAGCACAACTTCATGAAAGCAAACCAATTTCCACTCTAATGGTTGTCGGACAACACCTAAGTCAAACTAGCGATCCTTTCCATGATCCGACTCTCTATCGGTCTTTAGTTGGAGCACTCCAATACCTCACTATTACGCGACCCGACATCTCTCATGCAGTTAATAATGTCAGCCAGTACATGCATAATCCTATGACCATACACTTCCAAGCAGTCAAACGAATCATTCGCTATATCCGAGGAACCACGACATACGGGATTAGTTTCAATCACTCCCAAACGCGTGACATTACTGCCTTCTCTGATGCAGACTGGGGGGCCGCCCGGATACATGTCGATCAACCTCTGGCTACGCAATTTTTCTTGGTCCAAACCTCGTAACATGGAGTTCCAAAAAGCAACGAATCGTTGCTCGTTCAAGTTGCGAATCTGAATATCGGGCCCTTGCCAATACCGCTGCCGATGTCGTCTGGATCACTCATCTCCTCAAGGAATTGCGTATTCCGGCACTACGTCCACCGACAATTCTTAGTGACAACAACAACGCAATTTTTATCAGCAACAATCCAGTGGCCCATAAACGAGCAAGACACATTGCTTTAGACTATCACTTTATCCGAGAAATGGTGCAATGTGGACAGGTTGTCACAAAATTTGTCCCAAGCGCACTTAATGTTGCCGACTTGTTAACTAAAAGCTTGACGCAGTCACAATTTATGTTTCTCCGATCCAAGCTTTGCGTTGGGCAAAACCCCACGACACGCTTGGGGGGGGGGGTGATAACAATAACCAAAATAAATAAAAAGGAAAGTCAAGAAATCAAGATTGGTTATAACTGTAATCCTTTGTTAGTTAGGACTCTACTACCTATTTGTATTTTATCTATAAATAAGATTCCCTCTCCCACATATTGAGTGTGGAGAAAATTAATTCTAAATAGCTTTTCATCCTTACACATAATATTGTTAATATCTGATTAACATATATAACATTCTAACAATCTAACAATCTATTTGCTAAAACGATCGATATTTATTTGTACTTGTAAGAAATTTTTGATCGAAATGTTTTTACAACGAAGAAAATATTCCATTTAGGTTGTTTGCACTGTTGTTTCAAAAAGTTTGGTTTAAATGAGTTGTTCATTTTATACTGCTTTATGATAAATTATTTACCAAATTAATAGAAAGAAATATAATGATACATTTTTTTTATATATTTTCCGGTAGTAATTCTAGGTACTATTGCATGTAACATAGGCTTAGTGGTTCTAGAACTATCAATGATTGGTGAACCGGCAGATCTGTTTGCCACTCCTATGGAAATATTACCCGAATGATATTTCTTTCCCGTATTTCAAATACTTCGTACAGTACCCAATAAATTATTAGGTGTTCTTTTAATAGTTTCAGTACCTGCGGGATTATTAACAATACCTTTTTAGAGAATGTTAATAAATTCCAAAATCCATTTCGTTGTCCAATAGCGACAACTGTATTTTTGATTGGTACTGCAGTGGCCCTTTGGTTGGGTATTGGTGCAACATAGATATATTGATAAATCCCTAACTTTAGGTCTTTTTTAAATTGATTCAATTGTGAAATAAAATATCACGACGTATGTATCTAGGGAACAGTCGCTTCAAAGTGAATTCTCCCTAGATACATCTATTCAATTAAATTATGAATCTATGCCGATTCTGAATATATGAATTGTGCTAAAGATTCAAACCCTATTTTCGACCTTTTTCTAAAAAAAAAAGATGAAAAAAATCCAATGGATTTAAAACTTATTTTTCGTAAATAATTTATACTAATATGTCAATTGTCAGGTATGATTGGTAAATTATTTAAAATGAAATCATCTTAATTTGCTTTTGTTTCGATTTTATGAATATGTTTTTTTTTTCAAAATAAAATTCTTATTAATGATCAACGGAATTACAAGTCATTTTAGAGATTCAGTCACCCAACTAGAAGGGGCATCACTCGTAGTTGGCGAGAGCGATGCATAAATATTCTTCATTTCCTAATAAACTGGATTGTGCTTGACAGTTCGGATTGCAACAAGTGACGATAGTGTTCCATGATAGTTAAAAATTCGATGTTGTCTCCTTCCTCTTCATTGAAAGCTCTTGTAACCACATAGGAGTCACGTTCTAGTATCACATGCTTGTACTCCATATCACAAATCCTAGTTAGAGCTGCCGCTAATACCAAATGCCAAGCTTTACATTCTTTCACCTCATACAACCTTGTCTTCACACAATTTTGAATATAATCAAAAACGCCATCTTCGCCTCTCAGAGCCATGTCTGCTCCCATCTAGTCGATGTTTCTAAAAATTGCAACGTCACTAATTTAATTTCAAGAATGAAATTGGCGGAGGTTGCCATTTGTTGCGCTATGCAGTCAATGCACGCTTATGCACTTTCTTAGCATGAATATACTCCATCAACATTGTTGCTCCATGCTTAACAACCACAATAGGCAGTGTGGAGATGTTCTTCCAGGCTTGTTGGTTCTTCTCCTTCCATATACTCCCCAAAACAACCATCATATTGCCTACTCTGGGTTGGGACATTGATTGTAACCACTCCTCAAAAGTTGTTAAATCAACTACAAACCAAGTTTAAAGCTTCACTTTTTTTAGATCCGATGACCAAATCCATATTAAGAGCATCCACTATGTGTTTTTAAGAGGTTTTTTAAAAAGGAAAAACCTCCTTTTGAGTTTTTTCACAGAGTGAATAGGTTTTTTACATGAGGTTTTTCGTCATAGGTCGTAACTGCACAACCTGCTTTTTCGGAGGTTTTTCGTATTTAATCAGTTTTAACTTTATAAAAATTTCATCATTGGTTCCATTTTTGTTCTACAACAAAAAGTTTTGAAAGTTGATGTATCAAAATGACGATTTTGATAGTCTGTGTACCAAAATAAAAACAAAGACAAAATATATGTCGATATATAGTATCCAATTTTTATATTTATGTTTAAAAAACTAAGGGTGTGTTTGGTTTGCGGGATTGGAATGGAATTGATTGGATTTTGAGTAAGGATTTGGATTTGGGGGATTTGAAATCCCGGCCCATTGCAAAGGAAATCCCGACCCATTGCAAAGGAATTCCAAATCCATCAAGTAAATGATTTTAAAGAGGTCAAAGGATTTCAAATTCGGTCAAGGAATTTCATTCCTGCAAACCACACACAGGATTGGAATGAATTTGAAATACAAATCTCTCCAAATCCATTCCAATCCCGAAAACCAAACGCGCCCTAATTGAACTTTTCTATATTCACATAATATCATTTCTTTTTCTTTTCCTATAAATTTTTTTTCAACAAAATTAATATAATAATCTACCAAGTCAATAGTCGCTAAAAAGTAATATTTAATATTGAAAACTTTTTTTCAAACTCAACCCACACCAAAAATAAATTAATTAATTAAAAAGACACATTCCTCTTTACGCGGAAATATTTGAATGCTATTTTTTCTAAAGTTGAATTTATCCCCAAAAAGGCTCCAGAAACTTTTCTCATTCTATATAAACAAGAACCTCACCCAACATAACTCACAAGTCATTCGTTCCCACCTCCAATGGCCAAATTAATATCTAAAAAAACTGCTATTATTTTTGCCGTTCTTTTTATATCTTTTCTTGTTACTGTTGAATCTCACCAATTTTCGAGAAAGCTATCACAACGATCTTTGGGTTTAAGAAAAGAAAAACTAAGCCACTTTCGTTTCTACTTCCATGACATAGTTAGCGGTCCCAACGCCACTGCTATCAGAATCGTTGAGGCTACCAGGACCAACCGCACTGCAACCACTGGTTTTGGTGACATCACGATGATCGACAACCCGTTGACCATTGGCCCAGAACGGACGTCGAGGCTTGTGGGTAGAGCTCAAGGGATGTATACATCGGCAAGCTTGAACGAAATGGGGTTGTTGATGGTTATGAACTATGTGTTTGTAGAAGGGAAATATAATGGTAGTACATTGAGTATAATGGGCCGTAATCCGGTGATGTCGCCAGTGAGAGAGATGCCAATTGTCGGAGGAAGTGGGCTTTTCCGGTTTTCACGTGGATATGCACAAGCAAGCACTCATAGTTTCAATATGAGCAATGGTGATGCTGTCGTGGAGTTTAATGTTTATGTCCTCCATTATTGATTAACTTTGTATTTTATCTTCTTGTTGTTGAAGTTTTGATTTTGTTTTTCAGATTTCACACTATTTATAATATAATACATAATTTGTTACAAAACTATTGATTTACAATAAAAGTTTTGGTCACAAACAAATATCTAAACGTTTGTGATTCAATTGTTAATGTATGATTGATAATTATGTTTGGATAGATGCCGTAATTTCAACATATATATTTAAAAATAAATACTTAATTACTAATGACCTAAATTTAAAATAAAAATCTGACTAAGAGAAAGAAAAAAAAAAGGGTTGAACGAGCAAAAGGTGGTGAAGGATATTTCAAAAAAATTAATTTATGTTATTAACTTGAAAATGTACCTCTTTATTTATATTTAATATAGATAATTTATAAAATTTAAAAATCAAATAAAAAGTATTGATAGGTCAACCAACATATGTTTATATGTATCATATTGAATAGTATGACACTTGATGAAACTTAGTTGAAAGATAATATGAATTGGGGTTGTTTAGTTGATTTTTTACTAAGTCATGTTCGAGTGGTTCGTACAACTTTTGAACCCAATTGATTTTATTATTTCTTCACGACTCTTGATGTGGTGATACTTTTTAGTTTACACAGTTGAGATATTTCTTGTAATTGTCGACATATCATTTAATGTTCCGATTTTGGTCTTAATTGATCTTTTACTCATACTTTTTATTAACTCGATTATAGCTGTGATTTTTATTATATTAATTATATATCCGCTAACTGAGCAATTGGCTCAATCGAGATTTGTTTTGTCCTCAGCAGGTGGATCATTTCGGGAGTCGGGAGTGAGAGCTATGGGGAATGTGACTATTTTGAAGACGACCTTGGATAGTAACTATTTTGAAGATGACCTTGGATAGTATATGTAATGACCGTTATCTCCAAATTACTTTTCTTGTTTAAGTGGTGGTCGAAGTGAGAAAAATGAAACTTAGGGACTTGTTGGGCAATTTTTGGAAGTTATAAAAGTGGGAAATAAAACCCCTAAACCCTCACTCTATTTCCTGTATGCGGCGTGTGAGAGAAGGGTTGTAAGCAGAAGAAGTTAGGTGAGATTTTGCAATTTTGAGGAAGGTGAAGAAGAAATCAAAGCAATTTGGGAGTTTGCATCTTAAAGAGGTAATCTTATTCTAATATTTTCTCTAGATATCGGATTGAGAATCCAATGTTGATTGTGGTCTGTATTTGTTTTTGATTGAGAAGGATACATAATTTTAAGGTAGTATGGGGAAATCAAATGATTAGGTAGCTTGAATCTCCCATTGTGGAATTGTTTTCTGTATTGGTGTTCACATACAATTAAGGGAGAGGGAGACCCTTAGCGAGTTTTCTCGTAGTGTAACACCTGTGATTTCCTAATGTCAAGCGACGATCGGTCAAGGAAATGATCACCGGACGGTCGAGAGAAACGGTCGGGGGATGGCTCGGCATGAGGCACGGGGAGCTTGGCCTGCGGCACGCGCGACTTGGCCCGCGACCTCAAGCCGCGACTAAGGTCGCGTAAGTCTCTGTAGTGTGCCGACCAGTGGCACGTGCGGCTTGGCCCGCGGGATTAGTCTGATCGTTTTAAAACCCAAATTTATAGGGTTTTCTCTCATTTACCTCCCACACTTTTTATTTCTCACCATTGGTGCGACTTTTGGAAGCTCACATCTCAGATTTGGAGCACCCATAGTGGATTTATCCTAAAGAAGTATGAAGGTTTGGTATTTGGATTGAAGAGACAATGGATTCCTTTGGTTGATTTTGGGTGGAGAGCCTAAACATCCTAAAGTGGTAAGTTTATTTGAATACTTCAAGTTTTGATATAAGGATTTTTATAGATCTAAAGGTTTTACCTGTTGTTGATGGTTTATGCTAAACATGAAGAAGTGGGTTATTTGGAAACCCTAGCTTATTGTTGAAGAGATAGCTTGGAAATGGTGAAGTCTACACCATTGGAGACTAAGAATTTGGGTTTGAAATCTAGGTTTAACTTAACCTAGCAAGGTGAGTTCAAGTTGAATTATGAAAACGGTGTACATGCCAAAATGTCTATTTTTACATGTTTATATGTTTTAAATGAAATTACCAACTGTTGAGTATTTGATAAGTTTGATTATTTGAAATGTTTAACCTTATGAGCTTTGCAAACACCCACATTTGGGATTTTGGGCATTTTGATAAATAAATCTTGAGTATTGGTATTTTAATGATTTATTTCATGGAAGTAGTCTTTGGAGCATAAATGTATTTTTATTGTGCGTATTGGAGAAATGGTTGATTTTGTTTCATGGGACGTTTTTGGGAAGATTAAATAATATAAACCCACTTGGAAAATGTTTTGTCCCAATTGAAGTTATATTTGAGTTGCTTATGTATTTTGGAGCATGGGTTGACATTATCGCGGTTTGTTTATGTTTGATTTCTTTTTTTATGATTTTAACAAGTGGTCTTTGGATTTGTTGAGCTTATGGCTCGGTTTGGATTTTGTTGGGTATTGGGTACACTTGTCCGATTTTAATAGCCCAATGTAGAGTGTTTGGTTATGATTTACTTTTACTGCATCTTATTTGAGAAAAAAACATGTTTTGAATGCATTAGTTCATTCGTTGAGTCATGTAACGTTTTAGTTAGTGCAATGGATCCATAGGCACGGTGTTTTTATGTCTCGCTTTGGACAAGTTCACCACTTTGGCACGGAATAGGCATCGGGTCACCATGGTAAGTAAGGTGTGGACCTATACGGTCGGGCAGCGTCCCATAGGCAGTAAGGTGTAATTCCCTTTTTGTATAAGTTTCCGTTTTGGAACTGGTTTCCCCTGTTTTGGAACTCTCAAGAATAGACTTAGATGAGTTGACTTGATGTTTTCGAGCGATAGACTCAGAGGAATTGAGTTCGGTGGGTTTTTTTTATGTATAACCCACATGTTTTGATTTCCTACATAATTATGTGATCCACTTTTGTGATCCGTCACACACTATTTAACCGGGTCTCCCTCGTCACCGCAATGTGTTGTTTTGGTTATGGAGTTTTATAATCCATGTTTTCGGAGACGTTTTGGGTATGGATTGTTATTCATGTTTTGGATTTTGCATACTGAACTTTATCCATGTTTTGGATGTTTTGGATAATAGATTTTATCTACGTTTTCAGTATTTGATTATTAAAGTGTCAGTTATGAATTACGCGAGTTTTGGGTTTTGGAATTATATTCGAAGAAACGTTCTATTTTATGATTTTAATCACGACGAGGGTGAATGTTGAAAAGAAGTTTATTTCAGACTTAATGTATTTCATTTTGGAAACTAAGATCTATATAACGTTCTTTAAGTTTATTGATTTATACGTTTATGATGAAAACACTTGAGCTCACTAGGCGTTAAGCTTAACATTTTATTTGTCGGCATGTGCATCAGGTCCAGTTGGGGTTTGGTTCTAGCGGTGCCATGAATAGATGAGCACTAGATTTACACGAGGGTGAGTAGTTTGGTGAAGTCTTCCGCAGTTGGAGACAGTGACTGCTATTGGGGTTTAGTAACATCCGTACCTTTTATAGATCGCGTATAAGGATTGAAGTATGTTTATTGAAGTTAAACCTTAATTTGTTGTTGTAGATGATTCAGTTATCTATGTAATTAGAAAACTTTAAATTAGTTGCTATTTCCAAATTGAGGGTATTACACGTAGGGTCGAAGGGGAGTGACCGGGGATCGCCCAAATACCCGGACCAAAATCCAACTGAGAAGTCGGGAACCTGGGTAGCAAGGATTACCAAGAATAAATCGAAACCGGGAGTGAATTTGGTTAATTCCCGGATGTCACTCACGGGAACCGGGATCAAACCCGGTAGGAACCGAAAACCGGTATCAAACCCGGTAAGACCGAAAAACCCAGATCCCATCGGGGTAGATGTGTTTGGGTGTGCAAGGAGTTACATGGGAGTTTATTCCAGGATTTATAGAAAAGTTTAGCCGGGGTTTGACTTATTATGTTTAACCAAAAATTGTAGGTGTTATGTCATTTTCTGAAGCTAATTTCGGTGTGTGTGTCGGGTTTCCATCGAGAGGTGAGTTCCCTTAAACCTTTCCCCATTTTTTATGGAAAATGATTCTTAAAGCTTTGTGCATTTGAAAGTTGATAATGTGTTGTTGATACGTGGGATTTGAAAGCATGCTCACGTTATTATATGATGAGGGACTTTTTCTTTTTACTCGTGATTATTATGCCATTCTTGTATGAACTTCCGAATGTTTGTGGAGTCGGGTTACATAGTGGAGTTGAGTATCTCGGGTTGTGGTGAAGTCTTGAGGAATTGGGTGAGCCGTGTGCCTTGAATTTGTTTCTCGCACACATGGATATGGCATCTACTGGGGGGCGAAGGGGGATCTATTAGGGTCCCAAGTGTGGACATCACAAAAGGTGATGGAGATTGATTCACTGAGTAAATCCCTTTGCGTGGAACTGGTTATGGTATTTTTAAACTGTTATCATTAATTTACTAATTAATGCAGTTGCGAAGTTAATATTATAAGTTGTTTTAAACTGTATTCCGAAGGGAATTCACTAGGCCTTATGGTCTATGTAACACCCCGAAGTTTTCGTTTGGTTTTGCGAGGTTGTTAAAGAAGAAAAGGCATAGATGTTTCTGTCTGCCCGTGCGCCCTCCTTCAGGAAAAACGCACGGGTCGTGCGCAAGGTTTTGGGTGCGAGGCAGTGGAAAACGCACGGGCCGTGCGCCCTTCCCTTTGGAAAATGCACGGGTCGTGCGCTGTGTTGGGTTTCGTGCATTTCTTTGCTGAAATATCTCATTTGGGTTGATTTCTTTGTAAAAACTCAGATTCTTCTCTCTCTCTCCTTTTCTCCTTAAATCTTCAAAGGTTCATTTGGTTGCTAGTTTTCGGTGTTTCTAGCGAGGGGTCGGTGTTTTAAGCTTCATCTCTACGTCGTGATCGTTATCTGGTTTTCTAGGTTTTATTCCAAAAACCTACCGGTGAGTTCCTACTATCATTTTACAAACTTTATACATGTCAAAACTCTTATTTGCGAAATATAAAGTATTTCTACGATATGATTTTATGTTCTCTACATTTTGTTGTAAATAAAGTTTTTGGTGATTCTCGGGGTTCCCGGTCAGTTTTGACCAAAATGACGGGTTCCGCCCTATTGAAGTAAAATGATGTTTTACTTGCACATTACGTGATTATGTAAAAAGAATGTTTATGAACTCATTTTAATGATTTCATTCTTACCAGAAGTTGAACTAGAAGTAGCATTTTGTTTATAAAATGTACTTATTACCATATATTTATTTATGCTTGGTCACATATGTTGTTGTGACGAGTCCTTACCATTACTAGTGGATCCCTAGGTTTTGGAGTAGACTGTTTTGTTGGGAGGTTATATTCCCCAAATATGTAGCTATGGATCACATGTTCCGTGATGAGTTTATGGTACGGTTATGTGAGGCCGGTTACTAGCCATGGTTCATGGTGATCCTAGTGAAGGAGTATACATTGGTTTCCCTTGGGAGCGCGATCTCACCTCATAGCACGGACTCTGGGTTCATTGCTGAGGACTCCAAGTGTTTAGCTCATAACTCGGATTTGTGGTCTACTTTGTGTTACACCACTCTCCTTGGTAAAATGGTCCTTTTATCACCGTTTAAGAGTTTTGGACCGAAGAGGCCCGGTTGTGGCGAAATGTTATCTTTACGAACTAAACCTTTATGAAAAGATTTCTTTATGATACTGATGTTATATCTTTTGAGCTTTATAAACTGTATGTTCTCACCAGGCTTTATAGTCTGACACTTTTTCTCAAATGATGTGTATAACAGGTTTCTATTAGCGGTGGGTGCAGGGGTTTTTGGAGAGACGAGTTTTGAGTCTCGGGGTTTTTGGAGATGTTTTAAGTATTGTTGTTGGGCATTGTTAAGTTCCATTCTTTTGATGAAATCCTTGTATAGAATTGTATAGTCTTAAGGACTGATCCCATTTATGGGAAGTTAATGGAATTGCTTTCGTCATATTGTCAGGTTTCCAGGTTTTAATTTACTCTGATTTTTGAGGTGTTACAAGTTGGTATCAGAGCTCTAGTTTAAGCGAACTAGGCATGAATGTAAGATGTCTAGACTTAGACTGCATATGCTAAGAATTGATCCGCGAGATTTGGGTAGAGCTCCTAAGATGGGTTAGTCTTAGAGTCAACGGAAAGTACGTTTATCAGGCGTTGTAATAGCGGTGACAAGAACCGTTATGTGTTGTATGTTCATAATTTCACTTAGCTAATGTTATTATGAGGATATTGTACGTAAGAGTCCTTGATTTGCTGTTGATATGACAATTGGTAATGTGGTAATACGTTTTCCTTTCGTGTTTTCCTATCTCTCTCTTATCTCTTTCTTTGTTCTGTGAAGTTGTTCAGCATGGTAAATACGCGTGGTAGACCGCGTACTCGTGTTGATGGTCTGGAAGCGACAGCCTCTACAGCGGGTCAGCCGGAAGGAGTTGAGGTTATCGTTCGACCACCCGTTCAGTAAGTACTAGGTGGGGGGCCAGAGGTCATTCCGCGAGTAGACCTGGCTTCGTCCCACCCAGTTATCAGGGATGTTAATCCCCAGTCAGAGTTGTTGGCCAGCGTGATGCTGGCGATGAGAGAAGAGATGGCGAAGCAGCAGGAGTTTCTGCTGAAAGCAATGGAGGACCGCGACGTAAACAACCGGAGAAGTGAGACGGTTGTGGAAAACATCGTAGCAGGTTATGGAGGCGATGGTATAAGGGTCACAGCGGTAGAGCGCAGGATTTCTGATGCTCCGGGGAATAGGAAGAGTTGTTCCTATAAGTCATTTCTGAGCTGCGGACCGCCTGAATTCTTCGGTTTAGATGACCCGGCGGTGTGTGTAAAGTGGATCCGAGCGGTTGAGCAAGCTTTTGGCTCTTCCGAATGTGGTGATGATTAGAGGGTGCGGTTCGGTACCCAATTGCTGAGGGACACTGCACTCATCTGGTGGAATATCATCCAATCCACTCTATCTCCTGAAGTGTTGGCCCAGTTGTCTTGGGCCGAGTTCAAAAAGAAGCTGCTAGAAGAGTTCTGCAACGAGAGGACCATGGACCGAATTGAGAAAGAATTCCGGTCCTTGGTAAAGGGAAGCCTGACGGTGAGGGAGTACACCCGTCAGTTTATGGAGAAGCTGGGTCTGGTGGGGCACGCTGCCCCAACAGAAAAAAGATAAAATGAAAGCTTATCTCAACGGCTTACCAGCGGACATGCAATCGATGGTCCATAATTTCAAAGCTTCTAACCTCCGAGAGATGGTGGAGGAAGCTCAATTCATGGAAGAGATGTTCGCGAAGAGCAAATCTGAGAATTCTGTGATAGTGTCTGATAAAAGAAAGTGGGAGAGCAGTTCAGTACCTCCCAAGCGGACCCGACCTTTTGTCGGAAACCGCAACTTCGGTAGTTATCAGGAAGCAAGGTGGTGCCCGAGGTGTCGGACCAAGCATCACGGTAACTGTTACAACAATTCTCAAACTTGCTTCAAGTGTGGGAAGCCTGGTCATACTGTCAGAGATTACCCGATCAGGGGGATCATCTGTTTTGAGTGCAAGACACCGGGACACTCGAGGAAGGATTGCCCGAAGCTTGTGTTGGGTAGCGCGCCAGCAAGGAAGGAGAACCCTCCGAAGGTTCCGGGTCGAGCATTTCAGATGACGGCCGAAGAGGCTAGAGCATCCGCTGATGTGGTATCGGGTACTTTTCTTATAAACTATGTACCTGCTCGTATTTTGTTCGATACATGTGCTAGTTTCTCTTTCGTATCTGAATTGTTCCATCAAAAAATTGCTATGCCCACTACTAGTCTTGAGGATGCATTAGTGGTAGAAATAGTCGATGGTAGTCAAGTTCTGATCCACGAGGTTCTGAGGCAGTGTACTCTTAGTATCGAAGGGAGAGAATTCTCGATCGATCTATTACCGATGTTAATCGGGGGTTTTGATGTGGTAATCGGTATGGATTGGTTGTCAAACAATCAGGCTGAGTTCGTGTGTTCCAAAAAGATGATTCGACTTCCCAACCCCTCTGGAGAGGTCGTGGTCATCTATGGTGAAAAGAGGAAGGGTGAAGTGGCAATAATCACAATGGCAAGAGCACACAAGTGTTTAATAAAAGGATGTTCGTCTTTCCTAGCCTATGTGATCGATGCTAAGTTAGAGAAGTCAAAGCTGGAAGATGTGAAGATCGTGCGTGAGTATCCAGATGTCTTTCCGGACGACTTGCCCGGGTTGCCACCCGATCGTCAGGTAGAGTTTCGGATTGATCTTGTGTCTGGCGCTGCACCGATCGCTAAAGCACCTTATCGTTTAGCGTCATCGGAGATGCAAGAGATGGTAGCACAACTCCAAGAGCTATTGGAGAAGGGATTCATAAGACCGAGTTCGTCACCTTGGGGAGCTCCGGTCCTATTTGTCAAGAAGAAGGATGACACAATGAGAATGTGCATTGACTATCGTGAGTTGAACAAAGCTACAGTGAAGAACAGATATCCGCTTCCGAGAATAGACGACTTGTTCGATCAACTTCAAGGAGCGGGTTGTTTCTCCAAAATCGAATTACGATCAGGTTATCACCAAGTGAAGGTAAGAGAAGAAGATGTTCCGAAGACGGCTTTCAGAACGCGTTACGGCCATTACGAGTTCCTTGTAATGCCTTTTGGCCTGACGAACGCACCAGCAGTGTTTATGGACTTAATTAATAGAGTGTGCCGACCTTTCCTCGACAAGTCGGTCATTGTATTCATTGATGACATACTAGTGTACTCCAAGAGTGAGTCGGAACACGAACAACATCTACGTGAGGTTCTGGAAGTGTTGAGAAGAGAAATATTGTACGCCAAGTTTTCCAAGTGCAACTTTTGGCTTAAAGAAGTACAATTTCTGGGGCACGTAGTCACTCGGGACGGAGTGAAAGTAGATCCCTCCAAGATTGAAGCTATGATGAATTGGGAGCCTCCTAAGAGTCCGTCGGAGATCCGAAGTTTCTTGGGTCTGGCGGGATACTACAGGAGATTCATTCAAGACTTTTCCAAGATCGCTTCTTCCTTAACAATTCTGACTCGGAAGAATGTGAAGTTCGAATGGACCGAAACCCAAGAGAAGGCGTTCCGGATCCTTCAAAAGAAGTTGTGTGAAGCTCCGATCTTGACGTTACCTGAAGGGTCGGAAGATTTCGTAGTTTACAGCGACACTTCAAAGATGGGATTGGGTTGTGTGTTGATGCAACGAGGCAAGGTAATCGCTTATGCCTCGAGGCAGCTCAAAATACACGAGCAGAATTATCCAACTCATGATCTGGAGTTAGCAGCGGTGGTGTTCGCCTTGAAACTTTGGAGACATTATCTTTACGGCACGAAGTGTACTCTTTTCACAGATCACAAGAGCCTGAAGTATGTCTTTGATCAAAAAGAGCTGAATATGAGGCAAAGGAGGTGGTTTGAGTTGCTGAAAGATTACGACTGTGAATTGCTTTACCATCCAGGTAAGGCGAACGTGGTGGACGATGCGCTAAGTCGGAAAGACTATAGCGGGAGTATTCGGGCTACCCATTCAAGGATCGAGCTAGTGTCTAGCCTTGTTGAGAAGATCAAGGCATCACAGGTGGAAGCACTGTTAGAAGAGAATCTCAAAGAAGAAGTCATGACAAAACAGCGTTTACTCTTGACGGAAGATAGCCGTGGAGTGAAACTGTTCAGCGGTCGTGTGTGGGTGCCCAAGATAGGGGGTAACCGTGAGCTGTTGCTAGAAGATGCACACAAGTCCAAGTATTCCATACATCCGGGAAGCACAAAGATGTACAGGGACTTGAAGTTGCACTATTGGTGGCCGGTAATGAAGCTTGATGTGGCACGTTACGTTGAGCGTTGTGTGACGTGTTCGCAAGTTAAGGACGAACATCAGAGACCATATGGGAGTCTTCAGTCTTTAGAGATTCCCGAATGGAAATGGGAGCATATCACCATGGACTTCGTGACGAAGTTGCCTAAAACTCTTCGAGGTCACGATACCATTTGGGTGATAGTTGACATATTAACGAAGAGCGCTCATTTCTTGGCTATGCGCGAGACTCTACCGATGGATAAGTTTGCAAAGCTTTATATCGATGAGGTGGTCTCGAGGCACGACATACCATTGTCGATCGTGTCGGATCGCGACAGTCGGTTCACTTCGAAATTCTGGGATGTATTTCAGAAAGAGCTTGGTACTCGAGTGAAGTTGAGTACGGCTTACCATCCGCAAACCGACGGGCAGAGCGAACGAACGATCCAAACTTTGGAAGACATGTTGAGGTCTTGTGTCATCGATTTCGGGGGTAGCTGGGACACTCACCTGCCTTTGGTGGAATTTGCCTACAACAATAGCTACCACTCGAGTATCGGAATGGCACCCTTTGAGGCTTTGTATGGGCGAAAGTGTCGGACTCCCGTGTGCTGGCTTGAAGCGGGAGAAAAGCAGTTCGCTGGACCTGAAATCGTGCAAGAGACTGCCGATAAGGTCAAGTGCATTCGTGAAAGAATGAAAGCGGCTCAAGATCGTCAGAAGAGCTATGCCGATAAGAAGAGACGACCGATGGAATTCCAAGTGGGCGACCGCGTTATGCTTAAGGTGTCGCCGTGGAAAGGCATTATACGGTTCGGAAAACGTGGGAAGTTGAGTCCCCGTTTCCTCGGACCTTTCAAAGTGCTTAAACGGGTGGGCTTGCAAGCCTACCAGTTGGAACTGCCACCGGAGTTGAGCAGAATACACAACACGTTCCATGTTTGCTACCTCCGGAAATGTTTGGCGGTAGAAGACAGCGTCATTCCCCTTTCAGAGTTAAGGGTAGACGAAGGTAACCGTTGTGTGGAAGAACCCGACGCCATCTTAGAGAGAAAGTCTAAGAAGTTGCGTCGTAAAGAAGTCACCTTGGTAAAGGTGCAGTGGAAGCATCACCGGGGAGCAAATGTGACGTGGGAAGCCGAGGAGGATATGAAGCGAAGATATCCTCACCTTTTTGAGTAGTTGGGATTTCGGGGACGAAATCATTCCCAAGTTGGGGAGGATTGTAACACCCCGAAATTTTCGTTTGGTTTTGCGAGGTTGTTAAAGAAGAAAAGGCATGGATGTTTCTGCCTTCAGGAAAAACGCACGGGTCGTGCGCAAGATTTTGGGTGCGAGGCAGTGGAAAACGCACGGGCCGTGCGCCCTTCCCTTTGGAAAACGCACGGGTCGTGCGTTGTGTTGGGTTTCGTGCATTTCTTTGCTGAAATATCTCATTTGGGTTGATTTCTTTGTAAAAACTCAGATTCTTCTCTCTCTCTCTTCTTTTTCTCTCCTTTTCTCCTTAAATCTTCAAAGGTTCATTTGGTTGCTAGTTTCCGGTGTTTCTAGCGAGGGGTCGGTGTTTTAAGCTTCATCTCTACGCCGTGATCGTTATCTGGTTTTCTAGGTTTTATTCCAAAAACCTACCGGTGAGTTCCTACTATCATTTTACAAACTTTATACATGTCAAAACTCTTATTTGCGAAATCTAAAGTATTTCTACGGTATGATTTTATGTTCTCTACATTTTGTTGTAAATAAAGTTTTTGGTGATTCTCGGGGTTCCCGGTCAGTTTTGACCAAAATGACGGGTTCCGCCCTATTGAAGTAAAATGATGTTTATTTGCACATTACGTGATTATGTAAAAAGAATGTTTATGAACTCATTTTAATGATTTTCATTCTTACCAGAAGTTGAACTGGAAGTAGCATTTTGTTTATAAAATGTACTTATTACCATATATTTATTTATGGTTGGTCACATATGTTGTTGTGACGAGTCCTTACCATTACTAGTGGATCCCTAGGTTTTGGAGTAGATTGTTTTGTTGGGAGGTTATATTCCCCAAATATGTAGCTATGGATCACATGTTCCGTGATGAGTTTATGGTACGGTTATGTGAGGCCGGTTACTAGCCATGGTTCATGGTGATCCTAGTGAAGGAGTATACATTGGTTTCCCTTGGGAGCGCGATCTCACCTCGTAGCACGGACTCTGGGTTCATTGCTGAGGACTCCAAGTGTTTAGCTCATAACTCGGATTTGTGGTCTACTTTGTGTTACACCACTCTCCTTGGTAAAATGGTCCTTTTATCACCGTTTAAGAGTTTTGGACCGAAGAGGTCCGGTTGTGGCGAAATGTTATCTTTACGAACTAAACCTTTATGAAAAGATTTCTTTATGATACTGATGTTATATCTTTTGAGCTTTATAAACTGTATGTTCTCACCAGGCTTTATAGTCTGACACTTTTTCTCAAATGATGTGTATAACATGTTTCCATTAGCGGTGGGTGCCGGGGGTTTTAGAGAGACGAGTTTTGAGTCTCGGGGTTTTTGGAGATGTTTTAAGTATTGTTGCTGGGCATTGTTAAGTTCCATTCTTTTGATGAAATCCTTGTATAGAATTGTATAGTCTTAAGGACTGATCCCATTTATGGGAAGTTAATGGAATTGCTTTCATCATATTGTCAGGTTTCCAGGTTTTAATTTACTCTGATTTTTGAGGTGTTACAGTCTAACCCTCGCTTTTCAAAATTTAAAACTCATTTTCAGGTAAGGGAACCAGTAGTGCTTCTTTCAAAGGGGAAGGAGAAAACTTGAAGGTTTAGATTCGAAGATAGATGGCCTAGAGCACTACTGTAATTGCAGTTAGCTTTAGACATCCTGGTTGTGAAAGAATGTTTCCGTTTCTAATTTGAAGACTTCGTTTTATTTTTGAGTTGTATTGGGACTCGGTTTAGGATTTTTGTTGCTTAAATTATATTTGAGTTTTGGGTTGTTAAAGTAGAACTTTTATTTATGTAAATATTGTAATTATAACTATATTGTCTTGAATTTGGTCTCCTGCACATTTATTTTGATGGATTTTCTATCTAGATATGTTGTTATGTGGATAAGTTGTTTGTGTGGAATAATTTGTGTATAGTTTGGGAAGATTTTTGTTTTAGAGTGTTTTTTCATTTATGGAATGAGCGTATTTTTTCATTGGGAGGGACGGGTTTGGAGTTTTTTTGGCTTTCGGTATAAAGTTTCCCCCTATAGGCTTACTGAATAAGACACGTTCTATATCATTAAGCCATTATCAAACAATCATGTATAACTGACTGAATAAGTTGTGAGTCTCATTAAGTTTATTAAGCTGCTAACAAACAAATCCGTATATTTATATTTTTATAATTATATCATTTACATAAAAAAATATTTTAACTAATATAAATGATTAATTTGATATAATAGAAACTACAATTCCATGAAAAATAATATTAATCGTATTAAATGTTTTCTATCATGCATGTAAAATGATTTAGTTTCATTAAGATGTAACATTTGAATCGCTAAGAGGTGAATCTTGTTTGACAAAAAAAGGTCTGTCTCATAATGATCTAAAACCCTCTGAATGATTTTGTATCTTGGGCTTCTCTTAACCATTCGGCGCCCAAATTTCATTATGAACAATTACCAAACAACCATATTTATGCACTATATCGTAAGAATCTCTTACTCATTCTGGCCACTTAATCATCCTGTACCAAATCATTCAACAACTGTCAAACAACCCCTTAATATCATAAAATATAAGCTATATAATTAATAAACTTGTAATTCAAATATATAACTAAGATTTTTATAAAAATCTAATAAATAATTTTATTGAAATTCGAATTCGAATTTTGATTGTTAGTTGTGTAGGTTCCCACTTCTCTTTTATAAAGTCGGAGTGTACGGCCGCCATTCTTGATAGTTGATGCTACAAAAGGTTTTTGGTGCTATTTAATAAGGATAATAGTATCTAGATGCTATTAGGAAAAAATTAATTAAGACAACAAAGTATAATATATTTTAAGATTCTCCTAAATTCAAATAAAAATCATTTCAATCAAATCCAAGTGAAACCATTAAAATTGACAAAATGTTTAATTAAACTTGTTCGTTAATAAAAACAGTAGAACTCAAGGAAAAAAAATAAGAAAGGGATATCATGGGTATACCCTTCTTCGATCCATTGTGTGTATGGGAGGGGGGGGGGGGGGTTATAATGTTGTAATTAGGGGTGTTCATGGGTTGAGTTGATCAGTTTGAAGACATTTCAACAACTTAACTCATTGTTGGCGGTTTGAGAATTTTCAACCCAACCCAACGTAAACAAAAATGCAACACAACCCAACCCGTTCGGGTTGGTCGGGGTGTGTTTAAACAAAGTAAAAACAATATTGAAAATATAAAAATAAGAATTTTTTTCTTAGAAATACGATTAATCATTCAAAAGAATATATACGAGTTCATCAAATATTTAGTTATTACATATACATTTCCAATAATGTTCACTTATGAGTTCTATTGCTCGTTATTGTCAACTTGTTTTTGGTAACTTATACGTATTAAAGAGAAATATAAATAATTTTAGAGAAGTCGCTAAAACGTTTATCGGGTTGGTCGGGTTACTTTGAGCCTAACCCAATATCAACAAAATAGATTCGGGTTATCATAATTTTGTATCAATTATATGTCGGGTTACCTCGGGTTTTTTTTTCCCAAGTTGGTCGGGTTTTTGAACACCCCTAGTTGAATGGCGGACAGGGTGACTACCAATTACTGATGGAGGAGGCCAATGTTGGCTGGTGGTGGAATGGGGAGGAGTTGTTGTCGTCAATTTTCTCACATATGAGAAACGAACTGCTATAATGTTTTATTTCCTAGAAATTAAGGTGTTACATTGTTGTTAATAACTTATTTAACATATTTTAACAAAATTAAACAAAAACAACACAACTATTTTACGTGTTTGAAAGATACCGATAAATATTTTCATATTAAAATACATGACTAAAATAACTATAGAATTAAATATCATATTGTTTATTTGTGCTAATTTAATGTTGACAAAAAAAAAAAAATGAAAGTTGCAAGGTTGCTTCCCAAGATTTCGAGGATTTGACCAAGTTTTACGTGGAATTTGTGTGAGCTTTCATATTTATTAGTCCACGCTTAAAATGTCCACCATGATTGGGTCCCTTAATTGTACTCGGGTTCTACTTCTTTTTAGATTGATCTTATCTAAAGACTTTTTGTTTATACCAATGGTTTAAGATAGGGGTTGCTTTGGTAATGGTTCTCATTTTTTTTGGAACCGTTACCCGTTGGATACCCGGTCCCTGCTGGGTCCTCAGAATCGGAACCGGCTGGTACCCGCTATTTTTTTAATAAAATATATTTTGTTTATTTATAAAAATATAATAAACACCTTTTAGTGAAGCATCGTTTGTAGTATTTATCAACATCAACTAATTTTAATGACATGAAGTGTTTCGGAAGCACCGTTTGTAGTATTTATTTGTTTTATAAGCACCGTTTGCAATATTTATTTGTTTTGTAAACATCGTTTGTAGTATTTATTAGTTTTTAGTTTTTATCTTATTAGTTTTCACGCTCGTGATACTTATTTCGTTACGTTTGGACTTTCTAATATAATTAATATTTATCTTTTTATAATATGGATAATAAAAAAAATTTAAAACCGGACCCGGCGGTTCCGGTTCCCAAATATAAAGAACCGGTGTAACCGGTTCCCGTTCCGGTTCCTTCATTCCAGGAACCGCCGGTTCCGGTTCCGGTTCCGTGAATTTTAGGCGGGTACATGTCATTGCGCACCCCTAGTTTAAGATAACTTGCACGCATCTCGATTAAACCCAGAAGCTCTGAAGAACAACTAGAAAAATCTCTAGTGGTTTTGCGAAACTCGAACCGATGGCTGTTGAAGAGACCTAAATGTTGTTGTCAGTTGAGCTAACCCTACAAGATAATGATTATATTAGAAAAAAAATTGAGAAGCATGAAGATGAATCATATTCTTATCCAATTTATATCTTGGAAATCTATCTTTTAAAAATCTCATTTTAAGCTAACCCCACAAGAAATCTTGTTACGTGATTTTTAGTTCTACTTTTTTCCCCTTTCTAATTTCTCTGTCATTAAATGTTTTGTCTACAAGATCAAAATATATCTATACACCAACTAAACCCTTAAATGAGCGTTCGATTCACAAAGTGAAATTTGGTATAATTGAAAATCATCAAAGAAATTTGACTTTGAAGGAGTTAAAAAAAAATTTGACTACACATCTGGTTGTCATGAATTCCAATGAAATATCGCAAAAGAATTGGAATATGCACGTGTTAGGTAGTGGAGTAGTGTCGGGGTTGGGGGTGGGGTGGCGGTTGTGACGACGACAACGACAACAACAACAACGAGAGATGGAACTGGTGAGGGCAATTTGGGGGTGGTGTTGGTTAAATTAAATGCAAATATTATTTTGTGATTTCAAAACCAAATTATAAAAATTGTTACATTTGCCACTAGATGAAACTAAAATCCTTCACTTATGGCAAGAAATGACCAAATCCCTCAACCGTTGAATTCAGCGGATTCCAATCACTTCAATCCGTGAACCAAACATCATCAATGAATTTGGTTAAAGGAAATTGTCATCCAAAGTCTATCAAATTCCTTCGAATTCTGTGGACCAAACAACCCCTTTCTGTTTATTCTAAAATATTGTTGTATGGTTTCTATCTATTCTCAAATCCACATTAACAATGAACGGGGTAATGCTTATACAATTTACCGAGCCCCTTAAATGATTGAGATGTATTATTGCAGACCTCAAGTTGATATTTGAAAAGGAATTTCTCAAAATACAAACAAAATCAAATTATGTCTTATTTTCATACATTTTTCCCTTATTTGATTTTGGGATATGTTAGAATAACTAGTACTCCTTTTTTATATTAGAGTAAACTACAATTTTCGTCCCTATGGTTTACCACTTTATTTGAAAGTGGTCCCTGTGCTTCAAAAACTGCAATTATCGGCCTATGGTTTGCATTTTGCTTTGAAAATCGTCCCTCGTCACTAACTCTGTTAAAATCGTCCGTTAAGTCAAGGGTATTTTCGTCTTTTTCCTTTAATAGAGACTAGTCACACAATTAATTTTAAGTTACAAGGACCAAACTGTAATTTACTTAAATTTAAATTTAAATTTTATTTATTTCTGTATATATATATATATATATATATATATATATATATTATGTATATTCACCACCTCCGACCAACCTCTTCGTCGACTCCCGGCAACCACCCCAACCCTCTCTGTCCCCATCCCGTGAACCACTTCCATCATCATTCGCTCCTTCCCCCGTGAACTATCTATCGTCCCTCACCAAGACATCACCGACGACCACATCTGACATCACCATCCCCGGTGAAGGTGTTGTAATGGAGACCAGGGAAGGGGAGGTTTGGAGATCGGTGACCACATATGACATCTCTCTTTTTCTCAATCTCTCTCTCTCTATCTCGATTGGCAATTGTTTCTATATATCTCGATTGGCAACTGTTTCTATATACAAGGGGGTGGGGTCCCTGTATTCATTGAATCTCTGGAAGATAGAGAGAGAGAAAAAAAATCGAGATAAGAGAAAGAACTCGCCGGAGGCTTGCCGGAGAAGACATCGTCTGCGTATGTATATATTTGCATATATATTCCAAAACATAGTCGATCGATTCCTTTGTTAAAATTTTGAGGTGTGGGTCTTGGTCTTGGTCGCGGAGATTGTCGGAGAGTGTTGCAGGTGGTTTATCTTCTTCCCCAACAGTGTGGAGGGACGAGATGGAGGTGGGTCACCGATGTAGAGACGAGATGTAGGTGGTTCCCGATGGAAGGGTATTGAGCTGTACTACAGGGAGGGTTGGGGTGGTTGCCGAAGAGGAGTTGGTCGGAGTTACAGGTTGGTCGGAGGTGGTGATATGGTCGCCGGAAGGAAAGGGACAGGTTGGTCGAAGGTGGTGATACAGGTTGCGTGCGTCTGTATATACGATATATATATATATATATATATATATATATATATATATATGGATATGGGAATGAGATGGGAAGGGGTGATGGTCGGCGTTGCAGGGTTGGGGTGGTCGCTAGGGGTGTGCAGAAAGTCAACCGATCCAATAGAAACCGACCGATCCAATAGGAACCAACCGACAATGATTGGATATCCAATTGTAATTGGATCGGATCGGATCGAAAATTTTGACATCCAATTGGATCGGTTCGGTTCTTGGATGATGGTCCAAAACCGATAAGAACCGAACCGAACCGAATCGATATACCAACCGACCGAACCGAACCGATATAAACCGATACAAATACTAATTAATATAAAATTATATTGCCTATTAAATTATTTGTTTATATATAAATTTATAAAATTATTTAATCATTTTAATTTTTAAAATGTTGAATACTTGAATTGTTGCCGCTACTATGCACATCACTCTCCCCAAAATTGAAAAGTGTAAAGTTGAAAACCCTAAACCCTCTCGTCTCTCGCACTCGCAGTCTCGCCGGTCGCCTCTCAGGCTCCCACCTCTCCCAAGATCGGACCGACGGTAACTCAGATCGACGGCACTTCGTAGTTCGCACTTTCGAAGCAACACAAATCAACGATTACTCCGTCGTACCTCTCGCCTCTCGCCTCTCCCATCGTTTGCACTTCGAAGCAAGTCAAACCCTCTAAAACGGCTTCTACTTCAAGCTCGGTAAGTTGTTAAAACTTAAAATCGACGATGGTGTTCAATTTCAACTTAAAATCGACGATGGTGTTCAATTTCAAGTTGTGAAATGCGCATTTTGAAGATGTTGTGAAATGCGCATTTTGTGTTATTCTTTAACTGAAGTTTTTAAAAACCTAGATTGAGTTTTGTTCAAATGAAAGAGAATCGGTTACTAATGTACAAGATGAAATACCGATTTTTTTTTTTTTGTCTTTAGTTCTTCCTGATCATACATTTCGTTTACTTCACTATTTACATCGTTTGTATGATTGTATCCTAATATCTATGTGTGTATGTGTTTGTGTTTTAGTATTGATCCAAAATTGCAAAATAAGCTAGAGGCAGTACTGCATCAGTTAGATTGAATCTGTTACTATATAACCTTTTAAAGAATGAATATGTTATGTTAGATACTTAGATAGTTAGATTGATACTTAGATAGTTAGATTTAAGTGGTGGAAAAAAAATGCGAGTAGGTTTAAGGTTCTTTCCATGATTGCTCAAGATGTATTTGCTATTCGCATATCGACAGTTGCATTAGAGTCGGCCTTTTCTACCGGTGGTCGTGTTATCGATCCATATAGGAGTTGTTTGAATCCTAAAACGGTACAAGAATTAATTTGTACCCAAAATTGGATCCGCCATAAAATATCCTTTGATTTTGATGCCACAATTACAAACGAAGAAATTGAGGCGTTGGAAGCCGGTAAGTAAATATGTGTGCGTATATATTATTTTATAAGTGTTTAGTCATGCGATATTAATATAATAATTTTGTTTTATACTTTTTAATTTTGTAGAAATGTTGGTTGGAGATGGAGAAATAAGAATGGATTGAAATGTCGCAGTATTGTGGTTGCGGACTTGCGGTTCCGGACAACGTTTATTTTGTTTTCTTGCTTGCTTAATGTTTCCACTTTCCATTTTCAAATATGTATGGGTAAAACTTGGTGATTGTACGTTTTTGTATTTTAGTACTAGTTATTGAACGGAAGAATTTAAAAATTATGGAATATTATATTATATATATGAATTGTTGTAGATTGGATTTAAAACATTGGATGGATACAATCCGATCATCCATCGGATGTCGGATGGATCCAATTCGATCATCCATTGGTTGGATCCAATTCGACCCAATGGACATCCAATAAAAATATCCACCGGATGGAACCGAACCGATCCAATCATCCATTGGATTGAAAAAATCCAAGATCCAATGGATGATTGGATCGGTTCGGTTGGAAAAATCCAACATCCAATGGATGATTGGATCGGTTCGGTTGGGCTCACATCCATTGGATGTCAACCGATGAACACCCCTAGTGGTCGCCGATGGGAAGGGACGATGGAGCTGAACATCACGGTGGTCCAGATATATATATATATATATATGTATGTATGTATCGTCCCTGTATGTATATATATATTACATATATATATATTTATATAAATTATTTTATTACATGATGGTCCCTAATGTTTTATGGTTTAAATCAAAATAAGAAAAAACAAAGAAAAATTGCAAAAAGAGAGGAAAAAACATGGTTGGACGAAAATACCCCTGACCCTAAAGGACGATTTTAACGGAGTTAGCGACGAGGGGCGATTTTCAAAGCAAAATGCAAACCATGGGCCGATAATTGCAGTTTTTGAAGCACAGGGACCACTTTCAAAGAAAGTGGTAAACCATAGGGACAAAAATTGTAGTTTACTCTTTATATTATTTAAAACAGGAGGGTGAACCCTCTATATATACAAAACAGAAACCCTAAAGGACACCTAGACAAGGCCCATGGGCCGTAGACCAATATACACTAAATATACAATTAACACTCCTCCTCAAGTTGGACATAAATGTTAATCATGCCCAACTCGTTACAAATAAAATCTATTTGAGTTTTCCGGAGAGGTTTAGTGAGGATGTCCGCAAGCTGAAAGTTTGTCTTAATGTGAATTGGTTGAATGGGTGGAGGGTCTGCTTGTGTGTCTACAACTCGATCTCTGATAAGATGACAGTCAACCTCAATGTGCTTCGTCCGCTCATGAAATACTTGATTTTTTGCTATATGAATAGCTGATTGACTATCGCAGTATAACCGCATCAAGTTATTAGATACTACACCGAGCTCTATGAGAAGACGACGAACCCATATCATTTATGATGTAACATCTACCATGTCTCTATATTTTGATTCAACACTAGATCTAGATACTGTGTGTTGCTTCTTACTCTTCCACGATACAAGATTTCCTCCAACAAATACATAATACACGGTAGTAGATCGTCGAGAGATCGGGCAACCTGCCCAATCTACATCTGAAAAACCAGATATCCGACCATCTCCTTCTTCTGTAAAAGCACCCACAAGACAATGCCCCTGATCAGAATATAAGATGCCAAGACCTGGTGTGGTCTTGAGATATCTCAAGACACCAAGAGCAGCATCCCAGTGTCCTGTGTATGGAGCAGTCATGAATTGGCTCAGGACACTGACGGTAAAGGAAATATCTGGTCGTGTGACTGCTAAATAATTAAGCTTTCCGACCAATCGTCTATAGCGCTCAGGATCCTTCATCAGATTTTCGTCCTCTGGAAGGAGCTTCCTTGTAGGAAGCATTAGAGTATCAACGGGCTTGCAACCCAGTAAGCCACATTCGGTCAACAAATCAAGGACATACTTCCGTTGAGAGAGAAGTATTCCTTGTGGAGAGCGAGATGCCTCTATGCCAAGGAAGTACCGAAGTCGACCTAAGTCGCTTATCTGAAATTGTGACTGAAGAAACTGTTTAAGTTTGGCAATCCCGACCTCATCATCCCCTATAATTATAATGTCATCAACATAAACCACTACAATAATCCTTTTGCCCTGCTAGTGTCTAAAGAACACAGAATGATCAGATGCGCTGCGAACCATCCCAAATTCTCCCATAACACTGGAAAATCGACCAAACCATGCCCTGGGAGACTGCTTAAGACCATATAAAGAACGACGTAATCTACAAACTTTTGAGGCCTCCTCCTCGACAATGAACCCAGGTGGTTGCTCCATATATACCTCCTCCTCAAGAACACCATTAAGAAAGGCGTTCTTGACATCAAGTTGATAGAGCGGCCAATGATAAATGGCAGCAAGGGCAATACAAATACGGACAGACGGTATTTTAGCAACCGGTGAGAAAGTTTCATCATAATCAATGTCGTATGCTTGAGAATACCCTTTAGCAACTAATCGAGCCTTCAGGCGATGTAGGGAGCCATTCAGGTGTAGTTTAACTGTAAATACCCAACGACAACCAATAATACGTTTTCCCAAAGGAAGTGTTTCAAGATCCCAGGTATGATTAGCCCGAAGAGCCCCTAACTCGTCTTTCATAGCTTGTCGCCATCCTAGGTGAGCTAGAGCAGTCGTCACATCTCTGGGAATTGGGTAGGAATCTAGGGTGCTAGTATAGGCTTTAGAATCGGGGGATAGGTGAGAGTAGGCAACATAATTCTGAATAGGATAACGGGTGTAGTGTCGAGGTTCTTTGCGAAATGCAATAGGTATATCGGGAAAAGGTGCTCTAGGAGGATCATAGATAGGAACATCAGGTGTAGGAGAGGTGGTATTAGGTATGGTTGTTGCTGGTAAGGGTCTATCTGGTAACGGTGTGTCAGGCTCATTTGTGGGAAGTGGAACTGAGGATGGACCAGAGTCATGGTTCGGTTGTGAATTAAGAGGCTTTGTTGTGTGATCCTTATGTCGTCGGGCATATGTGAAAAGTAACGGCGGAGGTGCTGCCGACAGGTCCGTGGTAGCAGGAGTCGGAGCGTCTGAGACCGGAGGAACAGAGGGTACAGCGGACACAGGAAAAGTGGGAATAAGGTGAGAGTCGGGTATGTCAAAATCAGGGAACGGATTGGAAATGGGATGGGAATGTTCGAGGAAGTAAGGGTAGGACTCATGGAAGGTGACATCGACACTAGTAAAGTAGCGGTGAAGAGAGGGACTATAACACTGATACCCTTTTATGGACTTGTGAGTAACCAAGAAAGACACAATGAATGGCTCGTGGATCAAGTTTAGTGAGTTGTGGACGATGATCATGAACATAGGCTACGCACCCAAAAATTTTAGGTGCAAGAGGAAAGGGAGTTCCGTTAGGAAAGAGTACAGAAAAGGGGGATTTACCATGAAGGACAGGTGTAGGCATGCGGTTAATCAGATACGCGGCAGTAAGAATCGCGTCCCCCATAATCGTTTAGGGACACGGGATTGAAACATGATTGTTCGAGCAACATCCAACAAATGGCGATTCTTGCGTTCAGCAACACCATTTTGTTGGGATGTATATACGCACGAAGGTTCATGAACAATACCGTGTGTTTTCAAATACGAAGATAAGTCAGTAGAGAAGTATTCCTTTGCATTATCGGGTCGTAAAGTTTTGATTGATGAGTTAAATTGGTTTTGAATATATGAATGAAATTCACGAAAAATAGTAAATACTTCACTACGAGATTTTAATAAATAAACCCAAGTAGCACGAGAATAATCATCAATAAAAGTAATGAAGTACTAAAAGCCCAAAGTGGACGTTGTAGGGCAAGGACCCCATACATCGGAATGCACGAGTTCAAAAGAAAAACTGACTCTACTAGACACTCTAAGGGGTAGGGACGTCTGGTATGTTTACCAAGCTGACATGACTCACAATGAAAATTAATAGACGAAAGTGAAAAGTCCGGTCTCAGTTGTCTCAGAACTACTGCAGAGGGATGGCCTAGACGGCAGTGAGCCTCCCTTATACTAGAAGCACATATGTTTGTTGTAGAACGTGGAGGTAAGGATAAACGGTAGAGACCTCTTGATTCAAAGTCTGTGCCAATCAATCGGTTCGTCCCCAGTTCCTGAAAAATACAGTGAGTAGGAAAAAAAGGTTACAGAGCAGTTATTTTGTTTTGTAATTTGACTTACTGAACAAAGATTATCAGGAAAGTTAGGAACAAACAAAATAGAGGAGAGACGTAGGTTTGTCGAATTGTTAATGAATCCAATGCCCTGAACTGGGCATGAAGACCCATCAGCAATACGAACGGGTGGATGGAAAGCTTTATGTAGGCTAGAAAGGATACCTTGATTCCCAGTCATGTGATGAGTAGCTCCAGAATCAATAACCCAAGATGAATCAAGACTGGAAAACGTACCTGAATTGGTCGAGTTGGCGTGCAGAGTAGGGGAGATCGACTGCGAGACTAGGAGTTATTGAAGTCGGTGATAGTCCTCCTCATTAAGAGCGTAGGATGGAGTTTGATCAGCAAGCTCAACAGTAGTGGCAATTCGAGCTTTGGGACGAGGAGGTGGTTGAGATCCAGGAGGACGATTCGGGCAATTCCACTCCGTGTGTTCAAATTCCTTGCAATAGTTACACTGAATACCATTTCCATGTCCAATACCCTTCTTTGGAAACACATGAGAACCTCGACCAGTACCCCTACCAGTAGAAGTATGCATGACAGATGTGTCAGTAGTGATTGCATCCAGACCATACATTTCCCGCAACAGATGATACGTGGATGCAACAGCGGATGTAGCGGTAGGGTTGCTCAACAATAAGGGGCGAGCATTAGAGTATTTAGGTGACAAACCAGCAATAAACATCATTACATCCATCTTGTCGTTCCGCTCCTCCTGAATCTTCAAATCAGTAGTGGGTGGAAACATGGTCCGTAGTTCATCCCAAAGTTTTGAGAATCAGGTAAAATAGTCGGTGAATGAAGGGTCACCTTGCTCGGCTCTGCTATAGGCTTGGACCACAGAATATGCATGAGATAGAGATTCCTTTGCTGAGAAGGATGAGGAAAGATGATCCTACATTTCTTTAACAGTGGGAAAGTTTTGAACAATGGTAAGTATATGTGGTTCCATAATATTCCACAAGGCCATCTGAATTCCACTGTCATCAATATACCATTCCCGGAGAATCGGATCAGGAGGCTGTTTAGTCAGATGATCTGATTTGTCTATGCTTGTAAGACCTTTCTGAACGAATAGACTCCAAGAACTCCAATTACTAGACTCGAGTTTCACAGGAATGCGTAAAACCGAAGCAAAGTTGATTATACCAGGAGCAATTTGACTTCCTGGAGCAGATTCAGTCTTCTTTTCGTCTCCCATTGGACAATTACAGGTTTAAAACAAACTGAGGATTAAAGCGGGGCAGGAGAGTATGATAAAAGAATACCTCAGATGGTTCGAGACTGAAAAATACTACAGATGGTGGCCGGAGACAAATTCCGGCGATGGAGATTAGATCTGGAAGGCAAAGGCAGCGGCAGATCTGGAAGGCAAAGGCAGCGGCAATTCTGGACAAGGATGAGGTTCTGGACAACAGATCTGGACTGGGACGGCGGCGGCGGGACAGCGACGACAGATCTGGACGGGGAAAGCAGATCTGGACAGAGGCAGGTAGGGTTTCGACGATGGCGGCCAGGGTTTCGGCGTGTTCCGGCAACGACGACTAGGGTTCCGATTGCGGCAGCGATTAGGGTTCCATTAGGGCTCTGATACCATGTTAGAATAATTAGTACTACTTTTTTATATTATTTAAAACAGGAGGGTGAGTCCTCTATATATACAAGACAGAAACCCTAAAGGACACCTAGACAAGGCCCATGGGCCGTAGACCAATATACACTAAATATACAGTTAACAGGATATGTGGTGATTTAGTATATTAGAGATGATAACCATGACGACTGTATTTGGTAGGGAACTATTGACATCCCTTAAGCGGGATTTGTTGTAAACAATTGTTGTGGGCAATCAATTGTTGTTCATTGTCATATATTTCAACAAAAATATGTTGTAGGAGCAAAGCCAATTAAACATTAGATACAAAAATATGGTCACGCTTGTTATAAGATATTTAACTAACATAATACTACAAACTGATTATATTTATAAAAACGAGACAACCACTCTTAAGTCTTAACACAGACAATCAATTTTACTTTCTCTTACGTCTAATAAACATGAAAACATGTGAAAACTAACATTTTATTTAATGTAAGTGACAAAATCGTTTATAAATATATACCCAAATGACAAACATTTGTTTCTTTTAAATTTTAATTATGTGACCAGTTTAACAAAATCATTTATATACATGTGGATATAATCCAGAATACTAAAACATGATTTTTTTTTGTTAATAATCAATATGTATTTGATACAACATATGTTATTTATAGGAGTTAGACTTAAGTTCACGTGAGACCAAACAGTTTTCGTGAGACCGGTGAGACCAAGCTTTAAAGTATGAAATTTCACACAAAAAAACTGTGAAGGTAAAAAAAATCGAACTTTTCATAGGGAAAACACCGTAAATGTTACGTTCACGGTGTTTTTCGTTGTGAATGTTCTTTTTTTTACCTTCACAGCGTCTTCACTGTGAAGGTTCGGATATACCTTCACAGTCTTTTATCTGTGAAGGTTTGATTTTTTTTAACTTGGTTTAGGTTTTTTTACCTTCATAGTGTGATTACATTATGAAGGTTCGAATGTTTTTTACCTTCACAGTGTTTCGGTGTGAAGTTTCATGTTTTAAGGTTTGGTCTCACGCGGTCTCACAGAAACAATTTGGTCTCACATGAACCTGACCCATAGGAGTTAACAATGTAAACCGCTGATTAAAAATTCGACAAAATTAAACCGTTTGGATTAATGTTTAAGGACGACCAAATTTTATGTGCAAGTGATTTTTGTGGGATCACATGTCACATACTTCCTAAGAATAATTTTGGTTTATTTATTACTAATTGCTATGATTGTAATGCAATATTATGTGAAATTTTATTGTAAATCGATGATGAAATATTAACAAAATTTCTTATTAAACAAGGAAATCCAAAATTCATGCAGTATCATATCATACTAGTAACTAGTAACTAGTAACACTCAATATTTATTTTGTATTAAAACGAATTTATTAGTTCATTATTAATTAGTTTTCATAAAATAAAAAAAAAAAAGTATAGTAGAGTTGTAAAATATTTAAAAAGCATAGTAAGTGTACTGTAATAGGCTAAGAGGTTGTTTGGTTGGTTTTCCTTTAAGTCATTGATGGATAAAGTTTACTGTGTAGATTAATCTGTCTGTATAGGTAGAGAATGTTTTTGTTTGGGAGTGTCTTTTTTATAGGTAGAAGGAGCCTGCTACTATGACCATTTCCGAATCTGGCTTTCTCATCCCATTCAAGTGTTTTTAAATGGGATGGACAAGTTTGGAAAAAAAACCTCT
This sequence comes from Arctium lappa, assembly GCA_023525745.1. Lineage (NCBI taxonomy): Eukaryota > Viridiplantae > Streptophyta > Magnoliopsida > Asterales > Asteraceae > Arctium > Arctium lappa. The sequence goes on along the minus strand of CM042054.1, from coordinate 9,731,186 downwards.
AGAAGTTTACTGAATAAGGTACTCTCTATATCATTAAGCCACTACCACACAGTTATATATAGTTGATCAAATAAGCCGTGAGTTACATTAAACTCATTAAGGGGGTGTTTGTTTTCAACTTAATGAGCTTAATTGGTGGTTAGCTTAATTGGTTAAGTTATGTTGAGGTGTTTGATTTTAACTTAATACTAAGAGATTTACTTAACATGTTAAGTTAGCTCTTTCTATCTTAATACATTAAGTTAGAATATTTCCAAAATTACCCTTGTCCTATAATTTTTCGTCACACATCTCATTAAAAAATAAATATTCACCAACATGCATAAACTAAAAAACTTGTAAATAAACATTAATATTTTATTGTTTTAAATATATTTTAAGTTATTAAGTATTGTTTTGAACGAATTGAATTCATATTATTTATGTTAATTTAAATAATTCATATTATTTTAATTTTTTTGTCATTTTAAATATTTATCAAACAATTTTTTTTTTCATTTTAACACTTATGTAGACATAAGGTTAAAATGGTAATTTTTGGTGTTCAACTTATTATTCAGGATAAAAATCAAACAACAACTTATCTTAATTTATTCAGATAAATTAATATTTATAGATAACTTAATAGATTCAGAGCTTAATAGATAAAAAATCAAACATGCTCTAAGCTGTTAACAATCAGTCTCAGGGGGTGTTTGGGATTGCGTTTGTACAGTGCTTATTGACTTATTCCGATGTGATACCAGTAATAAGGAGTTTAAATACTTATACCGGTTGGGCACCGATAATAAGAAGTTTTTGATAAGTTACTTATTTCTAACTTATTAATTTATTCCGATGTGGTAACACCATAAGTTACTATCTTCCAACTTATTTACTTATTTGCCAAATACAAAAAAAATAATTTATCTACTCATTTTTTTTGATACCGTCATAATTTAACTAGTGTTATACCCGTCCGTTGGTCGGGTATAAAACATGACTTTAATCTAGATTCAATTATTTGATTGGTCACTGTTTTCATCATTGCCAAATGCTATTTTTCAATTGAGCAAGAAGCTTAGGGGGTGTTTACTTGGGGGTGAGGGGCTTATTCGCACAGACAACTGGAGTGTTTACTTGGAGCTTAATGGCTTAATCGCGCAACTAAAAATGACTTATTCGCTCGGTAAGAAAATAGTAGTTGTCCACATTAAGCCACAATCTTTACATTTCTACCCTTAACAAAAACAAAAGGAAAAAAAATCAGATTAACCTAATCACTTTTTCCCCTTTCACGCATTCATCCATCGAACCAGTACCCTCCCAATTGCCTCCATCACCGGTGACCACCCTTCAGGCCATCGTTTCTCCATCGCCGCTTCCTTCCTCCCTGTTGCTTCCCTTCAAACCCTAGCTACAGATAACTCTGCTCGTGGTCGTCCCCTTTGCTGCTCGTCGTCGTCGCCTTTGTTGTCGTCATTCCCATCGTCTCCGTTGCTGCTCCTCATCTCCGGCGATCATCGTTGCACCTCCCCCTTCGTTGCACAACCCGATTTCTGTCGTCCCCTGTCCTTTTTACTTCCTTTTGACCAATATTGTTGTTGGGTTTCATATGAATCATGGATTTCTCTTTTGCTCACTGTTCTTGTGGGTTGTGAAAATTCTTTGGAATCCACTCTTACCCACTATTGCTATTACTGTTGAATCATGATTCTCCAGGTTCATGAAATTTCTTTTTCATGGAATTCACTCTTACCCACTTTTCAAGTGCAATTCTTCATATTCTTGAATATTATTTGTATAATGTTGAAAAACAATACAAATGGAGATTTGTCTAAATACTGCAAACTGGAATGCCTTAGATTTAAAATTCATACTCAGGGGGTAAGTTGGTCATTTCTGTCATTCAGACTGTTAATTCAGATAAAAAAAAGTAAACAATAACACTAATTTATCTAGACAGACAAATTTATCCATACATGACTTAATAGAAAATTTGGTAAACACCCCCTTAGTCAAACTATAACCGGATTTCCATGTCTTTGACTCTGAGTTAGGTACCATTCGACTTGAAGGATCCTTCCGTATCTTTCATAATAGATCATAGGCAAAGAAGCGATCGAAATCAGATTACCCCTTCTCGATTTCAAGATTTTTGTGATCTCAAACTTGAGTTTCTCAAGCGAAACCAAGTGAAAACGCAACTTGATCATCGAGTTCGTTTGAGTTAAAATACGATATTGGTTGTGTATGAAAGAACTTATAGTTATTGTCATGTTTACAATACCCTTTACAGACAGATGTCATTCAATAGAAGAACTATATTCTTACAATACCCTTCACAAGCCTCTGAAAAAAGGGACCGAAATATTTACGTGGGTGAAGATATCCCCCAAAACAAATAAAAGGCACTTATAAAATCCATGTTCTGTATGTATGGTGAATTATCAAATACATAGAAAGTAAGTTTCAAACTGAGGAGGATACATTTTATTGTGCATTAACATATCAATACAAACAAAATGTAAAAGAACATAGATTCAAGAAATGGGTTTATAAGATCATGTCATGATCAAATTTCCATAATGTTGCTTGCAAATTTTCAGGAGTACGACGATACTTAAATGCCATTAATACAGTTTGCCAGAATGTAGAACATGTGCATTATTTCAAACTGTAATTACGTAACGGAATCAAAACTTCGCAAAGACGATAAATAAATAAAAACCAATGAAGAGAACCTTCCAAATAAACTGCTCAAGAGAACAAACCTGCACACCCTGCTTAAGATTTAATAGTATACATAGTCTCACAACCCTCCAGGGATCATGGTAATGAACTAATGATCCTCCTGAATGAGATTATGATAAGATCGTGGAGGCTTCCACGTGTTATCTGGAGTCTTCTTTTTGTAGGCCTCATCTCGTTTTTGTGCAGCGGTAAGGTTTTTTTATGGATCTTTCTTCTTACTCTTTTTCTTCGTCTTTTGATTTTCTTCTTTTTTAGCTTTCTTTTGCAGTAATTTTAATTTAGCTCTCCCTTTCTTGAAGCATCCAACAGAACCTTCTTTTACTTTTATTGCCTTTTGAATGTAAGGCAAAACCTTCACGGTGGACATCTTCTTATAACCAACATAAACTTCTTCTTCTTGAAAAGTGACCAAAATTGAAAACAAACCTTGTAAATGACCATTTATAATTATTCGACAAAATCATCAACCGGCCTTTACGGGTTTCTATTGTTGAATGAAAGCAGATAAATCGTTAATAACAACAAATAGTTAATTGTTATTCCTCTATATACACAGGAAACTTGAAAACCAAGATAACATCACAGCAATAAAAACCTAGTTGAAGTCAGAAGTCAGTCTGCTTTTGGTTTTTCTAATCGAAGATGAATCCTGTCAAAAAAGAGGAGATGACGGATCTGGCGTTGTGTAAAAAGGAAGCAATAAGAGAGCTCGCCATTTCAACATGGATGAACTTGGGAATCTTAAAAAAAGGCGATAGGAGTACTCACCATTTCAAGGAAGACGAACTTGCAATTCTTATCATCGAGCAAAACTAAAATCACGGAATTCAACACGTTAGAACACATGCACCTATCAAAATGAACAAAATGTACAGGTTACCCAGTTTAACATCCAATATCAAAGTGTTAGATCACTAAATGTACCAGATTACACAAAGCAATTATTAAGAGAAGCAAAAAACCTTTGTGGAAGAGAAACAATCGATCTTTGGGGAAGTAAACCTAAACTCATAAAAATCGGATTAAAAAAACCATAAAAAATCAATACATGATGAGGCAAAAACAAAGAAACAAAAATCTACAAACCATAAATCAATGAGAGGAAAGACCCATCATTATAAGTTAAATTAGAGGGTGTTGATGAATGAAGCACAGAAGCAGCCACACCTCGGCAACCGCCTGAAGTTCTTGTTTGATCAACTCCTTAGCAGAACCTATGAAACAGGAGTAGAATGATCGATAAAAGTAAAGATAACCCGTCAGACACAGAAAGAGATGAAAAACAATGTATGTGCTAAAACAAAAACAGGATACAGACCTATATTAGAATGACCATGTTCCACATTGAAATTCAAGTCCAAATTAGCACTTTGCGGGTAAGCTCCATCATCCGTTGACATGTTTCCTGTCGGTGATTCTACATTGTGGCCAAGACGGTTGTCAACAAAAGCGTCCTTAGAATCAACAACATCTTTTCTCGTCAGAAATTTGTTGGGTCGAGGTGGGGGGAAATGGGAATCATGTCGCAACATCCAAGGATCCTGATTGCTGAAGAGTGAGTTTATGCCAACTTGGGTTTCATCGACTCCATTAAATAGATTACGGGAATCCATTAGCTTAGGTTCACCATCACTTTTTCAATCAAACTGTAAAGGGTATACATTCCATTCACCAACAGGGGAGTTTCCTTCAGTCACATGGGCTGAATCAATCCCAGAAAATGCACAACTGCCTTTGTTACAAACCATTGTAGCGGAGTGAGAACAAAATACAAACCTCTGTTCAAAAAACAAAATACAAACCTTTGTTCAAAACACATACCTTCTTCGAAGCCAGCGACAGCGAGAAAAACTTTTGGTTTCGGTTTCTGAAGCCAACCATCGTAAAAACCTCTAGAGAAGATAAAATAGAAAGAAAATATGCCCTAAAGAAGATGAGGTTGTGCTCTTTGAAGTTCATCAACGAAGATTCTTCCTCCAAATAAAGTATACCTTCAAATGAGGATGGAGATGATAGTGGGACAGAATAGGGGAATAGAGGATGGAGATGATAATCCGATTGAAGGGGAGGAGTAATGAATGTGGAGATTGATCGTGGGAGAGAAATCACTCAAATCAGTGCGTGGGAGGGCCAACCGAGTGAGTGGGCTAAAAGAGTTGGGCTAAACGGTTGGCTAAATGAATTTGAACGGACCAGATCAAAAATTGAATGATTTTAAACGGCTCAGATCAAATCAAGAGACGGTTGACTCGTCTCCATCCATATATCTATACTATATAATGAAAATTCTAAAACGGTTATTGTACAAACTATTGTACAATTACATTTACCACCCTTAATCTTTTGTACAATAACATTTACTACTCTTATAATGTTACATTTATCACCCTTACAATTACTTATTTAATTTATTTTATATCCCTTACTTTTTCATTTTACATTTTACACTGTTATCATATTAACACAAATAATCGTATATGAACAAAAATGCAATTAAAAAATACGTTCCTTTTTTTACAAATTATACCATTATAATCGTCTCATCAATACCTTCAAAACGAGCCCAATATTTAATATTTTTTAATTTTACCATACTATTAAATATCAGAATATATACGAATTATCTATACTAATAAAACGGTTATTGTACAATCTTTTGTACAATAACATTTACCACTCTTACAATGTTACATTTATCATCCTTACAATTACTTATTTAATTTACTTTATATCCTTACTTTTTCATTTTTCATTTTACACCATTATCATATTAACACAAATAATCGTATATGAACAAAAATGCGATGAAAAATACTTTCATTTTTCTACAAATTATACCATTATAATCGTCTCGTCTGATCTTCAAAACGAGCCCAATATTGAATATTTTTTAATTTAATCGTACTATTAAATATCATGAATATCTACAAATTAATTTGTTTTCTATCTATACGTTTTATTTATTTTTCTACCATTAGCACATTAAAAATACATAATCGTAAAATACGTTTCATTCTTATTATAAATTATATCATTATAATTTTTTTCGTCAATAATTGTAATATAAATTAATTATTAAATATCTTTATAGGTTTAGGGTTTTATAAATTGTGATTCTTAGGTTATGATTGATTGTTGATGACATATTTATAAGAAAGTAGCATTAATAGTTCGTTTTTTACTTACATTCCGCTGCATTGTGCGGGTATATGCCTAGCTATATAATGAAAATTCTAAAACGGTTATACGGTTATTGTACAATCTTTTGTACAATAACATTTACCACCCTTAATCTTTTGTACAATAACATTTACTACCCTTACAATGTTACATTTACCACCCTTACAATTACTTATTTAATTTACTTTATATCCCTTACTTTTTCATTTTCATTTTACACCGTTATCATATTAACACAAATAATCGTATATGAACAAAAATGCAATGAAAAAATACGTTCCTTTTTTTATAAATTATACCATTATAATCGTCTCGTCAATACCTTCAAAACGAGCCCAATATTGAATATTTTTTAATTTAACCGTATTATTAAATATAAGAATTTATACTATATAATGAAAAAACTAAAACGGTTATTGTACAAACTTTTGTACAATTACATTTACCACTCTTACAATGTTACATTTATCACCCTTATAATTACTTATTTAATTTACTTTATATCCCTTATTTTTTTCATTTTTCATTTTACACCATTATCATATTAACACAAATAATTATATATTAACAAAAATGCAATGAAAAATACGTTCATTTTTCTACAAATTATATCATTATAAGCGTCTCCTCAATATCTTCAAAACGTGCCCAATATTGAATATTTTTTAATTTAACCGTACTATTAAATATCATGAATATCTACGAAATAATTTGTTTTTCTGTCCATACGTTTTTTTTCCACCGTTAGCACGTTAAAATAAATAATCGTAAAATACGTTTCATTCTTATTATAAATAATATCATTATAATTTTTTTCGTCAATAATTGTAATATAAACTAATTATTGAATATCTTTATGGGTTTAGGTTTCATAAGTTGTGATTCTTAGGTCATGGTTGATTATTGATGAAATGTATATAAAGAAATAGCATTAATTGTTCGTTCTTTACTTACATTCCGCTGCATCGCGCGGGTATATGCCTAGTATATATATATAATTCAAAACTTTTTATAAAACTCGGATTCAGTGCCACAAAAAATTATCGTATAGATTGGGCCGTGGGTTAGCCCATATAAATTAGGGCCGAAACAGCCCATATAAATAGGGCCCGATCAAATTCAAGATCTCGAACTCCCGAGTCGTGAATGCACCCGGTGTGCGGTTGTTCTACTCAACTGCGATCGTCGTTGCTGCAACGAGCGTGCGTGAATTGCAGAAGGAGCATTGTGTTGGTGATGGGGACTCGGGAGGTATACGAAGAGAAGCTACGAACGGGAAACCTGTATCACGAGCCCACCATTAAACCTGGACTCGGTACACCTCGATGCCCTCGTTGTCTCTCTCCATTAAAATCAAACTCGGTATGTAATTCCTTCTTCTTCGTTTTTTCGCCTAGTCATTCATTATTTATGATTCGAGGTTTTGATTTGATCGCATCGGATGATTTCGAGTTGATTGATTGTTTTGCGTTTGGTTTTGTTAAATGCAGGAGAATGGAGGATGGACTATTACTCCAGTTATACGTGATGCAACCGCAGTGGTAACAAACGCTCTTTTGCATCTCCATTCATTCGCTTAATTTTCACTCCAGTTATGATCGATTGATTTCTACTTCTTGTTTAATCGTGTTATCGAGGATTTATATTCGTGTATATAAAAATTTGAAATTGAATACCTATTCGATCAGTGGAAGTTGGCAGAGTAGTTTATCATTGTTAATTAACACGTGAAAGGGAGTTTCTGGCTCGTTGTGGTAGGATTTGAAGCCTCTCCAAAATCGTTAATTACTATTACATACCAGATTTATGGAATTGAAAATCATTATAATGTGGTTTGAACTTTGAAGAATCTATCTCAATTCTAGGTCAAATTGAGCAATGAGAATCTGGTTTCTGGGAAGATTTTGATTGGTTTTATGGTTTATATGCCAAGCAGCGCATATTGTTATTTGGTCCTTTGTGTTTATAGATTGTGCACTAGGTGGAAGTTGTTTTGGAGGATCTTTTATGAATTAATGGAGGGATCTATTTCTTTGGTCCAACTAGTCACGAGGTCCATGCAAGGGAAAGGCCCACATCGATTGAATGGGTTGCATTCTCAGCTCCTAAAGATCTCAAGCAATGGATACAATTTCATCCAGCTAATGAGAAGGCGTCGCCACGTCAACGTTGTTTAAGGATAGGAGTTAGGACTTGAGCCTCGGGGCGCCCCACGAGTACGACCGTTGCAAAGAGTCCTTTACACATGGACGGGACAAACTTGTGGCGTTCCAGCAATCCAGCCGGAGTGCATGGCCCCCGAAGGGTTGATAGCGCCTGTGAGATTTGAACTCTAAATCAACCAAGGTCCCACACCCTATATTCTAGGGTAGGAAATTGCATTTGCATGTGTGACGGCCTAACAAAATTTTAGCGGCTGGGACCTAGGATTTTTGCAAAGATAATTGAACTACACAATAGAAGTACACAGTCGAGTTGTAATAACAATTTACCTAGAAGAGATTGTTGAGTTAAGTGTAAATGATTCTATATTTAACAATGTCTTTGACACGACGCATTTGAAGGGCAGGTTAAATGCTTTTATATGTGTATCATATCATGAAATTTACAATAGCTGATTAGTGTAAAAATTGTTCAACTTAATGTAGTATGGTACCATATTTACATGATAGTAGCATCATCACGAGGATTACTTTACTAAGTGACAGGGATTGTCACTGTAGACATAGAATTGTTGGAAATCTTAGTCAGTTCCAAACAATCAAGGGGGACGGTTACCTGAAAAAGGCTATGATCTCTAGGATCGGTTTATGTCATGGGCATGAACTCTGAAAGTAGCCATACTTTTAATTAAGCAACTCTGGTTAACCCTATTTACTCCATCCGCCCCGAAATATATGCAAAGTTTGACCTGAGACATACTTTGATGAGTATTTGATTATTGGTCAAATATCTAAAAATGCCCCCTTACAAGGATTAAATAGATAAATCTTATGACCAATAGGAAATGTTGAATTTGTTTTGGGACAACCCAAAAAGGAAAATTGTTGCATCTAATTGTGACAGGGGGAGTAATATCTTACTATAATGGCCTAAGAGCATCTCCAACCATAGCACCAAAAAAAACACCAAAAACACCAAATATGATGGGCCCATCAACACAAAAAAAAAACTCAACTCCAACCGTCCTCTAAAAAAACACCAAATTTGTAGACCCCACATTAAAATAACATTTTATTTACTATTATACTTTATTTTTAATAACCATAATTTTAAAATCAATAAATGAACCATGTGAAAGGAAATTTAGAATAAAATAATGCAAAACAAAATAGGAATGTGGGCCCTATGGATATGCCGGTCAACAAACCACACGGAAAATATGCCGCTCATTTAATTTGGCCGGGAAAAAAAATCATAAATGGCGGCCGGTTGGAGAGGTCTCACCGGCAAATCAAGTGATTTGCCGGACGCTTGGAGATGCTCCAAGTGTCTAAATATGGTATTCCTCAATTAAATAATAAACCATCATAATTAAACATATACATGTTTACTTTTAGATGATTGATTGTTTCTGATGAGAGAATCTTCATTCTCTGGCGTTCTAACTTATATAAAAGGATTATTGTCGCATGTCACCAATCATCATTGTTATGAACCTTATGCCAAATAATACTCTTCAGGTAGACCAATTTTTGGTTTGTGATGGGTTCTTGGTAGTTTGCTAGCTGTAGTCTTTTTCCTCTAGTTTGCTTCCTATCAGTCAAAACCCAAAAGATAATGTTTCTTGTCCAAAATAGGCAAAATACATAAAAACGTTATATTAGATAATGGTCGAGATTATTAATATTTTATTTGCTACATTATCCTTCCTCTTGTCACTAATTGATTATTGATGTTAGTTCCTTTGATTTAATGGACGAAAACAGTTTGATCGATATGATTATAATAGTATAGGGATGTGATTGATAATTCTTTTTTGGTCTGTGTATGTAATTTAAAATTTGAATGATCACTTTGTCTATTTTGCCCGCCAAAAGACAGCTTATATGTTTACATGTTAAGCACGGCATGCACTTTTGTCCAAATTGCCAATCTCATTTGTTTTGTGTATCCAATAGGCAGGCTGTGGTTTAGGTGGAATGCTTGGTGCCTTTTATGGTTTGAACACAGGTATGTTTATTTAGTCTGGACAAGGGCTGGGAGTTATGCAAGTCTATATGGAATTTAACTTGTATTCTATTATTCATTTCAGGAATACCATATATTCAGAAGCATGTCAAGGGACCAAAGTGGCTTCCATTTGTCATAGGGGTACTTTTGGAACTGTTTATATGTTTTGTCATCTTCATTTCGTTTTTATTTCCTAATATTCTTTTGTGGAATTGCCTTGTGTTTCAAAATTCCTCTTTACCACTTCCATAAATCTCCTGTTTTGGCAGATTCCTCCACTGCTTATGTTTTCTGCTGCCAGTGCTGCATTTGGAGGTATACCATCAAACTTTGAATAACTTGATTTATCTGCTATCATAGTATTACTCTTGGTTTTTTAATTTGGAAACCTATACCTTATGGGTTAATACTTGGTCTTTAGGAGACAACATATGTAAGGTTAGTGTGGTGGAAATATGAAAACTGTGCTGAATGGGAAACTGGGACTCCTTCTGAGTACAGAAATCGAGGTGAACAGTACAAACAGAAATTGGTTATTGAAAAATAAGGAAAATAAGAGAGAGTAGTTATAATGGCATCAAAGCACATAGTCGTTCATCCATATGGGAGGCTTTCTGGTGCGTCTTGGGCCTGTGGTGGAATGGATTGGTGATTGATCTTCTGGGCCAGATTCTGTATCTACCTTTTCAGTTATTAGTTGAGTAGGACTTGTGTTGGGCGGATCCAATATAATAGGCTGGCCTGCTGGGTTGTGTCAATGTATGTGTGTTATGATTTGCTTAGCGACATTAAGTAGGTCATCAACAAATGAGATAAAAGCTCACATGTTTAATTCACCCTTGAGGGGATGCAAAAAGATTCTATCTGCTGATGTTGGGAAACAACGATTCGAAATTTCTATTTCAACTTTTCGAAATTTCTATCACCAGTTGAAATATGCTCAACTCATATAACCGGCTCAAGTGCTGTTCTTGTGGAATGCAGATAACACTTACAATTTCTAGGAAACTACTAAGGGGATTTTGATAGTGCAACACTCACAAAGTTATAAAATACTGATTAAGAATTTCTAAGGTGTTTCTATTGTGGAACAATTAGACAAAACTATTTCTATTGGGCATTGCTATGGGCTGATTATGCAGAAATCACAGGATATGGGCTTCCAAACTTCACTCAGCTCAGTGTAACGTCTTACTATGCTGCATCAAGTGCCTCACATCATGGTATCTCATTGATTACTCGATATATTGAAGACACTTACACTTCCCGTTCTCAGCAATACAGGCTTCGATGATCCGTTGAAGGTGCACAACTAGATTTCTCTTTGTTAAACCTGATTGATTTTTGGCCCTTGTAGACTTGTACTGCGGATAGCTTATAAAACTTCGTTTATCCATGTACCTTATTGTTTTATGAGCATCTCTGCAATATTTCACAGTAGCATGAAAATGTATGTGATGCCATTAAAACTATGAATTTGAATCTCTGATTCTCCGTGAATCAGATAGTTGAATTGATAGACAGGATGATAATGATTGTTTAACATGTTCCATATTTGATCATGCCCAATTAAACTTATGCATCTAAGAGGCTGTTTGGCAGTTGTTGAATGGTTTGGTGCACGATGATTAAGTGGTCAGAATAATCAAAGAGGCTTTTATGATATAGTGCAAAATGAAATATGGCTGTTTGGTAATTGTTCAGGATGAAATTAGGGCGCTGAATGGTTAAGGGAGGCCCAAGATACAAAATCATTCAGCGGGTTTTGGAACCATTAAGAGGCAGACTTTTTTTTTTTGCCAAACAAGATTCATCTTTTAACGATTCAGAGGTTGCCTCTTAATGGAACTATTAAGAGGTAAACAACCAACCCCTAATAGTTGGTTAGGTCGGTTGAGTACCTATCACCAGTACTCTGCTTTTGTACTCATTATCTCTGTTTATTTTCATATTCATTACAATATTGCAGACATTATATAGAAATACCTTATAACATTGCTGGTGATAAACATTCAATGCTAAATTGGACTTCGATCAATGGAAACCCTACTTGGAATATTTTTCTAGATATGCATACAAGTCTTCTATTCCGCACTAGATTGCATAGGCTAAGAAAGAACCCGAAAGAAATTATAAATCTGTGAAACCCAATAGGAAGCAATGAAGCATACACAGTTGCTTCCTTAGGTTCCTTGACAAGTATGTCATCTGTCTATGAAACTCCCATATGAAGCCAAACTCCTTTGGTATACTACATGCTACACTACTTTTGGTTTATGTGATGTCTAATCTGCTTGTACTTGATGAATGAACTCATTGAGCTTTGTAGCTCATCCCAATTATCTTAACATTTTCTGGCACCAGCTTATAGTTCGTGTAGCAATAAAAAATTTATTGTCTCCAGGAATCATATTGCCCAGGAAGAGCCGAACCAGCGGAGTAGAAAGTGAATTCAAGTGAGTATGACTATGAGGACCAGATACAATATTGAAGTTACAGGCATTAGCAGAAGACTGTGAGTTGATGTTAGAATTAGGTAAAGAATTTTGTAAGTTGCTTTCATTGTCATATATGATATAAAATGTTTCCTCGAGGTGTAAATTAATTAGATTTCAGAAGATAAGATATTACATGATTATATGGTGGTATATAGGTGTATGAGGAAAGTGTGGTGTTTCACAAACCATTTCAAGTAGTGTTCGATTAGCTTCTCCTTAGTGGGTGTCACCCCAACCTTCTCCCATATTTTTCAATTTGTAATCCTATCCCTTACCTCCACCTTGACATTCGTAGTTGTGTTACAATCATCTTGTGTACATGATGAATTTTGTGGCTGTATCTTGTGCTGAACTTTTCCATCTTTCTGTATACATTTTTGTAATCACAGAAACTTGGAAGAAAACAAATGCTTAATTGGTCAATTCACAAACCTTGAATATGTGAAATTCTAATCTGCTACACTTATTGCAGAACATGAAGGCAGTCTACCCTATTATTTTTCCTGTCTAGTTCTGGGATGATCGTAATTCTATCATTGATACGCTGTAGGGGCCGTAAGCTAGTGTCTATTGCTTTCACATCTTTGTATGTAGTTCGAAAGTGTTATTGGCTGTTCTCAAATTTATTCCTTCAAATGTTAATATTCACACACTAATAAATATCAGTACTATGTGGGGGCTGAAAACGTCTATAGCAGAGTCAATAATGCTAAACTGACAAGAACTTTGCTGGATCTACATATATTTTCTGGAAAATTGACCAATCATCAAAATTGCCTAGTGTATTTGATGTAATATAAGAGTAGTTGAGTGGGCCCGTGTACCATAAATCAGGGAACTGCAATCATGTATAACTGGCAATTGTCACATTATTTGTGATATAAGCTTCTGGTACTTGCTGTTCAAAAGCCTTGTATTTAATCATATGTAAAATGATGTTCGGTCTCTGCCGCTTGTTGCATTGTGTATGAAAGTTAAATTTCATTTAACGTGAAATTTTGTACAAATAGTCACATATACTGGATAAACATGGATTCATGTATACCTGCTTTTGGCTATATGAATAATAATTTCATGTACGAGCTTGCCTGCTTCTACTATTGTTTTGCAAATTTTCACTATTGTCTGATTTATTAATTGAAAATACAGATCTGAAAAGAATAAGACTCTGATCACTGCTAGGTCAGTTTCCCTTCAGATGCATCTAGATTTTAAAATGCTTTAAACTGTTCTCCCTGTTGCCATTGGTTTCATTATTAGTCTACAGGATTGCTTAAGATGCTATTTGTTTTGCTTGTTTAACATTCAACATTTTCATTTTGTTGAATATTTAAGATGTGATTATAGGTACTATTCACTTGATGCTAGGAACCTAGGATAACTTTTATGAGACCCATATAATTGAGAATGAAGATAAATGATCTAAATGAATAGGATCCGAGTATTGAAACAAAATGTTCCATCCATTCCCAACGGAGTGCAAGATTTTCCATTTCTGTTTTTGGCAGGCTTTTAATCCTATCTTACCTTTCTGCCCATTAGTAACAATTACTTGAAATCAGCAACTTTTCTCTATTTTGTCCTTATTAAGGGTTATTTTGGTCATTTAATCAATAGTTTACATTTCCCTTGTTTATCTCTGAAAACCTCAGCTGTCATATTTTGATACTCTAGTTGATTCAATGCTCAATATGAATAAAGACAAGGTTCAAATAAATATTAAGATTTTCCTCCAATTCAAGGTGAGGTGTCTGGTGTTTTTATAACTCATTTGGAATGATCTTGATGCAGATTATCTTGTAGCCTAAGAGAGCAATTGCTCTATAGCTGAATAGATAGAATGTACTCATTCTATCACATCAAAAATTTTAATGCCATTGCTTTCCTTTCTGGGATGTTGCATAAAAATTGTCAAGCGTGTCATTTTAAAGTTACTTATTTGCCTATTTATCACAATGAATTGATGATAGTGTTGAACATATTAATCATCCAGTGGATGGTGCTTGGATCTGTAGGTGAACCACGGTTTGGTCTATGTTGCTTGGATCAGGACTGACGGGGTCCTGCAAAAGCGTCGTGGTTCCTTCTGGGTGCATTTGGTATGCGAGACAGGAGGGGACTTAATAGGACAAAAACTTTTTGTCCCACGTTTGGCGTTACATCGACCGAGATTGGTAAATTACTAAACTACCCATGTCGTATTAAAACCTAAAACCTCTTGCAATTCTTTCACATGCACGTCCAGACCAGTCCTGTCTACGTATCAAACGCACCCTCAATGCCTTGATGCATTTGAATACGGGTGGGTTCCACTGTTTTAGCAATACAAATTACATTATCCCTTTTTGACAGTTTGGCTTCACCAGGGTAACCCCGTAATTTCACATAACCAACGTTCAACTTCAACCTTTGTTTCCTTTGGATCTTCAGTTATATCCCTGCCATGTTCTTGCTTCACTACACTGTTTTCATGAGATCCTTACAAAAGACCTTTTATCAAGTTCATGTACACCTTTAGATGTCATATTCATATAGTCATCGGTAGTAAGTAGTAAACCTCATCAGGGCCCAAATTAGTCATCATTCCAATGTCTTAACGGACATACCCATGTTCGGATCATCTGGCCCATACTTGTCTCTAGGAAGGAAGGAGTAAAAAAAAAATCTACCAACATGTAGTACACTTGAATGCTTTTGGGTACACAGTTATTGTTACAGTACCACAAGTTTCATATTGGTTTATGGTGATGAAAATGACAACCTGATTCCATATGTTTTAGGCCAAGTTTTTTTTTCATAAACTAGGAAAGGGCTGCTGGTGATGAACTATTGGGTACATAGAAAATTATGCCATTGCCAGCTACCTTTGCGTGTATAAGTTTGAGCCATTGTACTATGTAAGTTATTCGTTTTGTCACTTTTCTAAAAAATGTATATCGCTCATTATTTTCTTAGATTTGCTATGTAGGGCAAATTAGTTTGCAAATGCAGTTTTAGTAAAAGTAAGTCTAGTGGTAGGGAATATAGATGCAAATAAGAGTTATTAGGGTACGTGGACGAGGCTGTACATAATAGAATGAGACTGGACTGACGGGAGTAAAGTAGGCTGGTGAAAGGGTTGTGGAAGGTTTTAGAGTTTTAATTGAAATGAGTAATTTTAGAAATTTATCAATCTTGTCTCATCTATTTGATTTTTGTTCCACCTATTTTGGTGTTTAGGTTCAGTCATGTTCGAGTTTTATGTTACACCAAACGTGGGACAACGTGTTTTTATAATTTCATGATTTGTCTTGTTCAATGTACTACAACACACCCTTAAGGGTGCGTTTGGTACGCAGACAGGACATGATAAGATGGAACATGACAGAACAGAACAGGACAGCTGTCCAGCATTTGGCAAAACATGACAGAACTGGACAGAACATGACTAGACTGGTTAAATGACGAATTTACCTCTGATATAGATTACATCACATAAAACTAATTTACATCACTAATACATAATACAATGGATTATCAAAAATAAAACTAATTTATCACGATTGGATTTTGGATATGGAAATCAAAACCCAAATTTGAAGTTTCGGATTTTAGGTTGTTTTGGGTTTGGGTTGGTCGGGTTTCGGATTGATGTCGGTTGGGTTCGGGTATTATATAATGCAAAAGTTATATATAAATTCAATCGATTGAAAGATTGATGAAATTGATAGCAAATTTAAAATTTAGAAAATATTTTAACATGACTATAATTTACGATTTTCAAAAAATAATTAGATAAATAAATATCTATATCTATCTATCTATCTATCTATATATATAGTATTTAAAATATAGATTTATGTTATTTCGGGTTTTCGGACAGGTTGGGTGGTCAACGATCAAACCCAATCCGAACCCAGATATCCTCCCAAATGTCGGGTTTCGGATTTTCGGATTTCGGGGTATTCGGGTTTTGCAAAAACATCTTATTTTCGGTTCGGGTTCGGATTCGGATTTTGGGGTATTCGGGTTTTGCAAACCCCTAGCTTGGAGGCATGGATGATGAGAAGACATGTTTTATGTTGTTTTTAACAAATGGTATATTAGTCAAATTATTGTTGTTCTACTTAGTTCCAGAGGGTTGGAGTGGAACAAGTGTGTCCCATGCTTGTTCCACTTAGTTCTAGCATGTCCCACATATGGTCACGCCAAACATGGGACAAGCTTGTCCTATCCCACTCTGTTCTGCATACCAAACGCACCCTAAAAGACTATTTTACCCGGAGGGTGTCGTTCATTTGCAAAGGGTTAAACACACTTGCTTGGTGTGAAGTTATGAAAATGGTAGTGATTATATAGGAATTATCGAGACTTGGAAGGTATGAAACTCTTTGTGATTCGTTTTCCCAAGAGCAACATTGGGTATTTCGAAGCGATAATTTGAAATGAGAGTTGTTCATTATCATGGATTTACTAGTATTAGCTTAGTTGGTAAAAGACGAATAGACTTTGCTCAAATATACAATGGGTTCAAGTTCGAATCGGACTTGAAACCCTCTGCTAGACTGAGAGCAGGTGAGTCAACTCTGAAATGTCTTCTCATATGTGGTTTCTAGGGGGCCGGTCCCGTGTGGGGCCGCTCGGGGTTGCCGTTAATCAATCTTTTGCACAAATATTAACTTTTACAGAAGGTTGACATCAATTTTGCTTAGTTTTATTTGCTTATGTGGTCATGATTGATATTTTTCAGGATGATCTAAATATCTAACGGGGAAATATTGTTATAATCCCCTTCGGTTCAAATAAGAAAGTTAAATATATTGAGAATGTTCAAATAAGATATTTTTCAGGATGGTCTAAATATCTAGGTGGCTTATTTACTCGGTCATACATGAGTGTTCCCTTACGGCTTAATCATTAAGCCATTAAGCCAAAATGGCTATATGGAATAAGCACAGATCCCTCACTTGTCCTCATTAAGCCATCTCAAACAAATTAATATCAGAAATGCTCATAAATGATCTAACCCTCGCTCTTTGACTTTCTCAAACCCATCTATCCTCAGACAAATAACTTAACTTATACATGACTTAATATATATGGAAAAAAAAAGTAATCTGCTACTTATTCTTATATGGGTCTTCTTGTTATCATCTTAATTTATCTGATGATTTTATGAAGAAGGAAAAAAAGGAGGGGATTTGAATTGAATTGAAAGAGAAAAGACAGAGGTGGTATGGAAGAGGTAGGGAGGGGGGAGGTTCCTTAAATTCCAGTGGTGTGTCTTGAAAGAAAGTGGTCCAAATCACAATGTGTGTGTACTCTTTCATCTGTCTTTATGGTTCCCTCTTGTTGTACTCTCTCTCTCTCTCTCTCTCTCTCTCTATACAATTTTGTCATCAGTTAGACCCCACCTGATAATGCATTGTACTTGTGGACCTCTTCTTCAAGCCCTACCTAAATTCATCTTACCCAAAAATAAACACCTATCAAAACTTACTATCAAACTTTTTTTTTTTGTTTTTATTTTCAAATACCAAGTCTAAAAACTTCTTAAGGCGCATTTGGTTTGCGAGATTGAAATGTATTTGGAGGGATTTGGATTTCAAATCCATTTC
Source organism: Arctium lappa (assembly GCA_023525745.1). Lineage (NCBI taxonomy): Eukaryota > Viridiplantae > Streptophyta > Magnoliopsida > Asterales > Asteraceae > Arctium > Arctium lappa. The sequence continues at coordinate 9,713,005 of CM042054.1, read as the reverse complement.
AATCATGCGTTTAGTTTGCGGGAAATGATTTCGTTGACCGGATTTCAAATCCGTTGACCATTTTAAAATCTTTCATGATGGATTTGGAAATACTTGGCATTGGGCTTGGATTTGAAATCCAAATCCGATGGATTCTAAAGTGTGATCCAGACTTCAAATTGTATCGATCTAAATCCGACGTTTACCAATAAAAATAAATTCTTTATAAAACAAACATATAATAAAAAAAACTCAATCCAAATCTAAATTCTACAAACCAAACAAGACTTGTAAATGAATGGATTTGAAATCCATTCCAAATCCTACAAACCAAACACATGAAAGGATTTCAAATCCCCCCAAATCCAAATCCCTCCTTGAAATCCAATCCATTCCATTCCATTCCAATCCCGTAAACCAAAAGCGCCCTTACTTTTTTTTAACCATGGGTGTTTGGACAGTTTGTGTGCATCTCGACTAATTCCAAGGGTTCTGGAAAATAACTAGAAAAATCCTTAGTAGCCTTACACAACTTGAACCGGCGACCTCTAAGGAGGATCATCAAAGACCCAACTCTTATTGCTGGTAAAGCTAACTTCACAAGAAGAACTAAAATGATTTCTTCAAATGAGAAGTCTTATTTTGGTAAACTATGGATTTAAGTTTTAACTTTGTTTTTTACCCCCTTCATATTTTGAGAATTGGTTTTCTTAAATGTGAAGTTTTTAAAGTTGGGTTTTCAAGAAAAGAATGAAAACAATTTTGTTACGATTTATTTTTGTCAATTTGATTAAAGGAATGGTTATATGGTCGTCAAATGATCTGATGTATATTTGTTTTAAAAATAATGAAAATAAAATACCAATGCTAAAAAGATGTTATATTTGTTGCATTATGGGATCTCAAGCACAACGGAAAATAAAACCGTGACCCTCCAAGGACCCGTACAAACCGGAATAAATCGGGTGTTTCGAAATTATACCTCACAATTAACGAGACTTTGAATCACAGCAACAAACAAAGGTTGATGCCTCCACGATATCCATGCGAGCAATCTGAATCCTTTGCCTTCTCGTGATGCTAGTCACGGTTTGAAAAACTTAGAAAAAAAGGGAGCAATAGTTGTAGGTGATTTTATAGAGAATTGCAAGACCAAAAAAATTGTATACAATGTCATATATTATATATGGTGATGAAAGTATGGCCTAAAAGATCACCATCATCTCCACACCTTACTTGAGTGTAAGAGTGGTCATGCACCATCACTTTCTTACATAACCATACCTAGTCAACTTTATTTATGTCCAACATAAATAATATCTGATTTATTTAATCAGATTAAATTAATACAAACCAGATATAATAATTAAACGTTTTAATTATTAAAACTCCTTATTCGAATATGTTCAATGCGTGACCCAATGGGTTCTCGACATGTTGGTAATAAATATAAATATCGTATTTATAGTTATAAACAATGAGCGGTACCTAGCAATACATAATCATCACCCAAATGACGAGAATTGGTGATACAATAAATTATCGGTTTGTAGTCAATTTTAGTCTACATATTTAATTCTTTTGTCCTTGATGTCCAGATTAAACACGAGACATTGAATGTGTCATTTTTGTTATGTCCAATCTCTAGTTTCTTGATTTCCTAATATACTAATAAAAACAAAAATTGATCTCATATAATTTATCTGAGCATGCATGCATTTCCTTAGTATATATTTATCAAGGGGTCTAGAGACATCACTCCCGTCATAAAGGAGGGACAAATCATATCTCGATACATGCTAGTTTACCATGTGGTTTATAACATACCCAACAATAATTTTATCACCCAGTTACGGAATGATTAGAACAAATGTGTAACACCCGTGATTTTCGGTAAGTATAAGGGCACCCAGACGTTTCTATGACTTGTGAACAACGGGGTTTTGTTGGGAAATGCATTGTTTAAAGTTCCTTAGAGTATTGGGAGTGTTGGCGTTGAAAAAATTGAGTTTCGGGGCTTGAGAAGGGTCCCGCGACAATGTCCGACGACTATGACGGTGTCATAGTCGCACTGTCACAATCTCATGAAGTGTACCGTGTACTGGTACACACCAGCGACTATGACCAATGACATTGCCCTGGGCAATGTCGCACCAGGGAGAGGAGAGGTTGTCAAATACGGGATTTCAGCCATTCTTCCCATTTCTTACTTCTAACCTCTTCCCTTTCTCTCCCAAATCATTTCCTCTTCTTCCCTCACAAACCCTAACCCATTTTGGAGCTTTTCCTTCTCTTCCTTCTCTAAACCAAGTATTCATCCTTCATCTAGCATACTTGGAAGCTAGAGTTAAGATGTCTTCTTCTTCTTCACCCTCCTCCTCCATTTCTAGGGTTTTCACCCAACCCTTCTTATCATATTGAAGTTTGGGAGTGGATGACTCATCTTGGTGATCTCTAAGCATTTTGGTTGGTGGATTGGAGTTATGGTTAAGGTAACATTCTATTTTCTTCATTTGTGGAAATTAGGGTTTTGACAAAAGGTGAGATCTTTATGTAAAATGTTTAGGGAATGGTTGGAAGGGTATATTCATGGTTGGAAATTTGTCAATATAGGTTTTTGGAAGGATTTGCTTGTGGGCTCAAGTTTCTTCAAGGAAGCTCAAGTTGCTTCAAGGAAGCTCAAGTTGGGGTAAAATCTAGATTTAGCCTAAATCTAGCAAGGTGAGTTCAAGTTGATTTGTAAAAACGTTGTACATGCCAAAATGTCCATTTTAAAGTATTTATGTGTTTTACATGAAATTGTCAACTGTTGAGTTATTTGGTAACTTTTGATTATTTGAAGTGTTTAGCTTATTAAACTTTGTAAAACACCCACATTTGGGATTTTTGGGTATTTTGATAAATGTGTCATAAACGAATGTGTTTTGATGGTTTATTGCATAAATGGGTATTCGGTCAAAAATGTACTTTTAGTGTTTGTCGGGTTTTATGCATCATTCACGTAATGGGACGTTTTGAAAATACGAAGGTGTGACTCTTTTAGCTTTGGTCATTCCCGACCTTAGGAACATTTTAGAAGTGGTAAACCTTTAGTTTGGGCCGAAGGCCAATTGCGATTTGAGAGACAAAGATTTTTGGGAAAAGATGTATTTTGGTTTATGGAACCTTGTTGGCTCACGTATTTTAGCCAATCGCTCATTTCGCCTTTTGGGCTTGGTTTACACTCAAATGAGTATTTGGAGTAATTGTTCAGTTTTGGTAGCTCGTTAAGGAGCCTTGGTCGTATGGTGTATTTAGTTGCATCTTATTTGAGAGTTACATGTTTTGGATGCGCTAGTTCATTCATTTGGAGTCATGTAATGTTTTAGGCTGTAATGCGATGAATCCATAGGCATAAGAGTCAGTTTGAGTGGGATAAATATCCCCGCTTTGTAACTTGAAATAGGCATGGGGTCTTCTGACCAATAATTGCAATTTTCTTGTGAACGAGCTTAACTGGGATGTTTTGGAATTCCAAGGTATAGACCCAGAGGGGTTGAACTTGATGAGTGCACGAAGATTTCCAAGGTACAGACCTAGAGGGGTTGAACTTGATGATTATCCAAGCAATAGACATGGAGTTGTTGAGCTTGTTGGTTTGTTAGATATAGACCCAAAAAGGTTGATGTTAACGAGTGTTTTATCCCTAAGTGACGCTCATATAACATTGATAAGTGATCTAACTTTGTGTGCCCGCCACATTCGATGGAATTCGGGTCTCCCCGTCACCAAAAGGTGTTGTTTTGGGTATTGAATTTTATTAATAAAGTTTTTGGTGACGTTTTGTATATATGGATCTTATCCATGATTTCTGGGCTGAGTATTACGCCACATATATGTTTTTCGGTATTTCGGGATATAAAGTTTTATCCTCATTTCATAATTGGGAGTCCAATTTCTATTCACGTTTGAGTGAGTTTTTGGGTTGAATCTATTTACAAAAGAATGTTTTACTTTGGATCTTGCCCTCGAAGTAGTTTGGATTGGAAACACGTTTACTTGAGAGTTTCTTTGCTTAAAATGCACTTTATTGAAAAACGGGTCGTTTTCATATTTGAGACATATCAAATTGAAAGATTATGATTTAAATTGCATTACTTCTTTTCAACGATATCTTTATTCATGTTGAAAACTCTTGAACTCACTAGGCGTTAGCCTAACCTTTTTACTTGTCGGCATGTGCAACAGGTTTCGGTTGGGAATAGTTCTAGTGACACTGTGTAGAGAGGAGTGCTAGTTCTGCTCGAGAAGTGATTATCTTAGTGAAGTCTTCCGCTTTTGTTTCGGGAAGAGCAACTTATAGTTGGGATTAAGTAACACCGACTTGTTCTGGTATTTGTATAAGATTGAAGTTTATATTTGTTGAGGTTAAATAGAGAATTTTATTTTGTAGACTTATCTTTTACTTGATGTAATATCAAAATTTTAATTAGTTGCTCTTACAAAATGTCAAAATATATTACTCATACATAACAAACTCCATATTTCTCAAGTCAAATAATTACATGTACATTGACTACATGAGAAACACTTATGACTCTCACATGACATCTAATGAAGTGTTCTCATTGCGAGTCACGTCCGATACACAAAATCTCCATTTTATACCCATATGCAGATTCAATATCTCTATATGAATCCCTACATATGCTAGTCATTATCATATTACTTCAACATTAAAACCAAAAATAGTATTTAACTAGGGACATTTAGAATACATTATTCTAAGGTTATTTATTATGAATGATTAAAAACACAGAATATAACATAGACATAATAAATTGGACAATGCCTTTTATTTATTAATTTTATGAAACAAAACTCAAAATTACAATCATTGTATGATTAGCTTTTGAGCATTCACTAACAATATTATATTTTGTTTTATGTGTTATGTTCGCAATACGCCCCTAAACGACAAAGGTAAATGGCGGCTCTATCCAGGTCCGCAATGGGTCTGGTCGGGTAGGTCCGCCATCCGCAATACATGACACGTGGCCTTATCAGGAACCGCTAACGCAAGTCCGCCATTAGAGTTGCAAGTCCGCCATTGCGGACCTGCTGTTTTTTCGTTTTTTAATTAATTTAATTAATGCTACTCGGTTCCCCTCCCCCACCCTAACTACCCTTTTTTATATAAAAACCAGATCAATGGTCCCCTCATCCATACCTTACATCAAATATTTTAAAGGAATTCATTGTTAAAGCTCGTTTTTTTTGTCGGATCTCGGTTCGTGCTTCCCCAAATCAACACGTGTATTCAATGGCACCAAAGGCAAGTCTTCTAAACGACAATGAACCACCTCCGCCACCACCACTGCACCACCTCCGCCACCACTACTGCACGACGTCCACCACCAGCTCCGCCACCGCCGGACTTGCGGACCTGGCGGAGGTGGCGGACCTCTTTTCTTTCTTTTTTCCCCTTTCGATTATATATGTATATATATATATATATTAATGTTTTATATTTTTTTTCTTTCGATTGTATGTATGTTTAATGTTTATTAACATTGTTTGAATATGATTTTTGTAGTTTATAACTAACTTTATATGTAAATTTAGGTCCCTAGACTTGAAGTACACATTAAACCTTAATTTTAGACACTTTAGGTCCCTAAAATTAAAATATGACACTTTAGGTCCCTAAACTTTAAACTTTGACACTTTTGGTTCCTTAACTTTTATTTTAGACACTTTTATGTCACTAAACTTTAACTATTGACACTTTAGGTCCTAAACCTTAGTTTATGATAATTTACGTTCCAATTTTAATAAATTACGATTTAGGTCCTTAAACTTTAAAAAATCCCATAGTAGGATGCTTAACATTAATTTATGAGACTTTAGGTCCCTAGACTTTGATATATGACTCTTTAGGTCCCTAAAATTAAAATATGACACTTTAGGTCCCTAAACTTTAAACTTTGACACTTTTGGTTTCTTAACTTGTATTTTAGACACTTTATGTCACTAAACTTTAATTTATGACACTTTAGGTCCCTAAACCTTAGTTTATGATAATTTAGGTCCTTAAACCTTAGTTTATGATAGTTTACGCTCCAACTTTAATAAATTACGCTTTAGGTCCTTAAACTTTAAAAAATCCCACATTAGGATCCTTAGCATTAATTTATGATACTTTAGGTCCCTTAGCTTTAATTTTTTACACTTTATATCCCTAAACTTTGATATATGGCTCTTTAGGTCCCTAAACTTTAGTTTATGATAATTTATGTGTCAAACTTTAATAAATTACACTTTAGGTCCCTTAACATTAATTTATTGATCATTTAACCTTAAAATATGATCTATTAGATGCCTTAAATTTATTTTTAACCACTTTAGGTTCTTTAATTTTAAATGTTGATATTTGAGGTCCTTTAACTTTAATATTTGACAATTTAGGCACCTAGTTTGACATTGAGGTCAAAGTTGACCGTGGTTGAGCAGGTTAAGAGTAAGTTGAGCCCACAAAGGCTGGAGATCTTGCGCCAGACGGTTTTTGGTCATTGGTTGCCAGGGAAATAGGCCCGTGACCATTTTTCCTTGCCAACCGCGTCCATAAGTGGCGCTCCAACAGGTATAACGCATCGTAGAGCTTTCATTTTACGTTCAAAATCTCCTCCGTGTACGCTTTACACGTTTCCAAAACATACCCTTCCTAAACTTGGCCCTACTATCCTTGCTTTTTACGTTCATCAGCAAATGGCGACAACACAAACCATGATGGACATTTGGGTACACCGTGTTGATAGCTTGGCTTATGGATAAAGCCTTGTCGGATATGAACACCAACCCTTCCGGTTCTTGGATACATTCCTTCAACATTGTCAAAAACCAAGTCCATGCCTCCCCACTCTCAGACCTACCCACTCCAAAAGCGACCGACACAATTTGGTTATTGGCATCCATAGCAACGACTAAGAACATTGTGCCCAAGTAAGGACCCTTCAAATGAGCGTCGTCTATTATAAGGACACGACACAAGTGTCCCAGAAACGACCGAATCTACATAAATTAAATAGTTTAATCGTTAGAAAATTACAGACAATATCGATTAATGCAAAAAATATACTGGCCGAGGCAAAACATTAGAAAATACGTACCGAGCAACCAAGGGCAGCAAAACACATCTCAAAACGTCCTTTACTATCTATCTTTATTCGGGTGAAAGTACCAGGATTATTAAGCTCCAAGTTATAGAAGAACGCAGGGAGTCGGCTAAAAGATTCCTGGGGGGTACCCCGCACAAGGGTTAGCGCATAAGCCTTCGCACACCAAGCTTGCCAATACGAGATATTTAGGTGCATGTCCACCTTCATGTCGTTCACAATGTCTTTTCCACGTATTCTCCAGCTTTCATCACTCACTTTAGGCAAAATCATGTGTCCTAATACTCTGCTATTGGCGTTACGGTGGTTGGGATTCATCTGGGTCCTTGAACAAGTGTGTACGTCGTTCATAATTCGTACGTGGAACATAGTGGTATTCTGTATACACACAACATAAATACGCCAATTACAGTTAGGCTGCACACATCTCACATCGTATCGGGATTTTGAAGATCTTTCAACTCTAAACTGGAAACCCTCTTCAAGGGTCTTCCTCCCGATAGCGAGGGTCATTTCGTCTTTCGTTTGAAAAACATCCCCTACATTCACTCTTCTACTACGGGTATAATGTACGGGTGCTTCGTTTGGTGTGATGACGGGCTCTCGGTCTTCTGGAAGGGAGGGGGGCATACCAAAGAAATCATTTATCCCACCATATGATTTAACAGGACTAGGTTCAGACGTTTCTTCTTCTTCTTCTTCTTCTTCTTCTTCATCCGTATGAACATCAGAAAGACCCAGGTCATAAACATGAGATTCATCGGGGTCTTGATGAAATTCTTCATCGGCTTTGTCTTCCTCATCTTCTCGTTCATCTACCAGTTCTTCTGTCTCAGGAACAACATCGGGGTTATAGTCATTCATACCATAACCATGTCCATGAAGAAAAACGGAATCAAACTGAGGCCTGTAAGATGTTTGATTCTGCTCGGGGAACTAAGGCATGTAAGATGTTTGATTCTGCTCGGGGAACTGAGACATGTAAGATGTTTGATTCTGCTCGGCATACACATTAGGAGTGCACCCTGTGTTTGAACCACCACCAACGTTGCTGCCTCCCGCCATCGTGTAATTTTCGTAAACGTAAAGTGTTGGTGGATTTGTTAAAGCCATAGCATTTTGCAGGAAACATGAAACATCGACATTGTCTCTTAACTCAACGATTTGCCCAGAATATTTGTAAATAATTTTGGTGGTACCAACAATAGAGTCCATACCACATTTCTCTCGAACATAATTAACCAACATTTGATGCGTGATAGTTGCCGGAACCATGGCGCGAACCATCGGTCGATTAGTAAAATAATCCCACTCCTGACCATTTTGTTGAAAGTAGCCTCCACCCAAAATACGTAACTTTACTTTTTGAGAAACATAACTCATCTTTAAGAAAACAAAGATTAAACAGATGAAAGAAAATCAAGAAAACACAAATTTTTCTCAGATTGCAAAACTGCTTACCTTCCCTTTTCAAGCTTCCTAATCTTATAGAAACTTAACAGTTTCAAAATTGTTCAAAAGTATTCAATAGGTACACCCACTCAACTGTACAACTGACAATTATTGAGGGAAAAATAATGCAAATCCGCAACGAAAACGTACGTCAAAAGTGGGAAAAACACAAAAAATAAGGAAAACTTGCGGACCTAGCCTAGGTCCGCAATGGCGGATCTGAATTAGGGTTTCCTCTGAGCGTGCCACGTGTCTGTATTGCGGATGGCGGACCTACCCGACCCGACCCATTGCGGACCTGGGTAGAGTCGCCATTATTTTTGTCGTTTAGGGGGGGATTGCGGACCTGCAGTCCCGCCATTGCGGACCTAGGTCTATTTTCGTAAACCGGGGAGAGAAATGGCTAGGAGGTGCAATAGGTCTTGTAATATGGCTATTTCAGCCAATTTTCCCATTTCAAATACTATTATTATTTCAAGTACCGCAAAATCAAATTTTATTTTGTTTACAATAATTGGCTTTTGATAAGACCATCCGGTTTTCATAAGACGTGTATTTTTATGTAAAGGTTTGATATGTTTTTTCTTAATAATGTTTGTTGTGTTTTTATGTAAAAGTTCTTGTGAAGGTTCAACGTCATCAAGTATCAACTGACCAAAAGCTCCAAATTGATCTAATGATTGTGATTAAAGAGGTTGTTACAACTTTATTTTAAATTAAAAAATCTCACCCCCTATTCTTTAAATAAAAAAATATGAAATATGATCAAAATTCGAACGGAACAAATTATACATAAACAAACAGTTATATTTTTCTCGTTAATTTGACATCCATATTCATATATTTTTCATCCGTTTTTTCGTGGTTTTTCTGTTTTTCATTTATTTAACGTTTTTCTTTAAACCTGACTTATATATTACGTTAATACGTTTCATGTATGCTATATGTTTTGTTAAAAATGAAAATTTGTAGTTAAAAACAAACGTTAACACAAAAGAAGCATCACAATTAGGGATGGAAACGAGGAGGGTAACGTAACCCCCGTTTTAGCCCCCTGTCCCCAACCCCCGTTTAAGCCCCCTCGTCTCCGCCCCCACCCCGACTAATCCTCGATGGGTTCGGAGAACCCGTTGGGTACCCGTTTAGTACAACAAAATATAAACAATGTATTCTAAAATTATAATTTTTAATAAATTGTCACTACATTAATTACCATTATTGAAAATTAAATATATTTATGATTTATTAATAATTGTATACATATACATATATATATATATTTATTTATACACACACTATATACATATATTAAATAAAACAAAAAATTTAATCAGGGTCAGAATAGGGCGGGTAATGCCATTCCTAACCTTGTCCCGCCCTGTTTCGCGTATGAAAATAAATCCCCATCCCCGCTTCGTTACCCGCCAAATTGGGGAATCTCCGTCCATTATGATCAGGCACTAGAACAGAAATGAACACTTATTTTGGAATAAACTAAAATAGAAATATGAAAATTGAGTGAGTAAAAAGACAACGTTGGAAATTACTATGTTTAGACGGTAGTACATGTTGGGGGAATTTTTGTGTATTTTTCCAATATTACTCAAGATATCCCAAAAATGAGGGCACTAAATTATAATTGCACAAAGCCCCTAAGGTTTGTACTTTCTTGCAGAAAAACCCTTCGTTATTTTGGACCACAAACACATTAATATCCTAATTGTTATTACTGTTGACACACTTTCTTCGACAACATTGAACGTCATAGGTCATGTCTATATTTTTATTTCGGGAAATTGGCACAAATAACCATATTACACCTTCAATTTCACCTCCTAGCCATGTCTCTCCTGTATTTGCAGATTTAGCCCTAGGTCCGCAATGGAGGACCTAGGTCCACAATATCTCGACACGTGTCATCCCCATAACAAACATTACTTCAAGTTTACAATCAGACCTAGGTCCTCCATTGCGGACCTAGAGTATATCCCGACACTTGTTATCCCCATAACAAACATTAATGCAAGTCCACAATCAGACCTAGGTCTTACATTGCAGACCTAGGTTCAAATATGCAAATACGGGAGAGACATGGCTAGGAGGTGTAATATGACTATTTGTGTCAATTTCCCTTTTATTTCTGTACTAATGGAAATAATATTAAATGGGTTGTATGTGAATTATACTGAGAAAGAGAAGAAAGACGTAGAAAATCATCTTGTCATCATCATATCATATTTTTATCAACATATCAGTTCAAGTTTATTGAAACGAATTCTCCTTTATCAGAAAGACCCATTTAGTTTTTACACAATTTCCAGATACATCATTGACATTACGCTTGGTAGTGATGTCGATGGTGTGATTTCAAGCTATTGACATTGGCTAATGGCATTTCAACATTTGTAATAAAATGAAGGAAAATGGATTAGGTTAACATAATTGCCCACGAAAACTGGTAGCATTTTGTTCGATATTTTAGAGTTAATGTAAGTGATGACCTTTATTTCATCTTTTGGATGCAAATATTTTGTAACCTTCTATAACATTTAGAAAGATTAATAAAGTAGTGCATATCTAATCCATATCTGTCACCGGTAAATATGAGACAAATGAAGAATGAAAGACTAGTTATTTTTGTTGATGCCTAACTCCATCTATTCAAACGCACTACTACAGATGGGTTAATTTTACCAGCTTGGAATAGCATTGGTACCCGATAAAACAATCTAGTACAATTATGGAGGAGCAATTACAAATATTAATTAATGGCATCAGGTTTTACAATAAGGTGTAATAAAGTAAAAGTACATGGTTGCTAGTGAGTCATCCGTTACTATTACAGACCTTTTTACCAAGTTTCATGTATATCCAACTACGTATATCTACAACCAAACTATTAGATTAGTTAATACAATGAATGTGATTAAGGGTCCGTTTATTTAACATTTACTAGGAAAGCGCTTTGATGAATATGTCAAAGATTGCGAATCTTACACGGTAAGAGCGATGATAAGAACCGAGAGTTTTACGTAGTAAGTGAGAGTGAGGGCTCTTACCCGGTAATATATTACTGATTAAAATGTTGCATATGATACCGTTTTAATGAAATAAAACCTTACCGGTAAGTTAAGTGAAAGTGTTGACTTTTACCAGTAAGCGGTTACGGGGTAAGTGTTAGGTATATATCCCCTAAGTGATGGTTATAACTTTATTTTTAAGTTAAAAGACCTCACCCTTATTTTTTTAATTGAAAATAGACGAAATATCAAGATTCTAAATGGCGTGAGGCGTGGCGTGGCGTGGCGGCGAGGCCAAACCTCAAGCCTTAGGGGCCACGGCGAAGCCTTGGCGTTTCCAAGGCGTGACTTATGACGTCATTTTTGTAATTCATATATAATATCATATATAAAAACGTATGTTTTGTAGTGTTACTCAATGAGTCAATATAGCAATAAGCAAGTTAAATTATGGTATATTTAAAAAAACTTGCAAATAAGACATTAAAAACGTAAAGATAAATCAAATATTGCATTACGAAGTTGTGCATTAGGCCATGGCGTGCCACAGGCATAACGTGGCGTGAGACACAAGCCTTGGTGTCATGGCACGTCATGGCGGCTGTAAGGCGAGTTTTTTAAAACAGTGCAAAATATAATCAAAGTTGAATAAAAATAAACTACATCAAAAAACAAATCATTTTATTCTTTTTAATTTGACATCATATTAATATACGTTTTCATCCATTTTTTTTCTTGTTATCCGGTTCTTCAATTATTTTGGGTTTTGGTGAGAAGTTGAGTTAACGTGAGAAGCATGAGAATGAGTTATCGACCATTGGATACACATTAAGATGAGATGCACCAGATCAATTTGTAACACCCCAAAAATGGGATAACAAAATTTCTGGAAAATGAAAATGTGGTATAAAGAAATGCCATAACATGAGCCTCCCAAAAATGGGGAAAATACAAACACCTGTTTAATTACAGTTTGTAATTGTAAGGGAAATAAACAACAACCTATTAATCTAATTTCTTAAATAGAAATAAGATTACAAAAGGGGTGTCGTCTATAGTCTACAAAAGTCTTCACAAAAAGTGCACCCACTTGCACTCCCCAAGCTCACACGGATTTGCCTAAACCTTCTTAGGTATGGCCATGGGCGGACCTACAGCCACGGGAGGGGGGGTCCCGTGCACCCTCTCACTTGATTGCCGTAAAGGAAAAAAAAATAGGCGTCTTGAAGGTGCACCTGCTTGATTTTAAGGGTACACTGAAATATTTTAAATCTGAATTTAGAACACAAATAAACAATTGGTGGGATGGTTTGTGGTGGTTGAGTTAAAGCTCCCTTTAGTGGAGGTTTATGGTTTAATTCCAACCCTCTACATGCCCATGTTTGTTTTTTTAGTTACCTTTGAATCTAGTGTAAACATGGAGTAACGCACAAATAATGTAAAGAAATACATATTAAATGAAACAAAAACTTTTTTGGGTTTCAATATTTTTTAAAAATTAAATGAGATAGAAAAATTCTCTAAAAATCAACTAAAACCCGAAAAATTCTCTAAAAAAATACATATTAAATGAAACAGAAAAATTCTTTAAAAATAAACTAAAAGCCGAAAAATTCTTTCGAAATTAACCAAAAAACTCTCGAAAAAAAAAACCTTAAAAAAACCTTGAAATCGACCAAAAAACTTAAAAAATCGCCCGAAGACCGAAATTCAGCTAAAAACATATCGAGTGGCTTTGCCGACATTTGATCCAATTTAAAGGTGCACCAGCTCGACCAAAATCCTAGGTCCACCACTGGGTGCTGTGCCACTAGAACATGAGATAAACATAAACACCAAACAAGTGTTAGGCTAAAAAGCCCAGTGAGGTTGAATAACAAACAATAAATGCATGAATAATGATTACATGTTTTTACCAATGAACATAACCATAAATGGAATTAATGGGGACCCATAACACCAATCAAATTCCACCCAAGAGATGAGATACCCTAGTGCCAGCTTCCATAAGTGACACCACAAGGCCTGACACATCCGGGGGTACAACACAAGCATTGCCCCAAATGACGGAGGTCTAGACACACACCCACACGGTGGCACCCAAGACTATGTCCTCCTAATGTCTGTCTATTAGACTTGGTTCATCCATTCAACTCATTTGTGACCAAAGAAGCATAATAGCTCTCATAAGATGTATATATTACCAATATAGGTCACTTGGTCCAAATATTAATACTCATTAAACAAGAGGGTGCAAGAAGCATGCCATTATACATACTATAATCATTTATGCATATAGCCATAAAGAAAGACTTACCCACGTTGGGAGTATTTCATCAACACTTTGGGGTAACCCTAGCATAGTATTGTTTTTGGGTAAATACCTCTTATCTACTCATTCACATTCCAACCCATAGATATATTTCCACTTTTCAAACTTTAACCCATCATTCCCCAAAACACCATTATGTCAAATATACAAGTATGAGTAAAACCCTAATTTCATGTAACAAAGGGAATCAATATACTGGAACTAATAACATGTATCTCATTTATAAAAGGTTTAGAACACTAACTATCTAGGTTTTGGATTAAAACCTAGAAAATAGCAAACCCTAGGTTGAAGAGAGTGGAAGCTTGAAATGGAGGCTTGATGACTTGATGATCTTCTATAAATGCTCCTTAATGTTGTCTTGAATGCAAAAGCAAACCCCCAACAACCCCAAGATGTAACACCCTCAATTTGGAAACAACAACTAAATTAAAATTTTTAAATATACCTCAAAGAATGCATCAAACTTCGTCCGACAAGACCATACTTAAGATACAATTCTAGGATTTTCCGTCGAAAGCACAAATAAGATCATACATAGAAACTAACTCAAGGTCGGGTGTTACTAAACCCAAGTATAAGTTGATCTTCTCAACACTAGTGCGGAAGACTTTATTAAGCCACTCATTCTTGCACATACTCTTAGCACACGACACTTCACCAAAATGCTAGAACCTTTTTCCCCATCCGGAACCTGATGCACATGCCGACAAATAAAAAGGTTAGACTAACGCTTAGTGAGTTCAAGAGTTTACAACATGGAATAGATATATTTTTTAAAGGGAAAGAATGCAATTTAAATCGTAGACAATCAAAAGATTTACTTTAAACATCAAATGACAACATTTTTCCAAAAACAACTTTAAAACAAGGGACCCAACTTGAACCTTCTTTCGTAAAACCATTTTATCCCAAACTCACCCAAAACGTGAATAATAAGCAAACTCCCAATTTATAATAATTCGAAATAAATTTTACTTCGCGAAACACCCCAAACGTGGGCGGTTCATAATAAACCCATATATGCAACACGTCACCGAAAATGTGGATAATAAAATGATTCACTTTAATACCCAAATAACACCTTCCGGTGACGGGGAAGACCCGATTCCATTGTACGTGGCGGAACACAAAGTTAAGCCACATAACCATGTTGTCGAACTACACCTCAGATCGTGACTGTATTGCCTGCTCTACCGAGCTACACCTCCAGTCGTGACTGTATTTCCTGCTCCGTCGAGCTACACCTCCATTCAGACTTTATTTCAAGCCCCAAACACCGTATCCCCTATTGCCTGCTCTACCGAGCTACACCTCAAGGATACACGATCTTATTGCTTGTTCGGTCTCTAGTGGAGTTTCATCCTCAGGGTACTCATTCCTTAGTGCCTACTCCCTAGCATTCAAGATAGGAGCCTCAACTCCTTACTTGATAACTCTCGATGTCTAACCTCGTGTACAAAAATTAGACACCCAACACAAGACCCATGGTCCCGAAGTACAACCCATAAAGGTTCCTCTTAGCCAAACAACCGGGACGACACCTATGCCAACACGACATATTTTTTCCCAAGGTGAGAATCCTAAGAGTCCTCACCATTAACACGACTGACTTACATGCCTATCGATTCAATGCATTACACTCTAAAATGCATGACTCCAAATGAGTGACACACGCACTCAAACCTGTATTCCCCGGAATAAAGTGTAATAAATGCAATTCACACCCAAGGCTTCACTTTAAGTTAATAAAACCGGACAAAAGTCCCCAAGACTCACTTTAGTCAAACCGAGCCAAAGCTCAACAAAATTCCTTTATTGTACAATAAACGTCAGTGCAGACAATAAAACACGTTTAACCCATAGTTATGCAAACACAAAGACCAAAAGTGTGATTAACCCCAAACTCCTCATTGATCGCAACAAAGCATTTTCCAAAAGGACTCACCCCTTTATGTTTCCCAAAATGACTCATAACACAAAGATATGCATTTTCCAACGGTTTATAAAATCGTATGCACCCAATGGGTAATTATGTAAAATAACCTCCATTCATAAATTATATCATCAAAGAAACATATCAAAATAATTTATTTATCAAATACCCAAAAATCCCAAAGATATGGGTTATGTAAGCTTATAAAGTTAAATACTTCCAAATAACCAAAACTTATCAACAGTTAACAATTTAATGTAAAACATAAATACTTTAAAATAAATATTTTGGCATGTACACCGTTTTCATAAATCAACTTGAACTCACCTTGCTAGATTTAGGCTAAATCTAGATTATATCCCGCTTTAAGCTTCCTTGAAGAAATCCGAGTCTGCAAGCAAAATTCTTTCAAAAACCTAGATCCATAAATTTCCAACCATAAATATGCATCTTCAACCATATATATAATCGATCTCCAAACATCTTATATCAAAATCTCTATTTTTGTCAAAAACCCTAATTTGACCTAATCTCCCCAAAATCAACCAACCCAAAGTTGATAAATAGAAACACTATGAGGTCAAAGATGGAGCATTTGTAACTTGATTAAAGTGTTAGAAAAAAATGGATGAACTTACAATAGTGGGTTTTGATAGACCTCAAAACCCTAGATTTTCTTGAAGAAGACTTCAATGGAGGTGGTGGAATGGTAGCTTCTTGAATCATAGACTTCCAAGACTTAGATGGTGATGGAAATGCTTCAAAATCAAAGTGAATGGCCATAGGAATGGCTAGGGTTTGAACCAAGAAGGTGGGAATCGGTTTGGGAGAGAAATGATGGAATTTGAGAAGTGAGAAATGAGAAAGAGGCTGAAATTCGCGATTTAATAGACCCTCTGCACCCTGGTGCGACATTGACCAGCGACATTGCCAGACAATGTCGCCAAACTCCCCTGGCCTCTGTTCCTTCTCCGCGACTGTGACTGTGCGACTATGACACTGTTATAGTCGCCGGACATTGTAGCAGGACCTTTCCGGGGCCCCGAAACTCAACTTTTTCAATGCCATCACTCCCGATACTCCAAGGGACTTTAGATAATGATTTCCCAACAAAAGTCCCGTCATTATAAGTTCCAAAAACGTCCGGGTGACCTTTACTTACCGAAAATTACGGGTGTTACACAAGATCAATATTTATGAGGAGTGAGGCTTGGAAGGAAGAAAATCGCACCCTAAGGCACCAAAATCATCGAACAAATCGAAATGGGAAGAAAAGTGAGGTCAAAATCGGTCAAGGGTTCAATTCATACACTCAGACCCCACTCGCGACTATGTCCGGCGATATTGCCAAGGGCATAGTCGGCGAGAGTGACACGTGAGAATGTCGGCGAGAGTGACACATGAGAATGCCCTCGGGCACTGTTGCTGTCACAGTCGCACGCTATGTACCGTAGCTTACTTGCCCGCTGCGACCTTGACATGCGACTGTGACACATGTCACAGTCGCTCGATATACTCGCCGAGCTCCATCTCGAGTCCGATTTCCCGTTTTAAGTGTCAAGTCTTGAGGTTTCCACTTATTTGAGAGAGTTCCTAAATTTCTCGACTTATCCGAGAGTGAAAATTAGGAAGAGGAATATAAAATTCTAATATGACTTACTTGAGAATTTTCAGATGTTACACAATTCCCTTATGTAGTGCGATGATCATGGGTGGATTTGAGATTATAAGTGATTTAGGTTCAAATCTACTTCTCACATTTCTCACTTTAACTCAACTTCTCACACGATTCTTCGCTTTTCTTTTGAGAATTTTGTAGTTTGTACGATCCATGAGATCCAATATATAAACCACACATTATATTAAATTAAGAGTTAAATTAGGAAATCAATAATTTTGCTACCTTTAAATTAATCTTTTTTAAAAGGGCATTGTGGGTATTTTACAAATCTCCTCTCTCATCCCTCCTCTCTCCTACCATTAATAATATAACCAAAAAACTAAGCATACTAAAAACTTAGTTTACTTATGCACACAAATGAACACCACTGTAAACACATTGCGAACACCAAACAATCCAACAAAACTTTGTGAATAACAAAAAACCTACATCTCGTAAGCACCAAGTTAACTTTGTAAACATAATGTGGATTTGTGATATCTGGTATAACTTGTGAACACGTTATGAACACCAAGTAACTTAATACAATTATACTAAACCTACCACTTTGTGAACACAATGCAAACCTTGTGAACACCTGAAAACATTCTTAACAAAAAAAAAACAACACTGTCATATATCAACGTTGTACAAAAAATCAATGCATATGGACATAGTAAATAGAATGAATATTCACATCTATTAACAAACTAGAATATCATTAGATAGAAAAATAAAAAGTTCATAATAAATAAATTAACTTATGAGTGGAGGAGAGAGATTAGAATTAAAAAAATTAATTTATGGAGAGAGAAAATTAATTCATGAATTGTCATCCAAATTAAAAAATTACCCTTAGGAATATTAATTAAACAACGACATAAATTATTTCAAAATAGCAACTTAGGATGGATCTCATGGATTACACAAATTTTGAAATGAAATTCTCAAATGATTAAGCGTGCACACACACACACACACACACACTCTCTCTCTCTCTCTCTCTCTCTCTCTCACTCTCACTCTCTCTCTCACTCTCTCTCACACACACACTCTCTTTCTCTCTCTCTCTCCTCACGCACACGCACACACACACACACACACACACACACACACACACACACACACATATATATATATATATATGGGTGGGTTCAAACACGAGAACGACCGTTAATGTTCAAAATCATATATGATTCATTTATAACACCCTCAAATATGGAAATATCAAACCTTATACAAGATCTATAATAGGGATGGGTGCCACTAAACCCATAAACAATTGCTATCTCCAAATGTGCAGAAGACATCACTCAATAGCTACATCCTTCTCGAGCATCTAAATAGCATTCAACACTTGACGGTGCCGCATGACACAATCCCCAACTAGGACCTGATGCACATGCCGACAAATAAAAAGGGTTAGACTTAACGCCTAGTGAGTTCAAAAATTTTCAACATGAATAAATATTTCGTTAAAAAGGAACGAATGCAACTTAAAACACAATATTTCAAAATGATTTTCTTTAAATATGAAAACGACTCATTTTCCAATAACATGCATCTTTAAGGACGAACGCCCCAATACAAAACATTCTTTATAAAGTGATGTAACCCAAAACTCACTCAAAACGTGAATAGAAAACGGACCCCTAGTTTATAAAAACGTGGATAAAACTTTATATCCCGAAACACCCAAAACACGGGTGGGGCATAATATGTAACACCCTAAAAATAGGGATAACAAAAATCCGAAAAACGGACATGAGGTATACTAAAATTGCCATAGCAAGAGCCTCCCAAAAATGGGGAATATAAATAAACAACCTGTTTAATCACAATTGTAATTTAACGGACAATAAACAACAACCAAATAATCTAATTTCTACATCTAGAAAAGAGATTACAAAAAGGGTTGTCATCTATAAACCCAAACGATTTATATTTAGAAGTATAACGCGTCCATGTGCAACTCCCCAAGCTCTCACCCCAAAGCAACTAAACCTGCTTAGGACCGCCGCCGCTAGAACCTGAGATACACATTGACACTAAACAAGTGTTAGGCCAAAAAGCCTAGTGAGTTGAACTATAATAAGCATGCATGAACAGTCACATTACTTATCAGCAATTAACCATAGTTCAACAAATGTGGAGTCAATGGGGGAGACCCATAGCACCAATCAAGTCTCACCCAAGAGTCGATATACCTTGATGCCCTTAACAAGGAACACCCCAAAGGCCCGGCCCACCCGAAGACTATCGCTAAGAAAATTCCCCGAGTGGCGGAGGTCTAGGCACATACCATCACAGTGGCGCCCAAGACTATATCCTCTTAGTGTACTAACTTGGTTTGTCCACATAGCATTTATAAGGGGTCCTTTAGATATATTTCAACCCACATAATTCAATACCAACTACGGGAATAATATTACCACCTTATCTTCATGATGTCTAATAAAAGACCCAATGTAAATCATGCTCATCATGCATATAAACATATCACCAAAATGGTGTTCCAACTAGAATCATCATCATGCCCATATATGCATACATTTAACATATCAAGGTACCCACATTATGTATCTATGAGACAAATCCCAAATAATGATACATATAACAATAATCATGGCAAATCACCCATATATATACATCTTCCAACTATTTTCATGAAGGAATCCCCAAACATTTGAACATATAAAGATAAAGTAACAAATATGAGATTATGATGTGTATATAGTTTTAACAAAGGTTTAGTAAACTCACAATCTAGGTTTTGAACCCAAAACCTAGAAAATATGGAAACCCTAGAAGTTGGAGAAGATGAGACTTGAAGGTGAAAAATGAGAATCTTGAAGAACACTTCAATGGGGACAGTTGGATGAAGCTTGATGGCCACTTAATGCTCCCAACAACCCAAAACCCTAGGAATGAATGAGGTAGGTGATGAAACTCTAAAAATCGCCTCTAAGAATAGCTCTCCCATTTTTTGTAAAGTGTTATTGTGAGAAATGAGGCTGCCAAAGTGTTTTAAATCAACCAGACCACGCGGGCGATAATGCCCGACGATAGTGCCCATCGCGGGGGTTCCCACCCCCACGGTACAAGCCCGACGATAGTGCCTTTGGCGATAGTGCCAAGGCACAATCGCTGGCATCCAACAGCCCATGGTACGTCTTCGGCGATAGTGCCTCCGGCGATAGTGCCAATGGCACAATCGCCAGGCACAATCGCTGGCATCCCAAAGCAGTCCGAAACTTAACCAAATTCGATGGCGGGTGCGAGGTTTGAACGATTAACAAAGGTAATTCAATTATATGACCCTTCGACAAAACAATGATCATAAATGTAACACCCGGAAAATCTAAGGTAAGTATTCCCCTCGTCCCTTGACTTGTGCTAAATTGAGAATCTCTTTGTACGATTAATTGGTGTTTTATAAATCTGTTATGAGGATGTTAATTTGCCTAGTTAGCCTCGCTCTATCGAACCTCGGTCAAGGCCAAGTTTTCGGTGTCTAAGGGGGTGGGCGCGATTGTGCCATCGCGATAGTGCCTTGGCACAATCGCCTGGCACTATCGCTGGAATTGTACCGAGAGGTCGAGAGCGGTCGCGATTGTGCCATCGCGATAGTGCCCTTGGCACAATCGCCAAGCACTATCGCCTGAGATGTACCGAGGGTTGTTAAAATGGTGCGATTGTGCCCCTCGCGATAGTGCCATGGGCATAATCGCCGGGCACTATCGCGGGCGATGTCTGAGGGTATAAAATCCAACCTTGACCTATTTTGACTTCACTTCTCATCTCAAAACGTTTTAGAGCCGGTTTGGATCTAGATTGGGCGATTCTCCTCTACTTCTAAACCTACTAAACATTTATTGAAACCCTAGATTAGTTGGGGCCATTTTTTGGTGTTAAAGGGAGCTAGAGGATCATTCAAGGGAAGCATTCAAGTCTCATCCAAGTTTCACCTTCTCATCGTTCTAACCAAGTTTTCTAGGGTTTTGTATAAAACCCTAGATAGTGAGTCTTCCTTCCTATTTTTCAAACGAGATACATACTTTGTGCATTTACGTGTCTAACATTTCTTGTTTACATAAGAGTTGATCACCTGATAAGTTTGACCTAACTGTCACTCTTGAGACTTTTGAAGATATAGCCTTGGTTATTATCGTGGAGAATATGGTTATGATTATTATTGATATTTGGGCTTAATGATACGTGTTTTATGAGCCATGGGGAACATTGGAATACTTGCATGCTTTAGAGTTTTGTACCTAAACTATGCTTGGGAACGGTTAGAGTCTTATGCATGTATCTTATGGGTATGAAGTCATGTATAGAGATGGACATTGTACGTACATAGAACAAACCATGAGTAAGTGCTAGGAGGATGTAGTCTTAGGTGTCACCATAACGGTATACACCTAGACCTCCGCCACTTGGAGTAATGCCTGGGAGGTAGTCTTCAAGTGTGCCGGGCCTTCGAGATGTTGCTCAGACGAGTGAACATCAAGGTACATTGACTTGAGGTAAAACTCATTGGTATGATGGGTCTCCCCCATGATTGCCCCGTATGGACTTTGGTGATTGCAGTGTCATAATTGTTCATAACATGCTTTATATAATTATGCCATGTTTTATGCAACTCACTAGACCCGTTTGGTCTAACACTTGATTGTTGGTATGTATCTCAGGTTCTTGCGGCATGCTTAATCGACTTTAGTGGTGAGCTTGGGAGCATTTTTGGGATGCCAATACTGAAGACTGTTCATGTGGACCTAGTTGACAACCTTTTTGTAATCTTATGTCTGGCTAGATTTAGATTAGGGAGATCTCATCTAATGCCGCTTCTTATTACAAACTTGTAATTAACAGGCATTGTTGTTCCTTTTGTTTGAGCTCATTGCTTTGGCAATTATTATTATATAACATGTTTCCATTTTCCGGAAATTTTTGTTAGTCCCATTTTTGGGGTGTTACAAGTTGGTATCAGAGCTCTAATTTAAGTGAACTAGGTGTTGACCTTAATATACCTAGACTTTAACTGGTTATGCTTATAGGATCACTGTCCAATTTGGGTAGAGCAATCCTAGGTGGGGAGAGTACTAGGATTTTGGAAATTGCATTGATTGAGACGTATGATGATGATAACAAGAATTCTTGTGTAAAATACGTTCACAATCTCACTTGGCCAGCGTTGTTTTGAATATATGATTACGTAAGCATACTTGAAGTTATTGTTATGATGATTGGTCTTTGTAAGTAGTACGTATTGAACCGGTTATCTTTTAAAGAATTAACCGGTATGATTGTATCATGTGAAACAGTTCACCATGGTAAACACGAGAAGTCGAGTCGGGGTGACCGAGGAGGCGAACGAGGCAAGTGTGACCGCCCCGGGGGCAAATCGTCAAGCAAATCCAACGGCGGATCGAGTCATTCCGCCGATACCTCCAATGCTAGAGGGAATCGTAGATGCGATTCCTCAAGGGGACTTGGAAGCTGAGAATCCGGTAATTCAAGAGGCGGACCCTCAGTCGGTCCTATTGGCTAGTATAATGCAGATGATGAACTCTGCAATGGACAAGCGGGACGAGAAACTCCTTAAAGTTTTGGAGGATCGAGATGCGAGTAACCGGAGGCATGAGACGGTGGAAGACAACGCCATGTTGGGATCCGGTGGTGCTGATAATGCAGTTGGGAAAGAGGAGCAGGAGACCAGGGCTGATAAGAGGAAAGAAGGGGGTTGTTCTTTCAAGACCTTCCTATGCAGTCGGGCTCCGGATTTCACTGGAACGACCGACCCATTAGCCTGCATGAAGTGGATTCAAGATGTGGAGATGGCTTTCGAGTCAAGCGAGTGCGCAGACTCTCAGAGAGTCAAGTTTACCTCTCAACTACTTAGGGGGGATGCTCTGAGTTGGTGGAACGTCACCCGAAGAGCACTCACACCGGAAGTTTTGGCCAAGCTCACTTGGCCAACATTCAAGAAGAAAATCATGGAGAAATATTGTAACGAGAGAGCGCTTGACAAGATAGAAGAGGAGTTCCGAAGTCTGAAGAAGGGTAACCTGTCGGTCGCCGATTACACCAAACAATTCTTGGACAAGCTCAGTTTGGTCGAGCATTTGGCAACGGACGAAGGGTCCAAAATAAAGGCATTTGTGAAGGGACTACCAGCGGAGATGAAGACGGGCGTGAGGAACGCCCAAAAGGCTACTTTGCAGAAAGTGATGGAGGAATCTCAGTTGGTGGAAGATGATCTTCTACAAGAGAGTGAGGAGAAGAAGTTGCAGAGCGAAAAGCGTAAATGGGAGGGGCCAACCGGGCCCGTACGATCTTCCAAACCCTTTAATGGGGGGAGGAGCGCTGACCCACGACGAGAGGCAAGGTGGTTCCCCAAATGTAAGAGTAAGAACTTCGGGCCTTGTAATCCGAGACCGTTTTCTGGGGCTATGGAATGTTTCAAGTGTGGACGAAAGGACCACATGAGTCGGGATTGCCCCTCGCGGGGAGTTTGTTATGAGTGCCGGGAACCGGGGCACATCAAACGCGATTGCCCTAAGCTAGCAAAGGGTAACCAAGGGGCGTCAAGTGGGGTTTTGTCAAAGAAAGAGGTTCCACCGAAGGCGCCAAGTCGGGTCTTTCAGATGACGGCTAATGAAGCAAGAGAAGCGACGGACGTGGTGTCGGGTACGTTTCTAGTGAACTCTCTACTTACCCGTGTTCTATTCGATTCTGGTGCGAACCGATCTTTTGTGTCTACATCTTTTTGCAAGAACCTCACCACTCCTTGTAGTTTGTTGGATGATGCTCTATTAGTAGAGGTAGCCAATGGAGAACACATGGTTGTTCGGAGTTGTTATGTAGGATGTACGTTAGAGTTAAATGGAGAGCCCTTCGTTATAGATTTGTTACCGACCGATATTGGGGTTTTTGATGTAATAGTAGGAATGGATTGGTTAGCTAAGCACGACGCCGACATCTTTTGTTCTAAGAAGTTGATTCGGGTACCCTTGTCTAAAGGTGGTGAAGTGTTGGTTTACGGAGAGAGGAACCGAGGAACCAATATGATTATATCGTCACTCAAGGCACGCAAGAGCCTAGCCAAAGGATGTGAATCGTACTTAGCCTATGTGATCGACGTGAAGCTAGAGAAGAAGAAATTGGAAGATGTGGAGGTGGTGTGCGACTCCCGGATGTCTTTCCGGACGACCTACCTGGACTCCCACCGAAACGGCAAGTGGAGTTCCACATCGACCTTACTCCGGGGGCCGCTCCGATTGCTCGTGCTCCCTACCGTTTAGCCCCCACAGAAATGCAAGAGATGATGACGCAACTCCAAGAGTTAATTGGAAAGGGATTTATACGACCGAGCTCGTCGCCTTGGGGAGCGCCGGTGTTGTTTGTGAAGAAGAAAGATGGGTCTATGCGGATGTGCATAGACTACCGCGAGCTCAACAAAGTTACTGTGAAGAATAAATATCCACTTCCTCGGATCGACGATCTTTTCGATCAACTTCAGGGAGCAGGATATTTCTCTAAAATAGACTTACGGTCCGGTTACCACCAAGTGCGAGTGAAAGGGAGCGATATACCGAAGATGGCTTTCCGAACGAGGTACGGTCACTACGAGTTTTTAGTTATGCCGTTTGGGTTGACCAATGCTCCGGCCGTGTTTATGGACTTGATGAACCGAGTATGTCGACCCTTATTAGACAAGTCGGTTATAGTCTTCATCGACGATATCCTCATCTACTCTCGTGACAAGTTGGAGCATCGACGACATTTGCGAGAAGTCTTGGAAATCCTTCGCCAGGAGAAGTTGTATGCAAAGTTTTCAAAGTACGAGTTTTGGCTTCAAGAGGTTCAATTCTTAGGCCACGTGGTGTCCAAAGACGGAGTGAAAGTGGATCCGGCCAAGATAGAGGCGATGATGAATTGGGAGCCACCGACGAGTCCAACAGAGATCAGGAGCTTCTTGGGATTGACCGGTTACTACCGGCGGTTTATTCAAGATTTTTCGAAAATCGCCTCTCCGCTCACATCGTTGACAAAGAAGAACGTCAAATTCGTATGGACCGAGACGCAAGAGGACGCCTTCCGGACTCTTCAGAAGAAGTTATGTGAAGCACCAATATTATCCTTACCCGAAGGATCCGAAGATTTTGTGGTTTATAAAGACGCTTCTAAACTAGGATTGGGGTGCGTCTTGATGCAAAGAGGGAAGGTGATCGCTTATGCATCGCGACAACTCAAGGATCCTGAGAAGAATTACCCCACGCATGACTTAGAGCTAGCGGCGGTGGTTTTTGCCTTGAAGTTATGGCGGCATTACCTGTATGGGACGAAGTGTATGTTGTTCACCGATCATAAAAGTCTGAAATACATCTTCGACCAAAAGGCACTCAATATGCGACAAAGGAGATGGTTGGAGCTCTTAAAGGATTATGATTGTGAATTGCTTTACCACCCTGGTAAATCCAATGTGGTGGCGGACGCCTTGAGCCGAAAGAGTTACGGAGGGGAGAGTAAAGTAACATTTGCTAGGATCGAGGTGACGTCAAGCCTTATGGAGGACATCAAGAGGAGTCAGGTAGAAACACTTCGTGAAGAGAATCTCAAGGCCGAAGTTATGGTGAAACAACGGGGGTTGTTATCGGAAGATAGCCGCGGCCTTAAGTTATTCCAAGGAAGAATTTGGGTGCCGAAGATCGGGGGAAATTGTGAGTTACTTTTGGCGGAAGCGCACAAGTCCAAATACTCTATACATCCCGGTAGCACCAAGATGTATAGAGACTTAAAATTGCACTATTGGTGGCCGGTGATGAAGCTCGACGTTGCTAATTATGTGGAAAGGTGCGTCACTTGCCTTCAAGTCAAAGCGGAACATCAAAAGCCTTACGGGAGTTTGCAGCCGTTAACCATTCCGGAGTGGAAGTTGTAACACCCCGAATTTCGTTTAGCCGTTTTGCGAGGTTGTTTAGAGGAAAAGAAAGTTTTTGGGTCTGTCTACAGGACGCACGGGTCGTGCGCCCTCCTTCAGAGAAAACGCACGGGTCGTGCGTAGGATCCAGGGCCGAGGCACAGTGCTAGCGCACGGGTCGTGCGCATTTCCTTCTTTGAGGGCGCACGATTTTGAGTTTGGCTTAAATATCTTTTTGAGAGATATTTCTTAAAAATATCTCATTTTCTCAAATTCTCTCTCTCTCATCTGGTTCTTCTCTCTTTTCTTCTTTCGATCAAAAGAGCTCGTTTGGTTGCTAGTTTTCGGTGTTTCTAGCAAGGTGTCGGTGTTTTAAGCTTCACCTTTACGTCGTGATCGATATCTGGTTTTCCGAGTTTTATTCTGAAAACCTACCGGTGAGTTCCTACTACCATTTTACAAACTTTATACATGTCAAAACTCTTATTTGCGAAATCCGAAGTATTTCTACGGTATGATTTCATGTTCTCTACATTTTGATATAAATGAAGTTTTTGGTGATTCTCGGGGTTCCTGATCAGTTTTGACCAAAATGACGGGTTCCGCCTTATTGAAGTAAAATGATGTTTTACTTGCACATTATGTGGATATGTAAAAAGAATGTTTAAGGACTCATTTTAATGATTTTCATTCTTACCAGAAGTTGAACTGGAAATGACATTTTGTTTATAAAACGTGTTAATACCATATGTTTATTTATGGTTGGTCACATATGTTGTTGTGACGAGTCTGTACCATTACTAGCGGATCCCTAGGTTTTGAGTCGACTGTTTTGTTGGGATGTTATATTCCCCAAATTTGTAGCTATGGATCATATGTTCCTCGGGGGCAACTTGGTACGGTTATGTGAGGTCGGATACTAGCCATGGTTCATAGTGATCCTAGCGAAGGAGTATACTTTGGTTTTGCGCTTGGGGCTTAATCTCACGTTGAAGCACGTACTTTTGTGTTCGTATCTGCGGATTCCAATTGTTTAGCTCATAACTTGGATTTGTGGTCTACTTTGTGTTACACCCCAATCCTTGGTAAAATGGTCCTTTTGTCATCATATAATGAGTTTTGGACCGAAAAGGCCCGGTTGTGGCGGAATGTTATCTTTTATAAACTAAACCTTTATGAAAATATTTCTTTATGATACTGATGTTTATATCTCTGATTTTGAATAAATTGTATGTTCTCACTAGGCTTTAAGCCTAACACTTTTTCTCAAATGATGTGTATAACAGGTTTCCCTTAGCGGTAGGTTGCACAGGGTCTTTGAGAGTCGAGCGTGAACTCGAGGCATATTTTGAGATGTCTAGTATTTTGGTGTTGGGCATTGTTTAAGTCCCATCTTTTAGTGAATTTTGGATTGTCAAGTGTTGTAGTCTAGACAGTTATGTTTAGATTAGTATTGTTGATAAATTCTATATCCGTATGAGTTTTGTATAGTCTTAAGGACTGATCCCCTTTATGGGAAGTGTATATCATTACGGATGTCTCGTTGCCATATTTCCAGGTTTTAGTTTACTCTGAAATCTTAGAGTGTTACAGAAGTGGGAACATATCACGACGGACTTCGTCACTAAGCTACCGAAGACCTTGAAAGGCCATGATACTATTTGGGTAGTAGTGGACAGGCTTACCAAGAGTGCTCATTTCTTAGCGATACGGGAGTCGTTACCAATGGACAAGCTTGCTAAGCTATATATTGATGAAGTGGTGTCTCGTCAAGGTGTTCCGTTATCCATAGTCTCGGATAGGGATGGGTTGCAAAGGGAGTTGGGCACGAAAGTGAAGTTGAGTACGGTGTATCACCCCCAAACCGACGGACAAAGTGAGAGGACGATTCAAACTCTCGAGGACATGCTTCGATCGTGCGTAATAGACTTTGGAGGAACTTGGGATTCACACTTACCGTTAGTAGAGTTCGCCTACAATAATAGCTACCATTCGAGTATCGGGATGGCTCCATTCGAGGCGCTCTACGGGCGGAAATGTAGGACACCGGTGTGTTGGCTCGAGGCGGGAGAAAAGCAATTTGCGGGTCCGGAAATTGTGCAAGCAACGGCAGATAAAGTGAAGGGTATTCGAGAACGATTGAAGGCGGCCCAAGACCGGCAAAAGAGCTACGCGGACAAGAAGCGAAGACCGGTTGACTTTCAAGTGGGAGACAGGGTTATGCTGAAGGTGTCGCCTTGGAAGGGGATCATCCGTTTTGGGAAGCGAGGGAAGCATAGTCCCCGTTTCCTTGGGCCCTTCACGATTTTAGAAAAGATCGGGCTTCAGGCTTATCGGTTGGACTTACCGCCGGAGATGGACGGAATCCATCCTACTTTTCATGTCTGTTACCTCCGCAAGTGTTTGGCCGAAGAGGAAAGTGTTATCCCTTTGACGAAAATTCGAGTAGACAATGGGAATCGATGTGTAGAAGAACCGGAAGCTATGCTAGAGTCAAAGACAAAACAGTTGCGGCATAAGGAAGTGACGATGGTGAAGGTCCAATTGAAGCATCATAGGGGTGCTAACGTGACCTGGGAATCAGAAGAGGACATGAAGAAAAGATATCCTCATTTATTTTAGGAAATAAGATTTCGCGGACGAAATCCCTATTAGGTGGGGAGGATTGTAACACCCGGAAAATCTAAGGTAAGTATTCCCCTCGTCCCTTGACTTGTGCTAAATTGAGAATCTCTTTGTACGCTTAATTGGTGTTTTATAAATCTGTTATGAGGATGTTAATTTGCCTAGTTAGCCTCACTCTATCGAACCTCGGTCAAGGCCAAGTTTTCGATGTCTAAGGGGGTGGGCGCGATTGTGCCATCGCGATAGTGTCTTGGCACAATCGCTGGAATTGTACCGAGAGGTCGAGAGCGGTCGCGATTGTGCCATCGCGATAGTGCTCTTGGCACAATCGCCAGGCACTATCGCCTGAGATGTACCGAGGGTTGTTTGAATGGTGCGATTGTGCCCCTCGCGATAGTGCCATGGGCACAATCGCCGGGCACTATCGCGGGCGATGTCTGAGGGTATAAAATCCAACCTTGACCTATTTTGACTTCACTTCTCATCTCAAAACGTTTTGGAGCCGGTTTGGATCTAGATTGGGCGATTCTCCTCTACTTCTAAACCTACTAAACATTTATTGAAACCCTAGATTAGTTGGGGCCATTTTTTGGTGTTAAAGGGAGCTAGAGGATCATTCAAGGGAAGCATTCAAGTCTCATCCAAGTTTCACCTTCTCATCGTTCTAACCAAGTTTTCTAGGGTTTTGTATAAAACCCTAGATAGTGAGTCTTCCTTCCTATTTTTCAAACAAGATACATACTTTGTGCATTTACGTGTCTAACATTTCTTGTTTACATAAGAGTTGATCACCTGATAAGTTTGACCTAACTGTCACTCTTGAGACTTTTGAAGATATAGCCTTGGTTATTATCGTGGAGAATATGGTTATGATTATTATTGATATTTGGGCTTAATGATACGTGTTTTATGTGCCATGGGTAACATTGGAATACTTGCATGCTTTAGAGTTTTGTACCTAAACTATGCTTGGGAACGGTTGGAGTCTTATGCATGTATCTTATGGGTATGAAGTCATGTATAGAGATGGACATTGTACGTACATAGAACAAACCATGAGTAAGTGCTAGGAGGATGTAGTCTTAGGTGTCACCATAACGGTATACACCTAGACCTCCGCCACTTGGAGTAATGCCTGAAAGGTAGTCTTCAAGTGTGCCGGGCCTTCGGGATGTTGCTCAGACGAGTGAACATCAAGGTACATTGACTTGAGGTAAAACTCATTGGTATGATGGGTCTCCCCCATGATTGCCCCGTATGGACTTTGGTGATTGCAGTGTCATAATTGTTCATAACATGCTTTATATAATTATGCCATGTTTTATGCAACTCACTAGACCCGTTTGGTCTAACACTTGATTGTTGGTATGTATCTCAGGTTCTTGCGGCATGCTTAATCGACTTTAGTGGTGAGATTGGGAGCATTTTTGGGATGCCAATACTGAAGACTGTTCATGTGGACCTAGTTGACAACCTTTTTGTAATCTTATGTCTGGCTAGATTTAGATTAGGGAGTTGTCATCTAATGTCGCTTCTTATTACAAACTTGTAATTAACAGGCATTGTTGTTCCTTTTGTTTGAGCTCATTGCTTTGGCAATTATTATTATATACCATGTTTCCATTTTCCGGAAATTTTTGTTAGTCCCATTTTTAGGGTGTTACAAGTTGGTATCAGAGCTCTAATTTAAGTGAACTAGGTGTTGACCTTAATATACCTAGATTGGGACAAAAGATTTTCCAAATGGGCTCATACCCTTATGTTTCCAAAATGTCTCATAACACGGAGACATGCATTTTCCAAGTTGTTTATGAAATCAAATATACCAAAAATGCATAAATTATAAATATAGACTTCATTTGTACAAAATCACCAAATTCATAAGTCATGCTATTTACTTATCAAAATGTCCAAATCTCAAATATGAGCATTTCATGAGATTAAAACAACCCAAGTTCAACAAATATGAAAACTTATCAAAATACTCAACACACTGACCATTACCAAGTAAAACATATTTTTACTTCAAAATACACATTTTGGCATGTACATAGTTTTTACAAAGCAACTTGAACCCACCTTACTAGATTTAGGCTAAATGTAGATTTTACCCCAACTTGAGCTACCTTGAAAAACTTAGATCCTCAAGCCAAAACTTCCAAAAACCTAGATCCACAGGTTTCCAACCATAAATACACATATCCAAGTGTTTGGAATAATTTCTAAACATCTTATATCAAAATCTCCATTTTGGCCAAAAATCCTAATTTGACCTAATTTCCCCAAAATCATCCAAACCAAAATTTTAGAAATATAAACACTAGGGAGCTATTAATAGAACATTTATAATCCATAAAGAATGGGGGAAGTGAACTTATCACTTAGGTTTTGGTGAAAACCTAGAAAAACCCCAAAATTCTTGAAGATGGAGGTGATGATGATGAGTTCTTGATTTTTGCTTCCAATCCACCACCAAATACTCTTATATATTCCCAAAACTAACAATCTACCCTTGAAAATCTCTCAAAAACGAAACCATAACAACTTGAATCGCCAAAAACGGAGTAGAAATGAGAGATATATGAAGAAATGAATAATGAGGCTGAAAATCGCGACTTTATGCACACTGGTACCTCCATGCGATTATGCCATGCTATAGTGAAAATGTCACAATCGCAGGCACAATCGATCATATTGTATCGAGAGTTTTTGGCCTTCAAAGATTGTGACATGCTATAGTGACAGTGTCACAATCGCTGGCACTATAGTCGAGCATGTACCAAACACTGTTTTGGCCATAACTTCTTCATTTTAGCTCCGATTTTCCTTCGGAAAGAACCGTTGATCTCGTAATTGAATTCCTCATCTAGCAAGACTATAAAATCTATCATTTAATTCCAAAATTCCATTTCCTCTATTTCTCTCAGAAGATCGATTTCTCCACTAACTTGAAATAGTACTTACCCAAAAATTATGGGTGTTACACGATTGTCATAATTACATGGCACATTCGTTAGGATGACCAACCACTTGGTAATCACCGTTCCTATTGTGACATATGTCACAACTGCATGACACTATAACCGGAACTACCTCACTTTCAGTACCATTGGTGCTATTACGACATGTGTCACAACCACATGGAACTATAGCCGAGACGACCATACTCTCAGTACCATTGGTGTTATTGTAACAAATGTCACAGCCACATGGCACTATAGCCATACTCCATATGTGGTTCTTCCTTTACGATTCACCGAGTTTAACGCTTTTCTTCAATTGGGATGAAAATTCAGGGTGTTACAATTCACGCGACTTACCAAAGTCGCCTGTATCCATTTTTTGCCATTAGTATAAAATCATATGTGATTTTGCACATGACTTGTTATTCTCGTGTTTTCTTAAATAGTTAGCATTCTCGTTTGATCACCCTCTCTCTCTCTCTCTCTCTCTATATATATATATATATATATATATTGGAAGGATATTTTGCAACCCTTAAAAATGTTGCAACCCTTGCAACCCACATCTTAACCGTCGGATTCATGATCGACGGTTATTTTCTTTTTCTTTTTCTATTTTTTTAATTAAAAATATTGGGCCCCATATCTATTTATAACCGCCGATCATGAATCTGACGGTTAAGATGTGGGTTGCAAGGGTTGCAACATTTTCAAGAATTGCAAATTAAACAACCCCTATATATATATATATATATATATATATATATATATATATATATATATATATATAGTATGTGGTTCAAATGAAAAGCCTCAAGAGAGACAATTTTAACCACAAGTTTAAAATTTTGATTTCCAAGTATTTTTTGTACTAACTAAAATAAGTAAATCACCATGGAGAAATCAGATATCCTAATTTATCTCCTACTTTTTATACCATTTTTTTTATATTGATAATTATCGATTTTTTATCCAATTTTATACTTTGAAATTACAACGATTTTACAATCTACAAATTGAATTAAATCCCATCTACTTAAATCTAATATGTGAACATGAAAATTGATGTTTTTGAAAGAGTGTCTTAGGCTATGCCTAGACTAATCCCTTGACAAATTATGACTGCAAGACATCAACCCTGATAAAACCTTAATGACCACAATTATTGTGTACATCTGGATTCGAACCCTGGGCAGATGGAATATTCCACCACATCCCCAAGCCTTAACAGTGTGTCACAACCCTTGTGGTTTAGATTTATATTGGTTCATATGTGAACATGTGAATCATACATGAACACGTGAACCCCAATGTAGATTCAAATGTAAATCTTAATCATAGCTTGTATGTGAATCGATTTAAAACTTGTAATCGATATTATGTATCACTTTAAGATTTATATGTGAATCTTAAATAATATATATATCATCATAAATCTTAAATTAAAGTTAGTGAAATTCTCATTTTTTTGTATAATTAATTTAAATAAAATAGTGATTATATTTTAGAAAATTTGATTTAAAAGAAATTTGGGTAATCTAATTTTTATTTAAAAAAGATAATGGGTAAATTAGAAAAAATGAATTAATGATTTAATTATATAAAGGTTTTAAAATGTCACCCTTACTTTCTTAGGCTCTTTAAATTGATCATAATTTTGCCTATGTATATTTACATATTTTACTCCTAAGATATTGATCATTGAAAAATCTTATTTAAGGGTTGAGATTTCTTCTGACATTCTCAACATTTTCTTGTTTCTTAATTGAACCCTCCCCTATATATATATATATATATATGTGTGTGTGTGTGTGTCAGAGTTGTTCTTTAGCATATTAAATGTGTGATTTTGAACATGGTCCCCACAATTTTGGAACCCAATTTTACGTTGTTTAGAGTTTTTAATCAACGAATGTAAAACTACTGCCCACCTTAATATCTCACTAATTTATATCAGAAAACAAAAATAATATTCCGTATTATCGCCTCGGTAATTTATATATATATATATATATATATATTTGTTATCTCACTTTGTATTGTAATCGAAAGATTTAGGTGTAACAAAGCCTCCAAAAAGATTGGAATGTGTGTGTTTAAATGAGAAGCGGAAAACAAATTATTTCATGCATTATTTATGATGGGTAACCCTTAGTAATCATGAAAATTATTCATCATGCATATAATGTATTTTCGGTATGAATAATCTTCATCATTGATATCTATTACGACATTTATCACGAATAAAACACGAATAGTTGATTCCATGTTTTCAAAATGTATATTTACAGTTTTATTTGAATACCAATCACAATTATTAATTCTGTTAACTATAAAATCATATAAACTAACCTTAATTTTGTTTTATTTCCATCTATGCAAGACATTGGTTTTCTGTACCCCCAACATTCATTTCAATTGTAAGACTTCGAATATCAAATTTTCATTCACCCACACTTCGTTATAGACACATGATAAATCAAACCGAAGCTATGACCACATACACCTACACAAACCCACAAACATGTTCGCAATTTGTGTTCGGACCCAACTATGTTTTTGAGTCTCAAATTAAATCAACATAATTAAACCCCATTTTTCCCCGACAAAACCCATTTTAGCATAAAGCCCATTATCTAACCGGGCAATCGACCTAGGGCCACAAGTGTTGATTGTCGGTCGTAAGCGTGAAAATAACGTCAACTTCGTTTTATGTTATTTTTAACAGTAATGACATAAATTTCTGGATGTACGTACCACTATCTATATCTAAATCCAATATTTTTATAAGAAAAAAAAACATACATTAATTAATGTCAACATTGAGTTTTTAAAGTTATAAGGACATCTCCAACAACTATGCTATAATTTTTCTAAAATAAAGTATAAAAAAATTAAAATCTCTAAAACAAATTACATCCAACTCCAACAACTACTCTATTTTAGCAATGCGATCATTAATTATATTAATAAAATATTATTTCTCTCTCCTAAACACACAACTTCGATGTCTCATAATGAAAGAAAATAATTAAATATTATTTCTCTTTCTTCAATATAGAGTTTTAAAGATTTCTCCAAATTTGGAGATTTTTACCTTTTTTTTTTTTTTTTTTTTTTCTATTTTAACATATGATATAACATAGTTGTTGAAGTAAAAAAATTGCTAAAATCTAATTTTTTTTCTACTTTAATATAGCTGTTGTAGATGCTCTAATCATCTAAATCATAGTGAAAACCAATTATATATATGAAATACAGTGATAAGATATATCAAGTTATATATATTTATATATTTATTTTTGGTGGGGTTGGATAATTATTTACACATTGAAAACACACAAGTAGTTCCAAAAAAGCACAAGTTGAAGTGAAAGGTATCCTAGAATTCAACCAATATCATCTCCTTGTATTTACTCTTTTCATGCCTTCAATCACCCACAATCAATAAACTGACCTAACTGCCTTTGATATTCTTCCTCAATTTAGTAAAATCCCAATTTTACCCTTTTCCTAAAGGGCATCCTTTCCCCTCTCTCCTCTTTTTCTTTTTGTTTTTTACATATATTTTTGTTTTAATCAAAGAGATTTCCTTGACTACATTTTTCGGCTTTTGTGCTCGTCTCGTCACGTAAAAAGACCGACAATTTGTTCATGCGAAACGTAAATTTGATCATTAGAAACCGCAAAAAAAGAGTTTTTTTAGCTTAAGAAAAATGGTATCACAAGATAAATTGTCCTAGAAAATATATAAAAAGTACCAAATAATATGATATTTTCTTTATTGAAAAGTACACACTGTTTTTTAAAACATAGATGCCAGCCTTTGAGTTGTCCCCAACACGCTAGTCCTACAGTTATTATTGAAGGAGTAAATCAACGCATACAATGATCCTCTTGAAATAACGGAAAAGGAAACAACTATTTTTGTTTTTATTGAAATAAGAAATGCAAATATTATTCATAAAATAATATATTGATGTTATATGGAGGGAAAAAAAATCTTTTTATGAGATTTCAACACATGTATAACCACTTGGATTAAAATATTAGCTAATAAGTAACAAAATATCCCTTTTTGCATATAATTTATAAAAGTGTATATATATATATATATATATATATGTATGTATAAAAGAAATTGGGAAATTCCTAATTTGGTTTGGGAACAAAGTGGCCAACTAATTGATAGTGAAGTTGGTTTCCTTAGGTCAAGTAGTGTCATGAGCTTTTTTACTTTAACCTTTTTTAAAGATTTATGGGATTCATAAATGATTTTTGTGTTTTACTATGAATAGTATTCTTTGCATTTCTCTCTTTAAATTGTTCGTCTATAAATGGTACTAGTCTTCCTTCATCAATTCACATCAATAGTGCAACACAGGGTCCATATGTTCTCCATATTGCCTTTTGGGATTTTTAATTAGGATCCTTAATTGGTTCCTTACATTTAGGCTTCTCAACAATATATATATATATATATATATATAATATTTCTGTTAAGAGATAAAACATTAATTGTTCGAGTCTCACATAGACCAAATTTTGAATTATTTCTTTTCAATATATGTTGAAACTTGTTTTCTCTTCTAAAATGCTCGTTTGGAGAGTAATATAATGCAGGGTATCAGATCAAATATATATTACTCTAGGAATTAACTTGACACTCCAGGTCATTCCGTGCTCATCTAGTTCCCTCTTGACGCTCTGAAACAATATGTATTCGTTTAATCTACATTGATTGGAGCGTGTTAAGTTACAGTTGCACATCTGCTAGCTAGACTTAACTCATTTCTCTTCGATATATATATATATGTTGAAACCTCTCATCCTCAAAAGTTTTTCTGAAGAGTAATCTAACGAGATTCTCGTAAATATAAAACTTTTGGTTTTTATATTCTTAAGGGGCTGTTTGTTTACCTCTTAATAATTCCATTAATAAGCAACTCTGAATCGTTAAGAGGTGAATCTTGTTTGGCAAAACAAAAATCTGCTTCTTAATGGTTCCAAAACCCTCTGAATGATTTTGTATCTTGGTCCTCCCTTAGCCAATTGTCGTCCTAATTTCATTTTGAATAATTAGCAAACAACAATATTTCATTTTGCACTATATTATAAAAGCCTCTTAATCATTCAGATCACTTAATCATTCTACACCAAACCATTTATCAATCGTGAAATAACCCCTTATAATGTGATATATATGGTTCAGAAAACTAAAAAAGAAGAAGATAAAAATGGTGAAAAGTCCTGAAATGTACAACCATGGAAAGCACACTGCAAGCAGCTGACAGTTGTACTTTACACAATTTTAGATAACATGGTAAGTGGGAGTGTGCAGCATCATGCACCCTTTGGAACTTCTTAAAGGCATCAGTTTGGTGATACCCAACCCACTCTTTTTCAATTCCTCATGAACTCAGCTTCATTTGCTTCTGTGGGTACAATCACTGATGGCAGCCAGATGTTGACTGTACATATACCTTTTATATATATATATATATATATATATATATATATATATATAGATTTCCTTATATATATATATATATATTAATTTCTTCTTCTTCTTTCAGAATTTAATAAAACAAATTTAATGTCTTAATAAATATCTGCTTCTTATGTTCACATCTCTTTAATTTTGAGCCCTAAATTCAATCACCAATTTCATGGTTTTTGAATTTTAAACAACCCGAACCGAACCCGACATCGTTCAAACAACTCGAGTTTCATAAGCTCGGGGATCACGAACCCACTCGAGTTTTCTAAATTAAAACAGAAAATTACAAGAATTGTTGTTTGGTTCTTGTGTAATTCCTCCTGCTAGCTTCAGGCTAGCTTTTTAATGAATTGTTGTTTCGAAAAAAATAAAGACAAAATTTATGGCTTGAAAATGTGAACCGAAACCCGAATGAATTAATCAAGTAAAAGATCGATTACGAATAAACGATCTTGAAATACTTTAAATTCTTTGGGGGCAGATCTTGATTGAGGTCTGATCTGCTTTACAGAACCCTAGCTAGGGACACACACATGCAAACTGATATAAAGTAACATCTTTGTTAGATTTCATGACTAATTAATTTAAGGTACTTGAGCATCATATATATAATAATAAATAATTATAAAAAAATGAAATGGTAGGTCTATAAATACTTGTAAAGAAAACTCAAAGATGAAAATGGTAGATAAGTTAAGCTAAAATTATAAACTCAATCTCAGATATATATATATATATATATATATATATATATATATATATAATGTTACAGATGCAAATCAAGACTAACTTGATCTTGAACGTTTGCCTTCGTCGAATCGTACATATAGCTCGAGCTCGTAGGAATTCTCGACCCCGATGACGCCAATGGCGACGGATTGATCGAATGGTCGCGATTAAAGGCCGAGTTTTGGGCATTAGGGTATCTCCATAACCCTAATGGACTCCCATTTATGGGTGTTTGATGATGTGAGGTACCATAAGAAGAACCACCACCATAAAATCTATTATTATAGTTACTAATGCTAGAAGCAGTGTTTGTATGGTGGAAGTACGGCTGTGGTGTGGTGGCGGTGGAGGCTGAAAACCGGTGGTAGTTCATGAAACCATACATTTGTGCCTCCGAGAAGCTGCCGTGAACCATGGTCGACTGAAGGTGCGCTCTTTTCGCGTGTTGTCGTTCTCGTTTATGCGCGTTTTGATGGCCTCCGAGGGCTTGCGAGGTTGGAAAGTTTCGGCAACAATAATGGCACTCGAATTTCCGGTTACTTTCTCCGGATTCTTTGGATTCTTCGATGGTGGCGGATGCGGCATCGTTAGTCTCGTACTCATCGGCGATCATGGCGGCGGAGTCACCGCTACCACCACCGAATTCTTTTCCGAAGAGGCGGATGCCCTTTTCTTTGAGGGGCGAAGGACGGATGAAGGGTAGTTGCGAGAACGATTCGACGTTCATGAAATCGTGGGTTTCGCGGTCGGTTTTTTCCATGGTGGGAGAGGGCGGAGGACGGTGGCCGGAGATGGAAGTTAAAGATTGCAGAGGGTGGAGGAGGGGAGGTGAGAATGATTATAATTTTATTTAAGTTAGATGTATATATATCTGGGGTTGGGGGGACCTATATAATATAAATATAAAGAAAGAAAAATGGAGGTGAAGTGAGGTTTGGTTAAAATTATATATGGTGGAGAGAATTAGGGAAGTATACAAGGAGTTTCATTATTGATGTCTGCATTTAAAAAAGGTAAACATCCATGTGAAGTGAACCCCCACGGTTGCATGCCATGGGATGTCACCACCATATGTGTATCTATCGTTGAACATTATGTAACTTTTTTACATTGCATCTTATCTTATATATAAATAAAAATAGACTGATCTCACGAGAACATATATACAATGGGTGGCGGTTGTGAAGACGACGGTAGTGGTGTGGTGGTGGTGGGAGTTAGGGGTGGGGGAGGAACAATGACAGTAGTAGCATGGTCGTGGTAGGGGCAGGGGGATGATGTTTGTAACACTCTCAAATTTAGAAATATCAACTAATTTAAAATTTCTTAAATATATCAATAATTGAATCATCTAAAATAACAATTTAAGGTTTAACTTCAATAGACACAAATCAAACCTTATACAAGGTCTATGATAGGGACGAGTGATACTAAAACCTAATAACAGTCGCTATCTCCAAAAGCGGAAGACTTTGATCAAATAGCTAGAACTTTCTCGTGCATCTAACCGGCTCTCGACTTTTCACTGTGTCGATAGTACCATAACCCCATCAAGGACCTGTTGCACATGTCGATAAATAAAAATGTTAGGCTTAACACCTAGTGAGTTCAAATAATTTTTATCATAATTATAAAAAGGGCAAAACCGAAAAACTGTTTATTGAAACATAAATGTTTCAATGAAATGTAATTATCATAAAAACATCTTTCCAAACCCACTATTTCCGTGATGAAACTCTAAAGCAAAATACCCACTAATATGAATTCCAAAACCCAACACTTATATGAATTCCAAAACAAAAACACTCGTCCAATTAATGAAAATGTGGATTAAACTTAATTTATTATCCGAAATATCCAAAACACGGATGACAACATAGTACTCGACTCATAAATCATTGACAACAATCCATATACAAAACGACGCCGAAAACATGGATAGTAATCAGTACCCAAAACAACACCTTTCGGTGATGGGGAGACACGATTTCATCGAATGTGGCAGGTACACAAAGTTAAGCCACTTATCAACGTTTTCGAGATTCATTCAGATCATGGATCCCCGTATACAGCTCCTCAGCACAACCACTGCAAGATACCCAAATGACCCAACTGTCTACTCGACCTCTAGATGAGTCTCACGACAAAGTCATAAGTCCTCGTATCCGGCTCACCATGGGCACCACCACAAGACTTAGCTCCGTATACGGCTCCCATGAGCACCGCCGCAAGATTTAAATAAAACATGCCTTGGGGACCACTCACTAGACTCAATCATGGACATCAAAACTCCGCGTTGAATAAACAAACTCCTATGCCTATGGATCCAATGCATTACAGTCTAATACATTGAATGACTCCAAATGAATGAACTAGCGCATCCAAAACATGTAATTCTCAAATAAGATGCAATAAATAAAAATCAATACCAAAGTTGTACATTGAGCCATCAAAATCGGGCAAATGTCCCCAAGACCTTATAGAGTCAAAAACCGAGCCATAAGCTCAACCAATCAATTGACCATTTATTAAGAGTCATAAAATGCTATAAAACGTAAATAACCCACATTTACGCAAACACATGCTCCAAATACATGAATAACTCAAACACAACTTTAGATTAAGACAATATTATGTTTTTGGTCGCTTGATTCTGTTTTTGTTCTGCTTCTTTTGGATGTTGTATTGGTTGGTTTTGCTGTTGGTAATAAAGCAATTATTTGTTGTTCAAGAAAAAAAATAACTTCAGATTAAGACAAATCATTTTTCTAAATGAGTTAATGCCATGGATCCCCGTATAGGGCTCCCTACCGAGCAACCACCGCAAGATACCCAAATGACCCTAGTGTCTACTCGACCTCTAGATGAGTGTCACCACAAAAGCCACAAGTCCCCGTATCTGGCTCACAATGGGCACCACCACAAGACTTAGCTCCGTATACGACTCTATAGAGCACCACCGCAAGCTTACATAAAAACATGACTTGGGGACCACTGTAACACCCGTGATTTCCTAAAGAAACGGTTAATGATCAGCCAAGGAAACGGTCAGCGGTCTGTCGAGAGAACGATTTAGCACAAGACGCGAGAAGACACATCAGGCGATATGCGTGGCTTGGCCCGCGTAAGTTACTGAGGTTTCGCAGCTAGAAGACACGCGCGACTTGGTCCGCGACTTGGGGTCGCGGCCAAGGCTGCAGGGACGGTCTGAGCAATTTAAACCCAATTCTTAGGGTTTTCTCTCATTTCTACCTCCATCTCCATTTCTCTCCTCTCATTAGGGCGATTTTTGGGAACTCCTATGTGAGATTTGGAGCATCCATGGTGGATTAATCCTAAGGAAGTGTGAAGGTTTGGAATTTGGAAGCTTGGACTCGAAGAGATAATGGGTTCATTTGGTTGGTTTTGGGTGGAGAGCCTAAATACCCTAAAGTGGTAAGTTTCCTTGAATATTTCAAGTTTTGGTATGAGGATCTTTGTAGATCTAAAAGTTTTACCCGTTGATGGTTTATGCTAGACATGAAGAAATGGGTTATGTGGAAACCCTAGCTTATTGTTGAAGAGGGCTTGGAAATGGTGGAGTCTACATCATTGGAGGCTAATGGTTGGGTTTGGAAACCTAGGTTTAACTTAACTTAGCAAGGTGAGTTCAAGTTGATTTGCGAAAACGGTGTACATGCCAAAATGTCTATTTTAAAGTGTTTATGGGCTTTACATGAAATTATCAATTGTTGAGTTATTTGGTAACTTTTGACTAATTGAAGTGTTTAACTTTATAAACATTGTAGAACACCCATATTTGAGAATTTTGGGCATCTCGACAAATAAGTCATAAATGGAAGTGTTTTAATGATTTTATTGCTTAAATGGAGTTTACTTGGTCAAAATGCACTTTGATGTTTGTTGGAAATATGTATCATTCTTGTAGTAGGACGTTTTGAAAATACAAATGTGTGAGTCATATTGATTTTGGGTCGTTCCCGACTTTGTGGACATTTTAGCTATCGTAAACCTTTTGGTTTTGGGTCGAAGGCCAATTTGAAATGGAGAATCAAGGATTGTTGGAAAATGATGTAATTTATCGACTTATGTATTTTGGCCAAATATTTATTATGTCATTAGGGCTTGATTTAAACTCAGACGAGTCTTTGGAGTATTCGTCAGTTTTGGTAGCTCGATATGGAGCCTTGTTGTATGGTGTACCTAGTTGCATCTCATTTGTGAGTTACATGTTTTGGATGTGTTAGTTCATTCGTTGGAGTCATGTAACGCGTTAGACTGTAATGCAATGAATCCATAGACATAGAGGTCGGTCTTATCGTGTAAGTGGGATAAGATTCCTATGTTGTAATCTATAAATAGGCATTGGTGATACGATGTAAGTCCTAAATAATCAAGCGTATCAAGGATGGAGAGATCCCAAGGTAAAGATCTAGATATGGTTGAACTTGGTGATTCTTTGGGGCTAAAGACTTGGATTGAGTTGAACCCACGTTTGCACTGAACTAAAGATTTGGATCGAGTTAATGTCCAAACGGCTAAAGACCTGGACATGGATTGTAACACCCGTAAATTCCTGTCTGTGAAAGCCAATCCTTTGAGAAATTGTTGATTCTGGTCATAGAATTTCATCCCTTACGCCTTACCTTTTAAGCCTTATCGCATCGTGGGTGCTCCGGATGAAAATGGAAGAAATCGGGGCTCGGGACACTCGGGGTGATAGTGCCCTGGCGATAGTGCCCTGGGCACAATCACCGGGCACAATCGCCAACAGAGTGGTGCCCGCGGTACAGTTTGGGCGATAGTGCCCTGGCGAGAGTGCCTTGGGCACAATCACCGGGCACAATCGCCTACGGCCTCTGGTCATTTTAAAATCGATTTTTGAGCAGCTCACCTCATTATTTCTCAACCCATTTCACCCTTTTCTCTCTAGAAACCGAACCCAAACCCTAAAATCGGTTTTATACCTTCAAGTCACCAAATCCATGATGTTCCAAGTGTTCTCCTCCACCTAACAAAGATTAGAAGCTCCACCTTCATCTTCCTCATCAAGTTCAACGATGGGGAGCTCGGGTTAAAGTGTTGGATTGGGTGTTCTCGGAAGTCTCATCGTCTTCAAGGGTAAGTTTCCTTGTATTAAGGTTATAAATGCTTCCTTGATGATTTCTTAGTGTTTGGTTTCACAAATCTCGGATTTGGTAGTTTTGGAGAAACTAGGGCTTGTTATTATTTGGGGTTCCTTGGTTAGGGGAATGTTTCTACATGATCGGATATGGTTATTTATGGTTTGGATTGTATGGATCTAGGTTTTGGAAGTTTCCGGCTTGAGGATTCGAGCGGCCTTCAAAAGAGCTTGTTGGGTGAAACCTAGATTTAACCTAAATCTAGCAAGGTGAGTTCAAGTTGATTTGTGAAAACGGTGTACATGCCAAAATGTGTATTTTAAAGTGTTTTACATGAAATGGTTAACTGCTGATAAGTTTTGAGTATCTAGAAGTAAAATGTGTTTTACTTAGTTATTTGTCAAAGTATGAGTATTTTGATAAGTTTTCATATTTGGTGAACTTGGGTTGTGTTAACCTCTTAAAATGCTTCTTTTGGGTTTTGAATGTTTCCAACAACTAAATAACATGGATTACGTATTCTTGGTGTTGTTGTACAAGTAAAGTCTAATTCATGTTTTATGCATTTGGTGTATTTGCATTCATAAACACTTTGGAAATCTTGAGTCCCATCTCGTATGGAGTTTTGGGGTAAATCTAGTCTTTGAGGTACGTGTCTTCATAAATGTTATTTAAAGACATTCCACTATTGTGGAGATCGATAATTATTGGTCAAACGGGTTTTGAGCTCTTTAGCTCGGTTTTGGCTTAACGAGTCGTGTGGACATTTGTCCGGATTTTTAAACTGTTATGGGTTTTGGACATGAGGACACTTATTTTTGTGTCATTGGTGAGTTACATGTTTTGGGAGTTTTGGTCTTTCAATTGGAGTCATGTAACGTTAGACGGTGTGTAATGGATCCATAGGCACGTGAGTTAGTCTGTTTTGGGATGGTCA
Source organism: Arctium lappa (assembly GCA_023525745.1). Taxonomy (NCBI): domain Eukaryota; kingdom Viridiplantae; phylum Streptophyta; class Magnoliopsida; order Asterales; family Asteraceae; genus Arctium; species Arctium lappa. Next base: position 9,668,669 of record CM042054.1, on the reverse strand, counting down.
ATTGGGTATTGCGGGGTTGAACTTCGGTACCCATGTTTTATGACCGGAAACTTTACAAGTGATCGCTAGGAGGGTTGAGTCGGCTAGTGCTACCAGATTAGTAGGCGCTAGGACCTCCGCCGCTTGAAGTAATGCTTGGGAGGTAGTCTTTAAGTGTGCCGGGCCTTTGGGATGGAGTTCCTCGGAATGATCCATCAAGGTCAACTGACTTGGGGTGACACTTGTAAAGAATTCGTAAGGACACCGGGCTGGGATGTCGGGAGGTGTCATGCGATTAACGTTGTTGGGTGGTATACTTTTGTGTTCCCTCCACCCTCAACGGATACGGGTTTCCCCCGTTGTTGGCTATCAGTATGTTGAATATAAGAACATCTTATTTTATTGTCATTGGCTCCTTACGGTCGCGTGAGTATGGGACCAAGTGTCCATGTTTTCGGACGTACGATATATATGGTTTTGATAGCGATTTATGGGTCGAGCACTCTGTCCTGCCCATGTTTTGGGTATTTTTGGGATATAAATGGTTATTCACGTTTTTACCAAATAAGTGTCGAACTATGATCCCGTTTGGGTGAGTTATGCGTTGCACCATTTTATAAGAAACGTGTGTTTTGGGAGCATTGTCTTTAAAAGGATATATTATGGGAAAATGTGTCGTTTCCATTTGGAAGTATATATTTCGAAGAATCTTGATTTAAATTGATTTTCTTTCTTTAAAGATATATTCGTTTATGTTAACACTCTTGAGCTCACTAGGCGTTAAGCCTAACCTTTTTATTTGTCGGCATGTGCATCAGGTTCCTAGCGGGGGGTTCAGTTCTAGCGGTGCTATGAAGAGTTGAGCCTTAGCCTTACAAACGTAAGGAATTGGTGAAGTCTTCTGCGAGTTGGAGATAGTGACATGTTTTGGGTTTTAGTAGCACCCGTCCTTATCGTTTACTGTATGTATAGATAGAAGGTGTGTATTGTAGCAAAATCCGAATTTGTGGTTGTAGATGATTCATTTATTGATGTATTTAGAAATTTTTAAATAAGTTGCTATTTCCAGATTTGAGGGTGTTACAGTTGATGCCTATTATGACTAAAGACTTGGATAGGGTTGATGTCTACCTTGACTAAAGACTTGGATAGGGTTGATGCCAATGGTTGGTTATCCTTGAAGATACACTTATAACATAGATATGTGGCTTAACTTTGTGTGCCCACCACATTCATTGGATTCGGGTTTCCCCTGTCACCGAAAGGTGTTGTTTTGGGTACTGAGTTTTGTATCCATGTTTTCGGTGACATATTGTATATGGGATTTATTAACCATGATTTATGGGTTGAGTGTTATGCTCCACCCGTGTTTTTGGTGTTTTGGGATGTGAAGTGTTATTCACAGTTTTACAATTTGGGAGTCGATTTATATTCATGTTTTGAGCGAGTTTTGGGTTGCATCGTTTTATAAAGAATGTTTTTATTGGAACATTGTCTTTAAAGGTGCATATTATGGAAAAACGAGTCGTTTCCATTTCTAAAGTAAATTAGTTTGAAAGATCTTGATTTGAACTGGTTTTCTTTCTTTTTAAAGATATATTTATTCATGTTAAAACTCTTGAACTCACTAGGCGTTAGCCTAACCTTTTATTTGTCGGCATGTGCATCAGGTTTCAGTTGGGGTTTGGTTCTAGCGGTGCTATGATGAGATGAGCATTTGATTGCATGAGAGTGAGTATCTTTGTGAAGTCTTTCGCAATTTGAGAAATGAGAAGAATGGCTGAAAATCGAGATTTAATCATCCCCTGGTGCCCGTGGGCGACATTGCCACACGACAATGATAGTGTCAAAGTCGCAGGGCATTGTCGCATGGAGTGTAACGAGGGCACTCTCCTTCCTGCGACTTTGTCAGGCGATAGTGACACTGTTATAGTCGCTTGGCATAGTCGCCGAGCCTGTATCGAGTCCCAAAACTCACATTTTCTCAACGCCAACACTCCCGATGCTCTAAGGATCTCAAAGCAATGTTTTCCAAACATAAATCCCACCATTTACAAGCTACAAAACGTCTGGGTGACCTTTTCTTACCGAAAATCACGGGTGTTACATACCAAGTGGTGCTTAAGCCCCTCGACCTTGCCCCGCGATAGTGCCATATGCCACAGTCGTCGGGCATTGTCGCCCAGCACATTCTGAACCTCGAAATTTCGACTTTTTGAACAGGAACTAACGATATAGAAATACATCATTCCAAATGATCTGTTTTTAATAAATTGATCAATCCTAAAAAGCTTCTACGGAGAAAATGAAATCATTACTTACCAAATTCACAAGTGTTACAGTGTTGGTATATTTGGATGCAAATGGATGAAATTGAATTCCTTCACTATGTCAAGGATTGATGAATTCCTTGATTCGTGGAATTCAAAAGAATTCAAAGGATTCAATCTCTTTTAATATGTGAACCAAACAAAGGAATTGGAACTTGGTCAAAGGAATTGATCATTCCAAATCCCTTGAAATCCCTTAAATTCTGAGAACCAAACAGTATTTAAGAAATCAAATCAATTTTAATGATTTATGTTTGGGAATTTTATGTTATACCATTATTGATAATTAAAACTCATATTTAAGTTATGATATACAATTGCAACCTTTCAATTTTACAGCAACCACTTAGGCAGCGCACTAGTAAAGCCTTTGGGGGATGTAGTGAAAAATAACATCTATCCAGGGTTCAAATCCAGGCGTCGCCAAAGTTCTTATGGCCATGGAGGTTCACCTACAATGACTCTAGGCCATTCGTGGTAGCCCAGTGATTAGTCGGTGCACGTAAGCTGACCCGAAAACCCACAATTACAAAAAAAAAAAATCAAAGTGGTATCACTTTAAAAGTCGTATATTTTTTTACACTATGATAAAATATATTAGTGGTAGTATGTGCTATCACATTATTAATTACCATTTTAACTATGGTTAGTCCTAGAAATTTACGTCTCATCAAGTATATTTTCTTTTACAACGGTTATTGACATCCATATTACATAAACTTTTGTTGTATTGGTATAGAATAAAAATCTCATGTCTCTAAATTTCATGTTCTCTCACTGTGTTGAATAAAATGGTATTAATTAAATTTATATTAAATAAATAACAATGTGTCTCGTGATTGGTTGATATGGATATGAGTAGGCATGTTAATTTTGTATATCAAACCAAACCAACCAACATGTGTATCAACCATACCAATTAGATTGGTACCAATTATAGTCGGTATAGCATTGTACCAAATATGTTAACACTACATAACAAATGAATTTTACCTACAAAAATCACTCAAGGAAATTTTCTTCATTGATTACCGATGGATCACTTACAAAATGCCAATGGTTCTGATGATTCACCCACAAAATCCTTAGGTAACCAGTTAATGATTTGAATTCTCCACCAACATTTTACCCATAATTTGTGATGGTTTTGTGACAAATCACCCCTTTAGCGACTAATTTCCCAGGAAAAATTTCGTAGATAAAAGTCTTCCATTGTAATAACCTTGTTCAAGAATGACTAGTAAGGGTAGATAATAAAGTGAAGTTTGGGGTGTGTTTTAGCACAAAGTGAAGGTTGGAGGGGCTAGAGTTAAATTAGAGGAAAAAGGGTTTTTACCCTAAATCTCACATTTCTCTCCTCACTTTTGGTGGGAGGCGGCTGGGGAGTTTGGAGAAGAAGGGAGAGTGAGATCTTGGAAATCGATTTATTGAGAGGAAGGAAGAGGGGCCATTTTCTTGATTCCAATATGCATCTCTGCATTGAGGTAAGTTCTATCCTTGTTTCTAATCTTCTTGAGTAAGGGTTATGTTAGATTAGAAGTCTTGAAGATTACCTTGAGTCTGTTTATGAAAAATCCCAGTCCAGGTTCTTATTTAGAATTTGGGAGCAATTGATGGAGATTAGTTGTTGTTCATTATTGTTAGTCTGGGTTTTTCTAATTTATTGGGATAGAATTGAATCGTTGGTATTCGAGAATTGATTATAGGAACGATCTCCCCTAAAAGAAATCGATACATGCGTCTGTGAGCTGGGTCTCGCACCGGACGACCCCGGGCAGTCTCGCACCGGGCTTCCCCCTTCGGCCTTGAACCGGGCGGCCCCGGGCGGCCTTGCACTGGTCGGCCCAACCCCGGGTGACCTAATGTAAGGGTCTAGCCCAAAGGCAAAGTGTGTGTTGGATAAATTACCTTTGGGTCTCCATATGGTTAGGTAAGTCGAGACTTAGCAGTCTTGTCTTTTTGTGTAGTAAACTTTGTGTCTGATCTTAAAGAGTAAGTGGGAGATCTATAGCGGTGGGCAGTAGGTGAGTTTTCTAAAACGAAATGCTTTTATCGTTAAGTGGTTAAAGATGCATGAAAGTTATTTAAAGCATTTATTTACTTATACTGCTTTATACTCTTTAGATTTATGTGGTGGGTTTTCGTTGATATTGTTAATCTAAAAGTATGCATACATTCTTGCTTGAGAGTTGCGATCAAGTCGGGGGGGGGGGGGTGTCCCGCCTACGCTCATACCGGAGGGTGTGTCCCGTATATGCCAGTGGAGGTGTGTCCACTTAAGGCAGTATGAGTCAGACACACTGTCACTCGGAAGTGACTGTAGTGTGTGCCAGAAGTAATGAGTAAGTATGGCGTGAAGTTGGGGGGGGGTGTCCCGTCTGAACTCATACCGGGGGTGTGTCCCGTTTATGCCAATGGGGGTGTGTCCTAGTCAAGGTTCTAAATGGCGTGAGGCGTGGCGTGGCGGCGAGGCCAAGCCTCAAGCCTTAGGAGCCACGGCGAAGCCATGGCGTTTTCAAGGCGTGACTTATGACGTCAAATTTCTAATTTATATATAATATTATATATAAAAACATATGTTTTGGTGTGTTACTATGAGTCAATAGTAATAAGCAAGTTAAATTAGGTTTTATATATTAAAATCTTGCAAATAAGACACTAAAAACATAAAGAAAAACAAAATGTCGCATTACAAAAACTGCGCATTAGGTCATGGCGTGCCACGAGCTTAACGTGGCGTGAGACACAAGCCTTGGTGCTATGGCGCGCCATGGCGGCTATGCGGCGAGTTTTTTAGAACATTGGTCCCAGTTAAGGCAGTATGAGTCAGACACACTGTCACTCGCAAGTGACAGTAGTGTGTGCTAGAAGTATGGCAGTAAGTGTGGAGTTGTTATAACTGAATTGGTTTAAGTTATTTTATATCTGTCATACATTTATGTTGTTGAACTGTTGTTAGAGGGGACTCACTAGACCTTTGGTCTAACCCTCGCTCTTTCAAACTAAAAACTCTTTTCAGGCGGGTGTGAGGTAGGAAGATCGAGCATGTGTAAGAAGAAGGTGTGAGCCAGTGTTGAGTTAGAAGACCTCCATTATAGTTTCCACAAACCTTGTAGTATTGATGTTGTTTTGGGCCATTTGGCACTTTTATTCATTAAAGTTAGTTTTGCTTTATGTCGTGTGATTGGGTTGTTACAATTGGTATTAGAGCCATAGTTTAAGGGATTTAGGTGATCGGATGTGCCTAGACTTAAACTGTGGAGTATGGGGACACAACTGAGATTTAGGAAGCCTTTAAGGAATATCTTGATCATCGAGAGTCGTGATAACGATAGTGAGTACTCTTATGTAAGGTAAATTCAGAATTGCATTTGGCCAATGCCACTATGAATTTATAGGTGCATGGGCATACTTGATTTCTATTGTTGAGTTTTGATGGGTGTAGTTTTGGGTAGAGATTCCTATCTTGAAATGATAGTGTTGGTCTGGCGTGCTGTGTGAATTCGCTTATGGTTTTAGAGTTAATACTGTTGGGAATGAGTTTTGTGCGAGATGTAGATACTTCGTCTTGGGGAAAAACCTCTTGAGTCCAAAAGGGTAAGGATAACGATTGATGGTGAACTTTACACTTTAGGGGAGTCTCCGGTTTGGTAGTTTGATATGTTGGTCAGTGGGAATCAGGGGAGTGTTAACCCAAGAATCGAATGACATAAATGAGGGTTTGAAGTTGTAGTTAATTGAAGGGTGGACGAGAGACGATATAAGTATTGACTGATAAAATGGAGTGAGGATCGGATGGAAATGAGCTATTGTGGGTAAGTTGGTTTGGGGTCAAAGTGAGGACGCACGACTTGCGAATTAATAGTCGCGATGGTAACTGGTAGTTGGTCATGCAAGGATGTTGGGAAGTGTTGGTGCCGGAGGTTGTGGCAAATGTGAGGATCTTGACTAGTTGGTCGGAAGTAGGGAGTCAGAGGCAATTTATAGTGAGTGCAAACAGTTGACCTTGTTAGAGTAAATAGCCTTCAATGTCAAATGAGTCTCATGCATCGTGTTTCAAACAAATTACTGGAGTCCTTCATATAATTCATATCAGATATCTTGGCGTGTGTATGCATTACGAAGTATTCGTTTTAAAAACATAACGATGCGTGTAAACGTGTGTTTGTATTGAAAAGACAAGTTTATTGCGTTGAGTGATAAATTTTGATTTTGGTGTGGGAGAATTATTTTATCTATTTATAAATGAGTTAACTTTTGTTGTGAAAATCATAGCAGCGTTTGATCACATGATTTTATAAGTGAAGTTGGTACGAACACGTGTTGTCATATCAATGAGGGTAAGAGTCGTCTGACTCGCTCAGTGTAAGCAATTTTGTAGTATTTTTATAAATCAGGTGGGTAAAGTTCATCGAAAATAATTTCATTGGAGCCAACACCGATAATGGGGTGTGGGGAAGAGTATTTTGTCGTGGAGTTGAGGTTGAACGATTCTTGAAATAGTTGTGCATGGCTAACTCGGTGTTGTGTCGTGTACATTCAAGCTTGTTTCATAATGTAGTATCTTCTAAATTTTCAAATGTGTCAAAATCTTAAATTTTTGGTGTGTCATGCATGAAGGCTATGAACTCTCTAGGTCGTGAGAAAGGTTGCAATTAAGAATGAGGAAAATTTTGAGAGTGGAAATGGGACACTCGAGCAGTGGGTGGTCGACCCATGACTTTGGTATTCCTTTAAGGAGGGGTGGTGAATAGCGGAGGTGGCTAATGGAGGACTTGACCTTTGACGTTAAGGATGTTCGTATTATAATGGCCTACCCGTTTTTTCAGTGTCTTGAGATGTGGATGTCGGCAAATGGTTGTGTCTGGGGTGGAATTTGAAGACGTTGAGATACTTTTTGTAGCAGTAAGTTGATGTATTGGAAGAGGTAGGTTCCATTGGGAATCCTTGTTGCTCGGAGACATGGTTGAAGTACCACCGTGTTGACAGTTGAAGTTGAAACCAACAATCAATTTCGAGGACAATGATGGGACGCTGAGGATGAAGAAGTAGCTATGGATGATTCGTTGAGTTTTCGTGAGAAAGCAAAAATTTATTCGGAAAAATGTGTGTACCTGGCGTGATGCTGGACCACCTTGTGTGAGCATTACGAAAATGGAAGACTGTTAATTCCAGTCAGGTGTTTTCGATGAGGTTTTGTGGGTTGTGTAGGAGTGAAGTTATATATCCTAACTGGAGGGGTTGCGCTTCGAGCATTTAGGTCCGTGGGGTGGTACGCTTAATCTTTCAGGTTGCCGGGATTCATTTCTGGCAGGTCGCGATGAAGCCGGCGAGGAGCGATATCTTGTTGAGTGGTTTGGAGGATCATAATTTTGCGTTTTATCCAGACTCGAGAAATATAAGGCCGCGAAATGCCTTGATTTCAGATATGGGTGTTATGACCCGTGAGAAGAGGACGATATCGGTATGTGTGTAAAGCGGTCGTGGAGATTTTGACTATACTGTGATGAGTTGGTAGGGTGATGGTTGTACATGTGAGTTGGTAATATTTTTTTTACGCCATAAGTAGAAGTGCAAGTCATTAAGATGGTAAGGATCTTCTTTGAGGATAGGTAGTAGGTTGGTGTCATTGTTATAGGATGAGCGTCTTTGTCCGGTGATTTCTGGGGAATGTTTTGTAAGTGGCAAGTATGTGGATGGGATGTGTGGATGATGGTTGGTGTCGGGGTATTCTAAGTTGAGGATAATTTTCGAATGCTAGTTGACGGCTATCTAAGAGAGGAACCATGTGTTCTGGGTTGCGGCGAGTTTTGGGACAGGTTTATCTTATACCCCTAGATTGTTGATGGAAGTATTGAACTGCTTAGTTAAGGAGGTTGTATAGTAGATAGGAAATCTATGAGCGTGTCGAAGTATTCCTTGAGGTGTGAAGGGATTCTATCAGATTAGGCAAGTTTTTTTGGAGAGCGAGAATTGTGTGGTGCTTTCGAGTAGTGAGTAATGTTTTGGAAGAGCTGGGTTGATTACCTTGAGCAAGAATTGAGGGTAATCAGTTGACTAAGTATAGTAATGTAAATGTGTATTCGGCACACGGGGGATCATGAACGGAGAAGGCAAGTGATGGGTGATTAGTGTTCCATACAACGAGAAGAAAGTGAAGATATTATGTTGGAAAGGTGGGTAATCAGAGAGGATGAAGTTTGGCAAGTGGTGCAAAATGTGGATTTGTGTTTTCGGATTTGCCGTTAGCAAGTTTTGAACCCTAGCGTGAGTGCGAGAAAAATATAATGGCGTACGTTGCAGTTTGGGTGTTGAGTAATCTAGATTGTGCGGTTGGCCTAAGACTTGCACCGCTAACCAGTGAGCCGGTCTTTAGAAGTGGTGGTTGGAGGTAGTGCTAAGAGTGGAGGACCAAACTGTCAAACTTAGTATTACGTGGAAAAGGTTTCATGTAGGTCTGACTTCCAGTGTTAAGCTATTCGGAATGGTTGGAGGTTAACATGATTACTTCGGGTTTGAACGAAAGATACTCAAACTCATTTGAAATTTTGGTCGGGCGGTTGTTGTAGGTGATGAGATATTGAAGTATGTGTCATATTAATTCAGTCAACTGGAGCTAGTGGACTATGAAAGTGACAAGTGGTGGAAGTTTTCTGTTCTTCAGGTAAGAAGTTGGGGTGATGGCATTTGGCGCGATGTATGTTTAATACGTATGAGTTGTGCAACATCGATGAGTGGTGACCAGTATGGTTCGGGAAAGAAGGTGCTTTTCGAACTAGGCGTGTGTACTATGTAGTGTTGAGAGAAGTTGTTTGCTATGACGGGATACTTGATGAAGAAAATCATAATGGTGGGTTCATGGTGATGTCTAAGGTTGACATCGTGTTAAGTTGGCAATTTGAGAGGTTATTATCTTAGTCTGGGATACATGCTATTGTAGCGCTAACTCCAGTGAAGTTCGTTAATGAAAAGAAGTAAAGTGGTATGTAAAACCTTAAGGAGACGCGTTTAAAACCGCTAGTCCGAGTGTGTGGACAAAGCGAACAATATCTGTTACGGTTGGTCGGGGATGTTACAAGGAGTCTGGTACGGTTGGTCTGGTTTCATTAACTATGTTAGAGATAGTTAATTATCCTATAACAACAGCGCCGTTTGAAGCATTGTATGGACACAAGTGTAGAACGCCCTTATGTTGGAATGAGCTGGGGGAACGAAAATTGACAGGTCCAGAAACTATACAAGTGACGGCCGATAAGGTCAACCTAATAAGAGAGAGATTGAAGAAGGCTCAAGACTGCCAGAAATGTACACTAATAAGCGAAGGAAACCAATCGAATTCCAAGTAGGGGACATGGTTATGTTAAAGGTCTCGCCTTGGAAGGGGGTAATACGTTTAAGAAAGAACGGTAAGTTGAGACCGAGATTCGTCAGACCGTTTGCGATCATGGAGCGTATAGGAGAGGTAGCGTACAAGTTGGAATTACCCGTGGGCTTACGAGGGATCCACCCTATATTCCACGCGTCTAATTTGAAAAAGTGTTTATCGGAAGCGGATGTGGTGGTGCCATTGGAGGACATTCGAGTGGATGAGAAATTAAATTATGTCGAGAAACCAGTGGTCATCTTGGATTACAAGGTGAAGAGATTAAGAAACAAGGAGATCAGGTTGGTGAAAGTTCAATGGCAATTCATAAAGGGCAAGAGGCAACATGGGAGGTAGTGGCGGACATGAGGTCCCAGTACCCTAACCTTTTCAGCGAAAACCTTGTTCAAGAAGGACTAGTAAGGGTAGATAATAAAGTGAAGTTTGGGGTGGGTTTTAGCACAAAGTGAAGGTTGGAGGGGCTAGAGTGAAATTAGAGGAAAAAGGGTTTTTACCCTAAATCTCACATTTCTCTCCTCATTTTTGGTGGGAGGAAGCTGGTGAGTTTGGAGAAGAAGGGAGAGTGAGATCTTGGAAATTGATTTCTGGAGAGGAAGGAAGATGAGCCATTTTCTTGATTCCAATCTGCATCTCTGCATTGAGGTAAGTTCTATCCTTGTTTCTAATCTTCTTGAGTAAGGGTTATGTTGGATTAGAAGTCTTGAAGATTACCTTGAGTCTGTTTATGAAAAATCCCAGTCCAGGTTCTTATTTTGAGTTTGGGAGCAATTGATGGAGATTAGTTGTTGTTCATTATTGTTAGTCTGGGTTTTTCTGATTTATTGGGATTGAATTGAATCCTTGGTATTCGAGAATTGATTATAGGAAGGTCTCCCCTAAAAAAATCGATACATGCGTCTGTGAGTTGGGTCTCGCACCGGGCGGCCTCGGGCGGTCTCATACCGGGCGGCCCCGGGCGGCCTTGCACCGGTCGGCCCCGGTCGACCCAACCCTGGGTGACCTATGTCAGGCTCTGGCCCAAATGCAAAGTGTAGGTTGGATAAATTACCTTTGGGTCTCCATATGGTTAGGTAAGTCGAGACTTATCTTTCTTGTCTTTTTGTGCAGTAAACTTTGTGTTTGATCTTAAAGAGTAAGTGGGAGAACTATAGCGGTGAACAGCAGGTGAGTTTTCTAAAACGAAATGCTTTTATCGTTAAGTGGTTAAAGATGCATGAAAGTTATTTAAAACATTTATTTACTTATACTGCTTTATACTCTTTAGATTTATGTGGTGGGTTTTCGTTGATATTGTTAATCTAAATGTATGCATACATTATTGCTTGAGAGTTGCGATCAAGTCGGGGGGGTGTCCCGCCTACGCTCATACCGGGTGGGGGGGTCCCGTATATGCCAGTAGGGGTGTGTCCACTTTAGGCAGTATGAGTAAGACACACTGTCACTCAAAGTTGACTGTAGTGTGTCAGAAGTAATGAGTAAGTATGGCGTGAAGTCCGGGGGGGGGGGGGGTGTCCCGCCTGAACTCATACCAGGGGGTGTGTCCCGTTTATGCCAATGGGAGGTGTGTCCCAGTTAAGGCGGTATGAGTCAGACACACTGTCACTCGCAAGTGACAGTAGTGTGTGCCAGAAGTATGGCTATAAGTGTGGAATTGTTATAACTGAAATGGTTTAAGCTATTTTATATTTGTCATATACTTATGTTGTGTGAGCCAGTGCTGAGTTAGAAGACCTCCATTATAGTTTTCGTTCCTTATAATCTCAGTTGTGTATTAGGTTGTCTTTCCGCAAACCTTGTAGTATAGATGTTGTTTTGGGCCATTTGGCGATGTTATTCATTAAAGTTAGTTTTGCTTTATGTCGTGTGATTGGGTTGTTACATCCATTTAGTAATGGAATTTAATTGTGGTACAGGGTATTGAAAGTCGCTTACCACGGTAGCATCATGATATCGACTTATTTATTTACTTATTACTTTTTCTATTTTATATATAAATTAAATATTAAAGATTGTAACTTTGCTATTTTGTTTGAACATTTGAATGTTTGCATGTATTACTCTTTGTAATTTAAAATCCTTAAACATCACATATGTTACTTGCAAACTAAAAATGTCACTCAAATTTTGTACAAAATAGCAAATTTCATATATAACTTGAATTGGATATAAAACCAATACCATGTACCAACTAAAAAAGGTTGGTATCAAATACAGTTGGTTGGTACACGGTTTAAGATTTTATGTATAAATTATAATTGGATGATGGTATTAGAGAATAAAAAAAACTCGATATCGCACCAAGTCCATCCTAGATATGAGATTTAAAGACAAAAGATCGTTGTTCTTTTGATGGTAGATAAAGATTTGTTTGCTAAATGATGTGATAATTAATAGCAATTAGTTACATATATTATGTTAAAATTGAGGTTTAAAGGGAAAACCTCAAAAAAATGAAAAATTGAGGAATACACTGGTAACTGTTCATAATATGTAATTGAAGCCGTTTTTTATGCACGTGTGCATGTTACAAATTACTTATATGCACATGTGAATATCATCCAGATGAACGACTACCAGAATGTACTTTAATTTTTTTATTTTTTTACGGTTTTTTCTAACCCATTATGATATATATATAAGTATATATATATATATATATATATATAAGTATATATATATATATAAGTATATATATATATATAAGTATATATATATATATAAGTATATATATATATAAGTATATATATATATAAGTATATATATATATAAGTATCATAATAGAGTTTGAAACATTTATTTTAAATTTAAATGGTTTCAAACTATTATTGTACTATCATTGTCGAAATTTATATTACATGATTACATCCATATATAAGGAAAGCTTTAAAAACCATTGAATCTACACGATTGTAGTCATTTTTGAATGTTTTTTACGGTGTCTAATTATTATTAAGATTAAAAAATCTCTAATGCAGTAATTAAGATTAAAATTTAAAAATGTATTAGAAGCGTACTCGTGCAATACAGCGAGATACATCATGATTTTAATGTTTCATTTTATTTTTTTGTCGATTTACAGTACGATTTTGGATGGTTTTGATAAAGTGATATTGTTTTTTTTATAAATTTGTTTAATTTAGGCTTAATAATATAATGTTTTTTATATAAAAAAATTAAGTATTTTATTAGAATTCAATGATTATCTTATATATTTTAATGATAATTAGAAAAAATAACCAATTACATATTTAATAATATAATTAAAATAAATTTATAATAATATAATATATTAATTAATTGTGATACATGGAAAGGTCTGCATAAAAGGAAGGTCCTGCACATACCAAATTGTTAGTTGTTAGAAGTCTCCAGTAGTAATATGTATCTTGTGCTTTGATACTTGTAAATTAAGAGATTTTTAAAATCTTACATAAAATGATGGTAACTTGTGTCTAATAATTTGTATTTAAGAGTTTTTTATTCTTGATTTATAATATAATATAGATTTAGAAAACTAAAAAAGAAAACTATATTTTGTATTATTTAAAATTAAAAATCTGTCATAGGACTATATATTATACTTTTCATATATATATATATATATATATATATATATATATATATATATATATATATATATATATATATATATATATATATATATATACACACACCCTATATATGGGGTTGTTTTATTTGCAACACTCAAAAAAAGTTACAAACCTTGCAATCCACATCTTAACCGTCAGATTCAAAATGAACAACTATAGACATTATATAGAAACGCTGTGCACATATTCGATAGTTGTGCACAAATGCATGTATGATTATAGTACATGTATGAATTTCCCCAAATGTGCACATATGCATTTTCAATTACAGTGCACATATGCTTGTAATATTTCAGCAAACATATTTCCATATTTAAATAAGATTTTTAATTTGGTAGTTATCATGATATTAAATATATCGACCTATTTAATCTATTTCCATATTTAAAGGAGTTTTTTTAATTTGGTAGTTATCCTAATATTAAATATATCGCCCCATTTAATCTATTTCCATTTTTAAATAAGTTTTTTAATTTGGTAGTTATCCTGATATTAAATATATTAATTTAGAATTTTATTTTGATTTGCATCTTATAAATTTGGTAATAGACAGAACTATGCATATATGCATGTAACACCCATAAATTCTTAAGGTAAGTGTTATGTCTTCCTTAATGCATTGATTTCGCTTATGTGTGAATGTGTCTTTAGGTACATTTTATGATCTTGAATTATGTTAAAATGTCATGAATTGAATTACCTTTGTTAATCGTTTAAACCTCGCCCTCGCCATCGAATTTGGTTAAGTTTCAGACTGTTTTGGGATGCTAGCGATTGTGCCATTGGCACTATCGCCGGAGGCACTATCGCCAGAGACGTACCGTGGGCTGTTGGATGCCAGCGATTGTGCCTTGGCACTATCGCCAAAGGCACTATCGTCGGGCTTGTACCGTGGGGGTGGGAACCTCTGCGATTGTGACAAGCGATAGTGCCCATGGCACTATCGTCGGGCATTATCGCCCGCGTGGTCTGGTTGATTTAAAAACACTTTGGCAGTCTTATTTCTCACATTAACACTTTACAAAAACGGGAGAGCTCTTCTTGGAGGCGATTTTTAGGGTTTCATCACCTACCTCATTCATTTCTAGGGTTTTAGGTTGTTGGGAGCATTAAGTGGTCATCAAGCTTCATCCAAGTGTCCCCATTGAAGTGTTCTTCAATATTCTCATTTCTCACCTTCAAGTCCCATCTTCTCCAACTTCTAGGGTTTCCATATTTTCTAGGTTTTGGGTTCAAAACCTAGATTGTGAGTTTACTAAACCTTTGTTAAAACTAGATACACATCATAATCTTCTATTTGTTACTTTATTTCTATATGTTCAAATGTTTGGGGATTTCTTCATGAAAATAGTTGGAAGATGTATATATATGGGTGATTTGTCATGATTATTGTTATATGTATCATTATTTGGGATTTGTCTCATAGATACATAATGTGGGTACCTTGATATGTTAAATGTATGCATATATGGGTATTATGATGATTCTAGTTGGAACACCATTTTGGTGATATGTTTATATGCATGATGAGCATGATTTACATTGGGTATTTTGTTAGACATCACGAGGATAAGGTGGTAATATTATACCCGTAGTTGGTATTGAATTATGTGGGTTGAAATATACCTAAAGGACCCCTTATAAATGTTATGTGGACGAACCAAGTCAGTACACTAGGAGGATACAGTCTTGGGCGCCACTGTGATGGTATGTGCCTAGACCTTCGCCATTCGGGGAATTTTCTTAGCGATAGTCTTCGGGCGTGCCGGGCCTTTGGGGTGTTCATTGTTAAGGGCATCAAGGTATATCGACTCTTGGGTGGGACTTGATTGGTGCTATGGGTCTCCCTTATTGACTCCACATTTGTTGAACTATGGTTAACGACTGATAAGAAATGTGACTGTTCATGCATGCTTATTATTGTTCAACTCACTAGGCTTTTTGGCCTAACACTTGTTTGGTGTCGATGTGTATCTCAGGTTCTAGTGACGGCGGTCCTAAGCAGGTTTAGTTGCTTTGGGGGTGAGAGCTTGGGGAATTGCACATGGACACATTATACTTTTGGATATAGACCGTTTGGGTTTATAGATGACAACCCTTTTTGTAATCTCTTTTCAAGATGTAGAAATTAGATTAGGTGGTTGTTGTTTATTGTCCGTTAAATTACAATTGTGATGAAACAGGTTATTTATACTTATATATTCCCCATTTTTGGGAGGCTCTTGCTATGACAATTTTAGTATGCCTCATGTCCGTTTTCCGGATTTTTGTTATCCCTATTTTTAGGGTGTTACAATGCATTTGAGAAATATGTCCATATTCATATCCGATAGTTGTGCACATATGCATGTATGATTATAGTACATGTATGTATTTCTCCAAATGTGCACATATACATTTTCAATTACAGTGCACATATGCATGTAATATTTCATCTATTAAACAACAGATTTCTTGAATCAATCATCAAGAAGATTCAAAAACTAACAAAAAAGATGTCATTTACATACAAAACCCTCTCTATGCACTTCATCTTTTATCCACCAAAAACTAACAAAAAACAAGTGAATTTTTCACAAAAAATTGAACTAATCAAAAACTACAACTAATACTAGCTATCAAGAGTCACCTGAAATGCCTTGTCGCCGCCACCACCACTCTACAAAAAAGAGGCTTATCACCGACGGATGAATCCGTCGGTAAAATCCATATCCGTCGGTGATCCGTCGGTAAATGTCCGTCGGTAAAAAAATGGTCGGCGTTCAGATCACCGACGGGTCACCGACGGATATTACCGACGGATCACCGACGGTTTAATTTTTCGATGGAATCCCGACGGTTACCGACGGCGTGGTTATTTCCGACGGATCACCGACGGTCTACTTTTTCCGACGGATTACCGACGGCTATTCACCGAAGGATTTAGCGACGGATTTCCGACGGATATTTTTTAAATAAAAATTAAATTAAAAAATAATTTCCGACGGATATGCATAGTGCAAAAAATTGTCCATTGCAACAATATAGTCGACGCTAAGAAACCCCCGACTGTCGTTCTTTCTATACATCCATCCTCTATCTGTCGACATATTCAACCACTACAACAAAGAAATAAGTAGTTAATCGACATAATCAAGATAGATGTGGTGTAATGGTTTGTCTATTGAAAAGTCACACCGTAGGTTTAGATGAGCTTTGGATGACTTTAAAACCCTACGTGTAATGGTTTGACTATTTAAAAGTCAAACCGTAGGTGTCAATGAAGTTAGAAGTCTATTGAACACTACATGTAATGGTTTGCCTTCTTGAAAGTCAAACCATTAGTTCAGAGGAGTTTTGGATGACTCTAAAACTCTAAGTGTAATGGTTTGACTATTGGAAAGTCAAAACGTAGGTTACAATCAAAGAAAGGTGTTTTGGAAAGTTTAAAAACCCTACGTGTAATGGTTTGACTATTTAAAAGTTAAACCGTAGGTGTCAACGAAGTTAGAAGTCTATTGAACACTACATGTAATGGTTTGCCTTCTTGAAAGTCAAACCATAGGTTTAAAGGAGTTTTGGATGACTCTAAAACTCTAAGTGTAATGGTTTGACTATTGGAAAGTCAAACCGTAGGTTACAATCAAAGAAAGGTGTTTTGGAAAGTTTAAAAACCCTACGTGTAATGGTTTGACTATTTAAAAGTCAAACCGTAGGTATCAACGAAGTTAGAAGTCTAATGAACACTACATGTAATGGTTTGCCTTCTTGAAAGTCAAACCATAGGTTTAGAGGAGTTTTGGATGACTCCAAAACTCTAAGTATAATGGTTTGACTATTGGAAAGTCAAACCGTAGGTTACTGATAACTCTCATTTTGAGCGTTATTTACACGTCATTTGTGTGAATTTTTCTTTCATTTTAGTTGTTTTCCCTTTTTGTTTGTTTGTCTTTCTGCCGTTTATTATTTTATTTTCATTTGGAGTTGTTGAGAATGTTTTTATGGTTAAACGCATCATTTTTGGTTTAAAAACGTCACTGTTCCGGAGTGGGCACAGTCTGCCCACTGTGGGCACCAGAGGGACCATTGGGTAAAGCTATTATCCAATTTTTGCTAGCTGTAAATTGCTGGAATTTACTGGATCATGTGGCTAGAATTTAAGTGAATGGTGTCCACACAATTTTTGGGGCAATCCTCACCCTTGGATTCTCAAGATTTCAAGTATAAATACAAGCTTGGGGAGGAGCATTGAAGACACCCCTCATCTCATCTCATCTTCCATCATCAAGAAAGCAAGAACAATATGTTCTTCATCTTCAAACATTTACTTTCATGGTTGAAGAGATGAAGTATTATTTTAGAATTTAATTTTCGCATTTAATTTTCGTCTTTTATTTTCCGTCTTTTATTTCTCGTATTTACTTTCCGTACTTAGTTTAACGCATTTAAATTCCGAACTTTACTTTCTAGTTACGCTTGTAGTTTATCTTTATTAATGCAAATAGTTAACGATTATTTCTTTCTTTACATTTTGTCTTTTATTTTTATTATGAGCTAAGCACCCTTTTGGGTGTGGGTGTGAGTCGAACTTGAGACTAGTAGGCGACACTTGGGTGTTGCCATTATTGTTAGCTCTTAAGCTTGGTCACTTGAGTCGGGACTTAAACTCAACGCGGATAAGCTGATCACTTTGAAGTGTTAATATTAGATCTTGACCTCGAGAGGGGCGGATTCGAAATACGGCTTAAGTGATGCACAAAGATTTGAGAGAGTCTTTGATAACCACGTAGAGATACGGGTTTTGTATGATTTACTAAGGTTCAAACGTTGGTCGAGATTTATATCACAAAGAGATTTGGGTATAAATCTCCATACCAGTAGAACTTGATTCTTTTATCAACTTGGTTAAATCGGCAAGATTAAGAGTCGGTAACAATGGACACTTTATGAGCATTTTGTAGGACCGGTCTATAAAATTCCACTTTCGAGAGATCGGGCTTTTTATAGACATATCGTGCTACAAAATGACTAACCATTTTGTTACTACATAAATCTCAAGTAAAACTTACATCCATACCAATTTTAGTTTCTTATTTAGTTTTTGTTGTTATAAAGCCCAAAATTCTCTCAAAAATATTTTCTTCTTCTCTAACTGAAATCGGTGTATTCTCGACTTAGGACTCGAAACTTTGAAGTCCAATCCCTGTGGATACGATCTCGGTATATTTACCACTTTATTACTTGTAGCTATCATAGTTTCGGTGTATACTTGCGTCGTTACTGTGGCCTATACGGTTTTCCGCTACCAGTTACAATCAAAGAAAGGTGTTTTGGAAAGTTTAAAAACCCTACGTGTAATGGTTTGACTATTTAAAAGTCAAACCGTAGGTGTCAACGAAGTTAAAAGTCTAATGAACACTACATGTAATGGTTTGCCTTCTTGAAAGTCAAACCATAGGTTTAGAGGAGTTTTGGATGACTCTAAAACTCTAAATGTAATGGTTTGCCTTCTTGAAAGTCAAACATATGTTTTTTAAAATTTTGGCGGCATAACGGCTATAAAAAGAATATTTCCATATATCAACCTAATGTTTGCCCAACAATTGACAACCCAACTAAAATAAATAAATAAAATCAAGTATAATCAAATCATAAATCATACCACATGTCTCCATTTATCAACCTAATTGTTAATGTATATAGAGGCCCAGTCCCATGTTAGGGCCCAAGCCCATTTAGTCTACGTATATATTTGTTGAATTATGTAGTCTAGGTTAGATTACTTTCATAATTATTATTTTCAGTATTGTAAAGTTTCTCTCAATCAATACATCGAGGTTTCAAACCTTTAGCATATTCATCGTGTTCTTCATTCATATTCAACTTCTAACATGGTATCAGAGCTGTAGGTTTGTTCATCGATTCACTGTTCATCACGTTTTTACTGTTCATCACGTTTTTCACTGTTCATCGATTCACTGTTCATCGTCGCCGCTGTTCTTGCCATCGCCGCTGCTGTTCTTGCCATCGCCGCTGCTGTTCTTGTTATCGCCGCCGCTGTTCTTGCCTTTGTTGCTGTTCTGGCCATCGCTTGCTCTCGTTGTTCTCTCTTGGTCGATCGATCGACCTGTTGGAAACCCTAGCCGCAACATCTTATCGGTCGAATAACCCCTTCGGTCGAATATCCTCTTCGGTCGAACACTTCTTCGGTCGAACATTCCTTCGGTCGAACATCCTTCGGTCGAACACACTTCGGTCGAATACCCCCTTCGGTCGAACCCCCTTCGGTCGAACATTTCCACCGGTCGAAACATTCATTCGGTCTTTAATACTGTTTCTCAGTATTTTTTTCTTATTTCATGGCTACCAATTTCAGTCACTCAAATCCCATCTCCGTTGTTTTCAACGGTAGTAACTATATTCTTTGGCATCACCATATGACAATTCTGTTAAAGTCTTATGGTCTTTACACCTATGTTACTGGCGCATCCAAAGCTCCAGTTCAAGAAACAGCTGAGAATGCTGATGACTTTGTCAAACGAATGAATGAGTGGGATATTAATAATGCTCGTATCTTGGGCTTCATTAATGCCTCCACTACTCCTGAGATCAACCAACAGTTCCTTGGTTATATTACAGCCAAAAGTCTCTGGGATTTTCTCGCCAAGCGGTATACATCTTCTGGTCTATCTCATCAGTATCAACTGTGGACCACTTTTCAGAACAAACGACAACTTCCTGATCAATCCATCAACTCTTATATCTCTGAAATGCAGTCTCTCAGAGATCATATAAGTCTTGGAGCACCACAAATTTTTGATGAAACCGCTCAACAGTTCACCGCCTACTTCAACCAGCTGCATCTTATCACTATTTTGATGGGTTTGACTGATAAATTTGAGAATGTTCGTGCTTCCCTTCTTCATAGGCAGCCGTTACCTACTCTTGAAGAAGCAATATCTGAATTGCTAAATGAAGAAACTCGTCTTCACATGCGTTCACCAGTGTCTGCTACTGATAGTGTTCTCTACACGTCTCATCCCAAGCCAAAAGGCAAATGGACCAATAACAATCATTCCAGATCTGTGGGAAAGGCGAAGACATCCGAGTGTGCCTTCTGTCATTCTCCGGCTCACCTTCTTCTTGATTGTCCTATCCGTAAGTGCCGTAAGTGTGGTATCACGCATCCGCGTCACTATGAGACTGACTGTCCGAAGAACTCAAAGCACACTAGTTCTCAGAATCGGACTCATGCTGTTGTTGGGCCTACCATTGCTGATACTGAGGCTTCTACAGCCTCCTCACCTGACCTAATGGAACTGATGCGTCGCAATGAGGAACTTATGGAACAGATCATGTCTGGTGCTATGGGTATGAACTCTCCACACTTAGCTGCATCAGGTAACGTATGGATTTTTGATTCTGGGTGTTGCAATCATATGACACCTTGCCTTGATGGTTTCGCTTCTAAGAAACCACCTCAGCAATTTACGTCAGTCAGAACTGCTGACAACACTGGTCTACCGGTATCCTTTAGTGGAAATGTTTCCACTCCTCTTATACAATTACCGGATGTTCTGATCACTATGTTGCTGTCCTGCGCATTCTTCGATATTTAAAAGGGACTATGTTTCATGGTCTTTATTTTCCATCCACCTCATCGTTGATTTTGCGAGGTTTTTCTGATGCTGATTGGGACAGTGACATGACTGATCGTCGTTCCACTACTGGTTACTGTTTCTTTCTTGGCGACTCTCTTATATCCTGGCGAAGCAAGAAACAATCTCTCACAGCTCGATCCAGCACTGAAGCTGAATATCGAGTACTAGGTGACACAACTCAAGAACTTGTGTGGTTACGCTGGCTCCTTTCTGACATGGGGGCTCCTCAACAGTCTCCAACTTCATTGTGGTGTGATAACAACAGTGCCATTCAGATTGCCCACAATGATGTCTTCCACGAGCGCACGAAGCATATTGAAATTGACTGTCACTTTGTTCGACAACATGTGACTCGTAAGACCATTCAACTGCTTCCTATTTCGACTTTTGATCAACCGGCTGATATTTTTACTAAAGCTCATTTACCAGGACGGTTTCGTGATCTTGTTTCCAAACTCCATCTGGCTCATTCTTCTCCCGATTGAGTTTGAGGGGGGATGTTAATGTATATAGAGGCCCAGGCCCATGTTAGGGCCCAAGCCCATTTAGTCTACGTATATATTTGTTGAATTATGTAGTCTAGGTTAGATTACTTTCATAATTATTATTTTCAGTATTGTAAAGTTTCTCTCAATCAATTCATCGAGGTTTCAAACCTTCAGCATATTCATCGTGTTCTTCATTCATATTCAACTTGTAACACTAATGTTTGTCCAAAAAAATTCACCTTTTATAACCTTAAACCAATTGTCTAAAATAAATATTAATCCATGAGTTTTAACCTTCAAAATCATCATAATAATCAAATCTAACTCAAAACCCATTCAAAACCACTAATATCAAGATTTTAAAGGCATAAATGTTAAGAACAAACAATTTATTTCCATCTATATACTTTTCTATAAAGGATTAACAAATTCATAAGCCATAAAATCATCTAAATGATCATTTTTAACTCAAAATGATTAAATCCCAAATACTCATAACATGAATTTAAAACACTACATAAGAATCAAAACAACTCAAAGAGTTCCAATTCCAAAGGTAATAACCTTATAAACCTTACACCCAAAAAACTCAAACCAAATCCATAAAAATGACTTCATATATACCTCAAACACTATAGATAACTAATTTATAGAAATCAAAGACTATAGATAACTAATTTATAGAAATCAAAGATAACAACTTAGAAATCAAAGACTATAGATAACTAATTTATAGAAGAGACTACCTTTGATAAGATTAATCGTCGGTGGGGAGGTCACTGTTAGAGGGAGAGGTCGCCGGTGGAGAGGTCGTCGAGAGGGAGAGGTCGCTGTGAGAGGTCGATCGAGAGAGAGAGGGCAGTGGAGAGAACGAGAGGGAGAGGGCAGTGGAGAGAACGAGAGGGAGAGGGCAGTGGAGAGGGAGACGAGAGGGAGAGGGCAGTGGCCGGTGGTCGTCGAGAGGGAGACGAGAGGGAGAGTTCAGAGAGGGATCGAGAGGGAAACGATCGAGAGACTGATTAGGGCTTTAAGCCCGCTTTTTTTAAAGAATTTTCGGAAATTCACCGACGGATTTCCGACGGCAATTCCGTCGGTATTTACCGACGGATTATATCCGTCGGTGATTACCGACGGATTTCCGACTGATAATTGTTTTTTATTAAATAAATTACTTTTAAATTAAAATTATATTTAAAATTATAATTATTAAATAAATTATTAATTAATAAATTATTTAATATTAAAATTAATAAATAAATTATTAATTAATTAATTTATCAAATTATATTTAAAATTATTAATTAATTTATCAAATTGTATTTAAATTGACTAAAATACCCCTGAAGTAACTGACCTTTAAACGAATCCGGTTAGATCAGGGACCAAATGTGATCAGTTAGGCTTTAACGTTCCCAGTTGGGCTTTAATGTATCCAATTGGGCTTTAACGTACACAGTTGGGTTTTAATGAATCCAGTTGGGCTTTAATATACCTAGTTGCTTTTAATGGATCCAGTTAGGCTTTAACGTACCCAGTTGGACTTTAAACGAATCCGGTTGGGCTTTAATGAATTTAGTTGGGCTTTAACGTTACCAGTTGGGCTTTAATGGATTCAGTGGGGCTTTAACGTTCCTAGTTGGGCTTTAACGTATCAAATTGGGCTTTAACGTACACAGTTGGACTTTAATGAATCCAGTTGGGCTTTAATATACCCAGTTGTTTTTAATGGATCCAGTTAGGCTTTAACGTACCCAGTTGGACTTTAAACGAATCCGGTTGGGCTTTAATGAATTTAGTTGGGCTTTAACGTTACCAGTTGGGCTTTAATGGATTCAGTGGGGCTTTAACGTTCCTAGTTGGGCTTTAACGTATCCAATTGGGCTTTAACGTACACAGTTGGACTTTAATGAATCCAGTTGGGCTTTAATATACCCAGTTGCTTTTAATGGATCCAGTTAGAATTTAACGTACCCAGTTGGGCTTTAAACGAATCCGGGTGGGCTTTAATGGATTTAGTTGAGCTTTAACGTTACCAGTTGGGCTTTAATGGATTCAGTGGGTTTTTAACGTTCTCAGTTGGGCTTTAACGTATCCAATTAGGCTTTAACGTACACAGTTGGGCTTTAACGGATCCAGTTGGGTTTAATATATCTAATTAATGGATTCAATAGGGCTTTAATGTTCCTAGTTGGGCTTTTAATGGATCCAGTTAGGCTTTAACGTACCCAGATGGGCTTTTAATGGATCCGGTTGACTTTAATGGATCAGTTGAGCTTTAACGTTCCTAGTTGGGCTTTAATGGTACATACATTATCACATATGTACATACATATATATTACATACATGATCACATACATACTATACATGGTGTACATACATTCATGATCACATACATACATGTGTATATACATACATGAACACATATGTACATGTACATACATACATGATCACATATGTACTATACATGTACATGATGTACATACATACTAAAAATGGTGTACATACATTCATGATCACATACGTACATGTGTATATACATACATGATCACATACGTACATGTGTATATACATACATGAACACATATGTACATGTACATACATACATGAACACATATGTACATGTACATACATACATGATCACATACATACTATACATGATCACATACGTACTTGTATATACATACATGATCACATATGTACTATACATGTACATGATGTACATACATACTATACATGGTGTACATACATTCATGATCACATACGTACATGTGTATATACATACATGATCACATACATATATATATATATATATATATATATATACACATGCATGATCACAGAAAAAATAAATATTTATTAAATTATTAAAATTACCGACGGATTCTTATACATTCATGATCACATACGTACATGTGTATATACATACATGATCACATACATACACACACACACACACACACATATATATATATATATATATATATATATATACACACATGCATGATCACAGAAAAAATAAATATTTATTAAATTATTAAATTTACCGACGGATTACCGACGGATTCTTAAAGGCCATCGGTAATCCGTCGGTAATTACCAACGGTTTACCGACGGACGTTATAAAAAAATAAATATTTATTAAATTATATAAATTACCGACGGATTACCGACGGATTTAAAAATAAAAAAATAATTTAATATCCGTCGGTAAATGTATAAATTACCGACGGATAGTCTATCCGTCGCAAAGTTTTCAATTCCGTCAGTGATCCGTCGGTAATCTTGGTCGGAAATTAGCAATTTTCCAGTAGTGCCATCTCATTCTCCGGCGGTGGTTTCACATATTTTCCGATCACTTCCTTGACACAGCGTAGGTTTGCGGAAGGATCGACAAGCGTTTAAACCCTTTTGATAACGAGAATTACAACCGTAAAACTCGAGAAATTAAGAGAAAACTCTTTAAAAAGCTAAACTTTTATTGATTAAAAACTTGATTGATTGATTAACAATGAATCCTAACTATCCTATTTATAGCTAAACTAACTAAGAAATAACTATGGAAATTAAACTATCCTAATTATAAACTAACTAGGAAGTTACTTAAATAACTAATAAAAAGAAACTAAATAATCCTAAATTATTATCTAAACTAATGAAAAGCAATTGGAAATAGAATTGTAATGGAATAAGGATGAATAATGTGTCACGTGGAACAATACATGAGATTTGTTGACTTTGTCATTTTCTCTATATCAGTCTCCTCCACTTCTGAAAAACTCGACCCCGAGTTCTCTTCTAAAGGAATTGACTCGTCTTTGTAATACTCATATATATCGGCAACCTTGAAGGTGTTCGATATATGTAACGAATCGGGAAGAGCAACGACGTAAGCATTGTCGTTAATCTTCTTTGTGATCTTGAACGGTCCGTATTTCCTAGGTTGGAGTTTCCCGTAAGTACCGATAGGAAATCGTTCTTTCCGTAGGAAAACCATTACCTCGTCTCCCTCGTTGAAAATCTTCTTACAGCGGTGTTTGTCGGCCGCCGCTTTGTTCTTCAACCCGGTAGCTTCAAGACGTAACCTGACGGCCTCTTTCGTTGCTTGTAATTCCTTAGCCATATTACCCGCTGCGATGCTAACTCCCGGATCTCTAGGTAGCTTGATTAAATCGACCACGTGCCTTGGGGATGACGTATAGACTAAGGAAAAAGGAGAGCAACCGGTGGCGGTGTGGATGGCACTATTGTAGGTGAACTCGATCTGTGATAAGGCCACATCCCATTGTTTCGGTTTATCACCACATACGCTTTGGAGCATATTTCCCAAAGTCCGGTTAGTAACTTCCGTTTGTCCGTCGGTTTGGGGGTGAGCGGTGCTACTTTTATTGAGGGTCGTTCCGAACATTCGCCACAGTGTGATCCAAAAGTGGCTAAGAAACTTTGTGTCTCGATCGAAAGTGATTGTTTTCGGAACACCATGTAAACGTACCACTTCTTTGAAAAACAGTCTTGCGATGTTACTTGCATCGGCGGTTTTCTTGCAAGCGATAAAGTGGCTCATTTTTGAGAAACGGTCAACCACGACAAAAATAGAGTCTACCCCCCTTTGAGTACGGGGAAGACCCAACACGGAGTCCATCGAAAGGTCTTGCCAAATGTCTTCGGGAATCGGGAGAGGGGTGTAGAGGCCAGTGTTTTGAGACCGTCCTTTTGCGGTTTGGCAAGTATAGCACTTTCTAACAATCGAACTTGCGTCCCTCTTTAAATGTGGCCAATAATATCGTTCCTCCAAGCTAGCAACTGTTTTGTCTCGTCCGAGGTGACCGCTTAATCCTCCTCCGTGCATGTCTCTAATCAATTTTTCCCATAACGAAGAGTCGGGAATGCATAGTTGGTTGCCCTTAAAAAGGTAACCGTCTCGGATATAGAAATCTCCACTAGGGGTGCCGCTATTGCACTTTTCCCACATATCTTTGAAATCACCATCTTCACTATAAAGTTCTTTTAGCGCCTCGAAACCAACAATTTCATGTGATAAAGTGATGAGCAAATTGGCTCTTCGGCTAAGGGCATCGGCCACTTTGTTGATATTACCGGATTTATGTTTGATAACAAAATGAATTTTTTGCAGAAAACTTACCCAACGAGCGTGCATCTTGTTAATCGTTTTCTGACTGTTGATAAATTTTAGAGCTTGATGATCGGTAAACAAAACGAACTCCTTTTGAACCAAATAGTGCTCCCATTGCCGTAAAGCTCGAACCACCGCATAGAATTTCTGGTCATACGTGCTCCACTTTTGTCGGGCCTCCCTAAGTTTTTCGCTGAAATAAGCAACCGGTCTTTTTTCTTGACTTAGGACAACACCGATTCCAATACCACTTGCATCACATTCAACTTCAAAAACCTTCTTGAAATCGGGTAATGCTAGAATGGGCGCAGTACTAAGCTTTTCTTTGATTAAGGAAAAGCTTTCGTCTTGTTTGGGACCCCATTGAAACTTGCCTTTCTTTAGACATTCCGTGATCTGGGCGGTGACGATACTAAAATTCCGGACAAATCTCCGATAAAAGGTTGCTAGGCCATGAAAGCTACGGACATCGGTGACCGTCTTGGGTGTTGGCCACTCTCGAATGGCTTTTACCTTTTCTTCATCTACTTCGATACCGTTTTCTCCGACGATGAAACCAAGAAATAAAAGCTTGTCGGTGCAGAAAGTGCACTATTTTAAATTGACATAGAGCTTATTTTCTTGTAATGCCGTTAACACTTGACGGAGATGAGTGAGGTGATCGACCCTTCCTCGGATATAGATGAGGATATCGTCAAAGTAAACGACTACAAAATTTCCAATGAAAGGACGTAATACCTGATTCATAGTCCTCATGAAGGTGCTCGGTGCGTTAGATGTGCCGAAAGACATAACTAACCATTCGTAAAGTCCGAATGGTGTCTTGAATGCGGTTTTCCATTCATCGCCCGGTCGAATACGAATATGATGATAGCCGCTTCTAAGATCGATCTTGGAGAATACGGTTGAACCGGATAGCTCATCAAGCATATCTTCTAATCGTGGAATGGGGAACCGGTACTTGATGGTGATCTTGTTGATGGCTCTACTATCAATACACATCCTCCATTGATTATTTTTCTTCGGCACTAGAAGTACGGGTACAACGCACTGACTCATGATTTCTCGTATAAAACCCTTCTTTAGCAAGTCTTCAACTTGCTCTCTTAGGATCTCATTCTCTTTGGGACTCATTCGATAATGAGGTAAATTCGGTAGACTAGCTCCCGGAATCAAATCGATTTGGTGTTGAATGTCCCTCATGGGTGGTAATTCGGGAGGCAAATCATCCGCAACTAATTCGTTGAAATCTTCCAGCATCTCGTTCACTTCTTTCGGAATTTCAACCTCGACTTTTTCTGCATTCATTAGTCCTTTGACGACGATAGGGCAAAAGACTTCAACTTTCTTCGCATCTTCTTCCATCTCTTGTTCGCTATTAGTCATGATGAGAAAGTTGTTGCCTTTCTTGTTGGGGGTCTTTTCGAAACTACTAACGGGTGCCATAGCGATCTTTCGGTGGCCCCAACGAAACAACATGACATTGTCTCGCCCTTTATAAGTGACACCGTTGTCAAATTGCCAAGGTCGACCCAATAGGATATGGCATGCATCCATATCGAGAACGTCACATGTAACATCTTCTTGATAATACTTTCCGATTGATATGGGTACCCGGCAAGTTTGCGTGACCCTAACTTGTGGGCCTTTCTTGACCCACCCGAGAGAATAGGGAGCCTCATGAGTTTGAGTAGGTAGGTTAAGATGATCGACCAACTTCCGAGATACTAGATTTTCACAACTCCCGTTATCAATGATGAGATTACATACCTTTTTATGGACGGAGCAATGCGATCGGAAAAGGTTCTTCCTTTGGCCCTCTTCCTTCGGCGAGAGGAGAACTCTTTGGAGCACGATGTTGATCTTCTCCTCAGACTCTTCTTCGGCAAAGTCGAACCCCTCATATACATTGTCTTCACCGCTTTCCTCCCCTTCTATTAAAGCTGTCGTTCTCCGGTTAGTGCACTCGTTGGATCGATGTCCCGGTTGGCCGCATCGGTAACACTTTGAACTCATCGGCTTAGCATACGGATTGGGGGTCTTGGAAGGTGTAGGCTTTCCTTGCGGTCCACCACTAGGATTGTCGGTATTAACTTTGTGAGGAAGGTTAGTGTCTTGCGTGGGGCTCTTTCCTTTATCGACGGCGATGCTCGAGTTCTCGTTGGACCCTTGAAATCGACGATAAGAATTGGAGGTACGAGCGAACTTCTCCATTAATTCAGCTTTTAAGGCTAAACTCGAGGCTTCGGTTACGTTCCATACGTTTTGGAGTCCGGTCTTATCTTGGATAGAAGTCTTCAAGCCACTGATGTACCAAGCTACTTTTTGGCCTTCGGATTCTCCAATTTCATTACAATCGGTTAACCGTAAGAACTCGGTGGTGTAGTCGGTTACGGATCTAGAGCCTTGGTTACAACCGAGGTACATCTTGTAGAGGATTTGTTCGTAGTCTTCGGGTAGGAACCGTTCTATCATCAACTGTTTCATCCGACGCCACGACCGAATCGGACCTCTTCGTTGTCGTTGTCGTTGGACTACTAGCTTGTCCCACCATACTGCGGCGGTGCTTTTAAGACGAAAAGCAACCATCTTTATCTGTTTATGCTCGGGTACTTCCATTATGTCGAAGAATCGGTCGACCTCGATTTTCCAGTCTAGGAATTCTTCAACTCCTATAGTTCCGTAGAAGAACGGGATGTCTGCTTTCATCCGATAATCGTGCTCATTCCGTCCGACTTTGATCATTTCTTCTTCCTCCTCCTCTTCGGATTCGGAATTCAAAAGATCAACCTGGTTACGTGGGCCATTGTGTGGCCTCATAACTGGTTCTTCAAGCCTGTCCCTTCTCCAGCGATTGTCGTTGACGAAGTTGGGTTGAAGCCTGTTAACAGCCGCCGTCAGATCAGCGAGTGCCGCGGTAAAGGCCGTGTTCATCTCGGCTAAATCTGCTTTGGTAGCGGGTTGTTGATCTGCCATGGTTAGTGAAAAGACAGGCGAATCCTGCTCTGATACCAACTGATGCAGCGTAGGTTTGCGGAAGGATCGACAAGCGTCTAAACCCTTTTGATAACGAGAATTACAACCGTAAAACTCGAGAAATTAAGAGAAAACTCTTTAAAAAGCTAAACTTTTATTGATTAAAAACTTGATTGATTGATTAACAATGAATCATAACTATCCTATTTATAGCTAAACTAACTAGGAAGTTACTTAAATAACTAATAAAAGGAAACTAAATAATCCTAAATTATTATCTAAACTAATGAAAAGCAATTGGAAATAGAATTGTAATGGAACAAGGATGAATAATGTGTCACGTGGAACAATGCATGAGATTTGTTGACTTTGTCATTTTATATCATTTCAGGTGAGTCTGGTTCTTGATCCTTTGAATCTTAGCTCGTGTTTTTTGCTTCTTCGTTCCTCCCTCTCTTCTTCGTTTCACGGTGGATTTGGAAGTTGTAGGGATAGTCGACGGGAAGAGGGACCGGTGGAATTTGGAAGCCGGAGTTGTAGATGTAGGAAATGGAGAATTCGTTGAAGGTAGGAGATTGAGAAAGGGTTGTGGGGATTGAGATGGAGAAAAGATGAAAGCAATGCCCATGATGCCCACGATTTTGGAGATCAAATCCCTAATTATTTGGGATTTTAATTTGGTAGGTGTATATTCCCCAAATTAAAAGGAATCGTATTTTGACCAAAATACTCTATTTTTTTCAACCGTTTTTAATATTTTATTTTAATAAAAAATCAATTAATTGTGGATTATTGATCTCATTAATTTACTGTTGAGATTGGTTAACACGGTTAGCACAAATGTCATGGTTAGCAAATGAATGAGCCCCTCTCTCTCTCTTTATATATATATATATATGAATAGGAAACTAATTAAAGAAGAAAAGATAAAATGTGCAACTAAAAGGTGTGTGGTTTATGAGAGAAGCTTTGTCTGAAAAGGATGGAAAGAGTTGTTAGGGTTCCACCATCGTTGACGATAACTAGAAAAAGTAAACTTAAAACAAACAAATAAATAAAGACAGTCAGGCGCCGACACCACTCACCACCGTACCATGCCGCCTTACACCCTCCTTTTACCGGTTGTTGCCGCCACTCTTCCACCATTCACACACAGCCATGTCATGAACATCAAACATTTGACTAATTGTTAATTCATCTTAATTAGTCAAATTTTTTTTTTTTTTTTGAAAAGGGTGTCCTGTGCCTTAACAAATTTACATAACGTAATATATACATACTTTTATACATACATATATATAGAAGGGCAATAAGGGATCCCCACCCTTGGATGTATGATAAGATGAGATGTACCGGATCAATTAATACCCGTATCAAGTGCGATTTATAAATGAGTTTGAGATTAAAAGTGACCGAGGATCTCACAATATTTATCCTTCTTATTCAAACCTAGCCCTATGAATATATATATATATATATATATATATATATATATATATATAGAGAGAGAGAGAGAGAGAGAGAGAGAGAGAGAGAGAGAGAGAGAGGCGAAAGATCGTGTAAAATGAAGAGTTAAGGTAAGAATAGATATGGACCCTTGATCGCTTTTAATCTCAAACTCACTCATGAATCACACTTGATATGGGAATTGATCTGATGCATCTCATACTAATGTGCATCCGATGGTGGAGATCATTTCTTACTCTCCTCAACATAACTCTTATTCTTACGGAAACCCAACTCTCTCTCTATATATATATAATCATGTATCAGTATATAATTAATTTCACCCGTACAATTCCAGCTAGCTAGCAATCTTCAAGCACAACATGCCACGCAAATGATGGATATATTATATGATCCTCAATTATGTCATACTTAAACTTAGTTGGTTTTAAGTTCAATATGATATTTTTTACCACAAAAAATGAAACAAATCCCATGTTTTACATCACTCGTTGCTAATGAGTTATACAACAATCGATCAATTCAACATCTACAAGCAAAATGCAGGACGTAATTAACATTATATATAGACATAATAAAAAGAGTAGGATATTACCAATGAATATGACAAAAGTATCTAAATATATGATGATTATATTTACTTAGAGGACCAACATTGGTACGTACTATCAGTTAGTGATGGTTCTTTATAGCTAGCTTTGTTGGTTGTTTAGATCAAATTAATACTGTGCCCCCATCCCTCTTCCTGCCAATGTGGTCCTGCATGCAACTTTCAATGCCTATATATATATATATATATATATATATATATATATATATATATATATATATATATATATTTATTTATATATATCATCACTTTGGCTAGTTATACTAGCTCACTCTTAGAACAATTAATTACTAATTAATCTTATAATTCTATTTGTTAATTTCCTTCATAAATAAACCATATGTTCAAATCACATCAACGATCCAATAGATATACGACGAGAATGAGATTAAATACGTAACAACATCTTCATTTCCAATGTTTGCAAAGTAGATTTTGCGTTTCACAAATAATGTACTGAGCTCGAAACTATATATAATAGTTATCTCCTAAGGCTCGGTTAATACGAGTTCGCTTAAATAAACACGTGATAAAATAGTAAATGATGATGTTTAATTTTATATATATATATATATATATATATATATATTTGAAGGATATTTTGCAACCCTTAAAAAGGTTGCAACCCTTGCAACTCGCATCTTAACCGTTGGATTTAAGAAAAACGGTTATTTTGTTTTTATTTTTTTGATTTTTTTAATTGAAAATATTGGACCCACATGTATTGTAACCGTCGATAATTAATCCAACGGTTAAGAAGTGGGTTGCATGGGTTGTAAGATTTTCATGGGTTCTAAATTAAACTACCCCTATATATATATATATATATATATATATATATATATATATTTGTGTGTGTAATTTTTTTTATCAAAATATATATTCTTTAAAAAATTAAAATGATTTTGTATTATATAACTTTTTGTGTTATTGGACCCTTGTATCTCACTCTATATTCTCCCTTTTAATTGTTAGCTTAATTTAGTACATGGTAACATTCTTCAATTGGTCATATTTCATGTTGCATTTAGCCCCTTGTTGCTAAATATAGAACATGTTGCATTTAGTACATGGTAACATTCTTCAATTGGTCATATTTCATGTT
Source organism: Arctium lappa (assembly GCA_023525745.1). NCBI lineage: Eukaryota > Viridiplantae > Streptophyta > Magnoliopsida > Asterales > Asteraceae > Arctium > Arctium lappa. Next base: position 9,635,947 of record CM042054.1, on the reverse strand, counting down.
GCATTTAGCCCCTTGTTGCTAAATATAGAAAGCGAGTAACCTTAACTCTAACCTATATATAATTTGGTTAAAGTGTATGAGCATGACTATAACTTTGCCTTACTATAAATGGAAAACCAATAACAATGGAATATACGGGATTTTTATTCATTAAAAGCGTCACAGAGTTAATGATATAAATAAAGATTACTAATTTGGACCTGCTTAAATATTTTTACGGTGCAATTCAAGCAATTTATCTATCGTAAACCATTCCTAAAATCGTATGATTAACAAACTACATATGCGTTTTTGTCTTTTTTATCTTTCTATTCTTAGATTGCAACTTAGGGGTTGTTTGTTAATTGTTTACCTCTTAATGGTTTCATTAAGAGACAACATCCGAATCGCTAAGAGGTAAATCTTGTTTGGTAAAAAAAAGTGTTGCCTCTTAATGGTTCCAAAATCCTCTTAATGATTTTATATCCTGACCCTCCCTTAACCATTAAGAGTCCTGATTTCATTATGAACAATTAGCAAACAACCATAGTTCATTTTAGACTATATCATAAAAACCTCTTAATCATTCAGACCACTTAATCATTCTGCACTAAGGTGTTTGTTTTTTAAGAGATCTAAAGTCTGAACTCTTAATTTAGTTATGATTAATAAGAGGTGGTGTGTAAAAATGTCTGAACGATTTAGACTTAAGAGAGATTAAGAGATTTTTAAAAAAAACAAACAACCCATAAACCATTCAGCAACTACCAAACAACCCTTAATTCAACGCAGTTATCTATTTTTTCTCTCTCAGGTCTAGAGTTTATTTAGGGGTTGTTTGTTTTTTAAAAAAAAATCTCTTAATGACTCTTAAGTCTGAATCGTTCAGTCATTTTTATACATCACCTCTTATTAATCATAACTAAATTAAGACTTCAGACTTTAGAAGAACTCTTAAAAAACAAACGGCACCTTAGTTTTTATTTATATCCTCTCTTATTTAGAAATAAATCAAATCCAAATTTACCTTTTACAAAGCCAAATGGTAACAATATTTCATCTGTTACAAATATGAGTCAAATGGATTCAAATTTTCTGATGAAAAAGCATATGAAATACGCGATTAACTTTTTGAGTTTGGGGGTTATAAATTATGAATCTACCATTGATCAAAAAATGTTTTTTCCATTATATTCCTCCAAATTGTGCATTTATTTTATAAATACGTTAACTACCAGAAATTACAATACGAAATATAGTAGTTCGAACAGTGACCGTTCTTTTTTAGACCCAAAAATGTTAACTTATTCTTACCAAAACAAGTGAAGTACAATTATGCATAAAACTCCAAGGTTTGTTATACAGTGGTTTAGCATCAAAACTTGCTATTTTGACATGTCTACATATGTATAATATATATATAGTGAGAGAGGAAAGTTCAAACGAGAATGCTAACTATTTAAGAAAACAACAAATCAAGTATAAAATCATATGTGATTTTACAATTAACCGTCAAAAACTGGACGCGAGCGACTTTGGCTGCGACTTAAGTCGCGTGAATCATATATGATATTGTACATGATTTAACATGAATCATATATGATTTTGTATGTACTCGGTTATTCTCGTGTTTTCTTAAATAGATATTGTTATCTCTCTCTCTCTCTCTCTCTCTCGTAGCGGTGTGCAGAATAGTCTGAAATTCGAACCCGAAATCGAACCAAAAATAAAGTGTTTTGGCAAAACCCAAATACCCCGAAATCCGAAAATCCGAAACACAACTTTTTGGAGGATATTGGGTTTGGGTTCGGGTTGGGTTTGATCTTTCATCACCCGACCCGCCCGAAAACCCGAAATAATATACATCTATATTTAAATATTATATAAATATATTTGTTTATCTAATTATCTTTTGAAAATCGTAAATTTTAGTTGGTCGAAATGCTTTCTAATTTCTAAATTTATGGGTTGTTTGGTAGTTGTTGAATGGTTTGGTGTAGAATGATTAAGTGGTCAAAATGATTAAGGGGTTGTTTGTTTTTTTAAAAAAACCTCTTAATGGCTCTTAAGTCTTAATCGTTCAGACCTTTTTACACACCACCTCTTATTAATCATAACTAAAATAAGACTTAAGACTTTAAACCTCTTAAAAAACAAACGACACCTAAGATGCTCTTATGATATAGTGCAAAATGAAAATACGGTTTTTTGCTAATTGTGCAGAATGAAATTAGGAATCTGAATGGTTAAGAGGGGACCAAGATACAAAATCATTTAGAGGTTTTGGAAACATTAAGAGGCAGACAGTTTTTTTGCCAAACAAGATTTACCTTTTAGCAAATTCAGAGGTTACCTCTTAATGGAATCATTAAGAGGTAAACAAAAAATCCCTTACTATCGATTTCATCAATCTCTTAATCGATTGAATTTATTCTCAAAATCGATTGAATTTATATATAATTTTTTGCACTATAATAATACTCAAACCCGATTGAGCCAAACCAGATGCAATCCGAAATCCGAAACTTAAAATTTGAGTCTTGCTTTCCATAGCCGAAACTCGATCGGGTTTTTGGTTTGTCCATCTGAACCCACCCAACCCGTCCGATGCACACCCCTATAAGAAACCAGACAACCGGCCGGTCAACTTACGAGAATTGCTAGAATGGTCAAATTATGTGTGTGTGTGTGTGTGTGTATTTATAGCTATGGTGTTTTAGTAGGAGCAGAGCTATCTATTAGCATTTTAAATTTTGGTTTATGAAATTCTTGGCACCCAATTTTACTTGCGTTTGGGACCCGGATTAATATATAGCCCAACCTGTGAACTCATCTCAATAAAGACCTATCTATTTTTTTTCAAAATCAAAAGTTGCGATTTAGTTTCAGAATTTATCGATCCGAAACAAAAACGACTTTTTGATATTCTCTCACTTTGTCATTTTAAACATTTTTGTTGTTGTAATCCTACAAAATAAATGACTTTTACCCACAAAAATCATCCAGGGAAATTTCCGATGGTTATTATCGACGGATCACCCACAAAATACTAATGATTCCAGTAAAACTTGATGTTTTTCAAGAAAATAAATAAATCAGGGTCCTGGGTAATCTGTCACCGATTTGAGTTTCCCACTACCAATTTACGCACCAACTTTTGTGACGGTTTTGTAATGTATTACCCTTTACCGACGAATTTTCTAGGAAAATTTTCGTAGGTAAAAAACTTACATTTAGTAGTACTTGTAAGATTTTTAATATGATGTAATATTTTATATTTTATTTAGTTTATTACTCATCATATGATATATAGTTTTAATACAGATGTAACAATACCTAAAAAAGATTAACGATCCTGAGTAGAACCTCATAGGGAAAATATAAGTAATTAAGATGTTTAATGTTACTTATTTCTGGGACTGTGAAGAATTAAATGAAGTAAGGATAGGAAGTGTGGTCTCTCAATTTCAATTTTTCTAGTTAATAAAGATATCCAAAAATTTAATACTATAAAACTATAAACTATACGATTCTTCTTCTATTATAGTTACTGATTTAAAATACCCAAATTTGGTTTCACAATAAATTACCTCATACACATATGAGAAGTTGAGTTTTACGTTAACAGCGTGAAAAGTGGATCTGAATCATTGATTACTTTTCATCTCATGCTCTTCCATGAATTGCGTATTAAAAGAGAATTGATCCGATACATCTATATCTTTTTTCGGTGCATCTCATCTTAATGTGCGTCAATTTTCTCATCCAACGGTTGATAACCACGTATCACGTTAATCTCGACTTCTCACTTGACCTCAACTCTTGTACCATATATATATATATATATATAGAGAGAGAGAGAGAGAGAGAGGGGGTTATTATGCAACATTTTGCATGATACAACTCTTGTAACCCCTTTATCTACCACATATTTTATTTTCAGCATTTTTTCCTTTTTTATTAATTACATAAAATGAGTGATAAATAAAAAGGTTGCATGAGTTACACGATATAAAGGGGTTGTATAATAACCTATCTCTCTATATATATATATGGACCAGACTCGCGCTTATCATCACTCCTTCAATTTTTATCTATTTATTTACCACAATAACTAATGGCCACAATGGCATCCAATTTTCAGGAGGAAAAAAAAACCTTGTTGAATTTGACTTGTCAAAAGGTTAATTGAAATGATATCGTTAAATGATGATATACATGTTTTCGAAAACCATATTAAATTTATTTCTAAAATGAATAATATATATTAATTTTTAACCACATATTTATCTGATGACAATAGTCGTGTTTTTCTATAATTTAAATCAACTACATAAGAGTTTCGAGAAATTAAGATTTTTATTTTCTAAAACAAAACTAATAATAAATTCAAGAACCTGGTATGAAATATTGTTGTAGTAAAACCCATTGTTGATGGTAAATATATAATTACTGTACTAACATTAACTCTGGTCAATTTATCTACCACTATAACAAATTTAGGTTTATATAAAACGCATTATAAGCGTTCTAATAAACCACTTTATAATTTATATGACCCCAAAATAAAGTGTCATTTTCTTAACAAGTTTATATAATTTGTAATAAGTTATAATTTATAATCTTTTTGGCGTCATAACAAATTTTTAGAAGATTTTCATAAAAAAAATGTCATATTAACTATTTTATACGACACTATTTATAAAATTGTCTTAATAAAAACAAGTGTCCTATAAAATAGTTAATGTGACGCTTTGTATTAAAATTAAAGTGTTCTAAAAAACTTGTTAAGACGCTTAAAAGCGTCTTATTTATTACAATGTCTTTAAATGAAACACTTTGTTTTTTAATTCTATAAAAGTCTTATAAAGCGTATATTATAACGTTTAAAAATTATACTAGAAGCGTATTCACGCAATGCAACGAGATACATCACGATTTTAATGTTTCATTTTATTTTTTGTCGATTTACAGTACGATTTTGGATGGTTTTGATAAAGTGATAATGTTTTTTTATAAATTTGTTTAATTTAGGCTTAATAATATAATGTTTTTTATATAAAAAATTAAGTATTTTATTAGAATTCAATGATTATCTTATATATTTTAATGACATATAAAAAAAATAATCAATTACATATTTAATAATATAATTAAAACAATTTTATAGTAATATAATATATTAATTAATAGTGATACATGGAAAGATCTGCATAAAAAGAAGGTCATTCACATACCAAATTGGTGGATGTTAGAAGTCTACAGTAGTAATATATATCTTGTGCTTTGATACTTGTAAATTAATAGATTTTAAAAATCTTACATAAAATGATGGTACCTTGTGCCTAATAATTTGTATTTAAGAGTTTTTTATCCGTGTTTTATAATATAGTATAGATATAGATATTTATAACCCAATTTTATTGTACTACATGAGAGTTTGCATGAAAGTCGAATTTTGTTAACCAAAATATTTAATTGAACAAAGCTTGTCAAGTCGATTAATTAAATAGTTACCAAATATTTAATTAGACAACTACATTTACTTGTTTGTTACTATTTACATTTTAACGTTGTTACTATCAGTGGTTATATTAATGGTGTTTCACCACCTTCTTTTTATAAAAGAGCAACCATCTCTTTGGCTTCTTTCACATTATTCCTCTTACAGACTCATATTTAACCCACTGTATTAATAAAGATCTTTATAATCTTTACCTTATAAATTTACATATATAATATATATATATATATATATATATATATATATATATATATATATAATGAATATCAGTGTATGAATTTATTGAATCTGTATTTTTTTTTTCTTTCTACAAGACAAGTCATTGTCTTGGGGTAGAGTGAAGTTAGTGATCTGTAGGTTTTGTTTTAATGGAACTACCCCCCCACAACCCCTTTAAATCATGGATTGTAATTGTTGTACCTTCTGATTATTTATGGACCCCATTGCACAACTAGCCCATCAATACAATATCATTCTAATTCTACTCACACCCATCTTAATTACTTAATTAAACCACCTATCATTAATTTCTCCTAAATTTTATTCTTCAACCATGTCATTAATTAATTACAAACTCAAATCATAACTCAAACACTCAATAACCATTATAGCATATTTTATATATGTACCCGATCAGGGATAGGTGAAAATTGATTAAGGGTTGTCTGGCAGTTACTGAATGGTTTGGTGTAAAATGATTAAGTGGCACTTATGATATAGTTGAAAGTGAAATAGGGTTGTTTTGTAATTGTTCAGAATGAAATTAGAGTGCTAAATGATTAAGGGAGGTCCAGAGTATATAAGATCATTCAGAGGGTTTTAGAACCATTAAGAGACAAATTTTTTTTTGTCAAACAACATTCATCTCTTAGCGATTAAGAGGTTGACTCTTAATGAAACCATTAAAAAGGTAAACGAACAACTCTAAGACCATGATTCAACTATATATACAGTTTAGTTGAATCATGGTCTTGATCAGTTTTCATGTACCCCTCATCGGGTACATATATAAAATATGCTATAATGGTTATTGTTTGATTGCAATTTGACTGTTTGAGTTTGAAATTAATTAATGATATACCGGAACTGGTTATATTCGGTTTGTTTTAAGGACTATTAAAATTTGAACAGTTGGGTATTGATTTTTTTAAGTTGTTTTTGAAAATAAATGAAAAAAAAAAGAGTGGATGAAAATGTGTTGGTGTCTTTTGCCATTAAAAGTGATGGTCAGTTGTGTTTGAGTATGAAAAAGAGAGAAAATGGGGACCAATTTGGGGATCACTCACTCATTTAAAGAGCCAAAATTATCTCATCTCAATAAACACCACTTTTGGTGCTCTGCTATGCTCTCTGCACCACACACACACACACACATTATGGATAATAATAAAACTGTTTTCTTTTTATAACTATATATCTTATATTTAACTCATTTTCAAATATATAAAAAAAACGACGGATGGATGAATTCGTCGGCTTTATACTTATTATGACAGATGGGCATCGGCTATAATCAGTTAAGTTTGGCTTTATAAGTACGTATTAATTATGTCGTCGGAATTAACAAGCCATTAGTAATTAATGATCCGTATTTGTCGGTAAAATAAGAACACTGTTTGTGATATATAATAATTTTTCGAAAAAAATAATATGATCACAGAATTATGCATCCTAATTTTACCATGGAGTAATTTATTCTAAAAGGGTGTTAGGATGTGCTGCTTCATGTAGGGCCAAAATAATGGAAATTGAAGAATAAAAGTTAAGAAGATTGATTTTTGAGGGTAAGATTAATATTATAAGTGATTTTGAACATTTAATTAATTAATGATAACCTAATTTTGATACTTGAAGTTACAATAATCATTTTAAAGACATATATGCAATAATGCATACACCTATTATGCCTAAAAATACTTGCTTTTTAATTTCAGAACCGTCGAAATTAAATCTGATTTAAATAAAATCTATAGTCATGCACGTTGACAATACAAAATACAAATATATATATATATATATATATATATATATATATATATATGACAATTTGAAGGTTTTCATGCATGTTCATAATTGTGACAAACGTCCCATTATATATATTGGGTTGGGATCCGGTGAGAAATTGAGTTAACTTGAGAAGGGTGAGAAGTGGCTATGAACTCTTGGTCACTTATAATCTCAAACTCACTCATGAATCGCATTTCATAAGGGAATTGATCCAGTGCATCTCATCCTAATGTGCGTCCATTTCTCATCCAACGGTTGATAAAGGTTTCTCACGTTAAACTCAACTTCACACAAGAACCTAACCTTATATATAGGGGTGGGTTCAAACGAAAAACACTAATTATTAATTAAGAAAACACAAAAACGGCCAATTATGTACAAAATCATACATGATTCAAGTATAAAATCATATATGATTCACGCGACTTTTCCCCACGGCGTAAGTCACAACCAAAGTCGTTTGCGTCCAATTTTTGCTCTAATGTAAAATCACATATGATTTTGTACATGATTTGTTGTTTTTTAAATAGTTAACGTTCTCGATTGAACTTTCCTCTCTCTCTCTCTATCTCTCTCTCTCTCTCTCTCTCTCTCTCTCTATATATATATATATATATATATATAGGGGTTGTTTAATTTGCAAACCTTAAAAAGGTTGCAAACCTTGCAACCCACATCTTAACCGTCGGATTCATGATCGACGAGTTATTTTATTTTTATTTTTCTGTTTTTTATTATATAGACGGAGGTTCAAGGGAAAACCTCAAAAAAACGGAAAACTGAAGAACACTCTGGTAGCCCTTCATTTGGACGGTATGTACTTGTGCATACAGATAAATTATGTTGTTTTTTGGTTTTTATGCGCACAAGTGCATTATGCACTTGTGCATATGCACAAATGCATGTTACAAATTATCTGTATGCACAAGTGCATACCGTCCAGATCAATGACTACGAAGGTGTTCCTCAGTTTTTCGTTTTTTTTAGTTTTCCCCTGAACCTGACCATATATATATATATATATATATATATATATATATATATATATATATATATATATATATATATGGTTAGGTTCAGGGAAAACCCACAAAAAAAAATTGAGTAACACATTGGTAACCGTTCATATAAACGGTATGCACATATGAATACTAATAATTTGTAACATGCACATGTGCATACGTCAAAATAAACTGCTATCAGGGTGTTTTTTAGTTTTTAATTTTTTTAGGGTTTTTCCTTGAATCTCCCCCGTCTCTCTCTATATATATAATTCCATATAATTCCCAGGTTGGAATTAATTTGGAGGTTTTCATGCTGCATGTTCATTGTGACAAACATCCCATTCTTTGTATGTGACTCTTTAGGGATAGGGTTTCCCACTTGGGTTTTGATTTTGTTTCTTTTTGGCTTTCTTGTATCATTTTCTTTTACAAGTGGTACCTCAGATTAATTCCTACATACATGCATCTACATATATCCATACATACATTCTTTTTGTAGCTTGCAACCATACAAAAAAACCCCATAAAGTAATTAGGTTTAAAATTACTCAATTGACCCTAGGGCATACTTTTCAACATACCTTTAAAAGATATGTATATTTCAAATACCATACAAAACCATACTCAGAAATATGTTAATTAAGTTTTTGACTACGATTCGACCTAAACTTAGTTCTTTTAAATTATCATGGAAAAAAACCGGCATAATAATCAAGCTAGTTGCATGAGGCGGTTTCATGAGCCGCACATGACCGTCTTCGTCTTTAAGGTGTTCTAATTTAAAAACCACGTCGTCCCCCGTAGTGATTAGTTGATGCAAAAATTAACTAAGGTGGATCACTACAAGACATAGGACCATTTTTGGTGGAAAATCCTCCGGAAATAGTGATTTTCAGTGGATTTGACTGTCGAAAAAGCAATTTTCCGGCGAACTTTTCGGCGGATCTACCAGAAGTTTTATTTGATTAATTTCTTAAAAATATAAAATTAAAATAATAAAATTTTCGACAAATTTTCAGTGCAAGTCAACGGTGTTTGACTTCTTTGAATTATGTCAAAAAAATTATGCCGAAATTGCTTGTTTTTCTAGTAGTGGATGTTGATGACGATAATTAATTAAATGACCATGAAAACTTGATTCATCAAACAAATCAAGCAGGTAGCTAGTCTTGGTGTTGTGGGTGTAATTAGTAGAAGTGGAAGGATGAAAAGTGGAAAAATGGGGATAGAATAAGGGGCATGATATAAATATTATATACTTATATGGGTAGGGGACAAGAAAAAGGTCACCATCTTCTGAAACCCTAACTTCTCTCTTTTAAGTAGTTTAAAAGAGTTTTTTGGTCTGCATGCATATATGCCTCTTTCTTTCTTTAGGTGTTTAAATTAAGAGGAAAGAGTCACCATCCGGATGTTCCCCAATATCACTTTCACAATTAGGTGTCTTGAATAAGACACATGCATACATATATACCATAACTATAATTCAATATTTTGTATATATGCATCTTCATGTGATGTTGGTAGGTACTGCATGCTACCTCTTTTATATATATATATATATATATATATATATATATATATATATATATATATAATATATTACATATCGCCAGGATATATCCTTTTCTATGTCAACTCCAACCCTCCATCGCATATCATCCGGAATTCCAGATCGATCTGTGTGTGTGTAAGTACATACATACATATATATATATGTTTATATACACAAATTTACAAGTTGTGAATCGTGCAGTGCAATATCAAAAGATGTAGAGTTTGATTATTAAGAAAAATATATATATCCTAAAAGTCATATATTCAAATTATATATATATATATATATATATATATATATATATAGAGAGAGAGAGAGAGAGAGAGAGAGAGAGAGAGAGAGAGGTTCAAGTGAAAACCTCAAATAAATGAAAAACTAAAAAACACTTTATCAACCGTTAGATTAGATGATCTGATGGATGTGATTAAATGGGCGGTTACAACAATATTTTTTGAATTAAAAAACTCTAGCCCCCTATTTTTTTATTCAAAAAAAGAGAAAAAATAAACAACATTCGAGCGAAATAAATTACACCAAAAAAACAATCATATTTTTCTCGTTAATTTGACATCCATATTGATATACCTTTTCATCCATTTTTTCGTGGTTTTTCGGTTTTCTATATATATATATATATTATAAAAAAGATATAAAAATCTCTTAAAAACAACTCATTAAGCATTATGTACTATTATTTAATGTTAATCTACTTAAAATCTCTTAAAAACAACTAATGAAACAATATGTACTACTTTTAAATGCTTTTAACCCTAATTAATAAATTTCATCCTTATCCTCCAAAATCCTTATCTCTAATCCCCAAACCCTAAAATTATGAAATTTGAATTGTGATAAACATAATCAAAACAAGATAAACATCTCAATTTAAATATAAAAAATTTAAAATATATAAAATAATTAATGAACTTTAATAAACTACTAATTTTTTTTATATAAAAAATATTATATTATTAAGCCTAAATTAAACAAATTAAAAAAAAATATTATCACTCTCTAAAAACCATCCAATATCTATATCTATACTATATTATAAAGCATTGATTAAAAACTTTTTAAAAACTCTCTAAAAACCATCCAAAATCTATACTAATTTACTTAAATTTCAAGTTTACAACTTGCTATTGCCTATGGTACCACTTACTAAAGCACACTATGAATGCATATCCTTAAACACGTTCAACCTTATCCCTAAACCAGTTCAACTTCCTTCCTATCCCTAAATCCCTCCAACCCGTTCAAATCGAAATTCAAAACCATTGTTATCATCATTTTCATGTATCTCTATCTCTAAACACACCATCTTTCCCCTATTTATATCCTTATTTAAACATGAATTTTGAATGGAGAAGATGAGGATGAAATCGAAAAGATCGATCGAGTAGCGCCTTTTTTCAAACAACTGTATCAGGTTTTATCTTCTTTTTCGTTTTTGTTTGACTTGCTTGAGTGTGTATTTGTTATTACCGTCCTTGATTTCTTTGAGGTGTTTCTGTATCAGGTTTTGTCTTATTTTTCGTTTTTGTTTGACTTGTTTGAGTGTGTATTTGTTACTGGTTTCCTTCATATGTTTGTCTTTCCTTCATTTCTACATATCTATTTCTTTGTTTGGATGGTTAACAAAGTTTCTCAACAGTCAACCCATTTAGCAACGGAGTTACATGCTCGAGGGCGTTTATTTTTTCATTTACGATAAAATTTTACACCTTACTCACCTAGTGCATTGCACGAGCATGATGCTAGTATATATATAGGGGAGGGATCAATTGGAAATCAGTATTACATTGGAAATTTTGGAAACCGAAATCAACCAATCATTGAATTTCTTTTTTTTAATTTTATTTTTAATTGATAAGGTTATTTTAGTCTTTTACATAATTTCATAATATATATGGTAATTGTTGTTATTATTATATTAATAATTATTTATTTTTAATTTATTTTATATATGGTAATGTTAGTCATTTATTAATATAAAAATGAGATATTTAATTTAGGAAAACAAATTTTAATCATACGGATCCTTTATTTTTGATTCCGATGAATCATTGATTGATTAAAATATTAATATAAAAAATAAATATTTAATTTTTCAAGTATTCATATGAAATTACCTCCGGGCACAAAATATTAATATAGTGAAACATGATGAAACATAAAATGTTAATATAGGGAAACCTGATGAAACAGATTTGATATAGTGAAACATAATGGAAAGGTAATGAAACAAAATATTAATATAGTGAAACAAAATATTAATATAGTGAAAATTGATGAAACAGATTTGATATAGTGAAATATATTTGATATAGTGAAACATAATGAAAATGTAATGAAACAATAATGGTAATGAAACTTAATTGGGTTTTTACATACTGCATATTGATGAACATGTAATAAAAATATAGTCTTGATATATTGTTATTATCTTTTATTAATAAATTAATTAATTTATTACCATATATAATTATTATCTTTTATTAATAAATTAATTAATTTATTACCATATTTAATCTTTGTTGTCAAATTTGAAACATAAAAAAAAAATTACACATTTATCCTTTTGACATATTATTATTATCTTTTATTAATAAATTAATTAATTTATTACCATATATAATTCAAATGAATCTTAACCATTGATTAAAAAGATCAATGATTGAAATTTGGTTTCCAAAGTTTCCAATGAAAATTGGTTTCCAATTGAAACCATATATATATAGGGTCAGGTTCACGTGAGACCAAGTTGTTTCCGTGAGACCGCGTGAGACCAAGCCTTAAAACATGAAACTTTACACCGAAACACTGTGAAGGTAAAAACATTCGAACCTTCATAATGTAATCACACTATGAAGGTAAAAAAACTTAAACCAGGTTAAAAAAATCAAACCTTCACAGATAAAAGACTGTGAAGGTATATCCGAACCTTCACAGTGAAGACGCTGTGAAGGTAAAAAAAACGAACATTCACAGTGAAAAACACCGTGAACGTAACATTTACAGTGTTTTCCCTATGAAAAGTTCGATTTTTTTTTACCTTTACTGTTTTTTGGTGTAAAGTTTCATAATTTAAAGTTTGGTCTCACCGATTTCACGGAAACTGTTTGGTCTCACGCGAACTTAAGTCTATATATATATATATATATATATATATATATATCTTCTATCTTTTATCTTTTATCTTTTATTTATACATATATAGACACGCATATTTTTAGATATGGACATATGGTGATAAATTGGGGGAAAGTTTCAAACGAGAATAGGCATAATTTACGAAAGTACAAGAATGTTTTTGAGCCTCCAAATTATTTAACTCATATAATTTAAATAAAAAAATAGATAATTAAGGATAATAATGTGATTTCGTATTTATTTATAATATTAGTAAATTCATTATCCTTAAAATCACGTATAGATAATATGTTCATCGATCGGAATGTATCACAATATTATCACATCGTTATTACAACAAAATCACATAATAAACCAAAAGAATGATGATTGTAGATGCTATCCTCACTGGTGTTCGATTATCACAACATTATCACAAAAATCACATCATAAGAAATCTTTGATTTATCAAAGCATTATCTATATCACATCAAAATCAAATCATTATCACAAGATTATCACATCATAAGAAGTTTTTGATTTATCAATAACATTATTATCACATCATTTTTGACAACAGACGCATCGATTATAATTTTTTTATGATAATAACAACATTTAAGAGATACGGAAAAATTTAAAATAATAGAAATTTACTGAAAAAAACTAATAACTTTTTCATTTATTTTAATTTTTTATGGTATTAAATAATTTTTAGGCCCAGAAGTGTTCTCGCATTTTCGTAAAACATGAATGTTCTCGTTTGAACCTCTGCCGATAAATTGGTGGGATAAGTTTGGATTAAATAGTGTGCAAATTATGTCATAGTTAAATAGGTGGTCTTTTTGGAAGAAATAGTCAAATGAGAAATGAATGGGTTGTGTTGGGTGAATTAATTTGATGTGTTATATAAACCATATATCAACCATCCTTTTTTGTTTATACTTTTATATATTTTATTGCAAAAAGAAAAGTTTTCACACAAACAAATACAACCAACATAAAACAAAATCAAGGTTAAATACACATACATGTTTGTATGTAATTTTTGGTTAACCGTAAGTATATATCTTGATCAGTGTACGCACATCTCAACTGATCTCATTGAACCCTAGATAACAGTCAGAAAGATCTTCAATTTATCAAAGAACAAGAATTTTGGCTCAAGATTAATATTAATAAGTCGGTGTTGATCGGCTACCTCATAATTCAGATAACAACAACTGTATTTTTGATGTCTTGTATACGGGCTTGTTTTTTTGGCGTGAAACCATGTAAGTGGAATCAAAGTTCTCACACGCCTCAATGTCAGTAATGTACTGCAATAAAATTGAGTTTAAAAACGTTTAATTGTCCTATAAAATAACTAATACTAGTTTGTTTGAAAATGTCCTATAAACACAAATTTTCTATAAAAAAAGATGTGTTTATATGATACTTCTATAATTTTTTTATAAAATAGTTAATACAACATTTTATTTTAAAAATGTTCTAAAAAACTTGTTAAAACGTCCAAAAAAACTTTCTATAAACGTATATGTCGTTTTATTTTTTAATCCTATTAACTTAATGAGATCTATTGCGAGACCTAGACATTTTTAACATCATGCTCAACCGATTCTCGCAAATAGATATTTTTTGGATATGAAAGGTGCACATACTAAACTTTAAAAATGCCATCAACCAAAAAAAAATCCACAAAATCCATCGAAAAGATGGAATTCGACTAAAAATTAAAGACATCGGATGACTTTTCGGGATCCACGTTAATAGATTAAAGATGTCACCGCTCGATAAAATTCATACGTCCACCGCTAGCTAACGGCACCTCAAGCTTACCAACTGATATAGAATTTCCCCAAACCTGATGGTGCCAAAATGAGGATAATGATAATTTTGGGTAACTATTGAGAGTTGTGCAACATAATGTGCATGCAAAACAACGACTTATCAAACTGCAAAAGTTTTTTTTTAATTTGGGACCATTTGGTAACAAGTATCAATCAAATAGAGTTATTTTAGTTTCAATTGGTTGTTTTTACCCCTTCTAATATGGATATGAGGTTGTAAACCTGTTAAGACACAGTCTCATTGGATTCAAGATCATCCAAAACGAAAATCGCAATCTGAAGTTAATGCTGAAAGTTACTCTCAACCATAGTCTAGAGGTCAAATTGTAATAAGTGTCAAAGTTATAATACCTATATATTATTTAGATATTATGTTTAGTTTAATATTAGTTTATATTAGTTTTTGATAATATCTAATAAAGATATTATCTTTCTCTCTATCAATCGATCAGTTTAACAAAGAACACACACAACACATACTGATAAGGTGTAATCAGAGAGAAAACAAACAGAACTTAAACTCAAGAACTCAACCGTGTAATCCGCGTTTATATATCGAAATAGGTTGGTTTATCATCTATTGTTTGTTGTTTGATTTATCTGGTAACGATCACGGACTCACATATGTCATGAGACGTTTTGAAGGAATAAATGATATGAACTTACTTAGAAAAACGATTTGCCCCAATCTAAACTACGTTGGAGTTAATTATATGTTTTGGAGCATGGGTTTACATGGTTGTTTATGTTTGATTTTATTTTATGAATTTCAACGTTGGGTCTTTGGATTTATTGAGCTTATGGCTCGGTTTGGATTTTGTTGAATTTTGAGTACATTTGTCCGTTTTTAATAGCTCAATGTTGAGCGTTTGGTTATGATTTTCATTTACTGCATCTTAGTTGAGAATTACATAATCTTGAATGCATTAGTTCATTCGTTTTAAGCCATGTAATGGTTTAGTTAGTGCAATGGATCCATAGGCACGATGTTCCTCCGTTTTGGACATTCGGCTCACCACCTTGGCACAGAGTAGGCATCGGGCTCCATGGTAAGTAAGATGTGGGCCTATACGGTCGGGCAGCGTCCCATAGACAGTAAGGTGTAATTCCATTGGGTGTCTGAGTTCCCCTGTTTTGGAACTCTCAAGGATAGACCTGGAGTGGTTGACTTGATGTTTTCGAGCAATAGACTTGGAGTAGTTGAGCTCGGTAGGTTTTATGTGTGTAACCCACATGTTTTGGTGTTCCTACATAGTTATGTGACCTACATTCTGTGTTCCATCATGTATTGTGTAATCGGGTCTCCCCCGTCACCGCAAGGTGTTGTTTTGGTTATGGAGTTTTATAATCCATGTTTTCAGAGACGTTTGAGTATGGGTATTTATCCATGTTTTAAGGTTTAGAATATTGAAACTTATCCGAGCTTTTGGGATGTTTTGGAAGTTGGAGTTATCTACGTTTTCAGTGTTTGATCATTATAATGTCAGTTATGTTTTACGTGCGCTTTGGGGTTTGGCTTTATTTAAAGAGATGTTGTTTTATGATTTTCATCACAAAAGGGGTGAATGAGGAAAAGGAGATTGTTTTAAGATTTAATGTATTTCTTTTTGGTTGCTTTCAAATTAAATGTATTGCATTTTGGAAATCATGATTTTAAATAACAATCTTAAAGTTATTGCTTTACATATCTCTAATGAAAACTCTTGAGCTCACTAGGCGTTAAGCCTAACCTTTTTATTTGTCGGCATGTGCATCAGGTTCCAGTTGGGTTTGGTTCTAGCAGTACTACGAGGAGTTGAGCTTTAGATTCACACGAGAGTAAGTAGTGTGGTGAAGTCTTCCGTAGATGGAGATAGTAACTGTTATTGGGTTTTAGTAGCACCCGTCATTATTATAGAATGTATGTATAGAATGAATGTATGTTTTGAGGTTAAATCTTAAATTGTGATTGTAGATGAATCATTCATTGATGTATTTAGAAAATTTTAAATTAGTTGTTATTTCCAGATTTGAGGATGTTACATTTTCCCCCTCCCTTACTCACATACGAACATTTATACCGTAAACAATCCACAAATGGAAGATTCAACTTATCTAAACACTTGATTTCCCAAGACTACTTTAAAATTTTACAATCTTCTTAGGACGTAAACGAAAACCAGCAAAATCTTTAATAGAGCCTCTAACCCTTACACTAGGGGTGCTCAAATTTCCACCAACCCGCAAAAACACTCAAACCGAGGTAACCCGATACATAATCGATACAAATTTTGCCCAAACCGCATCCATTGGGTTGGAAACGGGTTGAGCCCAAAGTAACCCGACCAACCCGTCAACCCAACCAAAACTTGTACGTTTTTATTGTAACATCCTAAAATTGAGGTGAAATTAAAAATCGAAAATTCGGCAATATAATGTCTAAAAGTTGAGGAAACCAGTCCACCCTAAAAGGGAGACCCAACAACTTGTATATAAAAAAATGGATATGACAAACTAATCCAAGTGTATGCCAACCCAACACGGGGAACAAAGTATGGCAATTATAAACCCAAAGCAATTAAAGAATAAATTCAACAACCTAATAATCTAACTTGGTCAAGTAAGATTAAGGTCGGGTGTCGTTATTCTTCCAAAATGAGTAAACTCTATACTTCAATGTATTGGTCACTATATCTTCAAAAAGACTGCTCTTGACCCTAAGGCCATCCTCTCAATCTCGACGAGTCACACCGCTAGAATGACCTGCTGTAACACCCGGAAATTCTCAAGGTAAGTATTTATTTCCTTTAAATGCATTAAATGTACCTATGTGAGTATATGAGCCTTTGTATGCGTTTTATGATAGTTGATATGTTGAAATGTTGTATAATCTGACTTACCGTCCTTAACTGTTCAAACCTCGCGCTCGTTATCGAAACTGGTCAAATTTTGGGATGTTGGGAGTCTGGCGCGACTGTGACTCGCGATTGTGACATGGTCACTCTCGCGGTGTCACTATCGCGAGCAATGTACCGTGGGTCGGGGATCCCGCGTGACTATGACACACGATTGTGACATTGTCACTGTCGCGGTGTCAATGTCGCGGGAGATGTATCGAGAGTGGGGGACTTCGCGCGATTGTGACACGCGACAGTGACCATGTCACTGTCGTCGGGCAAGGTCGCGAGCGGGTGCAGGGGTTTTAAATGAATTCCAATCTGATTTCCAATCTCATTTATCTCAAACACTCTCTCCTTTTGGCGATTTTGGAAGCTCCCAAACCCATTTCTCCTCTCCAGACCTTAACCCTCATAAATACGATTCTTTGGTGGTTGAACATTCATTGCTAGCATTTATTGTCATCCAAGGAAAGTTTCTAGGGTTTCTTCAAGACAACTTCTCATCTTCAAGTTCATCCTCCAACATCTAGGCTTTTCTTCTTTTCTAGGTTTTGGTCCAAAACCTAGATGGTGAGTTTACTAAACCTTTGTTAAAACTAGATACACATCATAATATCCTATTTGCTACTTTATTTCTACATGTTCAAATGTTTGGGGATTCCTTCATGAAAATAGTTGGAAAATGTATATATATGGATGGTTTGCATTGATTATTGTTATATGTATCATTATTTGGGATTTGTCTCATAGATACATAATATGGGTACTTTGATGTGTTAAATGTATGCATATATGGGCATGGTGATGATTCTAGTTGGAACACTAGTTTGGTGATATGTTTATATGCATAATGAGCATGATTTACATTGGGTCTTTTGTTAAACATTATAAGGATAAGGTGGTAATATTATACCCGTAGTTGGTATTGAAATATGTGGATTGAAATATATCTAAAGGACCCCTTATAAATGTTATGTGGACGAACCAAGTCAGTACACTAGGAGGATGTAGTCTTGGGCGCCACTGTGATGGTATGTGCCTAGACCTCCGCCACTCGGAGAATTTTCGGAGCGATAGTCTTCGGGTGGGTCGGGCCTTTGGGGTGTTCCTTGTTAAGGGCATCAAGGTATATCGACCCTTGGGTGGGACTTGATTGGTGCTATGGGTCTCCCCTATTGACTCCACATTAGTTGAACTCTGGTTAACTGCTGATAAGAATTGTAACTGATCATGCATGCTTATTATTGTTCAACTCACTAGGCTTTTTGGCCTAACACTTGTTTGGTGTCGATGTGTATCTTAGGTTCTAGCGGCGGCGGTCTTAAGCAGGTTTAGTTGCTTTGGGGTGAGAGCTTGGGGACTTGCACATGGACGAGTTATACTTTTGGATATAGACCGTTTGGGTCTATAGATGATAACCCTTTTTGTAATCTCTTTTCTAGACGTAGAAATTAGATTAGTTGGTTGTTATTTGTCCGTTAAATTACAATTGTGATTAAACAGGTTGTTTGTATATTTCCCCTTTTTGGGAGGCTCTTGCTATGGCAAACTTTCTACCACTTCTCCATTTATGGTAAGTTTTTGTTATCCCTATTTTTAGGGTGTTACAAGTTGGTATCAGAACTTTAGTTTAAGTGAACTAGGTATTGTTTAGCATATCTAGACTTAAGCTTTAGACTTTATGACTTCACTGTCCACTTGGGGTAGGAATCCTAGGTGGGGAGAGCGTTAGGATTTCGGAATTACTGTAATTGAAAGTTGTGATGATGGTGACAAGAATACTTGTGTATGGTTCGTTCATAATTTCACTTAGCTACTGCTATTATGAATGCATTGTTACGTGAGCATACTTGGTTTACTATTATTATGATAATTGATGAAAGTAGTAGTACGTACAATGAGTTCAACTCGCTTAGTCTTTTCTCAATCTATTTCTCGTACGTGCATGATAGATTCTTAATGGTAAACACTCGAAGTAGATTACCAGACATGCCAGAAGGGCAACCAGAAGTGGAATCTGCAACAGTACGACCCCCGGTGGGGGCAACCTCTGGTGACATTCCTATACCCAGAATCTTGGCAGGAGGGCCTGAGCACATTCCGCGTCGAAACCTCAACACAGGTGACGCCATCATGGAGGAAGTTACCATGGAGACCCGGCTTCGGGATAGCATGATGTTGGCCATGAATGCGGCTTTGGCTCAAGAACAGTTGGCCATGACTTCGGCCATGACCCAACAGCAGGAGTTTTTCATGAAGCTTCTAGAGGATCGAGACGTCAGTAACCGTCAACCCGAGACTATGGCTGAAAACGTTGTTGTGGGGTCAGGTGGACCGAATGTGGTAACGGTTGAAGAACCATCCGCTGAGGGAATCAGATCGAAAATTAAAGGGTGTACCTACAAGACGTTTTTGGGGTGCCACCCTAAGGAGTTTGCGGGTTCCGACAACCCGGTTACTTGTATGTACTGGCTTAAGGAATTAGAGATAGCCTTCGAGTCCAGCGAGCGGTCGTTGGACAAGTTGGAACGGGAGTTCCGAGATCTGAAGAAGGGGAATATGTCGATTGTTGGCTACTCCAAGCTCTTCTTGGAGAAGCTAAACTTGGTGGGACATCTAGTCCTCGACGAAAAGTCGAAGATGAAAGATTATCAACAGGGTTTACCGGCCGGAATGCGAACGGATTTAAGAAATTCTAAGTGTTCGACTCTACAAGAGGTTATCGAAGAGTCCTTACTCATTGAGGACGACATCAATTCGTAAAGGGATGAGAAGAGGCAGGTTGGTGAGAAACGGAAGTGGGAGGGGCCATCTGGGCCCGTTCGTAAATCAAGACCCTTTATAAGCGGGAGATCGGGGGATCAACGCCGTGAAGAACGGTGGTGCCACAAGTGCAGGTCAAAGCACTCGGGGCCGTGCGCTACAAGGACTCACTCCGGTCCATCCGGGTGTACCAAGTGTGGTAAGAAAAACCACACAACTCGAGAGTGTTCCCTCCGTGGGTCGGTATGTTATGAATGCGGGAGTGTCCGAGGCTAGTTAGAGGAAGTAGTGGAAATTCTGTGGGCTCTACGGCTAGGGTCGAGCAACCACCAAGGGCACCGAGTCGAGTTTTCCAAATGACTACTGAGGAGGCAAAGGAGACCGCGGATGTCGTTTCGGGTACGTTTCTAGTAAACTCCATGCCTGCTCGTGTCTTGTTTGATTCGGGTGCTACATGTTCCTTTGTGTCTGATGCTTTCTGTAAACAATTCACCACTCCTATTAGTGTTCTTCCCGATGCGTTAGTAGTAGAAATAGCTAATGGGGATCAAGTGATCATTCGTGACCGTTTTTGTGATTGCACTCTAGAGGTCGATGGAAATCCTTTCGGTGTAGATTTACTACCTATGGCTATAGGAGGGTTTGATGTAGTCATAGGCATGGATTGGTTAGTGAGGCATAAGGCGGACATCTTTTGCTCCAAAAAGATGATCCAAGTACCATTGCCGGAAAATGGTGTGGCAACCATTTATGGGGAAAAAGGAAGGAGGAGTAATCCTATTATCTCATCTCTAAAGGCTCGCAAGTTCTTAGCGAAGGGTTACCCTTCGTACTTGGCTTACGTTGTGGACGCTAAGAAAGAAAAGAAGTCGGTGGGGGATGTGGAGGTAGTGCAAGATTATCCAGACGTCTTTTCGGAAGACTTACCCGGATTACCGCCGGAGCGGCAAGTGGAGTTTCAAATTGACCTCACACCGGGAGCGGCTCCGATAGCTCGTGCTCCTTATCGTTTGGCACCGACAGAAATGAAGGAGATGATGACGCAACTTCAAGAGTTGTTGGAGAAGGGCTTCATTAGACTAAGTTCGTCACCTTGGGGAGCACCGGTTTTGTTCGTGAAGAAGAAGGATGGATCTATGCGGATGTGCATAGATTATCGAGAGTTAAACAAGGTCATGGTGAAGAACAAGTATCCCTTACCTCGCATCGACGACCTTTTTGATCAACTTCAAGGCACGGGATGTTTCTCGAAGATTGACCTTCGATTCGGTTATCATCAAGTGAGAGTGAAGAACGAAGATATTCCGAAGACGGCTTTCCGGACGAGATACGGTCATTCTGAGTTTTTGGTGATGCCTTTCGGCTTAACTAATGCTCCGGCCATGTTCATGGATTTGATGAACCGTGTGTGTCACCCATTCTTGGATAAATCTGTGATCGTATTCATCGACGATATTCTAATATATTCAAAGGATGAGTCCGAGCATGGAAAACACTTACGGGAAGTACTTAAAGTCCTAAGAAGGGAGAAGTTGTTTGCAAAATTCTCCAAGTGCGAATTCTGGCTCTAAGAGGTGCAATTCTTGGGGCATGTGGTATCAAAGGACGGCGTAAAGGTGGATCCGGCAAAGATCGAGGCAATGACGAGTTGGGAGCCCCCAACAAATCCGACAGAGATCAGAAGCTTCTTAGGTTTGGCGGGTTACTACCGGTGTTTCATCCAAGACTTTTCTAAGATAGCTACACCGCTCACTTCTCTTACAAGGAAGAACGTCAAGTTTCATTGGACTGATGCACAAGAGCAAGCATTTCAGACGCTCAAGAGGAAGTTGTGTGAAGCCCCGATCTTGTCCTTGCCCGAGGGATCGGAAGACTTTGTGGTGTATAGTGACGTTTCCAAGATGGGACTTGAGTGCGTACTAATGCAAAGGGGAAAGGTAATAGCCTACGCGTCGCGACAATTAAAGGATCATGAGAAGAACTATCTGACTCATGATTTGGAGTTGGCGGCGGTAGTTTTCGCGTTAAAGTTGTGGAGACACTACTTGTATGGGACCAAGTATACTCTTTTCACGGATCACAAGAGTCTCAAGTACATCTTCGACCAAAAGGAACTCAACATGCGACAAAGGAGATGGTTAGAGCTTTTAAAGGATTACGATTGTGACCTACTCTACCATCCCGATAAGGCTAATGTGGTGGCGGATGCATTGAGCCGAAGGAATCATGGCGATGGTGTCAAAATGTCCCTTACAAGGATTGATGTGGTCACAAGTCTGTTGGAAAGCATAAAGGCAAGTCAAGTGGAAGCACTTAAAGAAGAGAACCTCAAAGTCGAGGTTATGACCAAGCAAAAAGAACTCTTAACAGAAGATAGTCGTGGACTCAAACGCTTCCAAGGGCGAATTTGGGTGCCAAAGATTGGGGGAAATTGTGGCTTGCTTCTTGAGGAAGCACATAAGTCGAAATATTCTATACATCCCGGTAGCACCAAGATGTATAGAGACTTAAAGTTAAATTATTGGTGGTCGGTGATGAAGTTAGATGTGGCAAGTTATGTGGAGAAGTGTGTCACGTGCCTTCAAGTCAAGGCGGAGCATCAAAGACCGTATGGAAGTTTGCAACCGTTGTCCATTCCCAAGTGGAAATGGGACAACATCACTATGGATTTCGTGACAAAGCTACCGAAGACCTTGCGCGGTCACGACACTATTTAGGTAATTGTGGATCGGCTAACCAAGAGTGCGCATTTCCTTGCAATGCGGGAGACCTTGCCAATGGAGAAATTGGCTAAAATTTATATCGACGAGGTGGTGTCAAGGCACGGAGTTCCACAATCTATCGTATCGGATCGAGATAGCCATTTCACGTCGAACTTTTGGGCAAGCTTGCAAAAGGAATTGGGTACCAGATTAAATTTGAGCACGGCGTATCATCCTCAAACAGATGGACAAAGTGAAAGGACGATTCAAACGCTCGAAGATATGCTGAGGTCGTGTGTGATAGACTTCGGGGGAAGTTGGGATTCACATCTACCGTTGGTAGAGTTCGCGTACAACAACAGTTACCATTCTAGCATTGGCATGGCACCGTTCGAGGCCTTGTATGGATGGAAGTGTAGAACCCCAGTTTGTTGGTTAGAAGCGGGCGAAAAGCAATTTGTTGGGCCGGAAATAGTTCAAGAGACGGCGGACAAGGTGAAAGAAATCCGGGAAAGGTTAAAGGTGGCGCAGGACCGACAAAAAAACTATGCGGACAAGAAAAGAAGACTGGTCGAGTTTCAGGTAGGCGATCGGGTCATGCTGAAAGTATCTCCATGGAAGGGAATCATCCGGTTTGGGAAGCGTGGGAAGCTCAGTCCTCGTTTCCTTAGGCCCTTTGTTATTTTAGAAAAGGTCAGACTCCAAGCATACCGGTTGGACTTACCACCGGAAATGGATGGGATACATCCCACCTTTCACGTTTGTTACTTACGGAAGTGCCTAGCCGAAGAAGAAAGCGTTATTCCTTTGTCAGAAATTCAGGTGGACAATGGGAATCGTTGTGTGGAAGAACCGGATTCGATTTTGGAATCGAAAGTGAAGAAGTTAAGACATAAAGACGTAATCATGGTAAAAGTTCAATGGAAGCATCACCGGGGTGCTAACATTACTTGGGAGTCCGAAGATGATATGAAGAAGCGTTACCCTCACTTGTTTGCTTAGAGTGAGATTTCGGGGACGAAATCCTAATTAGGTGGGGAGGATTGTAACACCCGGAAATTCTCAAGGTAAGTATTTATTTCCTTTAAATGCATTAAATGTACCTATGTGAGTATATGAGCCTTTGTATGCGTTTTATGATAGTTGATATGTTGAAATGTTGTATAATCTGACTTACCGTCCTTAACTGTTCAAACCTCGCGCTCGTTATCGAAACTGGTCAAATTTTGGGATGTTGGGAGTCTGGCGCGACTGTGACTCGCGATTGTGACATGGTCACTCTCGCGGTGTCACTATCGCGAGCAATGTACCCTGGGTCAGGGAGCCCGCGCGACTATGACACGCGATTGTGACATTGTCACTGTCGCGGGAGATGTACCGAGAGTGGGGGACTTCGCGCGATTGTGACACGCGACAGTGACCATGTCACTGTCGCCGGGCAAGGTCGCGAGCGGGTGCAGGGGTTTTTAATGAATTACAATCTGATTTCCAATCTCATTTATCTCAAACACTCTCTCCTCTTGGCGATTTTGGAAGCTCCCAAACCCATTTCTCCTCTCCAAACCTTAACCCTCATAAATACGATTCTTTGGTGGTTGAACATTCATTGCTAGCATTTATTGTCATCCAAGGAAAGTTTCTAGGGTTTCTTCAAGACAACTTCTCATCTTCAAGTTCATCCTCCAACATCTAGGCTTTTCATCTTTTCTAGGTTTTGGTCCAAAACCTAGATAGTGAGTTTACTAAACCTTTGTTAAAACTAGATACACATCATAATATCCTATTTGCTACTTTATTTCTACATGTTCAAATGTTTGGGGATTCCTTCATGAAAATAGTTGGAAAATGTATATATATGGATGGTTTGCATTGATTATTGTTATATGTATCATTATTTGGGATTTGTCTCATAGATACATAATATGGGTACTTTGATGTGTTAAATGTATGCATATATAGGCATGGTGATGATTCTAGTTAGAACACTAGTTTGGTGATATGTTTATATACATAATGAGCATGATTTACATTGGGTCTTTTGTTAGACATTATGAGGATAAGGTGGTAATATTATACCCGTAGTTGGTATTGAAATATGTGGATTGAAATATATCTAAAGGACCCCTTATAAATGTTATGTGGACGAACCAAGTCAGTACACTAGGAGGATGTAGTCTTGGGCGCCACTGTGATGGTATGTGCCTTGACCTCCGCCACTCGGGGAATTTTCGGAGCGATAGTCTTCGGGTGGGTCGGGCCTTTGGGGTGTTCCTTGTTAAGGTCATCAAGGTATATCGACTCTTGGGTGGGACTTGATTGGTGCTATGGGTCTCCCCTATTGACTCCACATTAGTTGAACTCTGGTTAACTGCTGATAAGAATTGTTCAACTCACTAGGCTTTTTGGCCTAACACTTGTTTGGTGTCGATGTGTATCTCAGGTTCTAGCGGCGGCAGTCTTAAGCAGGTTTAGTTGCTTTGGGGTGAGAGCTTGGGGACTTGCACATGGACGAGTTATACTTCTGGATATACACCGTTTGGGTCTATAGATGATAACCCTTTTTGTAATCTCTTTTCTAGACGTAGAAATTAGATTAGTTGGTTGTTATTTGTCCGTTAAATTACAATTGTGATTAAACAGGTTGTTTGTATATTTCCCCTTTTTGGGAGGCTCTTGCTATGGCAAACTTTCTACCACTTCTCCATTTATGGAAAGTTTTTGTTATCCCTATTTTTAGGGTGTTACACCTGCCATACATGACCACCAAAGAACAAGCGTTAGGCTAAACCCTAGTGAGAATAATTAAGCGGCATAATAATTAAATGTAAACCCGCTGAAGTCATACGGCCGATCTAGTCGTGAGCTAAATCAAAACAAATCAAATAAATCATTAGTGATATAAAAAGTGGTATGAATAACACCAATCACATAGTAAGCTCAAATCCTCTAAGTCTATTGCTCGAAAAACGTCAAGTCAACCCCTCTAGGTCTATTCTTGAGAGTTCCAAAATGGGGAACTCTAGCACAAGGGAATTACATCTTACTGCCCATGAGACGCTGCCGGACCATATAGGTCTACACCTTACTTACCATGGTGACCCGATGCCTATTATGTGCCAAAGTGGTGAACCTAATGTCCAAAAATGGGACATAGGAGCACCGTACCTATGGATCCATTGCACTAAGACTTAAAAATAAAGCATCTTAACTCATTCATCATTAAACAAATTCATGGGTATTAAGACCCATTTACAGGAATAATATTTCTACATGTATACTTGACCTCCCTTATGAAGGAAAGCCTTATCAACTCAAATCCATCAACAATATAATTATAAATCCCACTCCAAGTGTTAATTTTTTATCATAAGTTAACCCAACACTTGAAACTCAACAAAACCCTAATCTTCACTTTGGGTTTACCAAAATTCCAACCGTGGGAAATGGGTTTTCAAAACATTTAGAGAACTATAAAACACCCCCATTAATAGTATAACTACCATTTTCCAAACAAGGATGTTTACGTACTAAAAACCTAAAGTTCCCCTTTTCCATGATTAGGTCAAGTATCCCAAAACCACAATATACAGTTAGGGTGTGTAGGTGAAGGTTATATCACATAATAAATACATGAGAACAAGGGATAGAAACTCACCTTGAAAATGTTGTAGAAAACCCTAGTTAATGAATGAAGGAGAGAAGAAAGTGGAAGATGAACTTGACACTTGGTGTAACACCCTGAATTCTGGAAATAGCAACTAATTAAAAATTTTCTAAATACATCAATAAATTATTCATCTACAACCATAATTTAAGATTTAACCTCCATACATACATTCATTCTATACCTACAGTCTATAATAAGGACAGGTGTTACTAAAAAACCCAATAAGTGTCGCTATCTCCAAACTGCGGAAGACTTCGCCAAGCTACTCACTCTCACGCAAGCTAGTGCTCATCTCTTCATAGCACCGCTAGGACCAAGCTCAACTGAAACTTGATGCACATGCCGACAAATAAAAGGTTAGGCTAACGCCTAGTGATTTCAAGAGTTTTAACATGAATAGATATATCTTTAAAAGAAAGGAAATCAGTTCAAATCAAGATCTTTCAAACTAATTTACTTTAGAAATAGAGATGACTCGTTTTCCACAGTTTACACCATTAAAGACAACGTTCCAAAACAACCATTCTTTATAAAACGATGTGATCCAAAACTCACTCAAAACGTGAATATAAATCGACTCCCAATTGTGATACCATGAATAACACTTCACATCCCAAAACACCCAAAGCACGGGTGGGGCATAACACTCAACCCATAAATCATGGTTAATAAATCTCATATGCAATATGTCACCGAAAACATGGACACAAGACTCAGTACCCAAAACAACACCTTTCGGTGACGGGGAAGACCCGATTCCATTGAATGTGGCGGGTACACAAAGTTAAGCCACAGATGTATGTTATAAGTGTATCTTCAAGGATAAACAACCATTGACATCAACCCTATCTAGGTCTTTAGTCACGGTAGACATCAACCCTATCTAGGTCTTTAGTCACGGTAGACATCAACCCTATCCAGGTCTTTAGTCATGATAGACATCAACCCTCTCTAGATCTTTAGTCATAATAGACATCAACCCTCTCTGGGTCTTTAGTCATTTGAACATCAACTCTATCCAAGTCTTTAGTTCCAAAGAATCACCAAGTTCAATCATATCCAGATCTTTACCTTGGGATCTCTCCATCCTTGACACACTTGATTATGTAGGACTTACATCGTATCATCAACGCCTATTTCCAGATTAAAACACAGGAATCTTATCCCATTTACACGATATAAACCAACCTCTATGCCTATGGATCCATTGCGTTACAACCTAACACGTTACATGACTCCAACGGATGAACTAATGCATCCAATACACGTAACTCACAAATGAGATTCAACTAGGTACACCATACGACAAGGCTCCTTAACAGGCTACCAAAACTGAACAAATGTTCCAAAGACTCATTTGAGTGCAAACCTAGCCTCAAAAGGCATAATGTACGTTCGGCTAAAATACGAGAGCCAAAGTGGTTACATAAACCAAAATACATCTTTCCCAAAACTTTGTTTCTCAAGTCACAATTGGCCTTCGGCCCAAAACCCAAAGGACTCACACCTTCGTACTTTTCAAAGTATCTCATTTCATGAATGATGCATAAAACCCGACAAACACTTAAAAGTGCATTTTTGACCAAATACCTATTTATGCAATAAATCACCAAGTCACATTCCTTTGTAACACATTTATCAAAATATCCCAAAATCCCAAATGTGGTGTTTTACAAGGTTTAATAAGCTAAACACTTCAAATAATCAAAAGTTACCAAACAACTCAAGAGTTGATAATTTCATGTAAAACACATAGATGCTTTAAAATAAACATTTTGGCATGTACAACGTTTTTCACAAATCAACTTGAACTCACCTTGCTAGATTTAGGCTAAATCTAGATTTTACCCCACTTTGAGCTTCCTTGACGAAACTTGAATCCTTAAGCCAAAATCTCCAAAACCTAGATCCATAAATTTCAACCATCAATATTTAACTCCAACCCTTTAGAATAGTTCCCCGAACATTTTACATGGAAATCTCCACATAAACCAAAACCCTAATTTCTCAAAGATGAAGAAAAAAAAATGTTACCTTGCTCCCAACTTGTATCTACCAACAATAAGTTTCTAGGGCCCCAAATATAAACCTCAACCTTTAAGTCTTCAAAAAGGGTGAAAAGGGTTTAGGGAAGGTTTTGATGAAACTCTAGAAGATGAGGATGAGATGGTGAGCTTCAAACCTTCGTATCCAAATCCTAGCTTGGTGAGGAAGATCCTCCTTCAAATTCAAGGTTTTGAGGTTTCAAAAGCAAGAAAACCCTAATTAGATCTAAGGGTTCGTTTGAGAGAGAAGGGGAAGGGATGGGTGAAGAGTAAATGTAAGAGGGTTGAAAATTCGGGATTTAAACAAGTCTGGGGCTGACCGCGACTGTGCCTGGCGACTATGCCTATGGCACAGTCGTGTGGCATTATCGCTGGGATCAAGCCACCCGCGGTACAAGGCTCGCGACATTGCCCCACGATAGTGACATCATGTCACAATCGCGGGCATTGTCGTCCAACTCTCAGAACTCTCTATACAGGGGCCGCGATTGTGTCCCGTGAGAATGACCTCTGTCACAATCGCGGGCACAGTCGCCCAGGGGTATACGGCGTCCAAAAATTCGAACTTTTAACCCGAAGCATTTCCAATACGAAAGCCCATTTTCTTAAACCAATCCTAACTGAGGTTATGATTACAGGTAAGCAAAAAGGGGTACAAGCAAAGGAGGTACTGAAATTACAGGCGTTACACTTGGACTCCTAGAATCTCACAATAAATGCCAAAGATCCTACACCAACCATAAAATCATTAACTCTTAAATCTTTATGAATATAGAATGAGGAGGGAGGGAACTTACCCTTTTTTCTTCTCCAAAATCGGTTCCAAGCAAGAGAGAATGAGAAAAGTGAGGAATAAGGGTTAATTTTCAGTTTTTAAGAGGCCTGGCCCCGACGGCGACCTTGCCTCGTGAGAATGACATGGTCATTCTCGCTTGGCACTCTCTCCCAAGATAAGTACCCTGCGGTACAATCTTAACAATTGTGCCTCGCGAGAATGACACTTGTCACTCTCGCTTGGCACTCTCGGTACACCCTCCGCAGTTGTGCCCTGCGAGAGTGACCTCTGTCACAATCGCCCGAAATGTACTGAAGTTCATTTTTGTCCGTTTTCGACCAGAAAGCTCCCGATCACAACGTAAAACTCGATAATAAGGAAAAGGCCAAGTTAGGGACGTACCGGAAACACGGGTGTTACATTTATTTTTTATGATCTTAGACTTTTAGTGGTTCTTCTTTCTATCAATTCTCAATTCTTCTTATCTTAGTCGTAGTTTAGACCATTCTACGAGACCAGTCAATTAAAATCGTACGAATCTAACCTTCAAGTTTTCCAAAAATCTTCAACATCGATAGAATGAAGAGACAAGAGATACTTTTCTTCTACTATTCTCTTCTCTTATTAGTCTTATTTTTTTATGTCTCCATTTTGATTTTATTTTTTAAACGGAATCACTTAGTTAGATTGTAAAATATTGTATTAAAGTTTCAAACCGACCAACCCGACCAACCCAACCCACACGGTTTGGGTTGGGTTGGGTTGCACTTTTGATTGGGTTGGGTTGGGTTGGGTTGAAATTTTGCAAACCGCATTGAGTTGGGTTGTTCAAGTGACTTCAACCCGGCCAACCCAACCCGTGAGCACCCCTACCTTACACAGAAGAGAGAGATTTGTCTAAGGTTACCTTTTAAGATGAAATCTCCTAGATTTACTTTGATTTCTTATTCAGTTTCTTCAAGGTTTCTTCCCAAACTCAACCTCTCTTGCTCACTCTCCTCCCTCTCATACGTCGAATACAGGAAAAAAAAATAGAGTGAGGGTTTAGGGTTTTCATCCTCCCTTATATAGTTTCCAAAAATTGTCCAAAAATGTCCCTAAATCCCTTTTCTTTTACACTTTGACCTTACCTTAACAAGAGAAAGGAAATTTGAGGTCAAATTATTACAACGAAGGTCGCCTTATAAGCGACTTGATACCTCCTCTATCAGACGCGTTTTAAAACCATGAGTCCAGGTGTGTGGACAAAGCAGACAATATCTGGTACGGTTAGCCTCGGATGTTACACATAATGTAATGATTATATATATATAAACATGTATACATACATATATACATATTAATTAGCATACAATACAGAAAACTTCAAAATAAATTGAACTAAACATATCTTCAACCTTTTTCTTTATATACAACTCATGTTAACTAAATACAAACAAATACTAAATATTTCGTCTTTTGATAATTAGCCAATTTCGTTATCAATATAACACTTAACGTAATTATATATATATATATATATATATATATATATATTCTGGGAAGGGTATATATAGGGGTGCGTTCTAGGGGTTGGGTTCCGGTGAGAATGAAAGTTATGGTGAAAAGGGTAAGAAGAGATCTCCACCCTTGGATGCACATTAAGATGAGATGCATGGAGATGAGATCCACCTGATCAATCCTCGTATCAAAAGCGATTCATGGGTGGGATTGAGATTAAAAGTGATCAACGGTCCAAATCACTTTTTACCATCTCACCTTAATTTTTCTTCTCACATGACCCTTCGTCTGCGTTCAAGTAAAAATGAAAGTTATGGTGAGAATGGTAAGAAGGTATCTCCACCCTTGGATGCACCGAGATGAACCAGATCAATTCCCGTATAAAGCGTGACTCATGGGGTGAGTTTGTGATTAAAAGTGATCAACGGTCCAGATGTCTTCTCACCTTAACTCTTTTTCTGACATGATCTTTCATCTCTCTCTCTCTCTCTCTCTATATATATATATATATATATATATATATATATATAAGGAGAGGTTCAAATGAGAAGTAGATAAGTGATCCTAACCCTTAGATCAAATAATCAGGAGTCATGATGGTCCCCCCACCCCCACTTCACAGTCAAAGTCGCAATTGTTGGCTATTTATTTTAAAAGAACGATAATATGGTAAATTGTAACACCCAGAAATTCTCAAAGTAAGTATTTATTCCCTTAATACAGTAATTGTGTCTATTTGAGATTATGGACCTTTATATGCATTTGATGATCGTTTTTATATTGAAATGTTATGTAAACAGATTTACCATCGTAATCGTTCAAATCTCGCGCTCGTAATCGTGTCAGACTGCATTTTTAGGCTGAGGGGAGTGTGGCACGAGAGTGCCACGCAATAGTGACATTGTCACTATCGCCGGTCACTCTCGTGGGAGATGTACAGCGAGTTGGGGTGATGGTCGCGATTGTGACACGCGATAGTGACACTGTCACTATCGCATGCCACTCTCATGTGGAGTGTACCGAGAGTCAGGGAAGTCGCTCCATTGTGACACGCGATAGTGCCAATGGCACTATCGCGGTCGGGTTGTTTGACTTAAATGCGTTTTTGGCCGATTTTGTATCCATTTTCTCTCCTTCTCTCTTTTTCCTTGGGCGATTTTGAGACCCCAAAATCAGTTCCTTTCACTCCCAAACCCTAACCCTCATTAATATCAATCATCTTGGTAGTTGGGGTTGAAGTGTATGCATTTATTATCATCCAAGGAGATTTTCTAAGGTTTCTTCAAGATCAATCACCTCTCATCTTCAAGTCTCATCTCTGCAACTTCTAGGGTTTTCATCTTTTCTAGGTTTTAGTTCAAAACCTAGATTGTGAGTTTACTAAAACTTTGTTAAAACTAGATACACATCATCATCTCTTACTTGTTATTATTGTAACATTTCTCAAAATGTTTATCTCTATGTGTTCAAATACTTGATGGTGGTTTTATGAATAATATGTTGGAGGATTTCTTATGAGTATCTTGCCATGATTTACTCCATTTGTCAAATATTTGGGAGTTACTTCATATATACATATTATTGGTATTTTGACATGATTTGGAGTATATGTGACATAGTAGATGATAAATTCTACTTGGAATGCCTTCTTGGCGATATTGTATCTAAGTATTGGTTATGTTGGAATTTGGGTCTCATAATGGACTTATGTGTTAGGATGGTAACATTGTACCCATGGTTGGTATCGAAATGTGTTGGTTGAAATATACCTCTAGACCTCCTATAAATTATGTTGGATGAACCAAGTCAGTAGACACTAGAAGGATGTAGTCTTGGGCGCCACCGTGATGGTATGTGCCTAGACCTCTGTCATTCAGGGAATTTCCTTAGTTGTAGTCCTCGGATGTGTCGGGCCTTTCGGGTGTCTCTTGGTAGATGGTATCAAGGTATATCGACTCTTTGGGTGGAATTTGATTGGTGTTATGGGTCTCCCCTATTGACTCCACATTTGTTGAACTTTGGTTAACTGCTGATAAGAATTGTAACTGTCATGCATGCTTATTATTGTTCAAATCACTAGGCGTTTTGGCCTAACACTTGTTTGGTGTCGATGTATATCTCAGGTTCTAGCGGCGCCGGTTCTAAGCTGGCATAGTTGCTTGGGTGAGAGCTTGGGGAATACTTGCATTTGGACATACTTTTGATAGAAGAACATTTGGGTTTATAAATAACAACCCTTTTGTAATCTCTTTTCTAGTTATAGAAATTAGATTAGTTGGTTGTTAATTTATTGTCCGTTGAATTACAACTGTAATTAAACAGGTTTGTATATTTCCCCATTTTTGGGAGGCCTTTGCTATGGCAATTTTATTTACCGTATGTCCATTTTTCGGTTTTTTGTTATCCCTGTTTTTAGGGTGTTACATAAATCATTCGATTTCATATATGAATCAATTAAATAGTTCACATGTGAATCATAAAAAGTGTTAGGCTTAAAGCCTAGTGAGAACATACAGTTTATAATTTCAAGAGATATAAACAATTGTATCAAAATGAAATCTCTTCAATAAGTTTCGGTTTACAAAAGAAATCTTTTCCACATAAGGACTGATCGGTCCGAAAATTCATCTTGCGATGACGGGGGATACCCGATTTACCAAGGTTTATGACGGAACACAAAAGTAGGCCACAATCCGAGTTGTGAGCTAAATACTTGGAATCCATGGCCACGAACAACAAGGTCTGTACTAAGATGTGAGGGAGGGCCCCCGAGGAAACCAAGTCATACTCGTTCACTAGGACTACATTATGACCCGTGGCTAGTAACTGATCTCACATAACCGTACCAAAGGCCCCCGAGGGTCAAATGCATCCATAGCTACAAAAAGGGGAATAGACATCACAATAATAACAACCGACTCAAAACCTAGGGATCCACTAGTAATGGTACAGACTTGTCACAATAACATATGTGACCAACCATAGATAGGCATATGGTATAAAAATATTTTACAAACAAAATGCTTTCATTCAAGTTTAACTGCTGGTAAGAATGAAAATCATAAAACGAGTTTACATACATTCTTTCAAATAATTCACATAAATGTGCAAGTAAAACCTCCTTTTACTTCAAATAAGATGGAACCCATCATTTTAGTCGAAAATGATCGGGAACCCTAAAATCTCCCAAAACTAAAGTTATGCCAAAATGTAGTAAAAGTAGATCCAAAACCATGGAGATATATATGAGTTCAAAATATAACATTTGGCATGTATAAAGTTTATAAAATGATAGTAGAAACTCACCAAATAGGTTTTAAACGAAAACCCGAAAGCTAGATATCGACCACCGAGAGAAGACGAAGCTTTCTATACTGAACCCTTGCTTGAAGTACTTAATGCTAGCAATAAATGGTAGCTTGAAGCTAACCAAACAGGCAAATGAAGAACGAAAGAGAGAAAAAGAGAGAAAGACTTGAGAGAAAAGAGAGAGTTGAGATTTAGAAAAATGAGATATTTCCAAGAAATGTCTATTTAACCCACTCAGGCCACCGCGCGGGTTATAGAGCGGGCTAAGTCGCGTCGTGACTCACGCCGCCCTCTGGAACTTGCAACCAAACAGTGCACCGCGCGGGTTATGGCGCGGGTACACTCGCGACGAAACTTGCACCGCTCACTGGAAAACCCCCAAACAAACAGTGCACCGTGCGGGTTATGGCACGGGCTAAACCGCGCGGCAACTCGCGTCGGCCACTGCCTTTGCTTCTTCTTCCAAACTGGTCAAACGAAACTCGGGGTGTTACATCCTGAGTGGAAATGGGACAACATCACTATGGACTTTGTGACGAAGCTGTCGAAGACCTTGCGAGGCCATGACACTATATGGGTAAATG
This sequence comes from Arctium lappa, assembly GCA_023525745.1. Lineage (NCBI taxonomy): Eukaryota > Viridiplantae > Streptophyta > Magnoliopsida > Asterales > Asteraceae > Arctium > Arctium lappa. Next base: position 9,600,669 of record CM042054.1, on the reverse strand, counting down.
TGGATCGGCTAACCAAAAGTGCGCATTTTCTTGCAATGCGGGAGACGTTGCCAATGGAGAAATTGGCCAAACTTTACATTGATGAGGTGGTGTCGAGAAACGGAGTCCCTAAATCTATCGTATCGGATCGAGATAGTCGCTTCACATCGAAATTTTGGGCGAGCTTACAGAAAGAGTTGGGTACTAGATTGAATTTGAGCACGGCGTATCATCCTCAAACGGATGGTCAAAGCGAGAGGACAATCCAGATGCTATAGGATATGTTGAGGTCGTGTGTAATAGATTTCGGGGGAAGTTGGGATTCATATCTACCCTTGGTAGAGTTCGCGTACAATAACAGTTACCATTCGAGTATTGGAATGGCACCGTTCGAGGCATTATATGGACGGAAGTGCAGGACCCCGGTTTGTTGGCTAGAAGCGGGTGAGAAACAATTTGCCGGGCCGGAAATAGTTCAAGAGACGGCGGACAAGGTGAAATAGATTCGGGAGAGGCTAAAGGCGGCGCAAGATCGACAGAAAAGTTATGCGGACAAGAAAAGAAGACTGGTCGAGTTTCAAGTGGGTGACCGTGTCATGTTGAAAGTATCTCCAAGGAAGGGAATTATCTGGTTTGGGAAGCGTGAGAAGCTTAGTCCTCGTTTCCTTGGACCTTTCGTCATTTTAGAGAAAGTTAGTTTACAAGCCTATCGGTTGGATTTACCACCGGAAATGGATGGAATACATCCTACGTTCCACGTGTGTTACCTTCGGAAGTGTCTAGCCGAGGAGTAAAGTGTGATCCCTTGGTCGGAAATTCGGGTGGACAATGGGAATCGTTATGTGGAAGAACCGGAGGCGAGTTTAGAATCGAAAGTGAAGAAGTTGAGGCATAAGGACGTGGTTATAATTAAAGTCCAATGGAAGCACCATCAGGGTGCTAACATTACTTGGGAGTCCGAAGATGATATGAAGAAGCGTTACCCTCACTTGTTTAATTTAGGATGAGATTTCGGGGACAAAATCCCAATTAGGTGGGGAGGATTGTAACACCCGGAAATTCTCAAGGTAAGTATTTGTTCCCTTAATACAGTAATTGTGTCTATTTGAGATTATGGACCTTTATATGCATTTGATGATCATTTTTATATTGAAATGTTATGTAAACTGATTTACCATCGTAATCGTTCAAATCTCGCGCTCGTAATCGTGTCAGACTGCATTTTTGGGCTGAAGGGAGTGTGGCGCGAGAGTGCCACACGATAGTGACATTGTCACTATCGCCGGTCACTCTCGTGGGAGATGTACAGCGAGTTGGGGGTGATGGTCGCGATTGTGACACGCGATAGTGACACTGTCACTATCGCATGCCACTCTCGCGTGGAGTATACCAAGAGTCGGGGAAGTCGCTCGATTGTGACACACGATAGTGCCAATGGCACTATCGCCGGGCACTATCGCGGTCGGGTTGTTTGACTTAAATGCGTTTTTGGCCGATTTTGTATCCATTTTCTCTCCTTCTCTCTTTTTCCTTGGGCGATTTTGAGACCCCAAAATCAGTTCCTTTCACTCCCAAACCCTAACCCTCATTAATATCAATCATCTTGGTAGTTGGGGTTGAAGTGTATGCATTTATTATCATCCAAGGAGATTTTCTAGGGTTTCTTCAAGATCAGTCACCTCTCATCTTCAAGTCTCATCCCTCCAACTTCTAGGGTTTTCATCTTTTCTAGGTTTTGGTTCAAAACCTAGATTGTGAGTTTACTAAACCTTTGTTAAAACTAGATACACATCATCATCTCTTACTTGTTATTATTGTAACATTTTTCAAAATGTTTATCTCTATGTGTTCAAATACTTGATGGTGGTTTTATGAATAATATGTTGGAGGATTTCTTATGAGTATCTTGCCATGATTTACTCCATTTGTCAAATATTTGGGAGTTACTTCATATATACATATTATTGGTATTTTGACATGATTTGGAGTATATGTGACATAGTAGATGATAAATTCTACTTGGAATGCCTTCTTGGCGATATTGTATCTAAGTATTGGTTATGTTGGAATTTGGGTCTCATAATGGACTTATGTGTTAGGATGGTAACATTGTACCCATGGTTGGTATCGAAATGTGTTGGTTGAAATATACCTCTAGACCTCCTATAAATTATGTTGGATGAACCAAGTCAGTAGACACTAGAAGGATGTAGTCTTGGGCGCCACCGTGATGGTATGTGCCTAGACCTCCGCCATTCGGGGAATTTCCTTAGTTGTAGTCCTTGGATGTGTCGGGCCTTTTGTGTGTCTCTTGGTAGATGGCATCAAGGTATATCGACTCTTTGGGTGGAACTTGCTTGGTGCTATGAGTCTCCCCTATTGACTCCACATTTGTTGAACTTTGGTTAACTGCTGATAAGAATTGTAACTGTCATGCATGTTTATTATTGTTCAACTCACTAGGCTTTTTGGCCTAACACTTGTTTGGTGTCGATGTGTATCTCAGGTTCTAGCGGCGTCGGTTCTAAGCTGGCATAGTTGTTTGGGTGAGAGCTTGGGGAATACTTGCATTTGGACATACTTTTGATAGAAGAACATTTGGGTTTATAAATAACAACCCTTTTGTAATCTCTTTTCTAGTTATAGAAATTAGATTAGTTGGTTGTTAATTTATTGTCCGTTGAATTACAACTGTAATTAAACATGTTTGTATATTTCCCCATTTTTGGGAGGCCTTTGCTATGGCAATTTTATATACCGTATGTCCGTTTTTAGGATTTTTGTTATCCCTGTTTTTAGGGTGTTACATAAATCATTCGGGTTCATATATGAATCAGTTAAATAGTTCACATGTGAATCAGATAAATAATTTATATATGAATCAGTTAAATAGTTCATATGTGAATTAGATAAAATAGTTCATATATGAATTACATATGAATATATTGTTCATAACTCAGTTCAAATAGTTAATATATGAATTACACGGGTTGATAAATGAATATATAGTTAATATGTGAGTCAGTTAAATAGTTCATAAATGAATTACACAATTTCATATATGAAATATATGTTCATATATGAACATATAGTTCATATGTGAACCAGGTTCCCATATACACTTGTTTGCCGCCTATTTTGTAAAAGTTATGAAACCACCTCTTTATCTTTTGCATAGTTGTTACCATGTGACTCAATTATCCGGTGCTTCGCAGTCAAAGCCGCAATATAATATATCTTTTTTTAGATGAAGGGCTAGGATCACTTCTCAACTTCTCATACATTTAGCACTTCTCATGTGAACCTATGGCTATATATATTTTGTATAGGGTTGAGCTCCGATGAGAATAAAAACTATGGTGAGAAGGTGTAATGACCCAATTTCTTGATTAAAAACCTTTAAATGAAGTTAGAGGGTAATTTGGGGTGTTGACTTGATTTCTAGGGACTAAAGTGTAATTTTGGAGCTAAAAGGGTCTTGAGTCTCCTCTCATTTCATTTTGGAGTCGGTTGATACATCTCTGTGTGTGTGTGTGTGTGTGTAATCGTGAGACAATAAGGGAGGAAGAAGAGGAGCTAATTGTAAGGGTAGCAAGATATAAATCACCATCTCTGGTAAGAACCTTTTTCCCTATGTTATTTTCTTTCCTATTTCCTTTCCTGGTTGAGTAACCTGTTTGGTTTAACATAAGATTTTGGGGTTTCTTGTAATAATTGGTGGTTTAGGGTTGGAAATGATCCCAATAGGTAGAAACTCATAATTGATTACTTTCTTGTGGATTCATTAGATGGAAATCAACCCTCCTTAATGTGTTATTTAGATTGGATTGGAGAGGTTTGGGAAGAGATATAAGTGAGTTTGATTAAGAGTTTTTAACATTTAATCGATGGAGAAACGACTAAAACTAGGTTTTGGAATTGGAATTCCCAAACTGAACTTGTGCGTGGAGACAGAGAGTTGGGCGGGTAGCTGGGCGGATTAAGGCCACGAGCCAGACTGTGCAAGTCACTATGTGGTGATTTTCGGTTTTTGGTTCAAAGGCTAGTTTGGGGCTGCTGCTTAGTCTAGCATCTAGGGGAGTTAATAGTAAGCCTTAGTGAGTATAATTGGGATATTAATACCTTCGTTTGATCACCTTAATTTAGGTGTTCGGTTTGGAAATCCTTAGCCTAAGGTGTGTGATCTAGGCTTGGACTTCAGGTGAGTTTTTCCAACCTTTCTAATTTTACAAATAATCATTGATTATGCAAATTGCTTTAATGATATGCCTATCTTATGTTTGAAACTGACATAATTTAGAATATGATCATTAATAAAGTGTGCATTCATTGGGAAGGGATGAACATGTGATGGCTTTATATGGGAGGTGTGACCTAACTAAAATGCATGAATTCGTTTCATGACATTTATCTAAGGGCATGTGTGAACTCGAACACGTTGTCACATGTTTGCATGACCATAAGTGTGTGCCATCTACACGTGTTGAAAGTGTGCATAAAATTTTATCGTGTGAACTATCTCTAACTCTTTTATAACCCATCTTGATGGTATTTTTGTGGTGTGTTGTTTATACTTGAGGGGTCTCACTAGACCTCCGGTCTAACCCTCACTTTTTATGATGAGATGCACAGAGATTAGATGCACCAGATTGATTCCCGTATCAAACGGATTCATGGGGTGGGTTTGACATTAAAGATGATCAAGGGTCCATATATCTTTTTACCTTCTTACCATAACTCTCTTCTCACACGATCCTTCTTCTCTCTCTCTCTCTCTCTCTCTCTCTCTCTCTCTCTCTCTCTATATATATATATATATATATATATATATATATTTGTGCTACATTTTTCTTTGACAAAAATGAATTTTTTAATTTGTTTTTATGGTTTTCGGCCGATTACTTTTTTTCATCTATCTGATAAATGGATGTATCAGAATTGTTACTGATAAATTTAATTAAATAGAACTTTTTCATTTTTATAATTAAGATTCAGCAAAATAAATAAAAATGCATGTTATACTATACTTTTACATTTCTGTAATTATATATTTAAATAAAAAGTTATCAGTTTGATACTTATAATGAAGTTACAATAAAATTAATCATGTTATATTTATAATGAAATTACCTAACATAAGAGCAATAAAGTAGAGATGTTAACTTTTGTCTCTATCAAAATGTTCCTCCCCAAGCTATAACTCTAAATAGACCATTTTTGTTATTAATTTGATTAAAATTGAACAAAATAATATGATTATATAAAAGGAAATATGTATACATATAGTTAATAATTACTTTAATTTATAGATGTACCCAAAAACATATAATCTATACTATTATATTAAAATTCTAATATAGTTAGACGGTTTTTGGAAAACGGTTTTTGTAAAGCCATATCATGTTCTCCCATGTTAATTACATTAAAATTAAATGTTACATTTACCACTCTTACAATTAATTATTTAATTTACTTTATATCCCTTGTTTTTTCATTTTTTTTATTTTACACATGTATCATGTTAACACAAATAATCGTATATGAACAAAAATGCAATGAAAAAATACGTTTCTTTTTTTTACAAATTATATCATTACAATCGTATCGTCAATACCTTCAAAATGAGTCCAATATTGAATATTTTTTAATTTAACCGTATTATTAAAAATTATGAATATCTATGAATTAGTTTGTTTTCTATCCATACATTTTATTTTATTTTCACCGTTAACATATTAAAAATACATAATTGTAGATCAACTAAAATATATTAAAAATATGTTTCATTATTATTATAAATTCTAATATTTGTTATAGGATTATGTGTCATCATCAAAAGGAAGTGATTGATATAATATTTTCCTAGTATTAGAATTTACCATAATGAATGTTTCATTTTCTTTGTAAACTTCTCCCTATTTAAAGGGCTTATGATTAATGAGAATTACAGACTTCTTCTCTCTGCTTTATTGTTATTCTCTCCATATTGTTGTTCCATTTGTTTTTCCTTTTAACACGTTATCAGCACGTAAAGCTCAAAATCTTCACCATCGCTAAACAGTTGTTTTGTCTGCTGTTTGCCGTTGTTGAATGTCTTGTCGCAAAATTGGGTCGCTATTCCGTTACCCCTTGCTCGTTGTCATGTCTGTCAAAAATTCTAGTAAGCTTTCTATTAACTTCTTTATAATTAAATATTGTGATATCACTATTTACATGCCAAATAACTATTTACAATTCATGGAAATTGAACTCAAGCTCTAGAGTTAAAATGTGTAGTCAGATATGCATTTTAACATAGTATCAATTTCTCTCATTCTTTGGTTTTTTTTATGTATCACATAGTAGACCTCCATTAAATCATTAAAAGCAAATTTATTGTCATAAAATAATCATGGGATCCCTCAAAATAATATTTATCCCTCCCTCCAAAGACAATTCTTATTTGCTTTTCAGGTTCAAATGAGATATTTTTAACATCAAATATGATAAAAGCAAATGTTTGCTTCAAGAAAAAACTTGATAGCTAAAGTAACAAAAAAGAGATTGGAATTACAAACTAAATAACTTTTGATCATGATTAACTTTTTCAACGTATCTCTAGTTTTTCATTGCAAACTAACCATAAATCTTGTCCAAATTCCAAAATAAACACTATAATTTTCAAGAATAGGAAATTTTATACGATTTATGAAAATGTAAATACAATAGGAAACCATCATACTTCCTATATATATATATATATATATATATATATATATATATATATATATATATATATATATATATATATATCATATCATTCTTTATTTATGCATCATTAATTAGTTATAATATTGACATGTTTATAGGTTGATTTAATTATGCTAATACTATTTGCTTAAATGTTTATCTTAATATTCGTATTATTAGATGTATATCCAATTAGTTTACAATATTTTTTATTTATTATATGTTTATGTTAACATTTAAATGTTTAACTTAATTATAATTTTTAATCTATAATAAACTTTTGAAAGTTACACTTCCATCGCCCATAATTTTTGGTGTTGTACTAAAAGCTCTAAAAATAACATTAAAATGTTAAAATATATCCAAATGCTTATCTTAGTTATGAGTTCATACTCATTAACCTCAATCTTATAAATTATCTTTGGAATTTATAATTCCAATCCCCATAACTTTTGTTATTTTGGCAAAAGGTCCAAAAATAGCATGAAAATGTTAAATTCAAACATTTATCTTTATTTTGAGTTCCTACTCATAATTTTAAACTATATAATTAATTTTTTGGAAGTTACACTTCTAACCCCATATATTTTTTGTCTTTACCAAAAGCTCCAAAAATACTATTAAGGTATTAAAATATTAAAATTGGCTTTATATGTCAAACTCATAGTCATTTTGATCTCATGCCAAATGTTCTATAATTAATAATGTTATATTTAAATGAAATAAATCACAAGATATCGACTGAATTTTGTCAAACAGGTGTAAACAGCCCTAAGGTTTCTAGGGACTTAAGAAATACATGTGATTCCCCTACTACCTGGAAATCCAATAGATTGAGTGATTTCTTTTTCGCAAATTTAAATATTGATGAAGTATTATCTATAAAATTAAAGCATACAAAAATCCAATATGGTTATGATAATGAAATTTCATACATAAAATAATAATTATAACCACAATCCATTGTCTTATCAAACAGAAAATCATATCCCTTATATATGTAAATGGTTGAAACAACTCATCCCAAAGTCAACGTCGTAAACTCAAAAGAATATGAGTATCATAAATGAGTATATAAACCTCCCTTTGAAAAGGTACAAGAAAATACCTAAAATCCATCAACTCCCTACTGACTCTAAAACCAACCTCTTGAAAAGGTACAAGCAAATACCCTCATGTTTTGAGACGACATATAAATCCCAAGTTTCATAAGAATACATTCACTAAAAACCCACAAAGAACAGTGGGATGCCCCGAAAGAGAGAATCGGGAGTATTCATGAACATGTATTTCCAGAATTAATCGTACATCGAAATGAAACCCACTTATTCGATTACAAAAAGGTAACTGATTTCAACAAAGAAATGATGTATCCCAAAATGCGTCTCAATCTCTATGACAAGGAACTTATAGAAGATGACATGATTCATAACATTATTTTCACTTTTCATACATCGGTAAATATTAATGAACCAATATAAGTTGGAATGTAATATTTAGACAAACTCATCAACCAATTGCAAGTGGTTGAGAGACATGACAAAGTTCTTTCAAATTACAACGCCACATATGTCGGTACAAAGAAAATTCTCGATATCAATAATGAAAGTGTTAGAGGTGGAAACAACTCCAAAGGATTGTGAGTTAAAAACAATTTCACACATGTGACATTTATGCACCATGTGGACGAGACCCTAGAAAGGGTCAGGGTCTTGTTAAGAGTCAGGAAGGATTTTTCAACACCTGGAGTAGGGATACAACTACTACCCCAAGTGATAATGGACAATCAAAAAAGAAATGCAAGTAAAAGTGCTTATATCAAAAAGGGAACAAGTTGAAAATGAACTATAACATATTAATTTAATATTTAATATTGATTAAGCATATGTTTATTTGATATTAAGTTTAAGTATCAAAATTAATTTATTTGTTAAAGTAAAATCGAATATATAACCATTATAGATGTAAAGAAATACATCTAAATAAATAATAAAACTATTAATATTCTTCGTTCCATGTAGGAATGTATCGAGGAGAGCTTGAGTTTTTGTAGAATATTCCACACAATCTAAAATGATAGACAAATACTTATTTTATAATGCATCCAACCAAATTACTTAGACAATGGACTGTCACTTTCTTGTTGGTACAAGATTAATAGGAACCTTGTAAAAATATTCGTATCAAATGGAAATGAGCATATATACATAAGTTCTAATGAATATGAAAGTAAACATATATCATGGAAACTAATGTGTCAAACTAGTAGATTATTGGGTCATCGAAACATATTTTGTCACCAATAAAGAACTTTGGGGGCAATGACACATATATGTTTCGACATGACCATGTGAGACACCATGGTTATGACATAGTGATCCGTGTATTGCAAAATACACATAGACACATTCTCTTTCGAGTGAAAGTCGGAATGAGGCAAATTGCAACTGTTGACTTCTGCAGCATAAGAAACAACATTGCCATCATAATATGCCCTCTCGAATACCTAAAACTTTTGTATATACCCTAATCCTTAGTCAAGACAGGAATGAGATCATCTTAAATCTAAGGACATAATACAAAAACATTCCATTGTTACAACGAATACAAGGTGATATTTATGGACATAAACATCCAGAATGCGGGCCATTAAAGTACTTTATGGTTCTGGTTTCGACACGATGAACGCATGTCGTATTACTGTCCACATGAAATACTGCACTCCTAGCACTAGCTATACGTTTAAGGGCTCACCACCCTAATTATTTCATCAAGTCTACATGACTTGGAATGCTGGAGAATTTACATCATAAGGATTTGATGTTAATTGCATATGTATTAGGATCAATGTAGAGTTTCCTATACCCCATGTGTATATATAAAACGGTCTCATAGAAATTGTTATCAAAAGAATATTATGACATCTAGGGTATTAGTAATACGCATAAATTTACCCACATCTACCTGGGGTTATGCAATTATTATATGTAGATTTTTTTTTGTTTTTAGACCCACTGCTTGCTAAACAACCTCATGTGTACCAGTTGGTAACTGGATATAAGCCTGATAATTTATATTTACGCATGTTTGATTATATGTACCAATTGCGCCCCCACAGCGCATCGAAATGGGTCCTTAAAGACGATTTGGTATATGTTGGATATGAATCTCCAACAATTATCCGCTAATTATAATATTTGACTAGTGATCTCTTTACCACTAGATTTGCGGGTTGTCACTTTTATGAGGCAGTCTTCCCGTCGTTAGGGGGAGATAGGAAAAAGGATTTTCCATGGGAACGACAAGAAGTGTCATTGAATATTCCCACTCTATCCCATTTTGATCCCCAAAACTTCACAACGTAAAGTTAAAGTCAAATAAATCAGACTCGATATCGGATACGTTTAATGAAGTTACAAGGTCGCATATGTGAGCCGCAAATATACTCGCAAGGATAAAGTCCCCAAACAAGGGCACAACGTCGCTGGAAAGTGCGTTGCAATCACACATGGTGGAGGTGTGGTTGAGGCCGTAGCTCCCAAACGGAAATGGGGGAAACTACTTGGTTCGATAGATACTCATCTAAAGGAAGAAAAGAGTAAGGCACAACTATTTGTCATCAATACATAAACCTCTCATGAGATTGTCTTTGATTAAACTATGTTTAAGAATCATTACTGGATGTAACACCCCGAATTTTGGTTTGGCCAGATTTGAAGAAAATTGGAAGTTGTGGCCCGCGCGAGTGGTCGCGCGGCTTGGCCCGCACCATGACCCGTGTGGGGTATTTTTGTTCACGGATCCAGTGTTCGGTGCGAGTCACCACGCGGCTCTGCCCGTGCCATGACCCGTGCGGAGGCCCTGAACGTCTTAAGTAAGATTTCAGCCCCCATTCTCTCATTTCTCATTTCTTTTCTTCCAAGTTTTCTCTCTCAAATTCTCCCTCTTCATTAACTTCATTTTAGGGTTTGGTTCAACCACCATCCATACCATTTATTTCTAAAGTTAAGAGCATCATCCAAGGATTCGGTATTGGAAGCTTCGCCTCCATCTTCATCTTCTCCAAATGGTCAAAATCTAGGTTTTGGGGTTTTCTTCTAAAACCTACTTGGTGAGTTCTTACTACCATTTTCTAAACTTTATACATGTCAAAGCTTACTTTTTGAACTCCTATATATCTCCATGGTTTTGGATTTAAGTTATTACATTTTTTACCTAACTTGAGTTTTGGGAGATTTTAGGGTTCCCAATCATTTTCAAAAAAAATAAAGGGTTTCATCTTATTTGAAGTAAAATGGAGTTTTACTTGCACATTTATATGGTTTACTTGAAGGAATGTATATAGTCTCATTTTATGATTTTTCATTCTTATCAGCAGTTAAACTTGAAAATGCATTTTGGGTGATAAATGTTATTGAAACCATATGACTAACTATGGTTGGTCACAAATGAAATTGTGATAAGTCTAGACTATTACTAGTGGATCCTTAGGTATTTAGTCGTCTTATATTATTGGGATGTCTTTTCCCCTTTTGTAGCTATGGATACATTTGACCCTCGGGGGCCTTTGGTACGGTTATGTGAGATCGGTTACTAGCCATGGGTCATAATGTAGTCCTAGTGAACGAGTATGACTTGGTTTCCTCGGGGGCCCTCCCTCATATCTTAGTACGAACCTATGTTGTTCGTGGCCATGGATTCCAAGTATTTAGCTCACAACTCGGATTGTGGCCTACTTTTGTGTTCCGCCACAATCCTTGGTAAATCGGGTATCCCCCGTCATCGCAAGATGAATTTTCGGATCGAATGGTCCTTGTGTGACAAAGATTTTTAATTGTAAACTAAACTTTCTCGAAAAGGTTTCCTTTTGGTACAATTGTTTATGTCTCTCGAATTTATGTATGTTCTCACTAGGCTTTAAACCTAACACTTTTTCTCAAATGATATGTATAACAGGTTTCCTTAGCGGTGGGTTGCCAAGGTCGTGAGTGACGAGCATGGTCTTGAGGCATTTTTTAGATGACTAGTATTTGATGTTGGGCATTTGTTTAAGTCCCATCTTTTGGTGATTTTGGGTCGACAATCGATGTAATCTAGATAGTTATGTTTAGATTAGTTTGTTGTTGATTTCATTATCCGTTCACAGGTTTTTGTAAAGGCCTAGTACTTTTCCCCTTTTTGGGAGGTTTATACCAAATACAAATGTCATATTGCCCAATTTCCGAATTTTAAATTACTCTAATTTTTAGGGTGTTACAAGTTGGTATCAGAGCTCTAGTTTAAGTGATCTAGGCATGAATGTAAGATGGCTAGACTTAGACTGAGTACATTAAGTATCGATTGTGAGTTGGGTAGAACTTCTAAGATGGGTTAGTCTTAGAGTCGACGGAAATTATAGTTATCGAGCGTTGTGGCGATGGTAACAAGAACCTTTATGTGTTATATGTTCATAATCTCACTTAGCTAATGTTATTATGAGAATATTTATACATAATTGTGTTTGAGGTGCCGTTACTATGACAACTGGTAATGTAGTAGTACGTTATTTATGCTTATTCTATTGATCTCTTTCTTACTCTTTCTCGTGCTTGTGTGGCAGCCATTACTCAGTTATGGTGAACACACGTAGTCGTCCATTAGGCGACAGAGACCTTCGTGACGTTAGTTCGCCTGAGCGAAACCCGATGGTTAGAGCACCGGCAGTCGTTCCTCCTGGTATGCCACTGATATTCACTGGGGAGGTAGAGCAAGTGCCTCGAGTGGAGTTGGCATCCACCAACCCAGTGGTTCAAGAGGCAAACCCTCAAGCTGACATGATGGCTGACATCATGCAAATGGTATCGTCGGTCATGGAGAAGCAGCAAGAAGCATTCTTGAAGTTGTTAGAGGATCGCGATGCTAGCGTCAATAGAAATGAGGCAGTTGCTGAAAACATCGTGGTTGGTTCTTGAGGCACCAGTAATGGGATCAGAACTGAGGAGCACAGGGTTGTTGGTACTCCGAGAGGTGGGAAGAGTTGTTCCTACAAATCCTTTATGGGTTGTGGACCAGCAGATTTCTCTGGTTTCAAAGACCCAATTGCGTGTGTAAAGTGGATCCGAGCGGTCAAACAAGCCTTCGATTCATCTGAGTGCGGAGATGACCAAAGGGTGAGGTTCGGTACTCAACTGCTCAGGGATACGACGCTGATATGGTGGAATGTTGTCCAGTCCACCCTCTCTCCTACTATTTTGGCCCAACTGACTTGGGGCGAATTCAAGGTGAAGTTATTGGAAGAATACTGTAACGAGAGGGCTATGGATCGGATCGAGGCGGAGTTTCGGTCGCTTGAGAAAGGGAACTTGACGGTGATGGAATATACCCGTCAATTCATGGAAAAACTGGGGTTAGTGGGGCATGTGGCCTCAATAGAAAAGGAGAAGATCAAGGCCTATCTGAAGGGTCTACCGTCAGACATGATGACCATGGTCCGAAATTCGAAGGCTTCCAACCTTCGTGAGACTATTGAGGAGGCACGGTTCATGGAAGAGGTTTACACGAAGAGTAAACCGGAGAAAATTGTGGTGGTTATGGACAAGAGAAAGTGGGAGAGCAATTTCGTTCCTCCCAAGAGAACCCGACCTTTTGTCGGAAACCGAAACTTCAGCGGTTATCAAGAAGCTAGATGGTGCCAGAGGTGTCATAGCAAGCACCATGGCAACTATAACCCCACTCCTCAATCTTGCTTCAAGTGTGGTAAATCTGATCACATCACCCGCGACTGTCCGATCAGAGGACTTGTCTGCTATGAATGCAAGACACTAGGGCATATGAAGAGAGATTGTCCGAAGCTCAAGTCGGGAAGCGCGCCGGAGAAGAAAGAGAACCCATCTAGGGTTCCGGGTCGAGCTTTTCAGATGACGGCCGATGAGGCCAAGGCATCCGCTGATGTGGTATTGGGTACGTTTCTCCTAAACTTCGTACCTGCTCGTGTACTATTCGATACGGGTGCCAGTTTCTCTTTTATATCTGAATTGTTTCGTCAAAAGATTGCTATGCCCACTAATAGTCTAGAGAATGCGTTAGTGGTAGAGATAGCAGATGGTAGTCAAGTTCTGATCTACGATGTTCTAAGGAAGTGTACCCTCAGAGTTGAAGGGAGAGATTTTCCGATCAATTTGATGCCAATGTTAATCGGAGGTTTTGATGTGGTGGTCGGCATGGATTGGTTAGCAAACAATCATGCCGAGATCGTATGTTCCACGAAATTAATTCGACTTCCCAATCCTAATGGTGAAGTTGTTGTGATATATGGTGAGAAGAGAAAAGGAGAAGTAGCAATAATCACCATGGCAAAGGCGCGCAAATGCTTGGTGAAAGGATGCTCGTCCTTCCTAGCCTACGTGATCGATTCCAAGCTCGAGAAGTTAAAGCTTGAAGATGTGAAGAGTGTGTGTGAGTTTCCGGACGACTTGCCCGGGTTACCACCTGATCGTCAAGTGTAGTTTCAGATTGATCTCATGTCGGGAACGGCTCCTATTGCTAGAGCTCCTTACCGGTTGGTGCCATCGAAGATGCAAGAGATGATGGCACAACTCCAAGAGCTTTTGGAGAAGGGTTTCATAAGACCAAGCTCGTCGCCTTGGGGAGCTCCAGTCTTGTTTGTCAAGAAGAAGGATGGCACAATGAGAATGTGCATCGACTACCGTGAGTTGAATAAAGTAACGGTGAAGAACAAGTGCCCGCTTCCAAGGATAGACGACTTGTTTGATCAACTCCAAGGAGCGGGGTGTTTTTCCAAGATCGACTTACATTCAGGTTACCACCAGGTGAAGGTGAGGGAAGAAGACGTTCCGAAGACAGCCTTTAGAACGCGTTATGGCCATTACGAATTTCTCGTGATGCCATTTGGTCTAACTAACGCACCAGCGGTGTTTATGGACTTGATGAATAGAGTGTGCCGACCATTCCTCGACAAGTCGGTCATTGTATTTATTGATGACATACTCGTGTACTCCAAGAGCGAGTTAGAGCACGATCAACATCTTCGTGAAGTTCTCGACGTGTTGAGAAAAGAAAGATTGTACGCCAAGTTCTCTAAATGTGATTTTTGGCTTGAAGAGGTACAATTCTTGGATCACGTTGTCACTCGAGACAGAGTGAAAGTGGACCCCTCCAATATTGAATCCATGATGAATTGGGAGTCTCCTGTAACACCCGGAAAAATTAAGGTAAGTATTTATAAATTTCTTTGCGTCTTCGTCAATCCTAATTGTTGGAATTCGTCCTTGGAATTAAGGCCTTATTATGTCAATTGATCTGTTAAATTTCCTTAGATTCCATACATGTTGAACCATATCGAAAACGTCGAAAAACATGATTTTGTGGTGCGGGGCGACTATGACCAGCGACTATGACCATTGTCATAGTCGCGAGGCACTATCGCGGGCCGGGGGGTGGTCTCGGTACACCCCCGGTGAGTATGACACGCGAGAGTGACATAGGCAATGTCGCCCTGTCACAATCGCCGAACATGTACCGCAGGTATCAGGATGCTCGCGACTATGCCCATGGCACAATCGCCGGGCAATGTCGCTGTCGGGGGCTGAGAGTATAAAAACTCAGTTTTGACCATTTATACTTCATTTCCTCATCTCTCACATTTTGGTTCCGGTCAAGAGCTCATTTAGGGCGATTTTCTTCATTCCAAAACCCTCTCACACTTACTAAAAACCTAGTGGTAGTTGGGAACATTTATTGTGGGTTAAGGAAGCTTCAAGAATCATCAAGTGGAGCATTTAAAGCACCTTCAAGTTCTCTCCCTCTCATCTTCTCATCCAAGTTTTCTAGGGTTTTGTGTGAAACCCTAGATAGTGAGTTTCTTACATTATTTTCAAATGAGATACATATTTTTTATGCTTTCATACCTAATGTATTATTGTTATGAGAAGATCTGATCACCTGATAAGTTTGACCTAACTGTTAAGTTTGGTATTATTGGTATCTTAGCCTTGAGTGTGGTTATGGACATGAATGAGGTTATTATTCTTGATGTTTGAGCATGTTTACATATTTGTCTTGATGAGACATGGATAATATTGAGTATTTACATATCTTAGAGTTTTGTATCTAAGTTATGTTTGGGATTGTTGTAGTCTTATACATGTATCTTATGGGTATGAAACTATGTATAGAGACGGACATCGTAAGTACACAGAACGAACCATGAGTAAGTGCTAGGAGGATGTAGTCTTAGGTGTCACTATAATGGTATGCACCTAGACCTCTGCCATTTGGAGTAATTCCTGGGAGGTAGTCTTCAAGTGTGTCGGGCCTTCGGGATGTTGCTCAAGCGAGTGAACATCAAGGTACATTGACTCGAGGTAAAACTCATTGGTGTGATGGGTCTCCCCCATGATTGACCCCATAAGGACTTTGGTGATTGAATTGTCATAATTGTTCATAATATGCTTTATGTTAATATGTTATGTTATGTAACTCACTAGACCCGTTTGGTCTAACACTTGATTGTTGGTATGTATCTCAGGTTCTAGCGGCGTGAGCGCCAAGGAAGCTTAATCGACTTTAGTGGTGAGCTTGGGAGAATTTTGGGATGCCAATATTGAAGACCATTATTTTGGACATAGTTGACAACCTTTTTGTAATCTTATGTCTAGCGAGACTTAGATTAGGGAGTTGTCATCTATTATTGTGTCTTATTACAAACTTGTAATTAACAGGCATTTGTTGTTCCTTTGTATGAGCTCGTGCTTTGGCATTTATGCATACCACATTTCTATTTTCCGGAAATTTTTGTTAGTCCCACTTTTGGGGTGTTACATCTCCCAAGAGTCCGTCCGAGATCCGAAGTTTCTTGGGTCTGGCGGGGTATTACCGGAGATTTATTCAAGACTTTTCGAAGATCACTTCTTCCTTGACAACTTTAACTTAGAAGAATGTGAAGTTCGATTGGACCGAAACGCAAGAGAAGGCGTTCCGGATTCTACAAAAGAAGTTGTGTGAAGCTCCAATCTTGTCGTTAACCGAAGGGTCGGAAGACTTCGTGGTCTATGGCGACGCTTCGAAAATGGGATTAGGATGTGTGTTGAAGCAAAGAGGCAATCGAGGCAACTTAAAATTCACGATAAGAATTATCCTACCCACGATTTGGAGCTAGCGGCGGTGGTGTTCGCCTTGAAGCGTTGGCGACATTACCTTTATGGCACGAAATGTACACTTTACACAGATCATAAGAGCCTGAAGTATGTCTTTGATCAAAATGAGTTAAACATGAGGCAAAGGCGGTGGCTCGAGTTACTCAAGGATTACGATTGTGAGTTGCTTTACCATCCTGGTAAGGTAAACGTAGTGGCCGATGCGTTAAGTCGGAAGGACTATAGCGGAAGTATTCGGGCTACCCATTCGAGAATCGAGTTAGTGTCTATTCTTGTTGAGAAGATCAAGACATCGCAGGCAGAAGCATTGTTGGAAGAAAATCTCAAGGAGGAAGTCATGACAAAGCAACGTTTGCTCTTAACGGAAGATAGCCGTGGGGTAAAACTGTTCAACGGTCGTGTGTGGGTGCCTAAAGTTGGGGGTAATTGTGAACTACTTCTTGAGGATGCCCACAAGTCCAAGTATTCCATTCATCCGGTAAGTACAAAGATGTACCGGGACTTGAAGTTACATTATTGGTGGCCGGTGATGAAACTTGATGTGGCGCGTTACGTAGAGCGTTGTGTGACGTGTTTACAAGTGAAGGTTGAACACCAACGACCGTATGAGAGTCTTCAGTCCTTAGAAATTCCCAAGTGGAAGTGGGAACATATTACCATGGACTTCGTAATGAAGTTGCCTAAAACTCTTCGAGGTCACGATACCATTTGGGTAATAGTCGATAGATTGACTAAGAGCGCTCACTTTTTGGCTATGCGCGAGACCTTACCAATGGACAAGTTAGCAAAACTTTACATTGATGAAGTGGTCTCGAGGCATAGGGTACCCTTGTCGATCGTGTCGGATCGCGATAGTCGGTTCACTTCGAATTTTTGGGATGGTTTTCAGAAAGAGCTTGGTACGCGAGTAAAGTTGAGTACGGCTTACCATCCGCAAACCGACGGGCAAAGCGAGAGAACGCTCCAAACACTGGAAGACATGTTGAGGTATTGTGTCATCGATTTCGGGGGTAATTGGGACTCTCACCTACCTTTAGTGGAGTTTGCATATAACAATAGCTACCACTCGAGTATTGGGATGACACCATTTGAGGCGTTGTACGGGCGGAAGTGTCGAACTCTCGTGTATTGGCTTGAAGCGGGAGATAAGCAATTCTTCGGACCTGAAATCGTGCAAGAGACGGCCAATAAGGTCAAAAGCATTAGAGAAAGATTGAAAGCGGCCCAAGATCGGTAAAATAGTTATGCCGATAAGAAGAGGTGGCCAATGGAGTTTCAAGTGGGCGACCGTGTGATGCTTAAGGTGTCGCCATGGAAGGGCATTATCAGGTTCAGAAAACGTGGGAAGTTAAGTCTACGTTTCCTTTGACCTTTCAAAGTGCTTAAGCGGGTTGGTTTGCAAACCTACCAATTGGAACTGCAGCCGGAGTTGAGCATAATCCACAACACGTTCCATATATGTTACCTCCGGAAGTGTTTGGTGGAGGAAGAAAGCGTCATTCCTCTCTCTGATCTAAGAGTGGATGAGGGTAACCGTTGTGTAGAAAAACCCGACGCTATCTTAGAGAAGAAGTCTAAGAAATTGCGTCACAAGGAGGTCACTATGGTCAAGGTGCAGTGGAAGCATCATCGAGGAGCCAATGTGACGTGGGAGCGGAAGATGATATGAAGAGAAGATATATATATCCTCACCTTTTCGAGTAGTTGGGATTTCGGGGACGAAATCATCTCCAAGTTTGGGAGGATTGTAACACCCTAAATTTTGGTTTGGCCAGATTTGAAGAAAATTGGAAGCAGAGGCCCGCGCAAGTGGTCGCGCGGCTTGGCCGCGCCATGACCGGCGTGGGGGTCTGTTTGTTCGCGGATCCAGTGTTCGGCGCGAGTCATCGCGCGACTCTGCCCGTGCCATGACCCGCTCGGAAGCCCTGAACGTCTTAAGTAAGATTTCAGCCCCAATTCTCTCATTTCTCATTTTTTTTTCCAAGTTTTCTCTCTCAACTTCTCCCTCTTCATTAACTTCATTTTAGGATTTGGTTCAACCACCATCCATACCATTTATTGCTAGAGTTAAGATCATCATCCAAGGATTCGGTATTGGAAGCTTCACCTCCATCTTCATCTTCTCCAAAGGGTCAAAATCTAGGTTTTTGGGTTTTATTCTAAAACCTACTTGGTGAGTTCTTACTACCATTTTCTAAACTTTATACATGTCAAAGATTACTTTTTGAACTCCTATATATCTCCATGGTTTTGGATTTAAGTTATTACATTTTTTACCTAACTTGAGTTTTGGGAGATTTTAGGGTTCCCAATCATTTTCAAGAAAAATAAAGGGTTTCATCTTATTTGAAGTAAAATTGTCAGGATCTTAATTCTAAACAAGAATAAACTCTCAAAAAACAATATCAAAGAAGTTTGCGGAATAACACTTTGATATTCAATGAAACAGTAAACAAACAGTAAATATGATGATCAACTTGCAAACTCTTATTGAATGATTGAAAGTCACAAGCTTTTACACACAACCTCAATATTGATGAACAGACTCACCAATACGAATTCTACTTCTCTAGAATTAGGGCTCTAACCTTGAGGTTGATTCTCTCTATCAAAAACTAAAACTCAGAATGAAAAAATTACCACTAAAGAAACAAACTTATTCTATACATATACTGAAGACAAAAGATAATTGCAAAATAATAAAAGATCTTCAGTATAATCTTCCATCATTATCTCTACACTTCCATGAATATCTTCATTCCAGTTGTCATCCTTTCCAAACAAAGTCTTCATCTTATAAGCAGTATTATCCTTCAGCAGCATTAATACTCTAAGCATTATTAACTCCAGCAGTACTAACTATGCTCAGCAGTATTAATCTCTTCAAGCAATACTAACCTTGAACTATCAGTACTAATTTTGTTCAGCAGTATTAATCTCAGAAGTAGTAACCATGTTCTTCTAGCAGCATTAACTTTACTTTGCAGTTCTTTAGTTCCCAACAATCTCCCCCTAACTTGACTTTTAGGAAGAGAAGTCAAGTTCTTCAGATGATCTTCAAAGATGCTTTCAACACTTCAGTTTACACCCCTAGGTTAGCATCCAATCCCAAGCTTTGATTAATGATTCTGCTAACCACAATCTTTGCCATTTCTGAATCTTTTGAACATGTAAGCTTGGCATTCAACATTGCTTGTAATTTAGCCTTGCTATGATCATATATTTTATCAACCAAGTAGTACTCATGATAAGCTCTTTCTACAACGATGACATAAACTCCACATCTTTCAAATATCATCCAGTTTTCTATTCTTTGGAATTTATTCTGTAGATGCAAATCTCTGATCACATGTTGAACTTTGCTAGGATCAAACATCATGCATAAGTACTCCATGGCTAATCTGATTAAGCTCATTCCTTCTCCTGTCAGCTCCTTTTCATATAGACCCAATCCAACTTTAAACATCTCTTCTAAATCTGATCTTGAACAGCTTCTGATGAGTCTACCCCAAGTAGAGTACACTTCATATATGTCTCCCACTCTCTTAAGCTTGAAGTATTTCTTTCTTTGATCTTCCAGAATATCCCACAAGATGACTTATGGTGCTTTCATAGAAATGGGATCAGCTTGAACTGGTTCATCATCTGTTGTAGTCATATAAAGCTCAAGATGCACATTAGATTGCTTATTGGACTGTTCTGGGTTCTACACAGATTCAGCTGAAGGAGTAACTAAAGGTTCTGCTTCTGTTTCTGCTCTTTCTTCAACTCTTGGCCTTTTGAACTGCTTCTTGGAAGCTATTGTCTTCATTATTTTGGCAGACTTTACTTCTTCAGTAACATTCTCTTCTTTAGAGTCTTTAGTCTGTTCTTTTGTAGGAGTGACTTCCTCAGGGAATGGTTGTTGAATGTTTAGATCATGTCTCTTCTTCATTCTTCTTTCAGCCTCTTCCCTTTGTGAGGAATCCCCTTGCAGCTTAGCCATTTCTTTCTTATATAGCTCCTCCACTTGACTGTATGCCATATTAGTAAACATTTCCCCTTTGACACCAATTGAACCTTTCAGGAAATTTATCATTTTTCTTCTTTCCTGATTGGCCAAAAAGGTCTTGGAGGGTTGTCTCTTCTGCTTTTTGAGTGGCATTCTTTTGACTAGAAGTTTCTTGGCCTCAGCTGCTGCTTTTAAGCTATTTTGATACTCTGCATTGAGTTTTCTGGCCATTATCCTTGCAAGCTCTCTATCTGTTTCAGTTTGGAGTTGTTCCTCCTTTTCCATTTGTTCTTGAAGTTGCTTTGCTACCTCTTCATGTAGCTCAATCTGACTTTTCTTCTTTAAAGGTTGTTGTTCAGATTCAACCATCTTTCCTTTTCCCTTAGCATCCTGCAGACTTGCCTTACTTGTTTCTTTTCTTTTCCTTGAGAGACCTCCTTCATTGATGACCACTCCTTTGGCCTTTTGACTAGCCTCAGGAGTGTCATTCTTGGCTTTTACCAAAGTCTCTGCAATCTCCATTTCTTCTACAGAGAGCCCTGTTACTACTGCTTCTTTTACCTCAGCAGTATTAACTGTTTCTGCTGCTTCAGCAGCATTAACATTTTCTGTTGCTTGAGCAAATTCTGTTTTTGCTTCTATTTCACCTTATTTTTCCCCTTCAACCTTAACTCTCTTTGTAGATGAACTTTCTTTCTCTGTTTCAGCCTCTTTCTCCCCCTTGTTGGAAGCATCTTTATCTTTTGACCTCTTCTTCAAAACAAACTGCTTTCTCCTCTTCTTTTGCACCAACCTTGTCACCATTTTCCTTAATTTGGCAATCTGTACTTGTTGGGACAAGATTACCAATTTCATTTCTTCTATCTATTTGCCTTGTTTAATAACATCCAGGTTGATGTTGCCCATTGTTTCCATCAATTCATTATAGTCATATTTGTCCTCACCCTTCTCCAGAAGTGTTACCCTCTGTTGAAGGATCATAGGATCTTTTTGTAGTGGAAGTCTTCTGCCTAACAGAAGCACTATCCACTCCCTTGGTTTCTTGGCACCTGGGACCTTTGAATGATTGTTCATTCAAAGTTGCCATGGGGGAGGTCTTATTTATGTTACCACTGTCCTCCTCTGTGTTAGCAGGAGTAGTGGCAGCCTGCTCACCCATATGCTCATACATCTCCTCATTGAGCACCTCCTTGGGGTTGGGAGACACCCCTGTGGTTTCCCTATGGATATTCTCTAAAGGAGAATTCTCCCTTAGAGGGCTTAAAGGCTCTGTGGGTGAAGGTACAAGAAGGGAAGGATCCTTCTTTACCTTTTTCCTGATATAAGTTTGGGTAATAGGAGAAGTTGGCTTTTGCAATAGGGACTAGGGGATTGATATAGAGTGGGAAGGTTGGGATTGGCTAGCAGTGGGATGGTCTAATGAGGGCCTTGACCCTGCTGCCATACCTTCATCAGTGTGGGACACCACCATCATTGTAGAGAACAATGGGGTGTCAACTCCTTCCGAGTCCAAAGGGGATCTCTTCATGTTCGAAAAGACCTTACCTTTGGGGATTTTGGGTACATATACCTCATCAAAGTGAGGCATATCCGTCAATTCATGAGTTATAACTTCTTGTACAAACCTGGGGTACATATAAAAGCTCTTTTTGCTTCCCAATTTTGATACAAGATCACTGAAAATCATTTTAGAGAAATTGTACTTTCTGGCAGTGGCCAAGCAGACCAAAGCATAGGCAATGGTACTGCTGAACTCACTCCATCCAATAGTCTTTTTGGAAATGCAGTGCATAAGGGTATGGACAAAGAAACGCCATTGGGGTGAAAATTTAGCTTTTGAGAACTTAAAGACACCCAATGGGCCTCCATGCCCCATTCTTGGAAGAGTTGAGAACAAGTCCTCATTAGGAATAGAGGTTATACCTGCAGCATTGTCTAGACGTAGACAGATGCGTATCACCTCTTCAGTAACTGACAAGGGTTTGTCACACACCCTTGTTTTCAGAATCTGCACACCATTCTCTGTGATTATGGTGGCATTCGCCCAGAATTGCCTTAGATGCTCTATGTATATTGTTGGCGACACAGTTAGAGCATGGGCAATGTGGCTAGTTTTCAGAAAATCCACAATCTGATGAAAGCCTTCAGCTTGCTTTGGCTTTTGTAGCATCGTGATTTCATTGTGCTCGTCGATGAATGCCATGGATGCCATTGAACTTGAATGTTCTTGCCTGAAACAATTGATTCTTGAGAGAAACGGGTTAGAGAGAAAGTGAACAGTATGCAAAGAGTCGTTATGATCTTTTAGGCGGGCAACAGGTATTTATAGTATACGGGACATAAGCAGTATTAACTTAGAGCAGTATTAACTAATGGCAGTATTAACTAACTAGCAGTATTAACTGAGAGCAGTATTAACCAACTAGCAGTATTAACTTAGAGCAGTATTAACCACTAGCAGTATTAACCACTAGCAGTATTAACTAACTAGCAGTATTAACTGAGAGCAGTATTAACCACTAGAAGTATTGACTAACTAGCAGTATTAACTGAGCACTGGCGGTATTAAAACTGCACTGGCAGTATTAACTGTACTTACTCTTTTTGAAGCTTATGAAGGTCTGATCAAAGCAATAACTCCCTGTGAAAGATGATTAGCAGCACACAAATAACCAAAATAGCAGGTATATAATCACTTTTTAAAGCATGAGCTCATTCAGAGTTGATCATGCCCACACTTGAGACCAAGAAAGTGAATCTACCCACATCAAAGGCTTTAGTGAATATATCTGCAAACTGGTTGTCAGTATGAACTTTGGCAACTTGAATGAGCTTCTTTTCATTGCAATCTCTGATAAAGTGATACCTGATCTCAATGTGCTTTGTTTTGGAGTGCTTGACAGGATTGTTAACAATGCTTATAGCACTGCTATTGTCAATAAAGATTGGAGTGTGAAGAAATGTTACCCCATAGTCCAGCATCTGATTTTGAATCCATAGAACCTGAGAGCAGCAACTTGCAGCAGCAATATACTCAGCTTCTGTTGTTGATAAGGACACTGTGGTTTGTTTCTTACACTGCCAAGATACTAGTCTTACACCCAAAAGTTGACACCCCCCTGAAGTAGACTTTCTGTCTATGTTGGCACCACCCAAGTCACTATCTGAATAAGCAATCAAGTCAAATGAAGATTCATATGGATACCAAAGACCTAATTTTGGTTGCCCTCTTAAGTATCTGAAAATCCTCTTCACAGCTTGAAGATGTGATTGTTTTGGCTTGACTTGGAATATGGCACATACACATACTGGAAACATGATGTCTGGTCTTGAGGCTGTGAGATACATGAGAGATCCAATCATTGATCTGTATAGATGTACATCAACATCCTCCCCCTCAAGATCAGCAGTGATATATTTGTGAGTTTCCATTGGTGTGCTTGCTGGCTTGGAGTCTTTTAAACCATATTTATCCAGGATGTCTTGCACATACTTTGATTGACTGATAAAGATCCCATCTGACTGTTGTTTCACCTGAAGCCCAAGGAAGAAGGTAAGTTCACCCATTGAACTCATTTTAAAGCTCTTGTGCATCAACTCTTCAAAGTCTCTACACAACTGATCTTTTGTGGATCCAAAGATGATATCATCCACATAGATCTGAACTAGTAGGATGTCCTTTTTACTTCTTTTAATGAAAAGGGTCTTGTCAATGATGCCCCTTTCAAACCCATTCTCCATGAGACAGGTAGACAGGGTGTCATACCATGCTCTTAGGGCTTGATGTAGACCATAGAGTGCTTTCTTCAGCTTGTATACCCTGTCAGGATATGAAGGATTTTCAAAACCAGGTGGTTGACAGACATATACTTCTTCATCAATTGTACCATATAGAAAGGCACTCTTTACATCCATTTGATAGACCTTGAACTTCATGTATGAGGCATAAGCTAGGAACAGCCTAATTGCCTCTACCCTTGCCACTGGAGCAAACACTTCATCATAATCTATGCCCTCTTCTTGAGTGTACCCTTGTGCCACAAGCCTTGCTTTGTTCCTGATCACAATACCTCTCTCATCCTTTTTGTTCCTGAAAATCCACTTGGTGCCTATAGCTCTATGACCTTTTGGAAGGTCCACCAAGTCCCAAACATCATGTAGCTTGAATTGAAGTAACTCTTCTTGCATGGCTTCTATCCAACTTGAATCTTTCATTGCATCATAGGCCTTCTTAGGCTCAATCTGGGATAGAAAGCAGGAGAGTATTGTGTGTTGTTGATCCTGTAGCTCTTGAAGTCTGCTTTGATTCCTTGTAATGATAGGATAAGAGATGTCTCCTATTACCGGCTCTGGAGGATGATTCTTTTGTGTTCTAGTCTGAAAACTAGGTTCTTCAATTATTCCCACCTCTAGATTGGAATCATTTAAGTCAGCTGAGGGGATCTCTTCAGCTACTTCTTGAACTTCATTCACTTGATTCTCCTCATCTCTTCTTTCTTCTTCACTCTAACTTTGCTCAGATAAAGTTTCTTTTTCACAGAATTCAACCGGTTCTTTTATAGGCATAGGAAAGATCACAGACTGTGGTATAATGTCTTGAACTTGTGTATCCCCTGATCTACCACTTCCTGAACCTGCATAATTGTCACTACTGAAACCAAAAGAGTTAGTTAGTGAATCAATATCAAACAGCCACTGAGGACCAGACCCAATAGGATTTGGTGTGTTCTCATTGCATTTGACATTGTCACTTTCCTCAATTATTCTAGAAGAAGAATTAAAAACTCTGTAGGCCTTACTCTGAGATGAGTAACCAACAAGAAAACTATCATCTGCCTTGCTATCAAACTTTCCTAAGTGAGATT
Organism: Arctium lappa; assembly: GCA_023525745.1. Classification (NCBI taxonomy): domain Eukaryota; kingdom Viridiplantae; phylum Streptophyta; class Magnoliopsida; order Asterales; family Asteraceae; genus Arctium; species Arctium lappa. The sequence goes on along the minus strand of CM042054.1, from coordinate 9,574,951 downwards.
TGGTATTGAGAATTGTACAAGGACACCCAAAAGGTTTGAAAAATCCAATAAAGGGTTTTCTATTATTTAAAAGCTCATAAGGTGTCTTGGTTTTAGGCTTGACTACTAGTACTCTGTTTTGGACATAGCAAGCAGTATTAATTGCTTCTGCCCAGAAAGTTATTGGCAGTTTAGAATCGGCTAACAAAGATCTAGCAGCCTCAATCAGTGTCCTATTCCTTCTCTCAGCAACACCATTTTGTTGTGGAGTCCTAGGAGCACTGTATTGCCTCTCAATTCCTTTTTCCTCACAAAAGGTGTTTAGGTCATGATTTTTAAATTCAGTACCATTGTCTGACCTGATGCCTTTTACTTTTTGATTAGTTTGGTTTTCAATTCTTAGAATAAATGATTTGATCAGTCCACTTGTCTCATTCTTAGTTCTTAGAAAATATACCCAAGTAATCTAGAGTAATCATCAACAATAACTAGGCAGTATGATTTCTTACCTATACTCATAACATTTGTAGGGCCAAACAGATCCATATGCAGTAAATAAAGAGAATTAGAGATTGTGTTCACCTCTTTGGACTTATGAGAAGTTTTGTGTTGTTTGTCTTTAAGACAAGCAACACAATGATCATCACATGAATAGACTTTAGAAGGTAAACCTCTTACAAGGTTGTTTTTAACCAGCTTATTTATTGTTTTGAAGTTCATGTGACACATCCTTCTGTGCCAAAGTGATGATTCATCCAGAGAAGCTTTTGAAACAAGACAATTTAGGGATGAATCAGATGGAACACTTTCCATATCTAAACAATATACATTGTCCTTTCCGGGGGTTCTTAGTAGTATCATCTTTTCATCAACTACCTTGAATCCAGGAGCAAGGATAATACATTCAGAATCTGTAAACAATATACTATGTTGTTTGTCACAAACCTGTGATACACTTAACAGGTTGTACCTTAACTGTTCAACATAGAAAACATCTTCAAAGGTCATTTTACCTTTGGTCACATCACCTTTACCACTGATTTTACCTCCATCTGGAGTATTCCCAAAAGCAACATGCCCACCATCAATCTTCTTGAAGTTCTTGAGGCAAGACATGTTCCCTGTCATGTGCCTAGAGCAACCACTATCAACATGCCAGATGCTCTTCCCTTTGAGCTGTTGGTTGCCCTGCACATAAGATTAGACAATTAGTATTGATTGGGAACCTAAGCCAAAGTGGTCTTGGGTCTCCCTTTCTCATCAAAATACTTACACTCCTTTTTGATGAGGTTTTTAAAATCAGAACACTTAGTATTTGAGTACTTTGTCAAGATTATTGGTCTAGCAGCACTAATACTGGAAGCAGTACTATCTTTAGAAGTACTAACAGAGTTAGCAGTACTAACAGGTTTGGCAGTATTAACCTTGTTGGCAGCACTAACAGAGTTATAAGTATTAACATTTGCAGAAGTACTAACAATGTTAGCAGCACTAACATTGGTAGCAGTATTATTGCTTCTTGCAGCACTATCACTGTCAGCAGCACTATTTATGGTAGCAGTACTAACAGCTTTAGTGCTTTTAGGTATCCAGATCTTGACACTGTCTTTCACATTCTTTTTCTTCATGTGGCTATTAGATTTAACAACTTTCTTAGCCACATGGTTCTTTTCTTTCTTCCTATAACCAAAGGGTTTTTTAATAGGTCTTTGAAAGTTAAGCCTTTGGTTCATGGGATTGAAATAGCAATATTTGGCAATGTGATTAAGCTTTCCACAAATAAAACAGGGTTTTGATCTATTGATTTTACTCAGATCAATCCCTTGTTTTTGTGCCCACATATTATTCTAGTTTCTCTGATTACCCCTCTTTTTATCATGTTGTTGAGGCTCAGATTTATTGCATGAACACTTGTTGCAAGGGATAGGGTTCACAATAGTGGTCTGCTTATAATGAACCTTCTTATTCTTTCCCTCAGTCTTCTCTATCTTATTGGACTTGACCCAATTCTTTCCACATCCCTCATTGGTAATTATATGGTTTTCTATAGGAATCTCACCACTCACAGTGTTTTCCTTATTCTTGACAGTTTCTTTCTCAGTTTTATCCTCAACAACTACTTCATTTAAGGGATCTATATCAGTGGCTCCCTCAGGCAGGTCCTTCCTATCATTTGTCTCTAACAAGTCTGAACTAGGAGGGATGTAGTTGTTGTTGTAGGGTGGTGGTGTGGTATTGTACCCTATTCCTCTTCTCAGTTTATCATGAATCTGAGTTTGTAGTAAAGAATCCATTGCTTTAGAATCATTGGAAAACTTTTCTACATCTAGCTTGAATTTAGCTAGCTCTCTTCTTAACTTTTCACTCTCCTCTTTGGATTTGGTCAGTTGAAGTTCTAGGTCATTCTTCTCCCACTTCCAGTAGTTTGTGTCATAAGAATGTTGAAGCTCATTGGCTTGAAAACTCTTAATCTGCTCTTCAAACCTTTCAACAATCCTCACATAATCTTTTATGTCCTTTTCTAATCTCTTAAGGTCATCACTCATGTTCTGGTTGTGATCCCTGTACCTTTTAACAGTGTTAATGCAATTTTGAGTACAAAGATTAGAAGTTACCTCTGTTGGGAGATCAGACACCTCTGCTATTAGAGCTTGGTTTTGGATAGCCTCTTCTGCTTGATCACTCCAATCAAACCCCATACCTTGTTGAGAGACTAGGGCTTGAGTAGAGTTTCTGTTACTATTGAAGCTTCCAGACTGTGCTTGTTGGTGGTTGTTGTTGTGAGACACTCCACTTGTGCATTCCCTAGCAAAGTGTCCCTTCTGATGACATTTATAGCATTCCACCTTTGACTTGTCAAATCCTGCTCCATCTTCTCTTCTTTGGGAGAAGTTGTTTCTCCCAGTTCTCTTGATGAACTTCTTAACTCTCATAGAGAGCATGGTCATCTGCCATTTAATGTCCATCTCTTCAAGGTCATCTGGATGGAGTTGTTCCAAGTCATCATTAATTAGAGAAGAGTTTCCATGACTGGACAGAAAGGCTTCAAACACAGATTCAGTGCCTTTCTCTTGATTTGCTCCATTAGCAGCACTAACTGATTCAGGGTTGGAAGTAGAATCAATTGATGCTGATAGGAGTGCAGCATTGTGAACATACCCAGAAGGCTTCTTCTTAGCCTCTACCTCAGATTCAAAAACTCTTAGATCATTGTATAGATCATCAAGTTCCTTTTTTTCCAATTGATCATTCTGTCTGAAAAAGACAGTATACATGGTCCATTCATCACCCAGGGACCTTAGGAACTTCCTGTTTAAATCATCTTGATCAATTTGTACTCCCACAGTAGCTAGTTCACCAATTAGCTTGTTGAACCTGTCAAAAGTTTGAGTCATGGACTCATTCTTGGTTGACATAAAGTTCTCATACTGTTGCTTCAGTATGGCCTTCTGATTTCTCTTGGTACTTTTGGTACCAGAGAATCTCTTCTCTAGAGCATTCCAGAGCATCTGTGCATCAGTGCAATTGCAGAACTGGTGTTGATATTCATTGGGAATAGCCAAGAGCAAAGTGCTCAAGGCTTTCATCTCTGTCTGTCTAGTCTTTCTTTCTGCATCAGTTTTTGGTGGTGTCCTCTTTCCATTAGCACCAATCTTTCCTGCTTCAGATGGACCATTCTCAATGATGTCCCACATAGAATAATCAGTGAGGAGTATGTATTGCTTGATTCTGATCTTCCACATGTCGAATTCATTGGGTATGAGCATTGGAACCTTTGAGACCAAGGTACTGTTTGATTCAACTGCGTTTTCCATGATGAATAAGATTTCTGAGAATACAAGCTCTGATACCACTTGTCAGGATCTTAATTCTAAACAAGAATAAACTCTCAGAAAACAATATCAAAGAAGTTTGCGGAATAACACTTTGATATTCAATGAAACAGTAAACAAACAGTAAATATGATGATCAACTTGCAAACTCTTATTGAATGATTGAAAGTCACAAGCTTTTACACACAACCTCAATATTGATGAACAGACTCACCAATACGAATTCTACTTCTCTAGAATTAGGGCTCTAACCTTGAGGTTGATTCTCTCTATCAAAAACTAAAATTCAGAATGAAAAAATTACCACTAAAGAAACAAACTTATTCTATACATATACTGAAGACAAAAGATAATTGCAAAATAATAAAAGATCTTTAGTATAATCTTCCATCATTATCTCTACACTTCCATGAATATCTTCATTCCAGTTGTCATCCTTTCCAAACAAAGTCTTCATCTTATAAGCAGTATTATCCTTCAGCAGCATTAATACTCTGAGCAGTATTAACTCCAGCAGTACTAACTATGCTCAGAATATCCCACAAGATGACTTATGGTGCTTTCATAGAAATGGGATCAGCTTGAACTGGTTCATCATCTGTTGTAGTCATATAAAGCTCAAGATGCACATTAGATTGCTTATTGGACTGTTCTGGGTTCTGCACAGATTCAGCTGAAGGAGTAACTAAAGGTTCTGCTTCTGTTTCTGCTCTTTCTTCAACTCTTGGCCTTTTGAACTGCTTCTTGGAAGCTATTGTCTTCATTATTTTGGCAGACTTTACTTCTTCAGTAACATTCTCTTATTTAGAGTCTTTAGTCTGTTCTTTTGTAGGAGTGACTTCCTCAGGGAATGGTTGTTGAATGTTTAGATCATGTCTCTTCTTCATTCTTCTTTCAGCCTCTTCCCTTTGTGAGGAATCCCCTTGCAGCTTAGCCATTTCTTTCTTATATAGCTCCTCCACTTGACTGTATGCCATATTAGTAAACATTTCCCCTTTGACACCAATTGAACCTTTCAGGAAATTTATCATTTTTCTTCTTTCCTGATTGGCCAAAAAGGTCTTGGAGGGTTGTCTCTTCTGCTTTTTGAGTGGCATTCTTTTGACTAGAAGTTTCTTGGCCTCAGCTGCTGCTTTTAAGCTATTTTGATACTCTGCATTGAGTTTTCTGGCCATTATCCTTGCAAGCTCTCTATCTGTTTCAGTTTGGAGTTGTTCCTCCTTTTCCATTTGTTCTTGAAGTTGCTTTGCTACCTCTTCATGTAGCTCAATCTGACTTTTCTTCTTTAAAGGTTGTTGTTCAGATTCAACCATCTTTCCTTTTCCCTTAGCATCCTGCAGACTTGCCTTACTTGTTTCTTTTCTTTTCCTTGAGAGACCTCCTTCATTGATGACCACTCCTTTGGCCTTTTGACTAGCCTCAGGAGTGTCATTCTTGGCTTTTACCAAAGTCTCTGCAATCTCCATTTCTTCTACAGAGAGCCCTGTTACTACTGCTTCTTTTACCTCAGCAGTATTAACTGTTTCTGCTGCTTCAGCAGCATTAACATTTTCTGTTGCTTGAGCAAATTCTGTTTTTGCTTCTATTTCACCTTATTTTTCCCCTTCAACCTTAACTCTCTTTGTAGATGAACTTTCTTTCTCTGTTTCAGCCTCTTTCTCCCCCTTGTTGGAAGCATCTTTATCTTTTGACCTCTTCTTCAAAACAAACTGCTTTCTCCTCTTCTTTTGCACCAACCTTGTCACCATTTTCCTTAATTTGGCAATCTGTACTTGTTGGGACAAGATTACCAATTTCATTTCTTCTATCTATTTGCCTTGTTTAATAACATCCAGGTTGATGTTGCCCATTGTTTCCATCAATTCATTATAGTCATATTTGTCCTCACCCTTCTCCAGAAGTGTTACCCTCTGTTGAAGGATCATAGGATCTTTTTGTAGTGGAAGTCTTCTGCCTAACAGAAGCACTATCCACTCCCTTGGTTTCTTGGCACCTGGGACCTTTGAATGATTGTTCATTCAAAGTTGCCATGGGGGAGGTCTTATTTATGTTACCACTGTCCTCCTCTGTGTTAGCAGGAGTAGTGGCAGCCTGCTCACCCATATGCTCATACATCTCCTCATTGAGCACCTCCTTGGGGTTGGGAGACACCCCTGTGGTTTCCCTATGGATATTCTCTAAAGGAGAATTCTCCCTTAGAGGGCTTAAAGGCTCTGTGGGTGAAGGTACAAGAAGGGAAGGATCCTTCTTTACCTTTTTCCTGATATAAGTTTGGGTAATAGGAGAAGTTGGCTTTTGCAGTAGGGACTGGGGGATTGATATAGAGTGGGAAGGTTGGGATTGGCTAGCAGTGGGATGGTCTAATGAGGGCCTTGACCCTGCTGCCATACCTTCATCAGTGTGGGACACCACCATCATTGTAGAGAACAATGGGGTGTCAACTCCTTCCGAGTCCAAAGGGGATCTCTTCATGTTCGAAAAGACCTTACCTTTGGGGATTTTGGGTACATATACCTCATCAAAGTGAGGCATATCCGTCAATTCATGAGTTATAACTTCTTGTACAAACCTGGGGTACATATAAAAGCTCTTTTTGCTTCCCAGGTTTGATACAAGATCACTGAAAATCATTTTAGAGAAATTATACTTTCTGGCAGTGGCCAAGCAGACCAAAGCATAGGCAATGGTACTGCTGAACTCACTCCATCCAGTAGTCTTTTTGGAAATGCAGTGCATAAGGGTATGGACAAAGAAACGCCATTGGGGTGAAAATTTAGCTTTTGAGAACTTAAAGACACCCAATGGGCCTCCATGCCCCATTCTTGTAAGAGTTGAGAACAAGTCCTCATTAGGAATAGAGGTTATACCTGCAGCATTGTCTAGACGTAGACAGATGCGTATCACCTCTTCAGTAACTGACAAGGGTTTGTCACACACCCTTGTTTTCAGAATCTGCACACCATTCTCTGTGATTATGGTGGCATTCGCCCAGAATTGCCTTAGATGCTCTATGTATATTGTTGGCGACACAGTTGGAGCATGGGCAATGTGGCTAGTTTTCAGAAAATCCACAATCTGATGAAAGCCTTCAGCTTGCTTTGGCTTTTGTAGCATCGTGATTTCATTGTGCTCGTCGATGAATGCCATGGATGCCATTGAACTTGAATGTTCTTGCCTGAAACAATTGATTCTTGAGAGAAACGGGTTAGAGAGAAAGTGAACAGTATGCAAAGAGTCGTTATGATCTTTTAGGCGGGCAACAGGTATTTATAGTATACGGGACATAAGCAGTATTAACTTAGAGCAGTATTAACTAATGGCAGTATTAACTAACTAGCAGTATTAACTGAGAGCAGTATTAACCAACTAGCAGTATTAACTTAGAGCAGTATTAACCACTAGCAGTATTAACCACTAGCAGTATTAACTAACTAGCAGTATTAACTGAGAGCAGTATTAACCACTAGCAGTATTGACTAACTAGCAGTATTAACTGAGCACTGGCGGTATTAAAACTGCACTGGCAGTATTAACTGTACTTACTCTTTTTGAAGCTTATGAAGGTCTGATCAAAGCAATAACTCCCTGTGAAAGATGATTAGCAGCACACAAATAACCAAAATAGCAGGTATATATTCACTTTTTAAAGCATGAGCTCATCCAGAGTTGATCATGCCCACACTTGAGACCAAGAAAGTGAATCTACCCACATCAAAGGCTTTAGTGAATATATCTGCAAACTGGTTGTCAGTATGAACTTTGGCAACTTGAATGAGCTTCTTTTCATTGCAATCTCTGATAAAGTGATACCTGATCTCAATGTGCTTTGTTTTGGAGTGCTTGACAGGATTGTTAACAATGCTTATAGCACTGCTATTGTCAATAAAGATTGGAGTGTGAAGAAATGTTACCCCATAGTCCAGCATCTGATTTTGAATCCATAGAACCTGAGAGCAGCAACTTGCAGCAGCAATATACTCAGCTTCTGTTGTTGATAAGGACACTGTGGTTTGTTTCTTACACTGCCAAGATACTAGTCTTACACCCAAAAGTTGACACCCCCCTGAAGTAGACTTTCTGTCTATGTTGGCACCACCCAAGTCACTATCTGAATAAGCAATCAAGTCAAATGAAGATTCATATGGATACCAAAGACCTAATTTTGGTTGCCCTCTTAAGTATCTGAAAATCCTCTTCACAGCTTGAAGATGTGATTGTTTTGGCTTGACTTGGAATATGGCACATACACATACTGGAAACATGATGTCTGGTCTTGAGGCTGTGAGATACATGAGAGATCCAATCATTGATCTGTATAGATGTACATCAACATCCTCCCTCTCAAAATCAGCAGTGATATATTTGTGAGTTTCCATTGGTGTGCTTGCTGGCTTGGAGTCTTTTAAACCATATTTATCCAGGATGTCTTGCACATACTTTGATTGACTGATAAAGATCCCATCTGACTGTTGTTTCACCTGAAGCCCAAGGAAGAAGGTAAGTTCACCCATTGAACTCATTTTAAAGCTCTTGTGCATCAACTCTTCAAAGTCTCTACACATCTGATCTTTTGTGGATCCAAAGATGATATCATCCACATAGATCTGAACTAGTAGGATGTCCTTTTTACTTCTTTTAATGAAAAGGGTCTTGTCAATGATGCCCCTTTCAAACCCATTCTCCATGAGATAGGTAGACAGGGTGTCATACCATGCTCTTAGGGCTTGATGTAGACCATAGAGTGCTTTCTTCAGCTTGTATACCCTGTCAGGATATGAAGGATTTTCAAAACCAGGTGGTTGACAGACATATACTTCTTCATCAATTGTACCATATAGAAAGGCACTCTTTACATCCATTTGATAGACCTTGAACTTCATGTATGAGGCATAAGCTAGGAACAGCCTAATTGCCTCTACCCTTGCCACTGGAGCAAACACTTCATCATAATCTATGCCCTCTTCTTGAGTGTACCCTTGTGCCACAAGCCTTGCTTTGTTCCTGATCACAATACCTCTCTCATCCTTTTTATTCCTGAAAATCCACTTGGTGCCTATAGCTCTATGACCTTTTGGAAGGTCCACCAAGTCCCAAACATCATGTAGCTTGAATTGAAGTAACTCTTCTTGCATGGCTTCTATCCAACTTGAATCTTTCATTGCATCATAGGCCTTCTTAGGCTCAATCTGGGATAGAAAGCAGGAGAGTATTGTGTATTGTTGATCCTGTAGCTCTTGAAGTCTGCTTTGATTCCTTGTAATGATAGGAGAAGAGATGTCTCCTATTACCAGCTCTGGAGGATGATTCTTTTGTGTTCTAGTCTGAAAACTAGGTTCTTCAATTATTCCCACCTCTAGATTGGAATCATTTAAGTCAGCTGAGGGGATCTCATCAGCTACTTCTTAAACTTCATTCACTTGATTCTCCTCATCTCTTCTTTCTTCTTCACTCTGACTTTGCTCAGATAAAGTTTCTTTTTCACAGAATTCAACCGGTTCTTTTATAGGCATAGGAAAGATCACAGACTGTGGTATAATGTCTTGAACTTGTGTATCCCCTGATCTACCACTTCCTGAACCTGCATAATTGTCACTACTGAAACCAAAAGAGTTAGTTAGTGAATCAATATCAAACAGCCGCTGAGGACCAGACCCAATAGGATTTGGTGTGTTCTCATTGCATTTGACATTGTCACTTTCCTCAATTATTCTAGAAGAAGAATTAAAAACTCTGTAGGCCTTACTCTTAGATGAGTAACCAACAAGAAAACTATCATCTGCCTTGCTATCAAACTTTCCTAAGTGAGATTTGGTATTGAGAATTGTACAAGGACACCCAAAAGGTTTGAAAAATCCAATAAAGGGTTTTCTATTATTTAAAAGCTCATAAGGTGTCTTGGTTTTAGGCTTGACTACTAGTACTCTGTTTTGGACATAGCAAGCAGTATTAATTGCTTCTGCCCAGAAAGTTATTGGCAGTTTAGAATCGGCTAACAAAGATCTAGCAGCCTCAATCAGTGTCCTATTCCTTCTCTCAGCAACACCATTTTGTTGTGGAGTCCTAGGAGCACTGTATTGCCTCTCAATTCCTTTTTCCTCACAAAAGGTGTTTAGGTCATGATTTTTAAATTCAGTACCATTGTCTGACCTGATGCCTTTTACTTTTTGATTAGTTTGGTTTTCAATTCTTAGAATAAATGATTTGATCAGTCCACTTGTCTCATTCTTAGTTCTTAGAAAATATACCCAAGTAAATCTAGAGTAATCATCAACAATAACTAGGCAGTATGATTTCTTACCTATACTCATAACATTTGTAGGGCCAAACAGATCCATATGCAGTAAATAAAGAGAATTAGAGATTGTGTTCACCTCTTTGGACTTATGAGAAGTTTTGTGTTGTTTGTCTTTAAGACAAGCAACACAATGATCATCACATGAATAGACTTTAGAAGGTAAACCTCTTACAAGGTTGTTTTTAACCAGCTTATTTATTGTTTTGAAGTTCATGTGACACATCCTTCTGTGCCAAAGTGATGATTCATCCAGAGAAGCTTTTGAAACAAGACAATTTAGGGATGAATCAGATGGAACACTTTCCATATCTAAACAATATACATTGTCCTTTCCGGGGGTTCTTAGTAGTATCATCTTTTCATCAACTACCTTGAATCCAGGAGCAAGGATAATACATTCAGAATCTGTAAACAATATACTATGTTGTTTGTCACAAACCTGTGATACACTTAACAGGTTGTACCTTAACTGTTCAACATAGAAAACATCTTCAAAGGTCATTTTACCTTTGGTCACATCACCTTTACCACTGATTTTACCTCCATCTGGAGTATTCCCAAAAGCAACATGCCCACCATCAATCTTCTTGAAGTTCTTGAGGCAAGACATGTTCCCTGTCATGTGCCTAGAGCAACCACTATCAACATGCCAGATGCTCTTCCCTTTGAGCTGTTGGTTGCCCTGCACATAAGATTAGACAATTAGTATTGATTGGGAACCCAAGCCAAAGTGGTCTTGGGTCTCCCTTTCTCATCAAAATACTTACACTCCTTTTTGATGAGGTTTTTAAAATCAGAACACTTAGTATTTGAGTACTTTGTCAAGATTATTGGTCTAGCAGCACTAATACTGGAAGCAGTACTATCTTTAGAAGTACTAACAGAGTTAGCAGTACTAACAGGTTTGGCAGTATTAACCTTGTTGGCAGCACTAACAGAGTTATAAGTATTAACATTTGCAGAAGTACTAACAATGTTAGCAGCACTAACATTGGTAGCAGTATTATTGCTTCTTGCAGCACTATCACTGTCAGCAGCACTATTTATGGTAGCAGTACTAACAGCTTTAGTGCTTTTAGGTATCCAGATCTTGACACTGTCTTTCACATTCTTTTTCTTCATGTGGCTATTAGATTTAACAACTTTCTTAGCCACATGGTTCTTTTCTTTCTTCCTATAACCAAAGGGTTTTTTAATAGGTCTTTGAAAGTTAAGCCTTTGGTTCATAGGATTGAAATAGCAATATTTGGCAATGTGTAACACCCCGATTTTCGTTATGTAACCTTGGTATTCTAGTGTTAAGCTTTTGTCGTTAGCACCGCGGTTGTTACCAAGTTTGAGTTTGGCTTTTGTTGGTTTTGGACAAACCTCAGTGAGCTACGCGAGTTATGCCGCGGGTTGAGGTCGCGACATAACCCGCGAAACCCTCTGGATGGGTTTGGTTTTGGGAAAACGGGCGAGTTATGCCGCAAGTGGAAGTCGCGGCATAACCCGCGAGATGGCCTGGCCGACTTATACCCTTTTCAGTCTAAAAATATCTCATTTGAGATTCATATTCTGAAATCTCAATCTCTCTCTTCTCTCTCTCTAAAAATCATTCTCTCTTTTCTCTCTCTCTCTCTCTCTCTCTCTAAGAGTTGGTTGGTAACTCTTGGTGGTTAGGATCTAGTTTATGATCCGAGGTTTCGGTGTTGAAAGCTTCGTCTTATCAAGAGGGTCGATATCTGGTTCTTCGGGTTTTCGTATAAACCTATTGGGTGAGTTCCTACTACCTTTCTAAAACTTTATACATGTCAAAGGGTTACATTTTGAACTCCTATGTATCTCCATGATTTCATATTTAAGATTTATACATTTTGGATATAAGTTAACTTTTGGGAGATTTTAGGGTTCCGATCATTTTATGATGGATTCTATATTATTTGAAGTAAAATGATGTTTTACTTACACATTATGTGGACATGTGAAAGAATGTTTATGGACTCATTTTGATGATTTTCATTCTTACCGGAAGTTGAACTTGAGAATGCATTTTGTTTATAAAATGTTTTATACCATATGACTACCTATGGTTGTTTACAAAGTTATTGGGATGTCTATTCCCCATCAAAGAAAAGGCGTTTTGTTTATAAAATATTTTATACCATATGACTATCTATGGTTGGTCACATAATTGTTGTGACAAGTTTGTACCATTACTAGCGGATCCCTAGGTTTTGAGTCGACTTATATTTCATTATTTGAGATTACCAAGTAATGTAAATATAGAGCTACATGTGCATTAAATTGTGAGGCTCTGGCCGTTAACAAATATAGAGCTACATGTGCATTAAATTGTGAGGCTCTGGCTGTTAACAAATATAGAACTACATGTGCATTAAATTGTGAGGTTCTGGCCGTTAATAAATTATGGAACTACATGTGCATTAAATTGTGAGGTTCCATAAGGTAATCAAAACGAAGAACTACATGTGCATTAAATTGTGAGGTTCTGGAAAGAAGGTTTATGACCTTATTTTAATGGATTTTATTCCTAACATCAGTTAACTTGGAAATGCTTGTTTGAAAGGTTTCCTTTTTGGATGTAAATGTTATATCCCCTGAAATTTATAAACTGTATGTTCTCACTAGGCTTTTAAGCCTAACACTTTTTCTCAAATGATATGTATATCAGGTTCTCGTTAGCGGCGGGTTGTTAAGGGCTTGAGTGTCGGGATTGATCTCGAGGGTTTTTGAGATTGTGTAGTATTGGATTGTTGGGCGTTGTTAAGTCCCACATTTTTAGATAATTTTGGATCAACAACTTATGTAATCTAGATAGTATATGTTTAGATTAGTTGGTTGATGAATTCTATATCCGTTCAGATTTTGTATAGTCTTAAGGATTGATCCCCTTTATGGGAAGTTTATATCAATACGGATGTCTTGTTGCCATATTTCCAGGTTTTAATTTACTCTGAATTTTAGAGTGTTACAAGTTGGTATCAGAGCTCTAGTTTAAGCGAAGTAGGCATGAATGTAAGATGTCTAGACTTAGACTGAGTTTGATAGGCACTGATTGTGAGATTGGGTAGAACTTCTAAGATAGGTTAGTCTTAGAATCGACGGAGATTATGTTAATCAAGCGTTGTGATAACGGTAACAAGAACCCTTATGCGTTATATGTTCATAATCTCACTTAGCTAATGTGATTATGAGGATATTTTACGTGAGTGAAATTGGGTTGCTAATATTATGACAATTGGTAGACGTAACGGTACGTTTCTTTCGTGCGTGTTTCGGTTAAACTCTTCCTTACCCTTTCTCGTGTTTGTGTTTATCTGCTCTGTCTTAGTATGTTGACCGTTAGAGTGGTGCGAAAGTTTCTAAGCGAGTAAGCTAAGGAATGATAGTTGTTTATAAGCAATGTCTCTTTGGAAGTATAGTAAGTGCGTGGGACGCATTAAGTTAATCATCCTAAGCCAGATTCGTTGGTGGAGTTAGGATTATATCTTGTTAGAGCGATTCCATATAGAGGAGATTTGTAAGTTAAATTAATGGGATGGTTGCCCTAAGATGCCTGAGGCATCCGGTTGATTATAGTACGTCGGGATGTTGGGAAGCGTAGCATTAAGATGCGAGTGCCGACCGAATTCATGCATTAAATTTATTTCTAAAATAAGGTTGCATAAATTACTTTTCATGATCGCCAACCATAAAGTGATTTACCTTATAACGTTTTGACAAAACATCTAGCACTCAGCATATTTTAAACTATGAGCATAAGCATGCTTAAAATGGTTTTGTTGCACTTGATTTCAAATTATTATCAAAACTCTCTTTATTCACGTCTTGTGTTTAAATGCTATTTTTGGGTGTCGAAATATCTGTGTTTTAAAGCTTTGTGAGTTAATGGGCAATTAGCTGTGGAATTCTGACCTTGATATTGGATCTCTTCCACGTATGTCAATGGTTTAAAGGAAAAGTTATTCCCATGCTTTTGAGTCAGAGTTTCTTGAGAATTTTTAGTTGTGTGAGTCTCGTTGAACTTCTTGGAGTTTTGTTTTACGGATTCTTTTGTCGCGTGCGTATATTTTGAGATGCGTGAGTTTAATTTTATTGCGTGTAAGTTAATGAGTTTTATGAAAATCCAGTTGGATTATGGTGTCTCATCTTACGACTTTTGTGTCACGTAAATAATTTCAGGAACATGTGCATATGCATCATTGTGTGCGTTAATTTTGGGGTTTTGTTAACAAATATCAACCGTCGTGTACTATGTGCATTGGATTTAAATATAACGTTAATGTAAACGATTTCATAAAACGATTTATGTTATTTTAAAACAGGAATTTCGTTCTGATCGTATTTCAATCATTAACAGTTTTTCCCGCGAAAGTATTTAGCGGGTTAGCGGTATTTTGTCGTCGTAAATTCCTATTTTGGTTCTATTGTGTTTAACTTTACAACGTGAAGCTTCAAACTCGATTTAAAATTTTATTTGCATCCCCGTTATTCTACCGCCCTTTGGGGAATAAATTGTTGCATATGGGGTGAGTTGAAAATCCTTTTGCTGCAACGCCTCTTGGTTATAGAGGAGAAATTTTAAAGATAAAACTGTGATTTTTCCCTGGAGTTGTACAAACCATTGTTGCACATGTTAAAGTGCAAGAATCTATTTTCACGTTTATAGCGTAAATCATTGCGTATGTTTTACTCGGTATTTCTCAAGGTGAAAGTACTTTGATAAGTTTTGTATTCGGTAATTTGGATTGTTTTAACAGCATAAATTGCTCATGTCGAGCTTGATTGTTTCAACAAGTAAAATAGTGTGATTTACATATTCTGGATGATTTTGTGCATCTTAGTATAATTGCATTCATAAACTTTTGGAAAATCTTTTGTCTCAATACGTGTTGAATTTTGAGAAATCATGTCCTAGTGGTGTGTGTTTTTCATAAGCATTATTTAAAGATATTTCATTATTTGGGGAAAACCGTTAAATGTCGGTTAAATGTCGGTTAAATGTGTTTTAAGGTATACGAGGCTTTCGTTGGAAATTTACGTAAAGTGTCGGGCCTTTGGTTCGGGTTTTGACTGAATGAGTCGTGTGGACATTTGTCCGGATTTATAACCGCAATGAAGGATTTTCGTACGATGGAGTTTAATTGTGTTTTGGTGAGTCATAGTTCATTTGGAAAACGGTTTGATTCAACCAACGATGAGATTTGAGTTAATCATATTTTTGGTCGTTTTTGCATAATAGTTGGTCAAACGTGTTTCAATATTTATTTCAGCTTCCATTTGGGTGTTTACGTAAACCGTTGGGTCGTTGGCTCAATTTTGACTAAATGGAGTCTTGAGGGCATTTGTTCGGTTTAAAAACAGTTGTGGAATTTTGGAGTATGATGGCGATTATTTCATGTCGTCAGGAGTTACATGTTTTGGGAGCTTTGGTTTTCTTTTCAGTTGGAGTCTTGTAATGTTAGACAGTGTTGTAGATCCATAGACAGTCTGTCTGTTTCGTAAAGCCTGAGGTTTTGGGTTACACTTAGTGACCGCTCGGGTTGGCTAGCGAGTAGACAATAGGTGGCACGAGCTGCTGAGTTGGAACTCGTCTGGATTGGATAGGCACCCGTGTCCGTAAGCCCTTGAGGTGGAACTCGACGGGGTATGGCTAGAGGCAATAAACGGTTTGAAGTTGTGATGTCTGGTATGGCATGGGAACTAAGACCGGGATACGTGGTGAAATCCAATAACATCACGGGTGGCCCCATTCATTTGTTCTCGCCACCCAAGATGGAAACGTTTAGAGGTCATGTGAGGAAGTTGTATGGGCAACCTACTTGCGTGTCCTTCTATTCTTTTGTGTACGAGTCTATCCGTCATAGACCCGGGGTATTTTAAACACAAATGTCATATTTTTACCAGCTTTGGTTATGTGGAGTCGACGGTAATTGATGGCTTTAATATTGGGTTCTTCCCACGTATATTAAGGTTTGAATGAAATGTGTTATTCCTGCATGTTGTTATGTAGTTTTCTTTTGTTTTTGGGTCGTGTGAGTATTGGGCCTGGTGTCCATGTTTTCGGACGTACGATATGGATAGTGTTACTAATATTTCATACTTCGAGTTATTCAAATTGTGTCAATTTATAAAACGTGTTTGCAATGAAGTATCCGTCTTTGAAAGTGCATGACTTTGAAAAGGAGTTGTTCCTATGTTTTAAGATCCATTATTTGAAGGTTCTGATTTAAAGAGGAGTTCATCAATTTAAATGTTTTTACTTATGTAAAACTCATGAGCTCTCTAGGCGTAAGCTTAAACTTTAATTTTTTATTTATCTTCATGTGCATCATTTCCTGTTGGGAGTTCGGTTCTAGCAGTGCTTTGAGGAGTTGGGCCTTAGCCTTGAGCTAGAGTAAGTGATTGGGGAAGTCTTCCACAGGTTGGAGATAGTGGCTACGCGTGAGTTTTAGTAGCGCCCGTCCTTTATAGTCTGATGTATAGATTGGTGGTATGTTTAGAGGTTAATCTTTATAATATGTTTGTAGACGAAGTATTTATGGAAGTATTAAGAATTTGAATAAGAGTTATTTCCAGATTTGGGGTCAGATCGGAGTAAGTGATAACAGAATCGGTGTTAACCGTTTACCGGAAAGATGCCTTAGTGCGCCTTGTAAGAATATCTTTATTGATAATAGGATTGGATCAGTGAAATCTGAGAGTTGTGGGAAGATTAGCGTCGACCGTTGGCTTTGAGTTCGGAATCGTGCAGTTCGAAAGAACTGGTAGATGGGAAGTTAAGGTCGCTAATTTTCTGGAGATTGTAATTGTCACCTAAGGTTGGGAGGCAACCGTAACCTTATTAGTAAAGGTTACTTTAGAGTGTTGAGTATTCGTTCGGTTAGGAGTGATTTTGTGCTCAAGAAGGGTGGCTCATATGGATTTCGGTATTAGGACCTCGTTAAGGATTCTGGCTGTTGGGTTTGTGGCGATATTCTCTGCGAAAAGTGTTCCATAGAGAAGAGTAGATTTCGAGGACGAAATCATTCTAAGGTTGGGAGTATTGTAACACCCCGATTTTCGTTATGTAACCTTGGTATTCTAGTGTTAAGCTTTTGTCGTTAGCACCGCGGTTGTTACCAAGTTTGAGTTTGGCTTTTGTTGGTTTTGGACAAACCTCAGTGAGCTACGCGAGTTATGCCGCGGGTTGAGGTCGCGACATAACCCGCGAAACCCTCTGGATGGGTTTGGTTTTGGGAAAACGGGCGAGTTATGCCGCAAGTGGAAGTCGCGGCATAACCCGCGAGATGGCCTGGCCGACTTATACCCTTTTCAGTCTAAAAATATCTCATTTGAGATTCATATTCTGAAATCTCAATCTCTCTCTTCTCTCTCTCTAAAAATCATTCTCTCTTTTCTCTCTCTCTCTCTCTCTCTAAGAGTTGGTTGGTAACTCTTGGTGGTTAGGATCTAGTTTATGATCTGAGGTTTCGGTGTTGAAAGCTTCGTCTTATCAAGAGGGTCGATATTTGGTTCTTCGGGTTTTCGTATAAACCTATTGGGTGAGTTCCTACTACCTTTCTAAAACTTTATACATGTCAAAGGGTTACATTTTGAACTCCTATGTATCTCCATGATTTCAGATTTAAGATTTATACATTTTGGATATAAGTTAACTTTTGGGAGATTTTAGGGTTCCGATCATTTTATGATGGATTCTATATTATTTGAAGTAAAATGATGTTTTACTTACACATTATGTGGACATGTGAAAGAATGTTTATGGACTCATTTTGATGATTTTCATTCTTACCGGAAGTTGAACTTGAGAATGCATTTTGTTTATAAAATGTTTTATACCATATGACTACCTATGGTTGTTTACAAAGTTATTGGGATGTCTATTCCCCATCAAAGAAAAGGCGTTTTGTTTATAAAATGTTTTATACCATATGACTATCTATGGTTGGTCACATAATTGTTGTGACAAGTTTGTACCATTACTAGCGGATCCCTAGGTTTTGAGTCGACTTATATTTCATTATTTGAGATTACCAAGTAATGTAAATATAGAGCTACATGTGCATTAAATTGTGAGGCTCTGGCCGTTAACAAATATAGAGCTACATGTGCATTAAATTGTGAGGCTCTGGCTGTTAACAAATATAGAACTACATGTGCATTAAATTGTGAGGTTCTGGCCGTTAATAAATTATGGAACTACATGTGCATTAAATTGTGAGGTTCCATAAGGTAATCAAAACGAAGAACTACATGTGCATTAAATTGTGAGGTTCTGGAAAGAAGGTTTATGACCTTATTTTAATGGATTTTATTCCTAACATCAGTTAACTTGGAAATGCTTGTTTGAAAGGTTTCCTTTTTGGATGTAAATGTTATATCCCCTGAAATTTATAAACTGTATGTTCTCACTAGGCTTTTAAGCCTAACACTTTTTCTCAAATGATATGTATATCAGGTTCTCGTTAGCGGCGGGTTGCTAAGGGCTTGAGTGTCGGGATTGATCTCGAGGGTTTTTGAGATTGTGTAGTATTGGATTGTTGGGCGTTGTTAAGTCCCACATTTTTAGATAATTCTGGATCAACAACTTATGTAATCTAGATAGTATATGTTTAGATTAGTTGGTTGATGAATTCTATATTCGTTCAGATTTTGTATAGTCTTAAGGACTGATCCCCTTTATGGGAAGTTTATATCAATACGGATGTCTTGTTGCCATATTTCCAGGTTTTAATTTACTCTGAATTTTAGAGTGTTACACAATGTGATTAAGCTTTCCACAAATAAAACAGGGTTTTGATCTATTGATTTTACTCAGATCAATCCCTTATTTTTGTGCCCACATATTATTCTAGTTTCTCTGATTACCCCTCTTTTTATCATGTTGTTGAGGCTCAGATTTATTGCATGAACACTTGTTGCAAGGGATAGGGTTCACAATAGTGGTCTGCTTATAATGAACCTTCTTATTCTTTCCCTCAGTCTTCTCTATCTTATTGGACTTGACCCAATTCTTTCCACATCCCTCATTGGTAATTATGTGGTTTTCTATAGGAATCTCACCACTCACAGTGTTGTCCTTATTCTTGACAGTTTCTTTCTCAGTTTTATCCTCAACAACTACTTCATTTAAGGGATCTATATCAGTGGCTCCCTCAGGCAGGTCCTTCCTATCCTTTGTCTCTAACAAGTCTGAACTAGGAGGGATGTAGTTGTTGTTGTAGGGTGGTGGTGTGGTATTGTACCCTATTCCTCTTCTCAGTTTATCATGAATCTGAGTTTGTAGTAAAGAATCCATTGCTTTAGAAGCATTGGAAAACTTTTCTACATCTAGCTTGAATTTAGCTAGCTCTCCTCTTAACTTTTCACTCTCCTCTTTGGATTTGGTCAGTTGAAGTTCTAGGTCATTCTTCTCCCACTTCCAGTAGTTTGTGTCATAAGAATGTTGAAGCTCATTGGCTTGAAAACTCTTAATTTGCTCTTCAAACCTTTCAACAATCCTCATATAATCTTTTATGTCCTTTTCTAATCTCTTAAGGTCATCACTCATGTTCTGGTTGTGATCCCTGTACCTTTTAACAGTGTTAATGCAATTTTGAGTACAAAGATTAGAAGTTACCTCTGTTGGGAGATCAGACACCTCTGCTATTAGAGCTTGGTTTTGGATAGCCTCTTCTGCTTGATCACTCCAATCAAACCCCATACCTTGTTGAGAGACTAGGGCTTGAGTAGAGTTTCTGTTACTATTGAAGCTTCCAGACTGTGCTTGTTGGTGGTTGTTGTTGTGAGACACTCCACTTGTGCATTCCCTAGCAAAGTGTCCCTTCTGATGGCATTTATAGCATTCCACCTTTGACTTGTCAAATCCTGCTCCATCTTCTCTTCTTTGGGAGAAGTTGTTTCTCCCAGTTCTCTTGATGAACTTCTTAACTCTCATAGAGAGCATGGTCATCTGCCATTTAATGTCCATCTCTTCAAGGTCATCTGGATGGAGTTGTTCCAAGTCATCATTAATTAGAGAAGAGTTTCCATGACTGGACAGAAAGGCTTCAAACACAGATTCAGTGCCTTTCTCTTGATTTGCTCCATTAGCAGCACTAACTAATTCAGGGTTGGAAGTAGAATCAATTGATGCTGATAGGAGTGCAACATTGTGAACATACCCAGAAGGCTTCTTCTTAGCCTCTACCTCAGATTCAAAAACTCTTAGATCATTGTATAGATCATCAAGTTCCTTTTCTTCCAGTTGATCATTCTGTCTGAAAAAGACAGTATACATGGTCCATTCATCACCCAGGGACCTTAGGAACTTCCTGTTTAAATCATCTTGATCAATTTGTACTCCCACAGTAGCTAGTTCACCAATTAGCTTGTTGAACCTGTCAAAAGTTTGAGTCATGGACTCATTCTTGGTTGACATAAAGTTCTCATACTGTTGCTTCAGTATGGCCTTCTGATTTCTCTTGGTACTTTTGGTACCAGAGAATCTCTTCTCTAGAGCATTCCAGAGCATCTGTGCATCAGTGCAATTGCAGAATTGGTGTTGATATTCATTGGGAATAGCCAAGAGCAAAGTGCTCAAGGCTTTCATCTCTGTCTGTCTAGTCTTTCTTTCTGCATCAGTTTTTGGTGGTGTCCTCTTTCCATTAGCACCAATCTTTCCTGCTTCAGATGGGTCATTCTCAATGATGTCCCACATAGAATAATCAGTGAGGAGTATGTATTGCTTGATTCTGATCTTCCACATGTCGAATTCATTGGGTCTGAGCATTGGAACCTTTGAGACCAAGGTACTGTTTGATTCAACTGCGTTTTCCATGATGAATAAGATTTCTGAGAATACAAGCTCTGATACCACTTGTCAGGATCTTAATTCTAAACAAGAATAAACTCTCATAAAACAATATCAAAGAAGTTTGCGGAATAACACTTTGATATTCAATGAAACAGTAAATATGATGATCAACTTGCAAACTCTTATTGAATGATTGAAAGTCACAAGCTTTTACACACAACCTCAATATTGATGAACAGACTCACCAATACGAATTCTACTTCTCTAGAATTAGGGCTCTAACCTTGAGGTTGATTCTCTCTATCAAAAACTAAAACTCAGAATGAAAAAATTACCACTAAAGAAACAAACTTATTCGATACATATACTGAAGACAAAAGATAATTGCAAAATAATAAAAGATCTTCAGTATAATCTTCCATCATTATCTCTACATTTCCATGAATATCTTCATTCCAGTTGTCATCCTTTCCAAACAAAGTCTTCATCTTATAAGCAATATTATCCTTCAGCAGCATTAATACTATGAGCAGTATTAACTCCAGCAGTACTAACTATGCTCAGCAGTATTAATCTCTTCAAGCAGTACTAACCTTGAACTAGCAGTACTAATTTGGTTCAGCAGTATTAATCTCAGAAGTAGTAACCATGTTCTTCTAGCAGCATTAACTTTACTTTCCAGTTCTTTAGTTCCCAACAAAAATGGAGTTTTACTTGCACATTTATATGGTTTACTTAAAGGAATGTATATAGTCTCATTTTATGATTTTTCATTCTTCTCAGCAGTTAAACTTGAAAATGCATTTTGGGTGATAAATGTTATTGAAACCATATGACTAACTATGGTTGGTCACAAATGAAATTGTGACAAGTCTAGACTATTACTAGTGGATCCCTAGGTATTGAGTCGGCTTATATTATTAGGATGTCTTTTCCCCTTTTAGTAGCTATGGATGCATTTGACCCTCGGGGGCCTTTGGTATGGTTATGTGAGATCAGTTACTAGCCATGGGTCATAATGTAGTCCTAGTGAACGAGTAAGACTTGGTTTCCTCGGGGGCCCTCCCTCACATCTTAGTACAAACCTATGTTGTTCGTGGCCATGGATTCCAAGTATTTAGCTCACAACTCGGATTGTGGCCTACTTTTGTGTTCCGCCACAATCCTTGGTAAATAGGGTATCCCCGTCATCGCAAGATGAATTTTCGGACCGAATGGTCCTTATGTGACAAAGATTTTTAATTGTAAACTAAACTTTCTCGAAAAGGTTTCCTTTCGATACAATTGTTTATGTCTCTTGAATTTATAAATTGTATGTTCTTACTAGACTTTAAGCCTAACACTTTTTCTCAAATGATATGTATAACAGGTTTCCTTAGCGGTGGGTTGCCAAGGTCGTGAGTGACGAGCATGGTCTTGATGCATTTTTTAGATGACTAGTATTTGATGTTGGGCATTTGTTTGTCATTTTTCTTAAAGCGTAATGAGAATAATTAAGTCATAATGTATGAGACTCTCCTTTGGCGCAAGGTTTCTCACAACGCCCTGGATTGACCACGAGAAGACTTACTCTCCCGTGATAGACGTTATAACGTTCTACTAATTAATTAGCCTAGTAGTTTCCGAAGGACTGGAAATGCAACTCATGGATGTGGTTAATACATATCTCTATGGGGATCTAGATTCAGAGATATAAAAGTGTTTGATGGCATTACATTACCAAAATCAAGTAACTCTAAACCACGAAGTGCGTTTGCAATAAAATTGAAACGCTCACTTTATAGATTAAAACAATCTATGCGAATGTAGTATAACCCCCTAAGTGAACACTTGATTGGGAAATGATATATAAGAACTATGAATTGTGCCCTTGCGTATTTATGTAGAAAAACAAGTTATAGATTTTCAAAGTAGCTTTATATGTCGATGTTATAAACATAATAGGCACTCTTTATGAAATAAGAGAAACCACAAGCAACTTGAAATCTAAATTTGAGATAAAAATCTTGGGAAAACTTGGGTTTATCTAGCTATTTGAGCTAGGACACCGAGTTTGTGAAATATTAATTCACCGATCGTATATGTCTAGAAAATAATCAGGCAATTTAATATGGACAAAGCGCATACGGTTAGCACTCCCTTGATTGGTCAAAGTGTTGGATATAAGGAATTGTCCATTTCGTCTAAAGGATGGTGACGAAAAAGTGTTGGGAGCTGGAATTCCCTATCTAAGTACAATATAAGCATTATCGTACTTAGCACAATACACTTTACTGTATATTATATTTCTCAGTGAACTTGTTAGCTAGATTTAGCTCAGCGCCAACGCAACGTCATTTGGAATGATATCAAGTAAATCTTTTAGAACCATTGACATGGGCTTATACTTTCCCTGTAGAAATAAAAATGAGATTGATAATGAAAATTCAATACCTACTTAGAATGTAAGCAACAAAAGTACTAGCTCTTATAGAAAAACACCAAACAACATCTTGGTATGTCTTTGCTGATATTAGGTATCTGTCTGACCCATACAAAGGTTGTTCTCAAATTGGATAAGGAATTACCACTGGGAATACGCCGATTGCTTGGAAGTAAGCTAGGCAAACCCTTGTAACGACCTCCTTTAACTAATCCAATAATATTACTCTCCATGAGATAATGTATATGATTAAGGACTATCGTTACATATATTAGAGGAGTTAGTAATTTTGGGTTCAACCAGTATCCTATTTGCATATATGGAAATAATGCATCATGTATCGAAGAAATGAATATAACATACATCAAGGATGATAACACAAAGCATATTCTGCTTAAGTCTTATACAATCAGCAATAAGAAACGTCTCCTCGAGATTCAATTGAATCAAGTAAGATGTCAGGTGAACATTACATATTTTACCAAATCATTACCTAAATCCATATATTGGGAAACATGTAGAAAGTAAACGCAAATGTTTTCCAAACTCCTTGGATTAATGCACGAATTAGGGGGAGTAGTAGACAAAAGAGGGGTCTACTATATTTTAATTATTAAAATGACAACAACGTTTCATTTTAAGTTTGTATTTATTCGTCCTTGTCGATACTTTAGTATATGATTCACATATAAGTGCACCAAACGACTCAAGCACCATGTTTTCATAGACTAAAGTATCGATAAGAACGAAGAATAGAAACTTAAAATGAAAACGTTGTTGTCATTTTGATTTCGAGATGTTTCGCGAGCGGATACATACCTTTGTCAATTGTTCCTTCGATTTCACGATTTTTCGCGCTGCATAATGCGTGGGTATATACCTAGTAATATATAAACGTTTTTGGTTTTCTTTTTTTTTTTTTTGCAAAAAGAAGTGTGTGAGAGAGAGAATACAAGGAGTTTAGGAAGTTTTAAATAGATCACATACCTCTTTTTGCAACATATATATATAGACTTAAGTTCGCGTGAGACCGGTGAGACCAAGCTTTAAAGTATGAAATTTCACACCAAAAAACTGTGAATGTAAAAAAAATCGAACTTTTCATAGGGAAAACACCGTAAATGTTACGTTCAAGGTGTTTTTCGCTGTGAATGTTCGTTTTTTTTTACCTTCATAGCGTCTTCACTGTGAAGGTTTGGATATACCTTCACAGTCTTTTATCTGTGAAGGTTTGATTTTTTTTAACTTGGTTTAGGTTTTTTTTACCTTCATAGTGTGATTACATTATGAAGATTTGAATGTTTTTTACCTTCATGGTGTTTCGGTGTGAAGTTTCATGTTTTAAGGTTTGGTCTCACGGGGTCTCACGGAAACAGTTTGGTCTCACGTGAACCTAACCCTATATATATATATATATATATATATATATATATATATATATATAGTGTTTGGTTCATTTGAGAAATGGTAAATATATAAGAAATAGAGAAGTGATCTTAGCCATTCATATGGTCAAGATTGGATTTAATTGGTCAAAAGTTACGGCTTTGACTGGTCAAAGATTGCGGCTTTGACTGGTCAAAAATTACGGCTCTTCCAAAAATATAAGGGTATTTACGTAACTTTGACAAAAACACGCGCGTGTTCATATATATGAAGGCATGCAGTCATATATGAATGCATGCGTTCATATATGAATGTTCGTAATTTTAAATAAACACTGACTGCATGTCTTCATATATGAATGCATGCAAAAAAAAAGAGTGACATTCATATATGAACGCATGTTTTTTGCATGCCTTCATATATGAATGCATGCGTTCATATATGATTGTTCATAATTTTTACATAAACACTGACTGCATGCCTTCATATATGAATGCATGCGTTCATATATGAATGCATGCAAAAAAAAAAAAAGAGTGACATTCATATATGAACGCCTGTTTTTTGCATGCCTTCATATATGAATGCATGCGTTCATATATGATTGTTCATAATTTTTACATAAACACTGACTGCATGCCTTCATATATGAATGCATGCGTTCATATATGAATGCATGCAAAAAAAAAGAGTAACATTCATATATGAACGCCTGTTTTTTGCATGCCTTCATATATGAATGCATGCGTTCATATATGAATACGTACAAAAAAAATAGTGACATTCTACTAACATTCATATATGGACTTCTGTTTTTTGCATGCATTCATATATGAACACACACGGCTAAAAAAAAGAAAAAAAAGTGATATTCATATATGAACGCATGCGTTCATATATGAATGCGTTTGGATAATTTATAAAAATACCCTTCGAATAATAAACAATGTGAGGAACACGGGAGTGGACCATGGGAGCAATTATCCCCTAATTCTCGGTCAAAGCCGCCGATCTTGACCGAATTAATGGTTTAAGATCACTTCTCTATTTCTCATATATTTAGTGTTTCTCAAATGAACCTTTCCCTATATATATATATATAGGGTGCGTTTCTTTTGCAAACCAAGCAATTTGTACAAACTATGCAAACCAATCTTAGTCGTTCATCAAGTCTAATGAATATATTATTTTATTATGTTTCCTAATTTAAAATCATGATTATAATGAATAAAATTAACATTTCCTAATTTAAAATCATGATTATAATGAATAAACTTAACATTTTCCATATATATCACAATCATTCTTAATGAATCATAATCATTATTCATAAATATATCTATTGTTTTCTAATATAGTGGTTTGCATAGTTTGTACAAATTGTTTGGTTTGTAAAAGAAACGCACCCTATATATATATATATAATGTGAAAGAGAGAATACAATGTATTAAATACATTGTATTCTAAACTCCTTTTAATACATTGATCAATGTTTTAAATACATTGTATTCTCTCTCTCGGGTGTTGTTATCACCAAATGTATTAAATGGATCACCAAATTTTAATATTTTCAAGAAAGTCATCCAAATTTTAATTTGGTTATAGGTTTGGGTGGGTGATCAATTTTTAAATTCAAAATCTTCTATTGAAAAGTGTAGCAAATTCAACGTAAAACTTAAAATTTTAGTTGAAAATTAATTTTGATTTAAATTAAGGAATATATAAGATGACTTGTATGGCATATATAACTTGTAAAATATATAAATCGTCATTTTCACTTGCAACCTTTTTCATCGCTGTCTACTGTTATTCCATCTTCGTCACCTAACATGATCCCTCCTCCCTTAGGATTTTTACTTTTTCTTTTTCAAAGTTTTAGCCATTTATTTTTTCTTTTTATGGTGACCACCAAACAATACATATATATGTAGTTAAGGGTGTTCATCATTTTGACCATTTTGGGATATATATATATATATATATACTAGAACTGTACTCGCGCAATGCAGCTAGATACATCACGATTTTAATGTTTCATTTTATTTTCTGTTTTTTGTCGATTTACATTACGATTTTGGATGGTTGTGAGAGAGTGACAATGATTTTTTTATATAAATTTGTTTAATTTAGACTTAATAATATAATGTGATTTATTTTTGTTTAATAATATAATTTTTTTTATAAAATATTCTGTAAGATTTTTTAATTATATTTTAGATTTTTTATATTTAAAATATGCTGAGAGTTATTTTAGGGGAGTTAAAGTGGGAAATGATTTTAGGTGAGTTAAAATGGTTAGAGATAATGATTGAAAATTAATGAATAGCATTAAATGTAGTACATACAGCTTTTATGATTGTTTTTTAAGTAATTGGCATTAAATAGCGGTATATTAAGCTTTAAGACTTGTTTTTAAGAGTTTTTTATGTCATCTTTATAATATAGTATATATATATAGACTTAAGTTCGCGTGAGACCAAACAGTTTCCGTGAGACCGGTGAGACCAAACTTTAAAGTATGAAACTTCACACCAAAAAACTGTGAATGTAAAAAAAATGAACTTTTCATAGGGAAAACACCATAAATGTTACGTTCACGGTGTTTTTCGCTGTGAATGTTCGTTTCTTTTTTAACCTTCACAGCGTCTTCACTGTGAAGGTTCGGATATACCTTCACAGTCTTTTATCTGTGAAGGTTTGATTTTTTTTTTAACTTGGTTTAGGTTTTTTTACCTTCATAGTGTGATTACATTATGAAGGTTCGAATGTTTTTTACCTTCACAGTGTTTCGGTGTGAAGTTTCATGTTGTAAGGTTTGGTCTCATGCGGTCTCACGGAAACAGCTTGGTCTCACGTGAACCTGACCCTATATATATATATATATATATATATATATATATATATATATATATATAAAGGATAGGAAATTTAAGATTGGATGGTCTTCATTGATGTTTTTATTGTTGAGTGACATTTTTGATGTTTTTCTAAACTTTAGGGGAAATTTAATGTTGAAACAAAATATCCACATATGACAACCCTAAATCTAAGCTACCAAGATTGTGGATGCAATACAAACTAGACAAGAGAGAGCCCACTCTATAATTTCTCATTAATTTAAAGGTACAAAGTGACACCATTCACTTAAATTCCCCCTCCATATCATTTAAAAAATTATATATACATGATTATTTTTACTTTTACAAAATTACCCATATATAAAATAAAATAATAATACTATATTACTATTTATTTCTAAACCAAAATAATGCTAATTTGATATGCACATGGATATATCTAATTTAATCATATTTTTATCTCGTTCGACCAATATATTAACATCAAAACATTGATTTAGAGAGTACAATAAAACCTAGCTAACGTCAAGATTAATTAATTTAAATCATAAATAAATTAAAATTAATTTACCCTAATTAAATATGTGTAAAAATAATTTAATTAGTTTTTCCGGTTCCGTCCCCTTTTCCAAAAAAAATAATTTAATTAATTAATTTCAAGATTTATATAGATTTCAATTAATTAACGTTTGTCCCCACCAGATATCTCAATTTCATATATCATCATCTTCATCTTCAAAGTTCAAATCATTGTAATTTTGTCACTTAACATAGAAACACATGCAAAAGCTCCACTCAAAAAGTGTGAATCTAAATATAGCCATTTTGAGAAAAAGCTTTTAATATACATAGCAAGATCATTTATTAATCATTCATTTCTTATTAATTTTATAAACCTTGTTCAACCAATAGAAATTCAAGTATTGTTGATGTTTAAATTATTGAAATTATTAATGTTAAAGGGTATATATGTCATTTTATTTCTAACAATTTTGCATTAATTTTATTAGGAGTTACAAAAAACAAGTTTCCATAATTACATGATAAGTTACGATTCTTGTATTATCTTCATATCCTACTTTTTTTACATCATATCAATAGGATAAACATATTTCGGTGCATATGTTTGATAAAATAGTAGATCGTATAGTCGTTCTTTTCAAGAAATTTATCATATATTAATCATCATTCGTAAATCACACGAACATTCATATATTAAAGATGAACATATGTGTTTTATGCAATGTTTTATGTTTATAAGGTGTTCATCGATGTTCCCATCTATCAATGTTTGTGTTCATCGATGTTCCCTTTTATCAATGTTTTATGTTTGTAAGGTGTTTATCGATGTTCTCATCTATCAATGTTTTATGTTTGTAAGGTGTTCATCGATGAACATTTGTGTTCATCTCTATCGATGTTCATCGTTGTTGCGTTCATTTCAGGGATGTTCATGTGTTTTCTAAATTAAAATTAATTTTTATTGGGAGTTACAAAAATGAAGGTTCCATAATTATATTGTATGTTATGATTAAATCATTTTCTTTTCCCCATAATAAATGTTTCATATGTAATGAAATAAATGTAATAAATGTTCATCTGTTTTTATTGTAATGAAATAAATGTCCAATTAGACGTTTCATATAGATTAATACTATGAGTCTTTTTTCCCTCATAATACATTTGATCAGTCATGTTCAACTTCATATGTAATAAATGAGACTTTTTTTAATAAAAATTAAGTATTAATCTCAACTAGGGGTGTTCATCGGTTGACATCCAATGGATGTGAGGGGAACCGAACCGATCCAATCATCCATTGGATGTTGGATTTTTCCAATCCAATGGATGATTGGATCGGTTCGGTTTCATCCATTTGATCAGATTAGATATCCCTTGGATATTCTTATTGGATATCCATTGGATTGGATTGGATCCATCCGACATCCAATGGATGATCAGATTGGATTCATCCAACGTGTTAATTTAATGCAATGTTCTAATTAATTAGTTTTCGTTTGTGTTAAAACCAATATAAGTGAGACTAAGAATTCTAAACCAACACAAAACAAATTGCAAAAAAAAAAATTGGATGATAGTTGGATGGTTAATTGGATGTTGGTCGGTTCAGTTCGGTCGGTTTTGGTCGGTTCTGGACTGCCATCCAAGAACCGACCGATCCAAATTGGATGTTGAGATTTTCAATCCGATCCGATCCAATTACAATTGGATATCCAATTATGGTCGGTCAGTTCTAATTGGATCGGTCGGTTCCTATTGTATCGGTTGAATTTTTGCACACCCATAATCTCAACCATCCAATATCAAGATGGATGACTTGGATTAGTTAACAAAAGAACTCAACCCTATACATATATAGATCTATCGAGGAGGTTCAAGGAAAAACCTCAAAAAAATAGAAAACTAAGGAACACTCTGGTAGCCCTTAATCTGGACGGTATACATTTGTGCATACAAGTTAATTAAGTTGATTTTTTGGTTTTTATGCACGTGTGCATGATGCACTTGTGCATATGCACGTGTGCATGTTACAAATTACTTGTATGCACAAGTGCATACCGTCTAGATAAAGGGTTATCAGGGTGTTTCTCAGTTTTTTTTTTTTTTTTTGAGGTTTTCCTCTGAACGTCTGAACCTGACCCTAAATCTATATATGTATATATATACTAGCTACTTTATTGTGATGTTTCTGCATCATTGTTGTCTGGAACTCTTAGTTATGGACCACCAGAAACCATGGCATCTTTTTCAGATGTTGCATTAACACAACCCCTTTTCAAAGGAGCCATCTTCAAGTTTATGTCAAAGCTAGCTATCGATATCTATATATCTCTGCAATCTACATGGTCCCTTTCTTGATTTCAATATATATTTTGTAATTATTGTTTTTCGGATCGATTCACGTGTAATGTTCTCAACCTTGCAGATTTAATTTTATCCCAAAAAAGTTTTTTTTTTTAAGCATGATTTGATTTATTTGATGACACATAAAATGTAAAAATAATATATATATATATATACTATATAGACATATACATATGTACTTACACTGATACACATATAAATATGTACATGATATACACACATTTATATGCATTCGACACACATACATGCATACATACATCAACAGTTCACCAATGAAATTCTTGGAAAAATAAAATAATAATTTACCGACGGATTTCCTAATGGCCGTCTGAAATCCGTCGGTAATTTGCGACGGACCACCGATAGATTGTTGGAAAATAAAATAATAGTTAAATTAATAAGTTTTCCGACGGAATTCAATATTTAAAATAATCAAAAATAAAATAATTTGCGGCCCGTCGGTGATCCGTCGGAAATGTTTATATTTACCGACGGATATGTTATTCGTCGCAAATAACTTCATTCCGTCGGAAATTGGTCGGTGATCCGTCGGAGATTACCGACAGATTTTTGCTTTCGGTAATAGGTGGTCAGTATTAAGACATTTTCTAGTAGTTAGGACGAGATGTACTGAGATAAGATGCACCAGATCAATTCCCTTCTAAGCCGTAATTCATGGGAGGGCTTGAGATTAAAAGAGATTAATGGTTCATATTCACTTCTCACGCTTCTCACCGTTAACTCAACTTCTCACACGATGATCATTCACCTATACATGATATATATATAGGGGTTGTTTTATTTGCAACCCACATCTTAACCGTCGGATTCATGATCGGTGGTTACAATAGATATGGGGCCCAATATTTTTATTTAAAAAAAACAGAAAAATAAAAATAAAATAACCGTCGATCATGAATCCAACGGTTAAGATGTGGGTTGCAAAATATCCTTCCGTGTGTGTTTGTAAGCTAATGATCAACTTATCATCAAATATCAGTAATATTAAACTATATGATTATAAAAATCAATAAACTAACCAAGATTAGAAAAATATTACTACTAAATAAAAGATTTTTACCTACAAATTTTTTCCTGGAAAATTCGTCGTTAAAGGAGTGATCCGTCACAAAAATTAGTGGGTACATTGTTGGTGGGAAACTTAAATCAATAACAGTTTAGCTAGAGCCCTGATTTATTATCTATACTATATTATAAAGCACGGATAAAAAACTCTTAAATACAAATTATTAGGCATAAGGTACCATCATTTTATGCAAGATTTTAAAAATCTTTTAATTTACAAGTATCAAAGCACAAGATACATATTACTATTGCAAGCTTCTAACACCCACCAATTTGGTATGTGCATGGTCTTCCTTTTATGCAAACATTTTCATGTATCACTATTAATTAATATATTATATTACTATAATTTTCTTTTAATTATATTATTAAATATGTAATTCGTTATTTTTTCTAGATGTCATTAAAATATATAAGATAATCATTGAATTCTAATAAAATACTTAATTTTTTTATATAAAAAACATTATATTATTAAGCCTAAATTAAACAAATTTATAAAAAACATTATCACTTTCTCAAAACCATCCAAAATCGTACTGTAAATTGACAAAAAAAATAAAATAAAACATTAAAATCGTAATGTATCTCGATGCATTGCGCGAGTACGCTTCTAGTTTTATTTAAAAACATCGGATTCTACCGGAATCATTGGTATATTGTGGTTGTTCCGTCAGTAATCACCGACGGAATTTCCCTAGATATTTGTTTTGGATAAAAGTCATTTGTTTTGTAGTGTATTATTATTGAATTAAAAAACTATAACAATTTCAATCAATAATAATTAGTATAGATTTGTTTTTTACGTGTTTGATATGAGAAAACATCTTCCCAAATTTATTATTAAATTGGACTTCAAAATTAAGAAGATTCACATATATATATATATATATATATATATATATATATATATGTATATATATATATATATATATATATATATATGTGTGTGTGTGTGTGTAACCCCTAATTTACTTCAATGACTGGCTTAAATGGTCCACATCTTTGATTAAGATGTTGACTTGATATCAGTACCAGAGACATACATTATTATATTATTTTGTATATATGACAAAAATTTAATGCATAGATTGAAAAAGTTAATACTTGGTTGCCATTAAATTATTTTCTTTCATCTTGAAAATGTGTTTAAATGATTCAAGTTTTATTTTCAAACTTTCTGGGTTTATGATGAGTTATGACATAACTTTATATTCTTATAGTACAAATTACTGTATTAATTTGTATAAAACAACTTCAAAATTTTATACATACATATAAACATATCACATATGCATACATACAACCCCACACACATATATATACACATATACATACACATATTTGTATCTAACAATCCCAATTCATAACAGAAAAAACTACCACAAGTTTCTTAATTAAGAACATGTTCCTATTTCTTTTCATGTCTCTCTTTCTTTCCTTTTTTTTCTTTTTTTTTTTTTTTTTTTTGCCTAAGTAGCATTTGTCATTTTTTTTAACATGTAATATGTAACATGAGTGATAGGTGAGTTGACAAGTCCAACAAGTTTTGTAGTAGTTCTTATGCATTTTGAATATTGCATGCCCCCACATAGCTAGGCTTTGGCTTTTTTCAATAATAGAAACAGTAGAACATGATGGTAATTTAACCTTTTATTACATCATTTATAATACATGTAACTTATATTGTTATCTTATATCGACTATATCGTTTTAACACAAACTCTTAACTCAGATAATTAAGCTCAATTGCATGCTCTAATGTATTATATTTCATGATCATGTATATACTTGTTCACATTGTTATTGTACAGAATGGAGCATATACATGTTCAATGAAATGGTAATAAGAGAATATTGTTATACGATTCTTATTGCACAATGTACAAGTGTTCACTAAGAATGGTATTTGGCTATGATTGACTATTCTACTATAGAAAAAGAGAAAGATTGAGGTTTAAGTTGATCCAACACACATGTTTTGGTGGACCATTGTTGATGATCATCTTTGCTATTGGCATTATCAATGTGGTCCCTAATTACAAAGTACTCAGATTTCCACATACAGATATGTCTCTCCTTTGTACTTCTTTTGTTCTACTACCTTCATCCACATAAACTCTTCTTGACTCCACTATTTCAATTATACATATAAAGCTTTGCCATAAGGTAAGTAGGACCCTTTTCCATGGAAGTTTGTTAGTTGAAACCATTGCATATTCCAAAACATATAAGAGATGCCCATGTGAACTTCATTGTCTCAAACAAATCCAAAGATCTTGACAGAATAAAGTTAATGTTAGCTTATTCACGTGTCCAAGTACAATCATGCATACGTCTTAACTAAGCAATCAATAAAATGATAACACGAGACTTACTATATTCAAAACATAACGGTAAATGGTATTCTAAACCACAAATATATGTTCTTTGTGCAGGGTTCTTGATTTTGGTGTCAAGAAGCAGATAGTATACGATCATAATTCAACCATCCTGATTAGATCCCAAATAAGCATATGTGACACAGTTAACACAACTTTCTTTAAATCAGGGTTTTCGTAACACATATATACCATCTATATATATAAAAGCTATGAAACTATAAACACAATGATTCTCTAGAAAACAAATTTTTTTAACTTTCCACTTTGTTCATATAAAATCTTTGTTTGATGGGGTCCTTGATTTTGATATAAATTAGTCGTGTCTTTTTCAAGAGAGATATGAGTAGATTTTAGATCAATAAGCTTTTTCAACAAATGTATCATTAATTTATGATAGCATTGTCTCCCCTATACTTGAGGAAGTTGCTTATTAGGGGTCCATTATTTGTATTTATGAAAGCTTAGAAAGAGAATTTCAATATACTCTTGGTCTTGATTAAAGCCATTGCTTAATTATGTTGGTCTTGAGATTACATTTTATTTTTATTTTAAATTTTAAGTAATCATGTTTTGATTTTCAAAAGTCAAATAAGAATGAGTTTTATTTATTTATTTACTTATTTACAGAGTAATAAAAAATTTTGTATAATAAGATATAGAAAGAAATAACTACAAGATTGGAATTTTATCGTGGCGATATAAGTGGTATCAAGTTCATTACTTTAGTGATAATACCTTAGATATTGAAAATCCAACTACGTATAGTTTGTGTTTTCTCTTATCAAAGCTATTGAATAAATGTTAGAAAAAAAAAAGCCAGTCATGAAGAACCAATACAAAAATATTTCAACAAATATATATACGTTAAAAATATAAAAATGAATCAAGAGTAACATCTTGGCATAAAAAGCTACTCATTTTCTATCACTAATACAAGAAAATAAAATTACAAGAGATTAAAAATCATGAAAAGTGTTTCATTATATCCGTCTTTTGATGTCCGACCCATAAATATATTATTTTATTTGAACCTTGTGGGTTAGCTCAACTGGTAATAAGTCTTGGGCTTTTCGGGATTCTCTTCAAAGGTCACCGATTCGAATCTTACAACACTACTGGGGATTTTTCTAACTGTTCTCCGATCCTTGAATTAGTGGAGGTGCCCGAAAACTGGTTCGACAACCACAGTTAAAAGAAATATTTTATTTCATATAACGTGACACCGGTTGTCATTGTTGAATTTTATTTTTAATATGTTTTAAAACTAATAACTAATATCACAATTAAAAAAAAAA
This sequence comes from Arctium lappa, assembly GCA_023525745.1. Lineage (NCBI taxonomy): Eukaryota > Viridiplantae > Streptophyta > Magnoliopsida > Asterales > Asteraceae > Arctium > Arctium lappa. The sequence continues at coordinate 9,539,725 of CM042054.1, read as the reverse complement.
AAACTAGAAACGTGCACGCGCAATGCAACAAAATACATCACGATTTTAATGTTTCATTTTATTTTTTATTTTTTTTGTTGATTTACAATACGATTTTGGATGGTTTTGAGAAAGTGATAATGTTTTTTTTTTATAAATTTGTTTAATTTAGGCTTAATAATATAATGTTTTTTATATAAAAAAATTAAGTATTTTGTTAGAATTCAATGATTATTTTATATATTTTAATGACATCTAGAAAAAATAACCAATTACATATTTAATAATATAATTAAAACAAATTTATAGTAATATAATATATTAATTAAATGGTGATACATGAAAAGGTCTGCATAAAATGAATGTCCTATACATACCAAATTGGTGGGTGTTAGAAGTCTGCAGTAGTAATATGTATCTTGTGCTTTGATACTTGTAAATTAAGAGATTTTTAAAATTTTACATAAAATGATGATACCTTGTGCCTATTAATTTGTATTTAAGAGTTTTTTATCCATGTTTTATAATATAGTATAGAAGTATAGATATAGATAACTAACTAATATCACCATTTTTTTTAAAGACTTATATTTATAAAAACAATTACTGGGCTTCCGTGAGCCTTTAGTTTTGGGCCATGGCCCAAATCTGTTATGGTGTGTCCAAATCCAATTACAACATATGTTCAACAGTTCAACCTACGGGCTATGGCTATGGAAATGGTTAAATTGCAGAAAAGACCTTGATATTTGTATTAATTTACATAAAACACCCTCCCAAAAACTTTGTTAAAAAGCCTTTAATATTGTTGTGAGGTCGATCTCATAATGTGTTTTATAAAGATTTTGTATGTTCATTTTTTATATTTTTTAATTTATGATAAGTAATATAAAGATTGTGAAAACAATTGTAATTATAAGTAATTGATTTGAAATATTAATTTGATAATAATTACACTTAAAATCGAATCAAACAATTTTATACATATACTAATAAGGTATATATTTTAAACTGGAACAAAACAAATAGTACACAATCTTTATTTACCTTGTAGGGTAACGTTCTCAGTCATCAAAATTAATTGTTTGCGTCTGTTACCTGGTAAACGTATACTGAGTAAGGGGTTGTTTGTTTACCTTTTAATGGTTCCATTAAGAGGCAATATCTGAATCGTTAAGAGGTAAATCTTGTTTGACAAAAAAAAATATGCCTCTTACTGGTTCAAAAACCCTCTTAATGGTTTTGTATCTTGACCCTACCTTAACCATTCAGAGCCTTGATTTCATTCTGAACAATTAGTAAACAACCATATTTCATTTCACACTATATCATAACAGTCTCTTAATCATTATGACCACTTAATCATTCTGCACCAAACCATTCAGCAACTGTCAAACAGACCTTAATAGTATTCTTCAACACTTATCAGGTTAGAACCTCAGTTGTTGTCATGTCCCTTACCAGTAAGATTTTCAGTCTTTACCATGCTGATAAGTTGTTTGATAAACAATCCCTTAACAACATTTACATTTAAAAATTGAATCAAACTATTTATCATGGCTTTTATGTAAACAATGTTTTTGTTATGATCCTTTTTTGAAAGTTGGTCAAATCTCAGGGATCTTATTGCAACTTTTCTTTGTTAATATTCGGTGGACTTGCACACCCCTTCGAAGTTGAACGTATTCGAGTCGTTTCAAGGGCGGTTCGTGGTTATGCTACTCGGTGAAGCTACTCTCTGCCGTAAAGATTATTCGACTACGAAAAGCTTGATGATCGCTCTGTGATGTTTTCTGAAAAACTGGAAGCCAATTCTCGAGGTATTTTGCTTTAATTTTAACTTACTTGGCCTGCGGTATCAGAAATGTAAGCAATAGAGGTCGGATAATCTTCTAAACCCTTTGTTTCTGATAATTCAGGTTTATAAGACTTTAATTAGTTAAATTCGTGTTTTAATGTTATGATATATGAAGAATCTAGGTGTTCTAAGATGCAATTTGTGCTTATGTTGTTATTACATGGAAATTATCGAGTGACGAATGCTAGGTGTTAATTAGGGATTCAGTTTACATTTCTGAGATTAGTATGGATTTGATATATGGTGATATGTTACTACAATTGATCGTGACTACAATGTATAACATTCATTAAGGTCGTCTACTGACCTTGGATAGGGGCCAAAAGTATATTGAAATTAATTTCAGATTTTCTGTTTTAATCATGAAGCAGAAGTATTATTGCAAGTATTCCTTTTGAATCGGAATTTGCTGTACCATGTATTCCCTCCTTCCAAAAACAACCTAAACTATGCAAGCAGTTTAATAGAAGTCTTTACTAATGATCATTTACCTAAAATATTAAATGGACCACAATCAATGTCACCAATTTGTTATAGCGATTGATAAAGAGAAAATAGGTAAATTTGAAATGGGATCTTTCTGAAAAAAGAAGTGCCACAATTTTCTGTGATAACTCAAAATAGTAAGTTTTTTTTTTGTGTGTGACGCATGGAGTACTATTGATGTTGAGCAATGGCATTATATTTGTTAACTGTTAATTGATTTAAAATTTTGGACAACTAACTTTTGTGTAATTGACGTATATCAGGTAGTTGATAATGAAAGAAAGGACCACCGCCTCCCCACTAAAACGGATTCTGATGAATTGTGGAGCTCAGGTTTGCTGTTAAACTGTAGCAAGTTGCATAGGAATTTCATTCTTTGTCTAGTGTCTTCAAGGTGTGGATCCATGATCGAATGCCCAAAAATACAGACCTGATATTATTTCTATTGTGTGCCAAGATTATGATTGAGGTAGGTAGAGATATTGAAGAAGCTACTCATATGATGGGTAATTAGTGATACAGCCATATGCATCAACATTGATTTGTGATCTTAAAATTCGACGGAAGGTTAGGGGGACAAGTCATAGGAGTTATAGGAACATTGTTATTATCGCCATGGACTCTCATGTATATCATTGACAATGGTGACTGCTAGGTTGATTGAAACGGATCCACATGAAAGGTAGCATACAATGACATAATAGATTAGTGTATGAAAGAACTTGGCCTTAGATTAGAACATGAAGAAAAACTATTCGATTAGCAGCATACTCTTGGTTAAGCTCTCTCTTTCATGTACTTCTACAACATCCATATCAGTCATTTTTAACCCTCCACCACCTCATTTGGAACACAGACCGAGTTTGGTTGAGCAGGTTTAATGTGGAACTCATTGAGCGAGTAATAATGCATTGTTATTCTACTTAACTTTTGGCTGAGGCGAAATTGCGCAAAACATGGAAGACAAATAGAGATGTCAGGCATTACATTTTGTGTTTGCAGCTAGTTAGTTGTAATATATATATATATATATATATATATAGAGAGAGAGAGAGAGAGAGAGGAGAGAGAGAGAGAGAGAGAGAGACGAAGAGAAGCTTTATCACTAGTTTTGAATGATGATATAAACTCATAAGAGGTCGAGTTGTTCAGCCCTCATGTCCACAATCCTGGCTCATGTTTGTTCAGTTTTGATCAGTTCACTCGATGGAAATAGGGACATTTTGTAAAATTAATTTTGAATAAATCTTCTATTCCTTTTTAATGAAGTTCGAATGAACTGAGCATGTCAACTTCATTGTCATGTTATGTCAATGTATTTATTATATAAAATTGCAGGCAAAAGAATACGGGAGTTGTGTTGCCGCAAAGGTTCCTCAAATTGAACGTGATATGTGTTTGAAAGAATTTCTTGCATTAAAGAATTGCATGCAGAATGTGGTATTTATTGCTTGATATCACGGCTTGAATTTGAGGAAAAAAAAACTTTTTTATACTTGTTTTTTCTCTCTAACTAATACTTCCACCAAATTGCTTATTTTTTTTGTGCAGCTCAAAGGAAAGCATTAGATTTACAGATTTGCCTTCACATATATATCGGAGCAACATATATCTTGGTACATTCAGAAAAAGGTTAAAATCTTAGCTTAGAGATATTGGAATGTTTTTCCATAGTTTGCTCTTGCATTCCTTACTATCCCATTAAGCTGATACTCTTCCTTGTTTTTGTTCTTCGGTGTTATTTCTCCAGAGAAGGATTCCCTGTGATTATTAACTTCAAACCTCAAACGTGAAAGACAAGACTGATTTAAATGTTTGGGAATACATCAAGTTCTCAACCCACGGTCGGGTTTGGTGGATCTGGTGCTCTGTCACATACGTACATCCAATATCCCCCCTTAAGATGCAGAAATGATGGATCAAGAGGTTTATTTTATGATGATGGAAATAAACTATTAATTTCGCCGACCTCTGACAAGGTACATACTGTATGCAACTGTGTAAGTTCCTTTACTTATTTATTTGGTTGTTTCACCTTGGAGGGGTATGCTTGAGTCCTGCCGAAAACCTCACACTTAGTCGGAAGCGCAGTTGATTGCTGTGCCAGATACATATGCACCATATTTCAGCTCATCCATTACAGCATGTTTTAGTTAATTATTTAGCTAAATTTGTACAAGTCCAATTTTTGAGTTTGATCTAATGTATTAGGTTGTTTCTTGGAAAACTTCTCCCTTTACTCCTGATGTTGCTCCAACCACTGATACAATAAGCGAGGGGCCAGTACTGTCTGTTCGCTATTCTTTAGATGCAAAGATTATAGCTGTTCAACGATCAAATCACGAGGTCCAGTTTTGGGTCAGAGAAACTGGAGACACTTTTAGTCAGAAGTGCAGGTCTGAGTCCGGTAGTATATTGGGCTTCTTTTGGACAGATTGTGCAGTTTGTGATATTGTATTTGTCAAGACCAGGTACTTTCTAAGAAATTACCTATCAAGTGAATGAGTATTAAAATAGAAGTTTCTATGTCCATGTATTTTTAATGGTTAAATGTCATCTCCTGCATAATCATATTCACAATAGTCAGAGCGAAAGGTAATCTGAATGTATCCATTTCTAGGACTAATCTGGATCCATCTCATCCTTAGTTTCTTCTGCAACTTTAGTGACCAAATAGTTATCTTCGATGTATTTAGCCATCGTGATGCGGGTGCAATAGACGAAGAAATGGATTTGTGTGCAACCGCATGTAGCAACACCGGGACGACACTTGGGGAGCAAGTCAAGACAATTATATTCAATAAGGAGTTGTCTTTTCTAAAAGATTAAGTTTCCTTTTTCTTTAGTTGCCTAGTTTGATCAAGTCTTTTCCTAGAAGATTAGTTATTTCTTTCAAGTTTCCTTAGGTCAGTTGGTTTCTTTTAAGGGTTTGGCTTGCCTATAAAAACCCCTTTAAGCTATTTTGTTAGGGACTTTACTTTTGAATAAGAATTTCTGAATTTGAGCGAACTCAATTTCTTACACTTATCACGAGAGGTGAGGGCCTTTTGTGTGGTGTGTCAACCTTATCCTAAGTAAACCCTTAGGTGGTGGTTCCTCTTCAACTACTTTTCAAACCCTAACGACTTTTTAAAACCTTAACGGTCTTTCAAAAGTAACGACCCGTGTTACCCCCGTATCACATCGTCTGGTTGCTGAATTATTTAGCGTTGCAAGAAACTTCTTTACTATGAATTATACTACTCTGCCTTCTCCTGAATGTTTTGAATTCTCCTAACAGATTTCTTATTTTGTTATCATAGACAATTTTAGTTGTTGCTTGCTTCATATATCTCTTAGTTTAAAGGGCACTAATCTATTTATATGAATAATTGACCTTGAACATATTTTTGTTGATTATGCAACAATATTTTGCCATGCAATGTTGGATAGTCTCAGATAATTGGTAAAATTGTTCTAAGGAATATCAAGTTCCAGTAGATAGAACAGATTTCCTCTAGATATCTCTCTAGGTTACACGCACGCATGCCTGCACACTCATCTCTCAGGCATCTACACCTGAGAGCTAATCATTTCTATTGCATTGGCCCAACGATACCCGGGTTACTAGTAGAGCCCAGCCTCCCTGGAGGTCAAGGGTTCGAACTCACCAAAGGTGAGGAGTGTGCGTGAGTATTTGCTATATATAGTATTATATACTTCAAAAAAACTAGAAATTTATTGATGGAGGTAGCCGACAATCTTGTATGCTCATGTGTATGCTACCAGTGACCCGCAATTATATTCTAGTGGTACTCATGGTTCTAAAAGGTGCGCCATGGTGTGAGGTACATCTCCAACGCCATGTTAGCCCTCGTAGCGGTTGTGTAAGACGAGGCGGGCAGCATGGCATCTTGAGGCGTGTTATGACCGAGCTTTTATGTACATGTTATTTGACTTTTAAATTTAAATTTTTTTCTTAAAAGTTTTCTTTTCCCTTTTTACGTTTTTATGGGCTCTTATAGTAGAAAATATATATGTCTCTCTCTCTCTCTCTCTCTCTCTCTCTCTGTGTGTGTGTGTGTGTGTGTGTGTATATATATGATATATAGACTTGCCGTCTTAAGTCACACATTGAAAAATGTTGTGGCCTTGTTGTGGCTCGTAAGGCTTGACCTCACCGCCACATCACACCTCACACCATTTATAACCTTGTCATATGTGTAATTATCAAATCGCACTTGCCTTTGTTTCACTGCCAATGTGATATCCTGACCATATGTATTTGGGGAACCCACCTTTCTGACAATGCCAATATGCATCAAATCAGCTAGCATATTGGCTTAAACTATCTTGGAGATGTCACAAAGAAAGGAAGTGGGTAGTCTGGTGCAAGCTGCTTTGGGAAAAGCTGAAGGAAAGAGACAAACAATTGAGGCAAATCTAGCTCCCACCGGTAGTAGGAGATGTGAGGATTGGTACATAGAATAACTTTTTATTTGATTGAGGAATCCGTGTTATCAAAGGATTGCGGTTTTCTAGTATGGAATGGGGCATGGGGAGCAACAGACTCCATGGTCTCCCCTATATACACATTTTGCACAAGATTGGTCAACTGCTAGAATTCCTTGCTTATACTGTTATACAGATGTGAAGTTATGCTATCAACAATAACCACAAGGCTTTTATTCCAAAGTAGTTTAAAAAGGAGATGTGAAGAAAAGAACTTCATTGCAAGCATGACTAATGCTTTTGTGGTGATGTTAGAAGTCTTAAGTAGGAAAAAATTAACAAAACAAACTATTGGAAAATTCATTACCAAATACCAAGTATCAAGTATCAAAGCACAAAAATCTTTAGATTTATTAGTAACAATAACTTTTGCAGAAGAATAAAAGATAACATGATCAAATATAATGAAGTAATATAATAGTAAGTGTACCAACAGTGAGTTATTGGCCATGAGACATGCAAATATACATGTTTTGGTCAAATTCTTACTTCAAATGTCATAAGAGGCATTAATGTACTTATAGGTGATGACACATTTGTGTACTTCCGGTCCTAAAAACTGTACTACATTCATATGCTGGTAGTACGGACTAAGCTGGGGATACTAACAAAAATTAGTAAAGTAAACTAGTTGTGATTCTTCAAAGGAACAAAAGTAATTCTAATTTGGATCGGAAAGTGTTAAAAAGAAAATACGGCAGGAAGATGAGTGAAACCAGCTGCTAAAAGCCATTTAAGATTCAACGAAGACCACTGAGGACGGGAAGGTGGCTATATGGGATGCATGAGAGTTGGATTAGTTACTATTAAAAAATTGTAGGTGGTTGTTTTTTAGTAATTGACCCTAATGAGATACAATCACAATCACAGATTTGAAAAATGATGTATGTTGCTCTCTGAGTACTACCCTCACGAGGAGAAATGTTACAGTGCTAGCTCAAAGCCTATGGCTCAGAAAATTCTAAAATAGGAAACATGAGCTTTTGAGTTTATGCATATTGTTTCTTCACTATTCTTAATAATCTTAATTTTTATGATTGTTTTGCTTCATTTGTTAAGATCTTCTTACTTCTTAAGCTAATAATTCGATTGGACTGATTAGAGTTGAATTACAGTGGACTGGATCTCTACACTTACGTGCCAGAGCTAAAATCACTTGATTTGGTTGAGACCAAGAAAATGAATGTGAGTTGGTACATCTACACGCATGAAAGCCGCTTAATCGTTATTGCTTCAGGAATGCAATGCAAAAGCTTTACTGGATATCAGGTATAGCCGTATAGGCATATAACCACTTGCTTTTAGGGTGTTCTAAAGCTATCTGATTATTTGCTTCTTTTCTCATTTCACTTGTGTTAGAATCAATCAAAAAGTTATGGAACTTCCCTACTTCATTGGGTAGCTTTTTCGTAGTGAATCATGCAAATTGGGTGAATGCCAAAATTCAATAAATAGTGATTCGGTTTTGCAATATTGATGTGATATACATGTTGGACAGAAACAATGTAATTGCTAATGTTGGATTGTAAAAATCATAATCATTTTGCTAATTTTCTTTTTGTGCAGCTTTCCTCTGCGGGTATAATTCGATTGCCAAGGTTTGAGATGGCAATGGCAAAGTCTGATGCTAATAGTAAGCCTGTTCTTGCTGCTGAAGATGTTCATATTGTCACTGTGTAAGCTTTATATATATTTATCGGTCTTTGAGACTCCTAAAGGTTCGGCTTTGTCCAACATTTTAATCCCAATTGCTCTGGTGGAATCACAGTTATGGAAGGATATACTGCTTACAAGTTGATAGAGTTGCAATGCTACTGCATTCATATAGGTTTTATCGTGATGCTGTTATCCAGCAGGTAAATTATATTTTTGTACAATGTTAAGAGCAGTTGATAATAAATTTAATCATCTTCATGGCATCTGGCATATCGTGTGCTTTCCAACTTGCTTGCTTCAACATGCTACCACACCTCATAAAAAAGAAAAAAGAACAGAACTTATGCTTGCTTGCTTATAATTTAGAGCTCAGGTCAGATTGGCCTTTATGATGTTCTTTTCACAAATCAGTGTGTTTTTCAAATAATTTTTATTTTTGCATCAGATTATTGTGAATTGTGATGGAAACAAAGGTTGGGGTTGGTATTGTATAGTATAGAATACATTTAGTTTATGCATAATATTGTTGTCCTTGCTCGGCTAGCTTTGAATCTTATTCTGTTATCTTTTATAATTGATTACTTTTAACAAAATAATCACTAGTTTGTCACCTTTTTCTTTTTTTTAGGGTTCTCTACCTGTTTATTCCAGCAAGATAGCTGTAAGTGTGGTTGACAATGTTCTGCTCGTCCATCAAGTGGATGCAAAGGTTGTCATATTGTACGATATATTTGCAGATTCACGAACACCTGTATCTGCTCCACTTCCTCTTTTAATAAGGGGCTTGCCACGCACCAGTATTTCATCCTCTCAATCAAGTAGGAAGGATGCAGAAAGTTCAGAGACAACACTATTAACTGATACGGCGTCTCATTTGTATAGTGATGACTGGAATTTTCTTGTCCCCTGCCTTGTATGTGATGTTTCCACTGGTTTTTTGTGGAAGATTCATTTGGATTTGGAGGCAAGTTGTGATGGCTGGTCTGTTATGATCCCTGTTATGGCAATTTGTAGTTTTGTACTAATCTTGCTTTTATTTTATCCCTGACGATTTCAGGCAATTTCTGCAAGTAGCTCAGAAGTGCCATCAGTCCTTGAGTTTTTGCAGCGGAGGAAGTTGGAAGCGAAAAAAGTAATTATATCAATGCTCACAAACTAGGAGTGCCTCTAAGTTGGATGAATTAGATGTTGATCTAATGTTCTTCGTGCTTAAATGCTCCTTTTTAATAATTTCAATTGTAGGAGACAAAAGTAAGTTCTATAACTATTTTCCGTCTTATCCATTTCAGGCTAAACAATTGTGTTTGGAACTAGCTCGCTCTCTCATCATTGAGCGAAGACCTCTCCCCATGGTTTTCCGAGCAATAGAGGTATTGGTGAACTCTTTCTCCTATTCACTTAAAACCGGCAGTTACTCAAAGGGTGGGAAGTCCGAGAAACACACAGTTCCTGGTGTATCTGAGAACAGTGTCGGTACAAGCACTAGTGACAATATTAGTGGTGCAGATGCATCTGGTAAATCTATCAAAACCGAACCTACAAGTGGAGTTGACCGTAGAACTGTACACAATTCTGGCTTTTCAACTTCAGACTCCGAGGATAATGCTAATTTCAAGAAGGCAAAGGCCAAATTTTTTGATATTAATTCTTCTAGTGGGAATATAGATAGAGAAACTTCAGTGGGTGCTGTTGCATCTAGAATTGGAGATCATTCGATGGCTTCTGAATCTCAGCTACATGATAACCAACCACTAAATGCTAATGTCTCTGAACAGCAAGACTCTGAAGTTACTTCAGCAGCCATTCCACCAGATGAGCTGTACAACTTTGTATTTGCTTCTGTGGAGGAAGAGATGATTGCAGATGCTTCTTACTTGTTTGCCATCATTGTTGAGTTCATAAGGAGGTAATCGGTTCTTAGCTTAATGAGTTAGCAATTTCATATATAGCATGTTGAAGGTAGTTAATAAGTTATTCTTTGTTTAACAGAATATACATCTTGGGGCAGGTTCCTTTTGGAACCTAAAATTGATTAGGAACTGGAGGAACACGTGGCATATTCATTAGGAATATGGGTGTGTTATCATCATGAATGCTGTAAAATATTCATCATGAATGTGTGAATTCATATGAATAACACGGCCATATTCATCATGAATGTGTTATTTATGATGAATATTCATCCTGACGATAGACACGTAACGCAACGCTCTTGGGTTCTTAATGAATTTTGGGTTCCTAACAGAACTTCCCTCTATACATCTTTTATTTTAGTCTGTTTATGTTTTCTCCAAATATTAGATGGACCTTCTCACATCTCTACTTTTGCAGCGCCAACTTGGAGAAAATAAAACTGCATCCAAATATCTATGTCATGGCAGTGCGGCTGCTTGGCCGGAACGAGAGATATGCTGAACTTGGACAGTTCATTCTGAATAAGGTATGCCAAAATTTTAGGGCTGGGACCGTCTATTTTACACTCTACTTCATATCGCCAGTTTATACTTGCATTGTTTACACTTCAGGCACTTGGTGTTAACATTTTGTGTGGTTGTAGATGCAATTTATTAGTCCTCGGACAACCAATTAATCTCTAAGGTGTTACTCCTTCCATCCCGTAAAAATTTCCACACCTAACTTGGCATATACTTCTAAGAAACCGTGAAGTTTACCTTCATGTTAGACAAAATAAATGAATCTTAAAGAACCGAAAGCTATTAGCATCAATTTAAATAGGTTAGTTTAGCATGAAAGATTTCTGAAAAAATGAAATGTGGCAAATTTTTCATGGACGGAAGAAGTAATATTTTCTTGTAAGTGTGACGTACTGACGTGGTTGGATTGGTTTGATTTGCAGATAATTGAACCCTCGAAAGAGGTTGCACTTCAACTGCTAGAGACTGGGCGTCAGAACATCCAAACGAGAAAGTTGGGCCTGGATATGCTGAGACAGCTCCAGCTTCATCACGACTATGTGGTGTTGCTTGTACAAGATGGATGTTATCTCGAAGCTTTACGTTATGCACGCAAGAATAAGGTGATATTTTTTGTTTCATGGATCCAAATCATGTAGTTCAATACAACCCCTTTTACCCAATACGTATAACTTTTAAAAGTTTTTAAGCGGATTTTTAATGTTCGTGAATCAGGTAAATAGTGTGCGGCCGGCCCTATTCTTAGAAGCAGCATATGCATCAAACGACCCACAACGTTTAGCTGCAGTTCTGAGATTCTTCCGTGATTTCATACCGGGGTTCGGAACCACTTCAGAACACAGTACGTACATCCGAGCTCTTGCTGATATGCATTCCTCGATTGCTGTGTGAGGTCTCTTGTCGACAACTGCTTTTCGGGTTTTCGAAATGAAGATTTAAAACCTGCAACTTTTTTTTTATATAAAATGGCAACTCTTATGGACGAGTTGCACATAATTTGTCTATGGGGTTCATGTTGCCATTTCAAAAAGAAAAAGTAAATTACGGATTTAGTCATTGGTTTTAAGTTTGTCTTGTATTTGGTCCCCATAGTTTTTTGTTCCAAAAAAAACCCTATGGTAATATAATCTTTGGTTGATCAAAAGTTAATAATCACATACACTTGAAGCCAAATAAAACTTTCTCGGTTAACGTAGCTGACTATAGAGGTTGATAAGAATTTGTGCCCATGTAATTGTCACCTCATGAATTATGATTGTTGTGGAGGCCAGTTGACCTGGTGGTTGACCTTGAATGAAAATAAGGGGTTGTTTGGTTGGTTTTCGTTAAAGTCCTGTATAGATAAAGTTACCTGTGTGAATTGATCTGTCTGTATAGATTGGAAAGGTTTTTGTTTGGGATGGTTTTTCATAAATGGAAGGAGCATGTCTTTTTAATTGGGACCTTGGGAGGGATAGGGTTTTTTTTGGTTGGGGGGAAAACTTGACTTTATGAATAAAGCTCGCCCTATAATATTACTGAATAAGTCACTTTCTATATTATTAAGTCACTACTAAACAGTTATGTATAGGTATGAGTAACATTAAGCTCAATAAGGCCGCAAGTTACTTGATATCAAATTCTGAAAAACCTTTATAACGCTTATCCTTTTATAAATTAATATTTATAATATTATCAAGCTTATTCTTTAATTAATCTTTACGTATATGTATGTGTGTGTGTGTGTGTTAGCAGTTTTGGGTCGAGCTGAAATCAACCTTGTTTTAACAAGTATTATAGTTTTAAATATAGTGTTATAATAAAGCTTGTTTTTATAAAGTATAGGTAGACATGTTCGTGTTATTCAGGCCCTCAAATAAAGTTTCAATCTTTTTCGAATGAGGTATGAATCTTTCAAGATCAGACTTGTATAAAGAATATTTGTTGAACTATCGATTTGAGTCCCAACTGAGCTTAATACCGACGATGAATGAGCTTATCTGATATATATAGACCTGTTTACGATGGCATATCCAAACATCTTGACTCCTAAGGCAAGTGTTCCTAGGTCTATCTCAAAAGACAACAAAGACCCATAATCGAGTCAAGGTCAATGAACATAAAACAAATACTATAATCGATGTTTTAATGTAAATTATACGAGAACGAGGTGACTATGTTCTTTACATAATTGATGGTTTAACTCACTTGATATCTAATCGAGTTGTAGAATCTTCAACCGGTAGGTATTGGATTGGAATTGAGTTAGAGTCATTTGAATCCAACCCAACTCAGTAAATCCACTGCCTTTTGATACCGTTAGATTCAATATGCTTGTTAAGTCATACTTTAGCCTTAATAGTGTTTCATGCAAATATCTTTTAAAAAATTTTAACATCTCTTATGCAATTGTTAGCTTTATTTGTATGTTCCTATTTTGATTTTAATTCGTTTAAACACAATCACGTAATTATATTATAAAATGACGTACCAAAGTCTCAACCCGACCAATCCAATCCGTACGGTTTGGATTGGGTAGTACTTTTGTTTGGCGTTAGGTTGGGTTAAGGTTTTTCAAACCGTAAAGATTCAATTAAGTTGTTCAAATATTTTTAACTCCAACCCAACTTGTACACACCCTGAACTGGCCCTATAGTTCTAACTATTATCGTGTAGTATTATCAAACAACTAATTAAATTTATATATAAGAATATTTACATGCTCCTTCGTTTAAGAGCATCTTCGGTAAGAACCTCCTTTTTATAATTTTTGGTGTCACCTAATTTTTAACTCATCAATTTAAAATTTTATATAAAAATCCATAATGGTAGTTCTTATAAGAACCTTATGTCAACATAAAAAATTATTATATATTTAAAAATAAATGTCAAATATTTAATTTAACTACCGATAAAAATGAAGAAATTGTCATTTCACACAAACCTTATGGTAAGAACCAAGGTTTATAAGAACTCAAAAGGGGTTAGGTTCTTATAAAAACTCTCCA